>OX419632.1:4848544-7348544 GCA_948473465.1 Lithophane ornitopus | reverse complement strand
CCACTGTTTGTAGGCACTCATACATGATCAATGCTTACGTTTGCCTGTAGCCATTCTGCAGTCTGTTTCACATTCCACACAAACTTCAACTGTTTGCGCAAATGTAGACGTACACTCTTGGCACATGTTACCCTTTTCACTTTTCAGCTCAATGGTTCCTTACTGAAGTGCACTATAGATACAATTCGGTGCAGAAAATTAGAGATTTGACCGTTTTTTGGTCATTGACTATTCTGGATCTGTCGCATAATAATATCAAGTGTATTACTGGTCTGGAAAATTTGAAGTATGTATTCTTCTTGCGTTTACCTACCTTAAGCTACCGGGTAGGTTAAGTAACATTTAACCGTAAACGATTGTAAAGTTGTAGTACCTACTAGGTATTTTACAGAATCCATTCCTCAAAAGATCATTTCAGACACCAATCTACATGGTCTTCACATGATCTGACCAAGATTATGTCTGGACTTTAAAAGAGACTGTGACCTCTGAGTTTGTTTCGGCCTTTCTTCTCAGAGTAGTCAGTTATGAAACGCCGACCTCATCTAGTTTTAAAAATGTGATTGATGTGTAAAAGTGTTTGTTTAACCTACTTACAGAAATAAATCATTTATCATTTATAATTCTCAGGTATCTTCGTCGATTAGACTTATCGTTTAATCACATTCAGCGTCTTGAGAATTTGAACCACCTGCGTCTGCTCTGGCTAGATGTATCTTACAACAATATATCAAGCTGTGAGTTCAGCGCGGACGCCGGTCTCTGGACAATGCTACACCTCGAGTACCTTAACTTAAACGAAAACAATTTGACTTCCATGAAAATGTTCTCGTTTTGTACCAGGTGAGTAGTGCAAGTAGTGCCGGTACTAATGACTTCACCGCGTTTCCACCACAATGCCCAATCCGCGCTGATTCGACCGGTGCGCTAACGAATGAAACAAAGGTTACGTTTCAATACTATAGAGCCGGAAAGATAGGAACAGCAATAAATTACGTTTTTGGCATGATAAATTACACTCAAGTTTATATTATAAAGGAATTAGAAATTAATCGTTTGTTTTGTTTGGAATCGATATTGCATCTCTGCATAAAATTTATATAGAATCTGCTTATGAATAACCAAAACTGGCATAGATACTCATGCTTGTCTCGTTCCGTCGCAAATAAATGTGGTTTCCAAACTCGAAATGTGTTATTTATTTCACAAATTCAACGCCTCAATGGCTCAAGTCACAATAAAGGTACTTACGTGAAACCTGAACTCCAATAATAACTCGTGTGTACAGAAGTTGAAAGATTGAAGACACTTGCAACACCAAGTGCATTCCCGATGCTTTTCTAATAAATAATCTAACAATAGAGAGATACAAAATTAAAACGTCTCTTGTGCCTTTCTTTCCGGCGCAGGGATCCATATCATTCAAACCGAAACAGAGCAATGCTACTTGACGGTGACGGTGATAGTTTCCCGGTGGTCTACCTAATAAGGGTGCTTTATTAGAACTCCAAATAAAAATATTGATGTGTTTTGCTCAGACTCCGCGAGCTCTACCTCCGGAACAACCGCCTGAGCGTGCTGCTGGAGCTGCCAATCTATATGCGTCAGATGCGACGGCTGATCGTGCTCGACCTCCGCGCCAACCCTGTATGTTCGGTGCCCGGCTACAAAACTGTCATCATCAACACATTACCGATCCTACTCAGTTTAGATGCAGCGGAACTTGATCCGGTTGCACAGGTAACGAGATAAAACAGCTCGGTACTACTTTGCTTACACTGTTATTTAATATCTTAAACAATAATTGACTACTAATACATATATAATTATGTATAATTATTATAGTCGTCTTCACCGTATCCAGCGACAGCGACCCAGACTACTTTTATTTCCTTTCTTGAGCTGTCTGATGACTAGAAAAATTTGTTCTTGAAAACCCGGTCACACAGTGTACAGCACAACAACTGATCAGCATGGTTGTATGTGTAGGTATAGGAAGGCTTTGGGCGACTTTTGTTGCTCTATGTATTGAAGAGCGCTTCATTTCTCGGTTTCAAGCGAGCTGCTGCCACCTATCAACGGATATGCCACAGGTCGTAAGGTGACGTTTGAGGACGTTTTTGTAGCGCATGTATTGCCCGCCCTGTGCACGTTTTCCTTGGGCGAGCTCTGAGTATAAAGCTGTTTTAGGTACTGGTATCCATACGCTACATGACCACACCATCTCAGTTGGATCTTTATCAAAATCATGCCCATCACTCCAGTGCGCCTTAGCACTTCCGAGTACTAATACCCACGACTGAACATGGTAGGTACTTCCCTTCAAACAAGGGTCCGGTGTTGCACGTGAAGGTTAGTGACACTTGACTTGCGACTAGAACAACCGCACAACTGGTCGCGTGACTACAGTTGACTCAGATTTTTAGAAGCCCTAAAAAAAGGGTTACATATACTGCCTGATTACCGTTTCCTAGATTGCAGGAATTTAATTTGTTACCTAGTATAATTTAATTGTAAGACCAGCCATCTCAAAACTCTTTACCTAACTCATCCATCACATATTTCTCAACTGCATGTACCTACTTCCAGCGCACTCTGATGATGGATAAAAAGCCAGCCATATCTGTGCATTCAACTCGCAAGTTACTGCGGCTGATCTACACCGAGCAACTGTCGAAGGCTCGGGTCTCGCCGTACGTACCGCCGGCGGATACCACTGATGTACCTATAGTTGTGCTTGTGGGCCATGAGGGCGTTGGCAAAGGTAAATACAAGTTTTAATTGATTCTAAGAACAGGTCTAGGAGAACTTGCAAGGTTTATGTTAAATTATGGTAATACTAGTTATGCCTTCGATCAGGAATACACTAGATTCAGGAGTGCGTCACAAAAAATAAGGCAACGTGGCCGTAGGTTCTGCAATCATAAATAGAATAAGCACCAATTACCAACATCATTTTTTCAAAACAAAGTTTTCTTTTTTATAAATATGTTTGCCTTGTTTGAAACTAGCGTCCCACCCCTACTGCATGATACAATGACGATATGCAAAAAAAAAAATTTTTGGGATTATTATTGTAGTATTAGACCAGCCTTTCCCAAAGTGGGCAATAACGCCCCCTTGTGGGCGCTGCAGGCCTAAAGGGGGGCGGTAAGAGACCCAGTAAAAAAAGGGGGCGTTGTGTAGAGGCTCGGGGGGCGATTTGTAATTTCATCTAGGTCTAGACCATAACCTGGGCGCTTACACTTGATTTTAATTCCGATCTATCGATATTGGAATTTTCACGTTTCGTACTCTTGAGTTCGACGCTAGCGCCAAATTGTATTTGAATTACGTGTCCATTTGGGGAACTAAGTGGAATCGGGATCGGGCTTGGGGTGCTGACAAACGCTACTCTTGACTTTATTTTGACAGCCGTCTATTGCGCCAGTATTGCGTTGGGATTGTTTGTTGATTGGGATTTTTCCAATAGCAAAAATGTAACTTTTTAGAAATAGTTTTGCGTTTTATGTGGTTTTCCGTAAGTAATAAGTGTATAACGTGGCACGGTTAGCATTAATATACAGTGTTTAACGTAATTCCCATAAAAAACAAATAAAACAAAGACGAGATGAGCGTCGGATGATGCGTTATACGGACAAAGCGTTTCCTATGAATGAAGACGAATTTGAAGCAAATTATAGTGAGCAAGGATTTGTTTGAGGAAATTTATGAAAACATTAAGCACTTTATGCCGACTCCTAAGAGAAAAAGTAATTATATCACCAAAATATAAGATCCTTACCTATGTTGTCTCTGATACATAATTTTTATCAATGATATTATTATCATGACTTTTGTTTGGTAGATCTATAACTACTTGAACAATTCTTGCAGGTTTTAGTGGCATTGTCTCTTTATGCGACTGGGAGTTACCAAAAACTAGTTGGAGGAATATATGGTTGTTATGTTAACTTATTGTTTATTTACTTACCACTTGTATGAAACTTTAATATTAACTTAAACGCAAAATAAATAATTGTTACTAAAAAGGAACCACACGCGATCGATATCTATAAGTTAATGAGCTAGCTAAACAAACTTGCATATCACATTCACTTTTTCTAAAACCACTTGACTGTATTTTTGAAATTGGAGAACTCTTACGCCGCCTATTTTTTTATTGTAGTGTAGGCAACGACGCTGCCGCATGCAGCCAAAGTCATGATTTTCATGTCAAAGTTATGATTTTAATCATGTTCTTGAGCCCAAATATCATATTTATTTATTAGCCTTCTTATTTAAAGGATAAATCATTTTAAAGCCCTATTAGCGGTTTATCGTAATGAGTTGAACAGCACTATTGCGGGGCGTAACATAGCTAACTTCACGTGTAACAAAATAATCGCGGGGCAATCCCAATTTCAATCCAATGTTGACATTATTGTTTTCAAGAGTACCGAATCACGTGACTGCAAAATTAACATTGGAATCGTATTGGCTTTAGATTGGAATTAAAATTAGTTTTCAGAGTAAGCCCCCTGGCCTTTGTAAATAACTTGTACATTGAGACGAATATGGTCATAAAGACGAAATTAATATAGTTGATCCTCTTCGATATTGCGTCCACATTTGAAACTATAGAATACGACCAACTCTACAACGATGTTGTTTACTTGGTCGCAGTTAAAGCTACAACCAATGGTCACGATAATATGGTCCATTATATTAGCAACGATTATGTTTGTTTTATTTTGAATAAAAGATACTCTGTCTGAATACTATAAAGTTGCGTTTCAATAATCATTCACATTGGCAGGTGTAGCCTGTAAGAGTTAACTTGAGAGCTGAGCGCCGTTGTGTACTACCTACTGCGCTCAAGTCTCAATTTAACTCTTGCGGGTTATACTAAAAGTCTCGTTTAGAATGAATGTATAATCTCGGCTAATATAGCTCACAATAATGAATTAAATTTGAAGTTATACTGGTTTTTAAGTAGGTGAAAAAATGGGGGAGCTAAAAAATAATTTATTCTCAAAGTGGGCAGTAGACAAAATAAGTTTGGGAAACCCTGTATTAGACAAATAAACCATCCGGAATAAATGCTCTAAATAATAATGAAAACCGCAACCGAAAAGCGTCTTTGTTTTAAATTATAAACTATGTACCTATATGTGTGTATGTATACGTATACGACAGTTCTAAACATTAATATATCGCAAACATAATTCAACTTATGTTCGAGTAAATGTAATATTGATCGGAGTATAAAGTAAGACCAAACGAACATATAACCAGAACAAGAGCAAGAGCATCCTTTTGTTGATATTCTTGCCATTAAAGTCCTAAGTCCTCACTACTTACCAACGAAGGAATGTTCTGTCCCTGTTTACACAAAAAGAATTTGGTAGAGTGGGGATAGAATGTGCATTCTCTCGTTTGGTTTAAATGGACCTTTAGGTAAGCAATGGGTTTTATAATATTCAATGTACAATAAATAGGCAGGAAAATGTAGAAGAAAAATACAGCACAGACTCTTCAGTTCCTAGTATGGAAAAAGTAAAATCTAAAATATATTCCAGACTCTTCAGTTCCTAGTATGGAAAACGTAAAGTCTAAAATTCCATTCCTCAATAATGGTTTTGTCATAAACCAAACCGAAGTACCGAGAGCAAGAAACCTAAAATATCTATAATTATATTGTTTACCCACATGTTAGCTGAAACAAAATGTATTTGCGGTCACTAACTAATCGCTAATTTATTAATAACATACATATGAATGCCCTAAAATAGAAAAGTACGTATTTATCTACAGAGAGTATATATTTATTAGGAAAGCAGCCTACGTGAAGTTAGCCAACTTCCAATTCCAATTACATTAACATTATGTATCTGATGCTAATCTCATCTGTATGAAAGTTTATCTTCTTTTCTCGTACCGGCACGAACTACCTACTTACATACATAATGTTAGAAAAGCTCATGTCCCGAGATAAAAAAATACTGACTACACAGGATGCCCCGAAAGTAGATACCTAAATGCATTGATATATATGCCTAAATGTAAGTATCTTCAATGAGATGAGTGAGATTGGATCAAATGTTGTTGCAGGAACTTTGTCGCGCCGGCTCGCAGCAGAGTGCAGCTCGAACATACAGGTCGCGCAACAACACACGACCGCTACCATCCACTTCCCAAACCACTACAGAGAAATCACTAGAAAAAAGTTTGATGATATGCTGCTCGCAGGGGACTTCCTTACTTACTCTGAAATGGATGGAGAGTCATACGGACTAAGTATACTTAGTTCTATTTGTAATGTGCACCGCGCGACCGAAGCAAGTGATTTTAATAACTTGCCCCAGCTTAAGCTTAGCTTGGTGGTGGCATGGTGTATTTTTTTTAATATTTAGGTACCTTTGCATTCTATGACGCGTCACTGCTATGCGCACCGGTTCTACGACTCGCTACGCGCTACGGCTGACGCCCGTAGCACGTAGCCCGTAGCCACAAGACTGAATAAGGAGCAGATTGTAAGCTTCATACTAACGTCTCGCGCGGGAATACTACTACACGCACAGCGATGTGTGCGTGGCCTGTAACGGACAAGGCGCGCGGGGGGTGCCCCGGCGCCCGCTAGAGGGCAAAACGGTTTGAGCCAGCTCAGTAAGAAGATAATAGTATTAGTGTAGTGTGTGTTTAAATAATAGTAAGAAAACCAAGTCAGGTAATTAACTATATCTGCCTATACGACACATAAACCTTACACATTTTAATGCTTATTACAGAATTATTTAGCTAGGTACGAGTTAGGTATCCAAAATAACCAGGATGGCGATAAGGTTTTCCCTTAAGAATTATTATTTATTATTCTTATTTTTAAGTAGGTACCGTCTGTATTGGCGTATTATTGTTCGTCTCCTATTTGTTTCGTATTTTTGCTTTAGTGGGTATGTAGGTACTAACCAAAGTATGTTTATAGGCCATCTTAGCACATGTATGAAGAATATAATTATAACTAAGTGTTTTTTCACGTGGTCTTAGCAAGCTGCCGTTTGAACTTTTCTATTAGTTTGGTACCTACTTACTTAACTTTCGTTCAAGAAACAGTAACACAAGCAAGGAAAGCTTATATAGTTTCGCCACGTCCGTCTGTCCGTCCGTCCGTTAGTCACAGTAATTTTGATATGTAAGTAAGTAGTTAAGTAGGTAGATACCTAACCTAACCAACTTCAAAAAAGTATCTATGTATGTATAGCTATTTCACAGTATCTAAAATATTTTAATTTATTTTATTTTCAAAAACAGAGTGACAGCCCTGTTAGAAAGCTTTCATTCTGCTCTTATTTTATTCTGTGCCGTAGCATCCACCACCAGAGTTCTAAATATACCTAATGTATTTCTCGAAGATTTTAACATGATTTATTAAAGTGTATTACGCCATTACACTTTTCCTGAATTATAATTTCATATCAACAAGAACGTTTTTATAGCAACTTTTAGCCCTATAATGATAACAAAAACCTCACGTATGTAGTATGAACTACCAAATAATGTATGTTGACTCTCTAGAAAATCATAAACTCCAAAGCTCAAAAGAATAAGCTAAGACATGGGTCGAAGTAAGCCACGAAAATGGGCAGGGTTGCGTATGTTTTACGTAAATACTTTTATTCCGAAGGTCGCGAGGAAGCCTTCGTAACAGAAGGGAAAGTGAAGGTCGTGTGTTTGGATTTACCCGCGGCTTTGATGCTGACATTACGTGGTTACCGACCATATTTGATTCTCACAACGCGCTTTAATACGGAAACCCTAACAAAAATACAAGAATTTCGTAAAGAGTATGAATACCTTTCTCATCATATCTTTTGTTAACATATTTTGCTAGTAGTCACAATTTTTTTTGTCAATAGGTTTATTTAATCTGTCATGCATTACTAAAAATCAAAATACCTATAGGTACGTACAACCCGTGAGCATTAACATGGCACCTAGCTCAAAGACGTTTGTACCTCCCCCCTACCCCTATATATAATGTACTCTGTGCTCCCCCCCGCTTCCCCGCATGGCGACGGCGGGGCGCGGCGCGGGTAGCGGAGCCCGGCGCCATGCTAATGCGCACGGGTTGTAGTAACTATTATCACCAAATTACTAGCAATTAATACATCGCTTCATATTCTTCCACTTTTTCCCGATACTAAAGAAAATATGAATCGTCATTTCTTCGACAGGCAACGCATGTGCAATCGGGACCGCTTTTCCATTGACGGACCCACAGAGCTCTCTACGTTGCAGATCATGCTCTCCGGCCGGATTATCATCTCCGGCGTTATTAACGAAATCATTATGGTAATTAACGCTTTCTTTTACGAACAAACAAATCATCCCACTAATACATTGTTATAATAATTATTTTATTAATGTGAAAGTTTTTGAAGACTTTCAGACACTCATGAATGGCTGAATTTTCTTCGATTAATTTCATTGTCTGTATATTTTATGTACTAATTATTAGCACATAGAATATACGAACATAATGAAGTAGGTACCTACTTCTGCATGAAATCTAGAATGCGACAGAATTCGCCAAGAGATTGGTCAAAGGGGAAATAATTATCACTTTGAGAAAACCAATTTGAGAGACGGATTAGTTCTCACAGTTTGATACTATGCATGAGCAGACTGGGAAACTGCTCTCTGCACTCTTGCCTTAGTGGTTGTTATAATATGATGCTAAAAGGCAGCCTCCTTACATCTACGAGTAACAGTATCAATGTTACAGGGCATACCAGGCGACAAAGAGCGAAGTGAATTCACGATGGAATCTGAATGTTCGCTCATGATGGACAGCGAGGTTCGCCATGCAATGAAGGATAACGCCAGAAGCTTCAACATACTAGCTCTCTTGAATTCAGTAGGTCATCCACCTCTTATTATATTACTGCGCAAAGTACATCTGCCTAGTCTTTTTCCAACTATGTTGGGGTCTGCTTCCACTCCAACCAGATGCAGCTGTATGATGCAGCGGCTGTTAAATTAGCCAAGATTTTCTTAAAAAAAAATATGTTTTGTTTAGTTTTATATGTGGACTGGGACTTACGTAACACAACTAAACTAATGTGATTCTGTTATTTAGAGTTCCTCTTCTCTTGACGAGGCATTAAAAAATCAGACTCGAGACTTGGAAGAACGAAGTCTGTACTCCTTGTACAATGCAGGCAACGCTGAAAATTCGAGCGATCTCGGCCAGCACCAATCATCTTATCAAGAACGCGTTTCTAAGAGGTATGTATAACTGGTTCTCAATTCTCTCGCTTCAGCATGAGCTAGGTTCCTGCCAGGGTTGCGGGAAAGTCACGTACATTACATACATTGATCACCACGCTTGCTCAGGGCGGATGACATATACAAGGTCAATCGTCATGGTAATCGATATCTAAATATGATTTAAAAAAAACTGGTCAAGTGCGTGTCGGGCTACGCACAATGAAGGGTTCCGTAGTTGGGATGAATTTATCCCAAGAACAAACTTAACATTGTAGTTCAAAAATATCCCATACATTCCAATTGCAAACGTAAGTTGGTTGATTATTATACCTCTCGTTTACTTGTAGAGCCTTAATTCCTTTAGCCGTAATTCTAACTTCCTATTATATATTCGTATTTTATATGCGAAAGTGACTTTTTTTTTTTTTTTCTATAGGTAGGATGAGCGTTAAGTGGCCCTCATTACCTACCCGAATGGTAATGGACGAACTGACTTTTTTTGTAAAATCTTTTTTGTTCCTTATTGCATGGCTGTAGTTGATATAACGTTTGATGAACAGTTAGTCAAATAAACGAGGTGTACTACTAAATGATGATGACGTTGACCATTCTATTACAGGGACAATCGGTACTTGCGTTCAAAATATGCGGATAAGCATTCTAATAATTCTCGTAAGTATCAATATTACTTGTTTCACTCATATTTCCACAACAAAACTCAAAATCAAACGATATTTAACCAGGAACATTTATTTTATCGTTTTCACCGATTTTAATGTAACGTGTTGACGACCAGAGCAAAAAGAAAAATTGCGATTCCATCTTGCTCTAGGACCTACGTACCACTTGCTATAGGACCTACGTACCACTTCTATAGGACCTACATACCATTTGCCATAGGACCTACGTACCACTTGCTATAGGACCTACGTACCACTTGCTATAGGACCTACGTACCACTTGCTATAGGACCTACGTACCACTTGCTATAGGACCTACGTACCACTTGCTATAGGACCTACGTACCACTTGCTATAGGACCTACGTACCACTTGCTATAGGACCTACGTACCACTTGCTATAGGACCTACGTACCACTTGCTATAGGACCTACATACCACTTGCTATAGGACCTACGTACCACTTGCTATAGGACCTACGTACCACTTGCTATAGGACCTACGTACCACTTGCTATAGGACCTACATACCACTTGCTATAGGACCTACATAGGTACCACTTGCTATAGGACCTACATACCACTTGCTATAGGACCTACTTACCACTTGCTATAGGACCTACGTACCACTTGCTATAGGACCTACGTACCACTTGCTATAGGACCTACGTACCACTTGCTATAGGACCTACGTACCCCTTGCTATAGGACCTACGTACCACTTGCTATAGGACCTACGTACCACCTGCTATAGGACCTACGTACCAAGTCGTCCTCTTGAAAGCTTTTTTGCTCGATAAACAGGTTTGCGCGCACCAACCTACTTATAGATAATATTTTTATAGTTAATATGTAGATTAAGTTGTTAACTCGGAATCGCAAAACCCTCAGGATTTGCACCTCTACAAGCCAGCTCCAAGTCGAGCTCCAAGTCGACCTCTAAGTCTGTTACTTTCACTTATCAAGACGACCGCGGCGAAGGGGATCAACACACGCAGTCGGGGATGTTGGTCGAACCTGCAAACAATTGTGAGTATTACATGGAACGCTTACAGACTTTCTTCACTACGACATTAGGTACTAAGTAGGTACCTACTAACAGTCAGCAGCAGAACTTAGTAGGTAACTGATTAAGATCGAAATTTTGAATTTCATGGGCTACCTTTGCGGATCTAACTTTTAAGTGCCCAGTGCTTTAATTCTTCTTCATTTTTCGTTTCAATAGTACTATTCAAATATTATATGCCATACAAATCCATGATGATAAAATCCGATAGTGATTCTTCAGCATACGGTTGTTACTTACTGTACCCACTTTACAAATAGGACGTTCTGCTAATTGAACGAACTGCTCGTAGGACGATTTCCTAATTGGACGTTTTGCTAGTGTCAATTTGAATAAAGGTCGTTTAGCTATTACGACCATATTTTTCTTTTCGACGTTTGATATAATTTTGGGATTGTAAAATGCACCATGTAAAATTGGATTGTGGTAGGCGTCTCTGCCTAACCCGTTAGACCGAAGAGGGTTGTGCTGGGTGCCTACCGCAAACTGCAATAATTGAGCTACAAGAATAGCTCAAGTCATGGTCACACTTCAACCCTTTCTACAGCCCAGGTGCAGCCAAATCTCCGTTCCATCAGCACGAGGATGACATGGCCGTTACCCGGCTGGCAGACGCGGCTTGACTCGCACGTCGCCATGGACGAGTCTGATCTCTGGCTCGCCTTCCTCACGGAAGCTGGATACTTGGAAATTAGCGACACCAATTATATGAAACAGAGTAAACGTTTTATCCTTTATTTCATAAAATACTAACAAATTACATTTTTAAATATTTTTTTATAATAGTAGGAATTCCTACGAAAACTTGACGGAAATTGTTGTATCAGATCCGCGTCGTGCCTGCCTATCAACTGATCAACTGAAACCAAATACCTGGGCATCTCTTAGGACAAACAGCTGAATTAGGCAAAACATACTAACTACCTATAAATCACTACAAAAGCCAGAAGCCAGATTATCCCTGTGGCAGAAACTGGGGGATTAGCCCCAAGGTTACTTGCTGGCTGACATCCACCAATTACAAAATACGGCTCACTAGTCTGATCGCCTCGTATCTCAGGGTGCTCAAACAGCACTGTCGGCCGGCCGGCATTGTTTTGACCGATGATCATACAAACCTGCAAACTATACAATCATTTCATTTATTCAAGTTCCAGGTAAGTAATGCTCTATTAATATAGAAAATCATGTCTAATGTATTTAATCTATTTACAGAGGAAACCAACAACGCGCAAGGTTCTATGAAAGTTGAGGAAGATTTTATTCCTCAAATCAATAATACGGTAATAGTGATAAGTATTAGATTTATATGTAGGGTTTTGAGGTTAGCCATTCAAAGTTTGGTAGCCGGACTGATTGCACACTTGTGCAAAGCCGCCGGCGCCGCCGCCGCCGTGACACACGCGTTTAAAAAAGTAGGTAATTAAGTCCTTGTTTAAACGAGAGCTCGTTATCACCCTCGGTCTTTTTCCGTACTTACCTCCCCCTCAGCAGCATTACATGCATGCATGGTTAAAGGCTAGACGCGCACTGATGCGGTTACGGCCACACGACGACCTGGCTGGGCCGCTGGCCAATAGAAACCTGAATTTAGTATAGTAGAAGTGTAGTGTGTGTGAAGAGTAGTATTGTATCCACCTATTTAAAAAAAAATACAATAGACGTAGATTATACTTAGTAACCGGAATAGGTTACTAAATATAATCTACGTCTATTGTATTTTTTTTACTCTAACTTAACTATTCAGCTTAACTATTCTTCAAGTCATAAAAAACCCTGTAAGAAATTGACGTGTTTCACCTCTCAACGAGGCATCCTCAGGGTGACGGTTGACCAGTTGCAAACCAGAACACGACGTGTTGCCACACCGAGCGCTGCTGGTCGCAGAGTGAATCAAATTGTCCGACACCTCCACTTACACTGAGGATGCCTCGTTGAGAGGTGAAACACGTGTCATTTCTTACAGGGTTTTTTATGACTCTTGAAGAATAGTTAAGCGGAATAGGTTACTATATATATATATATATATACGTCTATTGTATTTTATAACGGATTTCCGCAGTCACGCCTTAATCAATTAACTATCTACCTATTTGTTTAAGCAATATTCATATAACCCTCCTATAATGGGCCGAAAAGATTCCTATGAACATATACATCGTCAATGCCCTGGATTATTCTGGGACACGGTAAGTCACCATTGCTCAATTTAATTTTGTTAGTATACATGAGAAGTCTCAGGTTAGTATAATTTAGTTTTCTTAATGGCAGGTCACCATGGATGATCCTGAAGAAGCATTTGTCAATGTACGTAGAATTATTCGGAATATTGTGAACTCTCAAAAGAAATTAAGACCCATGTTTGACATTGACTTTGCGCATTTACGTGACTATCCCACGGTCGAGAGAAAACTTATTCAAATTCGTAAACAAATAGCGCCTCAGCAACTCTTCTACTAAATAATAATAATAAAAAATGAAAAAGTGTTTTATTTTAGTTGTAGTACATAAGTAAATTATAAGTATCATACATTCAATAGATAAAATTGTGAGACTGGATTCATTTATTACCACTTTACTATATGTAATAGTACAAAAGTCTCACATAGCGATCATTTGAACACCATGGTGTCGAGCATCGCTCCTAGACCCTGAACTATGTTGTTGGACATCAGGACATCAACCTTTTCCTCTAAATGCCTCTTGGGATCCTGTTTACCTACATTCTTAATGGCTAGCTGTTCTGGGGTCATTTTCTCTTCATCTTCTAAAGCCTTATTGTAATTTTTAGCTAAGTCCAACATATCTGTAACTGTGGTTTCATTGATAGAACAGTGTTCCTTGTAATCTGATAAGGTGAGTCCATCCATCCAGGACTTTTTGTGAAGATTCAGCAGCATTTTCTGCTCCAGTTCATTCTTCCTGTAGTTTATGCTGATGGAGTAGTAGTGACGGTTGAGTCCATGGATGAGGGCCTGTACAGATGGTTTTTGAAGGTGGCCCAAATTTGATGTGGTTTGTCTTGGCTCCTGGCCAAGCACCATCATGTTAGGGTTGATGAGACGAAATGCATCAATCACTACCTTGCCCTTCACTGACTGGATGGGGTCCACCACCACAGCAACTGCCCTCTCTGACAGAGCTTCAAATGATTGCTGAGTGTTTATGTCAACACCTGATAACCAACAACCAAAGCCAGGATGAGAGTGATACCTGAAAGTTAATAAAGTTAATAATAAGTTAATAAATAAGTATAGAAAATACAAAGAAAATCTCAGACAAACACAAACCATACTATTTTAAGAAAACCTTATAGCCTGTCCTGCACGTGTAGCATGACCACCATAGAAACGGGTTTTGATCAACAGCAGATTAGACAAAATGAGTTATTGTGATTCTGAATTTGTCATTTTGTCTATTCTTCCGTTGACAAAATTCATTTCTACTGTGGTCACACATGCTGGTAATTAAAAGAATATGAAAATAGTTCAGCTTTTTGTTATATCTACCAACATTCAACATTCCATAAATCTGAGAAACTTTTTGCAGAAATCAATGCTTTTGACAGAACAGTCTGCTAATAAAATGCTTTCCATATATGGAATGCATTAGACTGGTTATTTTATCAGTTTTAATAATACTTAATTTAAGATGAACAAAAACAATTTAAAAAAAATGATTACGTATAGAAAATTTTATACTGACCATCCAACCACCATCTCAGGCCTGCCAGTCTGCTTTAACATGTCCAACATTTTAGCCTGGAAAACAGGGTCCACAGCTTCTACTGACACACCTGTACCAGTCTGGGGCATGGCAAACACATCAATCACACGGACAGTGTAGTCATCCACAAATTCCCCTGGAAATAAAAACAATTTTTTAAATGAATGTGCTTATTTCAAAAGCCAAGCCTCAACATAGTCTAGAAACAATTGGCCGTTTTACTGAAACAATAAACAAAACAACCAACATGATACAGCATTTTTGAATACCTAATTTATTTGGTTCAGGTTTTTTTATGTACTTATTGTTTACTAACCTAACATGAGCCCCATGACTTCCATGGGTACGCCAGCACGACCATGTTTTAGCATCTTCAGCAATGCCAGTGACGAGATGTACACTTGTTCTGCGGTATCAACAGCAGGTGCGTCGGTTGGCGGCGGCGCTTGCGACAAGCCAGCCATACCTCCTCCGAGACGTAGAAGACGATCCATTTTACACTTTCCTTCTACACTCTAGAAAGCAAACTCATCAAGTTAGCATCACACTGTCACACACCATGATACATCAACAATTATCTGTGAACAGCATCGATGATTTATTCAGTTTATTCGATAGAAATAAATGCATTTACATAAAGCAAGTTACTTACAACAAGAAATCACAATCATTTACACTATTTCCGAAAAACTCCGGCAAGAATCCAAAATGAACAGGGTTTGAAACAATGAAGGAACGAATGATTTCAATCTAGGGAATGGAATGGAAACGAAAATGACAGCACACGTCGAAATTGCAACCTCATGAACACAGATAATGTAGTACTCTCATGAACGTGTGCTTATTTTTATGTCATTGATCTCAACATTGCCAATCGTTTCAATTTTTTGTTTTTTTGTTTATTAGGAATATTTATTCATACCTACTAAAAGTTATAACTTACTACTTACTTGAATTATTTACGTTACTATACACAATATTTATAGAACACTACTAACTATTTACATAAAAAACTAAAACTAAAGGGACTAACTAAATAAATATAAAAACAAAGGGACCTTTAGGCGTCGAAGTATTCGTCCGCATCGCTGTCATCCGGAAACGTGCCCAGAAGACTGGCAGCATTGCCACGTTGAATGGCCATGCTAATTCTTTGGCCAAAGAACAAGCCAGCCCTCTGGTCACGTGAAGTGTCGACCAGTCGGTGGGAGATTTCCTTAAAAAGGAGACGCGCACTCGGGCCCCAATACCCGAGCGTTTCGACCCCAAACGGCTCAAAACATCGTTTCACTTATTTTACCTGATTGGTTCTGAAACTTTCTTTTCTTTCAAATAATTTTGTTACAATCATACCGTTCTACAAACAGCCAGGAGCCGTAAATGGATGATAATTTAATTATGTTGTCTTCGTTTTCAATCATTCTATGAGCCATGGACAGAATCACAGAGTACCTAGGTACCTACTTTTACTATATGGGCATTTTTTGACAGGAACTAGAGATTTAAACATTTAAGCCCGAACTTACGTGTTTATGACACCGCTCACAAAAACTGTTCCATCTCAGTTTCTAATGGCTCTAGGCACATAGTGTAAACTGTTTTGGGCTCTTGAATAACCAGACCATTTTATAATGTATAAACAATACTCGAATGTTGAAAGCTGTATTTATAAATAATTCTGTGAATGTTATCAGAGAAATGTTATCAGAGAATTGGGGGAAAATGGATCTGTTCCTGTGTTGTCTATTTCTGATAAAACTACTATATCGATTTACACGAAATTTTGCAGATTACATTATGAATAGATCAGTAATCTAACAACAGCGTTTGTTTGAGAGTCCTACGAAACATTGTCATAATATTCAATCTGCTCCTGAAGGCGCCAGCTCAAAAAAAGGAACTATCATGTTGCGTCGTTTTTGTTAAGTTTGTCCAACTATATTTTTCATACCCACATTTTTTTTTAAAGAGTATATTCTTGTAGTTTTTAAGTAAAACGAACAGAACGGAAAAATAAGGCTTTTAGCCAAAGTTTAAGTCGAAATTTCGATCAGGCATCGAAAAACCACATGAGCAACAGACGCCGAAGAGAAAATTTTGAAAAAGCCACATGTGGCTTTCTGACGCCTGAGAGGTAACATGTTTTGTATGTTTCGCCAGTGCAAACGCACGGTTATAACTTGTCCCCTTTTCATTTCGATGGTCCACCACATCGCAACATTTAACATAGTTAGTGGACAACTCACAACATGTTGCAAGATGCATACAGAAACATTTTGTTGAATTGGGGATAAAAACTGCGAGTTTCTCACTTCAAATGTCGCTTTTATCACTAGTCCCAGAATTTATACAAAACTTAACACGTATTGTAGTTATAATCTCAAGTGGTCCCACGCAGCTTACAGATCACCCAGAAGTAGCCGTGACGTAAGTTCGCAAAGCGTCCACACAGGCGTACAGGTAGAGGGGCACCCGTCACTCATTCTAGCTTAATTCAATATTCCGTTGCGCAGCTGATGACTGAAAAATATGGGGACCCATGTATTTCCTAAAGATGTTAAGATGTCAAAAGACGAAAACTGGGAAAAGTCTGTTTTGATTACATAAAGGCACTTGTGGTTGACCTCGGTGAAGTTAGCCACACGATTTCATTATTATGAAATTTTGATAATGCTAATCGTTAGAGAATCGTTAGAGAGTGTTAGAGAGAAAGAAAAATCGTTAGAGAGTAATTAGTTTTTATGTAAAAGCAATTTTAATTTTTCGTGTGAAGTTTGCCCCCCTGCCCGCAAAAATGGACTTAGACGTAATTTTTTTTTTTTTTATCGTTTGAGAATCGTTAGAGAGAGATTGAGAGATACACAAAATCGTTAGAGAGTTAATATTTTATTTGTTATTAAATCATTTCTAAGAGCGTGAAGTTAGCCCACCTCTGTGAATTTAGCCCCTGATTTAATTATTCTGATTTTTTGTTAATGCTAATCGTTAGAGAGAGTTAGAGAGAAAAGAAAAATCGTTAGAGAGTAATTAGTTTTATTTATCAAAGATTTTTTATTTTTTTGTGAAGTTGGCCCCCATTCCCGCAAAAATGGACTTTTTTTTTTTTTGCGTGGGAAATCATCATATGACTTCTCCCGCTCTGGGCGGAGCGGAAGGGCGTGTCAGACTCTTACTGACTAAAACCCACCCGTGTTCCTTCGGTTGCCTGTTGCCAGGGTCCCGGTATCCCTTTCGGACTATTCCGCAACCCTGGCAGGCATCGGTCCTAACGGACCCCGTCAGGTGTGCTGACATCTCTTTGAGGCGCGCGTGGAACACGACGCGCCATTGACCTGGGCCTGGTCCTTATCGGACGGCGAGCTGCCCATTGCTCGCCGTCCGCAAGCCCACGCCTATGGTGGCCGGGAATCCGCCTGCGCAAAAATGGACTAAGACGTATTTTTTTTATTAATATATTGAGAGTTAAAAAAAAACATTAGAGAGTTAATATTTTAATTGATATTAAATTATTGCTGAGAACGCGTTTTACCCTAGGACCTGATAAGGATAAAGTTTAGAAACGTGCCGCCTCGATAGTGTAGGGAGGAGAGGGGGAAGGGTTAGAAGATCCCCCACTCCCACCGGAGATACAAAGTTTTTATTAAATGATTTTTAAATATGACAAATCTCATATGCTGGGGCCACATACATAATTATTTAGCGGAGCCGATCAGCCCATTATGGAATGGAATGGACTAACGAGAAAGCCATTGAGCTTCTCGAAGTTCTGAACTGAACTTGATACTAAATGACCAGACCAGGGCCACTAACAATACCTATTATTTATTTATTTATACGTGTGGAGTCGCGTCGTCCGCGTATATTCTTCTTACAAATAAATAATATTATTAGACGATGAGATCGTAATAATAATCGTGAATGTCGATGTTACGAGTTACGACCAGCCGGCCGGACTGCGGACGGCGTTCGGTCCGGGTGGTTGCGGCGGGGCATGGCTGCTGCGGATAGGCGTCCGCGGGTGCGATAAACGTTTTTTCTTTGAACTTCCTTATTCAAACTTTACCAAGTACTGAAAATTAAGTTTACAAAAACTTACGTTTTTGGATGATAGATTTATTTTTATAGACAATCCGTTTTATTGCCAAAACCGGTTATGATTGATGACCTCCCCCCCCCCCCAAAATCATTCAAGCTGTCGAGAGACTGAATGATTTACGTGCTTTACTTACTAAAAACTGTAGGTACTTGAGCCACAGTGACCCCGATGGTAGTATAAAAAAAACGTTGTTAGAGTACTTATCAATTAGGTAACCATTTCTCTAAATATATTCCTAGGCACCTCCCCACAAAATCTTGGGCTGCGACCGCACCTGCCCGGTAGGATGTTGCGCTAGCTCCCAAATGTGGACTATAGAAGCCTTGCGGTTGGCAGCTACCAGACAAGCGAACAGTGGACGGCATAATGTTGTTGTACCTACATGTATGCAGACTTATGTAGTTGTAAGTACGGCGTGCGGTATGGCGGCGGCGGGCAGTACGTTTTTTAGCGTTTCGTAGTCAACAAGGAACCCTTATAGTTTCCCATGTCTGTCTGTCCGCGGCTTAGCTCAGAGACTGTTGGTACTTGAAAAATCCAATTTGGTATGGGTACATATAAAAATCATGCATACATTTTTTTAGGGTACTTATCTCCCCTACACTTAAAGTGGAAACTTTTTTTTTTCTGGCCTATCCTTTTGTGTTTGCTGTCGTTGGAAAGATCATTCAGAAATATTGTGAGTTTGTTTGGGAAAACCATTTTTGGATTCAGGGATCCGTTTGCGTAATATTAAGCTATATAGTGCAAATTTTTGTTATAATCAAGTTGCCCCCCCCCCCCCCCTGCCAGCCAGCTAAACGGTTAGTTTTGGATATGTGAAAAAAATCACGGCAGTAGCATGTATGTCGCAGGGAAATGAGGAAACCAGGGATTTCACGAAATCACGGTAGATGTCAAATATTCTTGTATAATAAGTCTTCTTTCTAAAAATGTTTAGTGATATGACAAAATGCTAATAATTATAATGTCAGTGATATGTCGTTTCACTTTCAACTAAATCTAGTAAAATGAAAAAAGTGTTGATGGATATAAACAAAATCACTAATTAACTGATGCATTTTTATTTGATATTAAAGTTTCAATTAAATAAACATCTATTCTGACGATGATCTACTAACCCCTCCCCCCACCCCTCCCTCCTTTATCGAGGCGGCACTTTTCTAAACTTTATCCTGATCAGGTCCTAGGGTAAAACGCGTGCTCAGAAATAATTTAATATCAATTAAAATATTAACTCTCTAATGTTTTTTTTAACTCTCAATCTCTCTCTAACGATGCTCAAACTATATTTAAAAAAAAATACGTCTTAGTCCATTTTTGCGGGAATGGGGGCCAACTTCACAAAAAAATAAAAAATCTTTCATAAATAAAACTAATTACTCTCTAAAGATTTTTCTTTTCTCTCTAACTCTCTCTAACGATTAGCACTAACAAAAATTCAGAATAATTAAATTAGGGGCTAAATTCACAGAGGTGGGCTAACTTCACGCTCTTAGAAATGATTTAATAACAAATAAAATATTAACTCTCTAACGATTTTGTGTATGTCTTAATCTCTCTCTAACGATTCTCAAAAGATTTAAAAAAAAAAATTACGTCTAAGTCCATTTTTACGGGCAGGGGGGCCAACTTCACACGAAAAATTAAAATTGCTTTTACATAAAAACTAATTACTCTCTAACGATTTTTCTTTTCTCTCTAACACTCTCTAACGATTAGCATTATCAAAATTTCATAATAATGAAATCGTGCGGCTAACTTCACGGAGGTTTGTGGTTGTGGTGTAAACTAACCGTGCGTTTGCACTAGCGAAACATTCACGACAAAACATGTTGAAATCTTCAAAAGTTCCAAATTGTTGACATACGAAAAATAACTTTATTGCTACGATATAAAGGCGCTGAAATAGAATGTTAGGATGGTCATACTACTTGCATGGACTCGCCGGAGTGCCCGGTAATCGAGTTAAATCTAAATCGGAACGCAAATTTTATTATTGATGTGATGTGTTACGTTTCAAACGAGTTTTATTTCGGGAAGCGGAAGCGACTCGTTTCGGCTGACATACAGTATCAGACACAGACTACAAAACTAGTGTCACTACTGACACTAGTGTCAGTGTTCACAAGAACAGGAATATCATGTGGACTTGTGGAGAACGAAATGAATTTTTGCAATAGTAGTAAATAGCTGCAGTACCTTTTTATCTGAATAAAATTCCTTGAATCAAAATGACTGAAAAATCAGTGCTACCAAATAAACTTTCTGAAGGTCCTCATGGCTTAGGTACAACACCGTATTTCTTTGATCAAAATCATTTTATGTAAGGGTATCCTTAATATTATTTTGTAATTAAAATTTCTAGGCGATCCTGATGACAGAAGCTTGAGAAGAGTCGAAAAAGACGTTATGATACCGAAGCTTATTAGAGACAAAGCTAAGAAAGAGAAATGTACCAAAGAAGTAGCAGATTTTGAGAATTGTTGCAAGCAGTCATCTCTTCTGATGGTTGTGAAGTGTAGGAATCAGAATTCAGCCCTCAAAGATTGTTTAGGCGATTGGTACAAAAATGAAGAGTTCAAGACACTGTGTACTGAGGAGTATTTAGCACAGAGAAGTGAATACAGAAGATCTGGGATTAGGAAACCCATTAAGAGAGCTTAACTCACTATACCAAAATGTTGATAATGTTTTGTTATTAGATTTGTGTAAATAAATTAAAAATCAATTTAGTCATCTTCATTTATTGTTACGGGTAAATTCCTGCTCAACAATTGTTCCCGAATGCTGAAAAGTTTCAGGTCCTGGGGTAGTTTCACAAGATGTGCACTAGGTTTGATAACTTCTACAATCAATATTTCCTGAAAACAAATTACTCTTATCAAAACTTGAATAAAGTGAAAAGCAGTCAATGTGTGGAAATAAAATGTAATAGGCTAATGCCGGTTTCACATTACCGTATTGTGTCATGTCTTGACTCCTGACGGAGTCCTAGCCAATCAAAACTCATTAACTTAGTCCTGAACAGATTTGTTTGATTGGTGTATTTTGTGTCACAACACAATAATGTGTCAGTGGCTTAATGAAGATCAAATCATCAAAGCACAGCAATCCCCTTTTCAAAAGTTTAACTTTAGTCTTAAATGGAAGCCATTTGACCACAATATCTTTGATAGTAACTCGTGATATACATGATAAAAATATCTCCATACTCAATTTAAAACATACCTTGACTGTTGTATTTGCCATTCTAACATGGCCTAGTGTAGCAATCCAGTCATGCTTTATTTCGTCAAATTTTATAACAACTATGAAGTCTGCATGAAATATCCCAGGACCCTCTTTATATAGTACTAAAAAAGATAAAACCATTTATATCTGAACAGTGAACTGATAGCAGACAGTTATAAAGTAATGTCAACAGAAATGTTCTTACGGTAATCTCCACCAAACTTTATTCCTGGTTTGACAACATAGCCCTTAGACCTATAGTAATGATATACAATATATTCAGTAACAAATTTTTTATCTGCTGTTGTAAAAAGGTCCCAACATTTTTCAATATTTAGCAAAGTGTTGTCAAGGTTTACTATTTGTAAACATCCCAACCCGTAAAGTAAAAAGAATGCTTCCTGCGGGGTCAGCATAAGCTTTTCTTGTAGTTTAACTTTGTTTAAGCAGCACTTTGGTTTCATTTTTGCAAAATAATTTTCTTCCTCAGATTCACTGTTAGGTACTATCACCACTATGTCCTCTTTGTCATAACTCTGAAATCTTTCAGAACTATGAGTTGAGTTGGTCTCTTCTGCATCATCCTCATCGCTGGACACCAAATCGATGACATCCTTCCGAGTTCGTTTTTCACTGTCACCAATTATTTTGGCAGTTATAACATCAATATCCTTCATAAAACTATCTGCCTCGGCTGTTCCTCTGAACCCACCAAACTTCTTGAACCAATAATTTCGTTTTAGAAACTGCCTTTTTCGCATAATACGCGGTGTAACGTCATTTTGAGCGGCTTTCGGTTGCGATCGCGATGCTGATCCTTTTCCAAAACATCCCATATGATAGAGCAGTGCTATCTCCTCCACAGACCTTACTTCCACATTAAACCCATTGTAATAACCAGTAAACACAATTCGCATTGAATTATCTAATGGAAAACGTAACGACTCAATAGCCATCGCAAATGACTCATTTAAGTCAGTAGTTTGGCATTTTAGACAATCTTCTGATGATAGAGTAGTCATCATGACAAAAGAACTGGCCAGAAGTTAGTGAAGACAAGAGTCAAGAAAGAAGAGTGCAATGTTAACCCTTTAGCGCTGACAGCGCAATAGCGCATAGTGTGTTCTGTGTCGTGAGTATTTTTGAGTTAGTTTCGAGTGGACTTGACGTTGACACTTGACAGTAAAGGCCAGAGTCGCCAAAAAACTGACATTTAGTTGTAATGTAATTTAGTGCCATCTAACGTCGTATTACACGAAGATGTTTATCATGTAAAATCGCTTATCAACTTGATACGTTAGCGCTACCTAGTGCATAGTGTATGATGCTGTCTAAAGTGGGTGATAGACGTGCGTACTTAAAGTATACGGTCTTTATGTTTGCGACCTTACTCGGCTCACCGTCGGTGAGTACGTGAAGCTTGCTCAAATTTCATTTTTAAATTGGCTCGCGCCTCGCGGCGATGACAGACGGGCGGGCGAGTAAGCTCGCCGAGCCATAAGTACGCGTACCTACTTGCTCGCACATCTAGCACCCCTTTAACCGTGCGTTTTCACTGGCGAAACATTCACAACAAAAAATGTTGAAGTCTCTAGTTCCTGTCAAAAATTGTATGGAAAATTGATAGAAATGAGAGATTTCAACATGTTTTGGTTTGATTGTTTCGCCAGTGAAAACGCACAGTAACAAAAGAAGTGTCACAGACGCGGCGCCACAGACAAGCGACGGAATATAAATCTTTATTGTAAAGGGTTGTTGTAAGAATGCTTCTAAGTAAGCAGATGAAACTTGTTTTACGTGGTTGATATCAGTCCATCATCGCTATCCTCATCAGACGCTTCCACTCCGTCTTCACTACCGAATAGTAAATCCAAAAGAGAATAAAAGTTGTTAAATCTAGTATAATATAATAATATATTATTAATACGATTTTATTTTAATAAACTCTTATTATATTACACTACCTAATATTTATTATTAATGCCTCAGCCTCGTTGGTCTAGTGGTTGCTACTGCTGAGCATGAGGTCCTGGGGTCGATACTCGGGCTGGGCAAAGCGTTATTGGGTTTTTCCATCTGGCATTTCTCAATAGCAACAGACTCTGGTTTCGTGCCCGATTGATGGCAATAGGCTCGCCCCTTATTACATGGGAACATAACTGGCGAAATGTGGAAGCTATAGGTGCACCTCTGCCTACCTGTTTTGAAAATACAGGCGTGATGTTACGAAATATACATAAATACGGTACACATTGACTACCGTTGCATTTTGCGACACCTTTAAAACCTAAATTTTGGGTTGTGATTTTTTTTACTATTTTTCCCAAATTAGTTTGTTTATAATCAGATACTTATTTATTTCACTACTGAAAAACATAAATGGTGCACTGTAGGGTTAAATACTGCGATGTATAAAGTCAATTTGTATTCATTTATGTTCTCACAGTTTGGTATGAATCACAAAAACATAATTATTTCTAACGTTCGGTGATTAAAAAACAACCCTTACCTTTCGATTAAATACTAAATACCTAGTACTTACCTAAACATGGAAGATTGGGCGACATTTGAGATTAAAACTGAACAAACAGGCGCCGCCGGCACTGCCGGCGCCGCCAGCACTGCCGGCGCCGGCGCCGCCGACACCGCCGACGCCGCCGCCTCCCCCGTCAGTGCCCAACCCAAGACCATATCAGACAAACCAACGGATTCAGAAGGGGAGAAATTCAATTGTAAGTACGAAGTAGCTTAAAAATATATCTACAGTGTGCAAGCTGTTTATAAACATTCGAGTAAAAAAAAAAATTGTGTGCATGTACTTTGACCGAGTAGGTAGGTACGACCGCACGAGTGACTGCCATGTGATGTGAATGACTGCAAGGGTGCACGCAGTGATTATAATAAAAGTACTTACAAATAAATAATAATAATATCTAGTAAAATATGTACAGTACAATGTAAGTTATTGATTTATTTATTGAATACTTACTTTCAAAGGATATCGATACAGATGGCCGAATATTCATTCATGATTTCTCATTTAAAAACAACCATCCAAGTAGCACAAAATTATCTGAATTCGTTTATCCTCAAAGTTTTATAGAAGTCTAAAATTAGGCATTATAAACCGCTGTATGTAGGTACAGTTCTTATAAATAATGCTAACTTAGGCCTACATTTTAAAATGGCATTTTTGCAGCACTATAAAGCGTAGCTATTTGGTCACCTGCATCAGTCAAGGGGGTGATTCTACCTGTCATAGTGAACAACTTCCGATAAAATAGTTATTTAGTTTTTTTGCACTTAAGGTTGATGCGCTAGGGTGGCCCGCGAATTTCAAATTTTCTTACGTTTTTTGCTATTTGCAGGTCAGTATCAGGTTGTATGTTGATCTAAATATTATTACCGGCCGTAACAAATATGGGTTTACAGAATTATAAACATTAGAATCAGGAATACAACTCTCTAAGTTCATGTAAGTGTATTGACTGACGATTTCATGAAATTTTCATTCAATACACTTACATGAACTTACATTAACTTAAAAAACGTAAGTAACGTTGAATTTCGCGGGCTCCCCTGAAGCGAGCGTGTATTCTGAAAGTGGGCAACGTCCGAAAAGAAGACAAATACTTCGCTGTTTTGATTAATTTGGTAATAGGTATACAGAAACAGAATTTTGATAGAAATATGAAATATGGCTAATTAGTACACTGAAATATTGACTATGAAATGCAATAAATATTGTAACACCGAATATTTAGTTTTAGATGCAAAAAAAAGTAGGTAGGTACCTACTTATTCGATCTTACGCCATTCGATTCTAATACCAATATTAGAATCGAATGGCGTAAGATCGAATTATACTTGCTCGAAAACGTTAGCTCGATAGTACTTGAAATCGATAAATTATGAGAGCGACATCGACAGTTTACTAGGTACCTCGATGCATCAAAATCTCGAATAACTAAGGTTGCCTGGAAGAGATCGCAGAAAGCGATAAGTCCGCCCATTGTATGTTTTGTAGTGTTCAATTTATTTATTTTCGCTATGTATTTTCTGGTGTACAATAAAGTATATATAAATAAATAAACTATAAGCTCGGCAGCGCGAAGGCCCAGTATCTTGAATCGTCATTTCTCAAACGACCATCTAATCGATTTACAGAATAGTAGTTTTAATTTTATTTGAGTACTTACATTATAATGAAACAATGTATGTAGGTATACATACACAATGCCATTTTCTTTATTAGCAAGGTAACGGCAAAAAAAAAAGAAATACAAGTTAATTTTGGGTCAGTGACAAGTTGACAACTGGTCCCGTGTCAACTCAACCCTAATAATAATACCAGTTATGACGTCGTCAAAACGCTTAAAAAATTAGTGTGTACCGTCTGCATGGAAAGTATCGACCTCTTAAAATATTGAGGATTTTTTAATTTATTGATGGATTTTATTTATTTATTTTTATGAATAAATGTATTAAATATTATTATTTTAAATGAAAGGATATTGACCGATTTGGACCAAATGCTGCCCAGACATGGGAGTGCTTCCAAATGGTTCCTTGCATCAATATATACATTAAAAAATTTATTAAAAAAATCGGTCCCAGGGTTAAAAAATTATTGCCTGAGAAAGGTTAATGTTTTTCCCTAGTTTTATTTACTTAATTATTGGAAATCTATAAGATAGCGTCGTTGAGTTTGAACTCGTTGATTTTATCTTGACAAGTGCTATAGCCTCACATGGTGTCCAGGGTCTGATGATGGAGCTGGAGGGTGGTTACGGACACTCTTCAAGTAAACCAGATAGCCCCGTCGTATGTGGTTTCATTGGATACGTATTGAAAAGTCCTATTATACTAGGTGGTGTCCAAGGTCTGATGACGCAGCCGAAAGGTAACCATAGGAACTCCTCAACCAAAGAAGACAGCACCATCGTCTTTGGACTCGTTGAATATATATTGAAAAGTGCTTTACATTAGGCAGTGTCCAGGGTCCGATGATGGAGCCAGAAGGTGGCCATAGGAACTCCTCAACCAAACAAGATAGATACACAACAAGATAGCGCCATCGTGTTTGGACTAGTTGGCTTTGGCTTTGCAAGTACCTAGTATAGCCCAGGGTTGTATCCAGGGTCTGATGTTGGAGCCGGAAGGTGGCCATAGGAACTCCTCAACCAAACAAGATAGCACAATCGTGTTTGGAATCGTTGGCTTTGTCTTGACAAGTACTTTGTATAGCCCAAGGTTGTATTTAGGGTCTGATGATGGAGCCGGAAGGTACCCATAGGAACCCCTTAACTAAACAAGATAGCGCCATCGTGTTTGGACTCGTTAGCGTTGTCTTGACAAGTACCTAATATAGCCCACGGTTGTATCCAAGGTCTGGTGATGGAGCCGGAAGGTGGCCATAAGAACTCCTCAACCAAACAAGATAGCACCATCGTGTTTGAACTCGTTAGCTTTGTCTTGACAAGTACCTAGTATGGCCCAAGTTTGTAGCCAGGGTCTGATGATGGAGCCGGAAGGTACCCATAGGATCTCCTCAACTCCTCCTCCGCCATCGGTTGGTTGGTATTCATCAATAAAAAATATTCAAGAAAAAATAGTTTTTCTCAAAACTCCTCGGATAGATTTTATTGAGCTTTGGTTTACAGACTAGAGAGATAAGCTCAAGGAACATAATGCGCTATGTGTCCATTCTAGGCAGTACTTGGTCCAACTCCCATATATGGATGGTCAATGTCCTTTAATGTATTTTTTTGGATTTTGCCATCTTGACATAGAAACAAAATGGTGCCAACCGTTCCTTAAATACTCTGTCTCTTTTTTTCCAGCCAGAAAAGTGTTTATCAGAGAAGGTAAGAATATAATTATCGTTGTAAGTAGCACTAACTTCACTCACCTTAATCACAAGACCTCTCAGCTGAGGCTGTCTAGAATTTCTGTTTTGCTCCTAGAGTAAAAAATAATTGAAAATGAAGCAATGACAGATAAACTACCTAATTAAGTGATAGATACATGGTGCTCACTTTACAAACATTGTAGAACGATACGAATTACGAACGTACGATTTTCATATTACATATTGATATGACAACAAGTTCTTTTCTAAGTGAAATAATTAATTTTAAGATATTTTAATTGCTCTATAAGACCGTTTCTATATATATTTATTTATTTATTGTGACTCATACAATAGGACCTAACGGTATGCAGGTGTCATCACCAGTCAAATATATACACCTGCTAATTAATTTTGATTTTTAACAATTCAACACCAATAATTGTGTACCTACATTGTTGAGCAGATTTTTTTTTCAAACTTATTTGGCAATGGATTAGCAATTTGTTTCAAACCTATTCAGATTGTGATTGATCGTATAATAGGTTTTTACTTACTACCGGCCAACTCGTTACACAGAGTGTTAGGGTAAACACAGTTATCCTTGAAACCAGTGGTTTGTTTTCATTTATAGAACGTAAAATGAATGGAAAATTACAACTTTTTTTTTAAAGAAAATCTACGTTTTGACACAAGAGTATTTAAATCTTTCACCTTATGGCGCTAGGGCAACGAACTTGCGTCTCAACACGGATGGGTGGCACGGTGACCTGACCGGCCGCGAGCGCGACCCCTCCCTCAGTCAGTCAGCTGTTTCGCTAGCGAGCACGGTGTTGGATAGAAACTTTTTTAAATCTTTTAATGAAAATAACGTTTTTTTTATTGTTGACCCGGTCATTTATTTTTATATTTAAGTCAACTACCCATGGTTTGAGTGACAACGGTGTTTACCCTTACACTCTGTATAGATTACCTATTGGTGCTAGCAACCTGTTCGCTGACCTTGATACACTCTCGTAGAGATAATGCCTTTTGGGCTTCGATTCAGAGCACCTGGCTCTGAATCGAAGCCCAAAAGGCATTAATTGCGTAACTTATTTTCGTAACTGACTAATCTGTTTCATTTTGACAGTTTAACGACATTCATTGCGTTATTTACGTTGTTGAGCAAATGTTTTTTTCGAACTTCTGAAGCAATGGATTTATTTCTGATATCATTTATTTCTGCATCTTTTATATTGTGTAATGCATACTTACTTACACAATTAATTTTCATATTTTTTTTGTTAAAAGTCAGCGTGCGCCCCTTTGTATCCTCGCGACTATAGGCACGTGCCTCGTTTGCCTTAGGGTGGTTAATACGCCAGTGGTCACTGCACTCCTGAAATGTTGACACTAGATGCTGTAGTTGTCTGTGCTGGTCAGTTAGGTCCCTAATAATTATGGTGTACGTGTAGCTGAGACAGTTCATTCTAGAGGGAGGTATTCTATAGATTTATATTTTCCACTTCCACTTCTCTGTCTTCTCTTTCCTAGAGCAGCTGTTTCCCCGTAGGTATATAGGCTTTGGAAGCCTCTAGCTCCTGTAAGGTAGCTTTTAGTTTTGCTTACACATCCCTGATTGTAGCACTGCGGGTCATCATTTTATTTGAAATGTCAGTCACCTGGAATTTGTGAAGATAGGCAGCTAAAATTAACAGCGTAAGAGAAGATGTTCTAATATTTAGATTAAGACGTAGTAGGAGATAGAAGAGAACCTTGGAACCGAAAGAGGCCCATGGCTAAATTATAATAGCTGATCGACCAGGTTAAGCTACGCTTGCCGCGGTCAGTTCGTGGATGGGTGACTATCTTAACATACCGAGACCCCGCCGTTCTTCGGAAAGCACGTTAAGCCGTTGGTCCCAGGCCAGCTGTCATTTTGGAATCTTTGACAGTCGTCAGAAGCCCGAAAGTCAGGCAACCAGTCTTAAAAAATAAAATAGATTAAAAGTCTTACCAAGGAGTTACCCAGTAACTGGGTTGTGGGGGTCAGTTGCAGTCGTGCCATGTAAAATATTGGTATTCAGCTGTATCCCGTTAGACTGGAAGCCGACCCCAACATAATTGGGAAAAGGCTAGGTAGGCAGGCCAGGAGGTAGAAGAGAAAAATAATATAATTTAATTAAAAATAGGTAAATTAGATGAAGTTACTAGAGAATTAGACTGGAATGGTAAACAAAAGTGAAGACAAGGAATAAGAAGTTAGGTAGGTACACTATTAATATTAAAGAAACCTGATCGTTAATACAAGTTTATGACACATTACCGGTTTAATAGTATGATTATATAATAATCATTATAGCCTAATGAGCCTATTTTTTGTGTAGTCAATTATGTAGTGTTTATTGTCAGAGCGAATGTTAAGTACCTACTAGTTGTCAAGCAAAAGGAGTCATAAACCGTGCCAGTGTGTGATGGACTATTAATTCTGTAGCCAAAATGGCTCCATGGGGAATGAAAATGTTAGTCAGCTGATGCCGTCGCTGGGTGATGAAAAAGTTGGTAAGTACGCAGCATTCCTCAACTAAATGAACGCTGTTCCCTAATCGGAGACATGATCAATATAATACTTTCCAGATATGATTGCGGCAACCAGTGCCTTGCAAATCCGTGCGAGTGATATTCGTCACACACGGATCAACTGGTTGTCTTTTGTGCAGTAAGTATTGATTATTTTTCCACGGGTCATTGTTCTTCCTATATTTTGTCCCACCCAAATTTTGTTCAAATCTAAATTATTATTATATGTAAGTTCACAGCTCATTACGCAACGTGACTTTGACTTAATTGTGCAATTGGATCAAAGAAACCCAAAGGACTTACCTGATAAGAACCCAGACGTGTGTTGCGAGGTATTCATGAACTTGCTATTACACATCAGCAAGGATGAAACCACCCAGTTCCTGCTTGTTTTGATTGACGACACCCTTATTGTAAGTGCCACTTGTTATCTTAATTTATGTCAAACAGTCACCTTCCTATTAGTACTTACCTAATTGTACACAACAGTGTGGTTCATCTATTCTGTATTGTTGAAGTATGTTGTATGTGTCATAGAATCAAAGAAAGAAGTTTATACGCACAGAAATACATAGGCATTTAGGTTAAAGCGAACAAGACCCAACTAATTTCAAATAGGTAATTAAAAGTTATAAAATATTTTAATTATGAAAATTACAGGAAGACAAGAATAGGGCCAAGATCTTCCGTGAGGGGAAATGTGGTTCCAATCCTTGGCGCCCATTCTTTAATTATCTGACCCACCGGGATGAGTTTATCCAGCACATGTCGGCGCGTATCATTGCCAAGCTGGCTTGCTGGCATCCTAGCCCGATGTCACACAGTGACCTGGATTTCTATCTCTCCTGGCTCAATGGCGAACTTAAATCAAAAGTAAGTAGTACAACACTTGAAATTATTTTCGTTACCTATTTATCTTCTTTTTTTTTCTTCATCAAAAGTAACTGCTTTTGATGAAGAAACTGGCCGTATGTGATGTAATGTAACACATTAGGTCTTGTATCCAAAATAAGGTACCTTTAAACCGAACTATAAACCGCTGGTATTCAGAAAATACTTTGAATTAGATCATGAAACTTTGCATAATAACTGAACTAACTATAAAGGAGGTGCCTATTATTATTATTTTTTAATTACCTATGATTATTTTCACCGTAAAAAGCAATTACCTGCCTAAACTGTTCGAGCCTTGGAGCCGCCAGCTCTCGCTCTCACTCAGTCCGCGAGTAGTATGGTGCGAGCGAGATAATAATTGAAATTGAGCGGAGGTAGTTTATTGAATTCTAAATTATGAGCATAAAATATGGGGCAATTGGGCAAAGCTACAGTGCTAAAGGTATTATACCGTAGGTAGTTATAAAACGAAATTGTGCTTACAGAACAATGAGTACATCCAGTCTGTTGCCCGCTGCCTTCAAATAATGCTGCGCGTCGACGGGTACCGCTTCGCATTCTTGTCAATTGACGGCATCTCCACTCTGCTGGCTGTCCTGGCCTCCAGGGTCAACTTCCAGGTAAGGTCAAGTTGACCGTGATATACTTTAGCTGATGGAAGGAAAAGCATGTTGAACAAGTCAATGTTTTTTATTACTTGCAGAAAATGTATTTAATTTAAACATCTCGGAAATTCTATGAAAATAATAATTATTTATTGTCCTTTTGGTCAGGGTGTGCTATCGGGTTTGGTTCATTTAATGGGAAATACAATTACTCGGTTAGTCAAAATGATCGATTAAATACTAAACCCTAAACTAAAATAATAAATTAAATTAATTTCCACCACCAACGAGACCTATGTCACTGAATTGTCCATTGTCGACATCTTGAGTTGCCAATCTCGACTCAAGATTGCATTCATGGGTGGACATTTTGAACCAAGCCCCATACGTTTTTGCCCTATGTCCTTTGGGTTGGGTGTAATAAATATATCTCTGTACTGATGAAATTTAGGTGCTATACTGTGAGTTTTTATACTTATTCGATCATTTTGACTAACCGAGTAATTGTAGGTATTTCCCATTATTGTCACCAGAATGCGATTATTGAGGTTCAGTACAAATTGAAGTTTACGCTGACGCGATCGAATAAGTAGGTATAAAAACTCGGACTAAGGCCGTGGGTGTATTGTTATGTTATGTATTGTTACTAATAAATACTCCTCATTCCCTAGGTTCAATACCAGCTGGTATTCTGTCTATGGGTGCTGACATTCAACCCCTTGATGGCCGAGAAGATGACCAAGTTCAATGCTATCCCTATCCTTGCCGACATCCTCAGCGACTCCGTGAAAGAGAAGGTCACGCGCATCGTGCTGGCTGCCTTCAGGAACTTCATTGAGAAGTCTGAAGACCCCCAGGTCATTTCTATTTTATTCTGCATAAAGAGAATTTGGAAATCAGTGGGTGATGAGATAATTCTCAATTTGAGCTGAAGCCTTGCAGTGCAGCAGTGAGACAGTATAGGTTCATAATATACCAATATTGGAACCCATACATTACGGGTTACTCCCGTCTGGCAACGCTACATGCCTACATATTTGTACATAATATACCGATGTATCGCGTGCACCGGGTACAGTCTGTACGTTATGTCAAATTTTTAAGGAATGTAAATAGTTTTGTTTGAAATAAAAAAAGTATTTAAGATTTTTGAAGTGTAATTTTTTTATGCAAGTTTAATATACAATAGTTATTTGTGCAACAAGAGAGCAAAGTTGTTTTTTTGGTGCGAGTGTTGATTTTGAATCCCAAGTAAGCGAAGGATTCTATAATTGAATCACGAGCGTAGCGAGTGATTCTTGGTTAGAATCCTGAGCACAGCGAGGGATTCAAAGGCACGAGATGCAAATAATTTTGGTCTCGTGTAACACATACAACTTTTCACCTCAGCAGCGAGAACATATGAGATATTAGAACATATTAGGGGTTTAAATATGAATTTGCCGTTTTGTACTGAAGAACGGAAACCATTTTTTTACTGAGGTAAAATATATTTATTTAATCAAAGTATTTTCCCTTATTGTCTACACATTTCTGCCATCTCCTGGGAAGGTCATATATGCCTTTGCGGTAGAATTCTGGGGACCTGGACTCAACAAACTGAGTGAAGGCATTTTTTATTGAAACCCCTTCATTTCTGTACAGGTTCAACAAGGTAGGTAAGGCAAGCTTCAACACGCGGTTCTCTCTGCAGATTAGTCAAATAATGGGGCACCTATTTTGCAAGCTTTTTGTCTCACCGATTGATGCAAATTGGTCATTATTTTGGATATGCTTAAGCTAACATCAAACCGTGCCGCTTGTTCCTTGGTAGTTTAATATGGGGCGGCTTCTACCATCGCATCTAATTCATCGTTATTTACCTTAGAGGCTGGTCTTTCTCGGGGTTCATTCTTCAAATCGAAGTTTCCACTACGAAAGCGATTAAACCAAAAACGCACGGTGCGTTCATTAGCCGTATCCTCTCCAAACATCATCTGCCTAACCTTTTCCCAACTATGTTGGGGTCGGCTTCCAGTCTAACCAGATGCAGCTGAATTCCAGTATTTTACATGGAGCGACTGCCTATCTGACCTCCACAACCCAGTAACTGGGTAATACGATACCCCTTGGTAAGACTGGACAGAACAAAGTGAAACTCAATTATTTCGAATTTTGTGAGACCCATGACATGTTCTCGGAATTTAGAAAAATAATAATTAAAAAGTTACTTTGTCTCACGCTCGCACCAAAATTGAATTTCGCACACCGTCTGTAGACAGCAAAACCTGCTTGTTTGTGGTGCTGAGGTGAAAATATATATGACTAGTCGGTATACCAAATTTTATTTAAATCGGTTCAGTAGTTTTGGCCTGAAAACGCGACAGACAGACAGAGTTCCTATCGCATTTATATTATTAGTAAGGAATTAAGGATCATTGCATAGCAGGTAGTGATAATCGGATTTGTGTTGAGAGAGAGTTTTTAGTTGTGGTAGGTACCTACAACAACTAAAAACTGAAAAATAAAAACTTTTTAAGTAGGTAGGTAAATACAAAAAAAAACAACCGACTTCCAAAAAAAACACTAAAAAGCTAAAAATAACTTTAATTTCGGAAGTCGATGGCAAAAAACGAACCAACGACGAGTTATTTTTCGACGACAACGAATTAAAGTAATTTTTCACTTCTTAGTGTTTTTTTTTTTTATAGTCGGTTGTTTTTTTTGTAACAAGTTTTTATTTTTAATTTTAAGCTATTCCATTTCTTATTTAGGTACATAATTTTAAATCAACCTTGGTAACGAAACAAAGAAGAATGATAGCTATAATCGTAGTATATTTATAACTATTTACTGTTACTAGGTCTCCAAGGAACACTGCATCGCCATGGTACAGTGCAAGGTCCTGAAGCAGCTGTCAGTCTTGGAGCAGAAGCGCTCTGAAGACGAAGACATCATGAATGACGTGGACTTCCTCAGCGGACGCCTGCAGAAATCGGTGCAAGACCTCAGCTCATTCGACCAGTACGCTACCGAAGTCAAGAGTGGCCGGTACGTATTTTTATGCCTATGATTTTGTCCCTTTTCGCGCACGCGATACTGCGCCTGTTTGTTCCCAGCCTTTAAGAAAATAATACTGTACTTACCTATTAAAGTTCCTTTAAATTTAATTTTCTAGTCTGGAATGGTCGCCGGTGCACAAGTCGGCAATGTTCTGGCGTGAGAACGCGGCTCGCCTCAACGAACGCGATCTAGAGTTGCTGCGTGCATTGGTTCACCTGCTGGAGAGGAGCATTGATCCCGTCGTGCTGGCCGTGGCCTGCTACGATATCGGCGAGTACGTGCGTTACTACCCTAGGGGTAAACAGTACGTATTTATTTATTTTTAAAATGGTTTTTGTGTGACTTTATTATGTATAAAAACACTGAAAAATCAAAAATAACTTTAATTTCGGAAGTCGGTGTCTTTGCTTTTCGATTTTCGTTTTTTGCCACCGACTTCCGATATTTAAGCCATTTTTCACTTTTCAGTGTTTTTTTGGAAGTCGTTTTTTTGTTATGAAATGTTTTTTATTTTTCACTGTTTAGTTGTTGTTCTCACTACCTGCTATGTAAATAACAGTTAAGGAGTAAATGAAAACATCATCTAGATAAACTATGTGGGAATAAAATACGTAATATTGAAGCTAACTCAAAAACAACGCAAGCAAAGTTAATAAAATTTATGTGGACCACCTCGGAAGCATGACCTACCATAAAAAAAAGAATCATCAAAGTCGATTCATAACATCACACATCATACGAAATAAAAGCTTCCTTTTAAAATTTAGGGGTCGTGGGGAGCACTAAGAAGGGGTTTTTGAAAATTCGACCTTTAATGACGTGAAAAGGGGGGATTTCGTTTGTATGAACAATCTTATTCCTTGAGTAAAAAAACTTGAAACTTGGCACGAATACTTACCTAAATATCCCGTCATTTTTAGTTTTTCTAAACTACCCCCTAAACGAGGTTGGGGGATCAAAGTTTGTATGGAAAAATTTTAACGCGCGGTCCGATTAACTCGGAACTCAGTAGGTATTTTTACTTAAAATCAAAAATAAATAACGTGGATCACAGTTTTTCGAAAATCTACCCCTGAAAAGGGGTATTAAGTCAATTTTACACAAGAGGATTTTACTGCGTGGTTTGAATATTGAAGTAAATAGGCAATAGTTAAATATGGATAAACACAATAGACACAACGTGCAAAAAAAGTTTCAACAAAATAAACTTTAAAAAAAAATCAATCTGCCTTTTCCCAACTTTGTTGGAGTCGGCTACCAGTCTAACCGGATGTAGCTGAATACCAGTATTTTAAATTAAGCGAATGCCTATCAGACCTCCACAACCCATAAACTGGGTAATTATCAACAGAAACCTCGAGAAGCTGGGCGGCAAACAACGCGTTATGTTCCTCCTCAGCCACGAGGACCTCAACGTGCGATATGAGGCCTTACGCGCTGTCCAGAAAATGATGGTTCACAACTGGTATGTACTCTTAAACAGTTTTGGAAGCCTATTGTCTGCCAATGCGAGGTAAACTTTTACTGGAAATGTATAGTTTGATATGTCGTTTTGTATAGTAGGAACGTGTTTTTCTATTCCATCAGGGAATAAAGGCATGATGGAATACTTCATGGATCAAGGTTATCTTGATCTTTTCTGTGGACCAGTAGAGAGTAGATTGTTGAACAAATAAGGCGATGATATAACTCAAGTTACCATGTCGAGCTTGGGATAGGAAGAGGTCATGAGTTGAAAGTGAAAGTATATCATATAGCATATCTGTGGGCTTATCACGATGTATCAGTGTGATAAGATAATTACATAAATTAATGACTAAGTCAATGGCTTTGTCTAGCGAACGCTATCTGTAAACTGTTTAAAATAGCGAGTGTTTTTTTCAGTTTAGACCTAGGTACCTATGTGTTAAAAGTTTGAAAACATTTCTTTGACTGAATAAACAGTTTATTTTTTACAGGGAATACCTTGGCAAGCAACTGGAGAAAGAACAAATTGACAAGCAGGCGGGCACTGTGGTCGGTGCTAAGGCTTAAACATGTTATACTTACATAAATAAAATGAAATATTTAATTCGTTGTTATTTTTGTCTTACAGCTGAACCCAATAACATATTTTCAGTAAAAGAGAGATCGCTAGGTACTGATAGACAGTATAATTCTATCTGAAGTCCTTGAATGTCGTCCCACAATCATCGGTATGTATAGGCTAGGTATCTATCGAACGAAAACGATACATATGGTTCCATACTTTTCCCTCCCGTGCGTTCCGTTACAACACAAATAGGTAACTATATTATACTACGTCAGTACCTATAATATAAAACCTTTTAGAAGTAGGTAAGTATTTCTTAGGGTCCATAATTATAAGGGAGGCACTCCGGTACCACCGGATGCCGACCTACCTCTGTCGTGTGGTCGAGGCCTATTTGACGGACAGGGCTGTCATCTACCCCGGTCACCAGGGAGTGTGGAACCGGCGAGAGATGTCGTGCGGTGTCCCACAGGGATCGGTCCTAGGGCCGCATCTGTGGGACATCGGATACGACTGGGTGCTGCGCGCCGACCTCCCTAGCGGCGTCAGCGTAGTTTGCTACGCTGACGACACGCTGGTCCTGGCGCAAGGGAGGTCGCACCAGGCGGCGGCCGAACTCGTGACACGCGGGGTTGCGACAATCGTCGATAGAATCCGGCAATTGGGACTCGAGGTGGCCTTGCACAAGTCCGAGGTCATGTGTTTTCATGGCCCTCGGAACGCGCCACTGTCCGGTTCCCAAATCACGGTAGGAGGGGTTCACATCGGCGTCGAGTCGACGATGAAGTATCTAGGACTCGTCCTCGACAGCCGGTGGAACTTCGTGGAAATTTTTGAATGTTCAAAAACACCATGTTCACCCTCGATTTCGACTTAGCTGCCTTAATGAATTACATAAGACCCCAAAAGCTTTCACATGGCATAAGATACATCACTGTTGAAGCTAACCTAACCTCATTTTTTAATGTTCAAAAACACCATGTTCACCCTCGATTTCGACTTAGCTGCCATAATGAATTACATAATACCCCAAAGGCTTTCACATGGCATAAATTAAATCACTGTTGAAGCTAACCTAACCTAATTTTTGAATGTTCAAAAACACCATGTTCACCCTCGATTTCGACTGAGCTGCCTTAATGAATTACATAATACCCTAAAAGTTTTCACATGGCATAAGTTAAATCACTGTTGAAGCTAACCTAAGCTAATTTTTGAATGTTCAAAAACACCATGTTCACCCTCGATTTCGACTTAGCTGCCATAGTATGAATTAAATAAATCCCCAAAAGCTTTCACATGGCATAAGTTACATCACTGTTGAAGCCCCTTTTCAATATAAATGGCAATAACTTTGTTTTAAATTATGGCATCAGTTATTAATATACCAGTTTAGAATCTGCATTTAGTGGACAATTTATTTCAATAATGGGCACCGACAGTGTAGTACATTTATTTTCCTCCATTCGCGCCCAAAGTTTCGTGATTATCTGAAGATTAAAGTTAAAATTTGAAATAAACATTTTTCATTTAATCTCTTTAAGTTTACAGTAAAAAAGTTATTTGCATATGATAGCACATGTATTCAGCAATTACAAACAAAAAACCAAATAGGAAAATAATGTTTTTTGTTGAAATTAGAGCCATATTAGTAAAGGGAGGTGTTAATTTTTCAAAAAAAAAAAAAAAAAACATTTTTTTCTGAGACCGATGGTAAAAAAAAATTCAAATTGTGGTATGTGATAGCTGAATATATCGCGTGTCGACCCCTTAGCGTTGGACCACTATTTACGCCACACCCTGTATATACATTTATATTGCATTTATTCATTATATTATTATCTTAGATTGGTTTTTGTATCTCGTACTAGGGAAAAGAAGAAAAAAATTATAGTATGCCAAAATTGGTGACTGATAGTGGATTCGGTCTTTATAAGATACCAGGTTTATTACAGATACAGTTAGCTGCATTACGTAAAACAATCTAATGCTGCCGTCTTACGGCCCGCTTTCCCACAGGCCAGATCGTGTCACGCCCGGGCCGACAGGCCGTGAGAAGCGTCGGGCAGCCCAAGAATTTGGGGGGGTCACCATTGCTGCCGAGGAATATTTTTAGGGAAATGGTTACCTAATTGATAAGTACCTACTCTAAAAACTTTTTTTTGTACCTATATGCCCATCGGGGTCACTGTGACTCAAGTACCTACAGTTTTTAATTAGTAAAGCACGTAAATTATTCAGACTCTCGACAGCTTGAATGATTTTGGGGGGGCTCATGACCCCTAGGACCCCCTCCCCCCTCGGACCGCGCCTGAGCGCCGGTCGATCCGATGAGACCTGTGCTGGGAATGCTTGGTACGGGAAGCGACAGGCCTCGACAGGCGTGGCTGCGTGACAGGCCTTGACAGGCCGTGGGACCGTGGCTTAAGTTCGCGACCTCGGCTCGCGGCTCGCGGCGATGACAGACGGGCGAGTAAGCTCGCCGAGCCATATGTACGCGTACTTGCTCGCACGTCTATCGCCCCTATAACGATCATTACCGAATGTTTCAGTTTTATTAAAAGGTTATCGGATTTTAACTAAGCAGGGTCATTGTGAATCCAATCAATTGCAAAAGTTCCCTGTGATGTAACAACTCGTTTGTAGTTGCAGCCTGAGTTGCAGCCATGATTTGTCCTCCGTTGAGGCCAAGAAATATTTTCCTTTGTTCAGACAACACAGTTCATCGTTGATAGTTAATTTTGGAATTGTAAAAGCCCGAAAACGCGAGCATTTCTAGCAATGCCTTTTTAATAGCCGTGCATTTGCACTGGCGAAATATTCACGACAAAACAAATGTTGAAATCTGTAGTTCCTGTCAATGTTCCATGCAATTTTTGAAAGGAACTAGAGACTTCAACATGTTTTGTCGTAAATGTTTCGCCAGTGCAAACGCACGGTAAAGCGGATATGTTGCCACATATGGGTGTTAAAATGGTGCAAACTTATTAACTGGCGTACCTAACCGTTTATTTCATCTTTTATAGTTAAGCGCCCAAATCCAACGCTGCCTTTCTTTTTGTTGATGAATTAGTAAAAAAATCAGCGATAGTTACGCCATCTAGTATTCTTAAGTTAATCTAAAGTGTCCGTACTATTGACCGCACAAATAAGGCTAAATGCACTGCTTCTTCATAAACTATGTTTTCCGGAGGCAAATCAATAGTCCCATATTTACAGAATTACCCTATTGAATGACTATTTCATGAAATCGGGACATTTTAGGTCAATTTTAACTTGGGGAGTTGTATTGATGATTTTAATTCTGTAAATACGTGTTACCGTGCGTTCGCACTGGCAAAACATTACAACTAAACATGTTTATAAATCTCTAGTTCCTGTCAAAAATTCTTTGGAACATTGAAAATTACTGATACAAATTGCAAAAAACGTAAGAAAAAATAATTTCAGGGACTACCATTTAATATTTTTTCGGCTGTAAATAACCATTCAGTTTTTACCCGACTACTGTGAAGCAAAAAGGATTGTTATGATTTTGACCGGTATGTATCTATGTATTTAAGTATGTTCATCTGTTCCCGTAACTTCTAACTTACTCATTAGAATTTGACAAATGAGGTATCTTTGGAAGCTTCTTGATCGTCCGCTGGCTTGTATTGATTGATGCGAATGACATGCAAACTACCTGCTGTCATTCGCATCAATCAATACATGATAGTCTAGGGCCCGCATTACGTGAATTACCATGCTACGTGAAGTACCCTGCCTGCATGATGGTCCATCATGCAGCATGATAACCATCACTAATTATGGAATTGTCATTATACTGCCAGCACTTTCTTGCATGTCAGTCGCATCAATCAATCAAACAAACGGTCATGCATGCATGACAGCACGTAATAACACATATCATGCCGCATGATCGTCTAGGGTCCGCTTTACGTAAAGGTTTATTTTCTTGTGTGAAAATTACCAAAAGTGGATTAAGTTATTAGCTGTTTATTTTGTAAAAAGGGATTTCGCTAGCGTCACCGCGAGTGCCCCTAGCGCTCCTAGGATCGAGCCCATGCCAGAAAAGGCGCCGAATAGGGCTGATAATGATGACAGCTCCTACGGGCCCCGAAGTGAGCCTACGTGCCGCAAAGCCGAACACACCGGTGTACATCTCCCGCCTGCACTACAGCACTAAGGTGGAGGACATCCTGGAGTACGTGCGGCAAAAAACGAGGTACGCGCCGAGGGTGCAGCTACTGGAATCGCGCCGGAACGTCAACTTCAAAGCGTTCGTCGTGCGTGTACCGGACTGTTATCTGCCCCTCGTCATGGAAGAAGGCTTTTGGCCGCAGGACGTGGTGTTCCGTCGCTTCCGCGGACAAGTTCCTCAGGACAGCACAAAGTCTAGCTAGTGCTAAGTGAAGTGATACTAACATAGTCTAAGCCTTATTTATTAACACAAGTTTTTGTTGTATAGATTAATATGTATGTTTAGTTTAAGGTATTTTTCTATGGGCCTGTGTCGCCTGCAATAAATGGTTTATTATTATTATTATTTATGCGCCTCAATTTACTTTGTTATCAAGGTAACTGGAATAAAAAAAGAATACAAGTAAGTACTACGATATTTTGTGAATTTTGCCTTCTTGACATAAAAACAATGGTGCCAACCGTACCTTAAATACTTTGTCTCTTTCTTTCCAGCCAAAAAAGTGTTTATCAGAGAAGGCAAGAATATAATTCTTGTTGTAAGTAGCAATAACGTCACTCTCCATAGTCACAAGACCTCTCAGCTGAGGCTGTCTTCATTTTTCTGTTTTGCCTAATTATAAAGTTTTTTGATTCTTCTTTGGCTATAGCAGAAGTGATTATCAATTCTGTAGCCAAAATGGCTCACATGGGGAATGAAAATGTTAGTCAGCTTATGCCGTCGCTGGGTGATGAAAAAGTTGGTAAGTAACTCACTTACGCAGTATTCCTCAACTAAATGAACGCTGTTCCCTATTCGGAGACATGATCAATATAATACTTTCCAGATATGATTGCGGCAACCAGCGTCTTGCAAATCCGTGCCAGTGATATTCGCCAAACTCAGGTCAACTGGTCGTCTTATCTGCAGTAAGTATTGATTCTCTTTGCACAGGTAATTTTTCGGTCGTTTTTCCTATATTTTGTTCAAATTAATCTAAATTATCATAATGTTAGGTCACAGATGATCACGCAACGTGACTATGACTTCATTGTGCAATTGGATCGAGGGACTCCAAAGAACTTACCTGACAAGAACCCAGAAATGTGTTGCGAGGTATTCATGAACTTGCTAACACATATCAGCAAGGACAACACCATCCAGTACCTGCTTGTTATGATTGATGACACCCTTTCTGTAAGTGCCACTTGTTAACTTAATTTATGTCAAACGGTCGCCTTCCTATTAGTAATTGTACACAACAGTGTGGTTTATACTATTCTGTTATGTTGAAATAAGTTTATACTCACAGAAATATTTAAGTTAAAGTGAACTCCAACTAATTTCAAATAATTATATGTTATAAAATATGAAAAATTACAGGAAGACAAGAGTAGGGTCAGGATCTTCCGTGAGGGGAAATGTGGTGGGAATCCTTGGGGCCCGTTCCTGAACTTGCTGAACCGCCAGGATGAGTTTATCCAGCACATGTCGGCCCGTATCATCGCCAAGCTGGCCTGCTGGTATCCTAACCTGATGGAAAAGAGTGACCTGCACTTCTACCTCTCCTGGCTCAAGGACCAACTCAAATCAAACGTAAGTAATACAACACTTGTAATTATATCCACATATTTATCTCATGTACAATGCATTATATGCATGATTTTTTTTTAAATATTTTTTCTGCATGAATCAGCAATATGAATGATATGAATAGTTTGTATTTGATACTGATTGAAGTTATAGCAATGAAGCATGTTATCATAAAGGCTTTGCTGGTAGTTTACACACCATGACAGGATTTCATTTTTAAAAAAAGTCAAAACTGAAGTCATTTAGCTTTTCAAATAAAATGCTGCTAATTAATAATCACTAACAATCACCTCTTCAGTACCTTTTTGATTTAAAAACACGCACTCAGGGTAATAAATAGACAATTGTGCTAAGTTTAGACTATGACCGAAACTGTGACACAAATGTCAGACATAAATTATAGGATAGTGTCTTTATTTACTTATAAGGAACTTGTGTTCAAGCAATTCTCACACAAAAGAATATTAGTGATCAAACAGCTAGTGTTCAGTCACCATGAAAAATCATTGTGCAGCCGCTATTGCTGCTTATATTGTAATTAAACAACGACATAAACGTAAAAGACATATTTGGGTTCACCATTGAATTAAAAAAAAGACAATAAACTAGGTGTTTACCATAGACTGCCTAAAGAGTTGCGTGAAGAAAAACCTTAATCTTCTAACTTTTGTTGAATGAAATATGAGGATTTCAAATATTCATTAGAAAAAGTTACTCCTATAAATAAATAAAAAAAACGCGAATGAGATTGTCAATCTCTCCAGATGACCCTCTGGTAACCCTTCTATCTACATACAAACACTATAAGGCTTTTGGTAGTCTCCTGACATTCAAAAGTGCTATTACATGGCGTATAAATTATTTGACTTTAACTTTCCCTGCTCCATGCGAAGTAGGGGTATCTTCTAGGGGTGTATGGAAAAATTTCGAACCTGTTTGAAAACTCGTCAACCACAAGACACTTGGTCACAACGTGTTCACACAGCCGCTGTTTCGACACTAATTATCGTGTTATAATTGGAGATTGTGGGCTCATTTGGACACTTGGTGAATAGACTGAGTGTATAGTGTAGTGGCTTAGCTTTAGACGTTTATTAAGAAATTTATGTAATATTGTATCAATTAAAGCAAAGCATGTTACTTATGTGTTTAAAAAAAAATAATTATACCTAGTAAAGAGGCACGCAGATACCAATATTGGGTGTAGGTATTTGAGATTCTCAGATTCTTATCAGAGTGGAGACAATAATGGTAAGGTAAAAATCGTTATTTGTGTTTGTCATTTTGTCGAAGATTATTCTTGACAAATAAGTATGCACACATAATCTTCACGATGACTCTTACTGCAGAATGCAGTATTTATAGAAACCAGCTACATACATGTACAATTAAAGTGTGCAACTCTCCAACAACAGAGGTCCATGTTTCTGAAACACATTTACACAATTTATTTATGTTCAGATTCTCACATTATTTCATGATACTTAATCCACAAGCATTTGTCACAATCACCTTTGCATTAGAGCTGCATCATCATAATACGCAACTGTAATGAATAAGACATGATCGCTTATTTAAACAGATGTACATATTTCAAAAATCAAACTCCACTTCACAAATCAGTAGTAGTTGGGTGGCAATGCTTAATGCCTTATACCAGATTGGTATAACTGTACCATCAATGTGTCTAAACTGACTGAAACGTAACACAATTTTGTGAGTATCACGTGCAAGCATCACGCATCGTTGGGGCTTTGATGACGCAGGTGAATTATCACTGAGCGGTTTGTTTTCTGGTAAGGCGGAGAAAATGTCTGCCGAGTTAGAGCATGCCGAGCAGGTTATGTTGCTGCACGAGAAACAACATTTCGCCGCCGATAAACTTCAGAAACACCTGAAACATCACCATAAGGAAAAAGAAAATGTGAATGTCGACGCTGGCCCAGAGAAATACTCGAGCCTTTACCGCTCTTTCGATGAGCTGAAGCCGCTCGAGGACTTGCCGCCCGGTGTGCACAAGGTACCCTCGTCACATGTAGATGTCGACACCAACCTGAGTGTTAAACAAAATTATTGTCTTATAACAGTGATGACTAACTCTCTTTTGTAAATATTTAGGTGTTTGCTAACAGAATGTGAGTTCTTTCTAACAGAATGTGTTTTAATCATTGATATTGTATTGCATGCTTACACTAATCTTGTTCATTACACTCACAAACTAGGAGGATGTGAAGGTATGTGCAAAGTGCATGCAGGCTTAAAATATATAGCTTATATTTGTAAAAATAATAGTATTTTATTTATTACTTATTATGATTTTGTTTAATTTATATTAAGTATACATTATTTTCTCCAGTCTACAAATTTATTTAATTTTGATAATTATACCTAGGCTTAACAGTCATTTTATTTGCGAATGTCAGTTCACAATTTAGGTGGATGCTTAAACCTTTCTATTTCTATGTGATGTAACTCACTAATAGATTTACTCTGTATTAGAAAGATATAAACTGAGACCTCTTGTTTTGGTCTAGTAAAATGTAGGTTTGATTTGCGAAAATAAATAATGATTAATTTAGAATTCAATTCTGCTGTCATTTTATAAGCTTTCAATGAAGTAAGAAATGGGGCAAAGCTAGATTGCTAAATGTTAATTACCATAATATAAAACGGAATTTTGCACACAGAACAATGACTACATCCAGTCTGTGGCCCGCTGCCTGCAAATGATGCTGCGCGTCGACGAGTACCGCTTCGCATTCCTGTCAGTCGACGGCATCTCCACTCTGCTGTCTGTCTTGGCCTCCAGGGTCAACTTCCAGGTAAGGTCAAGTTGACCGTGATATACTTTAGCTTATGGAAGGAAAAGCATGTTGAACAAGTCAATGTATTTTTATTACTTGCAGAAAGTGTATTTAATTTAAACATCTCGGAAATTCTATGAAAATAATTATTATTTATTGCCCTGTTGGTCAGGGTGTGCTATCGGGTTTGGTTCATTTAATATGAAATAATAAATTAAATTAATTTCCACCACTAACGAGACCTATGTCACTGAATTGTCCATTGTCGTGACATCTTGAGTTGCCAATCTCGACTCAAGATTGCATTCATTGGTGGACATTTGAACCAAGCCCCATACGCTTTTGCCCTATGTCCTTTGGGTGTAATAAATATATTTATCTATGTACTGATGAAATTTAGTGCTCTACTGCGAGTTTTTATACTTATTCGAACATTTTGACTAACCCATTATTGTCACCAGAATGCGATTATTGAGGTTCAGTACAAATTGAAGTTTACGTTGACGCGATCGAATAAGTAGGTATAAAAACTCGGACTAAGGCCGTGGGTGTGTTGTTATGTTATGTATTGTTACTAATAAATACTCCTCATTCCCTAGGTTCAATACCAGCTGGTATTCTGTCTATGGGTGCTGACATTCAACCCTCTGTTGGCCGAGAAGATGAACAAGTTCAATGCTATCCCTATCCTTGCCGACATCCTCAGCGACTCCGTGAAGGAGAAGGTCACGCGCATCGTGCTGGCTGTCTTCAGGAACCTCATTGAGAAGCCTGAAGACCCTCAGGTAATTTTATTTTTATTCTGAATAAAGAGAGGATTATTTGGAAAAAGTGATGGTTCAAATGAGATGATTCCCAATTTGAGCTGAAGCCTAGCAGTGCTACCTTTAGGCTAGCCTAACAATAGGCGGGCCCTAAAGGTATGATTCAGAGGATGGCATCAATACTACGCGATATTGCTGTCGTGCTCGGAATGTAATCTCACATTACCTATAGAAAATGTATGGGGACCACTACTGACGCGGCAGAACTGCCGCGTGCAGCGTTGTTTGAATAACGCTGCGCGCGGCGCGGCGCGGCGCGGTTAGTTTAACCATCAATAATATTGTGCAATAATTTTACTGTGCAATATTATTACCACCCAAAAGATATTCAATTATCAATAACATTGCGGAATCCGTGCTATTGCGCCATTAAATCGATAATCTATGGTTCGCCTAAGACAATATTGTGATACAATATAATACCTCATTTGACAAATAAATTTAATTTTAAATCCTTGGTAATGAAACAAAGAAGAATGATAGCTATAATCGTATTTTATAACTATTTACTGTTACTAGGTCTCCAAGGAACACTGCATCGCCATGGTTCAGTGCAAGGTCCTGAAGCAACTGTCGATCTTGGAGCAGAAGCGCTCTGATGACGAAGACATCATGAATGACGTGGACTTCCTTAACGAACGCCTGCAGACTTCGGTGCAAGACCTCAGCTCATTCGACCAGTATGCTACCGAAGTCAAGAGTGGCCGGTACGTGTTTTTGCACCTGCTTTTCATTCTTAAATGTTACAACATTTGAATGTTTGATTTAAGATAACAGGCGGTTTTCTTAATTCAGCTAATGGCTTATTTTATATTGGTAAGAGGAATCAGAAAACTTGGTTAATGAAATGTTAAACTTGCTAATGTATTTATCCCCACCTCCTACACCTCTGCCTAACCGGGGAATCTGGGAATAAAGGCGTGATGATATGACACTTATCCATTTCACGTAAAGTTATGTAACAATTATTTATCGGATACCCATCTTTCTTTTGATAACCTAATTTTTCAAACTAAAACAGCTTTGTAGCAACGAATACATCATCAGAGAAGATCAGAATTCTTATTAAAGTGTACATTTCCAGTCTGGAATGGTCGCCGGTGCACAAATCGGCTAAGTTCTGGCGTGAGAACGCGGCTCGCCTTAACGAACGTGGTCAAGAGTTGCTGCGCACATTGGTTCACCTGCTGGAAAGGAGCGCTGACCCCGTCGTGCTGGCCGTGGCCTGCTACGATGTCGGCGAGTACGTGCGTCACTACCCCAGGGGCAAACAGTACGTAATTATTTATTTTTAATATGGTTTTTGTGTGACTTTTTCAATTCATATTATTATGTAGTTTCTGAGTTTATCTTGGACATCAGTGAAGGAAAACATCGTAAGGAAACGTGTACTTATAATTAATATAAGTCTGAAATCGCCAACCCATCTTGAGGAAGCATGGCGGTGGTGTTTAATAATTTCAGATTAAATATTGGAATCTCCCAAGAACAATGATCCATTGTACTTTAGTTTATTACAACGTTATATTGTCAACAGCATCATCGAGCAGCTAGGCGGCAAACAACGTGTTATGTTCCTCCTCAGCCACGATGACCCCAACGTGCGATATGAGGCCTTACTCGCTGTCCAGAAGCTAATGGTTCATAACTGGTATGTACTCTTAAACAGTTTTGGAAGAAAATGCGAGTTCAGCTTTTACTGGAAATGTATAGCTTGATGTGTCGTTGTGTACAGTACGTGTTTTCCTATTCCATCAAGGAATAAAGGCGTGATGGAATACTTCATGGATCAAGGTTATCTTGATCTTTTCTGTGGACCAGTAGAGAATAGATTGTTAAATGAATAAGGCGATGATTTTACTCAAGTTACCATGTCGAGCTTGGGATATGAAGAGGTCATGAGTTGAAAGTGAAAGTATATCTTATAGCATATCTGGGCTTATCCCGACGTATCAGTGTGATAAGATGATTACATAATGACGTATGTCGATGGCTTTGTGTAGCGAACACTACCTGTAAACTGTATACACACCTGTGCTAAATGTATAAAAAAATATCTTTGACAAACTATATACATGTATATTTTTTGTTTTACAGGGAATACCTTGGCAAGCAACTGGAGAAAGAACAAATTGACAAGCAGGCGGGCACTGTGGTTGGTGCTAAGGCTTAAACATGTTATATTTATAAATAAAATGAAATATTTAATTCGTTGTTATATTGTTGTCATAAAGGATACCAGGCATATTACAGATACAGTAGCTGCGTTACGTAAAATATAATGTGAATAATGTGCTTCCGTTCCACTCTGGCATTACTTATATCTGTATGCTCTGTAAAACCGTATGAAAAATGTAATTGAGTGTATCCATGTAGCTATGTAAAACAACTAAATAACACTAAATTAAAACGTTTAGTGGACACATTCCTATAAGGGTTTATTACATACTTAACAGATTTCGTATATGAACTTGATTATTCAAAAAGATATTATGTATTCAATAATTTGAAATTAATAGAGTTTTAGTGGTTTGTGATGTGATAACTAACTACATCAGTATTGTGAATAAAGTTCGTCATAATTATGTTGATTATGAGTTTTATTTAAGTCGGTGACTACACAGAACCAACAACGCCACCAATCAGGTTCATATTTGATAAATGATTGGTGCTAATTAGAGCTCGAACAACAAAATTGGTACCAACCCTAGTAGTTTTCGAGAAAATCAACTTTGAAGGTGGTTCGGCGGTAGTCACCTCGCCGTAGGTGAGTGAGTATATGTATTCCTTGGCTTTGCCTTCCCACGCTCCCTTCAGCAGGACCACCATAGGGGGTATGCCAGGCGCGGTCCAGGCCAGAAAATGTACTCTTTGAGGGGTGGTCCTGGGGGCCATGACCCCCCCCCCCCTCCCCAAATAATTCAAGCTGTGATTTACGTGCTTTATTACTAAAAACTAGGACCCCGATGGGCATACACAAAAAAAAGTTGTTAGAAGGTACTTATCAATTAGATAACCATTTCCCTAAAAATATTCCTCGGCACCAATGGTGACCCCCCAAAATCTTGGGCTGCGACCGCGCCTGGGGTACAAATAATTTGTGCTCTTTTACATATACATTACTATTTAAATCAATGCCTGAAACATTTGTATTTACCGAGAAATCAACGATGATAACTTTCGTGCCCTCGTTCCGCAGGACCATGTGAATGTTGAGTCCAAGTGTGATGAGCTTGTCGTTTTCCTCAAATATGCATACAAAATTAGTGTCCTACAAGATAAAATTAGTGCCCAAAATTCAAAATTAATACTCCAGTAGTTTACGAGATATACCATGCCATTGTTGTGTGTGGATATGGATACTAGATTCTACTAGCATCACCCTTATGGTAGGTACACACGCAGAGACTTTGGCGATTTTCGGACAGATTTTAAAATCACTAGCGACAAATCTACTGTCAAAATCGGTGTGTGAACGTGAGATTTTGAAATCAAGTACTTTTCTTTATTTTATTTTTATAAAGTAATCTCATAATTTGTGGAAAATGTTCTATTTTCCGCTTGAATTGAATCATTTGAATCTGTCTGTCGTTAGTCGTGTCAGTGTCATGTCAGTGTCAAAAAAAATTTTTGTCGAATTGGTCATGGTTGGTTTGGTTTGGTGGTTGGTTGTTTGCAGTTATTTGTTTGGTTATTCTTGTTGTTGTAGTCACAGAGTACATTTTTAGTTGTAGCACAAGCACATTGGCAGTGTCATTGTCAAGGAACATACCTACGGGCGGCGAGGGTAATGTGGAATTCTTCGTGCACGAGAAACCGGCGTTTTTGAAAATATAAATAATGGAGAACGTCCTAGTGCTTAAAGATTACAAAACTGTGCCAGATATAGTACACGAGTATAGTCCTACACTTAAATTTGGTCATATACCTTTGGTGATAGATAATGGTTAGAACTGAAAGTATTCATATTGATAAATTAACACTAGTACTTATATTAACCTGAACCTACTTAATGATGCACACTAATGTTTAATTTCAAGGGTCGTATCAATGCAGAGTTGGGTGGTCAATATATGATGAACCTAACCTTATTTTCAAAAACCTGATAGCCAGACCTAGGAAGGATAGATGTAAGAAAGATGCCGAGCCTCCAGCCACTCCACCAATACAGATTGGTAATGATATCGTAAATATAGAAGCAGTAAGGTTAGTACGAAAACCTTGATTCCATATAAAAGACAATAGATTCCAGTCTCATGCAGATCTAAGGTACCTATAAGTACAACTAATTTTTCTTAGGTCTTCACCACACAAATATAATGAAAGTTAAATTTAGGTGTTATGTTTGTTTAGTTTATTGTGAATTTAGTTTATAATAGGCAGTTTATTAATTTAATAACTAGAAAGTATAGAGATTTATGTTAGACTTAACTATCACATTATGGCAACTTGTAAAGATATATTTAGGTGTTATAAATAAATTAAATAAATAAATCTTGTGAGCTTATAGTACCTACCATAAATACATGGAAGTTTGTACATAATCATCTCATTTTCAGGTTCCAACTGAAGACTCAGTTTGATAAAAATGTAGTGACACATTTTGAAGCGCAGGAGCAAGTGTTTGACTACATTTTCTCTCATTTGGACATAGACAATGATGGCAGTGTCCCACATCCTATTGTTATGACTGAAGCCTTTGTAACACCCAATTATTGTAGGCAGTGTATGTATGAAAATATTATACTTATGATTCTTTATTAGCATCACATGATTGGCAGTCAGCTTTGCGGCCAACTGCTTAAATGGCAAATATTTTCTAAAAACCATAAATGAAAGCAAAAGACAAGAAACCAAACTCTTAATATTCAAACTATTTTTTCTATCCAACCCTTTGTTCTTAAAAATTTTAAACTTAACTGTGAGTAATAATAATATACATAATATACATCATCATCATTCTCCTGCCCATACCCCAATTTATTCGTGGACAGCGCAACATGTCCCTTTCTTCCATTCTTCTCTATTAGCCGTCATCTCGGTAGTCACCCCCTTTCGATCCATATCATCTTTCACACAGTCTATCTCTCGTTTCTTTGGTCTTCCCCTACTCTTATAGCCATCGACATTCATACCCAAAACTCGAACCCGAGCCCGAGCCCAACTTCGAACCAGTTTCGAGCTTTTGAATAATAATATATACATACATATACCTAAAATTGAACCTTTTGAATTTAAATATTTCTTAATATATATTTTATATTTGCATGTTTTGTATTCATCCTATGTAATTTTACAGGGAAACCTATTATTAGCCATACAATATTGTACAGTACTGTACGTATCGTTGTATGTTGCCTAAATAAAGAAAATAAAATAATAAAACACCACCTTATCAAGCCGCGTCCTATTTAGAAGCGATCGATCGCGTGCATAAGTAACTTTTTGTTCGAAAAACCGAAAAGCGCGACCACGCGTTCAGGTTCGATCGTATATTCGCGCGACGACCGCTTTTAAATAGGATACAGGGTCAGCCATTCATAAGTACATTTTGCACAAAAGAAAAAGTTTAGCTTGGAACCTGCTAATTGTTGTTTCTATGGTGTGAAATGACCAGCTAGGCAAGTCATTTTTATTTTTCAAATTTTCAGTTATGTCTGAGCTGCTATTTGAAGGCTATGGTGTCCCAGGGGTGAGCTATGGCATTGATTCCTTGTTCAGCATGTATAAGAATGATATTGGGGATACAGCACTCATTATAAACTGTGGCTATCACACAATACATATCATACCGGTGGTCAGGGGACAAGTTATTGTGGACCATGCTAGAAGAATTAATTTAGGTAAGGATGAAAAAACATCATTTATTTTTCCTTTTGCATTTGGTCCAATCCATTGAAAAGGCGTTTATGTGAAAGTATACTGTAAAAGCTCTTTATGTATTTCAGGAGGCAGTGAAATGATTTACTACTTACACAAGCTCCTGCAACTGAAATACCCGGTACACGTCAATGCAATCACCATGTCTAGAGTGGAAGAAATTCTTCAGGAACATAGCTCAATAGCACTGGATTACCAGGAGGAGATCAGGAAATGGGCTAATGCTGATTATTATGAAGCAAATGTTAAAAGAGTACAGCTGCCTTATGTGCAAGCTGCAAGTTCTTCTGGGTTAACTGGTAAGCTACGTCTTTTATACTATTGTGGCAGGGCTATAAGCTATAACTTATGCTCTTGTTAATTGCGCCAACATAACAAAGAACTGAGTTGATTCATAACATTCTCTGGTCTGTTCCAAAAGTATCAAATGAAAATATAGGAAAATGTAACTCGGGGAGTATTGAGTTCCGCTACCCGCGCAGCGCCCCGCTTCACCGTGCGGGGTAGCGGGGGCGTTACAAACGTCATTGAGCCAGGTGCCATGTTAATGCGCATGGGTTGTAAGTACTTTCATCTGATTATTTGAATACTTAAACCTGAAATTCTAATTTTAAATCACCTAAAAGTGTAAATGTAAAAACAAACATGTCCCACCCGTGAGGCTGTTGTTAAGTATCGTACTGAGAGTCTATTTATGTGGTAATTTTCAGGAAAAAAGAAAATAAGCTGCATTTTTTTTCAATGGGTAATTTTACCGGGTTATTACATATGGCGCGGGCGGGTGTCGTTTAGCGGGTGTCTAGAAATCATAACGTGGGATCCCTGTTGAAAATTTGCATTTTTTTTTTATGGAATTGCGTTATATCGGTACTAAAAATGTGAATTTTAAATAGGAGTATCTTTTTTATTTTTGATAATATTAATATATTTTTTATTACTTCTTGGTAATTTTATTGCAATAAGTATAGGGTACATACTTATTGCAATAAAATTTTAGCTATTTTTCATATTGTAGCACCAGAACTAGAGCATTCTTTTGTAGAGCTAGAGCATTCTTTTGATATTCTTGACATTTTAGTAGGGAGAGACCAACTAAGGAACATTCTGTCATCAATTGCGTTTATAAAATTAAATTTTAACGCTCATATGCACATTAGAATGTGCATCCGCTTTGATCCCAAAACTCAAACCTTCTAAATATCATATATATTTAATGTGTTTTTAATTCCCTCTAGTGAGTGAATGTGTAAGAATTTAATCTTAACAGGGTTTGTTCACACCTTCAACAAATACATTTGGTATCTAGACATTAGTTAAAGCGTTAGACCAAGCTAGGCTAGGCCTTTGGCTATTATAAAATCCATGCACCAAATCACCATAATTTTATATTATTCTGTTTTCAGCTGAGCAGCAAAAGGAGCGAAAGAAAGAGATGGCGCGTCGATTGCTCGAAATAAACGCGAGAAAACGAGAGGAGAGATTAGCTGAGGACGAGGAACAATTGAATCAGCTTCTTGCTATAAAGGTACAAGGTGATTTTTTATGTCTGTGTTGATGTTCGTACAACTTTTAACTTTACGACAGCAATAATAAAGTCTATAATTTACCCCTCATTAGTCTCTGCAGAGCAAGAACTGAATGCAAACTTGATGCTAGCTAAAAATTCTTTTGTTATAATAACAGGACATGATAGAAGATGGCGATACCGATGAATTCAATGAAGCTATAAAAGGCTTTGACATCAAAAGCTACGAAGATCTTCAGGTAAAACTTTATATACCTTGTCCAGCTTAGTTCTACGATGTTTTAAAAATGTATTATTATTAAAACCAGCTCTCTATTCGCTTCATCAGTTACGATTCTATGCTAGAGCTTGCGAATTCCTTGATGAATGAATAAATGCTGTTGTTCCAGAGGCAAATAGCGAACATAAACATGCGCATAGAGAAGAATAAACAACGCATAGCCGCGGCCGCTACAGCGGAAGAGAACCTGGAGTCGCGTCCGACTGGCAGAATGAACCCACCTACTGAACCCGAAGCGTTCCAAGCATGGCTCAATGAAACACGGACTAAGGTTCATGCACTCACAAATTATTACATTTTTGTTGCCTTTCTTGAAATCCTATCTAAATATGATCTAAAGTCTGTTGTTTAATCTCGTAGACTAATTTGACAAGTGCAAATATCAAACTCCAAATTGAAAAAACAAACAACAATTACTTGAAATGTCAAATTAGTCTACGAGATCAGACTAGCATTCTGCCATAAAAATTGCTTATGGAAGTTGGATTGAGTAGTTAGTAAGTACTTAGTGGGTTTAAGTTTAGAAAAAAATTGTTAAACTTTGCAAGCTCTAAAGTCCATTTTTACACGATAAAATTCTCTCCATCATCGTCTCAAGCGAAAAACGTCCACTAATGGACAGAGTCCTCACTCACCCACGCATCGCCCTACGACCATCCATCTATGTCGACTGCCAGGCCACCTTGAAGGGGACCAGCCTACCATTGCGTGGTTTTGAACACAGTTACCACCCACAAAGTCAAATCATTTCGCCGCAGTTGCAGGAGTTGTAGGATATATTTTATGGTAAAACAAATTTAACGCAGACGAATTTGCGGGCAGAAGATAAAATAATAAGCACACAGATAAATGAATTATGTTGTAGATACATAGTGTTCACATAAATATTTACAAATATTGTAACCGTAGATGACATATGGTCAGAGGCCTCGATCCATCCTATCCAGACGTACCCGTCTGGCGTAACACTTCAAACCTATGAAGAAATGGATTTAAAGGAAATTCCTATCCTTTAAATGCCTCTGATTATGATTGAAAGTGTATTACGCAATTAAGGTGCTGGGCACCTCGTAGGGGCTTGCCGTTCGTAGCGCGTGTCGGTTGTCAGACAGTCCCCCCACACTCCACAGTACCGCGAGCTGGTGACGCGGCGCGAGGCCGCGGCCGCCGAGCGCGTGCGCGTCATCTCGTAGCGCGTGTCGGTTGTCAGACAGTCCCCCCACACTCCACAGTACCGCGAGCTGGTGACGCGGCGCGAGGCCGCGGCCGCCGAGCGCATGCGCGTCATCTCGTAGCGCGTGTCGGTTGTCAGACAGTCCCCCCACACTCCACAGTACCGCGAGCTGGTGACGCGGCGCGAGGCCGCGGCCGCCGAGCGCATGCGCGTCATCTCGTAGCGCGTGTCGGTTGTCAGACAGTCCCCCCACACTCCACAGTACCGCGAGCTGGTGACGCGGCGCGAGGCCGCGGCCGCCGAGCGCATGCGCGTCATCTCGTAGCGCGTGTCGGTTGTCAGACAGTCCCCCCACACTCCACAGTACCGCGAGCTGGTGACGCGGCGCGAGGCCGCGGCCGCCGAGCGCGTGCGCGTCATCTCGTAGCGCGTGTCGGTTGTCAGACAGTCCCCCCACACTCCACAGTACCGCGAGCTGGTGACGCGGCGCGAGGCCGCGGCCGCCGAGCGCATGCGCGTCATCTCGTAGCGCGTGTCGGTTGTCAGACAGTCCCCCCACACTCCACAGTACCGCGAGCTGGTGACGCGGCGCGAGGCCGCGGCCGCCGAGCGCGTGCGCGTCATCTCGTAGCGCGTGTCGGTTGTCAGACAGTCCCCCCACACTCCACAGTACCGCGAGCTGGTGACGCGGCGCGAGGCCGCGGCCGCCGAGCGCATGCGCGTCATCTCGTAGCGCGTGTCGGTTGTCAGACAGTCCCCCCACACTCCACAGTACCGCGAGCTGGTGACGCGGCGCGAGGCCGCGGCCGCCGAGCGCATGCGCGTCATCTCGTAGCGCGTGTCGGTTGTCAGACAGTCCCCCCACACTCCACAGTACCGCGAGCTGGTGACGCGGCGCGAGGCCCGGCGCGCGCGCCGCGCTGCCATGGTGAAGCGCCGCACGGCCGCGGCTGCCGAGCGCATGCGCGTCATCTCACGGCTCGCTGCGGCCGGAGACGACTTTGGAAACCAAGACTCTGATTGGGATGCTTATAAAAGGTATAGTCTCCTGTCTCTTTGAGTGCATATTAGCGACCCGCCCCTGCTTCGAAAGGTTTTAACGACTTGACATCGACATTTCTTTAGTTTGTTTGTAAGTTTAATAGTAATATACAGGGTGTTAGGGTAAACACCGTTATCCTTGAAACCAGTGGTTTGGTTTCATTTATAAAACGTAAAATCAATGGAAAATTACAAATAAATAAAAAAAAGTAAATCTACTTTTTTTACCACAAGAGTATTTCACCCTATGCGCTAGGGCAAGGAACTTGCGTCTCAACACGGACGGGGGGCGCGGGACATGACCTGACCGGCCGCGAGCGCGGCCCCTCCCTCAGTCAGTCATCTGTTTCGCTGGCGAGCGCATGTGCGCAATGACACGCCGCGCGGCGTCGTAGCGCCGCTCATTTTTCGTGCGTAAATAATAATTGTAGTTATGTGATTATGTCTTACACGAATGAACAGTGCACCGACATGGACGGATGAACAGTGCACTTTACATTATCGCGGGTGATAAGAGTGATAACCTGAACGAGGCTCGTAGAATGTACGCAGAATTGTTGACTGAACAATCGTGAAACGATGTTGGCGACCACACAAAGGATTCGTACCTACTTACGGCCAGTTCACCGTGCAGGCCCACGCTCAGGGTCGTGGCAACCAGCAAAGCCAGTTGATTTTCAAAAACGAAACGAAAATCAAATTCACATGTAGACTCGTCACAACACCTAATGTACTTAGGTATTTTTGCCACTCCTAAGCCAAGAAAAGTATGAAGGGAAAGTTGCATCACAGGTTATGTGCATTGTGTATTTATTCATGTGTGGTGTAGGTATGTAGGACGGGCGGCGACCATCACGTCACTCGGGCGCTTATCCACGAATTTGCGGACGGTGTCGGATATAAACTTTTTAAATTCTTTTAATACAAATAACTTTTTTTTTGTTGTTACTCGGTCATTTATTATTATATTTAAGTCAACTACCCATGGTTTGAGTGAAAACGGTGTTTACCCTTACACCCTGTAATACACACATATCCTTCCGAAATAAATTATTTGTTGCGTAGTTTAGAAGACCAACGCGGTCACACTGAATGTCACCAAAACCAACTTCAATTTTATGTATAGAATAGTTATTTGAGGGCCTTAACAATTTTATGTATAGAATAGTTATTTGAGGGCCTTAACAATTTTATGTATACAATAGTTATTTGAGGGCCTTAACAATTTTATGTATACAATAGTTATTTGAGGGCCTTAACAATTTTATGTATACAATAGTTATTTGAGGGCCTTAACCCTCAAGTCCCCGCTGACGTACGCGTGCGTCACTAAACTGGGTAAATTAATTTATATTCCATCTTTCTTTCTCTCTGATATACAGTCATACCTCATCATTTTTTTTTTCATTGATTTTTCTGTAATGCATTTCTCAACAAAATTCGAAATAAAAATACTGTACCACTGACTGGACTCAAGGCTCCCCGAGACTCATCATTATGTGATGTGCTATTTACTAATTACGTTCTTACAATCTTATCATTTATTTTCATTCCTTTTCAGCATAAGTCGCGAGGCGGACTCTGATTCTGAAGCAGATGGCGAACGTCTTCTAGAATTGGAGGAAGCTCTTCGCGAGTATGAACCACCGCCAGCTAATTCGAGTCAGCATCATCAACTGCATCTGGCTATAGAGCCGTTGAGGTAATAATTTACATATATCATCGCTATATTTCAGGGTTAATGGATTTCCGTTTTAAGGTATATAATAATATAAAAAATCATCAGTAAACTTTTTCTGCATTCTAGGGCGTCAGAACTAATGTTCCAGCCGTCAATGATGGGTAATTTAGAAGCGGGGTTGGCTGAAACCATGGAGTACGTGTTTAAACACTTCAATCCTGAAGACCAGCTGTTGTTAGCCAACAACGTGTTCCTCACAGGGGGCAGTTCACAATTTCCAGGTTAGTTTATACCTATTAGATTAGATTTATCTATTGTATTTTATTTACCCGATTGCGGCGAAGCCCAAAAGGAGGGTAATATTTTTTTATTAACATTACATCTAATATTTTGCTTTGTTTTCTGACCGGTACACGACGTATCGTGTTCGTATTACAGAGGCGCCTATCATGTCAACTGATAAACACAATCTAAAAAATTATGACTTTACCTCTCACCTTTCAGGTCTAAAAGAAAGACTTGAAAGAGAACTCCTCGAAATGAGACCATTTCAAACTACAAACAAGGTTGTTCTGGCCAAAAACCCGAATCTCGATGCTTGGTACGGAGCGAGAGACTTTGCGGGCAGCAACGAGTTCGAAAACTGGTGTATTACTAAAGAAGACTACTATGAGATGGGCGCAGAATACTTAAAGGAACATTATGCCAGTAACAAGTATTATAAAAGCCCAGCACCCATCGTTGACAACACGCTCGCGCCAGCCGTCGATGCCAACGTTGTCAAGGAAGAAATAGTTGTGGATTGCTAAATGTGTAAGGTATATAAAGTTATTTGTAAAAATTGTAGTTTGTTTTCGTACATTTTGGCCAAATAGATGTCACAGAGTCAAGTCTCGTTGTAGGCTAGTAAGTGGTACCTGTATTTTACGGACACACGTCGGGACTAGCGCCAGGATTTACAATACATTAATTATGCAACATTTATCGCCACGGTAGATAACTTGGTAACAATAGTATATTATGCAATTAGTGAATAAAGGACGGATTTAAAGCGAGGGCATAGATGCATCACGAGCAAGTGAAGGATTCTTACGATTGAGCAACTGGCAACAGGCAACTGAAGGAACACGGGCGGGTTTTAGTCAGTAAAAGTCTGACACGCCCTTCTGCTCCGCCCAGAGCGGGAGAAGTCATTTGAGGATTTCCCACCCTCAAAAAAGAAAAGGGAGTGATTCATTATGTTAGAATCCTGAGCGACGCGAGTGATTCATGGCCCTCGATATAAATCCGTTTTATTCAAGAGTTGCATACTATACTTTATACCATGACTACGAGAAAAAGAACTTGCAACTTCGAGTATGTTATTATGTCAATGTTATGCCTAGTTTTTATAGTACACCGTAGCATAGAATACGTACTCCAAAATGTCGATGACTTCTTTTTCTTCGACAACTCATTAAAATAAGTTAGGAAAACAGACTCTGAAAATGTGCCAGAAGCTTGACTTTCATTTTTCGATTTGCAAAACTCATCGTAGGCTTTGATGTAAACCAGCCGTGATTTGTTGGGTAGCAAGTTTTCTACTATATAGGCTGCCCTCTTTCATAAACTCGGGTGTTAACACATCTTCTTCATCACTTGAATGCAGTTTCAATCGATTTATTATGAAGTAACACTAAACTTTGTGTTCATACTACTAAAAGTATTTAAAATAGCGCCAATTTACTAATGACAGCAAAGAACACAAAACAGTTATTATTCTAATGCTAAACTCCTTGTCGAAAATGTCTACCAATCCCATCGGAGTTTGTATCGAGTATTTTTTCGCAAGGAGGTTGTACAGCATTGACATGGAGTTCGAATATATTGATGTGTTCTAAATTCAACCACCAAAACAGAGACTATAAAAACTTTTGTAAAAAGTTTTTATTTTTCACTTTTTAGTTGTGGTACCTACCCCACACAAATTCTAATTACCACTAGCTGATGTAAATAACAGTGAAGGAGTAAATGAAAACATCTTCTAGATAAACTAAGTGGGAAAAATACGTAATATTGAAGCTAACTCAAAAACTACACAAGCAAAGTTAATAAAATTTATATGGGACCACCTCGGAAGCATACCCTACCATACAAAAAAAGAATCATCAAAATCGATTCATAATTGGCGGAGAAATGGAGAAACAAACATAAAAATAAAAAAACATACAGACGAATTGAGAACCTCCTCCTTTTTGAAGAAGTCGGTTAAAAAGGGTCAGTGAATAAAATAAGCTTTTTAGAGGGGTAATGGTATAAATTGTATTTTTCGTACACATCATGACTTTATGAACACGCACTGTCTTATATCAGACAACAATATACTTACAGTCACGAGCATCTTAAAAAAATCCTATGGACAGCTCTTATGCTGCCAAAGTGGTGTCAGATATTTTAGATCAAATTCTTCTTAATTTAACTGAGTAGGCATATTTATGAAGCAAGACATGTCCCGTGGAGAAAGTTCTTCAGTTTGATGGTCTGTACCCCACCCTTACGACACTTTTCCGTCATAATATTAATGGATGAATCATGAAATCAGATATTATTGCAGAGCTGTCCTATTATGGACAGCTCTATTTATTTAAGCGCCGATATATTAAGCCCGTGACTGTATAGTCAACAGCACATCATCTGCCTAACCTTTTCCCAACTATGTTGGGGTGGGGCTCAAGTTAAAGCGGATGCAGCTGAATACCAGTATTTTACATGGAGGGACTGCCAATCTGACCTCCACAACCCAGTTACTGGGCAATACGTTACCTTTGATAAGAGTGGTTCTCCGACTTTTAGGCTTCTAACTACCTATAACGACTGTCAAAGATTTACAAATGACAGCCAGGACTCGGTATGTAATGGGTGTTCACCTATCCACGGGCTGACCTCGGTAAGCGTTGCTTAACCTTGAAGATCGACCCGTGCGGCTGTTATTATTTAGCCACGAGCCCCTCGAGTCAACTGCACAACCATGGTAATAATATTACAGCGCTTTTATGCAGTGGCAGTAAGGCCGGTTTTAGTTGTGAAGTCTATTACCAATGACGTGCGTAATTGACCGTATTATGTACTTTATTTAGTATTGGCAAAATTTTCGCTTATACGACAGATCGAGGTATGTGAGACCTTCTAATTGGCCTATTTAGGGATTACTATCGATTTGTTCAATCTTAAAATTAGTTTGGTATTCTTACTTATAAAACATAACTAAAAGGTGGGAATTGAAAATAAACAAATAAATAGCCACAAATATCATGGCACGTTTATTTTTTTCCACTACATGGCGACTTCTAAAAGAATCGTGACTTGTTATTTTGCATTCATATAGTTTCATTTTTTATTAGAGCTCTGCAAATGAGCACTAAAGAATAAATTTACAATGTATATTTTTCCATAAAATTAAAATATAAACTCTGTATTTTTATTTTGATCTCAATATAAATCACTATGAACTGAAAAAAATTAAAAGTTTTTGTTAGTTCTCTAATTATAATATTGATTGATGAGACTATAATAAAGAGTACATTTAAAAAATCACATTAAAGCATATATATAATGCTGACTACATAACCGCTCTAACAGCCTCTCCCTACCGCTACCACGTTGCACATTGTATACTCAAAGTATCAACAATAAACAATATGAAAGACTCCAGTTCTACGAAACAAACCAATATAATTATAATAATAAATTTATCACAATCATTTCAGACTACAAAAATAACTAAATAATCACCTGTAAAGGAGGCTGTGAGAGCTATAATCACGTGCAATGTAAATGTAATACACCACAGTTAACAAATCTAACTTATTTAAAATATAAACTAGCCTAAAAATTTTAACAATAAAGAAAAAACGGTTGTAGTTAAAATATTGGTCATCAAAACTCTGAAGAGCTATAACTAAATGACCGTACAAATTATCATCATGCCATGATGTTTGAATTTTAATAAAAAATTGCACTCAAAGGGATGTAAAATACTCCAAAACTTGGTAAAGTGTGGCTCATAGCCATTTCTTTTTTGTTTAGCGTATAATTAGAAATAGTATAAAATCAGTGACTTAGAAATAGCTCTCAGTATATAAAAAAAGTTAAAATCCTTAGGCTGTACTCTCGTATGATTATAATGTAAGCAACGCAATATGTTGGCAAAGCGGAAGTTCACGTAAATCTAACGATACAATAGAACTAAATATTTATGTACCTTAGACATTATGATTATACAAGGCTCACTGTTATTTCATAAATCTACCATCAAGTTTAGTGTAACTGGTCGGCGGCACGCGGCCCCCTAGACTAGTAGTCTGCCTCGACGAGGGAAGTATACATTCACGGGTAAGGATATGTACGATTTCTTTAACCAAACTTCAATATAACTGCTACAAGAAACTGGTTGGTCCGTCAACCACAACCACTCTGATGTTAACAACAAAATAACAACAACACAATCTAACACTGCCAATATTTCGCGTGAGTATTCTTTTTAACGTTGTGAATTCCTCAGTCTTTTCTACGGTTCAAAAAAATATGTAGACAAAGAGAAAAAATCATACCACCACTTTAGTAATTACGTAAATTCAAGGGTTTCAATATTCACTTCTTAATATAGGTTAACTAACATCGGTATGTAAAATAGTGGCACAATGAAAGCACACAAGTTGCGAGACCAACGTATACTTAGTAGCTCTTACAAATCAAATCAAGGTGCAACCTGTGACCTTCACTGTTTTTTTTGGGTCCTTATTCATTACGAGACATATTCATCGAGAAAAGTTTTCCTCTTATCAATATAAATATATGAATGATACTCTGTGAAGGATTAAGAAATCAGAGTACATCTCGTAATGAACGAAAGCCGCATGTCCTCGGCTCGCCTACTCGCTCGGCTAGGGTGAAGCAACGATAGGGTTATGTTATAATAAAGATAAAACAATCATAAAGACAGTGAACATAATATAATAATAACAAAAATATATTACTTATCCTAGAATTCAAAAAGAAACAATCACCCTCGGCGAGAGATCGGCAAGCTGAGCGACATCAATATTTATTCATATATGTATTTATGTACCTAGGTCACTATGTTGGTGTTTCTATTTCCATTCATAATATCTATGGATAATATAATTATATAAGGTAATCAGCATTGAAAGGCACCTAATACGTGTTGTCCCTACCAATGCTGTTACATACAAACTATTGATAACTATGGTTTTTAAAATTTCAATGGTGATCATTTTATAATGGTAGCTGAAAGATTTATACTACTCTTTAAACCCAAGTTCTAGTTTGTCTAAATAATACTGTTATCAATGGCTTGGTAAGAAACTTACTAAAAACGTTTAAGATTTTATTAATATACGGAAAAGTTTAGGTTTAACTCTTAGATTTGTGGGCAACTAAATGCATCCTCATATTATTTTACTTTATCTTAACATACGGTGTACACATTTATTTTAAAATGATAATGAGATATTGGCCTATTTTTTTCGTGTTTCTTTCAAATACAGAACTATCAAAATATAAAAAAATATTGAGGACTATCAAACAACATTCATATGTATATATTATTATTATTATATGTATACTTATGTACATCTACAAGAAATTTTGATCTTTATAGTACCCAAAGTATAGTTCTGCGCTAAGTCTAACATTAATTCCAATTATACTCTCAGTTCGATATTTGGTATGACTGTAGAATGAGACATTCCTACAAATCATACACTTAATATAATTTTGAATGGATTTCTCCTCGATATACTTGAATAAATAAACACTACCAATATTTATTTACATTTGCTGAACCAGCACATGGACACACACATCATGGAAATAAAATAATGTATCAAAATGAACACGGGAAGTTGTAAAACAATGGGTATAAATGTCGGTTTAACACTATGTATTACATATTATAGAGCTCTTACAATATTTTATTTCCAGTTCTACCCTGACCTGCAGACTTAACTAAACTTACACTACCACATCATTTACATAGAAATGGCACCAATCTATCTTTGATATCAATAATGGCAAACCATAAGGAACCCCCGCAGCGGACACTTTAGCTGCACGACGCGTGCGCAAGAACTGTCTCAAGGTATTGGAAGACTACTGCACTATACACTATTCATTATTACTATTATTCGAAAAACAGTAATGAAATAAGTTCTGCCTTTTGCCAAAATACGTTTGTTACATAATATATGTATATATATTGCGATATCCTAATGGGTAAATAATTATGTAACAATGTTTATGATGACTACACTTTATATGAATATTCAATCTCATCAGAAATTTGAAAAATATAAAATGAAGTTTATCAATGGTGTTATGATTGATATTGCCTAATGTCGCTAACCGCTAGAAGGCACACAAAGTTTTAGTAAGAAGCTTCACAAATTATGCTCTCTGTTATGAACCGCCCACATCAGCGCCACTAACAACGTTCACTTATGACTGTAAGACACACTAAAGCGTACTCCGGGCGATGTCCCCACCACACATTGAACACTGAACATAACTATTCTGAACGTAATACGTTTAAAAAATATTGCCAATTTTATGTTGCAACAGGCACTTCTCTGGATTTCTCCAATAAACATCATATTAAAAGTTATTAATTTTGTGAAGCTTTCATATTGCCTCTCAGGACTCTGCTAGTTTATGGGATTATTATTTGTACTTCTTATTTACTATTATTATTATTTTATATGAAACCTGATTTTTATTTAAAGTATTCTTATGGATTAATCTTGAGGAGTATTATCTAGAGTCCTTCCTATTCTTCAGCGATCAAAATACCACTCATCGGTAACAGTTCTATATAAAATTACTGAACTTCCATATACACTGACACGTTCTAAGTTAAAGCATCGCAATAAGATATTGTTACATTTCACTACGACTAATGAAAGATGGGTATGACGATGACAAGCGAACGACGAACATTCAAATTTAGAATTTTTAAGTTGGAGATTTACCATTTACGATTCCAAAATTTATCACTAAGCAAATTAGAATATGAGATCAAAAATTTTAGGCCTACAATCTATCATGATGAGACTTTTAAGTATTGATTTATGAACGCCACCACGGAAATTAATATAATCATGTGATGGTATAGATAAATCACAGTTGTAGGTATAAATCACAATGCATATATTATCATAGGCGGTACCGCTACGTGACTACTCACTACTTCCTCGTCTCTATTGTGATGTCCACCTGGTGTTCTCGAGGGATTCCACAAGCGTAACGAAACCAACTCGATTCCTGCACACTGCCACAGTCCACGCACAGCGCAGCCTTGCTCGCGCTCACACCACGGCCGACGAAATCAACAATGTATAAATAAATAACTCCAAATATAATAAACAAATAAAAGTGCATGAGTCCATGCTGACGATCCTAGCGAGGAGAACCGGTCTCCTCTGCTTACATCATTATGAATGATAGCTGCTCTTGTTGATGGCTGCCATATATATAATATTGCACTCTGGCTGCTTGCTGCTCAACCGAGAGCTGAAACAACGTATCGACAACCATGAGAACTTTGTATATAATCAATTATAATAGTAAAAAATAAAATAATAGTCGAAAACGTACCTAAACTGGTAATCAGTCTGCAAGATGCATCTGACCAGACATCTGGGGCTGGGGCGTAGGGGTATGCGAGGGAGGGGGCGACGCTGAAAATATAATTATCGATAAGCAATAAAATATGATTAAATCCATAATTAATAAGACACAACTATTGACACGCATAGTATAGCAAATTGACCATGAACTTAAATTGTCCATGTATTCAAATCAAAACTGTAATTCTTTATGTATCGCGAAAAATTGCTATAACACAGCGTATTGTCTATCTTCTAATACAATTCCCCGATTGTAAGTAGGTATATAAAATGTAGCTATAATACTTACAAATAGACGCAATAGACTGTGGCGACATCGCAGACATTTTGCTGGTATCCTGCATAGACACTTGGGTCCCTTGAGATGTCATATAACGATTCACCATTGGAACGAAGCTGGAAAGAAATTGGCGTCTATCAATCGCTTCTATGGATCTGATCTGTGAGCAATCAATTCGTTCTAAATGCATTATATTATGTGCGTTCTATTGTAAGCAATAAGTATCTAACTGCTAAGCCGTACCTTGGTACCTCACTTGGAATGCGAATAATTTAAGTTTAAAAAAATAAGAGATAAGGCATTATATTTCCAATTAAATCTACTCAAAGTAGTCTGATTTTAGGTACTTATATCTTTTTATGCCTTGAATATCCTCATTCTTATGCTTTTTCTCATTAATCCGATACCTCTGACGCCATACCTTAAGTCACAAACGCCGGGCGAGTCAAAGTTGCTGTTGTTAGAGTTGTTGGTGTTGGTAGCAACACTGTTGATGGTGCCGATGCTGTTCGCCGACACGTTACTGTGGTTCTCGCGGTGGACACGGTTGTGGTGTCTGTGTGAAAGATACACAGAATAAGTACATTCAGAGATTTTTTTAAGAACAACAAAGAAGTTTCAAATGGTCTGGAGAACTCTGAAGTCTGCCATGTCAGGATTGCAAGGCAAAGTCAATTTCTCAGATCTTTGTCCTGCGAGCTTCCTGCATTCGGCAAGATTTAAAAATATGCCATACGTGTCATCGACAGTTCGACACAATACATAGCAAAATTTTAAGTGCTCAGTGATAGTTTGTCTCTGCATCAACCAAATCTGTACCAATTACACAGTATACAATTTGTGAGATTTATGAAAAATTACTTTAATGCCTTCATATAAAGTATAATTTTCACTGCAACTTCAATAAGTTTAGGAAATTTTCAATGTTGCTAATCATTCTGAATATTTAAAGAGTTCCCTCGATTTCTCCAGGATCTCTTCATCAGATCCTTACGTGAAAAGAAAGAATTTTGCAAAGCCGTCTATATATGAGGGAGTTATGCGCGGAAATACATTTAAAAAAAAATAGAAATTTCCGAATTGATAACCTCCTCCTTTTAGAAAAGTCGGTTAAAAATATTAATTACCTTATTAGATAGCTGTCCCTGACGAAGGAGCGTCCGCAGACGCTGCACTCGTAGCACGAGCCAGTGGTGTGCGTGCGAATGTGCAGCGCGAACTGAGACTTGGATGTGAACGACATCGAGCAGCGGTCGCAGTTCAGCGGCTTGTCGGCCACGTGAGACCATCTGGAGGCCATTACAAACACCAGGTTTACTAAAACTGCTACAACGATATTTTGGTGCCTGAATGATATTAAGAGCGTTTACATTCGTTATATTTCGCTGTTTTGATTAATTTGGCAATATTACTGTATGGAAATATGAAATATGGCTAGACAACTGTCTAAAATATTGATTATGAAATGCAATAAATAATATCGTAACACCGAATATTTAATTTTAGTTGTAAAAAAAGGATTTGTAAACTTTCCAAATGCTTTTGCCATTTTTGTTATAATTGGATTTCATAATTAATATTTTAGACAGTTGTCTAACCATATTTCATATTTCCATACATATTGCCAAATTAATCAAAACAGGAAAATATTAGGTCTTTACCTATGAAATTGCCGTTCTGCAGTACTGGCCATTTCAAATCAAAATAATTTTTGTTTGGCTAAGAATTCTAATTTCAAATTAATTTTATTTTAAAAACATGGTTTTTTTTTTCCAAAAGTAGTCATTTCTTTATTGATTAGTGTTACATTTTCATCGCATTTCAATCTTTTTCGTCATCATGGATACGTTAAAAATTCGAGTAATTATGGAATATGAGTACCGTCGTGGCAGCAACGCGGCACAAGCGGCACGCAACATCAACGACGTTTACGGAGCTAACACTACAAACCAACGCACCACCTGTTATTGGTTTGCTCGCTTCCGTTCTGGAAATTTCCACCTGAAAAATGAACCTCGCGGTCGTCCGAAGACTTTGGTCGACAATGTCGAATTAAAGGCGATTGTGGAAGCTGATGATACACAATCTACGGCTGAATTAGCAGCAGCTTTCGACGTTAGCGTCAAAACAATATTGGTCCATTTGCGTCAAATTGGCAAGGTAAAAAAGCTTGACAAATGGGTGCCCCACGAACTCAATGATCGCCAGCGCGAAGTACGCGTCGAGACGTGCCTTGCACTGCTCAACAGACACACAAATGAAGGAATTTTGAACCGCATTGTTACCTGCGATGAAAAATGGATTCTGTTTGATAACCGCGAGCGCTCAGCAAGTTGGTTGGATCCTGGTTCAGCACCTAAACAATGCCCTAAACGAAAACTTACCCCTAGAAAAGTGATGGTCACTGTTTGGTGGTCTAGCGCCGGTGTGATTCATCACAGCTTCTTACCAAACGGGGTGAGCATTACTGCAGATGTGTACTGTGAAGAACTGAACACAATGATGGAGAAGCTGGCGCATCTCCAACCAGCATTGGTCAATCGCTCGTCTCCGCTGCTCCTGCACGACAACGCGCGACCTCATACTGCACAGCAGACGGTCTCCAAGTTGCAAGAACTGGGGTTGGAAGCTCTCCGTCATCCGCCCTACTCACCAGACCTTGCGCCTACAGGCTACTAATTTTTCCAGAATTTGGATAACTTCTTGGCGGGAAAAAAATTCAATACCCGAGAGGCAGTACAAAATGCCTTTGAAGAATTTGTTGCCTCCCGTCCAGCTGATTTCTTTAAGAAGGGCATCAATAAACTGCCACTGCGATGGCAAAGATGCATTGATTGCATGGGTGATTACTTCGATTAATACAAATAAAAAATTCATGAAAAAAATTCGTTTAAATTTTTTCATACAAAACGGCAATTTCATAGGTAAAGACCTATTATTTGACAGTCATTTGCGACGTTTCCAACTTTCAGAATAAACGCTCTTAACATATGCACAGAAATTGTATTGACAAAACAAGATGGCGACGTTAGTTCCAATTTTCGCCACGCGCTACAAAACCTTGTAGAGTTGCACTGCACAATCAGCAAATATTTAGTATATCCTTAAAATATCTCAGTAAACGAATAACTATTAAACTCGAATTCAGAACTATAGGCAATTATCAAGTTTGTGGTTCAATAGCTCAATTCATGACAAAGTTAAAATTCCATTGCAACTTATTAAGCACCTTTTTACTAAAAATGTTCACTTAAAAATGAACCTAAACTACATGACGTTAAAATAGATAGCTGAAGAAGTGTCAATGAAATTTAAATTATCTGAGATTCGAATTAAAGTACATATAAAAACGTAATGGCATTAACGCCACCTAACAGTTAAATTCTTAAATGGCGACCCACCTGTGCGCTGTGACGTAGCTCTTCACAGCAAAACGTTTCTGACAAATATCACAAGCATAAGGACGTTCACCTGAAACACAAAGTTTTCTGTAAAACAGATACTAACTAAAACAAAACAAATGAAATGAAAGCAATTAATTTTACAAAATCGATGAAAGCAAGAATGAAGGCAAATGATGTTAGAAAGACGGCAAGATGCGATTAGAGAGTGATGCAGTCTGAAATTAATGAATGTAAGCCAAGAAATTATAATAAATAATAATACTGAAACTCAAGTGATGATGCAGCGGATGATTAAAATTATAACTTACAATGAGTTGTCGGTGCCACATCATTAAGTTCAGAATGACAAGTATCTGCCTTTAAAGCAATTTGCCGTCTTCTAAACGAACCATCTAGCTATCTTCCAATCTCGTGAATAATTCACTACTTTCTATTAATAGTAAGCTACCAGACGAAAAACATTATTCAAATGTGATAATTACATGCGTCTTTTTATTGCCATCACAAGAGGCATTTGAATTACTAAACATGCATTAATGTATTAAAGCTTCGTGTATTTTTATATGTATCCCTTCTTTTGTAATTTCCCACAAATTGTTTTTATCGTTATGGAGCTATATTCCTTTGAACGTCGGCCCAACATGCAACGGTTAAGTTAGAGATATCCCAACCCTAATAAATAAACTCCTAATTATGTTAGTATTACAATGTTTTTATCTGTTAGACACACTAAGCTGCTACTATGAATCATTTGGTTACAGACAATGATTCACGTAGTACTATTAAGGCGCTTGTACACACAGCCGTGTTGCTTTGTTTCAACAAACAGATATCGGTCGCTGTGTACCTACTGAGGTAATACCGTCTTATCAGCACATAACACCAGTGTGGGGCTATTCTGATCATATGATGAGAAAGTTACTTATTGTGGTCTTAATAGGCGACCGATATTTGTGTGTCAAAACGACACCAAATACTGGTGTGGAGCCGGTTGTATGTCCAAAACACGGTAATGGAGGGAACGCGATGTAGTCGTACCGGTATGAATTCGCTTGTGAATGTTGAGCGTGGATTTCTGCGTGAAGCGTTTGTAACAGACATCGCACTCGAACGGCCTTTCCCCCGTGTGCGTACGCATGTGTATCTCCAGGTACGGCTTGCAAGTGAACGCCGCCGGGCACTCCATGCATTGGTACGGACGCCCTTGCACTGACCACCCGCGCACAACATTAGTCTTTATTCATTAATACATGATTATTTTCATGATACACATCATAATGAAAATACTCACGATAGGACTTACGATTAATAAGTTATGTGGCACCGACAACTTTGAATTCGAACATAAGAAAATACATTAAGGAAGTATGGCACAAATGTTACAGAATAATTGCAGGTGATTATGAATGTTTCAATAAAATAAAAAAATATCAAAAGCGTGCGCTGAGCGTTGTCGACTGACCTGTGTGCGTTCTTTTGTGTATATTGAGTGTAGATTTTTGCGCGAATCTCTTGAGGCATACGTCACACTGGTAGGGGCGCTCGCCGGTGTGTGTGCGGTTGTGGATCTCCAGGTACTGCTTGCACGTGAAGGCGGCTGGGCACTGCAGGCACTGGAAGGGCCGCCCCTGCACTGTGGACGAGCGACACGGTTAGCTCACTGCGGGCCCCCGCCTCCCCGCGTGCACGCACTCTCTAGTAGCCCACATACGTTCATTCCTCCCTAGCGCCGGTGGCTCGCAGGCCGCCCACGTACCTGAGTGCGTCCGCTTGTGGATGTTGAGACTGGACTTCTGCGTGAAGCGCTTCAGGCAGATGTCGCACTGATACGGCCGCTCGCCGGTGTGCGTGCGCGTGTGTATCTCCAGGTATTGCTTGCAGGTGAAGGCGGCGGGGCACGACAGGCACTGGAACGGTCTGCCCTGGACTGGTGCCCAACACATATATTATAGCGGCGGCGAGCCCGCAAGGACGCTAGACGCCCTCGCTCTACGGAGGTCGCGGCGCGGACCGGTCGCCGCTCGCCGCGTACTCCGCTCCAAATCTTTCAATAGGTACGTTAATTACAGAATGGCTCGCGATCGCTTAGTGTCGGGATAGATTCGGAGGAGAGGCGGAGTGCGAGTGGAGAGAGGCGTGGGCGGGCGGTGCCAGTCCGGCCCGCGGGGTCACCCACCTGTGTGCGTCCTCTTATGTATATTGAGGCTGGACTTCTGCGTGAAGCGCTTCAGACACGCGTCGCACTGATAGGGCCGCTCGCCTGTATGCGTGCGCATGTGAATGTCCAGGTAGGGGCGGCGGGCGAACGCCGCCGGGCATTGCCCGCACGCGAAAGGACGCCCTTGCACTGCGCCCAGTGCACACACAAAAGCGAGTAACGCACGTCGCCGACGCATGGCGTGTGCCTTTGGCCGCCCGCCCACTGCCAATCTCGACCGCATCGAGCGTCGCACGCGGCGACCGATTCGCCCCCAATTTGGAAACCCAATTTTGAAAGCCAGCACCGTATTATGATACGATGTTGGGGCGCCAAGAATGCGTCATTGCGGCGATTGCATTACCGCTTTTGTGAATGAATTAATATCCATGAAGAAATGATAAAAATGATAAATGCTAAAACACCGAGTTGTATGCAGAATGAGAGGAATAAGAGGGGCGAATGACCGGCAGATTATTAATAATATGACAGGCGGGAAATTATCAGTGATTGCAGAAGTACGTAAAGCGCGCATTTGAATGAGTTAAAGAAATCGAGATGTTAGTCGAAAGCAACGAGATGGAAGCTATCAAAAACAGGGAGAGTAAAACAACGGGTTAGGCGGGCAACGGAAAAATAGGAGCGAAGCATGACGCTAAATGAAATGACTGCATGACGAGTCGCAAGTTAACGCTAATCGTACCGAAAGGAATAATACTGCGGATTATAATATATGTGGGCTACTAACCCGTATGTATTTTTTCGTGCAAATTGAGCGCGCACTTCTGCGTGAAGGACTTGAGGCAGACGGTGCACTGGAACGGCCGCTCCCCTGCGCCGCCAACACACGGACACGGGGGGACAGAGAAACAAAACAAAACCACGATGGACAAATAATTCTACTGAGCTTAGTAACCGAATGCCGATTGCTTCCAACTGACTACCATGAGGGAATTTTTACCACCTTATTTGTCCATCAGACATTCTCTCTCCTATAACTTAACGGAAATCATCACAACGTACACATGCTTTACTTAACTGTTTGTGAATAGTTTTTGAGCGTGTGTAACCTAATGTAAGCTTTATATACAGACTGAAACCAACAAATGCATCACCTCCAAATCGCTAACCATGTAAACAGGTATGATATTCAAAACAAAAATTTATAGGTACATAATATGATATTAGGTCAGGGAGCCCTTAAAACTATTCACAAAACATAGGTATCAAAGCCACAATTTTATTAAATGAAGAACATTGATTTCTAAGAGCTATGCATTGTGGCTTCGAGACCGAACCAAAATAAATGAAATATCAAGGGACCCACCGGTGTGTATACGTTTATGAGTGCCAAGGCTTGACTTCTGAGTGAACCGCTTGTCACAGATGTCGCATTGATAGGGGCGCACTTTGTTGATCAGCGATTGGATGTGCTCCTCTAGAAATACCAACAAAATTCAGCTAAAACAACGGTCCAGCTCGACGCACTGCTAATGTTACTGCCTCGTAACGTGATAATATCAAATTCATTGTCTACTTAAGGATTTTAGGGGAAAATGCCTACCAGTGTGTATTTTCCCATGTCGTCCCAGGCTGGACTTCTGAGTGAAGCGCATAAAACAGATGTGGCACTGGTACGGCCGCACTTTCTCTAACAGGGCTCGTCTGTGCTCCTCTATAAGTTATACGAGTTTCGATATAGCATCTCAGCACCCTCTCAAACAATATTTATTTCATTATATTACCTAATGTTACATTAATGAAACCATTCACACACATTCAGGGGGAGGTAGGCTATCTCTATAACATAATACACGTTAGTACCGTTCTGCCTCAAGGAAAACGTCACGCACAAGTAGGCAGGAGGTATAGGTAGGGACCCACCGGTATGTATTTTTCCGTGCCGGCCCAAACTTGATTTCTGGGTGAATCTCACAAAGCAGACGCCGCATTGGTAGGGCCGATCCTTAGCCAGCAGCGCACGTCTGTGTTCCTCTGAACGAAACCATCGAATGAGTCAGAATACGGCTTACATTCAAGTGAACGGGCTTAGAGATGTCGGGGCTTGAGGAGCCGAGAGGAGGTGGGCAGTACGGATACTGCAGCGATACAGTCGGCACGGGTGCTAAAGATATCAACCCACCCGTGTGAATTTTCTTGTGTCGGTTGAGGCTGGAGCTCTGCGTGAACCGCATCTGACAGAGCTCACACTTGTAGGGCCGGTCCTTCACCATCAACGCGCGCATGTGCTCATCTAGAACCCAGGCCACATTCCAACAACACACGCTCGTTTGTCTACACCACGTTAACAAGAACACACAATCGATTTCCCTGTGATAGTAACGACACAGTGCAGTATGTGCGTACCGCATCGTATCCATTGTGAGTTCTTTACCTCCCCCTGTTTACCTCACATCAACGAAGCCTTCCTCACGCCCTGATCTTTTTGCGAAAACACTATTAGCTCTATTGGCACAACTCAAAAACTATTCACATGTCGTATGTTAAGCATATGTATTGTCAACTATTTCAGCGAATTTGTGTGTCGCACCAGTGTCCTACTTGGCTATATGTATTTTAGTACGTGTAGTTCATTAGATTCAATATGATAAGTAAAATGGATGGTATATAAACAATATTGTATAATATAGGTGTCTGAATAAAAGTTGTAAAAAGCTCCGTCCAGAGGCCGCGTGCTTATAATTAAGTATAAATAAGCACCATGAAATAAAAGAAAAATATATAGTACTTAGGTAACTTAATACCCAATGAAGTACACATAATGGAAGAAAGGGGAGACGACATTTTCATCTAATATGGGTAGGTAGGTATATAAGGGTCAGTGGGGAGAGACGGATAGTTATACGAACTGACCAATTCTTATGAGGAGCGGAATCACTATCTACTTACATACATAATATATGAACAAAGAAATATTATTTGTGCGTTGAAAATATAAAAGTATGCTTTCCTAGCAAACGTAGGTATATAGATAAATATGTAGCACATCTAGCGTAAATAAAATAATAGGTATGAGTATAAACAAGAAAAAGACAATACATATAAAATACAAAATAGCTCGTTTATCAGGGCGTCAAAACAGGATATTTAAGCCATAATCAACAACAGGTAGCCAATGGAAAATTTAAAACAATAACACAAAATAATTTTAAATAAGTATTTCGGTTTCGCGGAAACAGGAGGAGGTCAACTTGAAAATATAAGAATCCAATTTGTTTTATAATAATTTTTGAACAATCCCCTCATGGTACAATCTAAAATGGGAATTTATTATTGAGTTTTTCCAGTTCAGTATATGTAAAATGTAACTTCCATATAGATCTCCTAATACCTCCATCCTAAAATCAGTGTTTAAACATTCATCCCTATAAATATTTTAAAAAATCTCAGTGTTTGGGGGGAATCTTTTCAGTGATTACAAAAATGCAACAATAAAAAATTAAAATGTCCTTTTTTTGGTGCAAAATGCATAGTCTTTTAAATTACTGGCAGATAAAAAATAATATGGAAATTACATTAAATTGCATTCAACAATAATGCTGCAATTATCAGTCATCGTTTTAAGATACAACAATTATATCAGCTATCAGGTAAATCAATATTTTTCAAGCGATCAATTTGTTCACTGCACAAAATGCGATTAATTAAGATTTTTATGCGAGCATTGAGCATTGGCATTAAACATTTAGTGTTTGAAAAATATTATTTTTTGCAGGCGGGCGAAAAACAGAACATTTAACCATTAGTGTAAAGAAATTTATATTTAACAAAATTCTGTTTTCCGAATGCCTGTAAACAACACCGAGATGCTTCAGATGCAACAAGTCCATGTTAGGGTTAGTTTACACTGACCTGTGTGAACACGTTTGTGCGTGTTGAGACTGGACTTCTGCGTGAATCGCTTGAGGCAGAGATCGCACTGGAAGGGGCGTTCCCCTGTGTGTGTGCGCATGTGCACCTCTAGGTACGGCTTGCGGCAAAAAGCTGCGTCGCACACCTACGTCAGCGAGGAAAACAGATGTTCAGTGCCAAGGTATATTTGCTGGCATACCGGGCGGTTTCGCCAAAAGATACCTTTTATCAGTAATAGTCTATCGTGTCATGTGTTAGAAGAAATTTGTGCAAAAATCTTCCAACACACGTACTTGCGCAAGCCTAAATTTGCGCAAGTAAATCGTTACGTGTGGCTACCATTAGAAGTAAGACTTGTAAGGACGTCGTTAAAAATGTATGGTACTTATATCTTTCCGAGAAAACACCCACCTACTCTTTCTGAAACCATCTATTTGCACAACCCTGGTGTCACAAACTCACAACCTGACACCAGCGCAAACGCTGCGACTTGGGCGTGCTTATAGTTGACGCCAACGCTGTGTTTTTGTTTCATTGAATGATAATACTTGCAGCACCCAGCCATCACCTATGCGTTGCGTTACTAAGTAGGTAGCAAGGGTCGCATACCCTTGCTTACTGACAAAGGCGTACTTATTTGAGTCTACTGGGATACATTAATTTAACAATATCGCCGGCATATCAAGTTTTTTGGGGTGAACAGATTGCCAGACAATCAGACAATCCAAACAATAGCCGACCCTACGTGTATTGACAAAATGAAACCTGTACCTATGTGCAATGTACTTACTTACATCTGTCCATTACCCCGGGGAATTTACGCCGAATTTTGGGCTAATTTTGCATTAATTTAAAACAGTGATTTTTTCGTTTGACGTGTTGGTATGGACAAGGAAGTATGTTCAAATCTAGGATACCGCAAAAAGTTCACCCTGCGTGTACGTTTTTTTTTTTAAATAAAACATCTAATTTCAATTTTACGTGGTAGAAAAAAAAATAACAAACAAGTTTGTATGGAGTTTTTGTCGAAGAGATTAGGCATTACAAAATAGGACGAAAAATTAAACATTTTCGCCCACGGAAATTTCGATTGAAATAAAATTACGATTTTTTTTAATTGTACATCAAGCAAAAATGTTAACAGCAGTTTTTTTTGCATAATTCAATATTTTAATACGCTATATAACTAAACATATTGTACTAGCGCAAGATATCAAATCAAAGTTTTTTGGGTACATATGAAAAACGTCAGAAGCTGGGTGCACGGTTCCAATTGGTCGTTTCATATGGAGAAGAGCCGGCAAGAAAGAAACTCCACGGTGTCTAATCTGGCTTATCTAGTCTTAAATCAACCTATTTATTTTAGAAATATTCCTAGCTAACCATCGGGACGTTAACATACACATATACTTACAGTGCACTGAAAAGGTTTGTTTCCCGAGTGAAGCTTCATGTGGACATAGTAAGAGGAAGCAGACGACAGAACTTTCCCGCAGACCTGAAAGAAGAGATTGAAAATGGTAAGTTTTTACGGTTTCTCAAAAAAGCACTTCTTACTACACCAATATACGTCGTACTTAGACTTACATTTCCCCAGTAACCCATTAATACGAGCACAGTCCACCGTACTGCAATTCGGAACTTAACCTTGAGTCAAGCGTGTTTTGAATTTTAATGCAGTCAACATTTATTAGGATCGTTACAATTATTTATATTATTTGTGTTTCGTGTTAAAGGTAAGTATGTGGAAAAGGAAAGGAATGCCAGAGTGGGACAACACAGGCTGAATTATTTTTATTATTATGTTATATACCTTCATACCTACGAAGAGTTTGATTCTAGAGATTATTAATTAAGAAGAGTGCGATCTTACTTAATTAAATGGGGCTGATGCAGATTAGGTACCTATAAAGAGCTGATAGAACGACCCTCAGGCCAAATAAAACCAAGACAGAGCGCTGTCAACAGTGACGTGAGGCCGGTTACGTAAACATGTGTGCACTTAGTGAGGTTTAGTTTGATTGTAAACGGTTGTAAATGAGTGCGTGAGAGCATGTATGCACAGAGCGGAGGTGTAGTTTTGGGATGCTTCACTGTATCGTTCGCAGCGCTTTCTTGGTTTTTTATTTGGTCTGAGGAACGACCGTTCTAAAAAGAACGAAAAGCAGCCCAACATTGCGAGATATGAGAGACAAATCTTCAACTAGTCAGTATTTTCAAACGTTTCTCGCTCACCTTACAGGCCTGAGGTTTAGATCGTGGCGTCGACTGACCCCCATTTGACACTTCCATTTTAGTTTGAACTGATCCCATGTCCACTCCCATACCCTGTTAAAACGGTTGCATTGATGTTTTATTTTGTAAAAGTGGTTAGCATATCTAAACATGTCGTGAAATTGAATATAGTCTAACCTGAGAACATTGTCGTCCGTCCATATCCATGTCAACTCCTTCATCTTCCATTCCTTTGAAGCTCAGCTGAAAATAAAAAGTTAAAACTTCAGAGGTGAGCTTCTTGGCTGGTTTTTTCAATTTGGCAAGGCGTAAAATTTAAGCTAAGCATTTTATGCAATAACACTTCCTGGTCGAGACTTGGACCGATGCAGCTCTGGATGGGTCCTTCGAGTGGCCGGTGTTGAGTTGTTTATGGGGTGTTAAGCTAAGCAACTACTTGACGGGACTTCAGTACTATACCTGCTTTTATCCACCACGCGATATATTATTTTACTTGGCCGACAACGCCGAGTACCTGTACCTAACACGAGGGGTTGACCTTACAAGCCATGTTTTCTTCCTTTAAAGTTAGTGAACTCACCTCGTCGTCTTGTTGTTGCATTTCTTGTTGTTGTTGGTGTTGTTCCATGAGATCTTGCTGATGTTGTACTTGCTGTTGTACTATGAGGCTGTCTTTAGAATCCTCTTGGTGTGTCTGGTGATGTTGGTTCATGTTGATGATGGATGCATGGCTTGAATCTGACCGTATTATTGTTGGGGGACCGGAGTGTACGTGTGGATGAGATGTGTAGAAACTGCAACGCAACAAAATGGTTCATTTAATACGCGTCCTATTACTCACGTGTTCAGCGGATTTTCACTTGTTGTTTTGGTATTTTAGTACGAGTTGGTAATCAAGACATTATGTTAGGGTGAACCTAAAAGTTTCCAAAGGTTTTTGGTAACACACAGTACACCAACATTGCGAAGTCGCACCTCAATATTTTGATTGGAGTTGAGCCTGTTATTTTTGTACATTTGGTTAGCCCTCATTGTTCTTCTTCAAACATTGTATTGGATCAAAGGCTCGTTACAAATTTTTAAGAACAACCGTTTTAAAGACCCTGGAGAGACAACCCCAAATAACTGGTGAGGCCACCAGGGGTACGTACCTCTCAACTTATGTCCTAAGGAGGAGTCTTACCTCATGGGTTCAGCCTTGATCTGCTGTTCAAACATGGAGATAGTGGCGAGTAGGTCGCCAGGGGGTGGCACGGGGACCCCCACGCCCCGTGCCACTCCCCCGACGCCTACGCCCCAGTGTGCTGGGAAACTAATGGCGACCTCTCTGCTCCCCCATTTTCAATTTCTGCCACCTGAAAAGAACCTCATGTCAAATTGCTATCAAAACTGCACTTAGCCTACCAGACTACCTGAATAGGAAATTAAAACGTAGGTACTTAGTAGCTTTATTTACCTTTTATAAAGAACAAGGGTAGTTTCTGGTTTACAGTAGAATCAAAGTGTAGCTGAATCGAATTACGGAATTATGATGTCTAGTATTGCGTGTTTGTTAATACCTATAGCAAAACTTGGAATAACAAACTGTTAAAACTTGTCCTCTCTGAGTGGGGCGCGTCATTTCATCATCGCGTGTAAAGACGATAAATATGGGGTTTTAACCTTATCTGGAGGTATGAGATAAAACTTAAGCCAAAGAACTGGTACAGGGATCCCTTACTTTAAAAAAAGTCAACTAGCGGCTGTAGAAGTGGCAAGACACTTCCAGCTCCACTACTTATCGTATTGAAATCAAGGTGCAAAAGAGTCAAGGAGAGCTTTACTACTATTACGTATGTAAAATAAACCGCAAATTGACAAGGTTATTCTAATTCAAGTAAAGGCTTGACTTGGCTTAAAAGTACCTAAGGGATAAACACAAGTCAATGATGCTCATGACTGGAAAAAAAACCCGGCCAAGTGCGAGTCGGACTCGCAGACGAAGGGTACCATCATACAATATTTAGCAAAACACGTTTGAAATTTTGTTTCGGCAGTTGATATTTTCGCAGATTGTGAATTACTAAAAAAAATTGAAAATTTCATTTTTCTACCTATTACAGTTCATGAGATACAACCTGCTGACAGACAGACGGACGGACGGACAGCGGGGCATAGTAATAGGGTTCCGTTTGGGAAATAAAGATTCAGGTGGCGGCGGACCTGTACAAGACCGGTCTACCAAGTGCTAAGACTGCCACGGTTTGATGAGAACCACTTCCGGAAAATGGCTCATAAAACGCGCCATTTTTCGGCTAAGTTTAGAGTCCTATTTTTCGCAATTAATTAATAATAATGTCAAATGAAGGCATTAACTTGTACATGTGCAATGAAATCAGTGTTATTGGTTTTTATGACTATGTAGGTATAAAATATGATAAAGATTTAGATGTAGAGAACCTATTTTAACTAAACGACATTTTTAGGAGCCGAACGTTAAAAATCCAACAGCTGACTTTAAGCTTAGCATGATCCTACGTGATATCGAAAATATTGCAGCATTAATTTTGAAAAAAATACTGTAAAGTTGAGGGACAATGCTTCATAGCTAAAGTAGGGGTGGGCATTGGGCAACTGATTGTAAAGAACAATAGTCAAAGAGTAATGTTTACGGGAGGACGGTTCGTACTATAGGTACTACTATCATACCTACAAGACACGTAGGTTAGGTATATACTTTGCGGAATTAAATCACGGTAATTAATTTCTCAATCAGTGTCGTTCTGGAAGTAGTAATTAAACGTGCCTGCCTATTTTGCGAATATAATTAAACCCATTTGAGCAAAAAAGTTACCAAGTAATTTGAAATAAAAAGCGTAGTTTTGCGTGAAATAAAAATATAATTAAAACAAAAATTATTACAAAATCAGCTGGTTACAAATCAACATAGGCAGATACAGGGCAAAAAAAAAAACAAATTAAAAAGTGCTAAGTAACAAATACATAAACGCATAGTAAGTAAATATTAGGCCAACAAAGTATTATGTCAAACAAAAATTATAATTAGGTTAAACAGACTATTCCAAACAATAACAAAATAGATTAGAAATTACATTACATTGCTGTTTTATTTATATTGTTAGGCCGTTGACTGAACACAGTAGATAGGTGCATAAAAAGCCGGAGATATGTACTTATGTGAAACGCAATAGATAGGTAGGTATATATAGGCATGTATACGAATATAATAGCGTACACTCACACAAGGGCGCTTATCTTTAGCATATTTGTGTAGCATATGCAGTTATGTATGTAAACTTGTTCACGTATACAGCGGCAACTCTATTCGGTAGATATACGAAAGTGTAAACAAGAAAACATAATGGAAACAGCTAAAATGTCTAACAAAATATTAAATGGCGGAAGCTCACCGACCGACTGTCTCCACCCAGCCTCCCCCCCGGTCATCAATAAAATGGCCAATTCGTTATTGAATTTTGTCCCCAACTTTCAAGCCGAGGCTGCGCGACGCCGGTTGTCATACGACAAGTAATTTAGTAACCAATACAAGTCTAATGTAAACAAAACGGGTTTGTAATACTTTATTCAACGTTTCGGTGAAAGTTATGTCATATTATCCTGAGCTAAATCTACAGAAAGTACTTTGTGATAATACTCTTTAGTTACTATCTGTAAACATAAACATCGTTTGCAAACGAAAGACTTGTAGCTATTGGAAATACAACGACCTTTCATAATGTATGGAGGGAATGAGATACAAATTTATTATTATTTCTTTTTTATGCAAAATGTTAGGTTTCATCGCGCTTATGTTATTTTATCATTATATATGTATAGCAAAAGTTATATTCTACTCACATAAGTAAAGAAACACCTAAATATAGTAGTGTATACAGAATCACATAAATTATATCACTAATTACACAATTTCGTTAAGATTGGCCATTCGAATTATGTTTTTCTTAGACACCGACATAAAATGGCTGCTACCTCATTGTTCTGCGCGTTCGTTCGTGCGCATAGAAGCCGTGAACGCTTGGGGACGACTTCTCCGCCAATTAAAATTATGGCGCGAAATTTAAGGCGTCGTTAACTACACTATAATGTTTTATTTATGATAATCATTCGCTGTAGGTGTCAATTCCAATACACAACAATTGTATAACAAAAAACAAATGATGTTATGGAAAGAACGGCGAAGGCAGGAACATACACAAGACTATTACATTCATATTTATTATCTGAATCATCGGTATTCAGCGGAGGAGAAAATATTTTCCTTTGTTGATGGCGAATGCCTTCTAAATGCTGATTTAATTGATTCTCCGAGTTTGTGTATATATGGCATATTGAGCAATAATATTTCTCATATTTTTTATTAGCAAAAACTTTAGATTTTCGCGTTTCCTCCGCCATATTACAATAATTCGCCGTATCTATTTGTGATTGCAATTTATTGATTACCTATTCGATTCTATTGGAGAACTAGGTCACTTCGTCAATCAATATCCACAATCCACAACGACACTATGAGAAGTAATGGGTCTCGATCTCGTGAATAAGGAAGTACCTACTTATTCTATTGTCGAAAGTATGTTATAGATCCGCAGGTAGGAATAGAAACTCATTTTATTTTATAATTGCTCCGATATTTAGAATGCAGGATAGCAAAGTAAAACATTGTAATAATTTATATTAATACTTGATACAATATGTATGAGTATGTATAGTCCTGTTGGTATTATCCTGCGGAAGTAGGTTAGCTTTAATAATTTTTAAATAATCTTAGAATGCTGTCACCGGAAGTTCGTCAATTTTAATAAATCATCTAGCAGGAACATAATAACTACAATGCTAGTTTATTATGTGTGCAGAAACGCCGAGTTAAGGCTCGTGCAAACAGACGCGATATCGTGGGCGCGACAGGCAGCGGTACCTTTGTCGACAAAGGTACCGCTGCCTGTCGCGCCCGCGATATCGCGTCTGTTTGTACGAGCCTTTACAAAGGATTATGGGATCGTGTAACGTCAATAACAAAATTCATTATTATTTCACTCTCCTCCTAGTCATATAATAACATAAATAGGTCCATGAAGTTGCCCACAAGGTACTTTTATTTATGTAAGTAAATAAATGAACGAATACTTGTACCACTATTGTATAAGACAACAGTGGTCCAAGTATTCGCTCATTTAGGACAACTATTTTCTCGCGCGGTTCGTCAATATTGTTTGAAATTTTGAATGAGTTGGAAAGCAAGATTATAGTAAACTATGTAGCAGTGCCCCGCGGTTTCACCCGCATATGTCGCGATCCCGTGGGAATATCGGGAAAAGTATACTTTGTCTTTTTCCAGGTCATGGTCCACCCATGTGCCAAATTTCGTCCAAATTCGCTCAGCCATTTTAGCGTGAAAGCAAAACAAACAAACTCACCTTCGCATGTAAGTATAAGTAAAAAATAGGATTATGTGGCCAAAAACATAGAAAGTAGTGTTGCTAACAATACATCTTATTCCTGCTAGATTATAAAATATGCTATGATTATAAAATAAAGTGGTAAGAATGGATCCCAAGGGCGTGTTACCGTATAATGCTGGGGTCACACCTACGGAAAACGCCGTTAATTATCGCGATGATCAACGTTAACCGTAGGTGTAGCCACAACTTATCGCGATGATCAACGTTAACTGCAGGTGTAGCCACAACTTATCGCGAGAATTTAACAACGGCATTCACATTGGCGATTGACGTTGGGTGATAACTCGTGTGGCGGTATTTTAGGCAGATCAAAGATTTACCGCGAGAATAATTGATATATAGAATGAAGCGGCCACACTTACGTTTGTCATTGTGCACCGTGAGCGTGACGCCAGCGTGACGGCCGTGACGGGATCTTATTTAATTACCGGAGCCGATCAGCCGATTATGGAGTGAACTAACGAAAAAGCCATTGAGCTTCTCGAAGTTCTGCAAACAGGGCCATGTTTGTGAGACGCAAAAGTTACAAAAATCGTGCATTGCAGAATGACGCTTGGAGACGAATAAAAGAAGTATAACAGTTTCAATAACAATCGAATAAATTAAAAGACAAGTATCTCTAATGGGTTATTATATCCCATCTAAACAAGTATAAAAGTCTTTGAAGTCCAGAGGTGGAAGAAATGACGTATACTCGACTAAATAAATTCATAAAAATTTGCATCAAGTGTAGCAGCGCCAATGTCCAACTTGAAATTCAAGGAAGGAACATTACCTACAATTTTATCGCCGATCAAAATGAGCATTGACGTTGACCGTTCAAGTGTGGCTACTGAATTTATCGCTATAATTGTCAGAACAATGACCGCGTTGTTTATGGCGATGATTGGCATTGACGTTGACCGTAGGTGTGGCCCCAGCATAATAGCTGTGAATGAGAATGATAATAGTTTCTAAATAATGTATCTACAATTAAATGTTTTTTATGGTAAAGCTGGTCAAATCCGGTTAGATTGGAAGCCGACCCCAACATAGTTGAGAAAAGGCTAAGCAGATGATAATGATGATAAGGAAAAGCCAGTATGTATTTTTGACGACGTTCAATTTAAAAAAAACCGTGATTTTAAGCGATAGTTTGTGCAATAGTCAGGTCGGGATTTGTTAACTATTGTAATTCAATAGAAATTAATAAAATACAGGTTTTTTTTTAGAAGAATTTTTTAACTTACCGAAATAACTAGTATTCGTGTCCCAGAAAAGTTTTTTTTTTTGTCTATGTTTCATAATTGACATTGACGTTTGCAGCTAAATTGTTTATGGTTCTTTTTGATAAGTCGTAACCATGGCGGTGGGTGTTTTTGATTTTTGTATTAATTTATCCATCTGAATCGGTTATATTTTCTTAGATTATGCGTGGAAATATGTTTCAATTTCTTTGTTACTGAAATTTGTTTCCTACCGATATCCTATTTTTGGTTTTATCGCTGTGAATTGGCTTCAGATTCGGCATAACCTAGGTCTTGTGTTTGAACACAGGGATTATTTTAAAAATAAATGTGTGTTGAAAGTGCCAAAAGTAAACTAAGAATATGCATTTCAGCGTGTACCACCGCCCGCGTTGAAGAAAGACAAGAAGGAGAAGAAACCTCCTAAAGACAATTCTAAGAATGTTATGAGAAATCTTCACATCAGGAAACTCTGCCTGAACATCTGTGTCGGAGAGTCTGGTGACAGGCTGACTCGTGCTGCTAAGGTTAGTCATTGTTCCTCATAGCGTGCCTTTATTTATAAGACTTTGTATGTGGTTTTTATCATACATAACCCTCAAAACATGGGTACACACACCATGTTGACTACATTCAATTTCGTGCCTTAGTAAAAAATCGATGATGGCATATTAGCCCAATAATTATTATCATCATTAATGCTTTATGTGGGCATGTGCTATAGTCATTGTCCGAGTGAAAAGTTTATTGATTTTATATTACTACATTTCCGCTTTGATTTGGTTTAACTTGCAATTTTGGACTTAGAATAGTTACCAAATAACTACAGTTAGGGTAGCATGAACTTGTTCAAGAGTAACATAACTTGTGTTACTGTTTGTAAATTCATGCAAGAGCAATATTTTCAATTTGCAACTTCTGAGCACTAACTACTTACTGTTCAGAATACTTACGGAAATAACATTTTAAGTTTAAAACAAGTTCTTAATTAGTTAGGTGCTTCGTCATGTATCTCCCATGTTTTGTTACAATTTTTTATCTTCAAGTTTGATTGTAATGTGTATAGACATAAATGTAGAAAAAGTATCCTTTGTGTTATAAACATAAATGTTATAGCATTATTGTTGTATTATTTCAGGTGTTGGAACAGCTTACTGGCCAGCAGCCAGTGTTCTCAAAGGCCAGGTACACTGTCAGATCGTTCGGTATCCGTCGTAATGAAAAGATCGCTGTCCACTGCACTGTCCGTGGTGCCAAGGCTGAGGAGATCCTCGAAAGAGGTCTCAAAGTAAGTCAATGCACTAGATAATCAAACAGACTTTCCTTTTCTTTTATTATAGTTATTTTTATTTATAAAACCATTTTAATTTGACTTACACTTCTGGCTTTACTTTCTGGATGAAAGCTGTAATAAGACTAATAACAAGATATTGTAAACTTAATTAGTTTGGCTTGTTTGATGGGAATAGTTGCCATCAAAACTTATTTGTGTATTTTGGGGGCTCAGTTATCATAATGTTCTCTGGGAGTTTTCAGTCTATGAATCAACAAATAAATATTTTTTTCCCTTTTTTGCTTCCAGGTCAGGGAATATGAGTTGAGGCGTGACAACTTCTCTGCCACCGGCAACTTCGGTTTCGGTATTCAAGAACACATTGACTTGGGTATCAAATACGATCCCTCTATTGGTATCTATGGTCTTGACTTCTACGTCGTACTTGGCCGACCAGGTAAGAAATATTATTATTCTTCACGTGTTCCAATTTATTATGTTTTAATTACACAATTTAAAGACTTAGTATAACTTGCAAGTATAAGGTTGGACATGACAATCCACATCCAAATCCATTCGACGGTTTTAGCGTGAAAGCGTAACAAACAAATAAATAAACAAACTCACTTTCGCATTTATAATATTACTAGCTCCGCCCCGCGGTTTCACCCGCGTAAATCTCGATCCCGTGGGAATATCGGGATAAAAAGTAACCTATGTCCTATTCCAGGTCATGGTCTACCCCTGTGCCAAATTTCATCCAAATCCGTTCAGCCGTTTTAGCGTGAAAGCGTAACAAACAAACAAAACTCAGTTTCGCATTTATAATATTAGTTAGGATAGTTAGGCTGCACATCTGTTCAAGGGTGATGAAAACAACACAGCCTCACTCTGTAAAAAATGTGCTATAATAAAAACCATATTTTAAAGAATTTTAAGTTTAAACCTTATATTCACAAAAATATGGTGCACATTTTATAAAAAATTTAAGTTGATTAAAATCAATCAATCAATTTATTAGAGCACAAGTCTTAAAGTATTTTGTATATTGTTCTAGGATTCAATGTAGCCCACAGAAGACGCAAGACTGGCAAGGTTGGGTTCCCCCATCGCTTGACAAAGGAAGATGCCATGAAGTGGTTCCAACAGAAATACGATGGTATCATCCTGAACAGCAAAGCAAAGTAAACTTAAGTAAACAAAATTTATAAAGGTTATCGTGTTTTATTTATGAAGTATCCTATTTATTCCAAAGACACCCTCACAAGTTAGCACCATTGGGCAAGTGAGTATCATCACCCATTATGACTATCTGCTTCGTCATGTTCCTGTTTCATGGCTGGTGCCCTAAAATGGAAGTACACATTTACGCAATCATGTACGCACTTGAAAGTAGATCAGCATTTAACTTCAACTATAAGGCAGTGTTACACACAAATATAAAAATTACTACACAAGTTACGCTACAGGGGACAAACATATACGCCGAAATCTGGGTGGTACTGTTAGTGTATCCTATCATGACCTAATATGGTGATGGAGAAAAAAAAAAGGAAAGGAAGGTCAAGAAGAAAAAAAATGAAGCAATCTTCAAACAATTTCCTTTCCTAAATGCACCATGCGCATAATATCTTTTCGAACTGTCATTTTCATTTTTGCATTGATGTAATAGCCAGGGTGTATCAGAAAGGTGTGTATCAAGGTGTACAGACTATCAAACTAAACAACTTTCTACATGATGGGACTAACACAGTAATCGAGAAAAAATAATATATAAAAAGTCTTGAACGGGACAGCTGATAGTTTTTTTAGGATGATTGGCCCCATGGAGAAGTTTTTAATTTTTTGTTGGTCAGTAGAAACTACAAACTACAAAGACTACACCTTTCTAATAGCCTATTCCGAGAAAAACTGGCGTGATGATATGTTATTAAAAGTTGTAGGTATTCCAGCATAGTGAACACAAGACTATCCACTGGCGGAAAGAGGAATGGGGATACCCGCTAATCGGTATTTCTAGCAGTTCCTGTCTAACGTTTGATCAAACTGCGCAACGCACTACGATCAACCGTGTGCCAAGTCAAGAGAAGTAGAGGTATGGTATAGGTCCTCGAGTTCTTTGTCTGCTTTTACGAGAATCTCAGCATAAGGCAGTGATATCAACACAACGGCGACACTAATGAATAAATACCAGCTGGCTCCGTACTAGAAACATGTAGGTATTGATTTGCGTTTAACGATTCGTAAATTCGTTGCGATAGTAATAAAATTGTTCTTGTAGACAGTAGAGCTAAACTATATCGTCGATTGTACATAGCTGGATAAATGTTTAGCACGCGATGTGGCAGTGGTTGAGTAGTTATAAGTCCATTGTGACTACCTACTTCGCACAGATAGCAGACATCAATAATCTGTGCAGATTACCAGTTGCTATAGTAACAACAATATTGTTTGGTTGTTATAGCAACGTGTAAAATTACATTCTCTGTGGCAACGTGTATTTGCCAAGTTTCATTTGGAAGGTTTTTGAAGTAATTAGTGTATTAAATCGTATTTTTTTTTCGAAAAAGATAAAGCATGGCTTCGAGATTCGGAGGGGATGAGGAGGAAGATGTTTTGGCGCCTAAAGAACCGCAGGTCACTAGTTTAGACCCTGAAGAGCGGAAAGCAGGTCGGGGTCTACGCATTAAAAGAAGACAGGATGCACTGAAAAGGTAGAATTATCAACTTACCTTATCACAGATCTCCCAGTTCAATAAAGATTATTATAAGCCTGAGCCTCTGGGTTCTCTTTTCTTAGTACCTATGTCGCAAGTAGTCGTAACTTGCAGCACATTACCTAATCTTTTACACATTTACTGGACCTAAAATTCTCAAAGGTAACGTACCTATCTAAGTCCTGGGATAATATAGTCGTCTTCAATAATTATCATACTAACATATTATAAAATGCAATATCTCCCAAAGTTAAATGTGCAACATTAGAATAGACAAAGAGTAAAGTAAAATATAAGGGGCAGACAACTCACCAGGGCCCAAGGGCGGATCCCGCTTTTGAGTCACGGGGGGTCACATAGTCGGGGTCCAGTCATGACAAGCTCAAATCAGTGGGGGTCTCATTTTGTTTTGCCGCCTTGGGTCCCCGCCAGCCTTAGGCCCTCTTCTCAGTTTATGTACCTACCTAATTGGTGTTCCTAGTTATATTTTGCAAAAAAAATAATGGCAACAAAAAAAAAACAAGTATAACGTGCATAATATTTTAAACTTTATGGGACCTCGCATCCGGCAGGAATTCCCGGTTAAGTTTCTATTGAACATCCTTACGGAAATAGGAGTTGTTTTGTCGACTTATGCAGAAAAGTTAGAGAATTAGAAAAATAGACAATTGAAGAGCGAGCCTCGAGCGCAGCGAGCTCGCAAATTTAGTGTAGGTAAGGTTTTTTTTTTAAGTCATAATTAGGAAGTCCGATAATGTAGATTTAAGCGGCCTCGAAAATGTTGTTTAACTCTAAACATCTGAGTGAATATATTTTGACCGTGTTTGGGTTGTCCATCATCATAATATAATTATAATAACAGCACATAGTCGTATTTTGCGTGTCGTTCGCATAGGTGTGGCAAACACATACCTACGTGACGTGGCAACATCATACAAAGTATTTATTTGATTTTACCAATGAGATTAGAAAATACATCAGTGGTCGATTTAGACACAGCATACCTTGAAAAGGGCTTGCCAGGACCTTAGTGCGCTTATAATTCGTAAACCACTTGTCAAACACTGCTTAGTGTGATTTTTTGGACGCGCTGGGACGCAACAGAGTGCGTCCGGATTCTTAATGCTCGGTTCAACACCGAGAATTGAAAATCCAGTGCGCGATAAAAAATATCTTATCCAGCCGGAGCCGTAGGTGAAGCTATAGGTATTTTTCCCGTTGACCAATTCCTTAGAGCTGAACAGCCTGCCGAAGAAGCGGCAGCGGAGGAAGCACCGAGCCTCGTAGAACAGGCAACAGCGAACGCAGCGGTGGAACTACAGCGGTTGGCACTAGATGGCGCTGCCAAAGTCACTAATGTCAAGGTCACCACAGACGAACGCGAGGTCGTTCGACGCAATGAGTTCTTCAGGAAAATGCAAAGTAACATTCTTTTACTTTTGTCATAAGTAATAACTTAAGAATTAAAATAATTTAGGTACTATCAGATTTGATGCTTTTGTGTATTATTATAAGCTGTTCGAGATTCTAGAGGAGACCTCTTGATTCTCTTCTAGAATCTCAAACAGCTAGAATTACCGTTTCCTACAAAAGCATCAAACAGAACCTATGTTTTATGACCATTGGGATTTTTATGAGATGGTTATAATTTTTGGGCGTCAACAATCAGCAACCGTATCCTGCGGATTCCTGCGTGCATGCGTATGCGAGGCGAGTGCAGCACTATCAACTAAATAGCGTATTGCAGGGGTTCCCCATCTTTTTCAGCCCGCGGCGCAGTTCAAGTTTAGTATTTTGTCACGGCGCCCTACCCTAGCTCGCTATTTAAAAAAGTGAAGTGGTTGTAGTGGGGCCTTCCGGGAGAAAGTTCTTCCGGAAGCGCCCCAAGACGGGGTCATCCTCGGACGAGGGCACCACGTGCCGGAGGAAGATACACTCCGGCCGCAGGGGTGGAACCCGTGTGAAGGGTGCGGGCAGACGGGTCGCCACAAAGGAGGCCGGAGATGTGAGCCAAAGTAGCCCAGCTGAGCCGGCCCAGCGAGCCCCGAGCCCCAAGGCGGCCCCCTCAGAGTTGACAGGCGGCGAGTCGAGTGCTGCTGGTGGCTCCAAGCCGGAGGGCGCGGCTGGGTTCGCAGAGATCGTGGCCTCTGCAATTAATAATGTGGCCTTGAAGAGGATTAAGTCCTCCAAAGACAAGGCCATTGCAGAGGCCACGGCCTCCATAATTGCGGCAGCGGAGGCCTCCCGCAGGGGGACTCCGTCGGACGGAGTGTCCGAGATGCGGGCGGAGGTCGCACGCCTGACGGCCGCCATGGAGCTTCTCCGAAAGGAGAATGCGGAGCTTCGAGCGGACCTGGCCCTGCTCCGAGGAGCCAGCACCCGGGAGGTGCCGCAGAGGGGGCAGCAGCATGGGCAGGGGCGGCCCGTTGCTGATGCTGCTGAGGACCGGGTTCTGACCCTGGTGCAGCGGGAGATGGCCGAAATGCGGAGAAGATTCTCCACCCTTGAGGCCATCGTCCTGCGCCCCCCCTTGACGGCAAGCCAGCCGGCCTCCGGCCAGCAGAAGGAGGCGACATATGCCGTCGTCGCCGCTGGATCTGCTGCGGCTAAAGCCTCGTCGGGGCAGAACAAAGGCGGGGCGACAAAGAAGGGCGGGGCGACTAAGCAGGCGCCAGGTCGAGCCTCGGCCTCGGCCCCGGCCCGTTTAGCCTAGGTGGCTAAAACTCAGCCCCCACCACCTTCGACCGCACCCGCACCGCCTATATTCCCCCAAGCCGATGCCGAATGGCAAGTGGTTGGGGAGAAGAGGAGGGCGGGTAAGAAGGCAAAGGCGGCCAACAAGAAGAAGGCGAGGCGGCAGCGGCGCAAGGAGCGAAGCGTCGTGCCACGCCCCGAAGTCCGCAGCTGTAGTGGTCACGCTACAGCCGGAAGCGGCAAAAAAGGGCGTGTCCTATAAGGACGTCTTCGCCAAAGTGGCGGAGGTGGTCGACCTTGGGGAGCTTGGTGCGGCCAGTGGCCTCTCCGACTGAGGATTGCTGCCACAGGGGCTCGGATGCTGGAGTTCCCCGGTTCGGCTGGTGGCCCGGCCGCTGACGCCCTGGCTGAAAAGCTCAGGGCGTCTCTAAACGCGGACGAGGCCCGAGTGTCCAGGCCCACTAAGTGCGCTGAAATGCGTATCCAGGGCTTGGACGACTCGGTGACGAAGGCACAGGTGGTGGCCGCCGTCGTCAGGACTGGGGGGTGGTCTGCCGAGCAGGTGCAGGCGCCCGCCTTAACCTGCTCGGCATCATCGGTCCTGACTACAAGGGTATGCAAGCCGTTACGGTTAGCTCATTAGCTGCCCCGTGGCGGCGGCCAAGAAAATAGCCGGGGAGGGCCAACGGCTATTGGTGGGCTGGGTTTCCGCGCAGGTCAAACTGCTGGAACCCAGACCTCGGAGGTGCTTCCGCTGCCATGTGGGCGACCACGTGGGAGCTAAATGCACCTCCGAGGTTGACTGCCCGGTCACAAGGCTGGCACGTGCAAGGCCACGCCGCACTGCGTCTTATGTGCGGCGGCAGGCAAGCCAGCCGACCACCGGATCGGGAGTAAGGCCTGCGCTCCACCGAAGCCTGGCAAAGCCAGGGGCAGGGGCAAGCCCTACGCCACCACTGCCACCACCGCCGTCACCGCCGCAGCCGCCGCCACCGCCACCGCCGCTGCCGCCTCCACCACCTTCGTCGTCGCCGCCGCTGCCGATGCGGCAGGGCCCTCGCATGGGTCTCGGGAGGGGGTTGAAATGAAGTGCCAATAATGGCCCCATTTCGCCTCTTCCAGGCGAACATCAACCACTGCGCCACCGCTCAGGATCTTTTGCTCCAGAGCATGGCGCAGTGGTCGATTAATATCGCCGTGGTCGCTGAGCCGTACTTTGTCCCGCCCAGGGATGACTGGGTGGAGGACCTGAGCGGCTCAGTGACTCTTATTTCGTCGGCCGCCGCGCCAGTACCCCGTCCCTCGAGGCTGTCAAGAGAGGACGGGGTTGCGTGGCAGCGCGGTTCGGGGAGATTGTCGTGGTAGGGGTGTACTTCTCCCCGAACCGAACTCTTGCGGAGTTGAAAGCCGTCGTCGTCGGGTTCCGTTCCCTCCCCGTGCTCGTCCTCGGGGATTTCAAAGCCAAGAATGTGGCTTGGGGTTCCCGGTATACGGACACACGGGGCAGGATGGTGGAGGACCGGGCTCTGGAGACAGGCCTGGTCGTCCTAAACTGGGGTTCTGTCCCCACGTGTGTGCGGATGCGGGGTTAGTCGGTGGTGGACATCTCGTTCGCCAGCCCAGCTCTGTCACCGCGTGTCATTGACTGGCGCGTCATGGAGGGGGTGGAGACGTATTCCGACCACCGGTATATCCGGTTTGACGTCTCCACCCAGTCCTCGAGCGCGCCGGTCCGACAGGCCCCGAGTGGTCCGCGGTGGGCGCTGAAGCAGCTGGACCGGGAGCTTCTCCTGGAAGCCTCGATCGTGCAGGCCTGGGTGTCATCACCGGACAGGCCTGCCGACATCAACGACGAGGCGGAGTGGTTCCGGGAGGCCATGTCCAATATTTGTGACGTGGAAATGCCCCGGGTCCAGCCCGGATGTGCTTCGCGCCAGGTGAGCTGGTGGTCGCAGCACTTGACGGCTCTGTGCCATGCGTGCGTTGCTGCGCGACGCCGGTACGCCAGGCACCGCAGGCTCCGTATCCGCTCTCCGGATACGGAAGCCATTCAGGCGGAGCTGTACGAGGGGTCCAGAGTGGTGAAGACCGCCCTCCAGGAGGAGATCCTGCGGGCCAGGGCACTGGCCTGGCACTCCGCCCATGGGTTCTGACGCAGAGTCTCCGGCCTCAGCTTGTGGAGGACGTGGTGAGCGCTCTGTTCCCTTCGAGAGGGGAACATGCCTCCCCGCTCATGGCTCCGCCTACTGCGGTGCTCGATGCGGACCACACCGCCGACGACGACGACGATGCTCCGGAGGTGACCGAGGTAGAAATGAGAGTGGCGGTACGAAGGCTGAATGCCAAGAATACCGCCCCAGGACCCGACGGCTTACCTGGGAAGGCCTGGGTCCTGCCATGGAGGCTCGACTAAGGGGTCTCCTGAGCGCATGCATGGAGAGGGGCCAGTTCCCACTTCGTTGGAAGACGGGGAAACTGGTCCTCATAAAGAAGCCGGGGCGCCCTGCGGACTCTCCGTCCGTTTATCGGCCCATCGTGCTGCTCGACGAGGTGGGCAAGCTCTTTGAAAGAGTAATTGCAAACCGCCTCGTCGGGCGGTTGGTGCGGGTGGGGCCGGATTGGGCGGAGAGCCAGTTTGGTTTCCGCAGAGGGCGCTCTACGGTGGACGCCATCATGCGCGTACGGGCCCTCACGACGGGGGATGCTGTGGCCCGGGGTGGGGTCGTCTTGGCGGTGTCTCTAGACATCGCCAATGCCTTCAACACCCGACCCTGGAGTTGCATAAGGGAGGCACTCCGGTACCACCGGATGCCGACCTACCTCTGTCGTGTGGTCGAGGCCTATTTGACGGACAGGGCCGTCATCTACCCCGGTCACCAGGGAGTGTGGAACCGGCGAGAGATATCGTGCGGTGTCCTACAGGGATCGGTCCTAGGGCCGCATCTGTGGGATATCGGATACGACTGGGTGCTGCGCGCCGACCTCCCTAGCGCCAGGACCAGCGTGTCGTCAGGGAGGTCAAGGGAGGTCGCACCAGGCGGCGGCCGAACTCGCGACACGTGGGGTTGCGACAATCGTCGAGGGAATCCGGCAATTGGGACTCGAGGTGGCCTTGCACAAGTCCGAGGTCATGTGTTTTCATGGCCCTCGGAACGCGCCACTGTCGGGTTCCCAAATCACGGTAGGAGGGGTTGCAACTGCAACTTAAAATATTAAAAAAAAAACAAGACTGCAAAAACACATAGGTACAGTAAGCGTTCATAAATGCAGTAGCAACCAAGGATTGTATTGCTGTGAACACGCGATACAGGCTGTACATAAGTGATGTACCTATCATCACAACGCGCACCGTTTAGTTGTCGTTCCATATTCAAATCACATTACACACCAGCAGCGTGTCGTATTGAAATTCAGTACGCTATTATTGCCCGGCTAGAGCCTGGGTCTTTAATTACTTGCTTTAGGTTTGCATGACATATTATTTGACATTACCGAGCAGGTGGTGTGAAATATAAATAATACTGTTTTTTAATAGCTTCCGTGCAAGACATAGAGGAAGAAGCAAATGAGGCACAGATCCAGTATGAAGCTATTTCAGCGAATTGGGATTACATGTTGTCAATTAAAGATCCTTTAGATATTGAGGCTGAAATGAAAGAGCAAAAGAAGAAATGTGATGACTTGCTTGCTCAAAAAGACGCACTTATAGCCAATCTTAAAAGTGATCTGAAAACAATGGACGAATCTTATTTTAGAGATTTGAACAAACAGGTAGGTACCTACCACCTAGTCACCTATCTGTTGAGGGAGGAAATACCTAAATTATGCTGATTAGATATTCAATGTTCGTTTTTACTATTACAGGATAGTGACATAAAAGAACTGTCAGACAGAATTGAAAAGCAAGTAACAATCATGCAAAGAGCCTACGAAAAGCAGCTGGGCTTGATAGCAGTAGCAGTTAGCATTGAACGCGAAGCAATGATTGATCATAATAACAAAAGATGGGAAGCACTCTATAAGCAATGCGATAAAGAAGAAACTGCACATTTGGAGTACAAATATGTTCAGGTTGACATAATGTGTCATGTGGTTAAAATGGCTGAACAACTTATAAAAACACATACTAATTTAATAAACCATTTCAGTTAGACGAACATAAACTAGACATTGAGGCTATAATGTGGGACCACCACGAAAAATATCGCGAGGCCAAAATAGAACTGGAATCTTTGATTCAGGAGTTGCAACAAGAACTGGAAAAGTTGAAGGCTACGTGTATAATTAATACCGAAAAAATCGGGTATACGTATCAGGTGAAATATGAGTGATTCATACGTTAGGTATATTTTTATTCCTACTGTTTTACTTATTTAATTTTCAGGTTCTAAAAAAACGTGAAGAGGAGAATGTCTTTGTAAGATCGCAACAAAAACGGAAGCTTAATAAAATGTCTGATATAGCTAATTCGTTGCGAGCGAAAATTCGAAAAGCGGCTGAGGATGGGGCCATAGAGGAAATAAAGGCGGACGCTGAAATCATTAAGTTGATGCAAACAATGGATGACTTGGAGAAGAAGTCTGATCACTTCTCTCAAGTGAATCATATCAAGTTCACTCAAGTGTGGCGGATGTGGAGCGCAAGGTGTCTAGAGTTGAGCAAAGATATACGCCAAGGGGAAATAGCGTTACATGCTCATATTCTAGCCGAGCCGCCGCCCCCGGCGCCGCAGAAACCGCCCCTGAGTCCTTTGGCTAAATACGGTAATATTGGTCATACACGTACACGTATTGTCTGTTCCAAAAGTATCTGACAAAAATGTAAACGAACCTTATTCAGGTTAAATTCTTACACAATCAATGACTAACTAAAGGGAATTAGTACACATTCATCAGTACTTTTATTAGCTGCCCGCCCCGGCTTCGCACGGTCCTACCCTGCCTACCTACCCTACCTGCCCGTCCTACTTACCTACCCTACCTACCTAAATACCTATCCTACCTACATAGTACCTACTACATACCTACCTACTTACATACCTGCACCTACTTTACGTATACAAACCTTGTCCTGAGAAAACGAACACAATAAAAAATAATTATCCAAATCGGTCCAGCCGTTCTCGAGTTTTAGCGAGACTAACGAACAGCAATTCATTTTTATATATAAGAAGAAAGAAGAAGATAACCAACTTAGAAGTATATAAAGTTTCAACTTGTTGCTTTCTCAACACTTTTTCCAAAATCCATAATTGTTTGAATAACATTATAATTAAATTGTAATTGAAAATCATTGACGAATTTTTTTTTACTTAGGTAATTACTTAAGTATATTTTTGTTAAGTTGACAATTCAGCACCCTAATTGCGTAGCTTAGGTAATGCACGTTCGGTCAGAATTGGAATCGGTTCGATGTCTAAACCGTTGCTTCTTAAGGTCGAAAAAAATTCTGCTCAACTACGTCACTTACGAACCTATGAAGCAATGGATTACGAACCTATGAAGCAATGGATTAGACATTTGTTTCGAAACGATTCCAATTCTGATTGATAGTGTATTACTCAATTACAGGGCTGGTAGGTTAGGTTAGGTTTTGATACCTTTAAAAAACATTTTGTGCTTTAAAATCAAATTTCGGGTTTTAGTATCCAAAATAATCAATTTGTAAGTAAGTGTTGTTGCTTTCTTTACATTTTATATCAGATACTTTCGGAAAAACTATTAATTAATACTTTCGGAAAAAACTATTAATTAATAAAAAAAATTGCGCCTGCTTGCAGTCAGAATACAATGACACTTGGGTTATAAGATCTCACTGTACTAAAACAATGTAGGTAATTCTAGCAAATAAACGTTTGATTTGATTAACATGATGTAACGATATAAAACACTTAGATAGGTAATTAGATTTAAAGAAAAGCATGCCTGTTTATTTTCAGAGGCTGAGGCCAAGCTTGCATCCACTGCCAATGAGCAAAAAGGCGTTGATCCCGAAAACGAGTATCAGGAAGCAAAAGATAAATTGGTAATTTTATGTTCACACTCGTCAAGTTTCTTACTTTGTAACTACCGTCAGTATCAAAAGTTACAATTGAACAAAATTAATAAGAGGGATACTTTGTCTCTGAAAGCTTAAAGCTACGCATGTTTAAGCTAAGTACTAAATGTCTGCTGATTCTTTTTCTTGAGTCTTGGAATTAAAGTTAACCGTTATTTCTGTTCTTTTTGGGAATAACGTGGCTGTCTTGGTCATGTCTGGCGTCCTCCTATAAAATAAATGTGGTCATTCCGCAGATTCGTCACATACTTCAGCTTGTAGCGGATAACACAGGCTTTCTAGTTGAAGATCGTTTATTCAAACTTATTGAAAAGTACCAATTGAGCTCCAGAAATTTGTGTACGCTAGATGCAATTTTTATGGTAAGTACTTACTGCTTCAATGATGTTTTACTCGTTTTTGTTTTACTTTACACACTATTGATCATTTTAAAACGTGAAACGTAAACACGATGCGCGAAGCGCACGCGCTTCCCTGAGCGGCTCAACTGGCCGAGTCGCACCCTAATTGCGTAATACACGATCAATAACAATCTGAATCCTTTTGCAACACATCGCTAATCCATAGCGTAATACATAAGTCCGAAAAAAAAACTGCCCAACAATGTAAACAAAACAAAATAACGCAATGAATGTTGTTGTCTACTGTCACTGTCAAAATGAAACAAATTAGTCTTAGGGCCGGCGCACATCTGGCGAGGCGCAGCGCGGCGCGCTTGTCATTGCCAAATAAATACCAACGTTGCGTGCCTTAAAATAAAGTTGAGAATAAATAACCTGAGACACGCGCCTCTTTCCGCTTAGACGCGGTTTCGAGCTAATGGAAGTTTATTTATTTTCATCTTTATTTCAACTTTAGCAAGGTCGATATTTGTTTGGCAGTGACGAATGCGCAGCTCTGCGCCTCGCCAGGTGTGCGCCGGCCCTTAATCGCTTACGATAATGTGTTACGCAATTAGATAGCCAATAAACTGGTTTCTCTTCGTACGCGACGTCGAGGAAGCCGCCAGTGGTACGCACTACGCACCCACGCGCCTCATGCTTGCAGTAGTGTAGGTACCTATCATAGCGCGGTTGTATGAAGCTCAGTCTCTGTTCCGTGTCTTTACTGATGTGCTATTACTAAAGATATTTTACAATTTTTAGGCGCTAGAAATTCAAGCGGAAGAAGATGTAGATCTTTTATGTGGCACGTTTTTGAACTATGCGTTTTGCCCTATCTGCGTGGGTTTGGAACTAGGGTCGGAAAATCCGGCGCCGGCGCACGAGTTATTATCACCGGAGGGTGTGTCAAAGGCAGAGTCCCAAGGCGTTATGATTAGACGAGGTGGGTAAATCAAGCAGATTTTACGGCTAGCTAGGGTCCTATTTATTTACTATCAGTGACGGCTGGCGTCAGCGTAAACGTCTTTTATTTATTTTCGCATGCACATCACACATTTTACAAAACGTTCGGTGTTCTGAATATTTTTTAAATTGCAGTGATCGTTATCGACACCACCCCAGTAGGTGCCATAGAAAGTTTGGTCATTCTTGCTGTATGCGGCTGAGACCTGATAGAACATTCACACCTGTGTCTCGTCCACAAGACTATTTCGCTCAAGCAAGGAAACTATATTTGAGTTCAGAATCTGAGATATATGTATCTTGTTTTGAAACAATAAATAAATAAATCAATATTTATTTCAGAACTAGCTTTTGCCCGCGGCTTCGCCCGCGTGGATGTCGGAAATTATCCCACGGGAATGTGCTACCGGGATAAAAGTATCCTATGTCCCATAACCCACGTGGTCTGTCTAGGCGACCTAGGCGTTACGGCGTAAAAGTAACAGACATGAGACAGCCAGTAACTTTATATATTAGTGGTAGTCCATATCTATATTGTGGTGATAGTGTGGATAGTATAGACAGCAGTATGAAACTGTCGGAAGGATTAATGAAAAAATATTGTATAAAGATTAATGAAAAAACTATGGCATATTGTATGGACGATGGAAACTAAGGCGAAAGCTTTGGGGGAGCCTGCGAAATTCAAATTTTCTTATGTTTTTTGCTTTTTACAGGTCAATATCAAGTTTTATGTTGATCTAAATAATGAGTCGCAGTTGTATCACATATTTATTTATATAATCTAACTAATATTGCAGGAGTTGTATTCCTGTATCTAATGGTTATTATTCTGTAAAGCTACTATTTGCTACGATCGCGAATCATATTTTAATCATATTGACATTCGAAACTTACCCATTAAACGATTTAAAAGCTGTATTAAAACCAAACTTTGTAAAAAAGGGTACTATATAATTTCAGATTATTTTGAAGACAAAAAGCATGGGATTGAGTTGCTCGCTCTGCTAACATTTTGTCATTTTGGCATTGTGACATTTTGAATAAGTACTATGGAAAATCATCAAAATATACCTACCAGTTTTATATACAAATTCACATTATTGAATATTATATGTAGGATATTGACAAAATGACATGATTACTTTGTAAAGTATTGTATTATTGTGAATGTGAGGACTATGTGGATGTTTATTTTGTTTTTATTCTTATATTTTTTCGTTCTCAGTTAGTTTTAACAATGGTCTGGCAATTTGAGAACTTTATGCGGCCTACACAAATGTCCTTTCTTTGGTATTGTTCGTCGAGTCGTTGAGCTCCTTAAGTTCTGAGCTGAGCTCCACTATTACTGACAAATGCTTGCAGTGACACGACAGGTTCACTCAAATCTGTGTGGTTCATTCCTCAAAAGACCATTTCAGACTCTAATCTACATGGTCCTCATAGGGCCTGACCAATATCTGACCTAGGTATGTCCGGACTTCAAAAGAGATTGTGAGTTTGTTTCGGCCTTTCTTCTCAGAGTAGTCAGATAGGAAACGCCGACCTCATCTAGCTTAATTTTACAATTTTTTGATATTATTACGACGTGTAAAAGTGATTCCAATAACCTTTTTACAGAATAAAGAATTTTATTTCATTTCATTTCAACATACAACCTGCCTGACACTGACTTGCAAATTACAAAAAACTTAAGATTTGAATTGCGCGGGCTACCGGCGCATCCCCCTTAAGAAAATCGCATCATTTGCACAACGCCATCTATCGAGTAAGTACTCACTGGTAAACTCAAACTCTTCGTTCCAAGCCAAGTAGTAATAACTTTTGATTGAGTGGACAGATTCTCAAGATACGGACTATGACTATATTCTCAATTCCCTTAATGCTCTTGAAGAGAGTCCCGCAAAAATGTCAATAATAAGTGAATTTTAAAATCAAGCGGGTAAAGAAGGATTTTTACCCTCATGAGGGATGATTTTAGAAAAACGTAACTCTTTGTTAGTTACAAAAAGCATAAATTTTCACAGCCCCAAGTTAAAAAAAAACCGGCCAAGTGCGTGTCGAACCATGCACAATGAAGGGTTCCGTAGTTGGGATGAATTAATTTATCAAACAAACTTTCGCAAAGTTTTATTGTTATTACGTCTATGGACGTTTACTGTCCCTCAAAGTGTTAACATTGTAGCTAAAAAACTTGTTGTCGCATACAGAATGTTTGGGTTTTTGCAACTGCACATGTAAGTTGGTCGATTAAAAGTTTTTGAGCTAAGTCGCGGAAAGACAGACAGACAGACGGACATGGCGAAACTATAAAGCTTCCTTGTTGACTACGGAACTCTAAAAATGATAGGTTTCCCATAAAACTTTCACCCCCCCCCCCCTTAAATTTGTTTTTGAGAAAATAATTGCCTATGTTCTTCCCCGGGATGCCATCTATCTCTTTACCAAATGTTATCGAGATCCGTTCAGTGGATCAGGCGTGAAAAGATAACAAACAGAATTACTGACGGACAGACAGACAGAGTTACTATCGAATTTATACATTTAAGCATCGATTAGTATGGATTATCAAAATGAGCCAAATACTCGATAATTATGAATTCGGCGAAAGTCATTCTTCTACGGAGACTCTTAACACCGCGATTCAGAAAATGACGTTAAATGAACAACGCCATCTATCGAGCACGAAGTGATACTGTCAAAATATATGGGAAAACGTTCGAACACTCTGTAAGCTATGTAGAAAAGACTGTTTTTAGGGTTCCATGACTGACTTGACCTGACTTGACTTGACTTGACCTGACTTGACCTGACTTGACCTGACTTGACCTGACTTGACCTAACTTGATTTGGATTGAGTTGAGTTAACCTTGAGCAGGTATATTTTATCGCAGCAGGTACATTGGTAGTTGAAAGAAAAGTAGATTACGTACCTTGCTAAAGTGAGTAATTAATGCACTCGTGTTAATTTAGTAAGCGCATTCGTGCCTTAATTACTCACTTTTTGCTCGATGTAACAATCTAAAATTTTAAAGAAATTAAAATTTATCACCATTTTTCATGATTAATTTGTATCATGATTTAAAAGATAGATAGCGCCACCTATGGCACTACTACCAAACAATAGATTTGGAAAACTTGAATTAACCAATCTTTAGATTGGGTAAATTCACAATGTATCGCGTTATGTTTCCGCGCGAAGTATGTGAACATATGATGATTATGATCGTGTGTTACACACGTTCTCACAAACTTACCTGATTTTACGCTAGTGTCATTTTACGTCAATAGATGTCGTGTATCTACATTACGTACCTAATGAAAATTTCTTCTTGAATACTTTAAACTCTTATATCTTTGGATATTTTGAAGCGATTGCGATGAAACAAAGACCAAAAGAAACATCGAGTTACACACAATATTTGAGATTATAAGTTAACCATATTGATTTCGTACTTTTTACGTGATACTGGAACAATCAAACAAACAAACAGACAAACAGACAAACAGACAAAAATTCCGAAAATGGTAGAAATGGCATCTGTTGGTTATTCTTGGACACTCCACATAGGTTTTTTTTTTTTTTTTTCATTGTACAGAAACGCCTCGTCTACAGATTTATTATATGTATAGATAGATAGATCACTTCCATATTTGTTAGTAACAATGTAGGTAAACTTATGAAACTAGTGTTAGTAACATTTATTCTAGGTTGCGTGAGGCACGCTGGTCCTGAGGAATGGGCAATAACTCAATGTGTTAAAAAAGATAAAATTTATTACACATTGTCGTTGTCGTAAAATTTATTAGATAGTTGAATAAGTGACGAAGGAATGTAAATTATCTAAGACAAGCCTCGTGCCCGATGGGGTTCCCCATCGGCAAAAATGACAAACATCCATTCTATATAACCACTCTATGAGACGAATTATAAAAAAAAACCCACTTTCGTTAGTTAAATAAGGAACCCTATTGCAAAATTTCATGCTTCCAGACCCAGAAGTTTAGGCTATGCGTTCTGTCAATGTATAAATTAAATTGTATTGTAGGCCATTTTCTATTTTGCTAAGTACCTGGTACACACGGCTACACATCAAGCTATATATGTATTTCCAGTATAAGGTGACCTCGCTTTGTATGGAAATTCTATACGACCGACGCTAGATCAGCATAAACTGGAAATGTATAGCTTGATGTGTAGCCGTGTGTACCTACATGTCGACAGCCCTACACTGTCCTCTCATACCTATTAACACTGCAATTTAAAACAATAAATAAAATAAGAATATCCTGCGTAAACACTATTTGGGTTTGTGTCCCTAGCGCTGGAACCTAAATTGTTAAGGTGTCGCTTCGCTTGGCGTATCTGCTCGGGGATTTGCGTTACCTGTTTGATGGAAAGTATAGTTTAGTGCTATCGAAATAAAGTAATTTTTTTAGCGGCTGGGTTAGGCGTGTGTTGTGCGGATGCGTCGAGTGAGGTGTACATATTATGTACCTAACGCATGAGTCGGCCATCCTAGCAGTCGCTGGCGGGCGGGCGGCCGCCGTGGTGTCTCACTCGCGCTGGGTAGCTTGTCACCCATCGTGGGGGAGGCTGCGGCGGTGGTCGGGGCGCTTGGAGCATGTGCTTTCGCTGCGTGTGCTGGCATGGCGGGCAAGCCGATAAGAGCCGATGAATAGACGCCAGTGTACATGTACGGATACTCGGGCTGTAGATCATCATAATTATGTACCTACGTATCTTTTGAAATAAACACTGGGCAGCTCGAGTATGTGTGCGTGGTATGGTGCGTACGTTTGTGCGTCTGTGTGAGCATACGGCGCACTAAAATACAGGCGATGTGCCTACCTTTTATAATAATGTTAAGTGTTAAGTAGGTAAGCCAAGAGTTGTATCTACGAGAACTCTGCCGATAAACTGTCCTGCAGTTTGGCAGAAGATTTGTGAAATAACTTGTGTATATTTTTTTGAAATAAAAAATAAAACATTGTAAAACCATATATTTTTAAAGAGTAACCCTAGAGTGTCTTTCCGGCTCTTCTCCATAGGAAACGACCGAACCGTGTACCTAGCTTCTGACGTTTCATAAGAGTCCATGTAGGTTTATGTGAAATTAAATATTTCGATTTTTGATTTGAAGATTTAAAGAAACTTTTAATTCAAACACTGGATTTTTTTTCGAAATTAAAAGTTTCTTTAAATCTTCAAATCTAAATATCTAAATATTTAGTTGGGATGATTTATCCCAAAAACAAACATGCCATTGTAGTTGAAAAACATGTTCTCCTGTACCTACCCCGATATAGTTACGTCACGACTCACGATCAATACTCTAATTGTAATATATGTTTGCAATGAAGTGATCGGGTACCGTTTTCCTTTTGAGGTACGGAACCCTAAAAATATTTTTCATGGTTTTATTTTACTTCTTTGTCGGCGTGATTAATGTATACCCACGCCAAATTAAATTACAGCTTTCTAATAAATTAATAATACTAAGTCTCTGAGCTAAGCCGCGGACAGACGGAAATGGCGAAACTATCAGGGTTCCTTGTTGACTACGAATCCCTAAAAATTGTGCCAATTGTGGTATTTAAAGTTAGGTTACAACATTTAAAACTGGTTTTCGTAAAAAAACGTCGAAGTTGGAACTACCTACATAGGTATTGTCTTCTCACACACGTTATTCTTATGTCGATAGGCGCTGCAGGCGAAAGGTCGTCAATAATCAGAGGTCGTCCAAGCCTCGCTGGCAGAAGTGTGTCGGCCAGCACGTCGCGCACATTACACATTGGATTCAGGTTTGCACATCATTTATAGCACTTCACTTGGCATTAATATTGTCAAAATATGTATACGCGTTACTTGGGTAATGCAAAATAAACCATATAATTATTGAAATAATGTTGATTTCGCTTCTACAAGTGAAGTAACGCGAATATTTGCATAAATATGCCAATTGAAGTGCATATTAAGACAAGGGCTAAATTGCTAGGGACAAATGGCATGCGGAAGGCGTAAAACCAGCAGTGGATTGTAGGTTGCGATCGGCAGTCCATATTAGACGATGAATTCTTAGATCTACCATATGTATTCACTGCTAAGTGAATACATATCGGGCCTTTCGAAAGAGCCATGTGCAATTAAAGGTCGCGATTTTGAATCTGAATCGGTTTGAAACAAATTACTAATCGATTGCCTCATAAGCTAGAAAAAAAATCTGCTCAACAACGTAAATAACGCAATGAATGTGGTTGAACTGTCAAAATGAAACCGATTAGTTTTAATCGGTTACGAAAATAAGTTACGCAATTAGATAGCAGCTTGGTACCTATCTACCTATATTATTGGCATACACGACCATCTCATTACAATCTCCGAATTGATGATAATAATGCGATCCACACGGCGCGATTGCGTACAATTTGATAGAAAAGTAATGAAGCCCCCGAAATCTTGTTTAAATTCAAACAATTATAAAGACTCACTGAAGTAAAATAGTTTTTCTGTTGTTTTAATATTTTTTACAGGAGTATTGGTGACTTAACACCGATGGAACACCTTTTGATGACGGAGGCAGATGAAATTATGCAGAAATGTGGAGATCTTCAATGTAAGATCAATGGTTGTTATTGGCACCGCAACACGTTTTAATGAAGAATTGACTTATTCCTGTATCCGTGCGCGCAATACGCGCATTACACACACACTAGATACTTATAAGCGAAGTTTAGGGCCAGCTTCGCGAACGAAAATTACCGCAACATAAATTAAATTAAGTAATGTAACGTAACTGAGGGCCAATTAAACCTCTAAGGCTAAGAACTCACGGAGCGGTTTTAACCCGCGCCCGCCGCGCTTACGGGCCCTCAGCTTCTAAACCGCGCACAGACCGCGCACCGGCTAAATTCTATACTAAAACGTTCACATTCAAGTCGCAATCAGTCAAACTTGTCAAAAATGTTGGTAAATTGATGTTTTTTTTTGACAGATTGCGAATGTGAACGTTCATAAAAATAAGGGAATTGCCCCGCGCTGGTGAAATGTGGGCTTACTCTGCCTAGCCCTTCGGGGATAACAGGAGTGATGTTATGTTGTGTGTTAATGTGACAAGTTACCGCGCGTAAACTACTGCGACTGGCTGTTGATGAATCATTCAACCAATCACAGCAGTTTACGCGCAAAATTGAATTGTTACTCTTTGATGAATAAACTTTATTATTTATTAATTTGTTTCAGCGACTGGTATGGTGACTGCGGGCTCGCCCGAAGGCAGCGTGGCCAGTCGCAGGCCCGGCGCGCGCGCTGTCACCGTAGCACAACAAGGAAAGGACGAAGAAACGCCTAAAGAAAACAATCCTTTCCTGTGTCCACGTTAGTTATAATGGCATATTCGTCCTGATTATGCTGTGCTCACAAAAATGATTGAGAGCAGTGATGGCCCAATGTTAACGGCCGCAAGTTACGAGTTGTAGGTCGTAGGTTCGAACCCAGACAGGCGCTTTACTTTGTGTAAATTATTTCATCACCACTGCTCTCAAAACGGAGGAAAACATCGTGAGGATACATGGCATGTTCTAGAACCAAAAATTCGAAGACATGTGACATCTATCAACCCGCACTGGGCCCGTGTCCGTGTGGTAGATTACGGCCCACTCCCTCTCACTGAATGGAGGCCAGTTTTCCAGCAGTGGACATTATAGGCTAATTATGCTATTCTGTGCTCCGACTAAATTAAAATTATTATTGGGTTTCTACTGATATGCAGGGTCAAATTAAATTAGTAAACGTTACTCTGAATACCTACGTGATGGATAGGTATCGATACCTATCTAAACATGATAAAATAAGAAACGAAAGATGTAGTATCGTCACTTGATACATCAGTTTTCAAAATCAGCTCTTATTAGGGTTCCTTACGTAGTTACGTACGTATGAAAAAACGGAAACCTTATTGGATTACTCATGTGTCTGTCTGTCTGGCTTGCTGTCTGTCACAGCCAATTTGCTCTGAATCTACTGGACCAATTTAGTTGAAAGATACACATGAATTTCTGTGACACGGGCGTGTAAAGTAATTAAATGAATTTCGAATATGGGGATCACTTTTCGGGGGCAAATTTAAAAATAAAGTTTTGCAATCTATACCGTGATACAGATATCATATGAAAAGGCTAGTTGCGAGGATCTCAATTCTTTAAAATAAATACATACAAACAATAAAATAAAATACTGATAATAGTTGCTGAGTCTAAAATTAAACAAAACTGATGAATATTAAAGATTACAGAAAACCTATAAGAAGTCTATGGTCTTAAAATAACATGGTAAATCACTCAATATTGTGCGTACAAACTTACATTTGCAGTTGGAATGTATGAGGGAACATGTTTTTCAACTACAATGTTTAGTTTGTTCTTGGGATAAATTCATCGTGCGTGTTCCGAGACGCACATTGCCGGTTTTTCTTTGTTTTATCGTGTTCAAATATCGACCCATCCTGTCTGCGGAACTGCGGAGTTTCACTAGCTAATCTAATTTGACCTTGTATAGACTCAGAAATAGAAAGTGATGCTTCGGGTTCAGGATCAGGAATTTTTGGAAGTCCTAATTTTTGTTTACGCGTGCACTTTGATTAGCATGTGGAAGCCTTCTATTTTGTTTTATAATCTAAACGAAATCAGATAGCAGTCACCTTATTTTTGTTAACTACCTGTATCGTTGGCTTTTCAGTGGGTCACGTTTTGGAAATGGAGCCAATGCAAGTTTTAACTGCTTTGAAAGATTTCATAACAATTTTCGTACCACCCGATAAGAAGAAACTTAACGATATACTGTAAGTATACTGAACGTAATTATTTGGTGCTTGCTTAGTTCTCATATTGTGAAAATACGTGTGTTTCTCAAAGTGTGTAAAGTTAACGAACTATAAACGAACCGACACCCAGCACCCGAATTGCGTAACACACGATCAATCATAATCTGAATCACTTTGAAGGATATTGCTAATCCATTGCTTCATATGTTCGAAAAAATTTGTCTGCATATCAACGTAAATAACGCAATGAATATTGTTGAACTGTCAAAATGAAACGGATTGTGATTGATCGTGTGTTACGCAATTAGTGTGCTGGCTAGGTGATACAATTGAATGCTACTCAGTCCGAGTCTCATTTCGCTGGTCTGTTACCATAACTTTACTTACCTACGTTAATTGATTACAGAGACAGCTTAAAACCACCGAATTTCGAAACACCATCTCGCAGACTTACTAAGGAAGAAATCAACAACTATTGGTTACAATGGAAAAATGTCTTCCCACCAGAAAAAGATAAGTTTTGGGATGGACTGCTGACTGCATTGAACAATTATTTGTCGATATTACAAGGTGGGTTACGAAATGGAATGGTTACTTCACGTTTCGGTGTCCCACTCGGCCATTGCGCATAGAGGTTTTCATCCAGTCTCGCGACTACAATTTGAATCCTTAATTTAGTTGGGATATTCACTGCGCTAGATTCAGGCAACGTAAACGACAACTGGGCCATTTGGCTACTTATGGGATGATTCGAAACCACAAGACAAATAAATTTTAATTCAAATAGGTACGTATTTTATGACTGCGTGCCAGTTCCAACAGCATCCGCAGCACTTTTTGTTGTAGGTCGGAATGTCCAAAGCTGCGTCTCAATTTTTTTTTTTTTTTTGAGTTTGGGATATCATCAAATGACTTCTCCCGCTCTGGGCGGAGCGGAAGGGCAGACTTTTACTGACTAAAACCCACCCGAGTTCCTTCAGTTGCCTGTTGCCAAGGTCCCGGTATCCCTTTCGGACTTTCCCGCAACCTTGGCAGGAAAGTTGCGTCTCTGGATCGGCCTTCATACATCAACGAGTATGTGGATTGTTTGAAGTTCGGCTCCAGACTTTACCCAGAATTAATATTATAGTTTTCTTTACTAACACTACTGTATGGATTCTCTGTGGTCTGAAAATAAAGGTTTATTATTATTTGCAGAACGCGAACGTATCCACGACGAGGTGGTAGAGTTGCGCAAGCGCAACGTGGCGTTGCGTCAGTTGGTGCGCGGCACTCTGCCCGAGCTGCCCACACCGACAACCAAACCCGCGCACGGCTACCGGAAGGCATTCACAGCGCCCACTCCTGATATTGCTCCCCCGGCATATGCCCGACTACCACCTATTTAAACTCCAGGACTTCATGAGAAAAACTTTTTTTTCGTAGTCATAACTTCCTACACAGGACGAGTTATTTTATTCCAGGATGCGTGTGTCGGTGGAGCATTTCAATGTAATTTATTTGAATCATATTAACTCGTGATTTAAATCACTCTACGTCGTGAAATATATGCAGACGTCAGACGTTTGCGCGAAACTGCACTAAACGCTTGCATGAATTAGCCCGCCCAATCTCTGCCCAAATTTATTACCTATGAAAATTCACAATACAAGCAATCTTTACATTTCATGGTGAGCGGGCTCCTTGCAAAGCACACACATCGAGCAGCAAGCTTTTCTGGCCTGGTGGCTTTAATTAGAAATAACGAAATTATACCTTGAAAATTGAGTCTGTATTTTTTTTATTCAGTCATCGCCGCCGTCGCCAAGCCAGATAGGCTTCATGCACTAAACCTTAATTCAAGACCAGTAGGTACCTATCCTATTTCGTGGCCAGGCAAGCGCAACGCAACCACCATACTTTTGAATAAGGACCTAACGTATAGTTTGTTTTTAATAATACGCGTTTTCTATGTGTATAGGTGGTTTTAAAATATTTGTCCTAATTTTAGGATAATTTAAGGGAACAATACCCGTCAGGTTCTAGATATTACCTTTTTATTGATATTGCTATTGATTATTGGGTTTTGATTTCTTTAGATATTTTAATCAGATTCATACTCCTGAAAGTCTACTTCAACAGTCATGTCTTCTTCGATTTCTTCTTCTTCCTCTTCTTCTTCCTCTTGCTGGATGTTATAAATTGTTCAAATGTGGCTGAGTCATTGGTCTCTTCATTAAATTCACAGGAATCTTCCTCTATTGTACTCAACTGGACATTTGAGCAAGATTGACCTTTTTTTTTTTTTTTTGGGTGGGAAATCATCATACGACTTCTCCCGCTCTGGGCGGAGCGGAAGGGCGTGTCAGACTCTTACTGACTAAAACCCACCCGTGTTCCTTCGGTTGCCTGTTGCCAGGGTCCCGGTATCCCTTTCGGACTATTCCGCAACCCTGGCAGAACAAGATTGACCTTGGCAATTGGTACACGCTGGAGAACACAGCAACCCGACTTTGTTACAGCCACATTTGGCACTACAACCTTTTTTGCAATTGCAAAAAATAGTGTTGAGGAGTTTTTCTGGCGCAGGAGGGAGTAAAGTTTGCATCGGTACCAGAGTATTATCTATCAATTTTCAACCCCAGTCATCTGGGTTCCGTTGATTGCTTAGCCATGTTTGAACTTGGTAGTATACTCGATACAAGTGTTGAATAGCAGATGCCGATGTTGTAGGAAGACTTGATAGTTGTACTTGTTTCTTGTTTCGCGTATATCTGCTATTCAACACTTGTATCGAGTTTATGATCAAGTTCAAACATGGCTAGGCAATCAACTGAACCCAGAAGACTGGGGTTGGAAATTGATAGATAATACTCTGGAACCGATTCAAACTTTACTCCCTCCTGCGCCAGAAAAACTCCTCAACACTATTTTTTGCAATTGCAAAAAAGGTTGTAGTGCCAAAAGTGGCTGTAAAAAAGTCGGGTTGCTGTGTTCTCCAGCGTGTACCAATTGCCAAGGTCAATCTTGCTCAAATGTCCAGTTGAGTACAATAGAAGAAGATTCCTGTGATTTTAATGAGGAGACCAATGACTCAGCCACATTTAAACAATTTATGAACATCCAGCAAGAGGAAGAGGAAGAAGAAGAAATCGAAGAAGACATGACTGTTGAAGTAGACTTTCAAAAGTATGAATCTGATTAAAATATCGAAAGAAATCAAAACCCAATAATCAATAGCAATATCAATAATAAGGTAATATCTAGAACCTGACGGGTATTGTTCCCTTAAATTATCCTAAAATTGTCATGACAGTTAGTGGAGTAGGCCTACAGGGGTAACACACGGTAAAAAAAAAACGCGCCGAGTACACTACCTCACAGGTGGCGTGGAAATGTGTGCATACCATGTTTAATGTGACTCTTAGAATCGCGATATCTCAGGAATGGTAACTCTTAGGATAAAAATCATGAAGACCATTTTGGAGAGAATTTTAAGATCTACAACTTTGGTTTCTTTTTTGAGTTTTTTTTTGATAAAACTTTACCGTTTTCGAGAAAAATCCAAAAAACCTCAAATTTTGACGTTTTACCCCAAATAACTTTTGTAGCACACATAGGATCGATGGGGATTTTTAAAACTTTATTTGTAATGGTAAACCCCAGCTCTCCACCAATATTTGGCTCTCCGGGAATTATTGTTATTTCAAATGTCTATATTGACCGGACTATGTGAAAAAGGGTTGGTGTCCGCAACTCTACGTCCAAGCGCGTATTTTGCGTACTTGCATACATAAACTATTTCTTTAAATACACATGTACCTACCTAAATGAATAAAATTATTTATGATATCCAACTTGCGTATTTAATTTATTTTGAATATTCGCATCGCTTATAAGATGGGTAGGTACATCCAGTTAGACTGGAAGCCGACCCCAATGTATTTGGGAAAAGCCTAGGCAGATTGATTGATTCGCTTATTAGATAGGTTTGTAAATACGACGTTCGTTGCAAATAAGGACAAAAAAGTACAGTTCAGGCACAGCTTATGCATAATCCGTCAGTGTGCAACCACCCTAACAAGATCAATGTTATCAAAAGGAATGCTGTTCACAATTCCAAAACCCGGAAGTTTTGTCAGTTTAAATCAAATAGACAACCGCATCGCCATTCATTGCGTTGCATTTTGATGTCGGGGGCAAGGCAAATTATTAATTTCAAGTCTTGATTTGTTGCACGTTAAATAACGAGACTGCACTTATGGGGCGTCGCGTCAGCACAAAGAAAGCAATACAAATTGTAATAACCTAAGCAGCAGGCAAGTCCCACGACAGTTCGTGAGAACCTTAGTCACATTTAATAGGCAATAAACATGTTTCCCTAGGATATCATTGTTCCGGAAAAGCTCGATATATGGAATTAGTATATACTATTAGGCTCCTTGGTTTGATGCTGTATGAATATTTGAATACTGGCAACTTTTTCTCAAGATTTGATACCCCTGTAGGGATGTTAAAATATTTACTATTTGCGTTACTGTCAATTTTGCATTTATCTGTTATTTATTAATAACATTGATGCAAATACTACATAATAAAATTATAGGGAATTGCTAATAGGGAAACGCTTGAACAGCATCGACGTGTCTTGTTGGGAATGACTATTTTGTGAAACTGTATTGAAAAAAAAACAAGATAATAATTTATATAACTAGCTAAATCAAGGGGTATCGTATTATCCAGTTAGTGTTGTGGAGGTCAAACAGGCAGTCGCTCCATGTAAAATACTGATATTCAGTTGCATCCGGTAAGACTGGAAGCCGACCCCAACATAGTTGGGAATAGGCTAGGCAGATTGATTGCTAATTAATCTGTGACTGCTTCATTCGTGTATTAATCGCAAGTGCTAGCTGAGTATGAGGTTCTGGGTTCGATTCCCGGGCCGGAGAGTGTTATTAGATTCTTATATTAGAAATAGCTCAAATACAGCCCGGAGTCTGGATTTGTTCCTGGTGGTTCAGGATACGCTCCCTATTACATGGGTCTTAAACATAAATGGCGAAATATAGGTATACTATAGGTACACCTCAGTCTAACCCTTTGGAGATTAGAGACATGACGTTATGTATCTTAATCTGTACAAATCAATGATATATTATTATTAACTGAAAAAACTGGACGGCGGTGCGCGTTACGATTTGCCACGCGCTAAATTATTCTTGTACAACAACTATAGTAAGTTATGGAGAGCTACGAAACATAATACGTATAAGTATTTGATACCTGTGCCGTTATTTTAACTATCCGTAACGCAAAAGGCACACCCCTAGTACGTCAAATAAAAATGTCATGATGATGTCAGAATGCAGCTCATCATCCATGATCTATCATCTGTCTGTCTGTCATTCTGTCGGCGTAGTCGATGGTTGGTTGTAAATTTGCGATACGCCAAATAAGCCGATGTGATTATTCAGGAAAATAAGCAGCAAGAATAACAAGTGCTTACATAAAATCTTCTCTGACTGTTGTGTCTTCAACTGGAATTGTTAAAAGGCTGAGGAACAGGTTAGTATCTTTAACATTCATAGTTCCTGGTTTTTCTGAAATACCAGGACTCTGTTTAATTTTTAAATGGCACTTGCTAGTTTGTAGTATCCTAGATTGTTATTCAATAGCCTGACTAAGTGTTCTTTTACTTGCAGTTACTTCAAACATGTTGAGGACATTATTTCATCTTTTTGGAGCCATCCAATTTTTCTATGGATGTTACTATGACTACGTCTACGTCAATATACCAATAACTTCCACAGTAACACCTTATGGAGGCAAATTCAAATACTTAACTTACTTAGATGCGGTAAGTCTTATGTCATTTTGCTTATGTGACAAACTGATACTGAACATTTGCCTCAATACTTAATCATTACTTTTGTTTCAGATGATACAAACTGCATACTTTACACTGGCACTGCTCAATGATATTTTTGGGAACAATGAACCGTCAGCATCAGAGAAGCCGGTTATAAGGAAAGTTAAGGATACAGTCTTTAGTGCTTTAGCTTTCCCATTAGCAATATTTGTAGGAGTATCATTTTGGGGCATTTATGCTGTTGATAGAGAACTGATTTTGCCCAGAAGCATGGATGCATACTTTCCACTGTGGCTAAACCATGTGATGCACACAAATATAGTAGTGTTCATACTGATAGAACTCCTTACATCATTCAGGATGTATCCTAAGAGAAAAGTTGGTCTCTCTATTCTTTCATTTTTTATGATTTGTTATTTAGTTTGGGTACATGTTATCTACTTCAACTCAGGTGTTTGGGTTTACCCTATCTTGAATGTTCTGAATTGGCCTGTAAGAGTATGTTTCTATATATTCTGCCTCACATTGGCCTGTGGTGCATATTCTCTAGGAGAAACAGTCAACAAAGCTGTTTGGTCTACTGAAGTAGAAAAGACTGTAAGATCTGGGAAGAAAAAGGCCAAATAATAATTGAGATAGTAACAATTTAGATAGCATAGCATAGTGAACCTCGCTTCTTGTTTTGAGGTTTGTAAGTAGGTTTAAGTTGTTCTAATTGGTGGATGGTTTAAGAAGTAGGATGCAGTAATAAAGTTTTTGGAGGAGATAATATAGAGGAATTGAAAAATGGGAAGTGGTAACATTTAGGCCAGTGAAGATCAGCAGATGAGATTTTTTTTGATCTAATATTAATTTACCACTGTTTGATGTTTCAGAAAGTGATAATATAATAACCCCATCAAAAATATATACTTACCCAACTACTTGAAATTAAAAAATAAACCAAGAACACCTATAATTGGTTGCTACTTTTACCTATGCCTGTAGATATTTCCTATAATTCATTCCATACATTCTAAATCATTTGTATAGTAATTGTACCCAATCAATCACTATTGAAAACTACTGATTTAAATTATGGTTTATGCGGTATAAAAGAGGCACTCTGTATACCAAATAATTAACTCAATTATATTTTTATCTTGAAATTTTATAAACACTGCTAGGGTACAATCAGCTGTTATAAATTTTATCATTCAGTGTTCTTTGTAGTTGTAGATATAGTCTGGCCATTGTGTAGATGTAGTATTCAATTATGTACTACTTTTTTGTTGTGGCCTAATTGTAACAAATAAACGCATCTGAATTCAAGTGTTCCACATAAAATCACAGACATTTTATTAATAAAACGATTTCCACGTTTAATTTAATTACAACGCAAAAATACCCAAGTAATTACATACTGTTATGAGAACAAGGCACCGCTTAATCGAGAATTGTTCTCAGTATAACTTGTTTCTTGATAACGTAATAATTAATTGAGATAACCGATATTGCCGATAACGTTTCACACAGACATTGGTTGTGAATGAATTCAGCAATAAATATACAATTTGTTCGAAAAATATATACTCATTGCCTGAAGCACTAAATATGTTTAGTAGCTAATGAAGGCATTTTGTAAGTAATGTAGGTAGGTAACGTAAAAATAAGAGTTATGCATTTTAATTCATTAATTAAAAAGTTGTAGGTATCGTAATTGTTACGTAAGATCAAATCCTGCTTGTCAGCGCGACTTGATTTTTTACGAATGATAAAAATGATTTACGTGTCTCTTGATAATTATTACATAAGCATTTATTTGTGAAGATAGATTTAAAAACAAATATATATACTTATGTCTAATTATAATCGTAATGTAGGTACCTATGTATGAATTGCTTATTGGCCTGAATATTGTGTAGAATGTGTAAACGTTAAACTTAAAATTTTACTTAAATAATTGCAAGAATTGTTCTTAATTTTCGAATGTTGATCGTTAGAAGTTGAACTAGATTCGTAAATATTTTAAATAAGGAGAAATTCGGATAATCGTAGTAGTCACAAGCTGTTAAAGTATTTTTAAGTAACATCTTTTATCAAAGTAAATTATATGATAATTCTTTGGTACAAAGCATTCCAAAACAATATGATAAGACTTAATTAGTCTTTAATTTATTATTTTATTGTTATCTGATATTTATTTGTTTTGTTTGTTTTAGCAATCGTTAGCGATTGCAACTTGAGTCGCTGATTATTGAAACCCAAGTAAAGTTATGCATGTTATATTAAGGCGCTGACAACAGGCAAATGGCAAAAGTAGGCTTGACTTCAACAAAAAAATTGCCAAACCTACATATATTTCTGGTAGCGGCAAAACATATATGTTAATCTTGAACATAATTTCTCAGATTGGTTGGCTTGGCTGTTACCAAAACACGTATTGAAAAAAAAAAACTCGATTCTAATTAACGGTAAACTAATCTTTTACCTTGAGTTCTAATCCAAAATATCTGTTTAAATATCAACGTACCTTGGATTTTTAATTAATAACAAGAAAGTCTTATTTGAATGCAGAATTTGGTTGCTTTTATTCAATTTTTCGATTATACAACTCATTTTTGAATAAATCAATAATTGCAATAAATTACAAGCGTTATGTTATCGCGCTTCTCTTTCTTTTCTATGTAATCCCACAGTGACCGCGGTTTATCTGTTGTCAGCGTCTTAATGTAAAATACCAAATATTATAATACTTAAAATTCTGGTAAAATAAAAAAACTTCGTTGAAACAAAGTTCTATGTAATGTTTATAGATATATAAATCAATGTAAATGTATTATGAAGCTCTCTATTAGCATTGGCTAGTCGCAAAATTTTAATATTAGGAGTGCAGGCTTTATCTTTGAGTGCATCGTTTTGATCATGGACCAGGAAGCGAATGGATTGGTAATGCGCACATTCTCTCTAGAACCAATCACGCCTTATTTGCGAGGTGTGCAGGGAAATGAAACATCTTATAAAATTCCATGTTTCGTACGTCAAAAACGGATTTGGGATTTGGCATTCATTATATTATTTCTTGAGAGAAAAAGATACGATTTTCTAAAGTCTACAGAATTGCTTGGCAATGAAAACTCGCCTCTAAATTTGTAAGTACTACAATCTACATAGGTATTTTTAATAAAAATTGTACCAATTTTGTAGACAGTAAAATAGTATCGTGTGCATTTTTGTTTGCCCTTTGGTGCCTACTTATTGTGGTCGAGTGCCTATTTTGCCTAAAATAGTCAACGAAGTGTTCAATCACTTATGTACGAATGAACTTTAGCGACCGGTCACTATCGATAAGAAAGCAATAAATTTTATATTAAATAAATTGTTTATATCGGTATTGTGCGTTTTATTACGGCCTCTAGTGCAAGTAGGTACCTACTTGCAGGTTGCACGTTATCATGGCTTCTTACACAATCATAATTAGATACTATATCTCAGTATTGAGGTCAGCCCGTGTAGCATGACTGCTTATGATGATGACAGATTGTGATTGTTTATCTGTCAGTTTGTCTATTTTTCCGTCGACAAAATCCATTTCTACGGTGGTCATGCTACCCGTGCAGGTGCTATCGCTAAGGATTATTATAATACAGTAACAAACGACTTTAAAGCATAAATGCGATTTTATTTCCGAACTAGCTTTTGCCCGCGGCTTCGCCCGCGTGGATGTCGGAAATTATCCCACGGGAATGTGCTACCGGGATAAAAGTATCCTATGTCCCATAACCCACGTGGTCTGTCTAGGCGACCTAGGCGTTACGGTGTAAAAGTAACAGGCATGAGATAGCCAGTAACTTTATATATTAGTGGTAGTCCATATCTATATTGTGGTGATAGTGTGGATAGTATGGACAGCAGTATGAAACTGTCGGAAAGATTAATGAAAAAACTATGGCATATTGCATGGACGATGGAAACTAAGGCGAAAGCTTTGGGGGAGCCTGCGATATTCAAAATTTCTTATGTTTTTTGCTTTTTACAGGTCAGTATCAAGTTTTATGTTGATCTAAATAATGAGTCGCAGTTGTTTCAAATATTTATTTATCTAATCTAACTAATATTGCAGGAGTTGCATTCCTGTATCTAATGGTTATTATTCTGTAAAGCTACTATTTGCTACGATCGCGAATCATATTTTAATCATATTGACATTCGAAACTTACCCATTAAACGATTTAAAAGCTGTATTAAAACCAAACTTTGTAAAAAAGGGTACTATACAATTTCAGATTATTCAGAAGACATAAGCATGGGATTGAGCTGCTCGCTCTGCTAACATTTTGTCATTTTGGCATTGTGACATTTTGAATAAGTACTATGGAAAATCATCAAAATATACCTACCAGTTTTATATACAAATTCACATTATTGAATATTATATGTAGGATATTGACAAAATGACATGATTGCTTTGTAAAGTATTGTATTATCGTGAATGTGAGGACTATGTGGATGTTTATTTTGTTTTTATTCTTATATTTTTTCGTTCTCAGTTAGTTTTAACAATGGTCTGGCAATTTGAGAACTTTATGCGGCCTACACAAATGTCCTTTCTTTGGTATTGTTCGTCGAGTCGTTGAGCTCCTTAAGTTCTGAGCTGAGCTACACTATTACTGACAAATGCTTGCAGGGACAGGACAGGTTCACTCAAATCTGTGTGGTTCATTCCTCAAAAGACCATTTCAGACTCTAATCTACATGGCCCTCATAGGGCCTGACCAATATGCCAATATCTGACCTAGGTATGTCCGGACTTTAAAAGAGACTGAGTTTGTTTCGGCCTTTCTTCTCAGAGTAGTCAGATAGGAAACGCCGACCTCATCTAGCTTAATTTTAAATTTTTTTGATATTATTACGACGTGTAAAAGTGATTCCAATAACCTATTTACAGAATAAACAATTTCATTTTAACATACAACCAGCCTGACACTGACTTGCAAATTGCAAAAAACTTAAGATTTAAATTTCGCGGGCTACCGGCGCATCCCCCTTAAGAAAATCGCATCATTTGCACAACGCCATCTATCGAGTAAGTACTCACTGGTAAACTCAAACTCTTCGTTCCAAGCCAAGAGCCAAGTAGTAATAACTTTTGATTGAGTGGACAGATTCTCAATCCCTTAACGCTCTTGAAGAGAGTCCCGCAAAAATGTCAATAATAAGTACTTACATGTGAATTTTAAAATCAAGAGAGTAAAGAAGGGTTTTTACCCTCATGAGGGATGATTTTAGAAAAACGAAACTCTTTGTTAGTTACAAAAAGCATAAATTTTCACAGCCCTAAATTAAAAAAAAACCGGCCAAGTGCGTGTCGAACCATGCACAATGAAGGGTTCCGTAGTTGGGATGAATTATTTTATCAAACAAACTTTCGCAAAGTTTTATTGTTATTACGTCTACGGGCGTTTACTGTCCCTCAAAGTGTTAAAAAACTTGTTCTCGCATACAGAATGTTTGGGTTTTTGCAACTGCACATGTAAGTTGGTCGATTAAAAGTTTTTGAGCTAAGTCGCGGACAGACAGACAGACAGACGGACATGGCGAAACTATAAAGCTTCCTTGTTGACTACGGAACTCTAAAAATGATAGGTTTCCCATAAAAACTTTCATCCCCTATATCCCCCCCCCCCCCCCTTAAATTTGTTTTTGAGAAAATAATTGCCTATGTTCTTCGCCGGGATGCCATCTATCTCTTTACCAAATTTTATCGAGATACGTTCAGTGGATCAGGCGTGAAAAGGTAACATACAGAATTACAGACGGACAGACAGACAGAGTTACTATCGAATTTATGCTTTTAAGCATCGATTAGTATGGATTATGTGTTCAATTCAAAATGAGCCAAATGCTCGATAATTATGAATTCGGCGAAAGTGATTCTTCTACGGAGACTCTTAACACCGCGATTCAGAAAATGACGTTAAATGAACAACGGCATCTATCGAGCACGAAGTGATACTGTCAAAATATATGGGAAAACGTTCGAACACTCTGTAAGTTATGTAGTAAAGACGTAGGGTTCCATGACTGACTTGACCTGACTTGACTTGACTTGACCTGACTTGACCTGACTTGACCTAACTTGACCTAACTTGATTTGGATTGAGTTGACTTAACCTTGAGCAGGTATATTTTATCGCAGCAGGTACATTGGTAGTTGAAAGAAAAGTAGATTACGTACCTTGCTAAAGTGAGTAATTAATGCACTCGTGTTTATTTAGTAAGCGCATTTGTGCCTTAATTACTCACTTTTTGCTCGATGCAACAATCTACAATTTTTAAGAAATTAAAATTTATCACCATTTTTTCATGATTAATATTTGTATCATGATTTAAAAGATAGATAGCGCCACCTATGGCACTACTACCAAACAATGGATTTGGAAAACTTTAATTAACTATACTTTAGATTTGGTAAATTCACAATGTATCGCGTTATGTTTCCGCGCGAAGTATGTGAACATAATTATGATGATTATGATCGTGGGTTACACACGTTCTCACAAACCTACCTGATTTTACGCTAGTGTCATTTTACGACAATAGATGTCGTTACGTGTATCTACATTACGTACCTAATGAAAATTTCTTCTGGAATATTTCAAAACTCTTATATCTTTTGATATTTTGAAGCGATTGCGATGAAACAAAGACTAAATGAAACATCGAGTTACACACAATATTTGAGTGTATAAGTTAACCATATTGATTTAGTACTTTTTACGTGATACTGGAACAATCAAACAAACGAACAGACAAACAGACATACAGACAAACAGACAAACAGACAAACAGACAAAAATTCCAAAAATGGTAGAAATGGCATCTGTTGGTTATTCTTGGACACTCCACCTACGTTTTTTTTTTTTTTTTTCATTGTACAGAAACGCCTCGTCTACAGATTTATTATATGTATAGATAACTTAAGTACCTACACTCAAATTATAAAATTCTCGTCAAAATCACAGTAAAAATATTATACTTACATAAACAATACAAACGCAATAGTGTACTAAAATCTATAATATTATCACTTATCACGACTAGATTATTCAATTATGAAAATATTAACGAAAAAGTCTGGTCACACTAACGTCTTGCCATATAATGACGCCTTAATTAATAGGTACAATACAACGAATACAATAACTGTCACAATATTATATATTATAATACTTAAAATAAGGCAAATCTGATTTATGGCGAGAGTATGAATAAGACATGTATTTCGAGATACTTAATTATATTTGATTTATAGTCCTAATTAACCCTTTGGGTTTTGCAGGCGTGATGTTAAAAATATACATACGTTATGTTAAACTTTGGACACCGCGGTATAAATTCTGTGACACTTCTGACTACTGCCGTTCGTTCGGGTTCATAAAAACTTGCCTTAAGGGAGATGCACCAAGGTAGCCCGCGAAATTCAGAAATTCTTGATGTTGATTAAAATATGATTCGCGACCGTAACAAATATGGCTTTACAGAATTATAATCATTTGAATCAGCAACACAAGAAAATTTCTCGGGATACCTTGTCGACTATAGCGACTTTTTGCAACGATTCTGTAGGGCGTTTCACTAACGCGCGTCTGCATCGCTACTTTTGGCCGTTTGCCGCATTTGCAACGCGCGATGGAAACGGTTCAATAGCGATACAATTGTAGTATCGATTTAGTACTACTAAAGCGGCAACAAAGACAATGCGATCAATGTTGTCTCGACCGAGTCCATCTTGTAACTGTAGCCTGTAGCCTTCACAGGCATTCACAAGTAGTCACTACAGCGTACGACTTATATACGGCATCGCGTCAGTATGAATTCTGCATTGCGGCTGTATCGAAGCTTAATAACGGCTATATCGATGCGTTTCGTGAATTCGTGATAGTAGCGATGCAGACAGCATCGCGATTTTATCGCTACTGAATCACTGCAAAAAATTGCCTTGCGCGTCCGTCCTTAGCGCCTTAAATACAAGTATAAACATGCAGAATAATATTATATTTCAATATAAATAAAAAGAGGAATAAATACACAAAAAATACATATAATGATTTACTACAATTGTCCCTAATTCGTGCAAACATAATTATGTGAATAAAATTATCCTTATGGCTACTTCTAAAGAATCTTTTTACATAATTTCTATAGAATACATCACTACTTTTATAGATTTACAAATGATTTGATACCTTCGATTTAGTTAACATTTTGACTAATAACAATTTTAGACATTTTGCATCCGATCCAATTTTAATACAAAAAATATATAATACATTAATAGGGTTTCTATCTTGCCAAATATATTCTTTAATTACTCGTATATAGGTTTTGTGCTTGCAATGTGCTCATATCTCTCGGACTCCCCGTGTTTGGGAACAAATACGTAAATAAATAAAACTAACTCCTAGCATATAGTAACCCTCTTTATGTAACGTCCATAAGTAAAAAACCTATCCTATATAGATGCTACAATCTATGTAATTATGTATACAATTTATTCATAGCCATTTTGTTGTTTTAGTAAGTCGTATTAAATCGAGCAAAATTTATTTGTTGACGCTAGTTTTAAATAATACATCTATGGTTGGCGGCCTATTTGAAACACAAAACTGGCAGTACATTTATCTAAAAGCTGATTTACACGTAGTCATTTGAGTGCCTATTAACGCAATATATGAAGCAATAACAAAAGTTGTAGAATCTAAACAGTGTTTAGATAGTGCAAGTTCAATTTAAGGTTCAATTATATTGTTTACAACAGGCAAGAAACTCGCGTTGTGTAAATGGGCCTACGATAGACCTGCCTTATTTCATATTACCTGCCAATTTATTAATTTTAGTAGCCTACTTAATTTATTCATAACTTCTACATGAAATTAATTATTATTGTAATTTATCTGACCCGATTCTGAACTATACAGAATGCACTTAGTCTATTTGTTTAATTTATTAGTTGCACAAATGTTAAAATGCTGTTCATTTAATAGAGGTGTAATTTTAAATAATCTATAATTTAAAAAACTTTAATTAGGTAGTTATGTTTGCAATGGCGTTTAGAGGAGCCATTTCTATGATTTTTCTGAATGTTTATTGTAACGAAGTGCTGTTATCGAAATTAGTAAGGTAAGCAAATTCAGCTGCCGTTCCTCGGAGCGAGGAACTCGGGCGAGTGATAATACCCCATGGCCAGTTAGTATTACCTATAATCCTACCTAGCATTCGTCTGCTCTATGCTGATGCGACGGGCACATTCTGAATAGGTACGCTATATTACTATAATAAATACATAATACAAATAAATAAGGAGTTCTTTCGTTTTACGTACATACACAACATATTCCGTTCACTTAGTTTAATGTAATGGTGGGTAGACATATGTGAAACTTACGTTCAATGCAGTGCAACATACGTCCAAATAAATTCAATGTAACACAACAACAACCCGAAATTGTTTCAACATGTGTTTCATGCTGCATTGCATATAATGAAGACGGCATTTTCGTTCAACGTATGTTACATTCCATGTTACGTTTCACATATGTGTACCCACCTTAAGACGTTGGCTTACTTTACATCTAAACATGAAGGCGATTACAATTTACTCTAGCACTTGTTCTAAACTACCTGAAGTCACAAAAACACAAAAAAAAAACTTGTTTTTACACAAATTGGAATGGCAATGTGTTCTAATGAAATGTCCGTGTAGTGTTAGTGTGGAGGATTCTTTAGTTTACTTACAGTGACCAAAAGCTGACTTAATACGTAGGCAGCTCAGGCGTATTGCGATGAGCTACGTCTTCACTTTGCGTGAGGTCTTGAAGTGTCCGTTCTTCTTCCATCCGTTTCCCTGCGACGCTTCGCCGTTCATGGCGCGGGTCGCGAACGATGTCGTCTTGCTTTTTGTTTCGAACAACACGTCCGAATCCGTTTCGCTTTCTGATACGTCTTTACTTGTGACTGAAATTAAGATAATAATTTTGTTGTTTTCCTTGAATTAATTTGACAGTTTATACGATTTCTTCTATCTTTTAATGCGTATTTCTACGTAGAAAGAAGACCAATGAAAAACTCAAATTGGCTAACGGGCGCGGTATGATATTAGAGTTGCTTTGAGCTGAGCATGATGATAACAGCATTTTAACAAAAGATAAGCTAGCATGGAATCTGCCCATTTGGGCCCCTCATTAAAACACAAAATATGGTCAGCGACATCGTGTCAGGCTCAATCGGAGATGGTGGGATAAGCTGATCTTTTTTAGTAAAAACTTGTCGATAAGAGAGTATCCCGGGAGGCCTTGGAGATATATTGAAAAGGAATAATAATAATGTCAGGCAGGCAGTCGTACAATATTTACATGGTTTCTCCTCGTTGTCTGCGAGCGGCAGCAGGCGGTACTTGGGCCGCGCGCGCGGCTTGCGCGGCGCGCACAGCTTGCGCAGCGCGCGCGCACTCGCCCAGCAACATGCGCCCAGCGCACATAGTGCTGCCACTCCGCCCAGGCTCGCGTACACCACCGACCATTCTGATACACAAGTTATAATAAATTAATTAACTACGTGTATTTTCGTCGTAACGTCGCGTATGCCGTCGTTGATTGAATGCCAAAAGTGCCAAAAGTGAACTGTATCTAAGCTTGGACTTGTATTCAGTAACTTGACAGTTCGAAGCAAAATAATGTTACCTCACTAAAACTAAAGTATTGGGGTAGTGAACGAATTTGCGAAAACAAAGAATGGCAAAAATGGTTGAATTTTAATGAATCCCAAAAAGTGGAATACTTAGATATATTAAATAACTAACTGTTGCCTGCGACTTCGTCTGCGAAGCAGGATGAAAAGTAGCCTATGTCCTTCTATAGTCTACCCATGTGCCAAATTTCATCCAATCCGTTCAGCCGTTTTAGCGTGAAATCGTGAAAAAACAAACAAACTCACTTTCGCATTTATATCGCTTTAGTAAGGAAGTAAGGATTATTTCACCAGTCTTATAACCTTATAATACAACTAAATAAGCTCAAATTTTTAACGTTAAGTACATGGTCAAGCATAAAATTATATTTAGTTGATTGATATTATAAAAACGTGCAATAGGTTTTTAAGTTATAAGATTCAAATAGAACTGCATATAACAAACAAGAATGAGCGAAAATGATTCACAAGTTACTGAATACGATTGCGAGTCCAATTATAGTTATATCTATAGGAACTTATTGAAGGAGCAAAAAAAAAGGTGAAACTTCACAGCCGTGATGAGTATTTGTATCTAATGAAGTTTTGAGAGGTTATCACAGTGCATAGAGCACGTGCTCCGACAGCGTACTAACCGCAGTCGGGCTACGCGTCAGGTCTAACATCGCCAGCAGGCTCTGCATCCAGAAGGCGTCGCAGCGACACGTGCGCGAGGCGTGGTCGCACACGCCGCGCCCCGAGCACGTGCTCCGACAGCGTACTTACCGCAGTCGGGCTGCGCGTCAGGGTCTAACATCGCCAGCAGGCTCTGCATCCAGAAGGCGTCGCAGCGACACGTGCGCGAGGCGTGGTCGCACACGCCGCGCCCCGAGCACGTGCTCCGACAGCGTACTTACCGCAGTCGGGCTGCGCGTCAGGGTCTAACATCGCCAGCAGGCTCTGCATCCAGAAGGCGTCGCAGCGACACGTGCGCGAGGCGTGGTCGCACACGCCGCGCCCCGAGCACGTGCTCCGACAGCGTACTTACCGCAGTCGGGCTGCGCGTCAGGGTCTAACATCGCCAGCAGGCTCTGCATCCAGAAGGCGTCGCAGCGACACGTGCGCGAGGCGTGGTCGCACACGCCGCGCCCCGAGCACGTGCTCCGACAGCGTACTTACCGCAGTCGGGCTGCGCGTCAGGGTCTAACATCGCCAGCAGGCTCTGCATCCAGAAGGCGTCGCAGCGACACGTGCGCGAGGCGTGGTCGCACACGCCGCGCCCCGAGCACGTGCTCCGACAGCGTACTTACCGCAGTCGGGCTGCGCGTCAGGGTCTAACATCGCCAGCAGGCTCTGCATCCAGAAGGCGTCGCAGCGACACGTGCGCGAGGCGTGGTCGCACACGCCGCGCCCCGAGCACGTGCTCCGACAGCGTACTTACCGCAGTCGGGCTGCGCGTCAGGGTCTAACATCGCCAGCAGGCTCTGCATCCAGAAGGCGTCGCAGCGACACGTGCGCGAGGCGTGGTCGCACACGCCGCGCCCCGAGCACGTGCTCCGACAGCGTACTTACCGCAGTCGGGCTGCGCGTCAGGGTCTAACATCGCCAGCAGGCTCTGCATCCAGAAGGCGTCGCAGCGACACGTGCGCGAGGCGTGGTCGCACACGCCGCGCCCCGAGCACGTGCTCCGACAGCGTACTTACCGCAGTCGGGCTGCGCGTCAGGGTCTAACATCGCCAGCAGGCTCTGCATCCAGAAGGCGTCGCAGCGACACGTGCGCGAGGCGTGGTCGCACACGCCGCGCCCCAAGCACGTGCTCCGACAGCGTACTTACCGCAGTCGGGCTGCGCGTCAGGGTCTAACATCGCCAGCAGGCTCTGCATCCAGAAGGCGTCGCAGCGACACGTGCGCGAGGCGTGGTCGCACACGCCGCGCCCCGAGCACGTGCTCCGACAGCGTACTTACCGCAGTCGGGCTGCGCGTCAGGGTCTAACATCGCCAGCAGGCTCTGCATCCAGAAGGCGTCGCAGCGACACGTGCGCGAGGCGTGGTCGCACACGCCGCGCCCCGAGCACGTGCTCCGACAGCGTACTTACCGCAGTCGGGCTGCGCGTCAGGGTCTAACATCGCCAGCAGGCTCTGCATCCAGAAGGCGTCGCAGCGACACGTGCGCGAGGCGTGGTCGCACACGCCGCGCCCCGAGCACGTGCTCAGACAGCGCAGCGAGCGCACGCTGCCCCCCCCCCACGCCTCCCAGCCGCCGCTCGCGCCGCGCACCAGGGAGAGTGCGCGCACGCCCTCTACCGCCTTGTCCTGTAAAAAAGATATACAATTAAAATAAAAGGATACTCTCCTAACTACCTGACTGATTGACATATCAGCGTGCAGCCGTACTGCTACTAGGAACATGAAACTTTACACAAGGCCCTCTTTTTATAATGTAGGCGAGCACTAAGGAGTTTTATCTAAATCTAGGAAATGTAACCTTTAAAACACCCCCTTACGGATTTCCACAGACGTACGGACAGCGGAGGCTTAGTAATAGGGTATCCCTAAAAATGAATTGCACATAATCGTGGTGTGATAAGTACGGTTGGCTGACGAACACCTTAACCATACTTGGAACAATATCGAATTAAATGGCAAAGTCAAAAATGAAGCGTATTTCATCAATTATTGTCGAGTAACGAGCTTTATGCAAGATTTTTCTATTAGAGGGATGGTCCATTCAAAGGTAAGGTATTCATAGTGAATTAAAAGCAAGTCGAAAAAGCTAATCAACAAAATTCTACCAACATATTGCCATAGTTCACATTGAATTTCTGTTTTGAAAACAGGGCCAAAATGGGTATTTTAGATGTCAGTGAAAAAACAATACTTACATACAAAAATTGGTTATAAAAGTAGAATTTAGGAAAGAATTTCCTAATATTCCTTACCTGTTCAGAAAGGTAGAAAATCAGCTGCGTATTTCCCGAATCAATTTGTCCATGGACCTCAGTAACGTTCACTCTAATATCATCTTTGAGGAGTAACGTCATCTTCTGTACTAGCGAGTCGAGTTGGCTCTGAGTGAAGGTGGATATTGGAATGTTTAGGGTCAACTCCATAAGGTTCATTTCGAGAGGGTCTGGCTTCACTTGGACGCTCACTGTGTCTTTGTCTGACTCCCCTTGATCGTCCGTCACTGTTAGTTCGTAGACGTATCGTCCTGCTTCTATGTTTGTTAGCTGTAAAGGTAAATGCTAGTATTATTTAGGGTTTGTAAGTAAGACCAGATATGGTACTTTCCAAGATGCTTTTAACCAAAGGTGGGTAACCCATAAATACTAGAGCTTTTAATGGATGAGAATTCTGTAATGTAACCTTTACTAGCCGTGTTACTGCTACCTATCTAATTATATGTATTAACCTATCCTGCTGGTGTCAATTATTATCTGTCTACCTTACAGTTAACGGAGCCATTAGAGTGTTACAGTGTAATCTTGGATTGCTACATTACAGGCGAATGTTCCCGGTGAGGGAACGCCTTTACATTTAAACTAATCCAAGTTTGTAAGGAATTACTTTTTTGAGGTTCCAAAATGAAGTTATAATGTTTGTATAGCATGTACTTCTACATCTCGGCCTAAGATCTTCTACATCTCGGCCTAAGATCTTCTACATCTCGGCCTAAGATCTTCTACATCTCGGCCTAAGATCTTCTACATCTCGGCCTAAGATCTTCTACATCTCGGCCTAAGATCTTCTACATCTCGGCCTAAGATCTTCTACATCTCGGCCTAAGATCTACATCTCGGCCTAAGATCTTCTACATCTCGGCCTAAGATCTTCTACATCTCGGCCTAAGATCTTCTACATCTCGGCCTAAGATCTTCTGGGGGCCTAAACCGGCCGCAATAGTATACTACTATCAAACAGATGAATTATTTCGTAAAATGAATTACACGCAGATCATAAATTGTCAGTTTGTGACATTTTACGATGATTCATTATCATAAAGGTACCGTTTTAAGCCCCCTGATCTAATCCTAAGCAGTATACACAACATGGAAACCGCATTAAGGCTGACTAAATCCCCAATGTCTCACTGCATTGCAAGAGCTTTCCTCTCCGTTTCCACACACCTGCTCACTGGTTATGAGTAAATGTTTGGTTCAGCAGCCAAATTCATCATAAAAACAACATTTACTTACCATAAGTACAGGTTGAGTATCTGAGTTAAGTATAACAGTGCCGGCGGCAAGTCCAGAAGGCGATCGAGTCCATTTCCACGCGACGATACGGAAGTCGTCCGAAGACTTGGATCCGTTTAGTATCAACACAGACACTGGCAGGTTCAATACTAGGTCACCCCCTGCGTCAGCCTTTGGAGGACTGTTCTTGTCTGTACGTGAAATTGTTATTAGAATAAAAATTTCTTCGACAAATGTACTCTTTTGAAGAGCTACAAATTCTACAATAAATTTATACACATAGTAATTCTAAGGTATAGGATAATGCAAGTCACCAGCGCGCATCATGTGACTCTTATGTCATCGTAAAAAGATATAAATTGGAATGATTGACACGCGTTCGTTAAATGCAACATCTGTTATAGAATTGGAAAAACCAACATAAAATTATAATCTCCTGAAAGTCACACGACATTCAAATAAATCATTAGTATATCCCATCGAAGTTCCTTCAAACTCATGCAATATTTAATGCAGAGATGTTAAATTTGACGTTTGCAAATTGCAGATTTTTCATTAGGTTGATTCGGAGGTGCATTGCGTATATTTTATATTTAAAATTAACAGCAAAACTGTACAGAAATCTCGACCCTATAACCTAATAATGAAATATGCATTTGTGCAATGAGTTCAACAGTGATTTTTACAAGAGCATTACATGTACACACTTACTTTGAGTTACGGTGACTGTGACATTATCTGATGCCGAGTTCCCGTTATCGTCGAGTACAGTCAGCGAGAACACGTATTGCCCCTTCGTGAGACCAGTGGCATTGGCCACGGACTCGTTAAAATTGACAATGTTAGAGTTAGTGGGACCGGAGAGACAACGCCAGGTGTACGCAACTATCCTATGGTCATCGTGCGATGCCGAACCGTTCAGGATGATCCACGTTTGAGGAAGTGATATGAACTGCAAGTATATTTCATTACAACTATCTCAGCTATCATTGGCTGAAGTTATAGTTATTGCATTTCACGAGCGCGCGTTGTAATTTAAACCTTATGTCAATTTTCATAAAAGTCACATGTCGCGTTCTCGTGATTAGCACCAACTATAGAATGGTTCATTGTGATAAAGACAGAATTGTGGAATTTCTAAGTAGCAGCCCAGAGTCTGGATTTGTGCCCGGTTGATGGCAATAGGCCCGCCCCCTATTACATGGAACTTAAACATAGCTTGCGAAATGTGGGTCTACTATAGGTACACCTTTGCCTAACCCTTCGCGGAATACAGCCGTGAAGTTATGTTATTATTTAATCTAAGTTTTACTGTGCAATATTACAACGAACCATTATTTCGGATATCCGTTATGATAACTCGCATTGATCGTCGATAGTGACATGCAATGATCTCTTATCATACTTTATTCGCTTCCCCCACAAGTTTACACAAGTAATAGTCGTTTTAGTAACCATACTGCGTGAAACCAGCATGCATGTTTGTAATATAGAAGGTATATAGCCCATTTGATCCTTTGGATAAATGTACAGTGGTTAGTAAAAAAAATACAAGGACGGTCATGCACAATCCTGCATTAATATTATACATATTTGCAAATATACTACACTCCAATTTAGTACAAATTTCAAGTATTTTTTATTGTTGAGTAAATTCTACATTCGCCGAAATTTGCCTGCCTTGATTATTGGAAAGTGGCATTTAACTACTTCAGCTCAATTTAATGTTTGATCCTGTTTATCATAGCGCTTTCGTTAGTCTTACTTTTCAAGTTCTTTAGCATAGCAGCACCCTTTTTCCAGTTAACTACTTGTTTTTTCAGCAAGATTTTCACAAGCTTATCAGCAATTTGATTTTATGGACCGAATAAAATTCGCATAACTTGATTTTGTTTTAATAAACCTGAGGGCCTGGCTCATAATAATTTAGATTGACTAGCCCGATAGCAGATTACAAAATATCACACTACAAGTTACTATATTGTTTTATACATTTTTTGACAGTATGTGCTTGAAATAATCTGAGTCGGATTGTTTTGAACTGATTATGCTACATATTTGAAAAATTACATTGAATTTGAAATTTCTCCTCCTACATATATAAAACTATTGTACTATAGTTTGACCAAAACCGCTGTACCACGCCTCAGGTACGTGCGCGGCGACACGGGGGGCAGTGCAGGACGCTCATTCGTCAACGCTCACGGCATCCCGCCCCCCACCCCGCTGCGCATTCCTAAGGCGTGGTACAGCGGCCTCGGTCAAACTATAGTAAAATCGGAAATTAGGACATGGTCTTATTCGCAATGTTTGTAGTACTTACGGCTTCAGCCTGTGCGTCGGCTACAGGCGGGGTGTTGGTCGGTGGTTTAACGAAAACATGCACATCTGCTGTGGAAGACTGGCCGGAAGAATCTGTCACTTTCAACACGAATGTGTACACGCCTTCCGATAGATTCGACAACTGGAATAGTATGAAAATAGCGTTAATTAACGATGTTTTTTATTCAATACTTCACGAAATACTCTGCAGTACAATATTAAAAAAAAAAAGTTTTTTGCTTAGCATTTTGATCAGCTTCGGCGTTTGACAGTGTATAAGAAAAAAATGCCGGGGCTCAATAAGCGGCACGACGCGGCATGTCACGGTAAAGCATACATTTGTATGGCCTGCCGAAGCCTTTCGCGGTATGCTCAAGTCCCCTTGTTTCGACAGCACCGAAATGTGAGTGCTAAGGGTACGAAATAAGATTCAAAATTATTTCCGCTTACGAAAATCCTATGCCATGCCATGCCGCGCCGTACCACCACCTGGTGGTTCAAAATCACGGTAGAAGGTTTGGTTTTGTAGTATATGACTTTCATAGGACACTTTAACATAATAAACAAGGTACTACTAACAAATATAGAATTAAGTACTAGCGACCCGCTCCAACTTCGTACGGTTTTTACGACCCTACAAAACATAGAGATTTCTTAGTTATATGTAACTTTAATATTAACGTATTATACACATAAACCATCCGGAATATATTCTTTAAACGATGTTGAAAACCTCATCAAAGTCTGTTGCGTGGTTTAACAACGGGGTCATACAGACAAACACGAAAAGCGAATTTATAATATGTATGTATAGATTTCTCTTGGGATGATGACTACATTTCTAGAAAGTATCATTTACATGCAATTAAATACCATGTAATCTATAAATGATCCCGTTATTTCTAATCGTAAACTACGCCAAAAATAAACATGGTTAGTAATACAAATAGCGCAAAAATGTTCGTGATGGGAGGAAACATTGTAAACACACCATGCGCTAGATTGATAACATGTGATAACAATGAAAGGATATGATTATAAACCTCGTTTTTTCATTAACCGTTATCTATGGTATTTATTTTATATTTATAATAATGGCGAGTAGCGTTGAGCGGAAATAATTGGAATATAACAGCTTCCTAAGTTATTTTTCACAAGCAAGTTTGTATTGCGTGGATGTTTAAAGGTTACAGATTTTTTTAAATATACAAAGTATTTGGTAATGGGTTAGCGAAAGTTCGCTGATGATGAATAAATTATGATTTTAGTAAATCTTTTCTTTTTTTATTGGTACGCATCACGTCTATGGAGTTTCGCTAATAAATGAAAAAGCCCTGCAGTTTACTGAGGTAGATAAGATTGCGCGGGTCATATCTGTATTAGGGCAGATGGATTCTCAGGGTCCTTAATCACTCAATGGGCACCGTCTTCATCGAGTCCTAGGATGCGCTGGCGTAACGTATTTAAATTATATGGGTTACCTAGCTCGGGACTGTATGGTTGGTGAATATAACTTACTTGTAAATAAGGCGAGTGTGTATTTTGCATGTCCACAGCTTTGTTTTCATCTTCAGCAGATTTCGTCCATTCCCACGAGGTGATCTCGTGGTCGTCCGTTGATAAACTTCCATTTAACGTCAAGTTATTGTTTGGCAAATAAATTATTACGTCCTGACCTGAAGAAAATTAGAATATCAACTGCTGGCGGCTTAACGCAACGTGCGCGCTACTCGAACGCAGCGTTTATGTTGCGTTGCGCATCGGTTACATCACATAATCAGCCAATTAATGTTCCCACTACTGGGCCACAGGCAACAAATATGCGGTAAACTCACCTGCATTGGCTTCAGGCGGATAATCTGTATGATTCAAAACAGTAATATTAGCTGCTGTAGAGTTCTTTACATGGTCTGAGTCCTCAACTGTCAATTTAAATGTATAGTTGCCGGGTTGTTTGAGGTCATTCAGTACTAATGTTGGTCCATCTTGTAATGGAGGCTGGTAGCCAATGGGACCAGATGTTAGGTCCCAATGCCAAGAGATGATAGCGTCGTCATCCTGTAGTGAAAAGCAGAGCATTGAATTGAAAAACAGTAACAGCTACAGGGCTAGTTAGATGAATATTTGTCTATCTCTGGATACTAGGATTCTCTTAAATTATCATGCTCTTAGGTTTCAGTATCAAAATCGATAGATCACACAAAAGATATATTTTGTGAATGATAGGAATGAGGAGTGAGGAGATAACGTGACGGGTGACAGGGGAGAATCGATCAGGTAAACATTTTGAGCCGATACCATGGAACAAGGGCAGGCAGAAGTAAAATCGAAAGTTTTCATACCTTGCTAGCGCTGCCATCAAGTACAGCAACAGTATTCGGAAGTTTCACAGTCTGAGTTTGTGGCGTGATGACGACTTGGGGTGGTGTGTTGACGCGATGGGGCGGCAGCACCGTCACATTGGCAAACCCCTCCCCGTAGGAGTTGGTGCCGTTCACCGTCACCTTGAAACGGTACTGGCCTTCTGTCAGATCCGTTAGCGTCACTTTTGCTCCGTTTTGATTCATATTGCCTGTGATGAGTGAAAAAATTGTGGATAATGTTTTGTTAGAATCATTGAATGGCCATGGGTAAAAAACTGACTTTGATAGTGCCTTTAAAGAGTATATTGTGAACCCAAGCAACTTTCAATTCAGTTATTGTACTCTATTGTGTATAAAAAGTAATGCTTATTGTTATATTTGTAAATATCTTATTTTTATGGCATTATGTGAAGTTTACTTGACATTTTATTTAAGTACAAAGGTGTATATTTTATTTCCCATTCTATTAACATACAATGTTTTTTTAAAGTGCATAATTTATTCGTAGTTATTACCTGTAAAACCCCCTTTCGGTTGGTCAACTAGTGTCCATACATAGTTGTAATGGCTCATTGTCGCTTTCTCATCTGGAATTGTATATGCTGCCAAGGTCACCTCTTTGTCTGGCAGTTGTACCTAGCAAATATGTTTATTAATCAGTTAACCTAGCAGTAATAGAGTCATCAATTTGTAATCACTTTTAGTGACATTTTCCTATTCCAATTAACTGTAATCATTAATTTGATTAGGAAACATTTTTCCTCATGTTATATTAACTTTTGTTAGATTAGAATAATAGGGAACTAATTACCTGTTTAGATAAAATGGAAACTGTCAAAGTTTGAACACTTTTTGGTGAAGAGGTTTCAGTTTTTAGAGCATTACTTTTTGCTTCACTATCATCACTTTTTTTCATAGAATCAACAGTTGGCCCTTTGGAAAATGGTCTCAATGTCTGGACACAAGCACCTTGAGCATTCTCTTCGGTACCGGGCACACATTTACATATACCATTCCTTAGTTTTAAGGCAAGTGGTATACACTCAGAGTTGAAAGGACAGTCACCAACGCCAACTTCACACGGAATTTTTTCTAGAAAGTTTGTAGCATCCATTATCATGTCACTGTCGTTATTGTCTCGGTACTTATCAAAGGATCTTGCTTCATCATCATCCATTGTAGGCAAGTTATTGATGAAGTGTGTCAAAAAGTTGGAGTCATCATCATCAAGATCATTGCGGTGACTTGTGTATGGCGAATATATTGATTCTTCTTCAGGTGAAAAATTGTTATTCACTGGCCTGTAGCTTGACTGATCTAATATGTCGGACCAGTTCTCTGCAAAGATAAATAATATTTTTTTTTTATGAAATCAATAGTAATGCCTATGAGATAGTAGGAGCACTAACCAAGTTGTTATCATGTAAAGGTTTAATAAACTATGATTTTTTATCAGTATCAGTGATCAAGGAAGTGTTATTAATGTTTCATTGATAGAAAATAGAAACATGTTACAGGTATGTATAAACTAAAAGTAAATGAACATATTGCATTGCATTCAAAGTTATATGTTAGTAAAGCAATGTAATTAATCAATACTATTTGCTTGTTATTTTCATGTTATACACAAGAGAGGGCAATAGAATACATTTTAGTTTTTAGGTAAGGCCATGTTTTCAACAAGTTCATGCATTACCATTAGGTAGGACTGGTTTCACCAGTATCATGGACACGTGTGATGCCTCCCACTTGCGGCTGCCAGTCCTCTGCAGAGGCAGACACAGCTCATCGCTGACACATTCCACGTGGAAACATCTCAGGTCATAGATGAACACTATGTTGCAGGACTCAGATAGGCAGCATTCCATCACACACTGCTTCAAACCTTTTAGACCTGGCTTCTCTGTATAGTTCCCAGCTGTAAGATTTCCTGCGAAGAGAATGGGATTTAGGTGTAAGAATTCCTGTTGTAGTTATGATACATATTCCTAACCCCAACTAGGGCTAAGATGACCCACTGACTGACCGTTATCTTTCTTTCTAGTATTTTTTAGTAGTGAGTAGGTACCTCATTTTGAGTAGTATAGTATGAAGCATTTTACATGTTCAGTGATTATTTTCTATTATCCTATATGTCAACAGCTGTTTCTTCAACCACTAGTTTACGATCACAAACAGTTTGTGCTTACATTGTAAAAAATATTTTATGAAAGCTAAATTATAAACACAAGTACAAGAATTGTATAAACTTACCAACTGGCATATAGTTCAAGAAATTCTTGGGATACAGCTTCGGGCATTTATTGTTTTCGTATTTTTCACTCCATGGTTTGTTATACTGCGCCAGACATACTCTTATATTTAATAAAATCACTAAACTAAATAAACTCAGGCATATATTAGTAATACTGTTCATTATGGAATATATTTAATCGCGATAAAATAGTTGTTTCGTCGCACAAAGTATCACTTCGTCGACAAATACTGCACGGTTTAAGTTATCTCAATCACAGGAACCTAAATGTAATGTAAGAGATATACAATTTTTGCGTGGGAGTAGCGATAAAGTGATTTATTTAATATTGTTTTTTATAATTCTGTTAAACTAACGTAAACATAATCGAATAATCGAAATTCCTCATCGTGAATTTGAAAGGAAACGTCAGGCAGTCAAGTCGACTCGACGAATCAGAATCACGCATGCATAACTTAAAATTAGTTGCATCACTGTCTTTCACAGCAAAATGGTTTTGGTTTTCTCTATCTGAAATTTAGTGTCATGCTTAGAATAGTAACTGCATGAAATCTACGAAACGTTCTGCATGCATGACGTTTTGACGTTGTCACTGTTGTCTCGTCAGTCAAGTTCAGAATAGTGATGCACCAAAATAGGTCGACTAATTCAATAAAAAAAAGCCTCACTACACATGGAATTTGTATGTACTTATTTTAAGCTCCTCGGTTGAACGCACGGCTATACATCAAGCATTGTATAGTATTTTCGTAAAATGCGAGGTCAACTTACACGGGAAATGTACAGGCGCGGTCGCAGCCCAAGATTTTGGGGGGGGTCATCATTAGTGCCAAGGAATATTTTTAGGGAAATGGTTACCTACCTAATTGATAAATACCTACCTAGTCTAAAAACTTTTTTTGTACCTATATGCCCATTTTTAGTTAGTAATGCACGTAAATCATTTAGTCTCTCGACAGCTTGGGCTTGAATGATTTAGGGGGGGGGCATGACCCTTAGGACCCCCCCCCCCCCTCGGACCGCGCCTGGAAATGTATAGCTTGATGTGTACTATACAGGGTGTTAGGGTAGACACCGTTACTTTCACTTTGAAATCGCAAAAAAAGAACTGCTGTTCCCATACTTTTTGTCGATTTAAGTGAACACAAATGTATGGAACAGCTGATTTATTTTCGCGATTTCAAGGTTGGTCCCATAGAAAAAGTATATTATAGATGACCCCAAACCACTAGTTTCAAGGATAACGGTGTCCACCCTAACACCCAGTATAATTCCATAACGCTATTAGAAGATCATGTTGGAGATCATCCAAAGAATGAAAGAACACTAAATATCAACAAAATGCTAACCATTTTTCTTCTTCGCGTGACTTGTTGATACACATAGTGTTGGTGCGTTTTTCTGTTAAATAGCGGCATGCTGCGGCGGGTGCGGTGGCGGACAGTTGTAATAACCGGACAGTATCTGACACGGAGCTACTCAAACACACGCGGTACACATTATTGTCTGCCACCGCCACCATAGACCTGTGTTTTCACAAGGTGTGCTATAAGATAACCCGCCCCGCCCCTAACCCTTAGGACGACTCTGTGACTACCTGCGTAGTGGAGCTCAGACAGACGCCCAGCGGAGCCTTAATAGGGCTAGGCTGTGCCCTACTGGCTAGTTGGCCGAAATATGTCCGTGGCCTATTGGTATCCTTCCCAGCACACAATGATGATATTAGTTTGGCGAATATTTCTGCGCTGCTTAAGCGCTACTGCTGAGTAGAGTTCCTGGGCTCCATTCCCAGGTCGAGCAAAGTGTTATTGGGATTTTCTACAAGTTTCTCAGTAGCAGCCCGCAGTCTAAATTTGTGCCAAGTTGATGGCTCGCCCTCTATTACATGAGACTTATAGATAATTAGCGAAATGTGGGTGTATACCTCTTACTAACTGACTAACCCTTGGAGGATTACAGGTGTGATGTTATGTTATAAGTACTATGTACATTCTACACAACAAAATTCAAAATTTAATGTATGGTATTTAGATGATGGGACTCTAGGAGGTGACGTACCTAGATACTGTTCTAAAAGATCTCCAATTCCTAAAGCAGCAGTTCTAATCCATCGGCCTTGACCTCAACTACTCAAAATGCGAAATTTACCCTTGTGACAATACTGGCAGACAATCGACCATTCAGAAATTCAATTCAATAGCCCCTGATAACAAAGTTTTGGAAAAAAGTTCACTGCACCTCCTAGGTTCCCCAATTTTAGAAGACAGTTTCTCACCTTTCGTTGATGAAAAAATTAAATTTGATTGGACGACCGTGCGTGGCTGCAGGCCACACTACCCATTCGTTTCGGTGGGCTCGGCGTCCGCAAAATTTCCAGTTTAAGCTTACCGGCGTTCCTGTCCTCGGTCCACAGCACCGAAAAGTTAACCACAAGAATTTTAACCGCTTCTCAGGTTCACTTTGAAGTGCCGTGTTTGACTGATGCGATGAACGCCTGGAAAATGGCTTGTCCGGATACGGAGCAGCCCGAGAACTCGTTCTCCCAGAGACAGTGGGATGAGCCGCTCTGCAGGTTGGTACGGAATAACCACATTAATACGTCCACCAATACTGCTGAGCGTGCCCGCCTACTGGTTGTGGGAGAGTGGGAGTCGGGCCTCTGGCTTCAGGCGCTACCGTCACCCAACATAGGCACTATGCTGGGTGACACCACTTTCCGGCTCGCTACAAGTCTGCGTTTGGGCACCACATCGCTGTCAGTGCGGCGAAGCAGTCGACCGCCTCGGACACCATGGCCTTTCCTGCAGCAAGAGCGCTGGTCGGCTGGCACGGCACGCAAGCATTAATGACATCATCAGTCGGGCTCTTGTCACCGCCGGGGTGCCAGCTGTTTTAGAACCCAATGGCTTGGCACGCGACGATGGGAAGAGACCAGACGGAATGACCATAATGCCTTGGAAGATGGGTAGGCCTTTGGTGTGGGATGCAACCTGTGTCGACACCCTCGCGCCATCCCATCTTCCTAGCACGGCGGGCTGTGCTGGGGCGGCTGCTGCAGGTGCAGAAAACCTCAAACGGCGCAAATAAAACAACCTTATTGGCAGCTATATTTTTGAGCCGTTTGGGGTTGAAACACTAGGGCCGTGGGGTCCCAGTGCTCATCGAATATTTCGGGACATCGCCCAGCGGTTGGTCGAATTTTCACGCGACCAGAGGGCTGGCCAATTTCTAGGTCAAAGAATCAGCATTGCCATCCAACGTGGCAAAGCTGCCAGCCTCTTTTGGGTACTTTTCCCACTGACAGCGATGCGGAAGAATTTTTTGACGCCCTATGAGCCCTTCCTTTATATATATTTTTTTCCCTTTGTATATATTGCTAGACTTAGATTGTGTATTTTATTTAAAATGTTAATAAAGCTTATAATTAAAAAAGTACTTTGTTGATTATATCTACGGTTATACCTCTTGATTTATTGTTTACCATTTTGGGACTGTACAGCGTCATCGCATCGTGCCTATCGTGTATCGCTGCTTTGTGCAGTGAAATGATTGCTTACAAAGGTTTTTATTACCTACTTATTTTTGTATGCTTTCATTTAATTAAAACTGAAACGCCCGAATAATTTTTGTTTTGATTACCTACTTGTAAGTAAAATAAACACCTGACATGAAGAAATCATTTTCAGTTCGCAAGAATGCTGACGATTACGGGAACCTTATGAAACAATTTCTATCAGCTGCCAAAAAATAAGTTCTTAAAAAATGGGTGCAGGCCAAATCGGAGGGATTGCCACTTTGCGTAAATACTCTACTTTTAGCTTATTTTATATAAATTATCCTCAAGCCTAATGATCCTTGTAACGAGTTTATCATATTATTCCAGTGGATATGGATTTTAAAAATGCTGCTTCATTTCTTGGCGAAACAGCGGAATCCACGGAAGCCCAATATGTTGTAAGTCTCAGTTTTTTTTTTTAATTTCATGCCCCATGTCGTACCCCTTAGAAATATATTTTGGTAATGGCATAAAGTAAATTACCAACACTGCCCTGAAAAAATCGCATGTACGAACTCGTGATCGACTGCGACATGGTGAGGGGCCAGTTTACAGTGTCCAGTTCAGTCATAAGGTTTCAAGTTTTCAGCAAGTCTAAATCCTCACACGTTTGCATAGCATAGTTGTAAAAGTACTGTACGTACTTCTTTCTGTAGGTCCTGGGTTCGAATCCTAGATCGGGTCTTAAAGAGCTATTGGAGAATTCGTGAATTCCACGTAAAGCTGCTTGTACGTAATGCCGCCTGAGCCTAATCTCCGGTCCTGTCGGATTGCCGTCCCATTGGACTAACGTAGGTACCTAAGTGAGGGCAGAGAGTGCATCTGTGTTTGCGTACCTACTATACTTAGTTGGCCGCTGTGACTGAAATTAGGTCAGGAGATGATTATTATCTAACTTCTAAATAATATTATAAATATAAATATCTAATTATAAACGCTAAGGTTTGTTAGTATGCTTGTTACTCTTTCACGTAAAAACTACTTAATGGATTTGGATGAAAATGGCAAACAGGTAGTTTATAACCTGGATTAACACATAGGATACTTTTTATCCCGATATTCCCACAGGATCGAGACTGACGCGGGTGAAACCACGGGGCGCAGCTAGTAATATAAAAAAGGTTTCATAGTCATGAAAACTTGCTTGTTGCTGTGCGGAACTTACCTACAATAAATTTTGTGTTGTATTTAGAGCTTAGAGTTTTTTTGTTTTTGTGATGTGTTCATCTAGGTATTAGATATTATCACTCTACCGCGTGGGATAGGTACGTGATACGTCTGTCGATCACAATGCGTAGTGTGGATACACTGGAGGCGTACCTACATAGCCCCCTCACCAATCTGGTGCATAGGTTCACAAAATTTGGTGAGCAATATTGTATCCCGTTCGTTTGTAGTATGTCCCACACATGACCAAACGAACGGATCAACAATATAATATTTTTTATATCCGAATACTTATATTGGAATAAAATAGAAAACCATCTAAGTATTATGAGATTCTGGAGATTCATCTTCAGCAGTCCATGGTTCCAAAAACACAACGAACTGACGAAGATTTTTTGTACTCAGGTCCATTATTTATCACACGCGATGATGTTTTGCATGGGCGTTCTGATAGAAGCTCACGTGGTACTCACACCTGCTAATTGTGTGCATGGTGAGAGATATAAGTTCAATGTAGTGGCTGGCACACACAGGTTTCTGGAAAACACTGGCACCATGCGAACGGTGGACCATCTTTGTGTGCATAGAGGTATGAAGTACTTATTTGCAACACCCGTACTTTACTGCAATACCTACCCGTATTATATTTTTAAGAACGTTCCCATTCTAACCTGTCTTAATCTGTAAAAAATATCTCATTACGTACATGTTTCACAAGTTTTTGACATCGTTGAGATGAGATTGCGACCAGATTTTGAACGTTTTTTAATCACGAGTATTCGCCTTCAGCTTTCATTTTAATAGACTGACTCAATAAAGTCGTCAAAATATAAACGGCTTAGATAAAGGTAAGGATCATAGGTTACTAGAAAGAGAAAACATGCTCCAAAGTGAAGAATTAAAACATTTCGGAGGTCTGGTGTGTCGGGAATTTGTGTATCTAGTAACCCTAGAGTAATTCATAAAGTATTTAAATAACAGTGAAAGGAACGTATAACATCATCAACATACACAAAGTGGATTAAATGCGTAGGTATAGGTAATTATAGAAGCTAACTTCAAAACTATTCAAGCAATGTTCGTAAATGTAGGGGTCACTGGCACCGCACCAAAGGCTACTTCTACAAAATGAAAGAATTCAAAGATTGGCCCAGCAATCACGGATAAATAGGTGTAGGTACCTCATACCTCTTCCTTTTTTGATTAATACCTACCACGTAAGTCAGAGAAAAAATCGAAAGTTGGTTAGAGCCTGGAGGTGGGTGAGGCAGAGAGAGATTTTGAGATTGCTTTTCAGTGTGAAATCCGATATAATAAAAAGAAGAGCAAAATGTTCTTTATTTTTAACCGACTTCTAAAAGGTTCTCAATTCGACTGTATGTTTTTTGTTTTTTACGCGATTACTCCGCCAGTTATCGTAGTTGTATAAGTAGTTTTGGAGTTAGCTTCAATAATACCTACGTTTTTTTCCCCACCACCACTAGGTATAAGGACGATGTTTTAAGTTAAAGTAGAAGAAATTTGTTTTTTTTTGTAAAATGTTTGTATTAAATATCCTTAAGTTACGAATCGAACTTGAATATATACTTATAATTTATCTTAGGTTATAACACATCACAGCGATGGACAGATTGTTTGACAGACAATTTGGCGTTACTAGTTCTAAGCCAGCAATACTCTTTCCATAAGTACGAGGATGGCTCCGAGTTCGTAATGAATCGTGTTCGTTATGGAATTTCTACTCCTAAAGACGAAAGTGTGTACACAGACACTTCTTGCAAGTATTTCGGTTGGGGCAGTAGGAGAAATGTAAGTGTTATTACTTTTTTTTTTAATTAACATTCAGAAAAGGGAATCCCAACAACAGATTTTCATTACGGTACCTACTCCTTTAAGGGGGATGCGCCAAGGTAGCCCGCGAAATTAAAATTATCTTACGTTTTTTGCAATTTGCAAGTCAGTGTCAGGTTGTAGATATATATGTTGATTAAAATATGATACGCGGCCGTAGTAAATGTAGCTTTACATAATTATAATCATTAGATAGGTACAGCAATACAACTCCGTTAGAATAATCCTCAAACATGATTTCTTGAAATAGTCATTCAATAAGATTATATGAACTTAGAGGGTTGTATTGATGATTTTTGTGATTATAATGCTATAAATAAATATTAGATACGGCGGCGTATCACATTTAGATCAACATACAACTTAACTGACCTGCAAATAGCAAAAAACGTAAGAAAATTTGAATTTCGCGGGCTATCCTGATGCTTTCGCCTCAATAATTTCTGATCCCGATGTCCCAAAACGAAGTAAGTAGGTAGGTGGTACCTAAAGTCGGAGAAGCAGACGTTGGGATGGTACATATACTTGTATATTAGGCAAGTCAATACTGCTATACCTACAGAGCGTTCACCATAAATAGGAAATCCCCTGTTAATATAGGAATTGGCAGCATTGCCTATGGTATTGCCAATGGTTAATTTAGTAATCACTTCAATATAATTAGTCATGCATATTTTTTTAAATTATATCTACTGTTATAAAAGTAAGTAGGTACTTAGGTACTTACTAAAAGGAAAAGTGAATGAGTCAATTACGGTAAGTACTTAAGTAAATTAATAATTGATTTAAAATTTTTAGACAATAGGTAATTATGGTCTATCTATAGGAACGACCCCAGTCATAATAAATAACACTGTCACTTGTATGAACGGGCGACACTATTCGTCTCCATGCGACTATGTCGTGTCTTTCCATAATTTTCCGTTTAGAACCACACTTTTTGTACTGAGATCCTATTTGGCTTAATATTTTCCACAAAGTCGTTCGACCGCCGTTAAAACTTATGTCATTCATTTATTCCACATGTACCAAAATTCAAGGAAGTAAGTAACAACTTTACTGATGGTAGGTAAACATTTCATGGATTTTATTTTTTTAAACTTAAAAAAGTGGAGCTCGATGATTTCGATTTATGTTCAAATTTTTGAGACGTAGAGACAGCAACTTTGTCATCTTTACATACATCATCATCATACGTCATCGTTACATATTCTACTTACGGTATTTTTCCGACAGGACTGCAATAGACAAATAAACTGTTTTTATTATTTTAATTCAATAAAATTCAACAAAGAATATGTAGACAGGCAAATTCATCACAAATTAAATTAAAATAAGTAGGTAAATCAATTAGTAAATTATTATCATAGTATCAGTGGTTCATTAACGGAGCTTAGTTTACCTTTTCTCGCCCATACCTAAAAGGAAAAACCTTCAACATAATCTCTCTTGCACTGCTTCTAAATAGCGTTGGCATGATTAATTAGGAAATTACACAAAAACCAACAGCTTGATAAGCAATGATGCGAAGTGCCAACATGGCAAGGGACAAGTTATGGTGAACGGTCTGTCTGTACAATATTTTATAGCAGCCCTAATTCAATAATTACCTAATCTAGTAAATTTTTTAAAGTTCATTTTTCATTAGGTCTGAGGTTCACGCTAATTAGTAGGTAGGTACCTATGTTTTCTTACTAATTATCCTCTCCAGGGTCTCTTGATCCCGCTGTTGATTGAACTCCGGCGCATGGACGTCGTCATACTACCCAGAAGCAAATGTTTGGCGATGTTTAATTACCAGGAAAAATTTCTTTGTGTCCAGCAATCACCGTGCCGGGTAAAGATGCCTATTTTATTACCGACTTAAAAAAATGAGGTTATCAATTCGACACGCATTCTTAGTTATTACTTTTAAGAGTTTATATCTACTTATACCTCAGCTTAAATTCACTATAAATCTCGCTCGCACCATACGACTCGCGGACTGGGTGCTGGCGGCTCCAAGGCTCGAAAAGTTGAGGTTGCTTGCTTGCTTTTTACGGTGAAAATAATGGTAATTTAAAAACATAAGACCTGCTCTGTAGTTAGTTCAGTTATTATGCAAAGTTTAATCATCTAATTTGAAGTATTTTTTTAATACCAGCCGTTTTAATTCGGTTTAGAATTTTAACTTTGGATTTTTTTTTATCAAGAAAATTTTATTTAATCTATTTTTCGTCAAATAGGTACTGCTTCAATCCTCAACTTTAACATATATTTATTTCAAAATTAATGCTGCAGTACTTTCGAAATAACGGCCCTTTATTTTACAGTTAAAATACTGTACCTACTTAGATCTTTCAAGTATTTTATTTAACCGTAACCACCTAAATCAGCGAAGTCGGCAAAATTTCGTATAAGTAGTTAGGGTATGGCCCTACGACGACCTCTTTTAAGTGTGTGTGAAGGCCCCTTAGGTAGTCTGCGAATGTTTAGGAGGTACCTGATGTTGTGCGGACGCATCACAGACATAGGATTTGAAAGGTACCAGAGGGCTTAAAACAGTCACTTTGGCAGAATCATAATAGGAAAATATTATGAATCATCGTAAAATGTCTGCGTGCGATTCATATTACGAAATAATTCATCTGTTTGATAGTTTTCTATGGAGATTCGTAAAATGGTCCACATAATATGAATTGCTTTTGTGTCAAATTAGAGGAATTGCTAATGACAGCTGGGATTCAGGAAATGAACTTCTTTTAGAGGAATTGCTAATGTGGCCGGTTTAGGCCCCCAGGTAAGCCTGCCATCCATTTTGAAAGACGGAGGTTTCATTCTGACTTCTTCCATCGATTGGAGGACTTTTACCGACTAGATACACGGACTCCTTAGCGTATTATGAGGTGAAGAACAGATAGTTAATTGATTCAGGCGTGGCTTTGCGGAAATCCATTATAAAATACAATAGCCGTAGATATAGTAGTACTCGGGTCATACACAAAAAACGAAAAAAATATGTTCATGCAATATAAAACCGATATTTTAATATTAATATCAACATTAAATACATTTAATAGTTATATCGTCTTGAAAACTTATCATGTTTTTTAACCGATTTCTTCAAAAAGGAGGAGGTTCTCAATTCGTCGGTATGTTTTTTTTTTTTTTTATGTTTATTACGCGATTACTCGGCCAATTATGAATCGATTTTGATGATTATTTTTGTTTGGTAAGCCATGCTTCCGAGGTGGTCCCATATAAATTTTATTAACTTTGCTTGCGTAATTTTTGAGTTAGCTTCAATATACGTATTTTTCCCACTTAGTTTATCTAGACGATATCCTGTTTGACTCCTTCACTGTTATTTACATAGCAGGTAGTATTCGGATTTGTGTAGGGCAGGTACCACAACTAAAAAGTAAAAATAAAAACTTTTTACAAAAAAAAAAACAACCGACTTCCAAAAAAAACACTAAAAAAGTGAAAAATAACTTTAATTTCGGAAGTCGGTGGCAAAAAACGGAAATTGAAAAGCAAAGACACCGACTTCCGAAATTAAAGTTATTTTTCACTTTTTTTGTGTTTTTTTTGCAAGTCGGTTGTAATTTTTTTGTAAAAAATTGCGCTTTAATAAATTTACTTCTTTTATTTTTTTTCTGACATGAAAAATCGCAATTTTATTTAATTACACACGTTTTTGGTCGATTTCAGTGTTTCTTTCCTGTGCAAAGGCTATCCGATTAATTTGCCTTTAAAAATAAATAAAAAGATCAAGATAGTATAAGCGTATGGGCGCTGTATGCAAATATCACATTGCTTAAATTTTAACTTCATAATGTAGGATGCCATGTTTTGATTTATCAAAATGTGTCTCTCGTGTGAAAACAAAATGTGTCGACATCTTTACCGTATAAACTAATTTTTTTTAAACTAAGACTTAGTGTAAAAAAAAAAGGTTATTTATTTATGATCAAGATGGCGATTTGGCGAATCATAGAAAAACGGCCGACGAATTTCATGTAGGATGATTCCAGATGATTCTCACGAGGATTGTAATATATTTTTATTTAATATTCTGTTCCTTTATATGTCCACAGAAAGATTTTATCTGTTCTGTGGACAAAATATTTTTGATTATTTTTTTGTACGGAATTGGTAAAGATTTTTGAGTATGACTTGTTTAGGGGTCAAAGAGAACTTTATTTTAAGTTTTTTGTGCATTGTTTCTATTCTTGATCTTTTTGATATGATTATATAAGGCCAATTTTTGTTTTCTTCTGTAGACAAGACAATTTCTTCTGTAGACGTAAAAAAACTAAAAACGTGATTTTATTCCTAAAATATCCAAGATTGATCTCTACTGATATTATTATCGAACTTTAAATAAATATAACGTTTCATAACAATTCGCGGAGTTTTATTATAAATATTTTGTAATGTTCACTTTTTGTGTATGACCCACTCTGTATCCAGCGCTCGGTGTGGCAACACGTCGTGTTCTGGTTTGCAGTTGGTCAATCGTCATCCTGAGGATGTCTCGTTGAGAGGTGAAACACGTGTCGATTTCTTACAGGGTTTTTTATGACTCTTGAAGAATAGCTAAGCGGAATAGGCTAATAAATATATCTACGTCTATTGTATTCTTAGGTGAAGACCATTGTTGTTAGCTAAATTAAAAAAAAAATTGGTACGTACTATGTTCTCACCTTGCATTTCCTTATAGGTTAGAGAGAACAAACCAAAAAGTACGATTACACCTACGTTTTGCAATGAATTTTGACACTAGGAAGACCTGTTTTGCAGTACCTACCTAAGCAACTAAGTATCTTGAAATGTGTTCTAGGTGACTCCCAATTTAATTAATATAGATCGCACCTATTTATAAAAAAAGATAAGATGTAGATAATGTGTCAATACTTTTTCAGTCGGAGAAATTCGGAGCATTGTGTCCAGTAAGTACATTACTATATACTTCTTAAAAACATACCTAGGTATATTAAAGATTATATTTTTGAGTAAACTTATCGTATTACCCAGTTACTGGGTCGTGAAGGTCAGATAGGCAGTCGCTCCATGTAAAATTCATCTGCATCCGGTTAGACTGGAAGCCGACCCTAACATAAATAGGAGAATGGCTTAGGCTAGGCAGATTGATTTTTGAGTAAACTTACTTAAAAGAGTACCTATGTAAGTCGGTGCACTGCACCTTCGCGTTTTTGAGTTCGTTTCGAAAAATAGCTTTATGTCCAATGTTCAATGTAGTACCTGCAATGCAAATAATGTAATACGAGTACCTACCTACGCGACATGCGCAAACGCATAAAACTGACTCGACCGTGAAAATGGAATATCTATAAATAAGTAAATACCAAAAACGTGTGCTAAACCGGTTGACGTGAAAAATAACGAAATCAGCAGGCGAAATAGGCCACATACCTCATCGTCATTATCACCACTGCTGGACCTATGCCTCTGCAATCGCACGCCATCCAACATGATCCTCGACGACTGTCACCCATCTGCGCAATCCCACTTCTGGGCAATAGCCTCTAAAGTAGTCAAGCCTTTGTGACCTGGCGCGACTGACTCAGGGCACCAGAGGCCCTAGACAAAGTGACATTCTATCAGCAATAACGATGACAGTAAAGGCAAAACTGTATATTGTTAAATTGTGAACTGGTATCAAACTTGCTTGTGATGTAACGCTCCTTGCGCTAAAAATAGGTAAATAGCTGTGAGCAACTTGGATATAGCGCACCCTGGCCGCTGCCGCGGCACGCCTCGCTTCGCTGGCACGGCTCGCGCGCTGTTGGTCACAGTTCTAACCTATAAACCTAAACCATTTCACCCAGTTCTCAATTTTCGGGCAGTTTATAATGTTACGGAAATAATATCGGCACTAACGAAACGACGTATACTTATTTCGGAGAGGCCTCGTGTCTGCCAACAATTGACTATTGATGTTCTGAAATCTTCCTCTGTAGGTCAATCTTCTGAATAGGTAACTACTTACTTTTAACAGCATTCCGTTTTTAGGACGACGTAGGCTCCGTAATCGTCTGTTCCGGCTTTGTACGAGGAATGATGATTTCTCGTCTCGTGGATCGGCCGTGTGGTGTAGGCTTCTTAGATTTGAGCAAGTACTCTAAGTTCCTGACCTGTGGGGTGGATGACTCTCGCGACGTTCTTGCCAGTGATGACGACGGTATCGTGGAATTCGATGGTCGGCCCTTTCCGACACCTATTATGCATACCCTACCTCCAGAAAATAGCACCAGTGACGAAACATTCCCAGACCCAGCGCCAAAGGAAGAAACAATAGTACCAGAGTCAGTAGAGGTAGTGACAACGCCAGAGTCACTAGCATCAGTAACAACGACAGAAAAGACCACAACCATTGATATATAAATGACCACAACAGAAAACACAGTACCTACTTAAATAGTTATGGAAGTACTATATTTTTTCTTTATAACGTCTTATTTGGAAATCAAACACGGTACGACAACCACGAGTGTTCTCGCATCAATGATCACCTCTCAATAGGAGATACGTCACATTTGTCTACCAAATAACAAATAAACAAATATGAATATAATTTTATTAAGTGTCACTTCTGTCAAAATGTTTTCTTTGCGTTTTTTTAAATGTTTATTTTCTCTGTAAATAGTTTTATTGCTAATGTGGTTACATAACTAAGAAGTTCTTCTTGAGATTTTCACTTGATGTCCATTAATTGGAAACAGTAGCATTTCTATTTTAAGGGGACCAATGTCATCGGCTTCTATTTTGAATGATCGCACCACGCTTGATATTATACTTTTCATTATAAGCATGCCGAAGTTACGTCCTGAAAAACATTTTTAAATTAATTTAATCGTGTCAGCTCTTGCCGTCGTGCTGCTACCTTAGCTGGGTGGTAGTGGTCAGGCAGTCGAACTACGTGTAAAAAAATACTGGTATTCAATGTAATCAGTTAGACTGGAAGCCGACCCCAATACGTTAAAAGGAAAAGACTTGGCAGATGATTGAGGCTCTAGCCGGCCCTGACATTATATTATGTCTATGGTGTATCTATTCATACACGAAATATTGAGGTCAATATACTCATTATTATGAACAACTTTTACTATGGGAGCAAACCTGATATCGCGAAAACAAAATCAGCTGTGGTGTATCAGAAAGGGGTGTGTCAAAATTAAGGGTGTGAAAACAGACCATTAAAACGAACTATTTTCTCAATGGGAACAACATCGTAATCGCGAAAAAATAATCAGTCGTCACTCGTCCCATACATTTGGGTATTAAAGTTTTGTATTGGACGACTGATTATTTTATCGCGATTACGAAATTGGCCCCATGGAGAAAGTTCTTCAGTTTGATTGCCTGCACACCCTTATTTTTGACCACACCTTTCTGATACAACCTGTATAAAGTAGGATAGTAGGTTTACTAAAGCATGCACACTGCTATATGCATGCATGCATGCTACATGCATGGTATACTGCTATAAGTGCAATAATATGTAAATGAATATTTAGTACCGATACAGTTTCTGGAGCCATAGCTGAATGGCAGGAAGGCGGCAGGGTGTCTGCTGCGTGATCGTTCGGGCAGGAACCTGTCGGGGTCAAACTCATCAGGTCTGGGGCCCCATGCGGCTGTAGACTGATGTATCGCGAAGGCTCCTATCACGGCTCCAGTGCCCGCTGGCAAAGTTACACCACATGTAGCTGTAATGAGCAAATGTTGTTATCATTACATCACATGCTGTCATTTAACAAAGAGAAAATATTTTGAAAGCTCTAAATGCTGTTATATAAAAGTAATAGCGTTGTGGACACCTATACAGGGTGTCCCTGGAAGTATGAATCAAATCGAATAGGGGTGTGGGCATGGTAATTTCCAAACTTTTTAACCCTGAGAATATCGGTGCAATTTTTTACGGTTTTACTTTACCGTCCTAACTAGTATCCTAACTAATAATAAAAATACGAAAGTGAGTTTGTTTGTGTTTGTTACGCTTTCAAAGCTAAAACGGCTGAACGGATTTGGATGAAATTCGGCACATGGGTAGACCATGACCTAGATTAGGAAACAGGATACTTCTTATGCCGATACTCCTACGGGATCGAGACTTATGCGGGTGAAACTGCGGGGCGCAGCTAGTAGCAAAGGTTGGTAGGATGGGGGTTCAACGCAAAAATCAGGATTGTCGCTTAACCTTGCCAACATTATACAGTGCACCTTGGTTAAGTCCCCTGGGGGCCCTGGGTAAGCGAGAAACCTGAAAAAACTACTTTAAAAAAAAATCGGGACTTTATAGTTAAATTTATTCTTATAAATTGAATTACAAAGTCCCGATTTTTTTTCCATAAATAATAATTTATCATTTTCCAAATACGCAGTTTTAATGAACCTTTTCACCTCTATAAATGTAAAACCGGCCAAGTGCGTGTCGGACCACGCACAATGAAGGGTTCCGTAGTTGGGCTGAATTATCCCAAGAACAAACTTAAAATTGTAGTTCAAAAACATGTTCTCTTATACCTACGAAATGTATGGGAGAACATGTTTTTGCAAAGCTGAAGTTGGTGGATTATTACTCGTTAACTTGTAGAGCCTACTTAGATGTGATAGGTTTCCTTTTAATTTCTTTATGTATACTACTGCTGTGAATTTTAACCTAACCTAACAATTTAGCTGGTAGGGTAGGGACACTTGACTAACAAAAATGTGCACGTTAAAGCTTAAAATTTCGCAAACGGATACCTGAATCCAAAAATAGTTTTCACAAACTGTTGGTGTGCGGTGGTTTTCTAAACATGCCGCGGACAGACGGTCATGGTGAAACTATAAGGGTTCCTTGTTGAGTACGGAACCCTAAAATCGGTACATTTCGATCTGTCTTAGAGGACTAAAAAAACTATCATTTTAAACCTGACTATTTGAGAAAATGGAAACCCTCTTTAATTGATAAATAATCCTAGTTTCCTTGAGATACCAATTATCCCAGTTACCTACATACATCCGATGAAGGGGCAGAATTATTGTATTTAACCAAAAATAAAAAAATCATTTCATTGCAAATAAAATAACTTACGTAAATAAATATCCTTGTCTACATTCCTCGCGATAATCGGAACCACGGTGTAGAGCCTCATGCTCTCTTTGATGACTCGCTCTAAATAGTGCATCTTCTGTAAGTCTTCTTTAGTGGATCCTCGCTTTTCTGTGCCGAAGATTGATTGTTGCCTGCACGGAACGTTAAAAATAAATAAAATTGCCTAATTTGATATACAATAAATGATCATCAAAATAGGTTAGTAAACTTAACCTATACCCCATTTGAAATAAGATTAGACGTATAGATATGCCTTTTTTACATTCCGTTCAACCGATTTTGAATTCTATTGCGTTGGTGGCATGACAAATGGCAGCCGCAGTAGATAGTTGGAATTGTGTAACTTTTTTTGCTTTTAATGCTATCCTTATGCCTACAGTATAGAAGTCAAAATCGGTTGAACGGACTGTAAATGGGTTTGTTTTAATGTCTAATCTTATTTCAAATGGGGTATAGATGTAATGGAATTGCCACGTATCAAGTAATAAATTGGGTTTTTAAAATATCTACAGTAATATTTTTTACCTATGAGAGGATTTTTACCTATGTTCTTTTTATTTATTGGGAAAATATACAATGTGGAGACGACAATACAACATTAAATGAAAACACTGGCAATACTAATGCTTAAGAGTATTTTGAAACTATCAAATAAATCCTAACATGGAAATTAACAAAGTCATTTTTTCAAACAAACTAAATACCTAGTAGTGATGGGCCGACTATGGGATTTGCCGATCTTTGACTAGCTATTCGTAACTATTGGATATATTTGATTAATTTTTTGTAAGTATGTAGACCGAGAAAGACATTAGATATACGGAGTTATATTTTTTGTCGTATTGTCGTCTTACCTTGTATACATTACAACAAGGACTAACTAACTATACCAATGATAATATAACAACAAGATCTAACTTTAGTCGGAATCAATGTGCCTAGCCTTTTCCTATTTAGGGGTCGGCTTCTTGTCTAACCGGATGCAAGATTATCAGTGTTACATAGAGTAACCGCCTATCTAACCTCCCCAATCCAGTTACTGGGTAAACGATACCCCTTGATATGACTGAGTGTCACATAAACGCCCGGGTACTGTAGGTAGAGTCGGCAAGGTATGGCTGTTGACCACGTTTAAACCAAAGGTTTAAAAAAACGGTGAAAATTGGTCTTTTCAACTGCTATGGCAACTTTATCGGGTGTAGGTACACTCACAAGCATAATAATTATGTACCTATATACTTATCAAAATTCAAAGGCGATTTTTTAGTGGAATAAACTTTTGGGGGACTGTCTTATGTAATTTTGTCGTTCGTTCGAAAAGTTCTGATTCTCAGCCTATTTTGAATAAATGATTTTTGATTTTGATTTTGAGACCAGAAATATTTAATAATAGATCCAAATTACTGTGTTCGTAACAACATAAAAATTACAATCAATTGTGAACATAGGTGAAAATCACTTTTATTTGCTCAGTTTATGTATACATAGTGCTCGTGACTGCAAAGTAACTTACTCAAGCAGTACTTTCTCCTGTGCATCCTGATGTATTCCGAGGAGGACGAGGGTGTACGCTATGACAAGAGCCGTGGTGTCATTGCCAGCGATCGTGATCGAGTCAATGTGTTCACGAAGTTGTACGTCCGTGAACTCGATCTCTCTACCAAATAATAAGTCAAGGACGGCGCGGAGTTTACCTTCTGAAAATATATCGGCGAAATATGAAAACCGACGAAACTAACTTTATATTCCACAAACAAAACAAATTAAAAATCTGGAGTCACACGTGTTAGGGCATAAATCGAACAGATTACGTGTGACTCCGGATTAATAATTTGTCTGTCTGTGGTGTCTTGTTTATACCTTTTTAGTCGTAGTTGGGTTTTAGTTTTTATTACTTAATTTTTTTTTAAATTTTTTTAGTGTTATAATATATATATTTTTGATATGTGCTCATTAAACCCTTTCATTTGATACCTAACATGGTACGAGTAAACAATATTTTTTTTCAAGTTCCTGACTTTATGTCCTCTAGAGGGCGCCATTTTTAATTTAATGTGACGTCACATGGCCTGTAACCAGCGGACGACCAAGAGGCTTCCAACGATACCTCACTTGTCAAATTGTGATGAGTGGTTTAGAAGATATGAGGGAACAGATGAACATACATACATACATACATACCGATCAAAATCATAACCCTCCTTTTTGCGTCGCCGTAGTCGGGTAATAAGTAGGTTTCAGTATAGAAACCCAGAGGGTTTCTCGACATGCAGCTTATCATTGAAGAGTTAACGCATATTATATAGTCATCATCTGCCTAGCCTTTTCCCAACTATGTTGGGGTCGGCTTCCAGGCTAACCGGATGCAGTTGCATACCAGCATATTACATAACGCATAATATATAGTGCTCAGTGCTCTGTGAGTTAACGTTAGGCAAATACTTGCGAATATTTCAATGGTACCTACCTACAACAGGATTAAGTTTTTCTTCTTCTGTACTATAATAACAAACTTTTTATACATCCTATCAAACAACTCTTTTGATCAAATAAGTACCTACCTATAAACGTAAGTGATTAGTATAGTGTAGTAGTTTGCTTAAATCAATAGAGATTATGTTAAACTATGAATGATGATGACGTCGACACCGAACCTTTTTTTTCTAAATCCAACATTCCTTATACGCACATACGCACGTGCAAATATAATGTGCTCGAGCACAAGAATTAAAAATTCAGGTTCAAATATTTGATTAAATAACTATAATATGTAAATCGAAACTATTTACAGACTTGTTTTTGTAGACTTTTAACAGTTTCCTTTTAGAAAAAATCATGTTTCATACAAATATTTGTTCATACAGCAGGTATAAACTATTATGCTTCTCGAACCACAAATGTTTGGGTAGGACTTTGCTTTAACATCCATCGACTTAAGGGGTGGGAGTGGGGGGGAGCGAGGGGAGGGGGTGTACAACGCCCCCTGTGAAGGAAAAGTTGCGGAGCCCTCCCTTTTTGAGATATGATTTTTTTAATATTCTAACCAAACTTTCGAATTTTCTTATATTGACATCGATTTAAAGGTCGGAAGAGGTAAGGGGTGACTAATAAAATGAAGGGGGATTTTGTTTTATTTTTTTCTCGTAAATCATTGATCTCCGCAACTTAAAACTTTACGTGGAGGCTTCTAATAATATGATCTATCTGTAAATATGGTATCCCAACTCGACGGATGTTAAAGTAAAGCTTAGCCAATGTTTGTGTCAGATTGCAAGTGGTAAGTGAACTGTCGACTTTTCCATAAATCTTTTTTTTGTGTTTAATAATGAGATGTGAAATTCGCAAAACATAAGATAATCTTACCGGGTTGTGCTTGAACCCCATTCTTTATTTTCTTCTTTTCATATTCCAAACGTCTTTTTTGAACTACCTGCAATAATTAAAGCCAATCACAAACGTTGTAAACTTTATACCCCCGGTATGCAGACTCGTAGAGTCGCGCCACCACTGAAGTCCGGTGGAAAATTGTTAAACAATTTTTTTTTAAATGCATTTTGATGCAATTAGAAAGATAAGTACTAATTGAATAATATTGTGACAAAGGTTACAAAACTCATTGCTTCAATGTTTGAAAACTTTTTCTACCCGACAACTAGACCTACGCAATGTAATGTCACCGTAAGATTGTGAGAACCGTTAGTTTATAATTAATCGGTAATATTTCCTTTAGGTTATAAACTGTCGAAAAATGGTGAACTGGGTCTGGGTCTGGGTGATGAAATGGGTGAGATGGGTTAAGTTAAACTATTTCGCGGTTGGAACCGCGAAATAGTTTACTTTCAAGTTGCTCGCAGCTAGGCAGGCTATTTAGAGTACTTATTAGCGCAAGGTGCGTCACGTCGTAAGCAAGTTTGATACCAGCCGTTCTTTTCTGCAAAAATCTCACCGTGAAAACTTATGTGAAATGAGCTTGAAGAGAACTGGCACTACCTTAACATCTGCTTAATATCTATGGCAATGACAGCTCACTCCACGTTCACTTCACCGAAGTTTTCACAGTGAGATAATTACAGAATAGCAATGCAGTTCACAATTTGTCGGTTTCCCATGGATAGATTATACCTAAACTATCGAAAAAGAATGCGCTTGTAAATGGTTTGTTGCAGTTCACAATTTTTCGGAACTAATATAGATTATAAACTAACGAAGATCATATACGGTGATAATACAAAGCTTCAAGTTTATTTTGGTCCGTGCGTGGTCAAAATCGCAAATAACGCCACCATCTTACCGCTTGGTTTGGTATTTCTGTTCCAATTTCATAAATGTTTACCAACAACTCCCCCCTGTCAATGTCATTCAGGCGGTTAAAGATCCTTGTAGCACTGTAGCTATTGTTAAGTTGACATTCTATTTTGAACACCCACCTCATTAGTGAACTTGTGAGTGAGATCGATGTTATCCTTCTGTTGCTTGGCGTAGCGGGTGAGGTTGAAGAGACAGTCTGGTTGCAGCCAGACCTTGAACAGACGCTTGTTGAGAATCTCCATGACGGTGTGGCGCGCGCGCAGGTACGGCGTGTCGGGGGATCTCTGCACGTCCATGCGCTCGCCCATAGCTGTCTCTGGAGAAGTACGATGATTTTATGGATTTGAAAAAATACCCATGTAATTACATGTAATAGCTTCTTTAGAGTTACAAAAGCGATATATCTAAGCTTATCTGAAGTATTCCACGAGATGTTTTGTAGCCTACAATTATTTTTGAGATCTAAAGTTACTTTGTGTCCGGAGTTCAAGAAATACTTAATAATATAATACGAGATTAAATAACACGTAGAGACGCTTTCTCAAGAGCAATTCCTACCTCGCGTATAAGACGAAATAAATGAGACTGCGTAGTTAGGGCATCATTAGTACCTACCTACAGTAACTAGAGTTGTTGACAAAATCTTGAGTTCTCTAGCTATAAGATACGTTATAAGTAAAATTAATTTTCAAATTGGTCTCTACAATTATTTTCGTTATAAATGTTTTAATACACATTTATCCCGAAAATTCTTGCATACAACTTACCAAAAACGATGTCCAAGGTACAAGCAGTGACGTATTTGAGAACATCGAACTGCTTTCCTTCTGCCTGTTCATCTAGTCTTTCAATGAGCACATCGCCTTGTTCAGCGATGACGCCCAAGTATTTTTCAACTATTTTGTTATGGAAAACTGGTAGTAACACTTTTCTATGCATTTTCCATAGATTTACTGTAACATAAAAGTAAAATATGTATCTATAGGTAGATACTTAGGTATTTATGTTAGGTTGGGTAAGTAACTACTTTGTTTTATCCTGGACAATGTTTACAGTTATGTTGTATTTTATATATATAGATGTACTTTCAGGTCTTAGATACCTAAATTGTGATTTTAAGTTTATTTTTTTTCTTATATACTTAACACGTGATCACACAATATATGTTTTTATCATTGTTTTCACCCATTCTTTAAAAAGTGACCGAGATATAGTCAAAACGTCTAAATCAACCCAAATGTTTAAAAGTAGTTTTATGTAAAAAAGAAGTAAAGACGCACTAACAAAAGTAATATTGTATCAGAGACAATATTTGCAAAGTGACAGATTAAAAATTCAAATTTCGTACATTTGCTCGCGCTTACTTCACATTTGAATTTAGAATCTTAACACGTTTGAGTAACGCGTCATATTTACCTGGAGCCACAAACAGCCCGTGACCCAGCCAAGGCCGTAGGAAACGATACACTACATCCTTATCTAGGCAGTTTTCTAACACCACTTGAGCGTCTGCAGGATCACCGATTGCTGCAATCATTAAAAGTAATTAAAAACTCACTTTGATAAAGTATATTTAATTAAATTATTCAAAATAATATGATGCATTGGAGATAGGTACCAGGCCTTCCTAAATAGGTATATTTTGTACTTGCACATACGTGTACGACATCCTAACTTCATAATTATCCTAATCCTATAAGTATAACTTCCTAACTATAATATTATAAATGCGAAAGTGAGTTTGTTTGTTACGCTTTCACGCTAAAACGGAAAAACGGATTTGGATGAAATTTGGCACATGGATAGACCATGACCTGGAATAGGGCATAGGATACTTTTTATCCCGATATTCCCACGGAATCAAGACTTACGCGGGAGAAACCACGAGGCACAGCTAGTATTTAGTATTATAAATGCGAAAGTGAGTTTGTTTGTTACTCTTTCACGCTGAAACTTTGGATTTGGATGAAATTTGACCCATGGGTAGACCAGGACCTGGAGAAGGACATAGGCTACTGTTCAACCTGGATCGCAGACGAAGTCGCGGGCAGCAGCTAGTAATCCTAACTAATATTATAAATGCGAAAGTGAATTTGTTTGTTACGCTTTCACGCTAAAACAGCAGAACGGATTTGGATGAAATTTGGCACATGGGTAGACCGTAACGTGAAGAAGGACATAGAGATACCTTTAATCCCGATATTCCCACGGGATCGAGACTTATGCGGGTGAAATCGCGGGCGCAGCTAGTAGTACACTAACCTTAAAAAACTTTTATGGAAAAAAAGTGATTCCGGATCCGGGCTACAGTTTTTTGTAAGTACTAAATTGTTCATTTTACACTTTTCCGTTTACGCTTAGGTAATAAACGTTACGACAACGTAAATAAGAGACAATAAGAGTAATACAATAGGTCGGTATTTTATTATAATTTATTCGTCATATATTGGCTCATAGCAAGTAAACTGTAGATTATATTCCAGTAGCAGTGCATCGTGGCTTGAGCGAAACCATAGCGAGATTTTTTTCGACGCTAACACCATTTATCGAGATTCGAAAAAATATAAAATATTGTGTATGTATTTCTTTGTAAAGTGTTGTTATGATAAATTGTACTATGCTCTTTTATATAATAGGTATTAACCATGCCGTACATAGCGCACTCTCATCTTTACTTGTTTTTAACAATTTAAAAATATTTATATACTTAATTATACAATGCATACGAAATAAATAATTTTATTAGGAAAAAAATAAAAATCATGAGAACAATAAACAATTGCTTAGACAATATGATATATATTCATATTTGTAATATGCTCGTCAATACCTTTCTTTTGGTACCAAACATGTCATGATTATGTCTTTTTTTTATGGGTCAGATAGTCGTGTAAAGTCCACCATATTTTTACACCCGGACCATTATTAAAAGAATCTAATATTGATATCTCATCTATAAAAATCGGTACAGTAGTTTAGACGCTACGGTGGATCACACTTAAATACAAACATACTTACATGCATACATTCTGCTAAAATCATAACACTTTTGGCTTTAACGTAGGTAGTCGCAAAAAAGTACTTACATACTTATATAAAGTGCTAAAATTATAACCCTTCCTTTTAGCTTTGCCGTAGTCGGGTAAATAGGGCCTTTTGTTTAATCAAGCAATAAACAAAATATTCTGACATCCGCGGAAGGTTATTAACACCATTAACACATTACATTTTAGGCTGTTTACTATCCCAATCCTTAAATATTTGTTGAGTAAACCCTGCTTATTTGTTGGTGACGCAAAAATGTGACGCTTGAGTGAGCACAGTGTATGTACGTTCGTCTTACTTAGTAAGCAAGTGATGTGATAACTTACCCACGTATAACTTCGGGCCAAGCCAGAGCTTCGCAGTCTGCTTATGCTTAAACGCTAACTCCGCAATAGTCCAAAGGTTCTTAAGTATTTCTGAAACAAAGGGTTATTTGAACTATAATCTATTTAAACAGTCCAGTTTGTCAACTGTCTTGAATGACGGTTGGGTAAACATGTTGAAGGCGCATCTATGTTGGTAAATATTATGTACTTGCCCTGGTAAGTAAGTACCTTCGTCAATATAGATGCAGTGTGGTGTAAATAGTTCAAGTGTCACGTCCAGCAATTTGTACAGACGACGTACGTTTTAAGTATTGGTTCCACAAGGATACTGATGAATTAAGTACCTACATTATGATGAAATTACCTTGACCATTATGTGTCGCAGAGTAGGCGTGAACTTTTGTGGACAGTTTTTGTTAAAATTGTAGGACACTAGGTAAACGACCCATCGTTTCCCTAGTGTCCTACACCAGAGCTGGAGCTATAGAGCACTAGGACTAAATACACACGAACATTTTATGTCATAGAGCATGCATTTTATGGCAGGTGGAGCAAAGACCTAACGGTAGAAGGAATGTTCAGACCAATGGCCAGGTGGGTGGACGACCTACAGAAGACCGTGGGGAAGACCTGGATGATAGTCGCATGGACCAGGGAAGCATAGCAGTAGGTGGAACAATACTGCCAATCATGATGATAACTCCCTGATGCAGAGGAGCTGTGGCAGCAGCATTCTGATGGCAATTTAACGGGTAAGTAAAATGTGATATAATTACAAAATCTCTAATATTTACAAGATATAACAACTGAATCTATAATTTTATTTGATATAATGATTAGTTAATATAATAAAAGATTGATATATTTTTAAAGTACCTAATTTTATAAGCATAATATACATTGAATATAAAATCGTTTGATATACCACTCAAAAGACATAAAACCTATTTAGTCTAATATTATAAAACGCCTAGTAAAAAACATATGTGGTTTCTATTTCCCTGTAAAAAACATGCAAACAAGCATACTGCATGCATGCAACAGGCATGCAAACAAGCATACACCATACATGCAGCATGCAAGCAAGCATGCAGCATGCAAGCAAGCAAGCAACATGCAGCATGCAAGCAAGCATGCAACATGCAGCAGGCATGGTTTCTGTCACGGCTCCGGCACTGCGGGGCTCCGGTGGTCCCATGCGAGCTTATCGTCGCAGATGTGTTTCACGCTCACCACCACGGCTTCGGCTTGCCTCAGCCGCGGCGGCGAGTGTTGAAACCACCTGCTCCTCAGCTCGCGGGCCGTCTCGCCCCTCCGCGCCTACGCGATTTTAAATAACACTCTAGGGGTAGGGCAGACAAGACTACGTGGAGTCGGTTTTGCAGCGATTCATTTCTGTCACGCCTCTCCCGTAGCACAATCGCTTCACTCATTCGCCTTCGAGCGTTAATGGTCACTGTTCTAAGGTTCTAACCAAACCTAGCCCAAATGATTCACCAACATAGAGGGGACCTGGCACTCCGCTCCGCTCCCGCCTTAACCTTCTAACCTAATATAACCCATCCGAGTCGGATTGCTTTGAATCAGGGTGTTAACCATAAAAATTGTATCAATATTATATATTGTTAACGATAGGCCTAATGATTTTCGATTAAGTAAACGTTATATCCAATAACATTATACTAAATAAGTTTTAGAGTGTATAAATGTTATATCTGAAGAAATTATATCGACAGTTGGTATAACTCACGTTTATTATATCTTGTAAACGTTATTCAAATGAAAATATACCAAATAACTTTATATGATATGAGACGCACCCCAATTTAACAAAGTATTTATCGTCCAATACTAAAGCACTGGGGGTCTTTGCATGCAATGTAACCCTAGTGCTTTCGCATTGGATTTCCTTGGAATTGTATACTTATTTATATAGGTACAAATATTATTTCTATTGCTTTAATTGTAACTTTTGGATCTCGTGATAAGTTATAAAATAATATAGTTAACTAGTTTAGTCTAGAATAATACCTACATACTCTAATGTTTGTAACTATATGGATACTTGTTTATCTGAAATAAATGAATATTACCTATATTATAACTTTTTTTCGGTATTGTTCCTCTGTAGGGCAAAGATCTCCATTTCTTGGTTCGGTTATTTATGATAACACATATAGAAGGAAACAAAGAAAAACTAAAAAGAAGTTTAAAAAAAAACTGTCCTCACGTTCGGTATCTCCCAAGAAAAGCGAACCATTTCCAATGAGCGGTAGAGTCGGCAGTACAGGCAGAGAGGCTGTCATGCGATCCATACGGTGCACGTGAGTCACCGAATATATCCAGAAGATACATACCACTAGGAATACTAGCGCTAAGATAATCATGGCGAACACCTGAAAATAAGAGTATGGTTAGAGGTTTAAAGAAAAGAAAGAAAGAATAACATTTATTTGGACACAGTTCGTGATACACAATAGGTATACAGAAAAAAAAAGTGAAGATAATGTTTTAACAATAATGTGTGCCTCACAAATAATGTGAATCCTGAATAATGAATAATCCTGATTTGTGAATAATGTGTGCCATGTCTTCAATAATGTGTGTGGTTTCACGACAAGCAGTTAAAAAAAAAAAATGTAAAAAAGAACTAATATAAAATGGCTAAAATTAGTTCCCACAAGCACTACGTGGGACGTACTACAATCTGTGCTACAATATTGTCATTTCAGGTATAATATCCTTATTAAAGTGGTTGAATTTTTAATTTAATCCAAATCATTCTCGAGAGAAACCTGTCTACGTTAGGTACTTAATTTACGTTTTGAAAGTTTATTTTTTTTGCATATACAGCGAAGCTACTTACCTACCTAATTAGATTCTATATCCTAAAATAGAACTTATATAGTTGAGGTACTAAAGTGATTTGTTTTTTTCATTCAGTATATTTTTCACCTGAATGTGTGTTTGTTTGTAAGAAAATCTAAGAATCAAAATTTTCCGCTTACAATGGTCGTCTGTATTTAAAACTTTGCAAATGATAAGAATTATTATACAAGGTTGTGTAAGGAATTATAATACAAGGAAGTAAACATATCAAAGATTTACTTTTTTTGATTTGGCTTGCAAATAGAGACAAATGAATACATTGGCGCGTGAAAAAAACTACATCGTTCTTCATTGATTCTGGAATTTGTATGAATTGACTTAGTTTGAATTTTCGTGCATTATTTGAGAAACGAACAAGCCTTGGCCGCAACCAATCATTGATGGACGAAATACGTGAGTCCCCCCCTGAGTTTGAATTTCTATACATTATACAAGCTTCTGGACCGAAATCGAATTTTCACGTTCGTCCATCAATGCCCCTTTTGCAGGCCGCAACAATAATGTACTATAACTGATAATTAAGAATCTATAAACGAAATAATAGGCATTCTACCTTTTATTCACATTCTACCTTTCATAAATTGAAAACTTTTTTTTCAGAGAAACTTTGATTACTTGAAATTGAAAATTGAAAACTCCATATATTAATCTTAAATATACTTTCCAGCCACCTCACCTTTTTAAATGTACTAAGTCTGAGAGTTGCTGATTCTATAGAAACTACAATATAATGTATGAACTATCGAATACATATCAATTAACTATTCTAGGTCAAAAAAATTTCTACAAAATTGCAGCAGTAGAACAAATATCCGTCATCTTGTTGAAATCGAACCGCAACCATTGGGACTACGCGGCCGGCGACGTTACTATATTGAACTTATATTATAAAAAACTGCAGAATATGCGCAGGAAAACGTAGTTTTTTTTTTTTTTTTTTCTAAACCCGTATTTTTGTTGGGCGATTACGACTATGTTCTAACTGAAAATGTGGTCCTACTTAATTAAATCTTATTGCTGGTAATTAGTTTAGGCTCTGTTTTTATTTAATTTAACACTCATTCATAATGTATAGTGAGCATTTCTGAAAAAAATACTTTCAGATCTTTTTAACGCGTTTGTATACAAAGTTGAAGGGATAATAACAATGTTAGAGAAATGCGTTTTATTGTTCGTGAACATGAACTTGTGCATAAATTGACTAAGAAGGTTCTATAACAGTGCATATTCAACAATATGACGTAAAATTCGCAACAAATTATTACCTACCCACTGCATCAATAAAATTATATCACACTTATTAATCAACCAAATTAAGGATTACTTACGTTTCAATACATCAAAATCAAATTTATATTTATGTTGTTCCGTCGACACTATATCGATCATATATCCATGAGATCTCGATCGCGGGCGAGTATCCTCTCTCACGATTATAATTCAACTTGTGGTATAATAGAAGCAAGAAACTCGCCATAGCTAGGGGACTTTATTTACTCACGTAGCAGTTAAACAGACAACTATTAGGTAAGAGTATACAAATTCGAGATCAGGTTTAAATAAATCCTCTACCGGTTTATGAATAGGTACCCTTTTACGCCCTTGAACTTACCGCCAAACGCATCAAAACAAATTTCTAACCTACTCTTTATGTATGTCTAGCTGTTGCCCGCGACGTCGTCTACGATCCAGGATGAAAAGTAGCCTATGTTCTTCAGTTCGAGGTCTACTCCTGTGCGAAATTTCATCCAAATCCGTTCGCCCGCGTGGTATTTCGATAAAAAGTAGCCTATGTCCTTCTCCAGGATTCCATTTATCTTGGCAATAGGCAACTGAAGGAACACGGGTGGGTTTTAGAAAGTAAAAGTCTGACACGCCCTTCGCTCGCTCCGCCCAGAGCGGGTTGTCGAAATCCGTTCAGTGGTTTGGTCGTGAAAAGGTAACATACAGACAGACAGACAGACAGAGTTACTTTCGAATTTATAATATTTAGTATGGATTACTTAAGATTATTAGGCATAAATTCCGCCTTTGTATCTTTTTTGAGTGCGAAAACTTTAAATAAATAAATTACACCTGAAGTAAATAAGAAAAAGAAACGTAAGTAGTCTTTAAATAAAACCGTTCAAGCGCGAGTCGGACCAAAAAAAACGACGAAACAAATTAACGTTTTTCGGACTTTTTTTTTGGGCTGGGAGACCTTGCTTCATGCGAAAATTCATGATTATAGGTCAACGGAAAGTACCCTATAAGTTTTAATTTATTTACGAGTATCAAAATATGTCGCATAAATGGTTTATTTTTTATTGCGTCGACTTATGAGCTTGATTTTATAGAGCTTCAAGGGACCGTAGACCTACGTATTTGTTATTAATTTCAACTTGATATCTCCACGCGTTCCAGAGAACTTGTCTTGAAAGACAGACAAACGGGCGGACAACGAAGTGAGTGTTAAAAGTATTCCGTTTTTTTCCTTTTGAGGTACGGAACCATAAAAAAATAGTGCAACACAACGCACAACCTCTGTGAGGTTGTTGATATGGTTTGAAACGCGGACGCATCGCTTAAATGGATGCTGGAGAAAATAAAAACCCGGAGCGTCAGCATTATTTCTGAAAAAGGCTGAAAAGATATAAGTTAGTTATGAATATTGTGGAAAGATCGGACGATGCCTCACCGAAGTCCGATCTTGTCACAATTTCTTACATATACCAATAATATTGAAATGAGATTTGTAGTGCACTCACCGATACGACTTTTAATTATCACAATAGATTTCACAATCACTTTCCAGTGAAGCGGCGAAGAGCGGAATTGAGCGGAGACCTGACCTATAACAATGGTTGAAATCCTCATTGCGTCTCTCGTCTCGTTTGTGATTGGACGATTCCTGCAAGCCTGGAAACACTGAAGCTGAAGTAACATCGTTACAAAACCTGAAAAGTTAAATCGCCTGACATGTCTGTGAGTCAGCGAGGGAATTAAACATTGTTTATTTTGTGTATATCAAGGATATTAGAAGTTGCATTTGGCCTGCACTGAAAGAAACGTACACAGTTATATATACAGATGGACAATATAATATAGTAATAGTGAGGAAGTGTGAGATAAGGATGTAAGTAGGTACTTGTGTGCAAGAAGTGATTTTTTCTCAAATCGATGTTATTCTCACTAGGATGCTAATTAGGTATATCGATGATACTTTATAAGTACTTATTACATACATCGTAGTATATGGTATGTGACGTGGTTAGCTATGCACACAATTGTATAATTCAAGTGTCCGTGTGATGTTATTTACGTGTAGTTATATACAGTTGAAGTGCTTTTACGGAAACCATAGTTAAAACCATAGCCTCATTCGTTTGTCTTTCAGTGTATTATTAAATATTATAAAGAGAAGTTCTTTTTAGAAACAGTGTAATTTTTTATTTTATTTATCTAGTCCTCATAAAGGATGTTTGTCATTTTATTTATATTTTTAGTAGCCGTTTTGTATTATGTTAAATTTAGATATTCACGTAATTTTCTGTATAAGTTTTCTAAAACTCTGCCTTGTGTGGGCAGCCTCCCGTTCTTAGGACATACCCATTGGTTCGTTGGAGGGCCTGAAAGTAAGTAACAGTGGATCTTAATAATAATGTAATATTCAGAATATAGTTCGTATTCATTGGTTTTAAATTATTTACAGGAATATTTAATAATATAAGAACTTTGATTCAAAAGATTGAAGATACTGGTACTGTTAGTACCATCTGGATCGGACCTTCACTTTACGTAGGTAAATGTGATTTTAGTTTTATTGAAATAATTAATGATATATATCTTTGAATTTAAATAATAATCAAAGATGGAGTTCATATGTGAAGTTAATTAATTCCAGTGACGTTAAATCCAGACGACGTGCAAAAGATTTTGGAAAACTGCCTCCAAAAGGATTACAGTTATAAGTTTCTTCAAGCTTGGCTAGGAAATGGACTTTTTGTCGCTCCAGGTACGTAGACTAAATAACGTTTTATATTTTAGTTAAATTAATGGCTGACGAGATGTCGATTAATAGAGTAATTAAGGAAGAAAAAGACATGATGCACCGACCACAAATAAATTGGAATAAGGACAAGAGACTGATGATGACTTTAATTGTATTTAAAAAAAAACCGGCCAAGTGCATGTCGAACCACGCACAATGAAGGGTTCCGTAGTTGGGATGAATTTATCCAACAAACTTAACATTGTAGTTGAAAAACTGGTTCTCCCATATAGAATGTATGGGAGAACATGTTTTTGAAACTGCGAATTTAAGTTGGTCGATTATTACTCGGTAACTTGTGGAGCCTGCTTAGCTGTAATAGTTTTCCTTTTAATTTCGTTATTTATACTACTGCTGTGATTTTTTTTACATGTTCAAACCAACCATTTAGCTGGCAGGGGACACACACACTTGACTCTAACAAAAATTAGCACTTTAAAGCTTAATATTTCGCAAACGCATCCCTGAATCCAAAAGTGGCTTCCACAAACCCACATAATTTTTTTAAACACCTTTCCAACGATATCCACACAATGGGAATAAAAAAAACACATCCCCACTTTAAGTGTAGGGGAGGCAACCTAAAAAAAAGGTTTTATTTTACCATTTTGTCGGCGTAATTTATATGTATACCCATACCAAATTACAGCTTTCTAGCACCAAGTATGTTTGAGCTAAGCCGCGGACAGACAGACAGACATGGCGAAACTATAAGGGTTCCTTGTTGACTATGGAACCCTAAAAAGTTGCAGAAACATATAAATGGAAAGAGAAAAACAAGCATTGAACTCAGTTTTTTGTATACCTAATATTTCAGGCGCGAAACAGAAGTAATACCATATTTCAGATTACTGGTTTGTCCCCGCCTGCATACAAAAAAACACCTACAAAAATAAATAAAATAAATATTTAAAAAAAAAAAAATACCTTAAAAACCTACCTAAAATACCTTACAAAAAATATTTGGAATTGACTCATTACTACCTTTTATTGCAGTTTTTGAGCAGTGGTGGCCCAGTGGTAATGGCCACGACTTACGAGTTGTAGGTCGTAGGTTCGAACCCTGAAACTGCTCTCACTGGTACTAATATTGTTGTTATTTTTTTAAACCTTGTCCCTTATTTTTGTATTTGCAAATGAAATATAAACATTATATAGCATAAGTCATTCCCACGCTCAAGGCAAATCCAACGGCAGCTCACATTCATCAAGCCGTTTAGGCTACAGAGCGTGCCTATTAAATAGACATACTGGGGCAGTCGGGTAAAAATGCTCGCCATCCCGGAAATTCAACTGGTCTACTATAGAATATTAATTATTATGTTTGTGTGCAGTGGGGGTGAGAGTATGTCCCGAGTGCAAAAGTAAACAGTCGCCTAGATTCTAGTCAACAAAACTGTGCAAGTTCTTTGTAATTCAAGCTAAACAAAGTAACACAATAAAAGACAAACAAGTCGTAAAAAATGTAAAGATGTTGACATTTGCTAATGATATTGTGTAGCTAGACGAGAATGTCAATATTACCAATGATTATGTTCTATTAAAACTTTGTAGGAATATTTGAAAACCAACTGCAGCCCTTAGAATCTATTGTAGGATAAACGCGTGCATTCCCGTAGGCCCTTCGTAGCGTGCTACGAACGCTACGGATATCCCCGTAGCGCGCGTAGTCGATTCCCCGGTGCCGTAACGCTTGCGTAGTGGGAACTCCCGTAGCTCTTCCGTAGGCCCTCCGTAGCATGCTACGAAGGTTCCCTGGAGTCCGCGTAGTCGATTCCTGAGAAAATATTGGCGAAACCCTTGCGTAGCGGAATATTCTGTAGCACTCCTTTAGCCCCTCCGTAGTGTGGTACGGACGCTATATAACACCCCCGGTAGCCGATGTCGATTCCTGGCAAATATTGGCGTAGCCCTTGCATAGTGGGAAATATTTGCAGTGTCACTTAAGCAAGTAACTATAAAGACTGTAACTAAAAAAAGTGAAATTTTGTCTCAAATTGATAATAATGGCGAAATTCATGTTTTTTTAACCGTTTTCTTCAAAAAGGAGGAGGTTCTCAATTCGTCTGTATGTTTTTTTTTTTGGTAAGCTTGTTACGCGATTACTCCGCCAATTATGAATCGATTTTGATAATTCTTTTTTGTTTGGTAGGTCATGCTTTCGAGGTGGTCCCATATAAATTTTATTAACTTTGCTTGCGTAATTTTTGAGTTAGCTTCAATATTACGTATTTTTCCCACTTAGTTTATCTAGACGATATCCTGTTTGACTCCTTCACTGTTATTTACATAGCAGGTAGTGGTATTCGGATTTGTGTGGGGTAGGTACCACAACTAAAAAGTGAAAAATAAAAACTTTTTACAAAAAAAAAACAACCGACTTCCAAAAAAAACACTAAAAAAGTGAAAAATAACTTTAATTTCGGAAGTCGGTGGCAAAAAACGGTAATTGAAAAGCAAAGACACCGACTTCCGAAATTAAAGTTATTTTTCACTTTTTTTGTGTTTTTTTTGGAAGTCGGTTGTTTTTTTTTTATGTCTGTGTACCTAATGTTTTAAAATGTGTTATTAATTTTTTTAGTTGATTTATGGAAGGCTCACAGGCGATTACTTCTGCCAATATTCCACAACCGTATCATAGAGGACTACATAGAAGTGTTTGGAGAACAAGGAGACATACTCGTGGAGAGACTTCGAGAACAAGTTGGAAAGTCTCCGTTTGACGTTTACGAATACGTCACGTCTTGCATGCTAGACATTGTTTTTGGTAAGATCTTGGAATTAATATTTTTTTTAACATTTTCGCTGTCTGCAAGGTATACACAATAGTTAAACAATTACCCTGAACCTTATGTGGTTCATGGGACAGCGTAAGTACTTTGCATTCAACCACAAAATATATGGTGTAAAAATATTCAATTGTCATTCTATATGTCTATGCTTTTTTGTTAGTGCTAAATGACCTCGGTTTCGTCATTTTGATAATTATCGTTGCAAAAAAAGTAAGCATTTAATTAAATAAAAACACTCTTCACCGTATCCAGCTCAGCGACCCAGACCAATTTTCAATCCTTCCGTGAGGTCTCTGATGACTTTTTGGTCTTCAGAACAACACCGGTACAGAATATGAAGGCTTTGGGCGACTTTACGCGCTTCTTGTCTAGGTCTTCAAGACGATTTGTTTCAAAGCATTCAGTTACTTTGTGGATTGATGTGCACCACCTTTCTCGGTTTATTTTCGGCTAGTCTGTCCTTCATAAAAAAAACTAAGTTGGAGTTTCTTTCCTACCAAAAGTATGGACAACGTTTTTTGCGATTTCTGTATTTTCTAGTACTCAAACCTCAGTAGGCCCGATACACTTTTTCGATCCTTTTATGAAACAAGATCATCATAAAACGTTTTTGTGAAAACTGCCCATTTTCTTGATGACGTAATTTTTTTTTCAAGATCTGTGATTACAGATTTTTTTTTTCTAAAAGTTAATGACAGTCATTTGAGACCGTTTTCATAAAGCGACAACGGTTAAGGTACCTGCCCTTACTGCCCCATCTCAAAAATCTACCCTGTATTTACATAATTATGTAAAAATTTCTCAAATGTCTCTGAAACTGAAGAGGTCGATTCCCAGGTCGGGAAAAAAGTGTTAGGTAATTGCATTTTTCTATCAGGAATTTTTCAGTAGAAACCCGGAGCCTGGATTTGTGCACGGTTGATGGTAATAAGCTCTCCCCACATGGGTCTTAAATATAACTGGCGAAATGTGGGTGTACTATAGGTACACTTCTGCCTAACCCTTCGGAAATACAAGCGTGATGTTATGTTGAACACAGAGACAGCAATGGGCAAGAAGATGGACGTGCAACACAACCCGGACACGCCATATCTGCGCGCACGCAAGACCGTTATGTCGATCATCAATATGCGCCTGTTCAAAGCGTGGCTGCAGCCCGACGCGCTCTTCCGTCTGACGTCACTCGCCACTGAGCAGAAGGAAAGTATTGACGCCACGCATAAGTTCACTGATGAGGTAATAAGATTGTTATTAAATTACCATGTTAAAGATCGACCTTAGTATTATTACGAAGCATAGCTTATAGAAGATATTGTACTTGGGTACGTGTGCAAAGACAGACGTTTCCATACTTGTGACGCATATCACACTTGCAAAAATGTATGTCTAGTGATGTTTTCATAACCAATTTTGATGATTCAAAACTCGGTAATTCGCAAAAGGTATTATTACTCCAAGTATAGCCTTAAATCAAACAAAAGGAACGATGAGGTAGCTAACTATACTAGTATTGTTTGCATATCTTTATCTTCCTGCAGGTTATACAGAAGAAGATCGCTGACTTTGAGAAATCAAGCTGCATTAATGGTAAATATGAATTTGACTTTAAACTCTTTATTCATCTATACATATACAAGCATACATACATAGATACAAATAGATTAAATTGAAGTGTCTGTTTCTAATAACAACATAACGAAAATACACTTTTTTATGTGTCCTTCTTTCTGTTTCTTCCGGCTAATCTCGAAACGGCTGGACCGATTTTAACGGGACTTTCCCTGGCAGATAGCCGATGTTATAAGGAGTAATTAGGCTACTCTTATTTTAGAAAAATAGGGTCCACGCTGGCAAAGCTGCTGCAGCAGCTAGTTACTCATATGATTATACAATGTTAATTTTCCGTAACGTTTTCAGACCGAAAAGATATACTACAATTACTATTAGAAAGAAAGTTAGCATTCAGTAACGTGGAGTTACGGGAGCACATAGATTCTATCACCATCGCTGGTAACGACACTACGGCACTGGTGATATCGTATGCGTTATTGTTGTTGGGAAGCCATAAAGATGCTCAGGATCAAGTATATAAAGAGTAAGTGGTCTTTCTTCTATCGCTTAGGCCTGATTCCTCTTACGCTGATGTCGGGCGCGTACGGTCGGTCGCGTACGCTTAGCAACGTAGTACGCGACGCGGACGTCAGCGTCGCAGTATGAACACGGTGTATATACGCACGCGCGACAGACGTACGCGACCGACATCAGCGTAACAGAAATTCAAGCCTTATAAGCCGACCGCATGCCAGTCGTGGAGGTCTTACATATGTTTGTTTTTATTAGGTAGCAATTGTTTTTTTGCTATCTTACTTAATTTGATGTACCTGCAGAATGTCTTTTTACACCGCTTTGATTTTGATGCAATCATTCAATTACGTTTCTGAGTAGGAGCTCGTGGCTAAATCATAACAGCCATACGGGTCAATCCATCAGGTTAAGGTACGCTTGCTGGGGTTGGTCCGTGGATGGGTGACCATCTTTACATATCGAGACTCCTCTGTGTCTCGGAAAGCATGTTAAGCCGTTGGTCCCGGCCGTCATTCGTGGATATGACAACCGGACAGTCGGGTTGTCAGGAGCCCGAAACTCTGACAAACAACTTACCAAGGGGTATCGTATTACCAAGTACCTAACTGGGATGTGGAGGTCAGTTATGCAGTCGCTCCATTTAAAATACTGGTATTCAGCTGCATCTGGTTAGACAGGAAGCCGAACACAACATAAATGGGAAAAGGCTAGGCAGATTGCTATTCAATCACGCTTTTGTGCCTTTCAGACTAAAAACAATTTTCGGAGACTCTCAAAGATTTTCTACCAAAGAAGATTTATCAAAAATGGACTACTTAGAAAGAGTAATTAAAGAGACGATGCGGCTGTATACAGTGGTGCCTATAATTGGTCGAAAAACAGAAAAAGAACTGAAGCTTTGTGAGTATTCACTAGATTCTATTAGATATTGGCTGTTTGCTTGGGTAAATTAATAAGTAGTTACGAGACTGCGACCAAATAGTCGCAAAAAAGTGTAAAGTTGCCAAGTGATAGCTGCAAATTCACGGTCATGTTACCATTTAGACATTTAAAAAAAATGCAAAAGAAAACTATTTTGATTAACTTAATAAAGTCATTATTTCATGTGATTTGATATTTGTCCGTTTAGCTCAGTTTACAATCTACCATAATATCTTTCTTGATGTTATAAAAGGAATCTTGATTGATTTTAGTTTAGGTTTATTACCTAGCTAATATTTTGCAATAATCACGATTATTAATAGGTGATTATTAAAGTTAAGTATATACTTAACTCCGAAAATGTCGTAATTCAGACCCTCAACATACAGGCAATTTGCCTAGTTTAGGGGTCACCGTCAAATCTGTTCGTGTACAACCTGATTATTAATAAATAAAAGTTAAATTTGTAATTTTGAAATTTGAATTAACTGGAAAGTCTCTTTGCCCCTATAATCAATTTATAAGCTAACTTATAACTTGACATATCCGAATAACGTGTTCTAATAATAGAAAAAAACGTGTGTTACCGGCGTTTTAGAAAAAGAAAGAACGTAAAAATGTTTTATAGTCACAAAAACACGTCCATATAAAAAAGTAAAGTTGGCTCGAATACTTAGGTACTTAGTAAAACAAATAAATAAGTAAATAAAACACCCAGGAAAAAAGTAGTAGACACTCGACAGCTGCACGTTTGTGACTGTGACAAGAAGGGGTCCACTCAGCATGATGCTGTGCTAGTGCCACAGCCCTGCGCTGATTTAGGCTTGAATTCCTCCTATGCTGACGTCAGTCGCGTACGCGTAGCAACGTAGTACGTGCCGCGGACGTCAGCGTCGCAGTATGGTGCTATATAGAACATAATGTATATACGTACGCAACTGACATCAGCGTAGTAGGAATTCAAGCCTGACAGTGATCAAACTACGCCAAACCAAGCCTCGTTAGTCTAGTGGTCGCAAGCGCTACTGCTGAGCATGAGGTCCTGGGTTCGAGTACCAGGTCGGGCAAAGTGTTATTGGGTTTTTCCATTAGGAATTTGTCAGTAGCAGCCCGTAGTCTAGATTGGAGCCGGTTGATGGCAATAGGCTCGCCCCCTATTTACCTATAGGTGGGACTTAAACATAACTGCCGAAACGTGGGTGTACTAAGGTACACCTCTTCCTAACCAGGATTTCAGATGTTAAGTTAAACAAAGTCAGGTAGGTATTTAAAATTAAACAGATAGATGATTAACATTTCAGCTACATTCACGATTCCGGCTGGCGTGGGGTGTGCGGTGATACCGATGGTGATGCACCGGTCGAAGAGACTGTGGGGTCCTGATGCCGACAGCTTCAATCCCGACAGGTTCCTTCCAGAGAACTCTTCGGCCAGACATCCGTGTGCTTACATACCTTTCAGTTACGGGACGAGGAATTGTATAGGTGATGTCATATTCTATTTGATTTCCCCCTAACAACATTCGATATACCTAATTAAAGAAGACTGATAAGTTAAGTTTTTAAAGCCTTTTCCCTCCTACTATTTTTTATTTTGCTGTGCCCGACTGGGTCCTTAATGATCTCATAAAATTTTAAGTATCTACATAAGTATCCATTGTGGAATGCAACAAGTGATTGAGTATTGAAGATACGCTACAAAGTCATTTTTATGCACTTGTGTGTTGTTATGGCTTTTTATCTTTCAATAGGTGTTGTAAAAGGAAATTCGAAAATACCAACCGTTTTACCTATAGTACATAGTATTACATAGGTTCATTCAAAGGTGTAGCAGTGATTTTTAATAAGTAAGCTGGGTCGCACATTACTTTTTGCAGATATGGGTAATCTCGTCTTAGTAGCGATTAAAATTAATGGTCTCTCATGCAGCGGAGTAATGCGTAACACACATAAATTGACAATTGATCGCAATGGGTTTCATTTTGACACTTGAATAAATGAGTTCATCCACGTTCATTGCGTTATTTACGTTGGTGAGCAAACAATTTTTTCAAACCTATAAAGCAATGGATTAGCATTATCCTTCAAAACTCTTGGATTGTGATTGAAAGTGTGTTATGCAATTAGGGCGCTGGCTGGTCCCTCGTAAAATGGGAACAGGGTGTAAAGTTCACTCATACTCCATAGCAAAACGGAGGATCCTCTGACCAGACAGGTGTTGTGTCTGGCGGGCAACTGTCCAACGATTGAAGATGGGTTCCTGTATATATGTCCACTGCACGGTAAACTTTAATTGCGCGATGCAGGATTTATGTGACGTCTGTCTGACGTCAGGTCTTTGATGCGTAGTTCGCATGTGGCGAGGTAGATACCGCCACAGCTCTATTTATACCCTATTTATACTCAATACTAAATTCTTTATTGCATTCCATGTTACTTAAATAATATAACAAAGTAAAAGATCAATATGGACCCTGATGCCATATTTTTTTAAACGTAAAACGTACCTACTTATAAATTATTGTTATTTCATTCACAGGTCGTCACTTCGGGATGCTAGCAATGAAAAGTATCCTCGCCAATGTAATAAGAAGTTATAAAGTATCATCTACGATAAGCGATCGGCTCAAAATTGAAATACTCCTGTTTCCAGTCCATGGACATCAAATAACTTTAGAAAAACGGGTATAATTTAGTAATTATAAAGTGTATGATTTTTTGTTGTTGACAAATCTATCACGGACTTTCTTTCCCTCTCTTTTTCGTGGGGTTAGTGACTAACCTAGGCTTGAACTCCTCCTACGCTGATGTCGGTCACGTACGTCTGTCACGCGTACGTATATACATTGACGCTGACGTGGTGACGTCCGCGGCGCGTATTACGTTGCAACGCGTACGTGACCGACCCGCGACCGACGCGACTTCAGCGTAGGAGGAATTCAAGCCCTAGGGTGTCAGAGTTTTTATGCCGCCCATGGGCCTCTGACTTCGTTTAAAGCTTATCACAGACTGATTTTACACGAAAACGAAAAGCTTGTGCATGTTTCTGGGCTTTAGAGACAATAATAATATATAGGTAGATAGTACGATTTACCTATTTCAATGAAATAAATTATTACCTAACAAAGTTATTTTTTATTTTTTATCTCAATGGTTGTAAAATAAACCTATCCCAAGTAAATGCTAATTAGCGTTTTTTTTGTTAATTGAAAAACTGAATTCGACACTACCTCCTGGATTCTGAAAGTTTAATCATAATCCATCAAAGAGAAAAATGGGTTCCAAATTATATTATGGCCATAGGTACACGAATTAATAGGTGTCCATCGCCGCCAGTCACAATATTGCGCACTCAATCAAACAACATAGTATAGATAGACAAGGCATACAAATGGAGCTTGTCGGCCCGGGCGAGGGCAGTGTGAACCACCTTCACCCGCCCACCCTTCAGCAATGTGATTGCATTTCATGTATCTAATCAATAAATCTGTTTCATCGCTCAGAGTATTTATTTGACATGATGTCAACAATTCAATAACAATATCTAGTTAAATGCCTTGTTAAATAATGTATTTATTTGATTAAATGCTGCTTGTACAGTGTTGCTAAAAAGAGTTCATAAAATTAGATGAGCATGTAATTTTAATTCAAACGTAGGGAAGGTTGAAAATTTAATTCATGGGTAAAATTTAAATTTAATTCATGGGATCATTGTATTCATCATCATTATGAACAACTTTCACTATGGGACCAACCCTGAAATAGCGAAAAAAAATCAGCTGTGTTCCGTCTCTTTTGACGAGCTATGCGAATATAAATGTAGGTGGAGTAACCCCAGGTATGTATGTTTGTCCCCAAACGACGCCTCTCTAGGCTTTGGAATGCTGACATTTTTTTTAAAAGTATAGGTACCTACAATGTGCTGTTGCTCTTGATAATTCATTTATTATCTTCTTTTTATCATAATTATTATCATTTTATTGGAATAAAAAATGCTGGTATTCAGCTGCATCCGGTTAGACTGGAAGCCGACCCCACCATAGTTGGGAAAAGGCTAGGCAGATGATGTTGGAATAAAAAACGTTGACTAAAAATAATTGTTTTAACAAATTCCATTTTCGTTTCATCAGTTTCGGTGGTTTCACATTAATTCTGCACACCGTACGTAGGTATGTACCTACCTAGGTGTGTTCCTATACATTATGTCTTTCGTTTGTATAGTCCACAACCCGAAACCCGGCCTGCTCTGGGGGCTTAAAACAGTCACTTTGACAGAATCATAATTAGATAAGTAATATGAATCATCGTAGAATGTCACAAACTGACAATTCATTATAGGATCTGCGTACAATTCATAGTACGAAATAATTCATCTGTTTGACAGTTTTCTATGGAGATTCGTAAAATGATTCACATAATTATTAAGAATTGCTTTTGTGTCAAATTAGAGGAATTACTATAATGATAGCTGGAAATTCAGGAAATGAAATGGTTTTAGAGGAATTGCTCATTTGACCGTTTTAGGCCCACTGGTGGCTGAAACTCGTCGAGAATTCGCACTAGACGATTCCTGACGACTTAGGCTTAGGCTTAGGAACAAATTCCGGGTTTGTAATAGGTACATTAAAAGCGCATAAAAAGTGCGATAATTAGCGCGCTTTTTAGGCGCTTTAAAGAAAAGAACGACCACGCTCCTTTCGCCAAGCTTCTGGAGCCCCTGGTAAGGACGGGATTACGACCGAGCTCCTGAAAGCTGGAGGAAGTCCTGTACCGAAAGAGCATCGGGATATTTTTATTGAGTGCCCGTTGTTCTGACGAAGTGTTAAGTGGGTTTTCACGTCGTTCCGTCATAAGTTCAAGAGTCTCTTCCGAAAGTTTGGACTTCTGGCCCGTAGGTAGGTACGCCGCATTTTGGAAAATCGCGTATCTTCCTCCCTGAGGATTTGCACTATTTGGTCGAGCGGTTCTCTAGGTCTGACTGGAAGTCAAACTCCACTTCCCAAAAATTTTAATCGCTAGATTTGCCTTCACCATGTTGAGTCACAAGAAAAAGTGTCCATAGTGTAGACACGGTCCATACTGAGAAGAGTGAGTATATGTTCTTTGAGAGTGAGCTCACACATGATTAATTAATAGTGTTTCCATGACAATCAGGAATTCCATGATGTCAAGTGTAGTCTAGTCACTGCGTCATTGTAGGTATGGGAGAGGTGTTAAAATGAATCAGAAATGCGACTATCTTTTGACGCGTTAAAGCGAATCTAACGATATAAATCTTTGCCACCGCCGTCATATTAAGGTTGATGCGCTAGCAATACAACTCTCTAAGTTCATGTAAGTGTATTGACTGACGACTTCATGAAATTTTCATTCAATTCACTTACATGAACTTAGAGAGTTGTATTGCTGATTCTAATGTTTATAATTCTGTAAATCCATATTTGTTACGGCCGCTAATAATATTTAGATCAACATACAACGTGATACTGACCTGCAAATTTTCTTACGAACTTTTCTAAATATCATTAATACATTAGAATCAGCTATACAACTCTCTAAGTTCATGTAAGTGTAAGTGCATTGAATGAAAATTTCATAAAATCGTTAAATAATAATAATAATAATAATTTATTGGCCATAAAATACAGATGGGAACATAGCTAATTCATTAAGGAATACTGTACATTATATAAATCTGGTTCTATGTTAAAATCTGCGCTCAAGTATTATAACCCTGCCTCTTAAACTAAGTAAACCTGTATCTTAAAAGACAGGCAATGCACTTACATGAACTTAGAGAGTTGTATTGCTGATTCTAATGATTATAATTCTGTAAATCCATATTTTTTACGGCCGCCAATAATATTTAGATCAACATACAACCTGATACTGACCTCCAAATTGCAAAAAACGTGAGAAAATATGAATTTCGCGGGCTACCCTAGCGCATCCACCTTAATGACAGCCGTCAATGCAGCGGATAAGTGTGGCCAATGCTCTTCTAGGAAACCGTAGTTTTACACCCCAATATTTGTTTGAATCGTGCCAATTTAGTCGATTTTAATCCATTTTAGTAACTATGGCATCGTGCATGTCCCACCACTATCATTTAGCAACATGGCTGATTTGCTTGGCCTAGCATTCCAAATAGGTTAACGTTGTGTTCTAAGTTTTTCTGTTTGTACATAAAACATTGTTTGGTGGTACTTATAAATAAATTTGTGTGTTGTGTAGTTGTGAAGAGCGGCGTATATAATGTTATAGTGTATTTTATAAGTCTAAGGTAAGAATAACAACATCAATGATTGTCTGATTGGCCATTTTAGCAGATTCTCAATGGCCGAAAATGTAATGAACTTATTTCTCTGATTAGGTATCGAAGTACTAAACCATGGATTTCGGACACCCTCCACCGAATTTGGGCATGCCTCCTCCGGGCATGGGTATGGGCATGGGCATGGGACCACCTATGGGTCCGCCCGGTAGAAACAACATGCGCCATAATTTTAGGCCGTTCAACTACCAGATGCGGTTTCCACCTCAAGGGCCACTGAACATGACTCAAGATGATTTTGATGGTAAACGTTTACGTAAATCCGTTATGCGAAAAACTGTAGATTATAATGCTGCTATTATAAAAGCTTTAGAATGTCGCGTTTGGCAGAGGGATTGGCGGGACAGGCACGCGCTGCAGCCCGATGCTATGTATACCCCTGACTTGTTGCCGCCACCCTCGTATCCCGATAATCCTATAAATGCCGTCACAACCCGATTTGTTAAAACTGCTACTAATAAAATGAGATGTCCAATATTCGCTGTGGCTTGGACACCGGAAGGCCGTCGTTTAATTACTGGGGCTTCATCTGGAGAATTCACATTATGGAATGGACTGACATTTAATTTTGAAACAATTCTTCAAGCTCACGATTCCCCTGTAAGGTCTATGGTTTGGTCCCATGGCGAAGGCTGGATGGTCACTGGGGATCATTCAGGATTTATAAAGTATTGGCAAAGTAATATGAACAATGTTAAGATGTACCAGGCTCACAAAGAAGCTGTTAGAGGTATTAGTTTTAGTCCTAGTGATTCTAAAATTGTTACATGTTCTGATGATGGTACATTGAGAATATTTGATTTCTATAGATGTCAAGAAGAGAGAATATTGAGAGGACATGGTGCAGATGTCAAATGTGTCCAGTGGCATCCTACAAAAGCACTCATTGTGTCAGGAAGTAAAGACAATCAGCAACCTATAAAGTTATGGGATCCCAAGTCTGGGACAGCCTTGTCTACCCTTCATGCACACAAGTCTACTGTGATGGATCTGAAATGGAATGACAATGGCAACTGGCTGATCACTGCCTCTCGTGACCATTTACTCAAATTATTTGATATTCGTAAGTTAGGCACAGAGTTACAAATATTTAGAGGTCATAAGAAAGAAGCCTCTAGTGTGGTTTGGCATCCTACTCATGAGGGATTGTTTTGTTCTGGAGGTTCCGATGGAGCCATCTTATTTTGGAATGTTGGTACTGATAAGGAGGTTGGTTGTATTGAAGGAGCTCATGAATCTATAGTCTGGACCATGGCTTGGCATCCCCTTGGTCATATCTTATGTTCAGGTTCCAATGACCATACATCAAAGTTTTGGACTCGTAACCGTCCTGGAGATCTCATGAGAGACAAGTATAACTTGAATACATTGCCGCCAGGTGTTCAGGATGACCATGACTTGGAAGAACCAGCAGTTATACCTGGTATGGGTCCTGAAGATAAAGTGGAAATATTTTCCTCAGATACTGACAAAGTCATTCCAGGTTTGGATTTGGATACCACATTAATCCCAATGGACTTTGAGAAAAAGGTTAAGAAGGTACCATACAGCAAACCTATTCCTAGAAATTTCCAAGCTCAATGGAACCATGGACCAAACACTGATGATGCTGCAACTGAAGCTTTGACTCAAGCTCTAGTTGAATCTGTACCAGGGGCTATACCTCTTCAACAAATAACACCATCAGCAATTTTCATTTATGGTAAACTAATTGGAGTAGAACCTGGGTCAAAATTGGAGAAAGCTATATCAGACGGACCTTTGGCACTGAAAAAATACATAGCGTCAGGTGAAATAGAAGAGTTACATGATGTCATGCCTCACTTAGAAGATGATGCAGATGAAGATAACTTCCAACCATTTGAATATCCTGACCCTGAAAATGAAAATGATGGCCCTGATGATGAACATAATGAACAGGAGGATTATGACAATTATGATCAAGATAATGATTATTATGATAATGACATGGATATTAATGAACAAAATAGTCAAGAAGATGAACATGGTTTTAACAATGGGCCTGATATGGATAATATGGGTCCTATGAATAATATGCCTCCCCCTATGGGTAACATGATGCGTCCACCATTACCAATGGGTCCAATGGGTCCACGGCCTCCAATGGGCCCAATTGGTCCAATGGGTCCAATGCACATGCCTCCTCCACCGCACATAGCCAGCATGATGGGTAACAGGCCACCCATGGGTACCATGCCGCCCATGGGCAACATGCCACCAATGGGTAACATGCCACTACGTCCCCCATTTCCTGATAATGGATTTAATAAACCTCATTTCGATTCTGGGTATGATAATCAACCATACTCACCGAATAATGAGGATTACCATGACGAAGATTCATCATATGATCAAAACTATGAAGAAAACTATAACAATGAGGACAATAATGGAGATGATGGATACAATAATAATAACATGCGAAATCAGAGATGGGATGGCGGTTATAGAGGACGTGGTCAAGGACGTGGCAGAGGGCGCGGCATGAACGGACATGGCGGGCGGAACAACTGGAGAGGGAATGCTGGCTCGCGCGGCACCTCGCGAGGGCGGCGGGGCGGTGGCGCCAACAGAAGCTTCAGAAGAGGGGGAAAGCCCGTCTCTAACTAGCACAACGCCTTCATCTTATTCTTAATATAATAATACATAGACTTTATTATGAATTTCTTACGTTACAATCGAGACTTCGAGTCGTGTTTCGAAAGTGTTAAGACAATACAGTGATGTTGATGCAAAAGGTTGTACATAATTTTTATTTACGCCTTGTATTTTATTTTCATAAGCTAAACACATAATAAAATTTATATTATGTCACAAAATGTAAGATTTCTGTACAGGTGTGTTTTCTCCCAAATTGCTGCAACCATTGGTAAGTTAATCAGTTTCGTTGTTATGTTAATACTGTTGTTCCAAAAATTTACATGTATTTTGTTATGACATCAGGTAATTATTTGGACAAGAATCGCATCCAGTGCGGAGTCGGGCGCAGAAGCAGGTCGTAGAAACTTGCTCTTTACGTCTGGCTGATACTCGTCGTGCGATCATCTCGACATCTTCATCATTCTTATAGTAAGAGCCTGGTATTTTTTGAATTTGTTTTGTCAATAATAAAGAAATAAAGAATCACGAATAAAGTTTTACCCGATTTCCAATTGTAAAAAATATATTTTGAAATACATGGGGTTGAAATAAATGATTAATAAATAAATAACACCCTCCGTCCAAGGGCTATCCTGTCCTTTTCGTGCCTGTCAGTACATGATTACAATTATTGTTATTGTTAGGTTTGTGCTAGTTATTTTGTTTGGAAAACCCTTTCTGTTATTTTATTGGTTATTTTTAGCGTTTACATTATCTAGAACTTATGATGAATTTATAGATGACGTAGAACGTCTCATTAAATTGTGATTAAATCAATTTATAATTATTATGAATAAAGAAAATCTTGATGCACAGAAATATCTCATAGTTTTATGGATGAATTGGCAAAATAAAAGTTTTTGGTCACATGGACTCTTATGAAAATCAGAAGCCATTCTTCTTATTGTCATAAAAAACGGGAATGTAATGCACCAGTAATGTTCATGTAGATGTAGACACAGTTATTCAACATTAGTGCCTAAATGCTAAAGAAAAGCTTTTTATTTTCCATGGTTACAGGCTTCAGTTTATTAGTAGAACAAGTTCTTAAATTTTTATTGTTATTGAGATTTTTTTATTTAAAGATATTGATTTATCTCCCAAAATAATTAAGCCAGTATCTAGGCTTGATATTGGTTTATTGTTTGACTTAGCAAATTATAAGGTGTAATTGTTCACATGAAACATTATCATGTTCAAATTATTATGAACCTAATACCCAAAAAATATAACTAACCCAATACCATTAGCATACCTACTCAAATACATCTATTGGTGCATTAAATCATGTTAATAATATCAGATTATCGCAAACTAAAGCACAGCTATCTTCAAAGTAACAAACTGAGGCTCTTGTCTACTGTGCCTCACAATGATTGAAATATTGTTCGTTGGTGTCGAAGAATAATTAGCTACCAACAACTTGTATAGGGACCACCAAGCCAGGAAATGTTTATTGATCGTAAAATATTTTATTACAATGTACTGACTCACTTGCAACCACCAGACATCCTTTTCCCTTGGACAATCATCGGACTTGGTTTATTAGTTATATTTCAACTAAGTAACCATAGGATTTGAATGAAAACAACAATGTTCAATGAATAAAATTTTGAAAATTGAAAGGGTTTCATTTGATACCGTCGTCAACCTACATTAATAAAGAATTGTTGAGAAATGAAATGTAGTTTTAATTATTTTTTACTTTTTGTCCTGAGGTGATTGCTAGTCACATATAGTCAACGTTAGTTTCTTTTGTTCCAGATGACCCCTTGGCGATGGTTGAGTTGGCTGTTACTGATATTAGCATGCCGAGCGAGCCAATTCGACAATGGTGGCCACAAAAACGCTATAACAGATATGAGCGACAATGCTACAGAACGCCTTGAAATAATAAACGGCACGCCAAATTATAGACTGATTAAACCAGACAAAAGTACACAATGGTTCCCGGAGCCGCAGATAAAGCTGAACAGCTGCGTGCGGCGAGCTCGATGTGAGCCACTCAACAGGACGAGCTGCCTGGGGACCAAGCTGCCCTACGCCAATACGAGCGTTCATCTCACGTTTCATGATAATCAGTACCAAATCCAGACACAGCTGGAACTCTATAGAGAACTGATAAACGTGCCAAACTGCTGGGCCGTTATACAGCCTTTGCTTTGCTCCACTTTTATGCCAAAGTGCGACCGAGTTCTGGGCAATGACATGGTTTATTTGCCCTCTTATGAAATGTGCAAGATTACGATGGAGCCATGTTCTATATTGTACAATACCTCATATTTTCCGTCCTTTCTGAAATGTAATGCGACGTTGTTTCCTTCGAGATGCGAGAACGCAGTGAGGGAGTTAAAGTTTAATACGAGTGGGAAATGTCTGCCGCCCCTTATACATACTGACAAACCTCTGCATTTTTACGAAGGTGAGTTGTGAGAGTTAATTTGGACCTTGAGCTGATTATCTTAGGTGGGATTAACATTTTGCTTCTCTTGTTCAGGCATATCAGGGTGCGGTCTTCCATGCCGTGACCCGCTGTATACTGAAGACGAGCACCAGCAGATCCACCGTCTGGTGGCGTGGGGCGCGGGCGTATGCCTGGCTCTCAATCTGCTGACTGTCGCTACGTTCCTAATCGACTGGCGCAGCGCTAACAAGTACCCTGCGCTTGTCATCTTTTATATCAATGTGTGCTTCGCCGTCGCTTCGATGGGGTAAGTTTGATAACTCCTGCATAAGGAGGAAGTTCAACCCGCTCTTCACAGATTTATATCTTTCTTAAAGACATTTTTGCGTAGTCGCGAAGATGCAAGTTATTCTTTTTTTAAAATAGGCAGTCATGGGCCGTCAGAAGTGAAGACTTAAAATGATTAGCGCCATCTATATTCTATAGTAAAGTACTAGCGAATCCATAAGTTTACCCTCTACCAAAAATCGATTCTACATTGACTGTCAAACACACAAAAACATTTTTGCCATCATTTTGATGTTATTATGTCATGAACACTTTATTTAAACATGAACAAAAGTAACAACAATGGTTTGAGCCGTATTTTTATTGTCTCATTGTTTATAATATTCGATAGGTATTACGCTCTAGTTGGATGTGATGAATACAAACAGTGAAATCGCTTTCAAAACATAATTTGAAATACTGGTCATACCTCGTGCATATTAGGTTTGCAATTAATAATAAAAGTACACTTTGGAACAATAGTAACGACCGGCGGCCTAAAAAATCATCGAATCAAAAGTACTGTTGCTAAAAGTCGCGCCGAAACGCTTTTGTGCTTAGTTTCTGATCAGTGGGAGTTTTGTTATTAAGTGTATTAACTTATGTTCCTTTATTATGCTAGAAACACATGTCCATTATATTTCACACAATTCTTTTAAAGATTCCTTAGTCGTCTTCTATGTGTAAGTGATATTGCTGACTTATTATAACTTGTTACAGATGGCTCATTCAGTTTGGCGTAGGATCTAGAGATGACATCGTGTGCTCAAAGGACGGCACAAGACGGCAGGGCGAACCTTCTGCAGAGGAAAATCTGTCATGCGTCGTCGTCTTCGTATTGGTAAATAATAAAAATGATTATGTATTCTTCAAAGAAGTAGACATAAGTGTAAAGGAAACCCTAACTTTGCCAGTTGTGTTTCAATCCCATGTCATAGGGGACGAGCCTATATATAACAATCACTTTATATTAAAAAACAAAGTCCTCCGCCGGGTCTGTCTGTCTGTCTGTTCGCGATAAACTCAAAAACGACTTCACCGATTTTCATGCTGTTTTCACCAAATGGATAGAGTGGTTCTCGAGGGGGTTTTAGTATAATTATAATTTTTCAAGCGGGCGATGCCGCAGGCATCAGCTAGTTCTATATATTTAATAACATATCCATGATTTATTTTTGTTTCCAGGTGTATTACTTCATGATGGCAGCTTGCGTGTGGTTCGTTATATTCACATATGCATGGCACATGAGCTTCAGGGCTTTAGGTAAGTTTATTATTCTTAATATCATGTAATATTTTGTCCACTACTGAGCAGGTTGTGCATGCAAGGGCTGAGCAAGATTTTCTTTGCTTATTTACCTTCATAGTACTGCTACACTATCTATTATACATTGTAACAGCGAATCAATTTTCACGCCTCCCCTTAAGACCCCTTAAGGCCAACATTTGTTTGATAGTCGATAACCTGACCTAAAGAGGTGTTAAAAAAAATTTGAATAAAAAATCTAAAAAAAATACCGGCAATTTCACGTGTATTCGGGTTACATACAATACGCACTTTTACACAAATCTACAGATACATAAACTTCTAGTTATTAAATAAAAACCATGTTTTTTTTGCCACTACTCATTTATGGTTTAAATCACTGTTATCCTTACATATTATATCTCCAACTGTCATTAACGAGACACAATAGAATTTTTATTGTTATCGGCCATTAGAAGGCCAATCGACAGTTGAGCGGATTAAAACAAAGTCCTCTGTCGCGTCTGTCTGTCGGCCTGTTCGCGATAAACTCAAAAATTACTGTACCGATTTTCATGCTGTTTTCACCAATGCATAGAGTGGTTCTCGAGGAAGGTTTTACTATATAATAACCGACATCCACGCGGGCGAAGCCGTGGGCATCAGCTAGTAGGTACAAAATTCTAAAATATTTTCTTATCCTACAGGAAAAATACAAGACCGCATAGACAAGAAAGCAGCATACTTCCACTTAGTCGCGTGGTCGCTGCCCCTCATCCTCACTATAGCGACGATGGCTTTCGGCGAGGTGGACGGCAGCAGTGTGACCGGCATCTGCTTCGTGGGCTACGTCAACCACCCGATGAGGGCTGCGCTGTTACTGGCGCCGCTGTCTGTTGTTCTAGCATTAGGCGGATACTTTTTACTTAGAGGTTGTTTGAACTGTTACTTACTCATAATAGTCTACTAATATCATGCACTAATATCATTAAAAATGAATATACTATAGCCATAAAGCGCTTTGCTGGGGTCAGCTTTCTGCCTTAACAGGCTCTAAATTGCGCTTGATATATAATCCAATCAGCGCCGTCATCAGCTTTTGAGTACTTGAGGATAAACTAGTAACGGCAATGATAAGACCCATGCAAAACTGCTTGGTCGTTAAAACTGTATTTTTCCCTTAGGAGTGTTCTCTCTGATCGCGGTGCGCGTCTCAAGTAAGGATGTCATATCTCCGCGCGCAGCCAATAAGATCCGTCAGACCATAACACGATGTTCGCTGACCGCCGCGCTGGTCGCCGTCTTTATCTGCGTCACCTTCGCCTGTCATATCTACGAGTTCAGGAACGCTGACCTGTGGAAGGAATCTTTTAAGAAAAATATTATGTAAGTTACCAAAATACATAAGATCGCACCGATTCTTTAGATATTTGTAGTGGAAGGGATCCACTACGAATTTCTAAAGAATCGGTGTCCTCGACAACGCAAAGTGTTCTCTTTCTTTATAGCACTATGATTTATGAAACTCGAGCGAGATTAACAAATGTTAGCACTTAATTTGCTTTAGCATTATTTCTGCCACTTTCATAGAACAAGTGCAAGAGAGGCATGGTCATATACGCCAGAGTATGGGCTACCGTTTTATCAATCTTGTCCTTAGTTCGATATGATATCTAAACCAAGGGAGGCCCCTAGTGTTTATTAAAATGTATTTCTTATTACAGAAACAATACATTACTTTGATATTGGCCGCCATTTGTTCTTAAGAGTGACTATCCTTCTTTCTTCTTTAAGTCTGTGCTCTGTAACAATAACTCTTGTTCAACAGCTGCCGCCTAGAAGCACTAAAAGCGACGGAGAAGGAGTGTTCAACAGGCGCCCGGCCGTCGGTGTCGGTGCTCCAGCTGCGCTTGTTGTGTTGCTTCGCGGCCGGCGCGCTCATGGCGTCGTGGACCTGGACACCCGCCGCCGCCGCCGGCTGGAGGCGCTACTTGGCAAGGTGTGGTACAAATATATAGCAAATAGAAGCTAAAACATTTTTATTAACTCTCTAATTCATTACTGTTCGTCAATCGTGTACTCTGTCTAACTTCTTTAAACGAAGGGATTGATAGTTGTTTGGATTTAAAATCTGCCTAAATAATTCTCCGATAAAGGACCATGGGTAACACCTTTACCAAATCATCGCAATATAACCCTTATTTTTCCCATACAGGAAATGCGGTTGTTCCGTGGAAGCGGAGGTGACGCGTCGCGCGCGCAAGCACGAGCTCATCGCGCGCGCCTACCGACGCCGCGGGGAGTTCGCCGCGAGGGGGCGCCTGTCGATATCACTGGGCGGCTCGAGACAGGATCCTGTAGGGCTCTGCATCGACCCCACCTCGCCTGCTGACTACCCGGACGATGCTAAACATGAGAGGTGAGGCGAGGCTCTAATTTAAACAACAAATTCACTAAACATGTTTTCGTTCACTTTTAAAAATGTTAATTGTCCTTAATTTTCTCATGAGTCAGCAAAATCAATTCAACCTGTCGTAGTCCGCTGTTGGACATAAAGCCCTCCCAAGTTACGCCACATTACCGGCCTTCGCATCCAGTATATATTGGATACATTTCTTCATGTTATTGGTGAAGCGGGTGGGGTTTCACACTAACTCTCTCAATGAAAAATAGACTAATAAAATATTTTAAATCCAGTGGAGAGCTGTCGTCATCGTGGGCGGCGACCCTACCTCGCTTCGTGCGCCGCCGCGACGCGCTCGTGCTGCCGACGCACACGCATCACTCGCTCAGCTCCACACCGGACCGCCGCAACTCACAGGACTCTCAGATCAGTATCAGTCTGCGTCACGTGTCTGTGGAGTCGCGCCGCAACTCGCTCGACAGCCAGCTGTCCGTCAAGATAGCCGAGATGAAGACCAAGGTAGGCCGCCGCCGCCCCAAGCACAGCAAGGCCAAGCGCAAGGCGCGCGCCGCCAGCACTCGCAAGGAGAGCACCCCGTCCATCGAAAGCCAAATAAGTCGCTACTGGCTGCAGGCAGTAGCTGCCAACAACGATCCGTCCCGCGAGGAGGTCAAATTCAGCTTCGACTGATACCAGCCATATCGTGATAAATATCCAAATTTGCAACTCATGCATAGCAGTATGGAAACATTGATACTTATAATGCAAAGTATCTGTGAATTGTTTACTTATAGTAATTTACACTAACTAGATGTAAGGATAAAAGTTCAAATTAAAATCGCATATGCCCAAACGACTGCTGAATGTCAAATGAAGAAAGAAGCACACTCATTTAGCCCTTTATTATTTTAGTAAAAGGGTTTGAATTTTATGGGGCATATTAATTTGTGATTTATCATTGAAGGTAAGGAAACAAAGACTGATCAGAATCTCTAAGGAGTAATGTTTTATATTTCTCCTACATTTAACAATATCCATGACAATGCATTTTTGTGATACCCATGACCTCGACAGTACATGTGCCATAAAAATAGCTCTTCGATATATTTCATTGGAATCGACTGAAATACTGTTAGCATGTAAGAATCAAGTTTCTTAATCATACATCTATTGTATAAAAAATATGAAATGAAGCAATGTTAAATCTTTTAATATTTATATTTACGAATATTAATTGAGCAATAAGAATCTGTTGCTTGTCCATAGAACTTGTGTACAAGATATGGTTGTGATACCAGTTTTTATTGTGAGGCTATATTTTGATGACGTGGACAATTACATCGCCACTTATTTTTTACTGTGTATTTAGTGTTGAATGTTAATCTGCGAAAGTTATGCACCTGGCAGCTATAATAAGACTCACGTTTATATAAGACATTTGTATTTTCTTTTTACTAAGTCTGTGCTAGCTTTAAATTTTGATATTAATTTTGTATAAGTTTTACTACCAATAATTTACGTATGATCTTAATTGTACAATAAAATGATAGTTTTTTTTGATAAAATTGGCTTTAATTTTATTAGAATGGTAAGTGGCTCGGGTGTAGGTGCCTAATGAGAAAGACTCAAAGAAAATGTTACTCGTAACGTACACGTATCCACGTAAAACACACGGCCGTGTCCACAGCCACACCCCATTTTTCCTGTCACTTGGGTTTGCGCCCGCATGCGTGAGTATAGCGCGCCTGATGCACCCGCAAACTCCCCGCGTCTCTGAGTGGCATGCAGGACGAAAAAGTATGTATGAAACGATAGGATGCGAGAGGCTCGTATACGGGCCAGACACACACGAATCGGTATGGATAGGAAAAAGGCCCTAAGGCCGCGTACACACTGTGGTGCCGATTCTCTTGTACACCGAACTAAACTATCACTAAAATTCCTTACTTTTGGCTATGGGAATCTTGGAGCTATTCTGCCGAATAAATTCTTTAAATTTAAAACTTATTTTGACACAACTAAAATCGAATTTGACAACCGCGCGCCTCCACTTGGTGCTTGTTTTCCCTACCCCTTGGTTGTTTTTAGAGCCAGAGGCGCGCAGGGACGTCTGCCTCGACGTGTTTTTAATGGAATTTTTTATTCAGTTTTTGTATGGAAAATAAGGAAAAACAATAAAAAAAGGTTACCAACATGTTGAGAATTAGGGGTTTAAGGGTCTCCTAAAGGGGGTCGAAATTTTCATTATTTTTGCGATAGGACAAACCGTTTTCGAGTTAAAAGCAAAAGAAAATATAAATACAGTTCTGTTTTGTAACTGAAGTCGAGGTGTTGGTTTGAATTTTATTTCATGACATCTAATTTTATTCCACACAGTTTTAATCGCGATTAAAAATAGTCAGATTTAGAGGATTTTAGCTAAAGAACAAAATTTTAAGTTAAAACGTCAAATTCAGAATAGCATTTTCACTCAAAACTCAGTGCAATCTTAGAGCTGTCAAATCAAAATATAGTTAAGTGAGTCTATTTCAGAATGGGAAATCGTCGTTTGACAGGAATAAACGAAATTGTAGTGATTTTTAGTTTAGAGAATTTGTGACAAGAGAATCGGCACCTATGTCGTGACGATTAATTTTAATGTAGGTATCGTTTTATTTTGGTTGAAAAAGTGGACGACAGGTCCTCTTCTATACGAATACACAAGCTACGACAAACGGACAAACCCTTGAATCCTTACGAGGTGCGGAGGACGCCCATTGGCGTTCGCGACGAAAACCGTCCCGCACTTGGGTAATAAGCGTAATTTTTATCGTCGCAGCGTATGGACACGAACGACACGATAATATCTCGACCTTGCGATAAATAAAGTAAAAAATATATTTTCATGTTAGTAGATGTGATAGGAAGTTCTTAATAATTATGAAAGATGTGTGAAGAGGAGTGAAATGACAACAATTAATTAATTATCAATTTACCATATAATTGAGAACCAAAGCAAGCAACTTAATGTCCCAGAAATACTTTATTACCTTGTAATGAATGTCATGTATTTTATTTCCTAGTGATAAAATCTATAGTAAATTAAACTATAAATCAAATCTACAAACCTATTGTACAAGATTTGTATAACTATTGGACGTTAACAATGCTATTAAAAATAGCTCATTATCACTGCATCCGCATTCCTAAATTAAAGAGGCAAGATAAGATGCAACAACAATTAATTTGCATATATTTGCTCCATGTGAAAGAAAAATAGCGTAAAACAATATATTATGCAAAATCATTCCATTCGATATTTTAATAATAAAAAAATACTCAAGATTCTAAAAAGAAATGTGAAGTCGCTTTAAATCTCTCCAGTTTGGCATTAACGGAAAAACATGCTCAAAGTACATGTTTTTGAAAATTCCAAACTGAAAAGAGTATTGTATGTGATGAAGTGTAAAAGTTAGATATTTACATAAATTATCGAATGGAACATAAGAAGTGTACCTATCCACAGTAAAGGTGAATAGATTTATTATGCATTGTCATCACTATAAGGTACATTTAATCACAGATGCAACATTATGTGGCAAGAATATTATTGATTATGTTCTAAATCACTTTAAAATAGGTCACATTTCAATATTCGAGTAAACCCAAATAACAATTGAAGATAAATCTAATGCAATTTAATTACGAGATGGATATAAGGTGCAATGAAGGATGGATATTTTATAAAATAATTGGGCCTCTATTCCTTTTATCATTTAGAGGGAATGGACAGGCACAATTGTTTTAACTATGCAACATTACATAATATTTATTGTCGTCATTAAAATTTATCTTCAAATTGATTTGCATTATTATTTATTAATTTCCATGCCATGAGAATCTTCGGGAAAATTGTATTCATTTGTTAATATACTACTTTTTCTCACAACAGTCTTTATTTTGGAAATGGAGTTAAGATGTTAATTGTTGACATAGATTGTTGTTGATTATTAAGATAATTAATTGTAACTTTATCATAGCCATTCTAAATCAAATAAAATGCTGACCAGCATGCATAGTAAAAAGATAGGAAACAACACCAAAAGGAACATAATAATTTTTAAGTAGGTATATAACACTTATTCTAAAGCAGCACGGAATGTAGCGCATTTGCCACTATTATGCTAATGTTTAAAGTCAAAATTGCACGATTTTATTACAGAAAAAAACTCGATCTTTGGTGCTTACGAACTAAATATAAAAAAATCACAATCTACAAAATAAATTCGGTTTAAAACCTAGCAAATAAAAATGTTAGAACAACCAAAAATAACAAACATTAAAAATAAACAAAACGTAAAAGAAATCTTATGATTATGTGCAAACTTATGCCGTTTAGACGCGACTTATAAGTAATGTGCACACAACTAGTTACTATATTGTAACCTATATGAGCTACCTCTCGTCCCAGACGACAAATAATAAAATAAGACCTATCTAAATAGTAACAAAATTATCTAGTAATAATGTCATATCACACGATCACAGCAGTCTTTCCTATGAAGTCCTCGCTTTGCGTATATTCTTCTTTTCTGCATCAGTGAAGCCAAGAATGTTCTCGATGGCGTTGAGGTGTCCCTGGTGGTTCTCGGGATCCGTTAGGAAATAGTAGATGGCCGATTTTAGGAACTGCAATGTCACTTCTGGATCTACATTGGTCTTGCTACCCTTCTGCGACTCGACAATGCGACGGTACATTGCCTGTAATAAATAAAGTAATATGAGATTCTTCATTTTGTTGAAATGTATACGGGCATGCATTCTACCTACTCTCAGTACTGTCACCCAACACAAAACTTATTTTGGCTGAGCTGATGATTCCAGCTATAGATCTCTGTACATTCCTCAATTATATGTTAACAATTAAATGCAATTTACAAACACAATCGATGTGTTAATAATATTTCGTAGAGGAGACTCTTTGAATACCGTGTAATTGCTGCGTCGAGGATCGTGCGCCCGGTTTGCAATAAGCAGCGTGAACGTGAAGTGTGGAAAGCTATTATAATTTGACATATTGTTGTCGAGATTAATGTGTTTAGTACAAAGTTTAATAAACCTACACACAATTTCAGCCAAAAAATGTAAAGGAACATATTAAGTTACTATTTAACAACATTGAATATACATATCTACATAAGTACCTACCTACTACAATGTACAGACACCTGCATTAATTGGATAGTTCATCCTTAAATTACATATACGTATATTAAGATTCCTCGAAGGTGAGGCAACCAATGAATGCAGCTGTCATTACATTTTCCATTTAGAAACAATAATGAAAGAACCTAATTACCCAAAACCAAAAGAGGCTGTTTCAACCAAATAGGTAACATGCGAAGCCGAGGTTAGGCGAGAATAAACCAAAAACGGGTTAGTTTTTTATAAAAGTAAGCCTTGCTAAAGAATAAGTGAATTAGTAAAAGTTGCAAGCTTTCTATGAACAACACTAGAATCTATAAAACTATTCACAAAGAAAAGTCTTAAATAAATAGAAAACAAAACCTAAACCTGCCTATCCCACAATAAAACGTTAAAATATAAATTTGAGAACACAAAATCTACAAGACAACTCAAGTCCAAACCCCTGAATTTTATTTACATTCAAATGATTATAAAATTCCATGTGAAATAAAAAATAAATAAAAAAATTGACTTATTAACATAGACACAGTTTTTATCAATATTTCTCAGAACCTGTGTAGTAAGCAGGGTGTAATATACAAAAAATAAAAATAAAAGTGTTCAGCAGTACTGCCATTGTCCGGTATAAAAATCCAACCTTTCGAGCTCCTAGGACCCATAAAGAAACAGCCTCCTTTGCACTTAGCAGTACTTGTGACTTTGCTGATCGGTCCTCTGTGAATGCCGTGTCCTGGAATGCACTACACGTTAAAGCTGGCACATGTTAATCGCCACTACATGCACACACTATCACTAAATCCGTGTACAATGCTGTGGGTTAATTCGTAATTGAAATGGTTAATCAATTTCAAAATGGTGACTCAATCTTCTATTTCTAGTTTTGATATTAGTTTATTTGAAAATGTTATTTGAGAGTGATTTAAGAACAGGATAGTGAGAATGTTGATCACTGTGAAAAATATCCATTAATTAATCAATGAATGTAATACTTGAACTATTGCTGGATAATTTTTCAATGTGATAATACAAAGTAGTGATTTAGTTAGGAATAACAATAGGGAACTCACTCGAACTTTCTCGAGCTCGGTCTGAGTAATCTGCAACTGCTCCAGTAGTTCCTCTACAGACACGCGGCTGACTTGCCCCTGTGAAGTACCAGGCTCATTATCCTGGAAATGTAAACATACACAACTATTTAGTAACTGATTCAATTTAAAAATGTACATTTTAGCTAACAGAAATAAGAATTGAAAATCTGAGGATTCCCCTGGTTCAACTTATTATTGAGAAGTATTTTATTTTTCTATTAAAAATAAATTTTAAAAGAGGTTCCAATGTTTTGCAAAACACATTAATGATGATAAATGTCAATTCAGGTGTTCTTAAGTTTATATTGTATGTTTACAAACTATACTTTACAAAGTTATATATATGCCAGCTTGTTTAACAGCTTAGACACACAACAAAGAGTGTAGAAGATGGCTTACCTTTTCTAGGTCAAACTTAGCAGCCTCAACACCTTTGTTGTACATCTGCAGGTAGATGGCCCGGTGCCTGGTCTCCTCCTCATGCAGCTGCTTGCTCACCTCTTCCAGCTGCTTCTCCAGAGAGTGGATCCTCTCCTTAGCTTGCTCACAGTTCGGCAGTAACTCACAGTACCTCGTGTTCACGTCTGCCAACTTCTGCAGTAACGACTCCACTTTATCATTATGCTGTTTCTTCAGTTCCTGTGTCTCTCCAACATGAGCCCTTATTATATCTTCTATTTTCTTCTCGTAATACAATATTAAACTACGACGCTCCTCATCTCCATCTCCAATATCAGTCATACAGGATGCCTCATGTGTCAACATGTGCACAGATTCTTTGGAATGTAACGATGAATTTGTGAGATCATCAAAATGACCGGAGTCAGTGAATGAGCCTTGCATTTCATTGCGACATCTGGTTGGTGTTTGGTTTTTGAACAATGGGCTATCAGTAATGTCAAATGATCTACAAGCATCCCCATGTTTTGGACTCTCTTGTTCAATAGAAGCTTCATCAGCGTTTTCCCGTATTGTTACTATTTCACTAGAGTTAGATTTTTCATCAGGTGAACATATTGATGCTTTATACAGTCGTAATTCTACAACCTCTTTTGTGAGTTGGAATATTTCACTATCTTTTTTGTCTAGGTCTTTCTTGGCTTGGCTTAGAAGATTTTTGAGTCGTCGAATTTGTTTCTGTGCTCTCTGAGTGGGTGTTAGATATTCTTCCCCAGCGAGCCCTGCATGAGATGAGCAGTGTAATACGTAACGCATGGATCTTCCACTAAATGTTGTGCCATTGAACGGTGCGTAGCCTGCATCAACGGAGGCAGCTGTGGCGGCACTTCCATAACTATGGAGTGATTCATCATCAGGCAGGTCTTCTGGTGAGCCAGGTGGAGTGTGAGCAGAGTCTGTCATACTCAACTTCCTGTCTAAGCCACTCTCCTGTGGTTTTAAGCAGGATTTTTTTGGCTTCTGTAGAGGGTTTGAATTGAATGACTGAAAAGTAAAAATTGCTTTATGAGACCAAGGTCAAACAAAAATACTTAAGATGTCTATTTTTAGAACAAGACTGTTTGAAAACAAATGTTTGCTGGGTAGCTATTTTTATTTTTGACAAATTAAAAATAATTTACCTAATCTGTCCAATTAACCTAAATTTGTAAACAAATGACTATCATAATAATACTGTTTTACTAAACTATTGGGTTATCGAAGTTATAAAAAATTAAACATATGCGTGGCTTGGCTGCTGTCGCTATGGTAATGTTTCGTAAATGATTGGAAAAGTTAAAGGTATGAGAGGTTACTTACATGGCTTCGCTGGCGATGGCCAGGCTCCTGGAGTCGTGGCACATCGCTGCGTTGTTTCTGGTGTGTATTTTCCGTGATTATTGGTATTAATTTCCTTGTTGCCAAAGGCGAGCGCTGCACCATTTTCTCCCCGCGCAGCCGCAATGAAGAGCTGCGCCGGAAGTTCCCGGTGACATTACCCGCGCAGCAATGTTCATCGTGGAAGTCAGCGACCCTTCTACTATAATTTCTATTCATTTTCTTCAATTATTTACATCAGCGTACCGTACTAAAAGAGAAAACAGCTGTTTAAAACCACTTTGCGGCTTAGGTAAACGAAACTAAACGTAAACGTTATCGTAATTTGACATTTCAGTTTTTTTTTCAATGCGATAAGCGATATAATATAGCACAGATATTTTTGTATTATGCCGAATTTTGTTGCGATAAACATAAACACTGTCTTAATTTCACATCACTATCACAACGTAAACTTACTATACCTACTTGCTTATAAGTTAAATACCTAAAGCTAAACCAGTGGAATAAAATAGATGAAAAAAGATGTTTATATGCAAAATATTCACACGTGTTAACTTCTGTATGGTCTACCTGCGTTTAAATGCTGACAATGAGACAGAACTATTGTAGGTATGTGTTATCATTCAATACCAACTAAAATAATATTTGTTCAGGCAGTTCAGTACCTAGGTACCTACCTATAATTTTAACTAGATATTGTTGTTTCAATAATACTAAGTCAGCATTCTCAACACTACCTATTCATACTGACATACAAAAAAAGTACAAAGCGTTAAAATTTCCCAGGCCGCCAAATGTGGCCTAGTTCCCGCATTCAACGTGGAAAACTGTCCTTCGCGAATATTAACTGCATGCATGTCGCGCAACACGTTTAGTTATCTACCTGCTTCCTATATTTTTTAAATTGTTACTCGTACGCACTATGAATTATCGCGTTCGTAGCTTGTTAGATCCAGGCGCGGTCCGAGGGGGGGGGGGTCCTGCGGGTCATGACCCCCCCCCCCCCCCCCAAAATCATTCAAGCTGTCGAGAGACTGAATGATTTACGTGCTTTACTAACTATAAACTGTAGGTACTTAGACACAGTGACCTCGATGGCCATGTACAAAAAAAAGTTTTTAGTATACTTATCCATTAGGTCACCATTTCCCTAAAAATATTGCACCAATGGTGACCCCCTCCAAAATCTTGGGCTGCGACCGCGCCTGGCTAGATCTGCACATTTAACAATTTTTTTAGTTAATCCCAATTAATCTGTAGCTATACAATGGTGCCGATTCTGTTGTTCAAAAACTAAACTAAATTTAAGATCAGTGCATCTTTTTCTTTCTATTTCATTATGAAAAGGACAGAAGATAAGTTTTAGTTTAGTCCTGTCAAATTAATCAGCGCCTTACGTTATTTGACGTAATTTTAGTAGGCAAGTTTTTAATCGCGTCTAAACTTATTAGGAATGGTGACAGTTTGACAGGACTAAACAAAAATTTATCTTTTGTACTTTTCTTAATGAAATAGAAAGAAAAAGATGCACTGAACTTAAATTTAGTTTATTTAGTGAACAACAGAATCGGCACCAGTGTCTCGGTAGATTGGGGACTTCAGAAGTTCTCGTAGATCCTACTAGCAACCCGCCCCTGCTGTGCACGGTTTTACGACTTGGCATGGCAAAACATCAGTGGTACCTTTAACTAAGTTTAATATTAATTTATTATAAGTACCTACACATAAACCACCTGGAATATATTCTCTAAATGATGGGGAAAACCGCATCAAAATCGTAGTCGTTATTGCGTGGTTTAGAAGAACAACGCGAACACACAGACAGACACGAAAAGTGACTTTAATTTATAATAAGTACTTATGTATACTTATAGAAGTTTAATAGGTAGATACCTACGTAATTACAGCCGCACGGGACGATCCATCGGGTTAAGCTACGCTTGCCGGGGTTGGTCCGTGGATGGGTGACCATCTTTATATACCGAGACTCCTCCGTGCCTCGGAACAGTCGTTACGGGTCGTCAGAAGTCCGAAAATCTGACAACCAGTCTTACCAAGTGGTATCGTATGACCCAGTTACTGGGTTGTGGAGGTCAGATAGGCAGTCGCAGATAGGCAGTCGCTCCATGTAAAATACTGGTATTCAGCTGCATCCGGTTAGACTGGAAGCCGACTCCAACACAGCCGACTGGGAAAAGGCTAGGCACATGATGAATAGGTAGGTACACAATACCCCGTGTACCTAATCAATCAGTAAATCATTGCTGACGACGTACCTCACAAAGAAGGAGTTTTACGTTAAGGTAGAAATTTTTCCAGATATTCTAGTAAGACATAGTTTTCAGAGACGAATGCAAACGTTTTAAGTAACTTATAATGGTCTGACTAGACTAGACAGGCGAATTATTACGACATCATTCACCGTTGCACAACGCGCTAACAAATTATTATCTACTTACAAAACATTGCGAGGACTTACGAAGAAGGCTTAAAGTAGCGATAGATATCTTTATGTATGATTAAGGATGATGCGCTAGAGAATTTCGCGGGCCTCCGCGAAATTCAAATTTTCTTACGTTTTTTGCAATTTGCAGGTCAGTATCAGAATGTATGTTCTAAATATTATTAGCGGCCGTAACAAATATGGATTTACAGAATTATAAACATTAGAATCAGCAATACAACTCTAAGTTCATGTAAGTGTATTGACTGACGATTTCATGAAATTTTCATTCAATTTTCATTGAATTTCGCGGGCTACCCTAGCGCATCCACCTTAAATGAATTCTTCAGAATTATCCGAATTTCACCATGTTTTTACAAGGTCCTTTAGCGCTTTACAAAACCATGTAGACAGGTTGTCCATTCCCTACTGCAGCCATTTAGATTTTTTTTTGCAGAGCAGTGATAGCCTTGTGGTATGACCGTCAGACTGCCAGGTCTCGAGTTCGAACCCAAGGCTGCACCTTTGACTTTTCGGATTTATGTGCGTATTGTATAATAATCACTTGCTTCAAAACCGATGAAGGAAAACATCGTGAGGAAACCGGCATGCCTGAGAGATATTTTTCGACGGCATGTGAAGCCAGTCAGAGGTCCATGGGCGGCTCTAAAACTCTGACACTAGGTACTAGCAAAAGAAGAAGAAGAAGCCATTTAGAAAATATGGCTAAAATAGGTAAGAAAATGGTAAACCTGTGATTAGCCAAGTACCTAATAGTGCCATTTGGAGGTGTTTCTCTATTTGCTTTTGATAGGCGTCCCTCGTGAATTGCTGCAGTGATATAATTATGCTCGTTATGCTCAATGAGGACTAAATTTGGACATTCTTTTGGTGTACTAATTTAAAGTAGGTACACTATAAACTGCCATTAATTTTGGGAAAGAACAGCTAACTTCATTAAACTTTTAGGTAGAACAGGACTTATAATTAGTGCGGTTCAAAGCACTGCATGTTTCTAGGCTAACGATTATTTTGGCTGACTTCTAGTGTTGCTAAAATTAAATTATGCAAGTTATGAAGATCCGCAGCGTGAAGGTGCACGAAGGTGAAAACTATCGTACCATGAACAATAATGTTAATGATTTAATTTTATATCTAATTTGTTTGGCTATTCCTTAGATTTAGACTGTTTGAAGTTTTGATTCGAGGTTTATATTCAATTGTTAATATTCATGTTAATAAAATGTTATGTGTCCTATTGGATAGTACCCACACCTAGCATAGAGACAGGCTGTATAGTCATTGACACCTAGTGACTAGTAAGATGGAATTCCCTAAGCCGCACAGGATGCTACGCGAAGATACGCGCCTCTACGCACTGCTACGTGCGGTTACGTGTGGCTACGCGCGGCTACGGCCTGTTACGCTCGGCTACGCGCTGCTACGCGCGGCTACTTGCTGCGACGCGAGGCTACGTGAGACTTTATTTATTGGAGACTACCTTTTGCTCACGGTTTCGCCCGCTACGCACTACGCTTCAACCTTTAAGACGTGAAAAGGTAAGACAGACAGAGTTACTTTCGCATTTAGAATAGAAAATTAGAATGGAAGGTAAAATATATAGATATTGATATAGGAACGGAGTATTGTGAGAAAGTATGAGTAAACAGATCAGCTTGCACAATGTTTTTATTATAGGCACACAAGTAATTGGTTCCTAATAGGTACTAAAAAAGAACAAGCTATCCTACTTACCTCCTACCAACAACGGAAAATGCGTGTTATACAACTTCGGTCTATAATTCTGATTTTACGGAAATACCTTATTAATTAACCTGTCAAGACATTTTTATTATGCACACAGTACCTACCTAACCTAACAATGGATAACTGCAATTAATATATAAACACTTTGTAGTATAATTAGACAATTGAAATTAAAAAATAGCCTTGGTGTTAGAAAGTCAGACACTTTATTGTTAAAACCAATTAAATATTTATTTTGAAGTATTCACAATGTTTAGTGGGACCAAGTATTGTAAATTGGGCCCACTAAACAAAACATCCATTAAATAAATTAGTAATTAGTTATAAGTACTTACATAAGAGTTGGTGAAGTAAGTCAAAATACTAACTAATCGATGTGAGAACAAAAAAAAACACCATTAGTTAAGTTAACCATAAAACCGTTCCTAAACGATTTCATCGCGATCATTAGCCGAGACTGCTATTAAGCAATATAAATTTTTGACATGGTATCGTATTAATGAGTAATGAAATAACTTTGTAACCCAATTAACATTGTATTTGCTAGCTAGAACAAATTGTTGCGAGTTGAAGTGTAAAAAGTAAAACAAATATTCTTTAGCTATGTAAGCAAATAGTTAAAAAGTTTACGATTGCAGTTTCTAGGTTGAAAGTAGGACGGCAGTTAAATGATGTATGTATGTACTAGTATTGCTGCGATTTGTAGATACTAATAAACTAACATCAATCATTTTTTTCACGACACCTATGAGTAGCACTATGAATGTCTCGTGATTTGCAGTTCCATTAGGTTTTTTATAATTTCCTGTGCATAACTTGTAATTCGATCAACTTAGACACATGGATGGTGGTAGTTCGAGACTCTTTTCTCAACCAAAGTAGGTACCGATAAGTATAAGTTTAAAAAACCGGACAAGTGCGCCTTGAAATCGCGTGGTGCCGGTTCCGTACGATGAATAATTGAATATGTTATCTAACTTGTTTTTTATCCCACATAATATTAGATCCAAGAACAATCTTAACATTGTCGATAAAAAACATGTTTTGCCATACATTATAACTGCAAATACATATAAGTTTATATGCACAATATTGTGAGATACAGGTAGTTTTTCTATTATAAATCTGTATTATTCTCTGTATTATTTTTCAAAATTTTAGGCTCAGTAGTTTCGGAGATAAGGCGGGGGAATGGTCAATTTTCATAAATTTTCTTATATATCTTTAAAAGTATACATATTAAAATTATAAAAAAATCTTTGAAATTCATTTGTTATGTCACACGGTACAGTTTGCAAAACTTTTAATAATTTTTAAATTTTCCCCCGAAAAGTGAACCCCATATTCAAAATTCATTTATTTACGTCACACGTACGTTTTTGGGTCACAGAAATTCATATGTGTACAGGTCCAGTAGATTCGGAGAAAATTGGCTGTGACTGCTGTGCCAGACAGACACACGAATATAGTTGTAAATAAACCGTTTTAAACCAAAATCCGTGCTTTAAAGCTTTAAATAAACCGTTTCAAACCAAAGTCCGTGGTTTAAAACGGTTTATTGAACACACGATGGATCCCTATAAGGGTTTCGTTTTTGCGTTTTGAGGAACGGAACCATAAAAGTACCAAATGAAAAAGTAAATAAATTAAAAAATACTGATAAAAATACTCTGCGACTGCGTAATGAATATAATGTCATAACTTCATAAGACACGCACTTTGTCTGTAATTAATCATTATGTACATAACTAATACTATTAAATCAGAAATAATGTTGTAAGCATTCATGTTATGTAAGAATTCTCGGTAAATAAACTAAGGTGTAATGTTATTAATAAAATTGTAACAACCGTTTTAAGAACGATATGCCTACAATACGGGATTGTTTAGTGTCGTTTTAGGTACGGTAGGTAAGAATACTTCAGTATTCAGCAATAGGAGATTGCTGGATACTGAAGTATTCTTATCACTCAATATTAGTTCACCGTTAGTGGAGTAAGAAAGAGGGGCTTGTGGCTAAGTAATAATAGCCCCAAGGGTCGATCGATCAGGTTAAGCTACGCTTGCCGCGGTTGGTCCATGGATGGGTGACCATCTTTACATTCTACGACCCCACTGTGCCTGGATGCGCTAGGGTAGCCCGCGAAATTCAAATTTTCTTACGTTTTTTGCAATTTGCAGGTCAGTATCAGGTTATATGTTGATCTAAATATTATTAGCGGCCGTAACAAATATGGATTTACAGAATTATAAACATTAGAATCAGCAATAAAACTCTCTAAGTTCATGTAAGTGTATTGAATGAAAATTTCATGAAATCGTCAGTCCTTAAGCTGTTGGTCGCAGCTGTCATTCATTCATAGACTTTATAGATTTCGGGCTGCTTCTAATTTCGGGCGACTGTGAACAGACGTTATAAGTTGTCAGACGTATGAGTCGTCAGAAGCCCGAAAGTCGGACAACCAGTCTTACCAAGGGGTATCGTAGTAGTTATTACCCAGTTACTGGGTTGCGGAGGTCAGCAGATAGGCAGTCGCTCCATGTAAAACACTGTTATTTAGCCGAATCCGGTTAGACTGGAAGCCGACCCCAATATAGTTGGGAAAAAGCTACGCAGATAGTAATAATAGTGGAGTAACAAATGAGTTAGTAATCAGACTTGACCCCGCTTGCACAACAAATCTGTTGCTGTCTATTGTTTGACGATGACAGAGACAACATGATGTTCAGGAAAAGTTGGCTGAGAAAACAGGATAGTTGGGTATACCGTACCAACTGTCATACTGGACTACTTGCCGTGGGTATCTATGAAAACTATTTCATAGAGGCAGATAGTTAGCCTACTGACCAACCCTATCTGATAACAGTTGATGTAGACCCTTCCCTAAATCTATCTTAACGACTTGCGGTTACTGATGTGAGCCATGATAGAGCCAGTTTAGAGGAACCTACCTAAGTTTCTATATTTCTATAAGAAAGTGGAAAAACTAGTCTTTTGTATTAGATAAAATTTTTACTAGCGTCTATTCTTACTTAATTTTTTTACAAAGGGGCTTTCATCCCTCATGGTAGCCTCAAAGCCACATTTGGTAAAGTAATTTTTAATATACCTACATTGAGGGGTTTATTTACAAACGTTGCTTAGCGACTGTTTAACCATACGTTTTTGACTTTAAGCAACGTTATACCATAATCACGTATGTATTCAGTAAAAGGTTAAGTAGAGGTGAATAGTAGCCCCACACTGTGGCTGTTAGGTTTAAGTTTCATCATCACAAATATAATAGAAGGCAACCATACCTAATATTGCCATAATCCTTACTTATCCTTTAATATTATAAAATTTATAAATGCGAAAGTAACTCTGTCTGTCACGCTTTCACGCCATAACTAGTGAACCGATTTAAATGAAATTTGGTACACAGATAGTCTAGAGCCTAAGAATGGACATAGGCTATATATGCATATACTTTTTATCGACATACCACGGAAGTTAGTCCTGAATAAAGTAGATTTAATAAAGTGTCTTTGTTGTTTGTTAGAACATAATGTTATCAAGCAATGTAACCACAATGCATAACACTTTTACGTGACAAAACAATGAAGTGTCCAATCGATTGTTTTGATCAAAGAAATCGCGTTGAAAGCAGTTCCCCAACCACCGACTTTTCTGTTATGAAAAGAGATTCAATTTACCTTACTAATTGCATAAGAAGATTGATTTTGATCCTAATAAACAGTGCTACGTTCGTAATTAATATCTGAGTGTATAAGAAATAGAAATTGTAAACGTAAAAGCCTCTAATTAAACAATTTAATGAGCAAAGTTTACGCTCAATCGCTTTTGCATCATTCACGTTGTTTAGATTCCGCAAGTTGAAATTATAATAACGTCATGAACAAGTAGAGTAATTTCCGCGTAAACTCTCTAAATTCTTACTTTTTTACGTTATGGTTCACATGAATTGTTTTTCATGTAGTTCTATGGTCTCGCGATTGACTTGCTATTTGAGACGTTGCTAAATCTTATTCAAGGCCTAACGTATTATTTGAAATTAAGTGTACTTAGAGACCTACTACTCTATTATTTGTTATGATGCAGCAAAAAACGAACGTGCTTCATATTAAGCGAATAATCTGGAACCAACAACGCGCTTTATTTTTTGTTAAATTGGCAAACTGAGCGTCTAATTCGAGCATCAAGAATGATTTAGAAACAAGTTCAAAACACTTACCGGATGCACTCATTCACGGAAGGTGTCTCGGCTAACATAATGCCGCCGCGTGTGGAACATTATTTATTGTTAGTTGAAAGTAAAATTAAATCAATCATACTCACTAATTGCATCTTGCACGAATTTTCCAATTTCCATGGAATTCAGAGAAAACATTCTCGTGGTAACATGAGCAAAACACATCGTTTACAGCACAGCGGCAGTTCGGAATACGTCACAAGTCGGTCGCACAATCGTTGTCTAAGGGAATACTTAGTCTCAACTCTAACATCGCAAATTACATAGAGTAAACCATCCACGTTAACTTTTACGCTAAGAATGTTGCGGCAAGTTGTCGAGGCCCGGAGCGCAGTGCGTGCTTGGTCAATGTTTGTTCACGGTGTGTTGGCGCCGCCGCCGCCAGCGCCCCTCTGCGGCCACGTTGACGCAACCCGCTTGCTTGGCAAATGTACTCCATTGTAGTCACTAACATTACAACACAATACCTGCTGGAAACGCATAAAAACGCGAAACGAAGAAATGGACCCGTTACCTTTTTTGTTACATCAGTGTGACGATGTCTTGAGAACTTGAGCTTGATGCGCCATCTGGTGCTGTTATGTAGCGTCTACGTCCGCTCTAGTTGTAGTTGCCATTATGTAAGATCCACTACCTGGTCATTCTGTAACTTTATCAAGATTCAGCATGTATCATATTATCACGTCCTACTTTTCATTTCGTTATTAGTATGATTCCAGGAATGCCCGAACGAAAGGTACCTATTAGTACAGTTAGATTAGTTACTATGAATTTTTATCGAGGGTAGGTAGTCAGCACTGCAGGTGTTCAATTTAATGCCAATACTGGTTACCTATGCACCAATTATTAGCGCCTGTATTGTCACTAGAGCGCGGCTGGATGTGTCGGCGGCGGTTTTGTTCCACGATAATGACGACATAGTCTGATAACGATGAAAACATGTTCCACGGGCAAACGGGCGCGATTGCGTTAAAGTTTCTAATTTGTTTTATTTACATTTAATTATTTCGCGGAAAATAAGTGGGCATTATTTTAGCTGAAGAACATTATATAAGAGCGACAAAACTAAGTGAATATTCAAATAATAATAAGCATAGACTTTTCTACAACATTTGAACTGCCAACGAAGAATTTTCGTAATAAACTTTAGGCGCGTGTAATAATAACAGAGCAGGTAATATGATCGTATTACCTACCTAGTACCAACTGTGTTATTTTTTACATCTATCATAATATTTCATGTATTTCGCCTTGGGCCATTCACTGCGCTAATTGCTTAAGTGCAATTTATTATTACGTATTTCAATCCATAATTAACACACTTCCTGTGTGATGTTACGATTACTTGCAGTTTATGACCCTCGAAGTTGGCAGAGATCCTCGGATTGTGCGAACGATAATACATTATACATCGATGATCTAGGAGTATTATTATTGTTTCTATCTGGCTATCAATGTATTGATTGTGATCTTCACTAAACTAAGTTACAAATCTTGTAAATTGATAATGGTTGAAATTGTCTAACGATCAATTACGTAAACTTTGAGTGCCCCATAAAACTGTCACATAACTCACAACACAGACATAAAATACACCATCCACCAGACTTCTCTTTTTTGTCTCTGTTCATCATTACCTGTCGACTCGTTATGCCTGGTATTAGAAACTTAGTGCTTCACTAAAACTGTGCGAAAATGTTTATGAACTTTGTCGTTGTCGACGATGTCGCCGACAATCGCTAGCATTACATAAAGGCAGGTATAATCATTATTAGGCAAATGGCCAATAAAATAAGTAGGTACAACAGCGAAGAACGGTGCTGAACTGTTATGTAAGGTTTTGGCTTGAAAATAGTTAGTGAAAGAATCGATATTATGCTAGGTTAGGAACAACATTTTGGCGCATGGATCGATTAGATGGTCTGGGTGAAAACCTGCACCCTAATTGTATAATAATAATAATTGTAACACGATCAATCACAATCTGAATCGGATTGAAACAAATTTCGAATGAATCGGTACATAGGTTCGAAAAAATTGTCTGCTCACCAACGACTGTTGTTGAAATGAAATAGATTAGAATTATTTACGCAATTATATAGCTGGCCCAGCAATAGGTAATTCATTGGGTTCTAGTTCTAGGTGGTTAAGAGTATGTGATGTGTGAGCCTTTTAACACAACTAACTATTTACATAAAACACTAAAACTTAAAGAACTAACTAAGTATAACTAAACTAAGGCGTCGAAAAATTCCTCCGCATCGCTGTCGGCTGGTAATGTACCCAAGAGACTGGCGGCATTGCCACGTTGAATGGTGGATGCTTAGCCTCTGACCAAGGTAAAAGCCAGCCCTTGGGTCACGGGAAGTGTCAAGCATCCGTTTGGAGATTTCACTGAACAGACTATGAGCACTCGGACCCCACGGCCCTAGGGTTTCAACCCCAAGCGGCTCGAAAATATAATTGTCTATAAGGCTATTATACTTTCGCCGCTTGAGGTTTTCCGCAGCCGCAGCGGCAGCGCCAGCACAGCACGCCGAGCCAGTTATGTATATATTATCTAAAAATAAAGAAAAGTTATGGATAATTATATTCTTAATAGTACAAGTTCAGATGAGTTTTTTTGAATATTACTTCAGTGTGGGAAAGAGATGATGATTAAAATAATGATGATTAAAATAATAAAGCTGTAAGCGGTGGTGGTAGGCCCCCTGTTTTGAATACTGTTACAGAGATTTATTTCGACAATAAGTTGTACAAGAGGCATGAATTCAAGATAGTTCATGAAGCATCGTTCAGTCCTTCGGTTGGTAAGATAGTAACACATTCAAGCGGCAACAATGCCTTTTTAATAATGTGAGAACGCCACAATTGACCACAATGGTTAATATTGAGACTGCGTTTGCGAGGGAAGAATGTGTGCTTGTGCTTGGTAGCTAAAGAACATCTATTTCATCAAGTCGGCTATGATTGCCAAGTGACCTTCTGTGATCTTTTTGAAGGTCTTTTTTTAGGCTTATAACACTTCCGTTTTTATATATATATATATTCCTAAATAATAGGTCTTTACCTATGAAATTGCCGTTTTGTATGAAAAAATTTAAACGAATTTTTTTCATGAATTTTTTATTTGTATTAATCGAAGTAATCACCCATGCAATCAATGCATCTTTGCCATCGCAGTGGCAGTTTATTGATGCCCTTCTTAAAGAAATCAGCTGGACGGGAGGCAACAAATTCTTCAAAGGCATTTTGTACTGCCTCTCGGGTATTGAATTTTTTTCCCGCCAAGAAGTTATCCAAATTCTGGAAAAAGTAGTAGTCTGTAGGCGCAAGGTCTGGTGAGTAGGGCGGATGACGGAGAGCTTCCAACCCCAGTTCTTGCAACTTGGAGACCGTCTGCTGTGCAGTATGAGGTCGCGCGTTGTCGTGCAGGAGCAGCGGAGACGAGCGATTGACCAATGCTGGTTGGAGATGCGCCAGCTTCTCCATCATTGTGTTCAGTTCTTCACAGTACACATCTGCAGTAATGCTCACCCCGTTTGGTAAGAAGCTGTGATGAATCACACCGGCGCTAGACCACCAAACAGTGACCATCACTTTTCTAGGGGTAAGTTTTCGTTTAGGGCATTGTTTAGGTGCTGAACCAGGATCCAACCAACTTGCTGAGCGCTTGCGGTTATCAAACAGAATCCATTTTTCATCGCAGGTAACAATGCGGTTCAAAATTCCTTCATTTGTGTGTCTGTTGAGCAGTGCAAGGCACGTCTCGACGCGTACTTCGCGCTGGCGATCATTGAGTTCGTGGGGCACCCATTTGTCAAGCTTTTTTACCTTGCCAATTTGACGCAAATGGACCAATATTGTTTTGACGCTAACGTCGAAAGCTGCTGCTAATTCAGCCGTAGATTGTGTATCATCAGCTTCCACAATCGCCTTTAATTCGTCATTGTCGACCAAAGTCTTCGGACGACCGCGAGGTTCATTTTTCAGGTCGAAATTTCCAGAACGGAAGCGAGCAAACCAATAACAGGTGGTGCGTTGGTTTGTAGTGTTAGCTCCGTAAACGTCGTTGATGTTGCGTGCCGCTTGTGCCGCGTTGCTGCCACGACAGTACTTATATTCCATAATTACTCGAATTTTTAACGTATCCATGATGACGATTGAAATGCGATGAAAATGTAACACTAATCAATAAAGAAATGACTACTTTTGGAAAAAAAAATCCATGTTTTTAAAATAAAATTAATTTGAAATTAGAATTCTTAGCCAAACAAAAATTATTTTGATTTGAAATGGCCAGTACTGCAGAACGGCAATTTCATAGGTAAAGACCTAATATACACATTTTTCTTATAATCCTTACAAAACATAAACTTGCAAGGTGTTTCGATTTTTCTGATGAGAAGTATAAACTCAAACTCAAACTCAAAGCATTTATTTCAATTAAACAATTTACAGGCAACTTTGAATTGTCAAGGAGTCAGTCAGTCCGAAATATGAAGCTAGTTGCCCATTCCAAAGCAAAGTAGTAGTAGCAAAGTAGTAGGTACCTATGGAGAAGAACGGGCAAGAAACTCCATGGACACTCTTTTAAATCAAAATATTGTTACAATATAATGGTTACATCATTCATGTTGAAATTATACATGTGAGAACAATGTAGAAAGCACGTTAAAAGCGTCCGCAATTATAAAATAAGAACAATTCAAAAATTAAAATAAGCCATGGCAGCTAAGAAATGACCAGTCACAACTGACGGCGCCCGTTCACGAACACGACGCATGGATCAGCACCATTCAGCTCAACCATTTTGAAGGGAGCTAAATGATCCAACACATACGCCACCATCAGCGAGACATTTGAGTGAGCATGACATTCCTAGCCACCAGGGCACATTCAAGTCAATGAAAGACACAATACCCGGTAAATGGTAGCTCTATAGTACATAGTACTCACACCTGTGCAAATCTTCAGCAGCTCCAACAGCATTTTCGAATGTTAATTAGTTAGTTGTGGTTGTGGAGCAGGACCAGCATTAAGCCAAGCATTTTTATCAGAGATGTAATCCTCCAACTTATAATATGCCTGCCTTAATAGTGTGCGTTTTATACAAGTTTTGAATTTCGTCTCATTCAGTTGAAGTATGTGGGGAGGGATTTTATTGTAACATTTTAAACAGTACCCTATGAAAGATGAGTCTACTTTAGCCAGTCTGAAACCTGGTTGAACTAATAGCTCCCTATTTCTAGTACTATAATTATGTCTATCGCCTCTTTTACTAAAATGATGTACATTTTTTCTTACGTGCAAGATGTTTTCATATATATATTGACAAGGTACCGTCATGATGTTCATATCCTTATACAGTTCCCTTAAAGAATCGCGCCTGCGTAGATTATAAATGGCTCTGATCGCTCTTTTCTGCAGAATAAAGATAGACTCGATGTCTGCTGCCCGTCCCCATAGTAAAATACCGTAAGACATTATGCTATGAAAGTAACTAAAATAGACTACCCTCGCGGTATCTACATCAGTAAATTGACGGATTTTTCTGACAGCATATGCTGCTGAACTCAGCCGTCCTGCAAGAGATGTTAAATGAGGACCCCATTGTAGCCTTGAGTCGAGCGTGATCCCCAGGAAAACAGTTTTATCGACGAATTCTAGTTTCTCTTGATTCAATATAATCTCACAATCCCTACTTTTGACATTTGGTAAAGAAAATTTTATGCACTTAGTCTTGTTTCCATTTAATACTAAATTATTAGCAGTGAATCAATTTTGGACCTGCAGCAGGGCGTTATTTACTTCGTCAAAATTTGTAGCACGTCTATCTACCTTATAAATTAAGGAAGTATCGTCAGCAAATAACACCATGTGTGGCTGATTTTTTTATAAATGGAGTAGATCATTAATGTACACAGAGGTAAAAAGAGGAAAGGACCCAAAATCGAGCCTTGTGGAACACCCATTTTTACTTTTAAACCTAGTGAGTTGATACCGTTTATTTGAACTTGCTGTTGTCTATCATTTAAATAAGATTTTACTAAACTGAGCGCAAGTTTTCCTAGTCCGTAATGCTCAAGTTTCAAGAGTAAGGTTTCGTGATCGACGCAATCAAATGCCTTGGAGAGGTCACAAAAGATTCCTATGGCGTCTTGGGTTTCTTCCCACGCGTTAAAAATGTTTCTTAATAAGGTTACACCGGCGTCAGTCGTACAACGTCCTTTGGTGAAACCGTACTGTTGTTCGTGAAGGATTTTATTTGTGTTAAAATGATTGAGCATTTGATTCAGCATTACCTTTTCAAACACCTTGCTGAAAACCGACAGCACGGATACGGGCCTATGATTTTTGGAGTTTTTACTGTCCCCGGATTTGAAAAGTGGTATTACCTTACTGTATTTCATTAAATCCGGAAGACTCCTTGATCCACACACAAATTAAATATTAAGGCTAAGTAAGGCGCTATGGTCTCAATTATGGAGGTACAGATTTTAATAGACATTCCCCAAAGATCCTCGGTCAATTTGATCTTGATTTGCTTAAAAGCTTTTATTACTGTAACGGGGTTAATATGCTTAAAGTTAAAATCAATCGGGCAGGCTGGAACGTTCGCCCTTACTAAATCAAAAGAGAGCGATGGCGAGGAGTTTATGGTTTCCGTAGTTTTAAGTGGGATACTGGTAAAGAAATGTACAAATTCTTGAGCCACTTCTTTGCTATCGCAAATGAGACCACTACTTGACGTCTCCAGTGTGTAATCGGAATTATGCTTTTTGTTCCTATTCGTTTCATTATTGATAATTTTCCAAACCATCTGTATTTTATTGTCCGCTGATTTAACTTTGTTGCTAATGTATAAGGCTTTAGCTGCCTTAAAAGTGGTCTTAAAAGTTCTAGAATAAGTAGCAACATATTTATTAAAACTTTCCGTGTTAATATAAGGCTTAAGGCCATACAGTTCGAAAAGTCTTTCCCTACTTTTCCTGAGTCCTTTAGTAGCCCAATCACTAAATAAAAACTTAGGGCTGATAGTTTTAGTGTTTTTCTTAAAAGTATTATTGAACTCGGTTTGGACTACCGAAAATAATTCTTTATACAGAATATTGACATTGTTTATTGTAAGGTCCTGATTACTTAATTTACAAACTAAAGTGCTATTAAATTTATTTAAATTAACAGTGGTAACTGGTCTGAATTGTATCTGCACTTTTTTTATGGGTAAGTTGGATTCAAAAGTTACTGTTTGCCCACTGTGATCAGAAGGGAGATAATTAACGATGGCTTTATCTAAATAGTCGCAGGAAAAAACACATTATCAATACATGTAGCAGTAGTTGTAGTTATTCGGGTTGGCTCTACAAACACATTTGACAAATTGAAGGATTTAAACAAATTTAATAATCTACTGGTATTAGAATTATTTTCTAAAATGTTAATATTAAAGTCCCCGCAGATAATTCCCGATTTATTCCCAGTTGCAACTTTTGACAAAACATCTTCCATTACTGACTCAAATAAAGAGTAATTTGATAATTTGGGGGTCTGTAAACGCACACTATAACATGCTTATCTAGCTCAACACAAGACAGCTCAATGCTATGTTCAACCGATAGTTCATCTATGTCTTTACGGGTTTTTGATTTAATACAACTTTTAATTAAGATTAGTGAACCACCACAAACAGTGATTAGTAAATTTAAAGATGGCTATAATTTTCATTCAGTAAATGACTGTGACTGTAAGCTCGTGGCTAAGTAATAACAACCACACGGGTCGATCCAACAGGTTAAGCTACGCTTGCCGGGGTTGGTCCGTGGATGAGTGACTATCTTTACGTATCGAGACTCCTCCGTGCCTCGGAAAGCACGTTAACACGTTGATCCTGGCTTTCATTCGTAGATCTTTGACAGTCGTTACAAGTCGTCAGAAGCCCAAAAGTCTGACAACCAGTCGTACCAAGGGGTATCGTATTACCCAGTTACAGTTGTTAGGGTTGTGGGTCAGATAGGCAGTCGCTCCATGTAAAATACTGGTATATAGATGCAACCGGTTAGACTGGAAGCCGACTCCAACATAGTTGGGAAAAGGCTAGGTAGATTGAAATGACTATGACATTTCACTCATGCTTTTACATTATCTTTGAAGGTCATAGAATGTCTCGTAATAACACTCTTTTCAAAAGCAAGGCTAACTTTTTGCAATCATTTCAGCACATAGCGAAACATAAGCGTTAAAATAAAGTTAAACAAATTCGATCCAGAACGGAATTCTTGTTATAATTCCGACTCAAAGTTATCGCGGGCCCGCCTTATTAAAAACAAACCTAGTATTACACCGGTCCGTTTTGTATTAATTCATACGTAGGAGAACACGTTTGGTTTCGCCAGAATCTAGAGAATTACTAATATGTACCTATTTATTACTATTTCTAAAGCATCCGGTGTAGTTTCAAGTCTACAAGTAGGTCTATTAAAATAAAATATTGATGAATCATTATTTTAATTAGGATTCCAATCGTTTGGTTTCCTTTTTGTTTAATTTATATTTTAGCAAAAACATGCAAGTATTCAATTATTGAGGTGTCGACATGCAAAAGCATGTTGTCATCATTCGTATAAGGTAGGTAATTATTATAGCGATGATCTACAGACAGACATACAGAATATTGTAGATGACCGGGAAGCTTCTACCCTATGAGTTTTGGTGAACGTTTGGTGAGTGGGACTCTTCTTAGATTTTTTTTAATAACTACCTTTGTTCTACTAATTTAACATTGCATAAAACTAGTAACTTGTTTTTTTACAACAGTGTGCAGTTTCAACATACTACGGTCATTCGTTTATTTCAACATACTAAAAAAGGCTTCGCCACACGGACAGACGAACAAAAATGTCATAGTGATCCGTTTTTGCTATAAAAGGTAAGGAACCCTAAAAACACATTGTAGGTACCCCATTACAAATGAACTCAATGATAGTTACTGATACCTGGCAGGTATCAGTATCATTGAGTCCATTTGACCAAGATAAGAAAACCAAATAATAAAACCAATCCATCCAAAAACCACACCGCTGTGGGACCGCCACCCGTCACCACAAATATTAAAAAAAAGATGATTGAAACATTCTCCGATGAAGAAGGTTTCGTTTCGTGTACATAACTACAAAGTCATGACTTGTCAGCATTCTTATTTCTGTATTGACTGTACGTACTTCGAATCAATCTTTGGTTTATAAAATCTTGACAACTTTATTCGCTAGACGGGGTATAATTTTTAGAACAGTCATAAATTGGTGACGGTTAACCATTTCGTGAAATGTAACTCAACGATTACTTGAACAAAACAATGAAGTAGCTATCCCTAAACAGCTTTTTTTGTATCTACTATCAAAACATAATTCACAAGTCTCTCCTTGAAGGCAAGACTAAAGTGTTCAATGGAAGAGCTGTTTTATTGGGCTCCCAATTACTAATGTAGAGTCAATTATTATCTTTTCTTCCTGAATTTACACAGTTCGTCAGATGTTTCTGTATATTATTCCCACCATAATATTAAACTGTCATACCTTTTATTGCTCTGTAAAGGTTCCAAAGAAATCGCGACATTGTATGAATCCCTGCCGATTTCGCGGTAGACCCCTAACTATTGATCAGACGAAAGTATGCGGTGTGGTGCCTATATTTATCGGCTCTCGGGCTCGGCTGTCCGAACCGGCCCAGCAACCTTGCCGCCAGTGGAGGCCATTTTTTGTTCAACTCAACGGTTGCCATTTATTGCCTCTTATGTGTAAGCAAAATGCCAAGTTTTCGCCGGGTAATAATTAGCGCACCGTGTAGATCGAGGAAACAAAATCTATAATAAATTGCAAGAACTAAAGGGTACGTCTGATTCCTTTGTATTGCAGATAAAAATAAGATCAAGATAAACCCAATGAAAGATAAGCGAGATAAAATAGTTATTCTCAGTGATAATATATTATGTACCTACAACTTTAAAAATAACCTGACATAGGTATGTTCAACTAATTGAAGAAGAGAGTAAAGAAAACAATAAATTGAATAAAAGAACTATATTTTTGCACCTGCATGACTAAAAATGAATCCTGATATTCCCGTATTACTGGAACAATTTAATGTAAGCGTCTAATGGCACTTAATGTAATAGTCAATGTCGTGAGTTTCGAAATTCTATAATTACATTTCGAGATGGTCAGATGGGTAGACGAGGCCAGATTGGGAGACACAAGGAGGGTACGATCGGTATCAGAGCGCTTGTAGACATTTTGATACTACACCGGAATTATGTAGTGTGGACGCTATCACACAAATGATCACAAAACACCCAAATGTGTGGGCTCACTCGACTCTCTGTGAAGTAATAGCCGAACAGACGGATGTCACTTAAACGATCGTCGGAATAAAAATAACGTTAGCGTGGGCACTTGGGCAGATGTCGATAACATTTAATTAACGAGCGATCGAGCTATTTATGTATGTTATCTATGGTATTGACGCAAAACATCAACGCGAGCTCCTTGCTTGAATGCGCGCTCTCTCCACCTTTCCCGGGAGCTATGAACATTTGCATGCACATGCATTTGACTCAATCATAATTAAGCACATCAGATAAGATAATACATTCTAACCTCATAATTCGCATCGTGGCCGAGGAATTAGATGATCGTGCAGGTAAGTGTAGTGCAAGTATTGCGATCATCTAGATCACTGAATATGTAAAGCATTTGAAATTTTGCAGGATTTCGTGGTTTCGCTTTGTGTGGTAATTAGTTTTTATCAGGGCCTCCATCAGTTCGTGATGAAAGCAATTAATATTAATTTCTTTTTAATGATTGGTGTTACCTACATATCTTAGAATATTCGCTGCTGTCAACTCTTGAGCTGTGGCGACATTTATTGTTGTTTTTTGTACCTTAACTTCTTTTGTTTCAAAGCCAAGACATACCTACAATAGGCATTACCATAATCAGATAACAGGGAACGTTGTGTTGTGACAAATGTGAGACAAATCTGAAAAAAAAAACATTATTATTTAAATGTTGAACAGAATTTTTAATAACTGTTTGAAGCCCTGAATTTATATTACATTCCTATTCATAAAATATAAGAGAAACACAGGCCAGTTAAACATAATGAATCCGTAAAATATGGAGAACATAATAAAATTGTAACAGATATTTTTTATAAATTCCAATTTGTACGAATATTTTAAATCGAAAGGTGTATGCAAAATCGGAAAAAGAAATCTCTTATGACGTGACTTCTTTTTCCGATTTTGAACGACTTAATAAACAGGTTTTACGCATAATATCAAGAGTAGTCTAGTCACAAGTATTGCCTACTTATCTGACATTGACCTAACTACGTATTTGCATATGTATTCTTAAGAAAACATTTGCATTGCTGCGACTAATTCAGCTTAACAAGTCTTTTAGTTTCGTTTTCTATTTTTCGTTGGAAATAGAGCGTGACTAATTGACAATACCGTCAAACACCATTGTTAGGAAAGTCAGTATTTCATTTTCTTATGGAAATATTCATATTCCTTCGGAAATCCTTTTATTTAATCTTGGAAAAGGCTAGGCAGACGATTAATCCTATTCTGCTACTGAAAATGCGATTTCAGATAAATGAGTACAATAATTTACAATCTTAGAATATAGGTAAGGCTTATAAACGATATCTAATTTCAATCAATTACAGCTAGTTACTAAACAAGTTTGCTGGCCTATGGGTCTTTAGAAGTGTGGTGTAAACGAAGCATGATATTTGTAATACCCACGGAACAAGGCGATAGATAGCGATAATGTCAGCTTATCATAACTTATCTACGACAATCGATAATGCGACCGCGTTTTGATAATAGGAAATGCCTTTTTGGAGGTGTATTTACCAAGTTTTTTTATTTTTTATAAATACAGTTTATCTACTTTGCAATACTTGGACGTGGTCGATCAGGTACCTGGATCAACTCTATATGTCATATCAAAACTTTTATGTTTTCCTACTTCAAAGAATCCCTTTCCCTTAACTTTCTGCAAATCCATCCTTGGTCTCAACACGCGCTTGCTCCGAAAGTGTAGAAATTACAACTGCTATTGTAAATCACCAGAAACTGATATAAACAGTGTGTCACTCAACAAGTTTAGAAGAACTATGAATGCTAGCGTTATACTGCACGAAATTTTGGCTGGATGCCCGTTTTCAGACTCCGAGGTCTAGTTTTAAAATTTTCCAGAGAAAATTAGAGAAAAATAATTAAAACGGCCGACGCTTGAGAAAATGAATAGGAAAATTGCTCAAATCTGTTTGTCAAGTGACAAAAAGTTTTTCCCTAGTAATACCATGGGAACAGTACCTACCTACCAATAACGCATCCTTAAAAATGATACTTAGTACAAAGAATTCTATTTAAAACTACGAAACTTTATAAGGGCTAGCATGATATGCGATTTTGCTTCACACGTTGTATATTGAAAAGTAATTCGTCACGTCGTCGCCGCCGATAATAACTAATCTCAGAAAATCAATTGTAACATTCAAGGTCGCTTTGTAAGTAAAGCCACATTGTGATTTGTAATAAAACCGCTGTCTTATAAATTACGATACCTAATGTTTAACGATAACACGGACTGCAAAGACTGGCCATTCTTCTCCATAGTAATAGCTTTTGATGCCAAGTTGTTGATTAAAAAAAATACCCGCTTATAAGAAGACTGGGATTCTGAATTAGGGTCCAATATCCAACATTAGTTTTTGTTTATGCTAAATCCGAAAAGGGGTCATTGTACTCATCATTTTGAACAAATTTTTCTATGGGACCAACTTTGAAATCGCGAAAAAAATCAGCTGTTCCATACATTTTGTCGATTTATGTGAACACAAATGTATGGAACAGCTGATTTTTTTTCGCGATTTCAAGTTTGGTCCCATAGAAAAAGTTGTTCAAAATGATGAGTACAATGACCCCTTTTCTGGTTTAGCATAAACAAAAACTAATGTTGTATACTTTAATTTTATGTGGCAACTACGTACTAGCGATATAATTTATGAGCATGCATGCCATAATATAATTTTTTGTACCTACTTAATTATTATTCTAAGAGTCTGTCTGAGACTTTCTTTGATTGTTTTCACCGTTTTAATTGATTGGGTGTTCATGTTCTTTAAGTGACGTTGTATTCCAGTTTATTTGTAATTATGATATTGTAATTACCTACTGTGATTTTACCTGCTTGGTATATCATTATGTTAAAGTATTATTCTGTATAAATGGTAATATGGTTTTCCTCAAAATTATCCCTTTACAAAAATAGCTTCGCAAGATTCCCTCGTAATGTTATTTTAATGAAAGCGCCACTTTTAAGTTGTAGTAGATTTTCGGCAGCCTGCGTTGTGCTTGTGCTTGTTCAGTAGGGTAATGTGCAAAGGTACTATCAGCACATCTTGAGACGAAGTGTGTCTATTTTTACCGCGCGACTCGCTGGCCGGCCTAGCCTGCATGGGGCAACGACCACGCGATGCATCGACACGGTTAATTTAAAAAAAGTCATTGCCCCTAAGTCATTATCGACACTTACTAACACAAATTCCTTCACAAACTGTGTCTTATAAAGAACTAAATGAATTTTTATTGTTGTATTTTTCAATATAAATATGCACCTATCTCGAAATGGAAATAAGGTTCGCATATGACTGTTTTTCACGCATAATATTTTGTTTTTAAATAGCGAAGCCATAACAAACGAAAATAGCAGTTCTTTGTTTGTATGTAACATAACTTACCAGTCATTGACAAGAGTCCTTTTTTTTTAATTTAATAAGTTTTATGCGAGATGTCCCGATGCGATGACGTTGATGTCTTTCATATTGAGAAACTAAACTTTCTAATTCAAATTAATAATTGCGTTATACCTTATTATTGTATAATATTCTTAATGATTATGTTTTTATCTAAATCTGATTGGCTTTTATAATATATTTTTTAATACAAAAACGAAACTATTTTGCGAAGTAGCGCATTTTTTTATGATAACCTATAATATTAAGCCTTATGGTTGCACTATTTTAATGGGTTTATTTTTACGACTACAATAAATTATACTTATTCAGAGTAAAAGTAACATCAGAATCAAATATTAGTACTCGACTGATAAGTATTAATTATGAATGCGGCATAGGCAGTAAGTGTTGCCTGTTACGGCAGCTAGTTATACGATAAAGTGAACAAAGCGCGGACGTTATACGATTTTCGGCCATCCGTTTATTTTATACGTTACGTATAAGGCTTCATAGAAATAATTGTTACAAAGTGTGTAACTTTCTCGCTCACACCTGCGTGTGCGTCTCTTGCGCACGACGCTACGTCATCGCAGAAACCAGCCAGCCAATTGACCGGTATACTGCCAACCTTCAGTTTTTTTTATTTATAACTCGCTCTGGCTGGGTAAGTTATGCTGCGTTCAAACGCCGGTTACCTGTTGACTTGCCCTATACCTAAAATTACAGTAGGTGCAAGGAAAAAAAGGACTGTTGAAGACTGAATGTTTTAATTTATCTTTGTTTTGTGTGTGGCAAATTGCAGTCAAAGAATTACTGTTATCACGTTTGAGCAGTAGCATCCCTGCTCGTGCATCTTCCAATATCAGCAAACTTGATTACTAATCCATATAATTATGATAAAATCATCGCGTGAACCAAATATCGAGAAGAATAACCAAGTACATACTTATTAACCAGCAGTCAATTTTTTTTTACTTAAAGATCAGCAGTTCTATGTAAAGATCAGCAGTGACCCAATCATTAAAATAAAAGAAATATGATCCACATTTTTTTCATATGAAGAATAAATAGTCAGAAACATCTAGTTTTGTTTTAAAACAAAAAAATGTGCTGTATCTCATTCGTATGCTTGCACTTTTTTATTATGAAATATAGTAAGTATAGTAGGAATTATCTAATCAATTTACTGATTAGAGCATGATACAGCAATAAAACTTAATATCGGTAATTCCCTTGAACATTACACAAGATTATGAAATATTAGGTACCTATGATTAGTGCAGCGCCAAATCATACACTGAAATGTCTACTTAGGTACCTTATAGTTGTTACCGTAACGCACGCATGATTCAGCTATGTTCAAGTAAATTAATTGATATTTTCTTAATTTTTTTGGTGATTTGTCGAATTCGAATTGCATTTATTAGTTAGTAGGTACCAGGGTAATTTCCAACTTGGCACATTATATTCCACAAAATGATCAAGCAAGTTTACTGGAACAAGTTGCTATCGCGTGTGAACAGAGCATTACACGGTTTAATGAACGAGCAGCGATGGCGGCGGCGCACGGCGCGAACTCGGCGCGCAGTCGGCCCCGAGCTACAGGCGGCGCGCGCGCAGCTACGCGTTATACCAGTGAAAGGACGCATGACTCATACCAAAACCAGTCATGAACGAGTACGCCGAGTACGACTGGAAGCTGCATCAGATGCAGAATGAGCGTCTTTGTGAAGTGGCCAGGAAACGACTCACAGACGGCGACAGACAACGCGCCCTGAACGGCCTGCGGGACACGGTGGACAAGAGCCTCAACCTCGCCCTACGCGACAAGAGTAGATGTCAGGATGACAACTTCCTGCGGCGTTTTCTGTTTGCGCGCAAACATGATGTGCAGCAGAGCTTCGAGTTGTTAGTGAGCTACCATCAGTACCGGCGCGAGCACGCGGACCTGTGGGCGCCGGCGGACGGCGGCGTGCTGCGGGCGCTGGCGGACGGGCTGCCCGGCGTGCTGGCGCAGCGCGACCGCCGCGGCCGCTGCGTGCTGCTCATGTTCGCCTCCAACTGGATCCCGCACGCGTGCCCGCTGCTCTCAGTGTTCAGAGCTCTACTACTCACAATAGAACGCACCCTCGACGATGTTCAAAATCAGGCTAACGGATATGTCATTATCGTTGATTGGACTGAATTCACGTTTAAGCAATCGTGTAGTTTACAAGCTAAAGTGTTGAAAATGATGATAGACTGTCTACAAGATTGCATGCCTGTTCGTTTTAAAAGCATACATTTCATCGGACAGCCTTGGTATGTGGAAACCGCTCTCGCTGTAATAAAACCGTACCTTAAGGCGAAGACGCGAGAGCGCATCGTGTTGCATGGAAACAATTTGTCAACGCTTCATGATTCTCTGCCACTTGATATTCTTCCAGCGGAGTTGGGAGGAGAAGGACCTTCGTACAATTCAGAACTTTGGCTCCAAGACTTCTGTCGGGGTGAAAACATAAACCCGGCCCCGATAACGACGACTACAACTCCGATTGTACCCATACCAATTGAAAACGATCCACCATCAGCAAAACTGGACAAAGCATACAAACAAAAGGACAATCCAAATTTTTCTTTCCACGGAAACGAAAAAAGTGCAAAATCAGAGTTACTGCGTGATAAAGATTGACCTTATCGCACATTGTGGTAGCAGCATGGTTATAATGGACACAAAGGACTGTACCGTCAGTGAAAACGCCACCAATGTGTCGTTGCACTTGTGTGCTTCGGCTTGCATTTTGTGATATCAAGTGTATTTTTAATTTAAGGCATTAAGACTGCTTAGATCATTAGAGTAAACTGCTTATTAGGACCGTAGCAATATTGTTAAGTACCTACTCGGGGGCTGAAGTGCATTTATATGGCCTCAGATTAGAGCGGCGACCTAGTGGAAGTCGATGTCCAAGTTGGTTAGTGGGCATTCGATTAATGAGTCAGACACATTTTGGTGGCGGTGGGAGGCGATGAGGTCGGCGCATCCCCCGCGGCCGCACGGCGCGGGCGCAGGTAACGGTGCTCAGCTCTCGTTTCGTCGCATCCGTTCGAATCACGAGCGCAGCCGCTGGATCTCGATCTGCATCCACATAAGTTGGCATATTGAGCTTATGTTCTTCATGTTATTTATTCCGTTTACTAACCAGTTCTTGTAATTTGAACACTTCAGATAACACTTGATAGTTGTAGATACTTTGCTTTAACCATGTGAGGCTTATTGCGCATTTACTATTATGTTTAAGTCCATGTTTGAAAAATATGATCTATTGTCCTGCTAGTGGAAGGTATCATAAGTATCGGTCTCAATAATAATGTTTTGATTGTGGATGAAGAACAGTATTAAATTATTGAAAGCATGATCCCTGCGCAGCCGTCTGGTACGTGCGGGGCCTTTATATGTGGTGTGTAGTCTTTAACGGTCTTGTAGCTCTCACTAATGAACTTCAGAGCTCTCTCATATCCTTACTTATTGTATAGTTTGTGTAGGAAACCTGTCTACATAGTAGACGTCGAATGGACAATAAATATGATAACTCTATGTATATAATTTTTTAATAAAAGGCAGCTGATGTGTAACAGAGTGTCATAATAATATTTGTACTCGCACACCGAATCCTACTCGCTTACTACAAAAGTTATTTCGAATGATTGTAAATATTGAAATGACTGAAACAATGTATTGATATTATAGTGTAGCATTTGATAATAAATGTATTGATGACATATTTATGTACCCATTTCGTTTTATTTATCTGAGCTAAGATCCGGAAAGTTTGAAGATGCTAACACAGTTAGCGCACGAACTTAGTATGTGCTAATTAAAGTAAATGTGTTATGTATGAAATTGTAATCAGTGTCTAATTAATATGCAGACGAGCATCGCAAAGTAATGTGTCATTCAAAACATCTATAAGATTCAAATAGAAAGGTTGCTCTAGAGTCTCGTAAAGAAAATAGTGAAGATGAATCATACTCTCATAGCAATTCCAACCTCTTGAATCAAACGTATACATAAGTAATGAAGCGCAGTGAAGTGAAGGCTGGACTTAATACTATATTATATATAATACTATATTATATTTATACGTTAATGTAAATGATATCATTCATCGAGTCTCATTGACGCCTAGTAGAGCGATTTCTAAGTAGCTCACAGCTAAAGTACCAGGGTACGAAGGTCGATAAGTACCTGCAGAAGTCGATAAACATATTTCATACTCAGATGGACTTTATACAACCCAGGTGTGCTATGAATTTCATCACATAGTTTCTGTTTATAGAGTGCATTTCATCAAATAGCTCCTATGTCGTGATGTTGGCTCCACTGTTGTAGGACCAATACGAATACGCTACGCCACTACGGCGCTACCTAATAGGTCCGTTTAAATTTAACAGTGGAGCAAAATTACGTCATAGGACTGAACTATTTGATGAAACGCACTCTAAAATCCCAAAGACCACGTATGACAACGGCTTGTCTATGATAAAAATATGATGTTTAGCAAACCGAGCAAATCCAATTCACTCCATTTATCAATGAGGTTAAATGGGAAAATTTTGCGAAAAGCACATGATGAAATAAGTAAGTTAACGCTAAATTAATGGGAGAGTCGAATGCAGTTACTGTTGATATTACGATCACCCTGAAAAATTGGGAATAAGGTTCATGACATAATTATTTTCATTCCACATCACATGCTAAAATAAAATATCTTAGGTTGAAAGATAGATGATATAATCTGTAATCAAAACAGTTGCTTTGTCTTCCGCGTTGTTATCGATATCATACGGAAATTCGCTCGATACTGAGTCGTATACTATGCCTGCCCTAGATTCTGCTGCAACGAAAGCTGGATGTTCAACATTGACCATAAATAATAATAACATTAGCAGGTTTCTTATCATATAGATGAGGAGCGAGCAACAATCACCAATTCAACACGGTTGATCACTTGCGTGATGGCGAGTTCAGTTCAGACCATCACGTTTTCACCAATATAATTCTAAAACAGAGCACGCTAAACATACCATCCATCCTTTTAGTACTAGCACTGTAGAGTATAGCCTCCGATTACTCATTCAAAAAACAATTGGGGGCCCTATTCATAACCGGGGTCCACTCATCATTTTCCAATAATTATCCATTCTGCGCTCCATCCTAAACAATAATGGAACCACTCATTTTAATGTGACTGTATTCATTCATATACATTACGTCCCTATTTTTGTTTCACCTATGGCATAAATGAGCGAAGTTTATGGAGTGTGCAGACAATGGGTAGTGAATCGAGTGCTGTGCGCACACGCAGTGGTCATGTGAGTCACGTGGCGCTGCTTCCGTCGACTGACCACAGCGGAAGGAACCTACCACTTCTAATTGACACATAATATATTTAATCCTTTTTATTCAGGCTACATTAGGGGCCTTCCTCGTGGTTTGACTGCACGTTTATAGGCAAAACACCGGAATTAGAATCGTGCGCCGCTCAGCCATAACTGTAGATTAATTCCGCTGTTAAATTGTTGCCACATGCAACGTTGGTTAGAGATTAGCGTTATAAAAATTTGTACATTGTTGCAAAAGTTGGTCATGTGAGAAAATGGGAGTATGAGATTATCAGATCTCATAGATTACGTTTGTGACACATTTGAATATTTATTAAAAATCATCACGGAAATAAAACTTGACAACATACATTAAGTCTATAATTGCGTACAAACTCTTTGTCCGAACATTGACAATGAACATTGTTATAATCATAATTATGTTAACTCACCATAAATAGTCTGCACTGTTATCCAGACAGACCGCAAACTTCGATTTTCCTTGAGATTAATTTACAGCATGAACACATGCACGTGTTTCTGAGTAATTACAACGAAGGTAATCAAATTGGAATTGTCTTTCCGTTTTGCTAAATTGCGGATAACGAGAAAAACGACTGAATTGGAGGAAGTGGCAATATGGGTAAAACATAGCTTAGGGTTTTACTAAATTACAGGCAAAAAAGATCATAAAATCCTAGATTACGATATTCTGCAATGTTACTCAATATCGTGAGAGTGAACTAACTGATGATAATCTTTTCACCGTGTAATTCGAAGTTATTTTACAGCCAGCAAGAAAATGGGTAATTTTCAAATAACTTTTTTTGATGCCAATCAATCCTGTTTCATATAAGTATAAAAAAAATCTATTGGACCAACTGAGGTTTGAGTAGGTACTAAAAAAAACAGAAATCGCAAAAAGCTTTCCCATACATTTCTCAAAACTGTGGTTGCAATTTTGAATCCCAACAACTGTTGATATTTTTTTACATTTTGGTATAAGGGACATAAATAATTAAATAACTTACACAAAAAAACATGAAGTTTAGGCCTCCTCTGTCATCTACGGTTTTATTAAAAATAAATATCCTATGGTTTGGTGAATGTTAATGGGAAATCCCGTGTTATAATCTACTGTAAATATTATTTTAGTGATAGCCGTTCGTCAGGAATAATCTGTAAGAATGCATCAGTCTGTGTATCAGTGTTACGCCATTAGGTAGTGTAGTATACAGGGAAGTTTTATAAAAATGTGGCGGTTATTAATTATAGAAGATATCGTTGAGTGCCCACACTATAGTAGGTACTTAATAATAATCATAGATTGAAAATCTTTCGCATTTCTGCCAAATATACCTCCTTGCGGAAACCCTTGTCATAGTAATTTATACATACATAAGAATAGATATCTAGTGTCGTTCCAAATTCATATTGATTAATCTGTTTTTGATGTTGTTTCTCATCATGGACATTAAACATGTTGATAAATGATAACATACTTACTGTCGTTCATGAACTAAAAACAACACGATGGTGATTTCTACAGGCTAGTAGCTAAGTCAATCATCATATAAGTAGGTATCAGAGATTTTCGTGGATCTGATTTGCATTACAAAAATCGATAACCTTGTAAAACTTTAAAAGATATGACGTAACAACATATCACAATGATCTTGTTTTAGTTTTTATTACCCGACTTCTATGTTAGAAACGACATCATCGGATTTTTAAGTAGGTAGATATAGTCTGTTTCCTAAAGAACTTCGTTAAGACTTGTTCTACCATCAATTAATACATTAAATGAATTAAATTGACGGTCGACATACTTCTCGAATGGTCGAATACCTGTTGTGAACTTGTAGAGTACATACTTACCTACCTACCAGAATCTATATACATACATGTAATAAAATAGTAGTTTAAAATTTTTGCCCGTTTGGCTGTTGTCGGAATGTATGTTCCTGAATGGCGCAACCTTATAACCTGGATCAACACATGGTACTTTTAATCCCGGTAGTACAGACGGAGCTACACATCAAGCTATACATTTCCAGTATAAGCTGACCTCGCAATGTGCGGACATCCCATACAATACGAGATCAGCATAAACTGGAAATGTATAGCCTGATGTGTAGCCGTGTGTACCTATACTCCATTAGAAATAAGATTAGACGTATAGATAAGCCTTTTTTACATTTCGTTCAACCGATTTTGAATTCTATTGCGTTGGTGGCATGACAAATGGCAGCCGCAGTAGATAGTTGGTATTGTGTAACTTTTTTTGCTTTTTATTGCTATCCTTATGCTTACGGTATAGAAGTCAAAATCGGTTGAACGGACTGTAAAAGGGTTTGTTTTAATGTCTAATCTTATTTCAAATGGGGTATAGGTTCCCGTGGATTTTCCGACATCCGCGCGGGCAAAGCTGGAGGCAAAAGCTAGATTATCAATATATAAACTGATCGGACATGGTGAAAAGCAGTTTTTCCTTTTTTATGCGCGTGCTACTAATGTAGTCAGGTTGATTGTCGGTATGCACACAGATGAGTTTTCTTCACCCTTGAGAATAACCTACTGTGAGCCGGATGAAAACAAAATGCTAAATATGTAAGTACCTATGCATATTCATCATTTGACTGTCTATGCTCTGCTAAATGGAACAATTGCAGAGAGAAAATGCGACTTGCACATGCTATCGACAGCACTTGCAGTTGTATAAACAAGGATATAATAGCATAATCACTCTATAATGTTGCTGGGATGCAGGCCTCCTCTCTTTGAGAGGGAGTGGGCCATAATCCACCACGCGGGCCCAGTGCGGGTTTGTAGATCAGATGTCTTCATATTTTTACCCGACTACGGCGAAGAAAAAGGAGGGTTATGATTTTGACCGGTATGTATGTATGTATGTATGTTCATCTGTTCCCTCCTATCTTCTAAACCACTCATCCCAATTTGACAAATGAGGTATCGTTGGAAGCGTCTTGATTGCCCGCTGGTTATAGGCTATGTGAAGTCATATTAAATTAAAAAATTACCGTTTAATCGTACCATGTTGGGTATCAAATGAAAGGGCTTAATGAGGACATTTCAAAAATATATATATTATAACCCCAAAAGAATTAAAAAAAAAATAAAGTACCTAATAAAAACTAAAACCCAACTACGACTAAAAAGGTATAAACAAGACCCCACAGACAGACAAATTAAAAATCCAGGACATGCTGGTTTCTTTACGATGTTTTCCTTCACCGTTTTGAGACCAGTGGTGAAGAAAAACTTACACAAAGTAAAACGCTTGTCACGGTTCGAACTTGTGACGCTTGTCAAGTTATCTACACTAATATTATAGGTAGAAAAGATTTGTATGTTTGTATTTTTGTTTGTAATAAATAAGCACAAAAAAAGCGATTTAAAAAATTCTTTGACCAGTAGAATGCTTCAATATCACTGAGTAACATAGGTTATCCTTACTATAATATTATATATGCGAAAGTAACTCTGTCTGTCTGTGGCGTTTTTACGTCAAAACTACTGAACCGAATGAAACTACTGAACCAAATTAAATTTGGTAGGTACATAAATAGTCTAGAGCCTGAGAAAGGACATAGGCTACTATTTTTCTCGACATACCACGCGGGCGAAGCCGCGGGCGGAAGCTAGTAATTTATAAATATTTAACGCGGACGGCAGCTAGTATTTTTAACCGACTTCTTCAAAAAGGAGGAGGTTCTCAATTCGTCTGTATGTTTTTTTTTTTTTGTATGTTTGTTACCCGATTACTCCGCCAATTATGAATCAATTTTGATGATTCTTTTTTTGTATGGTAGGTCATGCTTCCGAGGTGGTCCCATATAAATTTTATTAAGCTTGCGTAGTTTTTGAGTTAGCTTCAATATTTCGATTTTTTCCCACTTAGTTTATCTAGACGATGTTTTCATTTACTCCTTCACTGTTATTTACATCAGCTAAAAAGTGAAAAATAAAAACTTTTTACAAAATAAAAACAGACTTCCAAAAAAAACACTCAAAACTGAAAAATAACTTTAATTTCGGAAGTCGGTGTCTTTGCTTTTCAATTTTCGTTTTTTGCCACCGACTTTCGGTCGGTTTTTTTTTTGTAATTAATGCGACATTTGTGACACGGTGATCCGTTGGTAATTAAGGATAATGAGAGAGCTATGTGCATTTAGTGGATTTATGGTTTGTTTTAACTAACTGTAATTCCTGGCTGTAATTAGCTCTACATTTCATGATCTCATTTTCCTTTGCCCAAATTATCAAAATATAGTTTTGTATTAATTACATTTTTTAGTTTTAAAACTGAGTGAAGGATTGAAAGATAAAGATTATATGTTTTTTTATCTTTTGTCATTGTGAAGGTTTTTCACATCGTTAGCATTTGCACTGTAAACTGTTGCTCGAAGTATAAAATGAAAGTTAGTTATACCTAACGTACAGTCTTAGTGTACCCAGAAATAAATTTCTTGACCCCGTTTCTCTCAGACTGGATTGTAGAGTCGTTTCCACACAATAGGAAGAAGATTTGCGCTTTATATGGGGACTCGTTTTCGAGATACTGTTTTCTAGTATAAATGACACTGTAGATTGCATCCGATGTTTATTTGTTTGTCATTGACCTTAACTCTTTACGCAAAATTACGCAAATTGTTCGCATTATGAACTTATACTTAAAGTCAGTCGTGGAACATGTTTTAATTTGAGTTACTCGTCAAACATTTAACGTCAATGTAAACCGTTATTATACGAAGTGTTCGGTAAAAGAACAGAAATGATCGTGTTCCGCTTTTAACTCCCCTCCATGCAGAATTAATTAGGCACAGCTGCACAATTTTGTGGCTCATGCAAAATGACGGCGAGCATGTTGGTACGAGTATGTAACAGAATCCTCAATTATCAACAGTCAAGATTCTTAATTGATTTAAAGGTAAAACATAAATTATGTATTAATAAATCAAAACAGGAAAATGGAATGCACTTCGGACTTCGTTAAGGAAAACATTCGAACCCTGACGAGTTTATTGAACTGCAAAAATTGTATAATAAATAAAAGGCTAATTAATAATATAACGTTAGATTGGTATCACGTGTGAATTGCCCAAAGGGGTGGGCAGACGTGTATTTTATAATATCTACACCCACATCCCATATTTCATCATTTATGTTTTGAGTCCCCTGTAGAGGGGCTAGCCTATTGTTAGTAAGTAACTTAATAATTCAGCCAATACTTCAACTAGGTTTCAAGCCACTCCTTAACATGTGGAGCATCTGTTTTCTGATCCGTACACAAATAAATAGGCTATTGTTCCAAGTTTCATCATCCGAGACAAAGCGTGCTCTTTCATGTAAGACAAAAGACAAGAGTTGCTGGCTGATTCAGTCGTTGAAACGTGTTAACATACCTACGTTGATACTTTACATACGTATGTCGCAGATGTATAGAATACAAAATAAAAACGGACTAGTAATTTGGGGAAACCAGATCACGTCTTGTCTTCCCGAAGGAGAAGGGCAGAGGAGAAAAGTACGCTCGCATTTCGCCAGTTAAAATTTTTAAGTACCATATAATAGAGACAATCCTATCGTTTAACCGGGAACTCATTCAAACCTCGGGCTGCTAGAGATAAAACCTGCAATTTCACTGTTTTCTAAAAAAAAAAACATTACAGAAGTGAAAACTAAGTAACATTCATTCATTTTTTCAAGCGTTCGATGATGATGACGCGACTTCCATGATTTTTGTTCACCCAAAAAGTGCTCGTTACATTCATTCATTTCTTCAAGCGTTCGGTCACGATGACGCGAGTTCCATGATTTTTGTTGACCCAAAAAGTGCTCAACGCGCCTAAAGAAGTTTTCACTTCAAAAATCCTATACACAAGGGTATCTAATAAGGAACGAGCCAATTGCCAATAATCGGAGACAGATTCAGACTCCGGGGTGCTACTGAGAATTTCATAGTGGAAAGAACCTATACACTTTCCCGGGACTCATAGGACCCCATCACGCTCTGCAGCTGCATCTGTGACTATACTCCATTTGAAATAAGATTAGACGTATAGATAAGCCTTTTTTACATTCCGTTCAACCGATTTTGAATTTTATTTCGTTGGTGGCATAACAAATGGCAGTCGCAGTAGATAGTTGGTATTGTGTAACTTTTTTTGCTTTTAATGCTATCCTTATGCCTACGGTATAGAAGTCAAAATCGGTTGAACGGACTGTAAAAGGGTTTGTTTTAATGTCTAATCTTATTTCAAATGGGGTATAGGTACTAGGCTATTACAAACGACAGTCATAGTCGTCATTTTCTAAAATGCCTGGACTTTTCTGTCTAAAACTATAACTTCAAAACGCCTGCAACACTTACGTAATGCGTCATGTTCGTGAACGGGCGCCGTCAGTTGTGACTGGTCATTTCTTAGCTGCCATGGCTTATTTTAATTTTTGAATTGTGCTTATTTTGTAATTGCGGACGCTTTTAACGTGCTTTCTACATTGTTCTCACATGTATAATTTCAACATGAATAATGTAACCATTATATTGTAACAATATTTTGATTTAAAAGAGTGTCCATGGAGTTTCTTGCCCGTTCTTCTCCATAGGTACCTACTACGCTTTGGAATGGGCAACTAGCTTCATATTTCTGACTGACTGACTCCTTGACAATTCAAAAGTGCCTGTAAATGGTTTAATTGAAATAAATGCTTTGAGTTGAGTTGAGTTGAGTTGAGTAAACTATGGTAGATAGTAATGCAGAATTTACAAGCCTGAAATGTTTATGTACAAAGTCTGTTTTCTTGAAACAAATGAGATACAATAACCTTAACCTGCGACTCATCACAGTTTATCAGTCAGAATTTGGCTGTCATCTTATCTGAGATGACTGTATTAACTAGTTTTAAATTCTATTTGCAGAAATAAACTAGCTTACTGGTCATGAATGAATGCTTGGAGTGCGTTAAAGTTGGATTAATGTTTTTCGTCTGATTATCTCTTTTTTCTTGATTATGAAAACCTAATCCAATAAGTAGGTACACTTTTCTGACCCAAAATCATTTAAGTATGGAAGCCTGTTCTCTTTTGAATTAAAAAAATCAAATGATCAATGAATAGTAGGTATGTAGGTACCCTTATTTTCCCATTACGACCAGCTGACAATATTTTCTTCGACCAACAAAAAACAAAAGACTACTAATCCGAGTCTTTCTTAAAATTAGGTTTCTTTGGACAAAGCCAATTAACACTTCTCTATAAAACTGTTAAAGCCTTTCGAAATTTTTCAGTTTATGGTTATTCTTGTTTACTTAGTGTGCCAAACGGAATTATCTTTATGATAACGTGGATAGTGTCTATTAACTCTTGTTGTCATATTTACATCTATTAATAGTGGAGTCAATAACCAGTAATATGCATAATTATGAATTATGTATTTGCGAGAACGATCACTTATTATCAGCAAGTGGTCACTCGATTCATCTTTGTTTCTTCTTTAGTTTTCAACGACTTTGGTGTCATAATTCACTATGTATTATTGCGTCGTCGCTTTATATGCAAATACACTGACTGACTATGTCATCCAGGTAAATATATACTTAAATAGTTTCTTTGAAGCGTGACTAATTGCAGGAAAATGATTGTCATATGTCTCAACAATGCACACAGTACCTATGAGTATGGGTTAGATATTTGTCTGATAACGTTATCGTTGTCCTGAACTTGCATTTTTTGCAAGGCCAGATCCATATTATATTTCAAGAATTTTCGGTAGCTGTGATATTAAGAGTAGAATATTTTTAAAGTAGGTATTACCAAACCCAATTAACTCGTCTTTATCTTAATTTGTAATTAATTGATCAATTCTACTAATACCTACAAATACTACGCAACACTAAGAAGGTATAAAACTGCATACAATTTGTAAATGTATTGTTGCATCGTTTAAAAGGCTCCCCGCTACCTGGCGCGAAGCGACTCTGGTGGAACAATTTCTATGAAAACTTGGAAATTGTTCTTACGACGATGTGGCGTCCGCCCCGTCGCGTCTTTAAAGTAAAAACGAAATCTCATTTTATTGTTTTATGGCCAGTATAGTAAAACGCAGTAGGTATTATTTATAACAATGTCCTATATTAAAATTGTTCGTTAACATCTAGAACCTTTAACGTCTGACTGACTGACTTATTAATATCTGACTAGTGTTTATAAATAAAAACAAACATTCAAATGATAGTAGTATTTCATGTTGATCGTATCGAATAAAAAACACAAAGCATTTTTTTTTTGTTGTTAAGTATTATGAGAGTGATCCAACTGCTTCCCCAACAAAGGCAAGCACTTCCAAAGCAGCATTTTCTTTTATCTAAGTAAGTGCTAACAGCCAGAACCTGCCGAGTCAATTGCTGAAGTTTACAGGACCTGAACGGAGCAAGAAGAGGTTCTGCTGAAAAACTACCATGATTTTAAGGAAGCATAACTCTTGCACCATATTTTCACTGGTAGACACACTGTGGACACTGAGTGAATCCCACAATAAGGTTGCATTCCAATAATTGAGTAGATACCATCTGACACCGTCAGCACACCATGCAGGTATAACTTTCTTAATATGCGGTTAGTCCGATGAAAATAGCGAACACTAGCGTATCTATTTGTGTCCATTGTGTTACAAATTGGCTTATTAGGTGAAGTTAATTCGAAGAGCACATGACCTAATCGAACTGCAATAAGTATATCGTTATCTACAATTTACGATATCTGCAAGGTTGAATGTAGGTAGATATTATAGTGTCTTCCTAAAAAGCCGATAAATGTATGTATGTGTCTGTGAGTCAGTCAAAATTGTTTAACATCTCATCACAAGGTATATATAGTTGTCTATGATCACAAGTACAACAGTTTAATAGCTAATGTATGTTCAATCGGATTAACAAACATTCAGTGATGGAAAAGTATAACAAGTATGCCATATTTGGAGCGTAACCAGAAGAAATTCCCAGTCAAACATTGTAGTAACTAGTAATGATTGAAATACAACAGATGTGGTTCAATCTTCATTATGAAAGGGTAAAGTCGTGTTGTAGAATAAAGGTGTGTGTGGTTCAAGTGGCGCAGGTGTAGCCAGCGGCCGGCGTCGGGTTTCAAAACAACCTCAGCTACTATGCGCGCGCGCAACCCGGAAGCGAGTCTTGTCGCGTGGTATTTCACAAGAATTTCTTGTTGCTAGAACTTCAACGGATACGAACTGTTCTGAATGGCGTCCAGTTACAATGAAATTACAAACACATAGACTTTACTGTTAACTTATGTGAATCTCCATGTTACTTCCTTGATTAAACATTCCAAGTTTTGTCGTTCATACATTGACTATCTACGCCTGATAGAAATGTATTGAAGACGACAAGGCGTGCCGCCGCCGATCCCAAGTAAATTGGGATAAAGCGACCCTGGTCGCATGGTATTTCGCAAGAATTTCTTGTTGCTAGAACTTCGAGGGATACGAAGTGTATGGCGTCCAGTTACAATGAAACAAATGTAACATCAATACGGACTGAACTGTTTTACGTGAATCTTCCTGTTGCTTTCTTAATTTAACATTCCAAGTTTGATTTGCTCATAGATTGACTTCCCGCGGCGGTAAACAGCGGGGCGTAACACACTTATAATGACAATTGCTCGCAATGGGTTTCGTTTTGACAATTCACCCACGTCACGTTCATTGCGCTATTTCCGTTGTTGAGCAGAAGAAGTTTTCAAACGTATGAAGCATTGTATTAGCAATATCCTTCAAAAGTCTCGGATAGTGATTGAAAGTGTGTTACGCATTAGGGTGCAGGTAACCTTACCTATTGAAGAAGAAGACATACTGAGCCGAACCGAAAGAAATTAGGATAGGTTCTCACTTAGAAAACCAATGTCATTATCATGAGGATGATGATGTCATTGACTTTCTACTGAGAGGCAAAATAAAATAAAAAACTGAATACTTTTTGTACATAACAAGGTTTTTATGATTTTCATTGTTATAATATAAATTCAACTCTAATGCCAAGGTTGTCTTTTTGTTAGTCAAATTATAGTTGGAACGAGTACCTACATAATGTCTGGTGTGACTCATTTTCAATCCTCTACATTTCTTGAGGTGCTGTAAAGACCTTCAAGGCATAAGTATTATAATGCAGTGTGAAATAGTTACATGATTATCTGTAGAGTACTATATTAGTTACCTACATATACTGTGCCTATTCAATATGGTAGGTAATTGTGGAATCTTTTGTGTTCATTGACTAACAAGGTGGGTATTAATCATTTCTTGGTTTTCACGTTGATCAGAGAGGAAAATCAAAAAATAAAGTCCAAAGAGAAAGAGGGTTGAAAAACCACTAACATCTGGAAGATGAACCTGGAAATATGCCAATGTAACTGCAACTTTGGTACTAAGCTATTATTCCATGCATATTTCCATTATAATAAAATACTTAATCTTCTTTTTCTTTAAATGAACGTTTGGTAGACGTGATGTACATCCATCATCTATCGTCCACTACGTAGATTAGGTACCTCCTAGTTAGTTCGACAAATTCGTTTTCAGTCATATTTTGATGTTACCGTGCAGGGCAATGTTGCTATACATACATTCTCTACTCATTATCCCTCACCACAACCAGAGAACCAAGAATCTCGAAGGCCATCTCCGCCTTCGGGGCACCACACGGCAATACAATTCAACCAATTACGATACAAAATGGTAAGTCGAATCTGCCACAAGGGTGATGGTAAAGCGTCTAGTAGACCAATAAGTCGTGAACTCCTGTAATTAGCTAACGGTGCATACCTGATAGTACCGTTCGCGGTAAGTAAAATGTTGCTCGCGGTGTGGTTACGAACGCATATCACTGCCCACCACAATATAGATACATATAGACCAACTCGCAATACCATATAGAATTTCAGATACATAATACGGGTACCGATCCAGTGGTCCGTATTGTTGATTGGTTCTAACTACTCTAGACAGATCGGTCTGATGGAAGTAAATAGTGCTGAAGTACATTGAATGTAGTTAGAGGTATATTCAAAATCAATCCATGTGGATGCTTATTACATGCTTACATGTTGATTTCGGGTTTGCCCGACTGGTTTCGAACTACAAAACGCAACAAGACAAGGGGACCTTCTAAGCAACCACGCGAGGTACAGCCATGAACAAAAAGAGTTAAATGTAAAAAAAACTACTAGATATTCGTTTTGATGTAATTCACTAACTTTTGAAAGTAGGCTTATCTCATAATCCTTTAAGTTTTTTTGTACTTTTGTCTTAGTAATTAGTTGTACCTACATAGGTACTTATAGACATCATGAATGGACCTATTTATAACTTGATTCATTGTCTTTATCAAATAACTAATATATTAAATAATACAGTAGATAACCAGTGACTTAATAGTAAAAGTGAAGAATAAACATGAGTACCTACCTAGTACCTATACATATACCTACCTAGTGGGTGGTTTTATGATGATGATGAAATTAATAGGTAACTGTAATGACGCTATTACATTATGCAATTTAAGTAATAGGTAATATGATAAAACTATTGGCACTGTATTCACAATTAACTGACAAAGCTGTTCGTTGTTTGAAGTCGAGACGGTTGACTCATACCTTGAAGATTGGGTACCTTGGACTTATAATAATATGCAGGTAGGTAGTAAGGTACCTTTATACCACCGGTCAGGTGGTCAAATATGCAGATGAGTGTGCATCATGATTGCCACTTTTGGCGTGTATGGCTACAACCTCAGAAACCTACCAACTTGTTCCTACTTGCTACGAAATACTTGAGATCAAAGGTCGCTTTGACATGTCGTGTCGAAGTATATTGTAATTTAGTACCAAATTGTTAATTAAAAACATAGCCATAGGAACAGACCTAGAAAAAAAAAACATGTGAATTGTGTAAGTACGTACACTCTGGGGGCTTAAAACAGTCACTTTAGCAGAATCATAATAGGAAAATATTATGAATCATCGTAAAATGTAACAAACTGACAATTCATAATATGATCTGCGTGCGATTCATATTACGAAATAATTCATCTGTTTGACAGTTTTCTATGGAGATTCGTAAAATGGTCCACATAATATGAATTGCTTTTGTGTCAAATTAAAGGAATTGCTAATGACAGCTGGGATTCAGGAAATGAACTGCTTTTAGAGGAATTGCTAATGTGGCCGGTTTAGGCCCCCTGAATTTAAATCATAGCGGAATTTTACTATTTCATGGTGTGTGAGTGTCATGTGGAGTTGTTTATGTATGGACACTCAGTTATCTGAGGTTACGTAAATTGTCTGGCTCTACAGATAATAATATTGACTTTACATCTTGTGGATACATTTTTTTATGAACTCGGAGACAATCAGACAAAGCTATTATAAATTTTACCTTATGTTCTGACGTTGCTTGGCTCGTCAACCTCTGCCAACAGTGACAGAAAGAGCTTGAAACCTACAAAAGAAGGAGACCAGTATTCAGTTAAGTAGATAGTCTTTGTGCATCAGAACAGCCTCTCCACAGAAAGTATTGACCTTTGACAATTAGTACGGTCACCCACAGGATGAAGGTGGTGATCAACAGTTAGGGTGCGGCCAGCGAACAGTGGTGGCCCAGTGGTAACGCGACTTACGAGTTGTAGGTCTTAGGTTCGAACCCTGACAGGCGCTTTACTTTGTGTAAATATATTCATCACCACTGCTCTCAAAACGGTGAAGGAAAACATCGTGAGGAAACCGGCATGTCCTAGAACCAAAAATTCGAAGACATGTGAAACCTACCAACCCACACTGGGCCTGGGTGGTGGATTATGGCCCACCCCTCTCACAGAGAGGAACGGCCTGTGTTCCAGCAGTGGGAACATTATAGGCTGATTATGAAGTGAGAAGTCAAAAGTTCGAATCCCACTCGTAGGTACCTATTGGTTTTAAAAAAACAACTTATTTGTGACATAATAACTACCTAACTATTATAATACAATTTCTGTCCATGACCTAAAAAAACACAGATGATCTGGTCAATTATTAATTGAACATTCAAGACCACGGAACAAAATTCTTTAATACGGAATTGCTCTGGAATGGAATATATATATTAGTTCTACGGTGTTAATCACATGAGGTCGAGTGTTCTTGATATTTCGTGTTGGCATAGCAGAAAGCAAACAGGTATAGTGGGTACTTAAACTGATCTGATAAGATTTGTTGACTGTGATAACACTATGAGAAATTTAAACACCTGCCTGAATAAAATAATATTTACCTGCACATTAAAGACACAAATACATTTAATATCCTTACAATAAATGCTTAATATTATTTACTTTAGGTATTTAAGATAAATTATTGTTTGACAACAAACACTTATCTACTTTAGGTAGGTATTTACTTACATCTTTTTAACTAGGCACTTATTGTTAATATAATTACAAAAGGACCATACCTACAATTACGCAATTTAAAAATGGCCTATTACAAATTTGCTTGTCGGGGAAAATAGGTGTGATTTTTGTTTAAAAAAGTCATCTACGTACTTATTTGGGAATATACGATGTCAAGTAGTTTATAGTACCTAGGTACATAATTGGTATTTAGTCGGTTCTCTTTTTAATTTGTGTAGAGTTGTCGAGGTCGAGGCAGTACCAGGAGGTATATGAACGTACTAAGCAAACCTTTTAGTTAATTAATGTTAACGAAATAACGACCTAGAACAATTTTGACCCAAATCACTAAAATAAAAGGTGTTAAGTACGAATTTATCAAATCTATCAAATTAACGATTTGAATGTTCATAACGTTAATTTTGGTGGGGAGTCAGGGACAAATCAAACGGATTAAAAAATAAGAAATAACTACCTACTTATGTAAGCACCTACATTACTTACATTGGCAGAATAAAATATCCTGATGCGACCACAACTTCGGTAAGGCATAGATAGGTACACAAGAAGGCACTAGAAGTAACATCCCCGACTTACAAGTTGAAGGTATTCTCTCTCCAGAGAGGGAGGAGGTCTGTTCATGCAGTGATTAAATTTTAGGGCGGTTATGAGGTCATAAGGATACCCACCCTTGAATTTTTATTTTGATCTTCCATCAAGAAAACTCGTTTTGGTAAAAATCATCAAAATTCTAAATGTATATAATTTGCTGTAGTTTTAAATTTGCCGCCATTGTATGGCGTTTTGTTTTTCTAACAATGGTAATCATTGAAGGATATTCTCGTTATGCACTGTCCAGTAGTATAATATTATTTACAAATAGTAGGTATTTTTTGTATCTTAAAATGCATTAGTTAGCTAACTAAAGAATGCTTAACATTTTTGTCTATGAAAAACGTGTAGACATTTTGAGGCGATTTTACTTTAGTCGATTCATTTGATACATCTGGCAGCACTAAACCGACTGATACTGAGTTACTGACATCAAGTACAGCTGCAGGCAGCTGACATTGACAGTGCATTGACATTACTCCACCAAAAAGGTTTTATTTGAGGTTACATGGGCTCTCGGTCAACCAAAATTGTTAGTGCTTCCAAAATGGCGAGTTCACAAACACAAGATGTGCAGCAATTTATCAAACAAGCAGTTTCTCAAGACAAAGTTGTAGTTTTCTCGAAGTCATACTGCCCCTATTGCGAAATGGCTAAGGAAGTAAGTACCTAGCTATAAAGGATTATAGTTTTTAATTGGTTTGTCTTGCATTTTATAAAGCTTTATGACTCATAATAATTCGTAAAGTTGATGTACCTGTTTTAAATTATTGTGTAATAATTAAAGTAAATCAGGATTCTGAGACTTCAGCACAAAGTCTATAGTATCACTCTAATCTAATATCTAAAAGACAGTAATCAAATAAGTTTTATCAATGTTTTACTGACTTTAGATTACCTGTGTTAAAAAATTATTCAATTGATAATTCCAGGTGTTCCGCAAAGTTAAGCAACCAATAAAAGTATACGAGTTGGATGAGCGTGATGATGGTTCTGCGATCCAGGAGAGCCTCTCTGCCGTAACTGGTTTCAGAACTGTAAGTTACTATAAATTTTAGCTATGATCTATGATGAGCTATGATTCATAATTGTATTACTAATGTGTATGTGTCATACATTTGGGTTACCTAATATTTGCATTTAACATAGGACTTATAATTCATTCTCCTACCTATACATATATAAAGAGTGGCACATTGTGAGTTTTATGGAGACACTCAGACCACTGGGAGGTGAACTTACTGGCATGTATTGAATGATTATTTTCTATACCATATAATGGTATTTATCACCCTTTAAATATCCATTCTTTCTCATATTACACCATATTATTAAGATTTTTCTTTTTTAATGTAGAAGTGGCGCTATCCACCTCATCCTCAGTAATAATTCTCTCCTATTGAGAGGCAATGACGAAAATGGGCAGCCACATCACCTGATATTTATGGAAATAATAAAAAAATATGTTTTCTACAAGTTTTATTATCTATTGTGGTTAACCGAATTCACAAATTCTGTGAATAGGTATGTATTTATCAGTACAGGCACTCTATGAGGTCACATACAACACAATGTAATTAGTTTTAAATTTATTTTTATATTATTTTTTTACTGTAAGTAGGTACACAGAAAAACATTTATTTCTTAGTTTATGTATCAATTTGTTTCAGTTTAAATATTTGAAGACATGAAAGATAGTCATGCAAATGAAGTTAAATATTCCAATACAAATGAACAGAATTTAAATAATTAAAGGCTTTAAATAATAGTTATTGTATTTTCCAATGTTTCAGGTACCTCAAGTATTCATCAATGGCAACTGTGTGGGTGGTGGCTCTGATGTTAAGGCTTTACATGCATCAGGAAAATTAGAGCCCATGCTTATTGGATAAATTTAAAAAAGTGTCAAATTAAAAATGGAAGTACTTTTGTTACTCAAAAGTGGAATGTAAATTTGAAATATTTATTAAGTGTTTAAATGATGTTACTGTGCAGTAATGTTTCTCAAAGTACAAGTACCTTTAATTATATTTATTCTCATTTCTTTTAAAAAGCATAATTAATGTGCTTATAAAAATTTGTACGTAAACGTAATAATGTAGAACAATAATAAAATTCTGTCAATGTATCAGCTATTTGAGATTGATTTCGCTTTGTAATATATTTTTTCAATTAAACAATTTATTAAATGTTTTTACGATTTTTACTAAAAATCCAATTATTAATAAATATCATCACATGTTTAATTACAAAATAAAATAGAGACAAAATTATTCATAAAACAAACAGAATTCGAATTTAGTTTGTATATTTTTAACCATTATGTAAATAATATTTAAATCTGTTGGCGTCACCCTATGACAAGCGGGAGGGCCACAATCGGGTCGAATTAATTTTAGAGATTCCTCCATAAATCCTTCAGCTAAAGTCACTTGTCCCTCCCTAAGCGCTTTATTACGCACACGGGATGAAAACATCAGGCCTACTCAAGGCCACTACGCGCAGCCGAGGGGCGCCCGGCCGGCGGAGCGACGCCAGTGCGTAGTAATATAATGTCTCCTATGTCATTGATAAAAGCGTCGTTTTTGCGTAACGCGATAGAGTATTGTGACAATTATGGCGAAGTGTGTGCGAATGAGAGGGAAAAGGCCCACGCTCCCCCTAGCGACCCCAGTTGCCGCCGCCCTACCGCCTGCTTCACGCGCTCGCCGCTAGTCGGCGCTGCGAGCCCGCCCTAGCACAACATGATATTATTATATCTTATTTAGCTAAGATTCATGTAAACAAACTGGATTGTGGTGTGCTTTGTGTTTATACTTTATGTTATACATCGACTGTAATATTGGTTTGTGAGAATCATGTGATTTTTGAGCAGCGGGACTGAGAAATCTTAAGGTCAGTTATTTGTAGTTATTTAAATATACCTAGCTATATTCTCAGTACAGCACAAGCGAAAGGCAAAGATATAAAAATGGTATAGGTGTCTGTGACTTCGCATTTATGTTTAGGTTATTTTTTTTTACAAATATTATTTGTTTTCCGCACGTTTATGATTAGAATTACTTAAGTAAGCATTTAGAGGATAGTTAAGCATATCTGCCTCCTATGATAAATTTAAAGATGTCTGGGTTGGATATCTAATAGGTGCACAATGCTTAGGTATGTTTTATACAGTTTTCTTAGAGTAGGCTAGTTACCCACAAAAAGTGATCAATTAGAGTCAACGGCTGCTGGTTTCTAACCAAGTCTATTATAATTATCATTAGAAGGTACCTATTTATTAAATATATAATAATATTATAAATTCGAAAGCAACTCTGACTTTCTGTCTATCTGTATGTTACCTTTTCACGCCAAAACCACAACGGATTTCCATAAAATTTGGCAAGGAGATAAATGGCCCGCTAGATGGCCCGAGATAGATGCAAGTAGACTAAGTCCCGGGGATGGACATAGTCTACGTTTTATCGACATAACACGCGGGCGGAAGCTAGTCAAATGATACTTTGTGTTGTAGCTGTAAAATTTGTAATCTAGTAGTAGGTACTCTTATCAGCCAACTCACGTAAAGTAGGTCGGTAGGTGCTTACCTACCATCTTGTGCTGCAGGTTATTCCCCAACTTATTTGTGATTGGTTTTCACTCTGAGCAGAGGCCGTGTTTATTATTTTCGTATCTAAATGGCCTTGCCTCGGAAAGCACGTTAAGCCTTTGGTATGATTTTTGAAAAGTGCTGATTCTCAGCCTAGTTTTAATAAATTACTTTTGATTTTTATTGTGGTCCCGGTTTCATTTCAGGGTCATTTGTAGTTCTTTGACAGTGAAGTCAGAACAATTCTTATCAATAGGTATCGTGCTACCCAGTAACTGAGTCGTGAAGGTTAGATAGCTCAGTCGCTTCATATAACATACTGGTATTCAGCTGCTTCTGGTTAGACCGGAAGCCGACCCCAAACCACTAAGCTAGGCAGATGATGATCTACATGGCTGTGTAGGTATCGGACCTCAGGAATAACACGATAGTACTAATTTAAAAAATAACTCCTTTTTTCTTATGATTGAATTTGACGACCCAAATCGGGATTCTACGAGGGTTCGCGGCTTATGAAAGTTTTGGTCATTAGTTGATTTAACTACTGGTATTGGTTATTTCTAGCCCTGTATCTAATAGATAATGAGATACATAACAGTCTAATCCAAAGCTTATACACAACTTCCGAGTAATTTTATTTGGAACGGTCTGTTAGTTCCAAACCTAAAGTTGCCGATCGTTGGTTCCATTTATATATAGAAAACAATGAATGCTTTTTCAAGAGTTCTAAAGGAACAATCTTATGAAAAAGGCCTAACTTCATGTCAACAATCTCCTGTCCAACAGTAGATTTGAGAACACTGATTGATGCTATCAGGAATGTTATAGATTAATCCTGCTGTCCGGAACTGATACTGATATCTCAAACCACTGTCGGATCGAGTAACAGGATATACTATCCACTCACAGGAAGGTTCGGGTTTAGTTACTAGTCAATGGTTACTGACATGTAGATTAGCACGATCGCGACTCAACAATCTTATATAGTTTGTGACCCTATTAAGACGCTGACAACAGATAAACCGCGGTCACTGTCGGATTGCATAGAAAAGAAAGAGAAGCGCGATGACATTACGCTTGGAATTTCTTGCAAAATATGAAGCAATTATCGATTTATTCAAAAATGAGTTGAATAATCGAAAATTAAAAACAACCAAGTTCTACATTCAAATAAGACGTTCTTGTTATTAATTAAAACACCAACGTAGGTTGATATTTAATACAGATATTTTGGATTAAGACTCAAGGTAAGAGGTTAGTTTACCGTTAATTTGTGTCGAGTTTTTTTTTTCAAAACGTGTTTTGGAAACAACTAAGTTCTGAGAAAGATGTTCAAGTAAAACATTTTTTTTCCGCTATCACAAACTATATAGATTTGGCAATTTTTTTGTTTAAATCAAGCCTACTTTTACCGTTTGGCTGTTGTCAGCGCCTTAAAATTGAAATTTTACTTATCAATTAATCAAGAACGTAATATACCTAGTAAAACAGTCCTATTTATGCAAATATTTTCTTAATGAAGTACAAGAAAGTACATGTAACGCTCAAATCGCTAGAACCTTTATTTCTTTGTGAAGCATTATTAAAACGGTCCCGTAGCGTGAGGCTCGAGAATTTCTGTGCCCGATGTAGGGGGATGTTTCGGCGGGAAGGGCGGACTTAGGCGGGCGGGAGAGTGCTATGAGATGAATAAAAGGCGGGCGGCAGAGCGGCGCCAGTTCAGAGCGGTAGCAGCTCTCGGCTACGGCGTAGCGTCGCGTAGCCCGTGCTACGAATCTCTCTACATAACTTTATACGAGACATTTTAAAATAAACTTTTTAAGTTTTCGCGGGTGGATCTCGTGTGCAGATATTCTAATTGTTTATGCCTCGTTGCTTTTTTGGTAAGGTTCCTTAAATATTAAATTGTTGCTTTGTAGTTCTTCTTTTGAATTTAAACTTTTATTTTGACAGCACTTCTATATATATTTGCTTTAGGTATAACAACAAGAATGTAGCAAAATATGCTGATAAGTAAGTAGTTATTAAATCACATAATTTTGTGCACAAACTTCGCACGTCTACAATGTTCGTTTGTCACCTAAGACTATTTATAATATTTTTTTAAGTTAAAGTGATTGGACACAGATTAGTATGTTTAGAAAACGATCATTTCAGTCAGCTGCGTTGTAAACAAATATAAATTATTAAGTAGGTATATTAAAAAAGAAAAAATTACTTCCTACAATAGTCCGCAACATTTAATATATCTGGATGACATGATTATACTATTTCATTATTTATGTAATAAAGAACACCGACAGTATAATACATTCAACATTGGTATATAATGTTTTTCTTTTCTACTAGTAGGTACCTAAGTTACAATTAAATGTTGATTATCTTGATATGCATAAACCCTTCATTATAACTTTATGATTAATTTGTTTACCAAAAATATATTCATGCACGTATCATATCTACGTTTGTATGTGGCTAAAATTTGTTTTATCTGCATACTTAGGTAGATAACTTAACTCAATAATAGGCAGGATATGGAGATGATAGGTTTTTACAATAAAGAATAAGTAATATAATCTCCATCTCTGCCGCCCGGTTACTAAAAGGCCGTTAGATATATTATATTGGGTTTATTCATTTATCGTCTATACATATAATAAAATAGTAACGAAGATTTTTTGTTCTTTTGTCTGGATGTAAGTAATAGTTAGTATGTTCCGGATTAGAGCAAAAATAGTTGAACGGATTTGGATGAAACTTAGCACACAGGTAGTTTACAACCTGGATTAAGATATAGGGTACTTTTAATCCCGATAGTACGTTCCCGTGGCATATATTCCTACATCAACGCGGGCCAATCTGCGGGCAAAGCTTGTTACATTTGTTGGTAAATGGTAATAAATTGTAAGGTTAGTAAATGAAATATATTAAAAAACTTATGAAGAAATCCATAATATTGAACCTATGCAATGAACAAACCTGTTAAAAATGAATGAATCGTGGTTTTTAATGCAAGAGCTTAGGAATACAAAGTAGATACATAATTAGAATCTAGGTATATTTATTTATTCTGATCTCGATAAACTTATTCCAGATTTTCCAACAAGTCTGTTTATAAAACTACAAAGAACAAATAAGCACCGCTTTTCTCTTTTATCTCGAACGCATACGTGTCTAAACAAAGGCGAGTAAATAAACTCGACTTTCATTATATAATGTACTGCTAATTTTCCTTTTCACTCTCTCATTTCCATGTTGTTCGAACGCCAGACAAGAGTACTTATCGTTTTTTGAGTGAAACGCGCTTGATTTTATAATAAAAGCAGTTTATACGCCGACGTCGAGACGCGAGCTCTCTCCGAGAGAGTGGAAAAGTGAAAAAACGAAAAAGCCCGGTTATTCGCTAGCATGTCAACAAACTTGGGTTTAGTGTAGGTTTGCACGTATTTGCACTCATTAATGAGGCTGAATATTAAAGTGATTTTATTCTCAAATTAAGTAGATACCACTGTTTTGTGAAGCTTTGAGTCAATTTTATGATTCTTGCCGCTATTTTAGTGTTATGATTTAGAAGCCCATAAAGTTCACGAATCGGCTTTTATTCTTATTTAAAAAAAAAAACCGGATGTTTTATATAAATGAGGACTATCTCAGTAGACCACAAAATTTACCTAGGTAGGTCGGTATCGCATCGTTCGATTCGCCTGTTTGTATTTATAAAGGCAATTTTAATAACTTTTCACTTCGCTACAGAATATTTATACAAGGAAAAACAAACACAGTGATAATTAATTCACGCAAATAAATCTATAAAAAATATTCGCGAGTTTGAAACTTTCAAAGTTTGATGGAAAACGTATTAATTAAACGCCGCGAATGCGTCGTCGGGTAGCTCATCAAAAATGTATAGAATTCGTATGATTTGCATAAAAGTCATTTTATTGCCTCGAAAGACAAACAGAATGGGATATTAGCTGTTGGAATGAATCCAACATTGCGGTGTGAACTATGCTCTGTGATAAAGGTATCTCCTTATACAGGTGCGAGTTTTATCTACGTGTTGAACCGCGTCCTAGTTCAGTCCTCGCTTTTATTTTAATTAAAAGTTATTCAGCGCATATGTACGAACATTCGTCGAATTTACCAGAATTTATGAACAAATGCGCTAATTAATTAAACTTTAGACACAGCTTGTTCCAGGTGCATTTAATAATAAAGCAAAAAAATCCTCAAAGTACACACATTAAAGATGGGTGCACAGATTCCCCCTTACGAGAACAACCGTTAAGAATTTAAATAAGTGTCGGTTGAGTTTGGCAAAGAATTCAATGAGTTGGCGTAATTATGTCGAGCAACTTGGCGCATTCATTAGCCGTGTTGTGTTTAATATTCATCAGGGCGCGGTCTACAAGTAACATTTTTACTTACGACTGGCTGCCAAATCCCTGGTACCTACGAACGTAAATTACATGGAAATTAGTCTAAGTTCGTTTTGAACCGAGCTTCGTTACAAAGACTGGTGAATGTAACGAAGTTGGTTACTGTTCTAGACGGTGGAGGTCGTTGTTTGTGGAGCTATAATATTTTAAAATTGTTCTTATTTATATTTATTCGTGTTCATACGAAAAATTGGTTGACATTTTTATTAAGACGGTTTACGGATTAAATTAGTTATGTTAGGTAATAACAAAACATAAAATATTGCTAATAATGATACCCATTAATAATAGATAGGGTAATATTTCAATAATTATCATAACAGAAAAAGAGGAACCTCCTAAAGAGGGCCGTAGTACAAATATTATCTTTTGTAAATCTATATTATCCACTACTTTAGGTATACAATATTTTTAGACTCGAGCAAAGCGTAGTATTGAATCGATTACCGGATTAATCTTCAAGTACTTAATGTGGAATCTGTTCTGATTCAACTTTTCTTTGTTCTGGCTCATTTACCCAAATGGAATAATTGAATTTCGTCGTAGTGTCTTTCAAAGTTCGTAAAAAGTGGTGCATAGCCGCTGCCATGATGTCTCCGCCACGTAGCACATTGTGCGTAGGCGCGTAGCACGAGTACTACGCGAGTCGGTTGGCAAAAATATTTTCAGCTAAGACAGGTTGAAGGTTTTCTGATAGTTCCCAATGTTTGTATCAAAACCCAAAATGCTCAATTTAACCAATCATATGCACTATGGCGTGTACTATGGCGTAGCGTACATATTGCAATAGGTAATTGCACTGTCATTCTCAGTGACGATGAATGATCATCGCGCGTTTTACATATAAATGAATGCATTCTCTCTTTGTTCCAGATGCTAAATCGGACGTTAAAACAGCCTTCCGTAGAATTAACATAGCAGTGCAGCTCAAATTATTAATATCTCCTAAAAATAGTACAAAGCTATCGAACTTAATCGCTTAAGTATCTCTTAGTTTATTTTTGTAACGCTTTAAATAGGAGCCGAGAGAAACCGATTTGCTAAATCGACGCTATTTTCTATAACGTACAGCGGTGTAGATAGCTCTATCGCTGCGGTCCGTAGTTTTATAGGGGAAACAATGCCAGAGGTTCTCATAAAGCATCGATATCTTGGAGGTTGTGATTTTTCGTGGGTTGTGTAATGGTAGGGTGGTTTGGGGGGTAGTGTAATGTGTGAAGATAAGGAGGAGGCGCGCAGCGAGGCGGGCGCGGAGAGCCCGCGACGGCTGTGCTGGTCGCGCCCCCCGCCGCCGCTGCCCGACACGCGCGGCCTCTGCTGCGCCAAGCTGCTGCGGAAGAACGGCAAGCCCAAGAAGGTAAGTCCACCACCTCTCTGTTAAAGTCCATCCGGAAAAAACATTGGCACTCTAAGAAATACCTTTTTACACCGCGAGGATCCTGCCTACTGGAAGCCGCCTTCAGATCGCCCGCTAAAAGTGCTGTCATTTTAAATCTGCTAGTGAATGTCTCATTAAAAACATGGGTAGTTAATCCGAGGATACTTTCTAGTGATGAATAACAGTGTTTTATTTTGTAGTTAACCATCGTTTTTATTCTTATAAATTAAACAATACCTATTCTATCTTCTATCAATATTAGTATGTTACTTCATATATATTAAAATAAATAATCCTGCACACCGCTCGGGTATAGGACCCGTATACCGCCACTATTTGAGCGGATAGACTGCATCTCGCGTACATTACCTACTCACCAGCACACCATACCTCAAGTAAGCGGAAACTTTTACGTGATAAAGTCAAACTTTATGGATAAACATTAAAAACATAATGTTACGAGTTTGTATAAGTACGTCGCTGTAATGATTCAATATCTCATGCATTTGCCACGCCAACAGTCCCCGGGTAGCACTTTAATGTTATTTCTCTCGTAGCGGTGAAATGACATAAGTATAACTGTTTCACGGCTATTGGAGCTAACTAAAGATAATACAAAATCGACTTCGATATACTTAATTAGTTCGCTCGACTTATAAGGACGTTACAATCTTGTTATTTAAATGAAACACACGACCCGGAGGTATCCGCCATATTTCAAGGTAGAGCGCGTTTAAGCTCAATATAATCGAAGTTTGAACTAACTTTTAGCTATGGCGGTTGACTCCACCGCACTTACGAAATACATCTTTGATTACGTCTATACGTAGTTATGCAAAGGTGCACCAAGACTTATTATACAAGTTCGAGCCTGGAGCTGATATTATGTACATTGTGTTAAGATCATAACTAGTATAGCAAATAAGTTGTCCGCGAAAGTGCTAACTTTGGATGAAATTAGTTTTAGCTGACGTGGAGCGCTCCTCGACTTTGATTAACCTCCTCGGGGGAAACAAATGCACAACGATTTATATATGTTGCACGAATATAATAAAATACTCATTAAAGTACGTACGAAGTTTGAATAGAGCTCGAGTGTAACTGTGATCTAATGCCGCCGCACTGATGTATGAACAGAAGTTATTTCTACTGCAAACTATTGCCACTTGTTCTGTAAAGTAATTTACATTTCATTTCATTATTTACAGTATTATATTAAGTTAAACTTTCACTGTCATAAATTATTCACGTTCACGTGTCCATATTCTTCTCGTTCCTCCTCGTTCTTATTAAACTATGTTAGTAATGAGGAGATAAATATGTATTTAAGTACCTACTTAACAGAAACCTAATAACCTTGTATTCTTTGTTATCAATTCCATACAAAATAACTACTTTTATTGAATACGCTATCCACAAACCTCAAAATAAAATGTGTTTCTTTGAATCAAACAGCATCCAGGAACGGTTGCAGTCACTATTTTGCAATTCTAAGTTTCGCAAAGAGGTTTCAATTTGACTAATGTGTCTACGTATAGCTACATAGACGAGAAAAGCTCCCCGGTCTTATATCGATGTTTCAATCGGGAGGGACTATTCACCGCATACAAAACAGCACAGAAATATATTGATACTAATGTATAAAAGAGGAAAACGTCGTTATAATTTTCCTGACAATTGTTGTCATAAAAATATTTTTAATGAGGAAGCGGAAGGACCTCATCAGAACGTAAAAAAGGGAAAATTAGCAATTTTCATAATGACGAAATATCTCATAAGACGACTCAACGAAACTGTCACCCTAATTTTCTTAAAAGTAAATTAATTTGCGCTCAGTTAATTAAGCTTTGCATAATAATTATTCTGAAAAACTGATTTCCCTTTAAAAAAATGCAGAGTTTACTAATTTGTAATTAAAAGTGTTTGAATCCTTTGTTGACGTTAAATGCTGATGAAACGAGAAAAAATACTTCAAAGTAAAAGTTCCGTAAATTGGAATTAGATGGTACGAATTTTGGCGGACTTTTTTATATAACTGCTCTTTCATAAATCATAAAAGTGGAGACTCGCTATCGGTGAATCGAGTCGGCTAGTGGATGAGGAGAGGAGTGACCTGACGCTCTTAGTTTTAGCAGAGTATTGCGGTAGTTAGCATACGAGTTTTTTTTATTGGTTGCCTTTTAATATTCCTATGTTGAAGCTATAAATGATCATCCTGATTTTATGATTGAAAAATGGTGCAGTAACTTATGAAATGCAATGTTTTGTTAAAGAGAGAGTGCGTACTTATTTATATCTATTTTAAAAAGAAGCGTATGATTCGTAGAACACCACTAATCCTATGCGTATGACACTAAAATATTGGTATCATAACCGCGACTGACAGCTCTACATAGGTATTTTCAGTTACGTACAGGAAGTCGTAAAGATTATGTAATTCCGTGCTAAACTACATAAAGAAACTATACCCCTTCCGTGATTTACATACTTTTTACTCCGCGAAGATTTGAATATAAATAAAAGAGTATCTTTTGAAAAAGATCCGATTTCTGTATAAGTAGCTTCACATTAACATAATCTAAAGATTACTATAGATACCCTCCTCTATTAAAAGACATAGTGTCGGAGTTTTTGTTACAACTTTAAGTAATAAGTTAGCCCGCTATTCAAAACTAATTTATTTTCTTGCCTAAGTTTTAATAGCCTGAATTAAATTGAGGATGTGCAGTAATATTTTAATAGTTATTTATGCAACTGTTATATAATAAGGGGTATTAAAACACGAATGTAGCCGATTGTGATAATAGTATCACATGAGTGTTTTAATACCTAATTATTTACAGTTGCATACAAGACTTTATCTACACCCATGATATGAATCCTCTATAAAAGGATCTTTGCAATACTAATATCGAACAAAAATGGACGGATACGATGCACGTGAATTCGAGTAATAGATGCTTTTTTGTTTTAAATTACGGTGCTTTGTTAGTGAAACGCGCCTGCATGACCATGTTCTATTTTTGAAATGAGTTGCATTATGAAATTTAATACAACATAATAACACCCGTTTGGATGATATTATGGTTACTATGACAATATTAAAACAACCAGTGTTTTAATGTTGGCAATAAGCTAACTGTTTCAGAAACTTTTATAGGTGTAGATAAAATAACTTACGGAATTTATAATTGTCGACAGTGTTTTGTTTAGGTATTTATTTCAACACACAGGCATTTAATTTCATCACAAAGGTTTTATTTTCTGATATGTTGCGGTCAGATCATATAAGGCAGTCGCTACATGTAAAATACTAGTATTCAATTGCATCCGGTTAGACTGGAAGCCGATCGCAACTTAGTTGAAAAAAGGCTAGCCAGCAGTTTGAATATGTAATGTAATGTAAAAATCTATAAATTAATACGCACATTGATCTATGGGAACAGCACAAAACGCGACCATGTGTAATTTCTCGTGTTCGGCAATGAGAAGCGTAACGCTGGGAATGAACTGGCTGGGAACATGGCACCAGGGGACCCAGTCCACTAATTTACAAACGTGTCAGTGGTCTCACAATGATCAGTTTTTGACAGTTTTTTTTATGGAATTTCTGTCAAAAACTGGTAATTGTGAGACCACTGCACTAACACGTTTGTAAATTAGTAGACTTGGCCCCTTGGTGAATAAATGGCATGCCAATATCCGGCATTCATTTTTATGAATTAATGATGCGCTAAACATATATGCTTATCTCGCAGCGAATAAGATGCATTATGAAGTATTAGGTTATGAATATTCAATGCAGAGGTATATATAGAGGTATATACAGGCAAAAACAAGTGTATTTGCTTTGTCTGATCTAATATTCCTACTACTATTTAAACATCTACTTACTATTATCGTTTATTAGATCGAATTTCTTCGTAACATTCGAACAAGTATGAATAGAGGCTAGTTACTAGTGTCCCATAGGTGACTCGGCGGCGATAAATTGTGGCTGAAACAGGGGCGTAGAGAGCAATAATTTACGCCTCTGAGCGCCATTTAAAGATCCTTTCAGAGTTTATCCATCGTCGGCTGAACGAGTGTTAATTCTCTGGCTTCTTACCAGCGGATATAAAAGATTTTACGCCAGAGCTCTGAAACAGTACAGCCGACTACAGCTGCACGACGTTCGATACTGTTTTTATTTGACATACCGATATAAAGTACGAGAAAGAATCCGACGCTTATTTTCTTTGACTTGTATTGGATTGTGTGAAGCATTTTTACTGAGTTTGTTCTTGTTATTTGGAATAGAGTAAATTGATTGATGAATGCTGTTTGACTTAGCGTTACGATACACGCCCTATCCGTTTAGGGGTTTATAAATGATGGATGTAATGTAAACCACCCAATATACAAAGCTTAGTGGCTATTCTCGGGGTACCTATCTTACTTAACTCAAGATGTAACTTTGGCTTAAATGAAATCAACATTTTAGCCCGCATCTTAAACATCAGGCTCGTTTCGCAAACTACTTTTGTTCGTCCAAACTTCGGACTTGCCGGACATTTTAAAATGCATCTCTCAAGGAACTCTAATGCAAGTTCAAACATGGAACTTATCCTCCGCTAACTACTTGCGAACAGTACTTTCTAAACCAATCCGCTGCCGGCAGCTGCTCACACTTTTTACGTCTAACATCACTTTAGCTCAGATATTGAATAAGAAAATTTATTACGAGAAGGTCTTACGAGTTTAAATTTAAAGTTGAACTGGAAATACTGGGGAAGAATTAATTGGAATTTTCTTCACTGCTTCTCTGAGTAGCAAATGGTCAGGTAGGTAGCTACGTGTCTTTGTACTCTGGTAGAAGATTTTTAATTCAATTTTGTAGACTTTAAAAGCTCTGTACAATGAAATAAAAATGTTTGAACGTTCACAACTCATACCCACAATGTGCCTAATAAAAATAAAAATAGTGAGGCTATGAATAAATAATAAAGTTACACTCCCTGAACATTTTTAAGCAACCTTAACCACTTTGAATTATTGTATACCTAAAACATAACCTAAGTCTTCAACACCTAAAATGTCTTGTACCTAAAGCAATTCGTAAAATACCTCCTAAAGATTTCCGTCTAAACGACCTCAGTTTTAGAATTAACTACGAACATTCTACGTTAGAAACTTGTTCAATATCATTGAGGTGAAGTACGAAGATTTTAAAGAGCGCGCAATACGGCACGGCGCTCACTGTACGACGCGACGTTGCGATGCGACACCGACGTGCGATTTAATATGGCCTGCCGCTACATTCCCCGGAGACAAGAGTCTCGCGACGATTCCAACACCATTATACTATATATTAGGAGTATATTTACCTACGTTGGAAGAAAGTTCATTACTCAGCGGAGAAAGGTGTTATTTTACTTACTTCTGAAGATGTTTTGATGTGGGATTGCTTGTTCACGGTGTGACCATGAAGAACATTAGATGAATAGAAAAAGGTTTCTGTAGAACAGCGTCAGGAATATTTAAAATTGTTATTACTAGGGAATTAGATCTTTTATTTATTTTTTGTGTATAATCATCATTAATTTACTACCTCTTTGGGACTCTCAAATGTCTATCAGTGAAAAATAGTAGGTATCTATCGGGGACCGCTAAAATTTCCTAATATTACTGAGGATTTTATAGATACTTACGTAATTAAAGGGCGTTTTTTTTTTTTACTTAGACTGTCCCACTGCTGGGCAAAGTCCTTCCAGGAACTCTTTTCCCGCCACCTCAAACCAGCCCTCACGATACGCGTCCAGGTAATAGGTGGGATAATAAGAACGATAGAGGCAATTATAAGATAATCCTGGCGACTATGATATTAGGTAACTAAGTTGGTAAATCAGCACCACATTCACCTGCGTTACATCGAACGCCTTACCCGTAGCTACAGGGTGTCCTATTTTTACGCCAGCTACAGTACTTGTATTTCCACATCTGTAATTCCCGTCATGTCCTCCAGTACTTTCACTCGGTCGTCGAGACTCCTCGGTGCGGTTGCACGAATTCTTCGCGCGAAATTGAAATCACTGTCGGCTACGTGACTTCAAACCCCCACTAGTGTTCGAAGAAATCTCCAAATAATATTTACCTTGCGTTTGCTTTCCGATTGGCTGCTTCTCTCGCCACAGATAGATTCCCTTTGAGGTGAAAATTGGTATTTATTCCCGGGCGCTTTGTTGTATTGCTAAGATAGGTTTCTTTGCCAGGAGACGCTGGATCCTTTATATACCATGAATATCATTTCAATAGTTTATTGAAAATGTCTTTTTAGTAACAAAAATACACACCTACTTGGAGTTTTCTTTACTGTGTACCAACCATCAAGATAAACAAATAAGTATGACAAAATTATACAATAAATACTTATTTAGAAGACTTCCTTATCGCCAAAGCAATGGGTGATGTGATGAACTAACTTGAACATCGGATAACCAATAACCATGCAAGTGCGTATCTTACTTAGATCGTATCAATGATTCAATTAATTGTGTTATCTTCATTGATACGAAAATTTGCATAATTTTCGGATTACTACAATAGACAAACACCACATGCATTCACAATCCTATTTTCCAAAAGGCCAAACGTCCATTCGCTTTCATTTCACGAATGTCTAAACTCGAATAGACTGAACCGATAACGTATTTATACGTTGGGAATTCATTAAGCCGAGCGAAATCTGATGTGCCTCGGTGTCGCGCGGAGTGGGCTATTATCCCATCGTTGAACACTCGGCACTGTCACCCCCACTTGTCTGCGAGTATTAGAACTGCCATAGCACGAGACAGGGTATTACGGGACGCTCTCTGATAGCAAGGGGATTGCGGGCCGGCCTAAAATATTAAAAAGTTTGCCTTGTTGGAATGGTCGGCAAACATTTTTGAATCACTGCGTATCCATCCAATTGATTCGCAATATCAATGTTGCGTCAGTATTTTGCTATTTCATTCAATTTGTCACAAAATCGACTAAATAATTTTGATACGATGAAGTGAATTTACGCTTTGGGTGCGAGAAAGCTATTTAGGCCTTTGATAAATCTCATTTCAGAGGGTAAATATCCGAGCGGACCCCGGTTTTTACCCTATTATTCAGTTTAATTTCTACTAAGTAGTACTCTATTTTAATACGGGTAAAAGTTAGAACTCAATTTATATAAAATTAAAGAATATTTTTTGACAAAAATATTATTTAATTTAAAATCAAAACATTTATGCGAATCATGAGAAGCAAATCATTTATTGAGTTTTAGTCTCTTTGCAATCTTTTTTTTCATTTGATAAAATTTTGTCTGCATGCACCTACGTGTAATAAGTTCATCTAATCTAAGCGACAGTTTTTTTTTTTCATTAAAACGTTGTCACTTGCTACGTTATAGACAAAAATAACGAGATCGTCGGGATGTCTTTTGGCAAGTGAGATCATTCTCCGGTCGAGTTCGTATGAGATTAGTTCATTGGTCCTAATGTGAAGTATCAGCGCTCGTGTGCCGCTGCCAAAATAATAAATTAGAAGCGTTTTCGAATGAGGATTATTGTGGCTTATTTTCAGGGTAAGACATTATTAAATTTGACACAGGTTAACCGGTTTCAGTTCCTTTTTTATTTTCGGAAGTTTTTTTTCAGCCACAGTAAAAATCTGCATACAAACGTTTGTTAAAAATATCAATGTGTAATTACGGGTCACCCTTCTCGTTTCATGGAAGGGTTAAAATTATGGCCCAAAACTGAAACGGTGAAACATTTTATATGAGACAGCGTCACATATACATATTCTATTTGCAACTCCTGTGATCTTAGGTAGGATTACTTTTAATACTTACTTGAACATAAAACACCAATTCTAGTTATATGGTATGTACACCGCAACCACTCGGCTCTGTATCCATAATAGCCATCGGAAATGCCTCCATCGTGGACACGAGGGTGGCTCAGACAGCTCCCCGCTTTTCAAATGGAACAGTGATTTCATACCTCACCTCACCCGTTACTGTCATTCAAACTTCACTAACTATTTGCGGGTGCAGGATACCATGAATTTAAACGAGCAAATGTGTCAGCCGGAACGTACTCGACTCATTGCATCACTAGGTACCTACTTGTTATAGCCACCATTTTAAGTTCCCTACGTTCACTCGGAACGGCTCACAAAGAAAATGATCTTGCCAACGTAAAGATCTTTCCTTGACATTCTTCAACGATAACCCTTTGTTTCTATTTCAATAAAAACAGCTACAAACGTCTACATTTTTCATTGGAGCTTCACTCCCATTAATATTAATGAATTCTTGGAAGGATTAATAGTATTGAAACCCGCAGTTCAATCTGAATAATTGCAGATGGCACTACAATTCTCCAGACTACTACCCTCGCTTTGGAGATATGTTTGTTCCCTCTCTCTGCGAAATATATCCAACCATTTGTTTAAGAAGTGAACTCGATATTCAAGTAGTCCGCTGTTATATACACATACCGTCGTCAATGTAATATAAAAGGGATATCAACAAGCCGAACAGATATAAAGTTTGGAGGTTTTCGTTTGTTTCGTCCCTTTTCATATGTTTTCATATTTATTTCTTCTTTGTCGCTAATAAAGTGGTTTACGTAACTTTCTTTATTTAATAAACGAGTGCGGGGCTCGTATAAAATATCTTTACATTGGTAGCTCAGTGCGTATGAAGGCAGTAGGTAAAGCAAAGTTTTGCCCTATTTTGCATTCACACGCGGCGGGGTGAAAGTGTTTTTCATTGTCCTACAGAGTTACCCGTCGAGCCTGACAGACGGAGGTTCTTTTTGTAACCTCTGTAACACCCTCCCTCGACATACGTGTTCACTGAACACCTATAGATTTGCCCTTTTGAGGGAAAACTATTTCGCTTAATTGTGGAATGTTTTGTAACATTTCTCTTCTGCTGAAGATAGTTTGACTACATTTATTTGATAATGTAGCCTAAAGATATTCTGTTTATGGTATTGCTGAGACGAGACAGACCATTGAGAATAATTTGAAGCTATAACGTTTACAGTCAACTGTAACAGATGCAGATAATTTCAGCACATAAAGTTGGAACGATGTCCAAACGCTTCAAATATTTTGATGGTAATTTAAATGGCCAGTATTTCCATTTTATTTTGCTGCCGCTACAGAAAATATTGAAATAATAAAATTACAAGTTCAAATGGAATATAAAATGGGATTGCTTTTCGATTCTAAAACAACAGAGAAGCCGAAGTAGACCGCAATAGAAGTAACTTCGGCCAAAAATGTGATCGGTTACGGTTAATAAAAAGTTGTTAGGTAGCGGAGCTCGATTTGTATTCAGAGGAGGCGAGCTAAGGAAGGGTTTCCGAATTGCGGATGGACGGCGACGCTATCATTGTCTTTTGAATTTTTTGCCAACCTTTAAAACTCCGCGGCTTATAATTCCACTCACGTGACGAGCGCTAATGAAAGACTTACTTAAGTAACTGCGCGGGAGACGGGAATTAACAAGTTGCAAATACAATTCAGTCCTTAAACGAAGTTCATTTTAACGTCGGTAAAGTGGAAAACTTCGACCGTCTTCATTTTTTTTCCAAGAAGAGAAACGTAAAGTTTTACTTCTTTATAACGAGATACGGTGGTTAAAAGGATTCCGGCGGTCGCTTTAATGTTTTTTAAACACTTTGAGACGGTAATAGAAGTTAATTTTAGTTGAGCGTATGGCAAGTGGAGTAAACCGTTTCGTGTGAAAGGGGTCGCATTTTTCATGTTTTCATTTAGTCGAGTCGTTAGATAAATATTAGTAATTTGTGAGCGCGGGCTGTGGCGTAAAGCTTATCTGCGGAGCAATTAAGAAAAAGCTCCGACGCTTGTTTTTTTCAGCGGCTGCGGAGTGCCGTCGGCTGATTGCTAATTCCGCGACAAAGAACGCTATTACGTGGCCACAGCCGAGCAACAAATGAAAATATTTTCAAGTCACATTGAACTACAAAATGTACCGGAATACATTTTACTGCAAATTGTTTTCGGAACAAATATCTTTTATTGTGGCAGCGCTCCTAATAGCTACACTTATTTTAAAAGGCTTTCTTCATTTAACAACGTTCATCGGCGATTTCTGAAGAATTTATAAAAGTCAGTCATACTCAGATTACATTATTTGTGCTAGTGTATGTCTTAACAAGTTATATCAAATAAAAATGGAAATAACGTGGCCTCAGTGTTGCTTATAAAATATCAACTTTCAATACTAATATCTGAATAGTCTGGACAAAAAGACAAAGAAAAAGTATGCTTCGCTAAATGAGCATCCCGACCACAACATGGATCCCTATCTTAAAGTTATCTATCTTATAGTTTAAATGTTAAAAAAGATGATATCACTGACAGTGTCACCGAGCTACTGAAGTTAAATTGTAAGAAAATAATATTGTGTGCTTTTCCATACTTTGAGCACTTGTCAAATAGGCAAAATAACTTCATTCATATATTAAATAATTACATGCATTTTTTAGTTAGTCACCATAGTGACAAGTTTATATTTTTTGACACCAACATTTTTGTTGATAAGCTTAGGTCGACTAGGGATACTGTGTATCTGCCCATTAGTTTTAGACGTCAAATAGCTAGGCTATTAGCTTTTAATATTAACCCAGACATAATTAGTATGTCGAAGTCATGTTTAATTAGCACCACAATTAGTAATAGTACTAATGATAAGGTGTTTCAAATTAGTAATTTAAACTAGTTTGTAAGACAACAGAAGGTACCAATAGCAGTATAGTTGCACTTAATAACAAAAAGGTATTTTCTAGCACTAACAAAGGTAACTGCACAAAAGGGGCTAAGCAGAAATCCTTGAAATTATTTCATCAAAATATTCAAGGTTTTTCTTCCAAACAATTGGAAATTGAATTGTTTTTAGAAAAAACAATGTTTGACATTATTTGTTTAATTGAGCATTGGTTAAAAGACTATGAAATGTTAATTAATTATGAAAATTATAGTGTGGCCAGTTGTTTTAACCGAAAATCAATGCTGCGTGGTGGTTCACTAATCTTAATTAAAAGTTGTATTAAATCAAAAACCCGTAACGACATAGTTGAACTATCGGTTGAACATAGCATTGAGCTGTCTTGTGTTGAGCTAGATAAGCATGTTATAGTGTGCGTTTACAGACCCCCAAATTATCAAAACTACTCTTTATTTGAGTCAGTAATGGAAGATGTTTTGTCAAAACTTGCAACTGGGAATAAATCGGTAATTATCTGCGGGGACTTTAATATTAACATTTTAGAAAATAATTCTAATACCAGTAGATTATTAAATTTGTTTAAATCCTTCAACTTGTCAAATGTGTTTGTAGAGCCAACCCGAATAACTACGACTACTGCTACATGTATTGATAATGTGTTTTGTTCCTGCGACTATTTAGATAAAGCCATCGTTAATTATCTCCCTTCTGATCACAGTGGGCAAACAGTAACTTTTGAATCCAACTTACCCATAAAAAAAGTGCAGATACAATTCAGACCAGTTACCGCTGTTAATTTAAATAAATTTAATAGCACTTTAGTTTGTAAATTAAGTAATCAGGACCTTTCAATAAACAATGTCAATATTCTGTATAAAGAATTCTTTTCGGTAGTCCAAACCGAGTTCAATAATACTTTTAAGAAAAGCACTAAAACTATCAGCCCTAAGTTTTTATTTAGTGATTGGGCAACTAAAGGACTCAGGAAAAGTAGGGAAAGACTTTTCGAACTGTATGGCCTTAAGCCTTATATTAACACGGGAAATTTTAATAAGTATGTTGCTACTTATTCTAGAACTTTTAAGAGCACTTGTAAGGCAGCTAAAGCCTTATACATTAGCAACAAAGTTAAATCAGCGGACAATAAAATACAGACGGTTTGGAAAATTATCAATAATGAAACGAATAGGAGCAAAAAGCATAATTCCGATTACACACTGGAGACGTCAAGTGGTGGTCTCATTTGCGATAGCAAAGAAGTGGCTCAAGAATTTGTACATTTCTTTTCCAGTATCCCACTTAAAACTACTGAAACCTTAAACTCCTCGCCATCGCTCTCTTTTGATTTAGTAAGGGCGAACGTTCCAGCCTGCCTGATTGATTTTAACTTTAAGCATATTAACCCCGTTACAGTAATAAAAGCTTTTAAGCAAATCAAGATCAAATTGACCGAGGATCTTTGGGGAATGTCCATTAAAGTCTGTACCTCCATAATTGAGACCATAGCGCCTTACTTAGCCTTAATATTTAATTTGTGTGTGGATCAAGGAGTCTTCCCGGATTTAATGAAATACAGTAAGGTAATACCACTTTTCAAATCCGGGGACAGTAAAGACTCCAATAATTATAGGCCCGTATCCGTGCTGCCGGTTTTCAGCAAGGTGTTTGAAAAGGTAATGCTGAATCAAATGCTCAATCATTTTAACACAAATAAAATCCTTCACGACCAACAGTACGGTTTCACCAAAGGACGTTGTACGACTGACGCCGGTGTAACCTTATTAAGACACATTTTTAACGCGTGGGAAGAAGCCCAAGACGCCATAGGAATCTTTTGTGACTTCTCCAAGGCATTTGATTGCGTCGATCACGAAACCTTACTCTTGAAACTTGAGCATTACGGACTAGGTAAACTTGCGCTCAGTTTAGTAAAATCTTATTTAAATGATAGACAACAGCAAGTTCAAATAAACGGTATCAACTCACTAGGTTTAAAAGTAAAAATGGGTGTTCCACAAGGCTCGATTTTGGGTCCTTTCCTCTTTTTAGTGTACATTAATGATCTACTCCATTTATTAAAAAATCAGCCACACATGGTGTTATTTGCTGACGATACTTCCTTAATTTTTAAGGTAGATAGACGTGCTACAAATTTTGACGAAGTAAATAACGCCCTACTGCAGGTCCAAAATTGGTTCACTGCTAATAATTTAGTATTAAATGGAAAAAAGACTAAGTGCATAAAATTTTCTTTACCAAATGTCAAAAGTAGGGATTGTGAGATTATATTGAATCAAGAGAAACTAGAATTCGTCGATAAAACTGTTTTCCTGGGGATCACGCTCGACTCAAGGCTACAATGGGGTCCTCATTTAACATCTCTTGCAGGACGGCTGAGTTCAGCAGCATATGCTGTCAGAAAAATCCGTCAATTTACTGATGTAGATACCGCGAGGCTAGTCTATTTTAGTTACTTTCATAGCATAATGTCTTACGGTATTTTACTATGGGGACGGGCTGCAGACATCGAGTCTATCTTTATTCTGCAGAAAAGAGCGATCAGAGCCATTTATAATCTACGCAGGCGCGATTCTTTAAGGGAACTGTTTAAGGATATTAACATCATGACGGTACCTTGTCAATATATATATGAAAACATCTTGCACGTAAGAAAAAATTTACATCTTTTTAGTAAAAGAGGCGATAGACATAATTATAGTACTAGAAATAGGGACTTATTAGTTCAACCAGGTTTCAGACTGGCTAAAGTAGACTCATCTTTCATGGGGTACTGTTTAAAATGTTACAATAAAATCCCTCCCCACATACTTCAACTGAATGAGACGAAATTCAAAACTTGTATAAAACGCACACTATGTAGGCAGGCATATTATAAGTTGGAGGATTACATCTCTGATAAAAATGCTTGGCTTAATGCTGGTCCTGCTCCACAACCACAACTAACTAATTAACATTCGAAAATGCTGTTGGAGCTGCTGAAGATTGTAAGACTATCTTTGCATTGTATAAACTCAATCTCTCCTTTGTATTATATAATTGCACAGGTGTGAGTACTATGTACTATAGAGCTACCATTTACCGGGTATTTTGTCTTTCATTGACTTGAATGTGCCCTGGCGGCTGGGAATGTCATGCTCACTCAAATGTCTCGCTGGTGGTGGCGTATGTGTTGGATCATTTAGCTCCCTTCAAAATGGTTGAGCTGAATGGTGCTGATCCATGCGTCATGTTCGTGAACGGGCGCCGTCAGTTGTGACTGGTCATTTCTTAGCTGCCATGGCTTATTTTAATTTTTGAATTGTGCTTATTTTGTAATTGCGGACGCTTTTAACGTGCTTTCTACATTGTTCTCACATGTATAATTTCAACATGAATAATGTAACCATTATATTGTAACAATATTTTGATTTAAAAGAGTGTCCATGGAGTTTCTTGCCCGTTCTTCTCCATAGGTACCTACTACGCTTTGGAATGGGCAACTAGCTTCATATTTCTGACTGACTGACTCCTTGACAATTCAAAAGTGCCTGTAAATGGTTTAATTGAAATAAATGCTTTGAGTTTGAGTTTGAGTTTGAAAGTGCCTTAAATAAAGAACAACTCCGACTTAAAAGTTTGCGAATATAATGGCGGGTACAGCTAGGATATCGTAGCCCGTAGCGATGCGCCGTAGCGGTGCTACGAGATACGTAGCGGCGTAGAGGGCTGCGAGTCAGCCGAACAACTTAAATTGCCTGAAAACACAAGTTCCTCGTCAGCCGCAAAATAAACGCTGAAGAGAAATTTATTTGCTGCATTCACAGAACGAGAATAACAATACGGAGTCACAATAACTTCAATTTGATTTCACTTGCCTTTTCTCAGCAAAACAAACATCTTGTAAACATGTTTGTCTCTCAGCGCACAATATATATTTTCATGGTTTCATCCGACTGGATTTCACAATGTTATTTATGTTACTCGGAAACACAGCTGGATTATCCGGAGTTTATGGAGGTAGTTTCATTGAATTAATCAGCATATGGATTAAATTAAAAATACCGTTTGTGCTCACAGTTATTTTTGAAAAGTACAAAAAAAAAACTTTTGTTTATTTATTAAAACTTTATGCACAAGTAAAAAAGAAATACTGTACAAAGGCGGACTTAATGCCTGAGGCATTTTCTACCAGTCAACCTTAGACCTTACCTTACCTTTTGTTGAGAGGTGTAACCATAACAAGTTCTCGTAAATATTTATAGATAGAAACAATAAACATTGGTATAAGAAACACTGGAATCTCAATAAAAGTCCTACACCTACACACAGGATGCTGTTCAGAAATAGGAACAGTTTCCTTTTATATGATAACAAGCAAAAAGGACTCGTAATAACATTTTTATCCGAGTATAATAATACTTCAGGAATTAGATGACAATAATGCGTGATTCTCTGTAATAGTTAAATCTACTGAAATGTTTGTTTTTTTTACTTTAATTACCGCGTTCGTTCTTACACCAACTTCATTGATTAAAGACAGTTTGTGACACTATACACTCTGTCAAATACACTTTCATGAAGCCTTTTAACAAACAATACCGAGAAAATACATATATATTACTATGTCCCATATTTTCCCGGACAAGCCCTTACAAGTACCCTTATAAGTACATATTACCAAACTAAGATATTAAATAAGATTTACTTCGTACCAAGACCAGGGTATTAGTCGAAAACATTATAGCGGTTCGAAGGCTTGAGTAAATTACATGTGAGCCAATCATAGAGGACCATGGAGTAATTAGTATGTGTGGTGTATGTCGCAATTTGCATGAGTTGTATGACGTCATATTAACGATCTACTATTGGTTTACAAGTAGCCTCCGTCAAGCCATTATAATTAAAGGGACTATTTGGTTGCTTGTTTGTTGAGTATTCAGGCTGTAATTATGTTTGTTTGGTTAATTAATGGATGGTTTGATGATACTAAATCTATGGGTGAATAATTTCTTATTCATGTTGATGTCGACAAATATATTTCTGGCATTTATAACATCCATTACAGTTAAAGTAGTAGGTATACTCGTATAAAAAAAACACATTACATTGTGCTGCAGAAAAATGCTTTTTTCTGATTTATTCGAAAGCTGAACCAAAAAATATGAATATCATAATTTTCAGTTTAAGAAACGTTTTCAAAATCAAGATAGTAGTTTTAAAATATCGCTCATCATCCTTTCATAATGATTATATTTGCCGCCCGTCCAAGAGTTAGTTGTTAGACACAGGTGAGGGTCCCCTTCCTAATGCATACGCTATTAGGTAACGTAAAGCTCACTGCTGGATATAGTCAACGTCCAAAGTAACGGCTAGTCTCTAAAATATAACTCACGACGCGGTGACATTTTATTAGTGCGGAAAAGCAATTTTTGAGTAATTTTCCATCGAAAATCGTACCTTTATTTTACCCAATAAACGATCGTGGGAGGCAAAACAATGTCAATTTTCCTATTATTTAAAAAATAGACTTAGTGGTACACGAACTCACCCTCGCTTTACATTCAGGAAGGACGGCGGGCGCGAGGGTCTAAATCGAATTCCTATCGTTTCTTACACGGAAGCCGGGTCACCGGACTGGCCCATGCTGTTCTTACACCGACTACCATAACCTTGTTGGAACATGGCTTATTCATTTATTGGTATTTTCTTTGTTTTTTTTTGTTATTTCATTATGGTGTTAAGAAGTGTGTGTTCTGTGTATAGATTTTATTAATATCGCCGGTGTTAGTTATTATTTTTGAGATATGAGCGGTAGGTAACTTAATAATACCGATTACTGTAGCCATATTCACATAATAGCGATAGTCACTCAATTGTGATATACATAATTATTACTCATGAGTTTAATAGTCACTACATTACTTACATTGTAAATAAGCTCACATTGATTTTTAATATTCATGTTACGTTGGGGGTGGTCTTTGTCCAGCAGTTGACGTCTTTCGCATGAAATTATATTAAAGTTACATGTAACTGTTATCTATCTATGTCCCAGCTGTCGCTACACAGTATACACAAACTGTCAGTATTCACTACACTATCTGTAAGCTCACCACGCTCGACATTTAATTCCAAGAGTCGCAATGTGTTTCTGCTCACTGAGCCACCACATTACGGTAATGGCATTAGTAATCAATGTAATGTATGTTTCAGCTGTATAATATGCTACGGTTTGTACGATACCAACATTCATAAAATTAATAGCACACAAAAAGTACCAACCCAACGTTGACGTTCCCCAACAAACATTTGAATTGACGACGTCTGTTTTCACAACCATGAATTTTAATGTTATTGCCAATATCTGCATAGATTCAAACAATCTGCCAATAGATAGACATTCGATATATTCCGGCATAATAAATTCTCTGATTATTTGAAGCAATTGAGTATTCATAAAGATCATTTCAATTCGAATTCAATATTTCGCCGGCGAGTTTGAGCACTTTGTTCATTTTCGCCAAGCATTTTGCAGCCATCTGGATTTTATCTGCGCGATGTATTACAATTTTCTCGTAGTCATATTTACCTAAAAATTTCTTTACAAAGTTCTGTTCTCCTTTCGAGAAGTGAATGCTTATTTAGTTAGAGAAACGAGGCATAACATCATTTACTCAACTCGATTTAGGAACGTTGAACGTCTGAAGAATGTAATGAAAACATTATGTTTACTATATCGGTGTGTGTACAAGTATCGTGCATGAAATACGCTTTTGTAGAATTATATTTAAGACGCCCTATATGATATTTTGCCGATTTTGCTGATTTACGTGATTTTTCTCGACGGAAGAATAGACAAAATGACGGATAAACAATAACAATCTGTTATTTTGTCTATTATTCCGTCGACAAAACCCGTAGAAATCAATCTGTTACTATGGTTGTCATGCTACGCGCGCTGGAATAGAAAAGGCATCCCTACTGTTTTCTTGTTTAAAATAAAGAAAGGACAACACAGTAATCTACAGATTACTGTGTTGTCCTTTCTTTATTTTAACGCCTCAGATCGATAAAATTACAATTTTATCGATCTGAGGCGTTGGTTGCTTAACTGTAGGTAGTAAAGTTGTACAAAAATGGATTAAGTCCAAGTACAAAATATAAAAACTACTAAAAGAAATAAAAAGCCGATGGTACACGTACGACATCTATCTATACATATAATAAATCTGTAGACGAGGCGTTTCTGTACAATGAAAAAAAAAAAAAAAAACGTAGGTGGAGTGTCCAAGAATAACCAACAGATGCCATTTCTACCATTTTTGGAATTTTTGTCTGTTTGTCTGTTTGTCTGTTTGTCTGTATGTCTGTTTGTCTATTCGTTTGTTTGATTGTTCCAGTATCACGTAAAAAGTACGAAATCAATATGGTTAACTTATACACTCAAATATTGTGTGTAACTCGATGTTTCATTTAGTCTTTGTTTCATCGCAATCGCTTCAAAATATCAAAAGATATAAGAAATTTAAAATATTCCAGAAGAAATTTTCATTAGGTACGTAATGTAGATACACGTAACGACATCTATTGTCGTAAAATGACACTAGCGTAAAATCAGGTAGGTTTGTGAGAACGTGTGTAACCCACGATCATAATCATCATAATTATGTTCACATACTTCGCTCGGAAACATAACGCGATACATTGTGAATTTACCAAATCTAAAGTATAGTTAATTCAAGTTTTCCAAATCCATTGTTTGGTAGTAGTGCCATAGGTGGCGCTATCTATCTTTTAAATCATGATACAAATATAATATTAATCATGAAAAAATGGTGATAAATTTTAATTTCTTAAAAATTTTAGATTGTTGCATCGAGCAAAAAGTGAGTAATTAAGGCACGAATGCGCTTACAAAATAAACACGAGTGCATTAATTACTCACTTTAGCAAGGTACGTAATCTACTTTTCTTTCAACTACCAATGTACCTGCTGCGATAAAATATACCTGCTCAAGGTTAACTCAACTCAATCCAAATCAAGTTAGGTCAAGTTAGGTCAAGTCAGGTCAAGTCAGGTCAAGTCAAGTCAAGTCAAGTCAGGTCAAGTCAGTCATGGAACCCTACGTCTTTACTACATAGCTTACAGAGTGTTCGAACGTTTTCCCATATATTTTGACAGTATCACTTCGTGCTCGATAGATGGCGTTGTTCATTTAACGTCATTTTCTGAATCGCGGTGTTAAGAGTCTCCGTAGAAGAATGACTTTCGCCGAATTCATAATTATCTAGCATTTGGCTCATTTTGAATTGAACACATAATCCATACTAATCGATGCTTAAAAGCATAAATTCGATAGTAACTCTGTCTGTCTGTCCGTCTGTAATTCTGTATGTTACCTTTTCACGCCTGATCCACTGAACGGATCTCGATAAAATTTGGTAAAGAGATAGATGGCATCCCGGCGAAGAACATAGGCAATTATTTTCTCAAAAACAAATTTAAGGGGGGGGGGGATATAGGGGATGAAAGTTTTTATGGGAAACCTATCATTTTTAGAGTTCCGCAGTCAACAAGGAAGCTTTATAGTTTCGCCATGTCTGTCTGTCTGTCTGTCTGTCCGCGACTTAGCTCAAAAACTTTTAATCGACGTAATAACAATAAAACTTTGCGAAAGTTTGTTTGATAAAATAATTCATCCCAACTACGGAACCCTTCATTGTGCATGGTTCGACACGCACTTGGCCGGTTTTTTTTTAACTTAGGGCTGTGAAAATTTATGCTTTTTGTAACTAACAAAGAGTTTCATTTTTCTAAAATCATCCCTCATGAGGGTAAAAACCCTTCTTTACTCTCTTGATTTTAAATTAATTTAAATTTTAATTAAAATTCACATGTAAGTACTTATTATTGACATTTTTGCGGGACTCTCTTCAAGAGCGTTAAGGGATTGAGAATATAGTCATAGTCCGTATCGGACTATGACTATATTCTCAATCCCTTATTTTGAGAATCTGTCCACTCAATCAAAAGTTATTACTACTTGGCTCTTGGCTTGGAACGAAGAGTTTGAGTTTACCAGTGAGTACTTACTCGATAGATGGCGTTGTGCAAATGATGCGATTTTCTTAAGGGGGATGCGCCGGTAGCCCGCGAAATTCAAATCTTAAGTTTTTTGCAATTTGCAAGTCAGTGTCAGGCAGGTTGTATGTTCAAATGAAATTGTTTATTCTGTAAATAGGTTATTGGAATCACTTTTACACGTCGTAATAATATCAAGAAATTGTAAAATTAAGCTAGATGAGGTCGGCGTTTCCTATCTGACTACTCTGAGAAGAAAGGCCGAAACAAACTCAGTCTCTTTTAAAGTCCGGACATACCTAGGTCAGATATTGGCATATTGGTCAGGCCCTATGAGGGCCATGTAGATTAGAGTCTGAAATGGTCTTTTGAGGAATGAACCACACAGATTTGAGTGAACCTGTCCTGTCCCTGCAAGCATTTTTCAGTAATAGTGGAGCTCAGCTCAGAACTTAAGGAGCTCAACGACTCGACGAACAATACCAAAGAAAGGACATTTTTGTAGGCCGCATAAAGTTCTCAAATTGCCAGACCATTGTTAAAACTAACTGAGAACGAAAAAATATAAGAATGAAAACAAAATAAACAGCCACATAGTCCTCACATTCACAATAATACAATACTTTACAAAGTAATCATGTCATTTTGTCAATATCCTACATATAATATTCAATAATGTGAATTTGTATATAAAACTGGTAGGTATATTTTGATGATTTTCCATAGTACTTATTCAAAATGTCACAATGTCAAAATGACAAAATGTTAGCAGAGCGAGCAGCTCAATCCCATGCGTTTTGTCTTCTGAATAATCTGAAATTGTATAGTACCCTTTTTTACAAAGTTTGGTTTTAATACAGCTTTTAAATCGTTTAATGGGTAAGTTTCGAATGTCAATATGATTAAAATATGATTCGCGATCGTAGCAAATAGTAGCTTTACAGAATAATAACCATTAGATACAGGAATGCAACTCCTGCAATATTAGTTAGATTAGATAAATAAATATTTGAAACAACTGCGACTCATTATTTAGATCAACATAAAACTTGATACTGACCTGTAAAAAGCAAAAAACATAAGAAAATTTGAATATCGCAGGCTCCCCCAAAGCTTTCGCCTTAGTTTCCATCGTCCATGCAATATGCCATAGTTTTTTCATTAATCTTTCCGACAGTTTCATACTGCAGTCCATACTATCCACACTATCACCACAATATAGATATGGACTACCACTAATATATAAAGTTACTGGCTATCTCATGCCTGTTACTTTTACACCGTAACGCCTAGGTCGCCTAGACAGACCACGTGGGTTATGGGACATAGGATACTTTTATCCCGGTAGCACATTCCCGTGGGATAATTTCCGACATCCACGCGGGCGAAGCCGCGGGCAAAAGCTAGTACATAATAAAATGGTAGAATGTGTTTAGCCGTGAGAGCGACGTTGGCGACCAGCAGCTGTCACGTTAGACATGAACTACCGGCAGTTGTGGCACGTAGGTAGGTACTGCCGTGTTCACACCGCTTACTGGAGTTCACTACTGTCTATTAGGTAACTACACTATTTTGGAGGGAAAATAAAAAGGATTTTAAACTAGTGAGCCGTGCTTTTTATGTTTTTGACCAATGAGGTACCTAATAATAATGCTTAAAAACTCTGTTGTAAATAGTTTCCAAAAAAACTACATAGTCAAAGTGAGATATAAATAAAGTTGTACTTATTACATAACATCACGCCTGTAATCCACGAAGGGTTAGGCAGAGGTGTACACCCATATTTCGCCAATTATGTTTAAGTCCCATGGAGCATATTGCAAACTAAAAAAAGGTGGCAAAGGTACCTTAATCATTCTTAACATCACATCCATACACTCCCAAAATGTAACGTTTTGTTTGTATACCTTCATTTAGAGATTGCCTCAAAACAATTAAATACTAAACCTTCACAAACTGTCCGACGACTTCGCAGTGTCTCCAATTAAGAAAGTTCTCAACAGTCAAAAATGTCCGGTGCCATTTATATCTCGAAGTGAATGATATCGGATAAATTTAGCATACTTTGTCGAGGGCAACGTATCCATGCGGACTGTGTCGGGTGTCGGGTCCAGTCACAAAGGGTCGGATAAATCACATTACGGACACGCGTGAATTGTAAATTGGACATTAGTCGTTACACCTCCGTGGGGTGCACAACGTACTCTGTAAATGCTCCGGTGCCGAATGGAGCTGAAAAATGGTTGCGTTTCATTTCCATATCGTTTGTACTGTTGGAGATTGAATAATGATGAACAGCAATAAAAAATGCGGACACAAAACTATTGTTTTAAATTTTTGGTGTCTGAAAACCTAAGGTTTTAAAATGGAGTATACATAAAGCACTAGTAGTAGCCCAGTGGTAATGGCCGCGACTTACGAGTTGTAGGTCGTAGGTTCGAACCCACTGCTCTCAAAACGGTGAAGGAAAACATTTGTGAGGAAACTGACATGTCCTAGAACCAAAAATTCGGAGACATATGTGATATATACCAACCCACACAGGGCCTGTGGCTTGTGTTCCAGCAGTGGGAACATTATAGGCTGATTATGCTTATTCCTTAACTAAAAATCGTGTTTACCTCCACGACATGCGTACTTCGTGAATGCTTGATGAAAGCCTGTATGAAGCTGAAAAATTATTGCGTCTCATTTCCATATCATTTGTTCGTTTGTTGTAAATGAATGTTGGTCGGAAATCATCCAACAACATTCGTTGATTTTCATCTCATTCATCGCGTAAAGAGAATATTATTCGTGCGCACTAAGTGGATATGCACTTAGTGCGCGGGTTGGTATTTATTTGTATTAATGTCGTAGTTTTCTATTTCGGTTCTGTGTTCATAGTTGAAGACAGTAAATTGAATAGCCATTGTAGTCTGGTCGTGACTGCACGTTGTAAAGGGATTGATATACCGGCCAAATCATATCTACAAATCTAACAAAAATAAAACTTTTGCTGGGATTCGCACAAAAGATTGTCATGTCTTAAAGAGTAGTAACCTATTTACGAAAGATTTAAATAACATCAAAAACTCCACACGCCTACAAAGCCCACAAAGTACCTACCATTATGTTCACTTAACAAACTTCACATGGGAATCGCGGAACTTTTTTTTATTTCGCCCCGAAATCCGCAAAGTACATCATTCAAATTTTTATGGGCTACATTGTTTGAAATAACCCCAATATTCCGGGCACAGTTGATGGATACACTCGCTTTATAAATCTTGTTTCCCGAGCTGTTATTTTCCGTGCAATCAGACCAATACCGATCTGTAATTGGCGCCCAACTGGGTCCTAACGAGTCTGATTGTTCGCTGATGTGGCAAATACCGCCACCCTCCTTTCATGTTTATCTTTTTAAGCAGTTATGATGGCGCGAAAGTATACTGCTAGTGTAATTGCTGTTCCTGTTTTGAATTGATATGTTTGTTTGGTGTACATCTTCCCTAATTACCGTATCTAGTATCAATATTATGAACAAGGAAAATTTTGTTGCGGTGTTTTTATTGAAATAATATTAAAGTCCAAAGAAATACATACATACATAAATGAACTCACGTCTTTTTCCTTCCCGAGGGTAGATAGAACGCCACCTGCTGTGACTACTTAATTCCTTACATATAATGACTAATAAAAATTACGGTAATACTAATAGACGAATGGAAACAACGTATTAAGACTAATAGAAACAATGTATTATGAACAGAGAACTACTTAATTACTTACATAAGTACTCCAGGAATGACTAATAAAAATTACGGTTTAAGCATTCAGTTCTCTGAAAGATTCTGTAAGAATTGCAAGACACAGTCCTTACAATTCCCAATCAAGATTCAGATTCATCTATCAATCAATTGTTTCATTCTCTTTTGCGAAAACTGCCTACATCCCGTCACTTCCCGTTAACACACAAGTAACTTATGTAACACAATATTATAGCTGAATCAAGGACACGAAATAAAGTGAATAAACAAAAAAAAATATATCAACAATAGACATGTTGGGAGTATAAGTGAATAGTAAATATAGAAAGCGATTTCGTATCCGCTGCGTCATCTCCCCGATTTCTGCGTGGAATCCCAATAAACATGTTTTGGTCGTTTTGCGATACATTACGGACAATATCTTGAAATGAGTGCCATTTGTCTCGCTCCCCGGCTTCGCCTGCGCCAATGCGACGCGCCCACGTATCGCCCTGCGTGACACTCATTTGTTCCCAATTTTATTTTGATGACCGCTATTATGATATTGTTGTACGTGTGTGGTTGACGGAATGTGGTGTTTAAATATCTCGGCTGACAATGGAGGTTCGGCCTTATTTTTTTAATGGTCTTGAAAGCAGAAAATATTGTAAAAATGTCTTTGATGAAAGAGCCGTATAAAAAACACAAAAATACGATAAACAATTAGGGAAACAAGCCCAAATTGGCAGAAATCCGAGAAAAGAAACAAAGGTTATTAATTAGACGTTCGTTAAATATATTTTATAGAAGTTTGAAAACACCAATTTCTGATGAGCTTCTTAAAATATCGTAATCACTTTTGTACCAAAAATCACAAGAGCTAACAAAAAATAGCCATAATAGTCGCTCTATCAACCTGTATCGCATTTAATAGGGTTGTCATTTCCGTGTGCAGTTCACGACGCAAAAGGAATATAGTTTCACAGGTCGGCAGGCCGGAACAATTGAATTATACTCAGCTATTAAATTCAGCTCGTCCCGAAGCATTCACTTTATGCCTTCAGTAATCGCCGGTTGTTAGTTCGACTTACAATCGTTTATGTTGTACCATTGTTGTGATATTAACTGCTTGATTGTCTGCTCTTACAATTAGCGGTTGCCTGTTTGACTGCTGGGATTTGATTGAAACTATTATGTGTTGTGGTGTGTGACATATTATGTAGGTTAATTTGTTACCCAACCGGGTATAGTCGCGCGGGTAAAGCTGCTAAATAAGAGAATAAGTGAACTGAGAAGGAAGAGGGTAACGGTTTTAACAGACGTAAAAAGGTGCTCGTACAAAGTATCAAATCAAGATTAATGGTTGAATGGGATTAAAAGTTTTCCCAAAATAACACACCTTTCATAAGCCATCCTGAAACATCTGTAAATAAAACATTTCCTGATATGAAATACCTACCCCAGTACATCCAGTAGGTACAGTTCATCAGTTGAAGAACGCAGCATTAATAAGCTCAGATAGAAATGAAAAAAGATTTTTCCTGCCGTCTTCTAACGAAGCTTTCAACATGAACAGTACAATCGTAAACAAAATCATTTACGGCTTACAAGCCACTCCGCTTTGTGAGAGAATATCTAAATTTTTCGCAGTGTTCCGGGTAATATTTCCCTTTGTTTCATCGATGAACCGCGCTGCCACTTAGCGCCCTTTGTGCATTACGTCGTGTGCCCGAGGCACACCGGAGCCCGGGCCCTGCAGGGTAGGTTCTGATGTGCTATGAATTATAGCTGCTTTTTTGTACCTCTCTGATATATTTTCGCATTTTTCTCGGATGTTACGGAGCTTTCATAAAAACTTTCTCGATGCTTATTTTGCGGGGTCCACTAGGATAGGACCGATGCCTGCCAGGGTTGCGGGAATGTCCGAAATACCGGGACCTTGGCAACAGGCAACTGAAGGAACACGGGTGGGTTTTAGTCAGTATAAGTCTGACACCCAGAGCGGCTCATTTGATGACTTCGCAACCGCAAAAAAAAAAATGGCCCTTCTTTGACCAAGAGAAAAACTTTGATATCTGAGTTTTGTACAATATTCCATTGCCCATTTTACGTTTCCAAAACCAAAACACATAGGTACCTACATAGTTTCTCATTCTACTTCGATGCGTGTGAAAATCCGTTGATATTTTTATCCGTTGAATTCAAAGCCAGATCAATTCAACTTTTTTGTAATATCATTGTTGTGAAAAATAGTTTTTATTGTTGCAATAACGGTGGGTTCACATGTGACGCGTCCGTATCGGCACCTGTCGCCACTTGCCGCGATTTACGGTCGCTTTCACCTGACATTTTATTTAAATTCCTTTATTTTTATTCATAAAAATGTTTATCTAAACATGGAAACACGAACGTTTTTTGGGTTCGTAAAATATTCAAAACTGTAGAGATTGAAATGTACACAATCATGATCCATTGGGCGCCACCTAGACTGAACTACTATAATAGTAACTGCTTGGGTTGCCCAAACGAATCTTTCTGATCACAGAATTATAGAGAGCTTCTCATTAAACCATACAAACAACTCCGCTGAAGTCGCATTAAATAGTTAACTTGAGATCTGCTAGTTCACCAGTCCATATATTATATTGGAATGACTGAAGTTCTCGCATGCATGATGAACCGATATTAGTTGGCAACTCGCTCGCTTTACATAGCTTTGTGCTGTCATTATAATATCTCTGATATGCTGATTTTGTTGCGAGGCTACACCCCTGACGTTTGATTGGGTAGGTAACAGACCTTTATGCGGATGCCAATTTGCAGTTATACGATACACCGTGTTTTCATGGAAAACACATTCTGTGAGTTATTAACTAGCTGCATCCCGTGGTTTCACCCGTATTGAGCTTCCCACGGGAACCTTGCAGTTTTCTGGCATAAAAAGTAAATAGTGTAGCACTTTATTAGTGAAAGAGTTTTTGTAATCGAATCAGCATATCCAAAGAAAAACTTTTACAAACATATACCTAAACTAAAAAAGTATATCTCTCTATAATATTAGTAAAGAATTTTGATTATTTTTATATTAATAATAAGTTTATCATAAACAACTTTGGTATTTTCATAGCATCCGGCATGATAATGCTTGCGATAAATAAAGGTTTAGGCTTCCTCCAAAAACCTAAATGGTTCCTCATAAAAATATCATGAAAGTAAATATCTGATTTACCACAATAACGGAGCAAGCAAACTGCGGAGAAAAGATAGACTATAAAGTCTACAAGTCAAAATATATGGTGATGACAGGGTAGGCTCGACGACTGCGCAGAATATACATACAAATAGTACCCACGTATGTCTTCTTTATGTGAACTTTGCCAAGTTTTTTTACTTAAGTACGTATGAATGCCAAGATCTTCGTGATTTATTAACCCTTGTATTATATCTTGTCATATTTCACGAGATTATCTTGGGTATCAGAAAGAAACATGTGGATATCTTGTAGCGTTATTATCAACAAAAATAATCAAATCTTTGTATACTGTAACAGGTACCAACTCTTGGACATGTATCAGTAATTTTCAAAGTAATATATAATATTGTCTATATTGATAAAGCAGTCAACATGAGATACTTATATACAGTTTACTTTGATATGTTATCCTATACTTAACATACATAACCTTGTTATTCAGAAACTAAGTCAATTTACATATCGAGTGATCATCAATTCCGTACGTGACACAAATAAGATCGCTCGCTCTACGGGGGAGCATTCCGTGCAATTCCTCTCGCGTCACCACTAGTTGCAGTCAATTATCTGATAAGCCACATCACCCTACGTCGCGACGTGCCTCCGGCGCTCCGTGTTGTCACCCCCGTTGCCTAGCAACGACAAGAATGAAGAAACCCACCCGATCAACCGCTAACGAAATTATTTCTTCCAATTTATTCGCTTTATCGTCCAATTAAAAGTCTCGGTTGTATAAAATTGATTTGTTGGTCGAATCAACGTTCCGTAACACAATTGTCTGGCCAGCGAACGTCTGGCGAGCTTTAATTTCCTCGTATGTTGGCGGCAAAGAAGTAGCGGAAATTGTTAGCGAGCGAACAACAAGGAATTACATGTTTTATGTATTGTTCAAATGTAGTATTAAACTGTTCAGCTGTAATAAAGCTTAACGTTAGTATTTGCAGTATAAATTGTGTGTTGTTTATGAACCAGTTACCCAAACACACTAATACCATTGATGTGTTCACTAATTATGCACAAAGCAATTGCATAATTTATGCATTGACCACCGATCGTGGAAACTGTTCTCTCTAAATAACATTACCCGCTAATTCCTTCTAAATCCCAAAATCGATGGAAATTGTTGCTTGCGGATAAAACAAACTAAATAAACGATGAGCTGACAAATGGATGTTCTATTATTACATTGTTCACAAATTAATTGTTACATAAATTAATAAACACGTTCGACACGTCGTCAATCGCATCGTGGGCATACATAGATGAAGGCTTATTTCGGGACCTGAGATTGCAAAGTTCAGTACTAGTGTACACTTGTACAGTCATGAGCATAAAATACTATTAGCTGTGCCCCGCGGTTTCACCCGCATAAGTCTAGGTGCCGTGGGAATATCGGGATAAAAGGATTCTATGTCCTTTTCCAGGTTATAGTCTACCCATATGCCACATCTTTTGAGCCGTTTTAGCGTGAAAGCGTAACAAACACTTTCGTATTTATAATATTAGTTAAGATAAACAGCTCGGCAATAATCGTCAAGAAGAGGGCAAATACCTATATGTGATAATTTGTGAAAGACAAAACAAATAGGTACAAGGACAAGTGCAGCATAAATATGCCTTTTTTCCGTACTAGGTATTAGCGCATAATTCTTTGTATATACACGCATCAATGTATTTTCACAAAACGTAAATCGAATACACGAACAACGGGAGTACTCATCAAAGGTGAAAATCCGATACTAAAATCCAAAAAGCAATAGTGTCCAAAGATCTTTGTTGGCAAATTGGGCTCGGCATAGGATTGAGTTAGACCGGTATACGTATCGTGTGTTCGGACGTTCGGAGTTACGGACCACACGCGCGTTCCGACCCTTTGTCATGTCATCAAACTGCAAATTGGCAGTTTCTCCCGCTACCGGTGAATAGCTGCGGGCTGCCGCGCAAATATCGGCGTTCAGTAAATAAAACATGCGTTACAAACATTGGTTTCTGTTGTTGTTGCAAAATGAAGCTTAAACTTTTTGAAAGACTTTTTTGGACATTGTCCCTAATTTCCAATGACCCCTAGTTCAATTTGTCCCTATTTCAAATATTCCGTTTGTTTTATTCGGTTATAATGCCATTCTGTATCTTTGAACTGCATTACCTGAGCGTTGGGAACTACGTAACTACGTATCTACGTGCCACTGTTTAACATGCAATGTAAATTGTTGGAGTTAATGGAGGGAAGCGCTTAATGTCACTTGTAGCTAAGTGCTCGCCTAGCAATCTGTTACTTACTGTAGGTGTCAAGAAAAGCATTAAAGGATTAAAGCTACGGTTTCGGTGGACGTCACATAACGGCGGCTTCAGTGACGACTGCGATGAAAATGATGACAACGCGGTTTGACTTTACGGCGGTGTCAAAAAACGTTTTCCAAGAAAATACACTAACTTACTTTCATAAATAACGAATCAGTGACGTCATTTACCGGTTAATTGCGGACGCTATGGCCTCATAGCGTCCGCAATTAACCGGTAAATGAATTTTATTCTAGCTGTGCATGCAGCGCCGTCCGCTTGGAGTAATATCTACACAGCTAAAATCTGACCGGAGAACAAATGGATTTAAACAAAAAAACATATAAATAGATATAAGATGGTGTTTGAGATATACGCGCACAGCCAGGTAACCAAGATTATTTTTTTTTTTTGCAAAACTGGATTTTGCTTTATACAAAACTACAAAATTAATTAATTTTGACACAGAAATTACGAGAGTAATCCGCACTAGTTTCACTAGGTTTATTAGTGAAACACACGTAGAAACGCCAGTCGCTAATGAAAGGCAATGAAGTGAGCTGCGGCCGCCATCATCTGCCGTGTTTGAACCAACTGGCAGGTTAATTAGATTTCGACACGGAACCGGCGACTACGACCGTAGCACACACAAACTGTCAATATGGATGATTTCCAACTAAATTGTACATTTACAGTCAACTTCGCCCAACTCTGTTAGTTATTTAATGTCCCGCTAAGCTATTTGATGATTTGACGTAAGTACTCACTATTAAAAAGCAGTCTGTCAAAATCAAGAGCCGTGCGTAAAAGTGTTCATACTGAAAAGAGGGGCTCACACAATTATAATGGCGTTTCCATTACAATCAAGTCAAGTCCCTGCGACATTGTGCGTCAGAGGTGTCAAAATGAAACAGAAACGCGACCATCTTTGGTGAATATTCTTAGCATGACATTTTTAATGGTGGTGGTGGTACGGTGAAGTATATATGATCTGGTGGTATGGGTTTATAAACCGAGCCGTACCTAGCTCTAAGGCCCAATTTCACCAAACTATTATTTTTTAAATCTCTTGTTAAGCACTAGGAAAACAAGTCTATCAAAGTTACATATGTCAATAACATGACAATTAATGTCAAACTAAGGTGAAGTCGCGCTTACCAACCAGAGACAACTTTTAGCTTGAGTTAAACTCCAGTTTGACTGCGGAACTCGCTGTAATACCGCACCAGTCATATTTGTTTATTGCCTTGCTCTTTTACTGTCGAGACTTTTTCAACTGTGAGCTGAGTTTAGCTTGAACATAAGTTTTTGTTGGAAAACTTTAGTTTCCTACCAATATCCAAGATTGGACGTCGATTTTGTTTTAGCTCTAAAATCTAAACTTTATTTCTATGTCTTTTATAAGTTCTACTACGAAACTACAGCTGTGGATTCTTTGACTGAAAATTACAAAATATATTCATATTTTACACATTTTTTTTCGTTTCGCAATTCAACAACTATGTTTATTTACTAATAATCCGACTGCGAGGGTCGCTTGGCTTATGAGGAGTATAAACGCAGTCATGTTGACGTATAAGTTAATGAGGGAACTTCAGAGATAACACCCCCTCCCTCTGCCTCTCTACCCACATCAATCCACAAGTCGTCTCACAAGTTCCCGCGACTTCCTTCTTAAGTTCATGCTCTCATTGCGCTGAATGAAAAAATACTGAAACTTTTAATTAGATGCATCTCTAGTTACCTACTACTGTGAGGCATTGTATGTATCTATTACACAACTGCGTAAGAAGATAAGTAGGCAGAGCTGTGCTTTTGTAAACCCACCATCCAATTATGACGTTATTAGGTCCCATTAATAAATAAAGCTGAACAAGACAAACCCAACAAAACGTATTTATAAATCCAGCCTAGCAGAACCTAGCCATCTTACTTAGGACATCATGTTTAGCAGCTATCATAACTCGAATAAATAAGTCACACATATTATAAATTAAAGTTGCTTTTCGTGTTTGTCTGTATGTCCGCGATGTTGTTCTAAACCACGCAACAGATTTTGATGAGGTTTTCACCGTCGGCGTCGTTTAGAGAATTTATTCCGGAAGTTTTATGTGTATAATACGTTAGTATTAAAGTTACATAATAAATAAGAAATCTCGATGTTTTGTCAAGCTGTAAAAACCGAACGAAGCAGGAACGGGTCGCTAGTATTAATATAAGAAAGAAAAATTACTATCCACATAACCAACAGCAATATTTATAACATTCTCCATTGTGTAGATAATATCATGTTTCAAGACGTCCACGATATTGTCATAAATCAATCGCGCGACCTAAACAAACTCGTATAACCGAGCAAACAGATTCGCAATATAAAAGAATGATAATGTCCAAGCAAACTTTATTCCCTACCAAAACAACGTAAAACCAACATTAAGGTCGCAGTGTCGTAAGGTCCGTACATATATGTATGTATTCCTATGAATGAGGTCGAAAAATCATATTATTTTTGTGTCGTGCAACCAGCAAAATTATGAAAATTTCATTTTCAGATTTTCGGTATACCTATGTACCTAAGTACTAGCTTTGAAGTTGTTTATCAAATGATATTATCGTCAAAATAATAGGTCTTTACCTATGAAATTGCCGTTTTGTATGAAAAAATTTAAACGAATTTTTTTCATGAATTTTTTATTTGTATTAATCGAAGTAATCACCCATGCAATCAATGCATCTTTGCCATCAGTGGCAGTTTATTGATGCCCTTCTTAAAGAAATCAGCTGGACGGGAGGCAACAAATTCTTCAAAGGCATTTTGTACTGCCTCTCGGGTATTGAATTTTTTTCCCGCCAAGAAGTTATCCAAATTCTGGAAAAAGTAGTAGTCTGTAGGCGCAAGGTCTGGTGAGTAGGGCGGATGACGGAGAGCTTCCAACCCCAGTTCTTGCAACTTGGAGACCGTCTGCTGTGCAGTATGAGGTCGCGCGTTGTCGTGCAGGAGCAGCGGAGACGAGCGATTGACCAATGCTGGTTGGAGATGCGCCAGCTTCTCCATCATTGTGTTCAGTTCTTCACAGTACACATCTGCAGTAATGCTCACCCCGTTTGGTAAGAAGCTGTGATGAATCACACCGGCGCTAGACCACCAAACAGTGACCATCACTTTTCTAGGGGTAAGTTTTCGTTTAGGGCATTGTTTAGGTGCTGAACCAGGATCCAACCAACTTGCTGAGCGCTTGCGGTTATCAAACAGAATCCATTTTTCATCGCAGGTAACAATGCGGTTCAAAATTCCTTCATTTGTGTGTCTGTTGAGCAGTGCAAGGCACGTCTCGACGCGTACTTCGCGCTGGCGATCATTGAGTTCGTGGGGCACCCATTTGTCAAGCTTTTTTACCTTGCCAATTTGACGCAAATGGACCAATATTGTTTTGACGCTAACGTCGAAAGCTGCTGCTAATTCAGCCGTAGATTGTGTATCATCAGATTCCACAATCGCCTTTAATTCGTCATTGTCGACCAAAGTCTTCGGACGACCGCGAGGTTCATTTTTCAGGTCGAAATTTCCAGAACAGAAGCGAGCAAACCAATAACAGGTGGTGCGTTGGTTTGTAGTGTTAGCTCCGTAAACGGCGTTGATGTTGCGTGCCGCTTGTGCCGCGTTGCTGCCACGACGGTACTCATATTCCATAATTACTCGAATTTTTAACGTATCCATGATGACGAAAAAGATTGAAATGCGATGAAAATGTAACACTAATCAATAAAGAAATGACTACTTTTGGAAAAAAAAATCCATGTTTTTAAAATAAAATTAATTTGAAATTAGAATTCTTAGCCAAACAAAAATTATTTTGATTTGAAATGGCCAGTACTGCAGAACGGCAATTTCATAGGTAAAGACCTAATAGTAATGGAAGTTGTTTTTTGATTCGATGGTCGGACAAAAGTCAATTAACACTGCTAATTTTACACATCATCTTACGCTCCCATCAAACGGACTGCATTTCAAGTGCACTCCAACTACTTTGCAGTTCTAATGCAGTTATGAATAATTATGAAGAATGTACATTACCAGTATTGCAGTAGTCCTGAACTGCATTCAAACAGCAAGAATGCAGCCCGTTTGATGACAACCTAAGCAGAAACAAAATGATTAGATTCATTTCATTTCAGCATCTCATATAAATAATACTTAGCTTATTCTTTTTAAGTTTACTTCTGCTCCGATTTCAATTAAACATTAAGCTCAATAATTAAGATTGAAAAAAACTAATTTGGAAAATAAACAGTTTTCAGACTACATTTCAAAGACATGTTTATCTTTAGCCTCAATGTACTTATTTGAAGAAGCTCGTCTTTTAGAAATATCTTTTAACTAGGTCCTAACAAACCTCCTTGATTGCACGTATGATCAAATAAAGCGTGACTGTTCACTTAATAACTTTCGGTAGCTAGTTGAAAATTGTATCATTAGTATGGCCCTTAAATCCGTAATCCTCACTCGTAGTCCAGACTAAATCCAATTACCGCGCGTCGGCGCAACCCACTACAGAACAAGGAATTACATAACTTTTCCATAAAATAAACTCACTAGTTATTTTTGCACATACTCATAATATTTTCGGGTTTATCACGGTGAAACAAAAGAGGAAACAAGTAATAACTCCAGTGTAACATAGTGAAGGTTTTTGCTATTTGGATAGGACCACGTTTGTACAGTATAACTACAGAAACTATGGTGGAGTTTTTACAGCTTTATATGTATAGGTCAATATGCGTGATATATACAGCAATGGTGATTCCATTCCAAGATCTGTATTAGTTAGTAGGTTCTGCTGAAACTATCTGCACAATTAAAAAATGTTAGTCACGACGAAATTTGACATGTGAATTCAGGTCATCAACTGAGGCGTATCGGGCGTAGCCTAGCCCATTCGCGTTTGTCGAGGACTGTGTCAACTCCCAAATATTTCGATGTTATTAAAATCTATCTATCTATCAGCTTGGCAGCTCTTCTAGTAAATTGCTGCTCACGTCGGTGGCGAGGCTCTAAACGCCGGCGCTGGGTCGAGGCGCGAACACTAGACTCGAGAGCTTGCGCGTGACTATCAAGTCGCGTCGAGCAATCTGCATCGACATTTTAAAATACGAATTACAAGAATTCAGCTTGCATGTTTTTACAGACCAGTACAGGCGGAAAAGCTGAAGAAGCGGAAAAAAACAAAGTTTTGATACCTACTTAAGTACATCTGTTGAGGATGCGAAAAAGCATTAAAAATACGTACCTATGGAAGTTTAGAGAGGCTCTGTTAAGCTTCACCTTCATGTCACTTATAAATGTGTGACAGTCTGTTCGTGTGCCCGGTTGCATTTATCAATCAGTCTTATTGCAGCGACTACCTCCTTTATTTGCAGAGTATTTAAAATACGACTGAAATACGGCAACGATAAGACACGACTTTGTGGCTTGCCAATTTTTTCAGCAGTTTCAGCAGACTCGGGCAGTTGCAGTGTAATCAGCTGAATTATGTATTCCATCGCATTTTTTAATCTCGATTCAATGCGCAAATATTTGGAGAGGGAGATGAGGCACTCTGCCAAACAATTGTTAAGTGATTAATGAAAGATAGAACAATTATTCTATTATAGGTACTGGGTGTTAGGGTAGACACGGTTATCCTTGAAACTAGTGGTTTGGTGTCATCTATAATATACCTACTTTTTCTATGGGACCAACCTTGAAATCGCAAAAAAAAAATCGGCTCTTCCATACATTTTGTCGATTCAAGTGAACACAAATGTATGGAACAGTTGTTTTTTTTAGTGAAAAAGTATTTTATAGATGACACCAAACCACTAGTTTCAAGGATAACGGTGTCTACCCTAACACCCTATACAACATTATTTTTTCTTTATGCTAAACCCGAAAAGGGGTCATTGTACTCATCATTTTGAACAACTTTTTCTATGGGACCAACATAGAAATCGCGAAAAACAAATCACCTGCTCCATACATTTTGTCTAATTAAGTGAACACAAATGTAGAGAACAGCAGATTTTTTTTTAGCATAAAGAAAAAATAATGTTGTATACTTACCAACTTACATAATTATAACTTTATTGGAACAATGAACTTTGTGAAATTATTCATTTTCTGAGTAGTAGATACCCTGTGGTACTTACATTACATAGGTGTCTTTGAATGAATCGCGCGCAGTTCACCAAGTAATTAATAGATCGTTTCGAGATCGCTTCGTAATTGGACGACTCTCGAGTCGCGAATTGATTGCTTCATATAAAAAGGTGTCGATAGATGGCACCACGAGAGCTTTTGAATATTAATGGGTGTCATTGAAGAGGTTTTGTCTGGCCGCATAAAAAAAGCCCGGTCTTAATAGAAAATTGGTAGGTATGAATTTTTATTGAACTTTTATACTGAATATTACAATAGATAGGTTCACACATTAATCGAATTCAGGTACGTCATACATCATAGGTATTAGTTATACATGTCTATTATCTACCTACTAACTTTAATGCCCTGAGGTTTTCAACCGACACAGAATGTGTAAGTTTTGAGCATTATAATTTGTGTTTCAAGGAGCTTGTGTCGCTAAAATAATATAATAACTAGGTACCAACAACAATTTGAAAAAGACGGTCACTGTTGGTACTTGCATATATGCCTACGAAGGTATACCTACTTGTCCCTTATTAACAATGTTACCTAATTATTAAAATCCTTCTAATTTAAAATTTTCTGTACAAAATAAATTATCCGACATTCGAAAAGGAGCATTTCGGCTTATTCATATTTTATGCTAAACGAACGTTAATGTTCTTTGATGAATAATTCCTCTTAACGTTGTTAAAGCTTTGCGGACTTTCCGTTTGAGAGGAAGGTACCTACCTACTTACCAAAATGCTTGTGTCAAATGTTCGCCGTAATTATCTATCCAAAACTCGTAATGGCCATCGGCGAGTTGGCACACACCACAGGGAATAGACGTGACTTCCCAAAATCCAACAATCCCGTAGAGCTTTATATTACGACCAGTCAGAGCCACCGACGTACTTTGAACATTAAACAGCTGTATTAATTTGGCCACAGCTCTATTGACGTACGAGTTAACTTGTACTTGTAGCTAGGATTATAAGTTTTCCGTGGTCCAAAGTTATTTCATGTTTTGATATCGTGAGGTTAACGACACTGATGCGAATTTCCAATAACTTGATAGGTAAGTATACCTACATTTAAAGTAGTATGTATTTGAATTTAACAGACTTAAATCAAATCCCTGCATTTCACAATCCGTAACAATGAAATGCTTTTAAATCCATTAAACAGAGGAGTACATTGATCAAAGGGCCGGTGGGGTGAACGGACGTGGACTGTCCCCGTGCTAGACGCCGCCGCCACGCCGCCGCCACGCCACCGCTACGCCGCATCCGCGCCGCTCGGCCGCACCGCACGGAACTCAATCATTAGTGTGCTCACTCAATGTGAAAGCGATTTTATCCTCGACGACTCCGCCCCTTTGAAACTGACGCAATATTGTCGAAAGCAGGAAAACATTTTACGAGAAAAAAAATATTGCCCGAGACGCGGCGAAGAAAATGAGGACGGAATGCCAGAAGCCAATCGAGCGAACGAGTCTCGGTGGCAATATGCTTCCGCGTTTGCGTTATCGATGACGCTGCCAGCGGAACTGCTCTCGTTGTAAACGTAAACGAGCGCCGCGCGGGTTACACAGTACACACTCCTACCGCCCGCGGTTGTAAACTCGAGAGTCTGAAACAACTTCGTTACAACTCCGCTCTGTTTTGTTTCTGGCCTGCAATATTAGTTTTAGTCCAAAAGCTATTTTTCAACCCGCCGTCGAAAGGCTTGTAAAGTTTTGTAATTTAGTTAATTCGTACTCAACGTTTCGTGAAGCCCTCGTTCAGGTTCTTAGATTGAAGATACTCTCGTAAAATATTGGCTAGGGAACAGTGCGATGATTGTTAAAACAACATCAATCGAGTATTCGCTCGATATGATTAGGGGCTGGTGGAGTTATTCAATTAATTTATACGGACTTGGAAATGTAAATAAACCGCCTGTTCTCATTAGAAAGTTTTCCAAGCTGAATAAATGGGAAGACATTGAATGGTATGGTTGTATTTGTGTGTAGGTGCTGATGTTCCCTGAGGAGGGGTGGGCCCGCAGCGCCTCCTCTTCCTACTGGACGCTGCAGCCGTGCTGGTGGCGCCGGTCACGTTGCAAGGTCGTCGAGGTCGCCGGAACTAGACGGTAAGAGCTTTTAAATAAAATGTTTTTGAACTGGGATTTGTGTACCTAATACTTCTAAATGATTTTCTTATTTGGAACCAGAAAGAAAATTTTTGCCAAACTTCTTTTTTTTTTAAGGACTGGTTGTTAAAGACAGAATTACAAACAACTTTCTTCGACTCCAATAGAAACTGACCCCTAAATTGATTGATGTGTGGATATAAACCCGTAGCAAAAGTTGTGGAGCTACCTATCTACTGTGTACTGTTGTTCGTCTACTTCCCAAAACAAATTATTAGCTGTACCTACAGTAAGGGTTACCTACTCCCACAATAGCATCAGCTATGAGAGTCTACTAATGCGGGCAACCCCAACCAGGAAAATTGCGACACAGAAATTAGCGTTACAAGCCTTGTTTACAAAAATCCCAAAACATTTTTAACAAAACGGGGATTTGAAGTGAAAAATATAATTAACGCTTTCAACGCGAAGAGGAAACATTATATCATGTTTGTTGCACGTTAACGTGCTTTTCGCAATTAACCGGCGTGGTTCAGGTGAGCGCGCTAAGCCGTTGTTTGACAAACGGCGGGAAGTGGTCGGCGCCACTATCGCGCGATCATGCCGCCCGCGCCATGCGCCGCGCCGCTGAGAAGTGGCGCGAACGTGCCGTAAATAAAGATGGCGGATGCTAAAGGGCTTAGCGCGAATGAGGTGCTATTTATTATCACACCGCCACAACATAAAGTATTTATTTAACGGCCGTTGAACAGCTTTATTTTGTAAATTAGATGGTTTTACCAATGTAACTGGTCCAAAGTTCAGCAGTGTGTGTTCGATATGTATCGAGACTAAGTATTGATTTAATTTATAGTTCTCTAACCGCATTATTAGTAGCTGTTGCCATTCTGCTAAGTGCAGGCTTTCAGGGGGCTTAAAACAGTCACTTTGGCAGAATCATAATAGGAAAATATTATGAATCATCGTAAAATGTCACAAACTGACAATTCATAACATAATCTGCGTGCGATTCATATTACGAAATAATTCCTCTGTTTGACAGTTCTCTATGGAGATTCGTAAAATGGTACACATAATATGAATTGCTTTTGTGTCAAATTAGAGGAATTACTAATGACAGCTGGAAATTCAGGAAATGAAATGCTTTTAGAGGAATTGCTAATGTGACCGTTTTAGGCCCACGGCAGAAGTACAACAGGGAAATAAAATTGTGGAAAAACAAGTTCGCTTGGAAAAAACTTCGAAGCTAGGACGCGACAGTTAAACGGGAGCAGTTAGTGTAACGATTATTGCCAGCCGTCCCAGTATTATGCCTAAATGAGTTGTATCTCACGATTCTCCTCACAGATAGCTGCTTTCAATGTATATAAAGTTCACAATTCAAAGTAACGTTACGCAAAGTAACGTTGTTCAGCTGTAGGGCTGTAAGTAGGCTTTATTTTTATTTGAACATTTTTATTAACAAGAAAAAAATAACAGTTTTCCTCTTTAAAGTTAAAGTATAGTTTAACATTAAAAACTAAACAACGGCTAGAGTTCAAATTGCCGTCAAGAATGTTACAAATAGGTACCGGTTTCACCTTTGTTTTCATAGTGTTCGGGAGTTTTGATTACAATTACATCTACGTATTCTGAAAGGTGCTCTGCTACCGTAGACTCTAATTTCGGAAACGTCGATTTAATTTCGTTTACTTTGAAGAAAGTAAGGTCGGAACACGCATAAAGGGATTTTAATTTGCTGGTGGGTAGTCAGAGGCGAGAGTGTTCAGGGCTATTATAGGGCGGCGGCCATTACAGAGCCGTTAGAGCCTCAGTAGGTACGTGTTGGATTCGCGCCCTACTAACTGGGATACGTGACGGGCATGCGGACTCCTCGGCCTTCCCGAATGCATCAGGAAGTCTCAAGTTTCCAAGATTTCACGTGACTTTTCTCTTCAAATTAGTTTGCGTATCTCGAAGGGACTTTGACAGTTTGTTCGTTTACACTCCAATGATACGTCACCGTCGCCGGAGGGTGCGCAAGATAATTTGATTTGTTTTTCCCTAATATAACCTATACATTTTCATAGGCATAGAACATTGATTATTCTGAAAGTTTCAACAAAATCTTAGAAGTAGATCGCAATTTATCTTTTGGTACAACGAGTCCGATGTCGTTGAGAAATAATTCCTAAGGACAGTAGTTATGAGGCAGTCGAGCGGAGATAAATCGCCGCTTGTCTGCGGCGTATTACAAGGTGGCGGCTCCGGGCTTGGGCCGAGGTGAGCGTCTCCCACTAATTCTCGCCGCGCCGCGTGACAAACGGCCGGCGACGTCACATATTATCTGTCGTACACCTAAACAAAGCTCTATCTTATTTGCTTTTATTTATTTTTGCGATATCTAGAGTTTGAGCTTTATAAGCAGCTGTTTATAACCATTTAATTAATTGATTTGCCAAGACATTAACTACAAGTAGGTATCAGTCATGTTTAGAACCGGTTTTTGTTTTGTTTTATAATAGACCATTAGACATAAAACTCCTCATAATCCAAGTAGGTACATCAGTCACGAGCAAAAATATGTACACTTAGCGAAATTCAATAACCATTTTTTCGTGGAATAACGATTGCAACTTTGAGATGATACCTATTTCATAATAATATGGGTTCCAAAATACGGGAATCCCCCACTTGGCATAATTTTTTTAGCCATAATATTGTTTGGCATAACGTTTTCTCATAACTTTTAGTAGCATAATAATACTGTGGCATAATAATACCTTGGCATAATGCTAAAGTTAGCATAATTGTCATTTGGTCTAATTTGTTTTAGCATAATTTGGAGTTGCATGTCTTTTTAAGACATAATATTTATTCGTTATAATTTGGGAATTACTCTATAGGATTAGGTTAAGGTGCGGCGGGGGTGGTCCTTGGGCCACCCATGAGCCGCGAATATGTTTGTTTTTTAACTGACTTCTAAAAGAAGGAGGTTATCAATCAATTCGGAGGTTTTTTTAATGTTTGTTTGGGCATACGTCGTATATTAACGGATTTGCAAAATTCATTTTTTTATTATAACTCGTGCAATGGGAAAGCACCATTTGGTGATAATGAAGACCACAGATTAACACCGTAACTACTCATTAATAAGTATTTCACGGGTTTCGATTCGATTACTTTAATAAGGTTGCCAAGAAATTTATGCTCGTCACAATGGATATGGTGAAGTGGAGCTGATGGTGAAGTACTGGGAGAACTCCTCAACGATTAACGTCCCTGCATCGGAAAAAGCAATATTTTGTAAAGGTGGTGAGCAGTTGACATTAGGCTATTGTAACTTAGATAAATTACAAACAGACCCACTAAAAAGCGAGAAATAAAAACACTACCTATATTAAGTGTAAAATAACTTAAATTTCGAAAGTCGGTGGCATAAACCGAAAATACAAAACCAACGGAGAGAGTTATATTTGGATTATTTTTTTTATTCCAAAGAACATTATGTGTAAATATCATTATGCGTTTATAACATTATGCTTTATAAAATTATGCATTATTATTATTATGCCAACAGTAATACATGGTAATTAACATTATGGCAAACCATTTATGTCTAATAATATTATGAGTAATGATCATTATGCTGAATTTCGTTATGCCAATGTAAATTATGACAAGCTATTTTATGCTTAACATTAGTAAACCCCAAAATACTATGTTCGTTACAACATAAAATTACAATCAATACAGTAGGAGAAAATCACTTTTAAAAGTTGCTAAGTGTATACATATTGGTGCTCGTGACTGTACAGCAATGAACTGTGATAGGCTCAGAGGAACTAACCGTAACTTGTGTATTTGTTGCAGGCACAGCACCCATGCCCGTATGGTGATCAGCGGCGCCAACGCAGTCTACATCGTCGGCACTTTCAAGCACATGGGAACTGATGCCGACTTTAAGGTATAAGGAATACAAATCTATGCGTGTCTTATGAAATAGGATAAGGATTTTTTCTTGACTAACTTCATTCATTTCTCTATGACAATGGAATACACGTTGGTACAGGACATACACGTTGCCCTTTATATTGTATGAGTCCTTCGGTGGCCACGTTGATTTCGAGATGAAATAGATTGCTAACCTCCAATAAGTTCTACTGATCTCTTTACTAATAACCTGCTTATTATTGATTATGTTTGTACAGGAGAACCTGCTCCATATATATATTTTTTGCGTCACACATTGCATCTAGCACATTGCTAAGGATGTTGTTATATCTCTAATCATTTCTTAATTTTTGACAGTTGTATCTGACGACTAACGTGACTCAGGCTGACTTCAACATGGGTTACACGATGACAGGCACCCTGGAGCGAGGCTGCCGATCCTCCAACACCTTCCAGATGACACACTTCGCGGTCCTGCGTCGCTGCGACCATGATGCACATCATCTCAAGAACGCTTAGATGACGCCATGGATTCTGGCTAGGTGTGGTCTTCAACCATACAAACTCCAACAGTCAATGATATTTTTTACGTCTTTTTTCAGAACCTGAAGGAATTGCTAGTCTCTGTTTCTAGTTTATCGTCGCGTTTAGAGAATACTAATTGTATATTTTCAAGATCAGTGTAGATACTCAGTAGTGTGATTTGCTTCATTCTATAAAAAACCGGCCAAGTGCGAGTCGGACTCGCGCACGAAGGGTTCCGTACCATTATCTATAAAAACGGCAAAAAAATCTTGTTTGTTGTATGGGAGCCCCCTTAAATATTTATTTTATTTTAATTTAATTATTTATTTTTAAAGTGAATATATAACGAAATATTCTGTGAATATTTCAACCGTCTACCTGTTGCCGATATCAATATCGAGCAAAAAAATCATGTTTGTTGTATGGGAGATACAACAAATCAACAAATATTTATTATATTCTGTTTTTTAGTATTTGTTGTTATAGCGACAGAAATACATCATCTGTGAAAATTTCAACTGTGTAACTATCACGATTCATGAGATACAGCCTGGTGATAGACGAACAGACAGACAGACAGGCAGTACGTTTGGGTACGGAACCCTAAAAATACCGACTTATTAAATGGTTCAATTGCATAAACGCAAGACACCGTAGTTTCATACAATACAAATCACTGGCTGTTGGTCCAAAAACTATGATTATTTATTTGCGTAATTCTATGCAATTAAATCCGGTGAGCTTATTATAAAAATTATTCAACGATAAATATTTTACATCAAAGTAATTTAGAAGTTGATCTCAAATAGATTGCTAGTCATTATTATAAGGTTGTATTGCCAAGCGATATTGTGATCTTGAATTTTAGATGTTCGATTATAAGTAGTGACATTTTCAAATTCTGTGTCTAGATTTTAGTACTCGTCTAGATTTTTCTAATTAGTGTAATATTATAGGCATGGAATACAGTTGTAGATGTAAATAATTTACTTTTAACATGTACAGCCGCTTCTAGTGATAGTAGTAGAAACATTGATTATTTTTATATAAAAATCTAGTCTTTAAATTCTAGTCATTACGTAGAACTTAATTGTATGTTTTCTATTGTGTAGTTGATTCCAATATCAAAGTTTTTAAGGGTAACTTAGACTAAGTAGGGCGTAAACTTCGTGTTTTGAAAGTAAGCTTCTTTGTTTAAATACTATGTACAGTACGATGTACGACAGGAGTCACATGTACCTGCTTAAAAACACTAACTTTAATACTCACTTTTAAAGTAAGCAAAATATTTTGCACAATTTTAAGGTTAGTAACACATTTATTTGTAAAAGTTTCCAGTTCATCGAAAATATGTTTCATAAACGAAAATCATTTAAAAAACGGCTGTGTGATAGAAATTCGGTTGCTCCTCGGTTCGTCGAACAAAATAATAATATATTGTTCGGTCTTACATCGATCGGGGCCGGACTAGCTGCCTACTGGCCGCTGCCCAGTGCCCAGCCTGCCCTACATACCGCAAATATGAACACATTTTGTTTACGATGTGCCCCACGTTATAATCTACGTGAACGTGTGTTTCACACGTAACATCTCCAAACCTTACCTAAGTATTATATGATCGATAGCTCATCCGTGTTCAACTTCGGACCGCTCAACCCTACCGCTAAGTTCCTCTTCACTAGTACTTACTTAAGTTTTAATTAGATTACTGTAACTATAAGTACGTGTTAATGTTAAGGTGTTAAGTGTAAAAGGGTGGTATAACACAAACGTCCAGTATCGCACTCCCTCCAGTGTTTACACACATCATTTTTGTACAAAGTTACGAGTGTTTTATGGCTACTATTCGGCTAAATTTACTAGTGTACGGTAGAGTGCATTTAACAGATTTTACTCGCCTCAATCATCATCATGAATTTTATATAACCCCAACTGGGAAATATATTTGTCGAATCCATCATTTCGTTATGTTCACGAACGATTAAACGACGACGATTAACTGAAGTGAAAATCGTTAATCCATCTGAGGTAGTTTGCATCTCAAATTAAATCTTTCTTCATATAAGTTCCTAATAGCGAGTGAAGTCTGTTAATATTCAGCTTTCATCAACCATTTCTAACAACGAGTAGTTCTATTGTCATTAGAAAAGATAAAAATACTTACCTACTTAGTTCGTTTCATTCGCTAACTTATTAAAAACTCAATTGATGTGGTTCTACTACCTTTAATATACATAAGACTACCCGCCGAATTTTCAGCTGAAAGATTCAGGCGATAAGATTCTCGCGTAGATACATTAAGGCCTCAGTATGATCCCCAGACTATAGGTATTAAATATTGAGATCACGCGAGAAAGTAATCATGCTAAGCCAAAATATAGCCAGAAACATAGTTCATACGCCTTTCGTTGATTTAGTAGTCTTCGAGCGAAGCAATATATTTATTAATAGTTGCCACATAGAAAACTAATCTGCAATGATAATATTGTTGGCTCTACATAAATATGCAAATCATACACCCGCTACAAATCCCTCTTGGGAGAATAAACCGTTTCCCTCCTCAAGTATTGGCCTCACGAATCAACGATCCTTATAGCCCTAAGGCTGAATGTCCACCTGCGGAGATGATGAAGCTCTTAGAAACGTCCAATTCCTCTTTTCAAAGCATTTGGACATCTGGACAAATGTCCGCGCAGCTCTAACAAATAGCCGCAAAGAATAAGATCTCACGTTTAGTGTTCTATGTATTGGAAAACATTTGTTAAAATATCTAAATCTAAACGCTTGGAATGGATTATTTGGTTGTGAATCATTAGTGTGCGTGTTTCCCCAGATATGAAACCCAGATACGTTACATGTAATAGCTGCTATCTTTTGCTCATTCATGACTTCTCTTAAACTATTCGTAATTATATTTAAATGTAATACAATATTAGTGTAAAGCAAGTGCCAAAGACAATTTAGGGAGCTTTTATGATAAGTTTCGATTATTATAAGTGATGATGTAAATAAAAATTCGCTTCAAATTCTAAATGTTGTCTTTCGTATATCGAGATGACTCCAATAAATTGTATGGAAAATCAAACTTTACTTTTTTTCATTTTGTCCCTTTACTTTAAATTTTCAGACGCGTTCTGCGATAATATCTATAAATTAACGATTAAAGCTAGACGTACAAATGAGGCTGTGCCAATTATTTTATAATTATATTATACCAATTATACATCTTTCAACAATACTTATACTACAGGCTAGCTGCAGGGAAAACCTTCTAATTTTTTTGCAGTCAGTTAAAACTTATAAAACCATTAGTTAAAAATAAACTATTTTATTTAAAAAAACAATAGTTTCGTTTCTTAATTCTCATTAGAACATCATAAGGAAAACCTGAATGAAGGAATGTGTTATATAATTAGACGAAATAAAATACATCAGGAAGTTAAAGTTGACATTAGATCCTTGCAGTTTCACTTTGCGGTCATGTGACAATGACACGCGGAAGTGTTTCACTGCCGGCTGGCTCGCGTATAATGCACGCTCGCCCATATCGCCACTCAGTAGCCGGGCAGACCTCGTGTCATGTTCACCGACAAAGTAGTGCTGATCACCGGTGCCAGCTCCGGGATAGGAGCCGCTTGTGCAATAGCATTCGCAAAATCCTCCGCCACACTAACATTAGTAGGCAGAAACTTGGACAATCTCACCAAAATCAGCAAACAGTGCGAAAAACTAAACCATCTCAAACCACTTCTCATCGTCGCTGATATAACATCCGATAGTGATCTAGAAAAAATCGTCAAAGAAACTTTAAGTAAACATGGGAAAATAGACATCCTGATCAACAATGCCGGTATAAACTCCGTGTCAGGAACACAAGCGTCAGCAGAGGCTTACGATCGAGTTATGGCTACCAATCTACGCGGAACGTATCTACTAACTACTAAAGTGATACCTTACTTGGTAAAAACGAAAGGGAACATCGTAAATATATCAAGTATCTTGTCAAACAAACCACTGCCTCTGATGATACCGTACTGCATGTCAAAAGCAGCCATAGACATGTTCACGAAGTGTACTGCTCTGCAATTGGGCCCAAAAGGAGTAAGAGTGAATGCTGTCAATCCAGGACCTGTGAAGACAGAAATGTTCAAAAGAAGCGGCATGAGCGATACAGATTGCGATAGAATGTTTGTTGGCATAGAAATGAATACCCCTTTGAAGAAAATAACAAAAGGAGAAGATGTAGCGGAACTAGTGATGTTCCTAGCCAGTGATAGAGCAAGTTGTATTAGTGGAAGTTGCTACGTCATCGACTGTGGACTCATGCTGGGCGATGCCGGCGATTTGTGATTGATGAATGTATACATAACTACATCTTAATATACACAAACACAACATTATAATGTTCACCGTGTTTCAATTTATATTTCGTTGTCAAGACAGCCCCAAAGTTTCCGTGCTTACAAACATATTTAACTGTGCTAAGTTTGTTGAAAACTTAAATGTCTCGATGATATTCCAGAACAAAGGCTCAAGAATATTAAAATATGTAACGCGGTGTATCGAGCCTCATAATAAACAAAAGGCTTACGGGACATAGTTCTGATAAACATTGTTAGATGTTCCCTCGAGTTTCATTGCGGCTCGTTTAGATTGCAGCGACAATTACATTACAGTGTTTTCCCTTGAATATCTGTTCTTTTTGGTAATGGCGGGCAATATATTTACTTATCTGGAATACGTAAGCCTTCCCCAGGTGGCTCGCTAATACCGCGTTATCTTGCGTTAATTTCCCGCGCATAATCTTCTCGCAAATTGATTGTGCTCCCTGCAGCGGCACTGGAAATTAAATTATAAATAATATCGTCGGCAACGTTAGGTAATGCTTTTAAATATTATCTTGCTTTTTATCTCGGTGTTAATCTCGCTCAAAAATCTTGCTACAAGCAAGAAAATCGCGCGAGGTATTTTCTTTAGTGTTGAAAAGATAGTGTAGCTTAATTTTATTTATACACAGAGTAAAAATGTTAGCAGTGGAATATTTAAACGTTAATATCCACATAGAGGATCTTCTAATTAAAGTTCTCGGATTCCTAGACTGTAACCGTAATAAAGTGTAATTTCCAGCTACAAGTACGTAATCCGCAACAAGAGTAACCTCGTTAGGCGCGGGGGGTGCGGGGGCGCGGGAGCGGTAGCGGGGGCGGGAGCGGGGGCACGTTATACGCGATTAATATAATTCCCTAATTTATACGCGGCGAACGTTACTGTACGGGGTTCCATTGTTATTGGGCCAAACCGCGGCTTTCAATTACGCGCCGCACTCACACAGATATCACTTTGCTCTCGTCCTCACGATCCTAACTTTGTCAATGAGTGTTGTAATTGTCGTTCTTTCCGCGTTGATTATATCGCGTGTTTATCGATTTCTTTTCACTTATAATGGGGCTTAAGAACATCGGTTAGGTACTTCGCTACAAGTTACTCTTTTTCGAGTGATTAAGTAAGTTCTTTAAAGTTCGAAACACATGCCATGTTGTAACTATGTTTTTACAACTTGCGATAATTGGTTGGGTTTAAATTTTATAGATAGCTTTATCTGAGGAATAAAATTGCTGTTTGAAAGGTTTTGTAGGTACAGAAAAATGTTAAACCACTATATTTATTCTTCAGATAAAAGTATCTGACGATTGAAAAATCGGCCATAAGGGGCGGGCTAATTAATTCAAGCAGTCATCTGTAACTTCATTTAAAGCGTAGGGTATTTTGTTTTTCTGCCGTTTTAACTGTCCCTTCATCTTAGTTAGTTATTTCGTCTTTGCCTGTAACTATTTATCTATGAATCGTACCACCACGTTCAGGCTATGTGGGCGGGCCGACATCAACTTTTAGTGCCTATTTATATATGCAGTCTCTACCTACCTGCAATTTGCTAAGACAATGCACTTAAGAGCTAGAACGTGTCACGTACGACAAATAAACACACAAGCGATGCAATTGGAATAGGATAAGTCATAAATGTACTGCAACGTAGCAAGACCACGTCGATTGCATTACTCCGTACATTCGGCAGTTTGTATTCCTTTATGAGGTACATAATAAACTGCGGGTCTGGTTGCTCCGTGGTTGAAGTTCGATGCATTAGTGCACTTATCTCGTTTGCAGGTAACTTTGTCAACTGTCGTGGTAAGTAAGTAGGTCGTCGGCAGATGGTGTCGTTTTGATAGTGTTTTGTTTTGTCAGTTACATAACTTATTTGATTTATTAGCTGACGGAACTTTCGTGCATTTATTATAGTTGTTGCTCCACTGCACTGTCGCGGGCATTATAGTAAAAGAGACAGGGTTTTCTATGTGTTATTGTAAGATAATATTCGATGCTTTACCTATAGACCCACAAGCCCAATACTTCACTAATATAAGTTATAAGAAACATCAAATTAATAGAATATACGAATCCACGCTATACAGTCAAGCCGCAGCCATGCCATACCACGCAAGTTATCAGTGTATCCCAAGAGCCGGCCAAATGATCGGAAGTTGCACTAGGTCGCATTATCGGACATCTACTTTTCAGGGCACGTCGGCCTGTCCTATTTGCTGACAGTAATCTTGAAGAGTTGCCAGCCCGAGCCCGCACAAATATATTGGAACTCTAACCCCTAGAGACCGGCCAGTGCGGGTTAGGTGATCATTTCTTGTTTTGACACAAACAACGAACAATTTTAACTCTTATTTGCTATGTTCTAGAGTCGCAATTCCCATTGTAACAAGCTAATATTTGTTTTGATAGGAAAGGGATGTGCAATCGAGAGACGTCTATTTAAAGGGACAGCAGATCGTTTTACTTGTAATTTGTATTGCGCGTGTTGGGAATGTAGAAGTTGCAGCGTCTCTACGGGGAAAATGTTATGCATATGTATGCATAAAGTTAATTAGAACGAACCTATTTCCCTAGTAGAATATCGTTTGAATATTTCTGAACACGCTTCCTAACGAAAGATAAAAACAACGGTGGGGAACAACTTGACTGAGACCGAACTTCAAGATTTTCAGAATTGTTGTTGTTTTATATAGGTGTTGTTCTACTCAGATGCAACGGGAACACATTATTAATAATTTAATAATTTAATTCGGTAATTATTATTGGAGGAACGAAAAAAGTTGTGAAAGTAGCTAATTATACCTACTATGTCGAGAGTGCATTGAAATGTGTTCTTTTCCAAATAAAAAAAATAAGTTGTGATAAGTTGTTAAGTGTTTTGGTCGGTTGGGAAAAAAACTAAAAGAATCATCAAAACCGAGTCGGCCACACAATGCTACAAAACAAATGAGAGACGCTTTCACCGCGCGTCTGTTTATTTACAAACACTCCCAACGTAGCAGTCCGTAGGCCGTAGGTGAGAAACCCGAGCAATAAAAAAGATCGCACGCAATCATATTTTATCGGGTAAGCTATTTTTCGTGGGGGCTCCGACCTCCGTTTATGTGAATCGCCTCAATTCCTGTTAACCTACACGAAACAACTTGTTAACAATGACGGCTGATCACATACCTACTACCTATGTAATACGTGCTAAGCCTGGACATAGATTTACAGCATACAATTCTAGTTAGGTACTTTGTGACAAATGAATGAGTTTATTGTGGCTACAACATAACGCCGATTTCTTATAATTTTTTTTTTCATTCCTAAAAAAAATTTACAAGACTCCTAAATAAGTGCTAATCGTTAGACCCGACTTTACCGTAATATGAAACCTACGTGGCTACTCTAAGAGAACACCTCAAACTCGTCTCTTGGGTGTTCCGTTTCACTTGAACACAATAGATGAAGTTTGACGTCACCCCTATATTATCAATTTATCACACAGAAAAACTACCTTCATATTTTTATGACGAGCGACAGATCACTTAGTTAATGCATGTTTAAATAAACCGTGAAGTCCTTTAGAAATATATCCTACTTCATCGCCACTTGATAGGCAATTAATATCAGCCCCCAGTGTATTTCAAAAGCAAATCTAACGCAAACACGGTACGTGAGCTTAAAACGACGGTTATAAAAATATATTCCCTATTTTTATACGGACCTAATTCACAAATAAAAACGCAAATGACTCGGAACAAAAAACCACTCATTCATTGTTTTTATTCATAGCAGACGAACCGTGCACCCAAATATAAAATGGCCGAGTGAAAATTAAAAGACCAACTGTGGCTGTGGGTCCTCAATAAATATCGAAATTAACAGACGACATGACGGCCTGTACGAACACAGGATTTATTATATAGTTTTCATTATAACATACTGATAGTCTGGTTTGCTTTTATTCTAGGGCTAGGCTGAAATAATGAAGGCATCACAGGATGGAGATAAGTGCGGCAACGCCTAACCATGTACACTTATAGGTAAACTTACGCAGTAGGTATATAAAATATAAACAGACAGCAGTAAAATAGGTAAGACCTATGTAATTCAAATTATAGTAAAATAACCATTGAAATATAAAATATCTATGAAAACAATCTTTTTTTACCAAAATATAAGTCGATATTACTTTTGGTTATTCCATAAATTCAACTGTTAAATTAAAATATGGTAGGTACTGATAACAAATATAAGAACTCAGTCCTCGGCATAACATATCAAGGTTCATGAAATTAGTTAGCGCATGCTCTCTTCTTACTTAATAAGTTTAAGACAGGCGACGACGACTAGATATGCATACTAAAAGAAAATGTTAATACACAACTCAACATATTTTAGATATCTCTTATATCCTGGAAACTGACTTAGAAGTATGAAGTAAAATGATATTTGGACTTACAATCTAGGTAGTTATAGATAAGCCCGAAGAGCCGAAAAGATTGGAATCCCAATTTATTGTCTGTTCCGACGGTAGGTACTATTTATTGTCCTGCTGGCCGTCTTTGTCTCTTTTGTTAGATATTCGACGAAAGACATCTATCACTATTATCACATATTTTCCGTACAAGGTAGGAAAGAATAATGTTTGGAAAAAGTCCCCTGAACCGATCGTAAGTTACGATAAAACCAGTAAAACAACACCTTTATATTTCCGCTTGACCCTTCAGCACTTGGGGTGACAAATTTATCGACGATACGACACACTTGCTACATGGACTAAACAAAAGTATATAAATACGTACTTTCTACCTATAGAAATAACTTAATGCGGATAGAAACGTTCGTATTTAATCAAATATCGTTCTGAACAGAAATCTAGAAGTAATTACACGTGATTTTCCGTTCATTTCGGTATAAATGAATATTATTGAGGTGGCGGCTGCGGATATAGTATAGGAGCAAATGTTTGTAACTTGATTAAATATGCCACAGGATTATGTGTATACCTGTGGTTCAAAATTACGTACTTTTGAATGATGCAGAATAACACCTACATATTTTATGATTATTGTAACATTGTATTTTATGTCAAAATAAACAGAAATACAATACCAATAATACCGAAGTAATAACTAAAATAAGTAAAGCTGAAGTAATAAGTAAAGCTGAAGCGAAGGAGTAAGTACCTACAGTCTTGATTATTTGTCCCGTATCAGGTAACAAACATTAGGTATACTAAATCCCGCTTCAACATAAAAATATGGAACACATTTTAAAACAAAAATTACATAATATTCATAGTATCGACAGTACGTGACCGGATAGGCCTAGAAATTACAAGGCAAGCAATAATTCAATCAGACGCAGCTTAACCGGCCTCTCCGTGTTTACCAAACACACCACCTACCCTTATCATGTTGCATGACGACCTTATCCCACAGCCTAGGTGTCCCTCCGATATAAATATTAATATGATTAAAAGCAATCTCCATCCAAAACAGAGAAAAAAGCATTTCAAAACAACTGCCGACAGTCATATAGCGCTAATCACAATGGGCAGTTGTGTCGACAGAGTTTGCAATTTCAATATGCACACATTGGTTTGTTACGTGATTTTTGCGATCTGGCTTCAAGTCGGAATGTGCAGAGATGAAGATAAAATAATGAAAGGTAATGTATTACTTATAGGTAAACTGTGTTACTCAAAAAACTAAGTTTGTGATCATCTAAAGAATTCGTGCACTTGATATATTATTAGATAATATTATGTAGGTATATATATACACTTTCCTTTACCAGAGTCTCCCTACACGGTTTTTATCTCCTGTAAGTACACTGTCTAAGTTTAGAACTACTAGTGTAAGTCGAAGGATATCAAGTAGCGCCCCTGGGAGCAGTAATGGACCTGTGGAAACGACTGCAAAAGGAAAAGTCTAGTCCGCAACTAGATTTAGTGCCCTTAGATACCCAATAATGTGCCGATGTGAGAAATTGCGCACTATTTAAAAGGAAAATGTATTTTGAAATTCCTTAGAGACTGCCAGTTGTTAGTTGGGAATCTCTTAAAAGCTTTTAAACAAACTTTATTGTTTGATAAATTGTTACTTGAAAAAGTGAAAAAAATACAATTAAGAATTTTATTGATCTTTAAGACCTGAAAATCAACAGGGTATATAATTATGTGAAATGAAATGAAATTGTTTATTCTGCATGGTCTTTTAAGGAAAGTACCACACAGATGATGTATAAATGTTATACATATAGCAGGTCAATATTCTACTATCACCTTGGCTTGCCGTGCGCATCACGTGGCTGATACCTTAAAATGACTAGGGCCCTTGGAGGGTAATTTTTGACCGACTTCTTCAAAAAGGAGGAGGTTCTCAATTCGTCTGTATGTTTTTTTCTTTTCTCTTATAACCTAAATAAAATAAAATGTTTCACCTGTTCCCAGATTGCTATTGGCCGAACGAGGCGTATGAGCCGTGCTTCGGCGGATGCGCAGAGGTGTCGTGCGACAATCCACGCAACCACTTGCGACCCTGTTACCCGTATTGTGAGCCGGGCTGCATCTGCGAGGAGCCCTACGTACGAGACGATCGCACCCACCAGTGCGTACTGCCTCAGGACTGTTCACCGTGGGTATCAATTATAAAAGTCACCACGACTGTATCACCGAAGAGCGTATAGAGCACCCCTATTTCACCAATTATTATGTCTACGTCTGATGTAATTCGGAGCGAGCCTATCTTATTTATTGCGTGTAGCAGTACTTCAACACAAAACCTGTACCATGTACCTTTCACCAAAATTCCTTTAATTTCGTACCCATCTCACCTAACCCGTTGCTAACTGTCCTGAAACTTCTTAAGTGAAAACATCATAAGTAAAGCTTGCTTACGAAAGTGGCAAACACATTTTAATATTTCAATCAACATTACAGAACGCAAATGGGGATACCAGTACCAGCAAAAAGAGCGCAGGACAAGCCAGCACCAAAATACCGAAGTGCGCCTCGCGGTTATGTGAAGCGCGCAGAAGTAGATGACTTCGTCGACAACGATGTCCCGAATGCCCTCGGCAACAACGTTCCTGTCAACAACATCGTTCCCGCCAACAACATCAGCCCTAAGGAAGACTATAAGCAACGCGGCGGCGAGGTGTCCCGCATGGGCAACTACTTCAACATCGTCATCGCTCCACCACCCATTAAAGCATTGCAACCTAGGAAAGTACTACAAAGCGAAAGCTACAGAAATCCCGCCAAACGAATGAAATAAACTATATGAATTTAGTACAAATGTCTTGCCTGAAATAAAGATTTTAATTTGTTTATTGATTCGTTTTAGTTTACATCCTCCTGACAGCTATTTCATAAGTATAGATATAAATTATACCTAGACTTAATCAAATGAGGATAAGAAATATTGAACATATATATTTTAGATTTCGACCTGAGAAACTAAAATGGTTCTTTTGCGTCTAGGTACTACGTCATACGGAAACTGTAAGACGTTTCATACGAAGCCACTAATGTAGGTAATTAAGCAAGTAATCAATTTTAAAAACGAAATAAAAGAAGAGCTTTTGTTTTTACTTATTTGCTCTCCATAAACGCATGAAAGCAATCACATCCGATTGTTTTTATTCCTTTTTGTGAGGCCTAGCTCAATTTCGTTGATTAGTTACGAATTCGACGTAAAGTGAAACGGAGCGATGCTTTGCAGCCATTTTGGAAACTACACCATGAACTAATATCTAGTTTTCATAAAAAGTTTCACAATATGCGTAAATTACTTTTACTTGCATTGTTGTTATGTAAGTGTTTTGATTTTGTTTAGTAAAATGCATTCATAAGAAAAAACAAACAATATTACAAATGGACAATTTTATTTTACAGATAACATCATTGCAATGGCAGCGAGGGTGAACAGTTACGATTATGATGATGGAGATGGAAGTAAAAGACACTCCCTTATAGACGACAGAAGAAAATGGAGAAAGAAAGCATTACTGAACCCCATACAGGAACACAGGGACTGGGATAGGAGGAGAAGCGATTATGATAACAGAGACCCGAGATATATGGACGATACTGAAACGAAGATTTTCGGTGGGATAGACAGACAAAACGATAATAATATGGACGGTGCATCACCGTACAGACAACCACCAAGACATTACGAAGACGATAAAATGAATTTACAACAATCATTGAAAAGTGCTGAATCGGCACACGCTGCGTCATACATGTGAGTTCTAAAAGATCCACATTCGTGCATGTATTTAGTGACGTTTCAAACCGTTTACGTTTATTTGCAGTGAAAAAGAATCAGAGAGAGAGAAGAAATCACCCATGTCGATGAACTGCGAAAGACCACATGAAAGGTACCTGAATAAATTGTTGTAGTTCGTGAATTATTTTTTTCGCAACATCTCTTTTCCTCGGGACCACGCTTACTGTGCGACCACGGTTACGACAGGTGGTCGTGGCCGCAATATTGGCCGCAGCATCTATAACCAAGATGCGGACGTTCATACACAAAGTTTGTCCGCAACTGTTGGTCGTTGCAGTCAAGTGCGCGATGCGCATTGGATTTCTGTAGTTCAATCAGAAGGCCAATTCTCGTGCTTAAAAAACATTCACATTCAATTCGCAATCTATTATAGTATCTATTAGTATTAATAGTATTAGTAGTAATCTATTATAGCAATTTTGACAGATTGCGAATGAGATGAGAATGCGAACGTTCTTAAAAATTAGGGGAATTACCGTCTGGTCTGCGGGCGTTGGCCATGGTCGTGTGCGCGACGTCCCTTATTGTATTGCGTTATATGCTATTCGTTTTTAACCTACTGTCAATTAGTATAAATGTGTGTCTTTTGTGCAGATATGAGGCGTGCTTCGCGGGTTGTGCGTCAGTGACGTGTGACAACCCACGGGACCGACTGCGCCCGTGCTACCCGTTCTGCGAGCCGGGTTGCATCTGCGTGCACCCGTATGTGCGAGACGACAGGACACACAAGTGCGTCCTACCCGAGGAATGCACTAAGTATGAGATTAATCTGACAAATAAATCCTTGTTAACAAAATATCAAAGTTGCTTGTATGTTTTGTTTGACCTATTGAAGATGTTACCTTAAACCTCCTATGTTGGAATTTCGCATAGACAATCAGAAAAAATCAATCTCTCTAAAACAAAATCTTTCGTTACAGAGGCCTCAAAGGAATTCCTGATCTTGGCGACGAGATCTAAGTAAATCTTCAAAATGTGATGGGTTCGCATTCGATTGTAATTACCTACTTATTTATATTTATTTTAATAAATAAACTTTGTTATAATCTTTCTATTTCATTTCTCGTTGTGGTTTTCCCGGTGGTCAAAGGAAGAGACCATTAATAAATTTCCTGATTTAAAATGTTTTGGATTAAAACAGTCGATTCAAATGATTAGGTAAAGTTTGATTCGTTCACAAGACTACATTACTAAAAAACTATGCTCAAGTATTCAGACAGGGAAACCCTCGAAAGATGTGTTCTGAAAGTCCGAAAAACCATTATAGTGCAATGTATTAGATTATATGAATAAATAGGTACCACAAGATAATCTCAAGGACAATCATCGTCATTTACAGATAAAGCAAAACTGCGGTTTATTTGTAATAAGACTTCGTTAAACTACGTTATCTTTTCAATACACCATTGTTTAGTTCACACCAATAAGTCATCAAAGTGTGTAGCCATTGTTAGATTTTAGATTTTTGTAATTATAATCTAGTTCTGAAATATACGAGCGTGTTGTGTAAACGAAATTCAACTTAAACTCTATTTAAATAAAGATAAAAGTGGTCCAGCATGGCATGTATATCTTTTGTACCACTTATTTAAAAACATTACCCACCTTATGGGCAAAAAGTGATTAAACCGTGTTTCAGAAAATAGTTAAATAACGTCCGTTTTGATTAAAATCACATAAAATGTTTTTTGTTTAACAATAACATTTCCAATGTGTACAGTTTCCGTTGCCCCACCAATGGGTTTTAAAGTTTTATTGTGTTTTTTGGTGAGTGTCCTGACACCAGTCTGCAGGTCACACGAGGCCAGAGAAGTTCGGTATGGTACGTCATTACTTTATTTTAGGGTTTTAATTGCACGGCATTTAATTGTAAGCAAATGTTCTGCCTAAAGACTGAAACTCTCGTCAGATTTTGATATTTTTTTAAATCTTATTATTATATACTGAAGTTAAGCTTGAATAGCTACAGGTTCAATAAACAACAAGGAATCCAGCTTTAGGTACGCCTGAGACAATCCACGGCCAATTTTTTTTAACGATCGTTTCTGGTCAGATTTAGGATCTTCATTATTCCTCAATTATCAATCATTCACTACAGTACCTACTGAGAAAATGTTTAGGTATGAGCGTAAAGAAACGTCGTTATAACTTATCTTCAGTTAACACCATCACGCCATGTTTCCCCGAAAGGTTGTAAAGAAGTGCACCTATACAGCGTGCCGCTTTAATGGTGACATTAATTTAACACACGTATAGGATTTCGCGTATTGATTTATTGAAAATATTTTAATTTCATCAAACGTTATTATTTACTGATTTATTTACAATTTTCTAAATTACCATCTTGGAGCAACCTGTACTTAAAGAATTGTAGCGAAGAGGTCATTTGCCGGGGTCACCGATCATATGTAGGTAAATAGAAGGAAAGCCGCGCAATTTCTTAGAAATTATGCCGCCGACAAAGAATCGGCCGACAGAACGTAAGCCAGCTGGTAGGTAGCTTCATGAATGAATCTTTTACACAGAGTGATCTCAATTTTGGTTATGTTTTTATTATTTAGTTTATTGAAAAAATTAAATTTTTCAATTTACCAATTATTTTATTTTATTATAATTTTTATGATTACTGGCCACTAGCTACCCTACCCGTGTGTTAAATTAATGTCGCCATTGTAGCGGCACGTTGTATAGTACACCCCATTTCGCCAGTTATGTTTAAGTGCCATGTAATAGATGGCGAGCCTATTGCCATCAACCGGGTACAAATCCAGACTCCGGGCTGCTACTAAGAAATTCCAGATAGAAAACCTCAATAACAATTTGCCCGATCTGAGAATCGAACCCAGGACCTCATGCTCAGCAGTAGCACTTGCGATCACTAGACCAACGAGGCAGCCAACATCAACGACATTAAAATAATAACAAATAGAAAGGTAGGTAGTGATCACAAAAATAAACAGCTAATCACCAACCAAGTAAACACAGATCTGAACTAAGATATGTTACTAGATATGGCATAGGTACATGGCAGAGTATAGACCATTTTTAAATTATTATTGTAACATAATATAGGATTGATTTATTTAAGTTGTTTTCTAGTCGTACCTATAACCCTACATTTGGTTTCAGAATGTGGCCCGCATGGAAAGTTCGAATACTGCATCGATGAGGTCCCCGGCTGCGTGATCGGCTGCCACTGCCACCCGGGATACTATTTCGATACCGACAGCAAAATATGTGAACCAAAGTAATCTTCATTTGAACTATAAAATCTTATAAGTTGCACGCCTTCTCATCGCGTTCTTCCTTGGCAAATCCTATTGAGGGAAAAAACAAATATAAGAACTAACGATTGTAGAGAATTATGTGATGTTTAGGCGCAAATATGATACATGGACGATATATATGGCGTACGATTTCGTCGACTGACATATAAACTTAGTAATCGATCAATTTAGCAACGTAAATGGTTTTACCTAAACCATCGTTAAGTTAAATAACTCCCCCAAATTCATATATGTGAAAAACATCAATTTGGTCAATTTGGGTAAGAATAGCGACTGCTAACACGCTTTGCCTATACTTGATTCTGCCAATATAAATCGAAACTAATCTCTCCGATAAATACAAGACAGATATCTTACTAAATCTATTGCATAAAACTTACTTACCATCGTTAGGTTTTTGTTTAATAATAGTAAGATTAGTTCCAGATTTAACCTATGTAAGAAATAAAACAAAAAGACTCCATATTTTGAATAGAGAAATGCATTAATTTTTCAGTGTAAAATTAACGCAACCCTTCCGACGACATTACTTCGCTGAGCCCCCTCCAACAACATCCTACCCGACCCCCACCGCCACTGCTTACTACGATAACAAGGTTCAGGAAATATCCAAAGACACAGATGAACTCGGTAATTGGCTTTACAATCAATTCTTTAAAACAATAGAGAGTCAAGTTATTAACAATTCCAATAATACAAAGTCCAGCAACGAAAAACCACCAACACGAAGAAGTGGAGTTAGACCGCTCATCAAAAAATCTAAGAGATACCCTCGGAAGTTTGTTAGAGGTCGCAAGAAAAGGAAACACATGAAAGAGCATGGCCTGAGGAAGAAACTACTCCGTATTACAGAAGATGACAGTTTATTTGATTCAGATTCAGATTCTGATGATAGTGACAGTTCCAGTAGCGAAAGCGATAGCAGTGGTGATAGTTCAGCTGATATTGACAGTGGAAGTGATGCAAAGAAATCCTCCGACACAGAGGACTGCGATGATAAAGATCATGGGCATAAAAAAGTTATAATATTTAATAGAAGACCGAAACCACCTTTACCATCATTTATTTTTTTGCCAAGTATGGATACGCCATACTACCCGCCGATAGGTTTACCACCACCACCGCTCGTACCAATGTATCCCATGGTACCAGTACCACCGATGGCTCCTCCGATGTTTCCTTTCCCAGGTTTGGCAAGATGATATTTTTGTTTTAATAAATATAATAAATGTCCTTTTCCTTTGCTTTGCTTTTGAAATATTTTTATTTTTTTGAGTCGAATTCTTATCTTATTAAAGCCTTGGAATGTTTATAGGACCTCCAAACTATGGCGACGAAACTAGCAAAATTACAACCACAGCCGAGCTGCCTATTACTACAACAGCTGACCCGACTACAACTTCTACTACTGATACTCCAGAGTATACTACTGCTCCTACAAATGCCACTACAAGTGAAGCCCCACCACAAGATGTCTTCGCTCGAGCTAGAAGACCCGGGTATAAATAACGTTTAAATATAATAATATCGCTTGTATCGGGTATCCAACTCCCTATCCAGATCACCAGGTTATCATCAGGGTGTAAGGGTCATCGACGCGCTAACTGTTAACATGAATTTAGTACATGATTCTAGGGACCAGCGTTGTTTGTTATTAAAAAAAACAGCTGTTCCATACATTTTGACCTCATATAATAGGCACTTTTGTATGAAAGAGCAGATTTTTCTTTTAATAACCGACACCTTCTGGCATTAACGATACCTTCTGGCATTAACTGTAACATACACCTTACACGTGCATCCATATAAAAATAATTATAATATGGCATCAATGTTACTGATATGAAGCATTATTGTTGAAGGAGCGCTTCTTTAGCCGCCTAAAGAAAGTTCTAAATAGTCTTGCATGTGAGTGCATAAACCAAATGTCCGAAACTGCGGTTCCTCTCGTTCTGAGCAGTATTACTATCGCAACGACAAGCATCAGTAGGGTAAAATTAACCTATCTCACGACGGTCTAAAGCCAGCTCATGTTCCCATTTCCCAGCTGTGGGTATGCATTGAGATGTGGTCGCGGTGGACATGTCTCCACTCCGCTCTCCTTGGCTAAAGAGGACTGGCGCAAGCCTGTAGTTCTTGACACTAACGATCGCAGAGAGGTATGGCAGAGTAGAAGCAGCTTCACGGGCGCTTTTTCCGAGCCCTGCAAAGACCCAATGTAGATCTTCTAGCGTCCGTAGCCTGGCTGCATTTCGTTGACCTCTTTGGGGAAACCGAAGGTTTTGTCTGTACAATTATGGACGAAGTTATTATGAACCATCCATGCCACCGTCCGGATGAATCAATCAGACACATTATCTCCGGGTGTTCTCGTGCATATACACAACCTCGAACCCAGAATTATCTATCAGCAACTTGCTCTAAAACACAGCCTTGTGGAATCAGAAGTGTCGTACTTACAGGTATGTGCCCGACCTAGTTCTCAAAAATGGAAATATCACAATGTATTGGGATCGATCATAACTGAAAGGACTGTTGTTGCCAATAAGCCCAATATAGTGGTGGTGACTCGAATAGAGCGGCGCGCAATGATGATTGACATAACGGTCCCGCATACCTGGATCCTCGTGAAAGCCGAGAAAGATAAACAAATCAAGTATCTTGACTTGGCTCGCGAGTTTGTCGACATGTGGGATGTGGACTCAGCGATCATTGTGCTGACAGTTGTGACAGCCAATGGCTTAATAGCCTCGACCAACACCTGATGAGGCTCTCGTTGGGCAGCTGGATTAAGGGCTTGGTTCAGAAAGCGGTACTTCTGGACACGGCTCGCATTGCAAGGAGGTTCTCTGGAGCCCTGACCGCCGGAATTTTGGACCCTGTTCCCGATACCGATGGGCTACTATTTTTATATGTTTTTATATTCTAATAATTAAAAATGAAAATATATTCAATGAAATAAACACGAGGATTATAATACTATGTTATTTCAGGAAACCAAAAAAACTCAAGCATGGACGAAAAAGTATGCTGGTAAGTAAAACAAAGTCATTGTAAGGTAGATAGTTAGTAACTGGTGACACATGATAGATATGGAGTTGCGGTGATTGTTGACGGATGATATCAGATAGATGAAAGTAAAGAGTGTGACTGTAAGTGTAGAGTGATGAAACGTAGTAGATTATTATGGTGATAAATTGTGTAGATATTTATTTTATAACAACACTAACTTTACTGCAGATTCAAAAAATACGGGACAAACTGAAAGGAAAAAGAAGAAATAGCTTAACGCAAACTCATGCCAAATCGCTAGAAGAATTGCAAGATGACGATTCGCATAATTCAGATGACGTTCCTAACATATCAGAAGACACGCCTCACAAACGATTACACCAAGAGGACCAAGAAGAAAATAATGTTCCGAAACTAGATGATGTTGATTTTAAATACTTATCTGAACTTATTCATAGAGTGAATCAAAGTAAAAGTAGACACAGGTCCCCCTTACCTTTTGATCTTAGCGAAGATTTACAAGAACTAAAAAAACTACAATTACCACAGCAAACACGCAGAAATGCAGGTTCTTTATACAACCCAAAACCACAACTACATAGACAAGAAACCGATGACAGCTACTATTCAAACTTAGGAAGACAAATAGCTTCTATGATTCGCAACGCCGATTCTAAAGTTGATCAACAATTTATTAAAGACCCAGACATAAACCGACAAGTTCCATTTCATTCTGTTTTTATCGAAAACAGTCACGCTCCGCGATCATTTTGGGAAAGATCAGTCCGATCTCCAGTCCTTCAGAAAGGACTATTATCTGAGTACCTGGAAGAGGCACGTACTCTGAAGCATAGTAATGAGAAAAGTCTTATCAACCTCGAAAATGAAGTTGAAATATTTGCAAGTACTCCTCCGCCCTTGAGTTTACAAGATCTTGAGAATATTTTAAACACAATGCAAAAAGCGCATGCTGAAATTAAATTCAGACACCCTATGACGACCACGAAACTGTCTAATGTAAGTCTGAATGTAAACTTATTACCAAAGCACGTAAGACCAGCTAATAGTACAGACAGTAGCACATTCGGTGTTCCGGAAATGGTAGAATACCTAACCCTGCATTACCAGACCCCATTACCACCCAGAGTAGACGTAGAAATGCACCCAGCAGTCGTAAGACATGCAAGCGTCTTTCAGGAGCCGGAAAGAAAGTATAACTTACCTTACAGCGATTATTGGATGTATGACCCAGAACCAATTCAACCAAAAACAAGACCAAGACCAATGATTGCCCAAACCAGTAAGCCAATAATACGTGACAATCAAGTATATAACACACATCCCATGAGACAACCCTCTGTAGGTGTTGTGCGGCCTAAACATACCGAAACGAAGAGATCACGCGGAGGATATTTACAGTTTCTGAATAGTAGGCCACATACAAAACAAACCACTCCGAACACTCGCGAATCAAAAGTAGTCAAATACAAAAGCTTAAATTATTTCTCTGGTAACAAACATTATATGTTTGAAGCAGCTTCTTATCCGCTTCTTGCACCCTATGAAACAAAGATCAGTAAAAGAGTCCGTAATAACCCGTCATATTTTCACCAGCAGTCCCATCATTTTGCATTTTTCGATTGACGCTTATTTTATTTTTGTATTTATGTACCTACCTAATATTAAATATTAAACGTATCAATATTTTAAAACCGATTTTGTATTTGGTAATCCTTCGTGTGTTCACGACACACAATCCAGAGCGGGCACGCGGCGTGCCAAGCTCTATCCCGCTGCAGTGCAGTGAATTCCTCTGAACCATGAGCCTACAACAGACTCACATCATTGCGAGCCAACCAATACAACATTGTATCCAACGCTCCTCGGGTTTGTATATCCGTTACGGCAAATCGACTCAAAGACGCAGTGGATAGGCGGCAAACTGTTCCATACAAAGTAGCACTACTTGGGAATAAATGGTAATCCTGTTGTATTCTTCACAGACAATTTAATTCCCATTTCATAACGTGGGACGTGTGCTCTGGCAGCGGTTAGCTCGCTGCGGCTCGAAACCTGTTTATGTACCATCAGTGTGCGAATTGAAGCGCGAGCGCGAGCCGACCACGCTCGGTAACATCCTCGTTGTTATCAACTTAGTGCACTTTATCAAAACGACCGGATACTATATAATTTCTGGGAGATGATACCTAAAGATAATTCAAGTAAATGCACTCAAACGCCCGAGGGTAGCGTTGGTTGGCGGGCGTTTGAGTGCATGTCTCAGCGCAATCACCCACCGCTGGCTTCCTATTACGGCTCTGTCTACTAGACTTTACAATTTTGAAGGTTCTTCGTCCAGTGTTTCCTACCACCATGACTATGTCGCAGATACAGACTAACGCAATTATAGATGGCTCGGGTTTCATAGACCCGAGCTTGGCTATATTTACTACATCGCGCATCGGCAAAACCTAACTCCATCGAGTTTCGCCGCATCCAGCCTGATATTCAGCATATTTTTACTTGAGACTTATGGCCGACTATCACTGACGTCGTAAGATCTTTTTTATTACGGATTTTGAAGACGAAGACGAAACTGGACAACCGCGTAAAATAATGATAACTAAACTGATTTACCAGATTTTACCATTGATGGCATTTTGCTTGACGTTTTCGGAATTTCCCTTGTATTAGGGAATATGCATGTATTTTTTGGTGCTTTATTTAAGCAGAAATCTCACTTACTTGCTTGTGAGATTTCAAGCACTTGCAAATTATAGATTTTGTTCACATAGTTTTTTACGTCACTTCCGGTAAAAAAGTAGGTAGGTACTAAATGCAATTTTTTTTTTTTAGAAAAGCTGGAATTTGTTTATTATCTCTTAAACAATGCATATTATTATTTAAATAATAAATAAGTTTTGAATTACGGGCATATTCCTACTATAACACGTTAACGAAACTTCCACGTAAGTATATAAATGGGGAGGTCCTATTATTTCTGAAAGTTACCCGACTGACATTGTGTCTGCTTTATTTGATTTCTTCAAACAGTGCCAGTGGACGAGCGTGTAGAGTGTTTGAGAATCCTCTTTAAACCTGGCGTCGACTACAGCCGAAAGCGTCGAATCGAAGCCAGTCGACTCGCATATATTCCTGTGCGTCCATCTCAGCCAAATCGAATCGAAACGTTCGTTATCAAAGTAGGTCGTGTGTCGTGATGGACAGCTCGGATGAAGAAATATTTTTATTTCAAATGCTTTTTGATGAAGAGAAGAATAGGAGAAAAAAGAAACAGCTTTCTCCCAAATACTGGTTACACGATATTTATATGACAATGATAATGATAGTGAGGACCTTCATGGTTATACAATTCACAGTATTTTTTAACAACAGATATCAACAGTTCTTCATTAATTTTTTTTACGAATGTAGGATACATACTATAAATTAAATACAAAAACTCTTGGGTTGCGCATCCGATTCCCCGCGTCGACTGAAGGGTGCCGAGTCGAGTCGAAGCGTCGGAGAAGAAATTCGCTTGTCAGGCAATGCGCGCAGGCGAGTCGCTAATGGATGCAGTTTCATAGTAAGTTTATAGGAATTTCTGCGATTCGATTCGTCTCAACGCGGCGAGCCTATTGGACGGCGAGCCTTTACATTCCACGGTCGGAAAATAGTGGTCTAGAATTAAATTGCCACACCTACCAACACCATAAATGTAATTAGTTGTTGTAGTATTAGAACTTACTTTTTTTGTAGTTAATCAATAATATTAACAGATATGTTATACACTCACAAAACAACTGGAAAAGTGTTCCGCAAAACACATCCCATACCCACTTTTCATTCATTTTACATTTCACTACAAGTAAAAATGATAGAAAAGAGATGGATTGATAAAAACAACAAGAAAAAAAGCAGCTAGTTTGTCAATTCAACTAAGCGTATTACTCGTCGCCATGCGTGTCGCAGACTAAAGTCAATACGTCCCAATTAGGACGTTTTCGAGTCTTCACGATTGCGCGCTCACAACATATCTGTTTAATATAATATCATTGTAGTTAATAGTAAAAAATACATCACGAGCGTTTTATTTACGTATATCCACGCATCCACACATTATATATAGTTGGGAACACCCGGTTGGGAATAATACATTTTGCTAGTTGGCCCTAGATCGATCCACAAATGAATAAAGCTGTTACTTATTTTCTACTTAAAATCCTAATTGCCAATTGTTGATCCGTATCTCGCACGTGCCAGAACACATTTTTCTAAGATGTATCTACAAATAATGTAGTTCAAACCTACCGCACTCCATTGTTATAAGTACTTAAAACTATCTAGTCGTACCTACTCGTATCTAGCGGCGCCATGCCATGTCAATTTCCATTAATTCTGTTTGCCAGTCGATTCCGATTCATTCTGTTTCCCAGTCGATGGCGCACTTGTCCCTGTCGTGACTATCACACACAATAACATTGTCTGACAACTATCTACACTGGGATCTGCATTGAAGAATGTACTGAACACGACACTTTCTACTTCAAAGATATTGTCACTATATACTTACTTAGGTTGTAGCTGGTCCACTCTGAAATGCGGTAGTGGGGCGCGTCATTTCAGAGAGGACCAGCTATACCTACTAGACTTAAAAGCGTCTACACACGGCCCTAAAATCAGAGGCAATATCAGGGAAGTGGTGGGGAGCGCCCTAGACCGCTCCATTGATCGCCTTGTGAGTAGGCAAATCGTAAAGTATTATTATTATTACCCCTAACTCAGAAATTGGTTCGGGCGAGCTCACGATTTAGGGCCGATTATCGTCTAGGGAGGTTTGTCCGTGCGTGTGTAGCGAAATCGGAACCGATTTCACAGCAGTGCGCGTGCGACTGTAGTGCCAACAGGACGTGTTTTTATAAATCAATTTTTATTTCGTGCGGAGATATGGCGAAGGAGAAGGAGCGAGAGGCCATCCTTAATAAGTTTTTCAAATCAGCTGGTTCTAAATGTCTCATCACGTTCATGTGACTCTATTCATAGCGTTTCATCAACCACCTCTTAACCCAGGTCTTATCTCTTTTGTTTTTGTTTTGGTCGCACCGTAGCAAGTGCCAGAGCGATGCCTATTTTTTGAGAATTTAGGCGGCATCTTGGATCGACGCGCGTTTTGCTGCACGGTGGGTTACGTACTAACTGGCAGGGACGTGTGTAGGGTAGTAGCCGATTTCATCCCCACCACCACTCTCCCGATATTGCCTCTGATTTTAGGGCCGTGTGAAGTCGCTTTTAACTCTACGTTGTACACACGGCTACACATCAAGCTATACATTTTATTATTAAAAACAGACCTGACTACCAAAGCCTGCTCTCAAAACGTATCTTACACGTCCCTCTTCCTAATGCAATCAGTCTTCTGGCCAGACGGTGCCCCTCTTACTCACACACTTATATAAATTTACAACAAAATAAGCAAGCGCTGTAATAATAAAGATCTTAACATCCACTCGTATAAAAAAAATGACTAAAACTTGGCTTCTCTCACTGCCATACAATAATACTGAGGATTAGGTGAGTTAGCACCAAAATTACAAGCAAGTCATTCACACAAAACCCACATCTACAACTCACCAATACACCCCCACTCACACAACATTATTTAGAATTATTTTGTTTTGTTCAATTTATTTTTATCTCTTGATAGTTCGCTAATTATTACGAATTCTGTCCATTTTCAAACATCCTTTTAAGATTTATAATAGCTAACGCAAACCATGTCTCAATTTAAAATTTAAGATAACGCAACTCAGGCCCCCAAGATACAGGCGCCTGCCTAGTTTGGGGACCACTGTTTTATTTACATGTTAAAATATTCTAGTTACAGTAAATATTCTAGTTACAGTAAGCATGCAATGTTATTATTTTTGAAATTTACTTTGTAACAATGGACCAATAAATTATTCTTATTCTTATTTCTAGTTTATGCTGATCTCGCAATGTTTAGGTTTTCCGTACAATGCGTGGTCAGATTATACTGGAAATGTATAGCTTGATGTGTAGCCGTGTGTACCTACATGAGGATTTAGATAGCATGGCAAGACATACTCATCTTTGCATCTAGGTGAATAATGTGACCTGTGCCAGTGTTTATCTAAAAACGTTTGTGTATAGAAACAAATAAGTACCCTGAGTCCTGAGTAAGGGCGCAGAAATAGACAAGATTTGGAAAAACTGTGCAACAAAACTAAAAAACCCAAATCGCTTTACATCATTTTTCTAACACGTTCAAGCTTGTTTAAATATAGAAAAAGAACGAAACGGTAACCAAACAGACCGAGCCAAGTCAACGTGTCCAAAAATGTAGTCCATACGACAATCTGGCCTGAGTTAGCGGGCCCGGCGCGGCTCGCCCGCTGACTAAGCGCCACAGTTTGCCGCCTTTTGCCTTTTCCTCATAATGCTCCAAATATTTCAGTATCTGACCGTAACAAAAATTGTATGGTTAGTTTAGTCCGTCCGGGTCAAGTAGACAAAATCTAACCTCACGTGCGTGTGTTGTTAACAAGAATAGAATATTGGTTCCAGTACTATGCCTCTTTACACCTAAGTAAGTACTATTAAAACAGCGCTGGCGTGCGTTCAAAGACTTTATTTTTCATAGACAGCATGTAACTTTTATTTTGTTATACAGTGTTGCTCAAATATTTTAACAAATACGGAGGCGATAAATGACCTTTTTGTCATATGAAATTAATTACCTACTCTCCAATCACAGTACCTACCTACATTAAAATAATATGACTTTGATCTTGCTTTCATCTAAAACCATCCGTTAAAAACAGGTGGAGTTCCAAACAAGGAAACAGAAAATAGATTCTAATTAGTTAGCGACCGATGGGACGAGTGGGCACGAGTTGGGACGCCAGGGAACACATTAAACTCTGATGGGCAAAACATTGGGCCTGTCTGTAATCCCACTCTGACCGAACTGGGTCACACGCCGCAAGGACAAACCTTTTTATTTTATTAGAAAAAGCCTTTCCAACAATGTACTGACTCATTGATTCAATGTTACGAAATAGGTAAATCTCAGTTCGACATTAACTGGTGAACAAGCTAGGTATAAATATGAACCACTATAAGAACGATATGGCCTTACATCCATAACTCGCACTGGCCACTATTAGTTGCTGATGAATTTTCATACTATAGTAGGTATGACTAAGGTTCGTATGAGGGTGACCCATGTATTGCCTTTTATTTTACATCTAGATGCATGAGCATCTAAAGGTCATGCATTAGCATTTAAAGCTCCCTTCTGAGCTTGATTCTTGACTCTCTTCCATCTCTCCAAGTTGCTGCGTCCTATTAGTTTTTACTCCAAACAAACCTAAACATATCGTATTCATCTTTAGCTAGATGCGAGTCAGGAAAAAGGAAAGCGTATAGGTACTCGTAGGTAATGTTAATGCATCAGCTGCTTCCCTTCACACGCATGTCGAAATGACTGACTGTGGGAAAAGTTCGTCTGTACACTACAATGCTACAAACAAATTAATGAACAAACTTAAGTTACAAATCGAATGGATACCTGAGGGCCTAGACAAAGTGACATTCTATCAGCGATAACGATGATGGAAAAGGCAAAAATGTATAGGACTGACAAAAGCTATCGAAAAGCTTATTTCAATCCTGTTGAAAGTCGTTGCAGAAATACGAAACGCTTTCGAAGCGATTGTCACTTGTCTAGGCCCTCTGCTGAACGTATATCTCACGCAGTTGATTATCCATACTATCCATACGTCTATACTATCCATACGTTTATTTATTATTACTATAAAGTAACTCAGTCTGTCTGTCTGACTGTATGTTACCTTTTAACGCCTAAATCATCGAACGGATTTCGACGAAATGTGGCAAGGAGATAGATGGCATCCTGGGGAAGGACATAGGGTATATTTTTTATCGACATACCACGCGGGCGAAGCCGCGGTCAAAAACTAATAGTAACGTATAAATTTTAATCAACCAAAATGTTTTATTCGAGTTATTCGCTCCTTTTACTGGACAGTACCTACACATTCCTGCAAATAAAGCTTATCCGTAAGTTATGTGAACCCTACACACGCACATTCGATTGATTAATTGAAATTAAAGATTCAAGCCTGTCTACTTAATTGTGTACAAGACCGACTGCAAGTATTGTCCGATCAATACGCTCGTTATAGTGTCAGGAAATCGTACACCTATTTTCCTCTTTGACAATATTAATACAAAGCGATCAAGATTCCCTCTAGTACACATTGAATCTTTCCATCGCAGTCAGTTTCGTCGAACGTGCTGGGAAGTCGACGTCCTCGAGAATACGAACAAGTACTTATGTACTTTGCGATATTGAGGTTCGCTTACAAATAGGGTCGAAATTTATTCCGCGCCGTATCGGGCCATGCATGTATTTCCAATTTTCATATTTCCCACGGTGGGCCGGGCCCCGATATCTAGTAAATCTCCTACAGATATTTTTATGAAACCGAATTGATTTACAGCTTTCGGTACAGCGAATATAACAGTTTCATGCAATATTCAAGTATTTCATGCGAAATTATCGAAATAGGGATACGAAGTAAAGTAATTTGTACGTTTTATGTTATCGTAACTTAAAATAAAATTGCCGTAACATAAACTGACCTTTATTCTTGCTTTATTTACCTTTATGCTTTGTTTCAAATGCTTTGTATTTAAGCATTAAGATAAAAAAAAAACCTTAGTCAGGCTTTCTTTAGAAAGATAACTGTGAAATATCTGGATTTCCTTTTCTTAGATAACACTACAATTCTCCAAATCACTACACGCCCCTAAACGACGACGTCTGTTGAGATAAAAAGGTTATTTAGAAAGCCCCTTCCTCCAGCAGGTAGCGATAACACCTTAAACAATTGCGGAAGAAGAAAAAAGTGGAGTATAAGTAAGGTAAGGTACGTCGCTGAGCATTCGCTTAGTCAGGACGTGCAGGTAAGTGGTCTCCGGCGGAGCGACTCGGAGGCGGCACAGGTACGGGCGTCGACGGTATTTCCCTGAGGCGTGTTTACGACGCACCGCGCACAGCCCAATCTTCACCTCCAAACATCATTACCAGCAAAACGTCGAGCGAATTATACACAACAATAACAAACGGAAAGAAAACCTCTGCAGGAAAAGTTTTAAGCCCAACGAAAATGGCACGAAGTTCAGACAATAGGCTCCAAGGTACTTTGATGGAGTAATTCAGAGGGCGGTGTTTGTTCTGTAAAAGTGAGCAGGAATTGCCTAAATGTATTTAAAGAAAAACTTGACGGAAAAGTACTTACCATTCATAACTGGCCATTTTCCTCGAGAAGTTAAGTAGATTTTTAAAGTAAATATCTGGTTTTTGGTTTGGGACTAATAATTTTATATGATTACTAGCTGTTGTGCGCGACTTCGTCTGCAATCCACGATGAAAAGTAGCCTATGTCCTTCTCCGAGTCATGGTCTACCCATGTGCTAAATTTCATCCAAATCCGTTCAGCCGTTTTATCGCGAAAGCAAACAAATAAACTCAATTTCGCATTTATAATATTAGTTAGGATATGATGAAAACATAAACTGTTCTCGGATTTGGAATAAAAGGAAGGTACTTTATGAGAAGTAAATCCGAAGTATTTTTGTTAAACAATCAATCAGTAATGGGACTACTAATAGAAAACGTGTACATAATTTGCATGTGAGTGCGTACTCGTTGTGCAAGTTTGGAGAGACTCTCCGTCCGCGCACGACGCCGGACAGACCTCAGACGCTCTCCACCTTAAACGATTTCGCGCTCCAACCAAATCCTCCAACAAATTAGGATTAGATGAGGGTCCCTGTGTTTTTAGGGCAAAACAGTAAATGTAATTCCAATTGAAAACTCAATTTCCCTTCGTATTGCTCAGGTAGAACGAATTTTATTTCACTTCGAAAGTGGACCCTTTTAGGTTTAATAATTTCATGATGATTAAATTTGATTAAATACCTTTATCGGAATCTAAAGCGAATACAAAATAGGAATCTTTAAACTTTTGATAAATCTAATCCCTCTGTTACTTGACATAGTTGATAACTAAACTTACAATTAAATAATATCTGAATAAAATAATAAACTCTCACGTAGCTCTTATAATTCAGGATGATTATGTATAGGTAGCTTTCTTATAAAAGCTGATTTATGTGTGTAAATAATTCATAAAGTACCAAATAAGCAATGTATGTATCGTTCCTCTGAGATATGAACCCCTTACTACGAGCTATGAGCCGTTCTTCTAACCGCGCGCGTTATACTCATTTGGTACGTAGCGTAGATTATATTCGGTATCATAGACGCGATACTGGCTTCTGGCGCTGATATTCCATTCGTCGGCCTTTGCGACCGTAACAACGAAACGTAGGTACTAAATATAATAACAATATTATTTACAGCTCGTAAATAGGGCCCCGTTGGCACTTGTTCCTATGACAAGTCAATATTTATATAATAAAATAAATAAGTCTGAAATCATACCATTTCTCCGCTAAAACCTCGTCGTCTCGTGTTGCTACGTTACGAGGAAAGCTTACGTACGGATTTTCACGAGAAATATTTATCATCGGAGAAATAAAAACAACTCGGAGACAAAGAACAACGACGACTCGTCTCTAGAGGATGACAAGACAAATAAACAAAACACAGTCAATCATCCAAATCTTTATGTACAACTCCGTAACTGAATCACACCGTGTTTATTTATACTGAATTGACATCGTACGTGACATATAATTTTATGAAATACAAATTAACTTGTTAATAACGACGGCGTAATTTCACCTTTAGCCCTTCGCCGGTAAAGGCAGGCTCACGACGGAAATGTTCTAAAGTCTTTGTTGATTTATGTGCAAACTTGGCTTACGTGCTCATTCGGTACATGTATTATGGTATTAAAGAAATGCTATTTACGAAAATGGTACGCAGTAAACAATGAGGAAGGGTGTCTTAACAAAATGATAATTAAGGATGAAGTAAAACAGAATTTTTGAAAAAGAAATGGGTTCTTCGCTTAAATTCGCTTTACTTGATGAGCTTGAAGAACGCAGAATCCAATCGTTCAAATCATTTGTCCGCCGATTTTTTACAATCTATTCTAACACAATAATCATGTTTTCTTAGAAAGTTTATCTCAATACATGTACAATGTAAACTAATTCCAGTGCACAAACCGCCTGAGAGCGTCGAACTCGATTTTCTCGAAACGAATGTTGGAGCAAGAAACGGAGAGACAGATAAAACGTGGAATCGGAAAAACTGCTTATTTTATTACCACGTCGAACTGAAAGGCGGATAGGATAGGATAGGGCCGGATTGGACCAACCTCAATTAGGGACTGTACATATCCATCTAGCCACGCATTCTAATCAATAGCGGGCCCAACTTACGAGTATAGGTGAAGTAGGTAATCTACTTTCAGAGATGATTTTTAGTTTTTTTTATATGTATGTGAAGGAAAACCTGTGTAATTTACTTGCAACGTGAAATGATGAACAGGGGGTTATTTTGATATAACTACAAAAAATATATTTGATAGTAGGTAAGGAAACTGATATTTTACTCATGGTATTGTGAGGATGTAGAGATAGTCACCATCAAACGGTAAAATATGAAGAAAAAAAATACTGCTACCCACAAGGTACTTTTAGCGGTACAATATAATACGCTGTTAAAAGGTAGTTTGAGAAAATACATTTTTATGTCTATAGGCTATGCTTATGCTAAATTATGTACTTATGCAGTAACCAAGTTGGAACAATATTGAGTACGAAAGTGTGCGGTAGGTACAAGTTAATTAAATGCACCTCGTCCGATGTTTTTGCTAAGCACCTGTTGTTGTTACGTAATATCTGTAAGTTAATAAGTCACCCGTTGCACCCGCATAACTTGCTACCACAACACCACCACAGAACATACAAGAAGTGCTCTTGAATAAGCATCTTCTTACTGAAAACATTCTAGGCTATAGAAATAATGAAGTAAAAAGAAATAGGTACCTACTTTGATACATTTTGTTTTAGTCGTGAAGTACCTACGTAATTTAGATCGTTTTCAGCCAGAAGTTTTGTTTATTTATTTATATTTTAATTTTATTTATTTATTGCAATTGTCCTAGGCACAGGCAATAAACAAATTTAGAAAAATCCCTATTTATTTTTATATACCTCTCACGGTTGTTTAGGCGCCATCTCTATTAAATACACAAGCAACAAACACATATTAGCAAGCAGGTTACTTTTTCGTCTTAAAATAAGATACACGTTTGTGTTAGTCGCTTCTAGTGTAATAATGAAGTCAGTGTTCTTCAGCATGTCTTGAACTAAGTTTGTATTACAAGCTTGAATATGCAGACGGCAGATGTTAGCAACACCGCATATAAATTACTTACACAACCGCAATCCGCGCTTGTTTTACCTAAGATCATATTAATTAATTCACTTAGTAAGTAAGTACCGACCGCTTGACGAGCTCATCGGAATACGTATGTAAGTTAGGATATCTTCTTCGATATAATCATTTGAAGGAACGAAGAAGGGTGTCAGACTTATACTCTGTAGGTATGTAGGTATGGAAGAAAACACTTGCTTCTCCGAGCCCAAATAAATGGAGATAAGATGATCCTCGATAATAGTAGATTATTCACTAAGGGGGGGCGCTATTTTGAATCCCGAACGTAACGAAGGATTCTTGGGCAGTGAGTTAACTCCTGAGCGAAGCGAGGAAGTTAAGATTAGAATCCTGAGTACAGCGGGGGGTTCAATCTCGCCCAAGGCGAAGACTAGAAATAGGTATTCTACTTTTCGCACCTACTAATATGGAATTGGTTTTTATTACCTCGCAATAAAAACAAATTCGGTTCTCGAATTAGTAGTTCATGAAACTGTTCAATAACTGGGGAATGCCTAGTTATGTGCAGTTTCGTACAGTAGGTAGGTATTTTATCATATTTACGATATTATTTATTGTGTTTTTGATGAAATTGCACGAGTAGACGCCCAGATCCAACAGTACTTAGTATAGGTATACTTTTTTAATGATGTGGTCTCCTATAATTGGAAGCGCACACTTGTATTTGTCCCTGTTCTATGTATACTTCCATGTAATTGGGTAGCCTCTGTTGGACATCTAGTAAATAAATAAATATACATGATATAGGGGAGCGCTTGAACTGGTCTTCATATCACAATGACAATGAGATAACGCAATAAATAATATCAACACATGTATTTACCTATGTTCTACAAATAAAAATATTTGAATTTGAATTTGATAACTTTATGTTATCTCAAGATAATGAAACATCACTTAATTTGAAACAAAATAGTAGAATTCGAAACAATACCTGCTATTATATCTGTGGCCCCTACGCGCCTCAGCGACCGATCAGCTGTTGCGATGACATGCCTCCATTACCGCCACAGATGATGTACAAACAGCGCGCAACGGTTGGGCGAGTATAGTATGCATGCACATTATTCAATAATTTTGTACTTGGTCATGTAGACAATTATTGTTTTTATTATTGTAATTTTTTAATTTAATTCGTTAACATTATTTTAACCTATTATTCCACTCTAATGTATCTATTAACTTGCGTAATTAAATTACTTTGTTCGTCAACGGCAACTAAAACCTATGAAGTGAGAACTCTTAGAAAAGTCTCTCAGCACAATACCTATTATTGCCCGGCTAGAACCTAGAGCTATAATGACTTGATATAAGTTAGGTTTGCTTGACATATAATTTGACATTTGCTGGAGGTGGTGTGAAAATTCCTATAGTTTACTGTTATATTAGTCATGCAACTGAAAGAAAGAGCGCAAGACAAAAGGAAATGGCGATAGCTCGTGAAGGACCAACAACACAACAATCGGTGCGTGGAAAAGTACATAACTTCTCACAACTGTCCTCCATAAAAAAAGAAAATAAGATAAAGAGATGGCGAAACTAATCAGAAAAGAGCAGCGTAGGAGTAAGAAAAACAATAATTCGAGAAAAGAGCTAGGCTATAGGCACAAAGGGACGTCTACAACAGGACTAGACGTTTACACCAAAAATCCTTCATAATAATTCCGCGGTTGCAACAGCCCCTACATATGGGGGTTTACCAAAGTTACGGCAAACTTTATAAATGAGAACTAGGTACAGCACTCGGCTAGAAATTTGAATTTTTTAGCAGTTACCTGAGCCTATAAATCAAGTGTAAAGTCGCCGTAAGCTCTCCGAGATAGCTTTCTGGAACATTTTAAAATGTAAATGACCCTCAACTCCACACCTGTATGAACGTCAGGTATTATAGGTAGGTAATATGTTGATGTTATAGTCAGTCTGGGCTACCTCATAAAGATGAGGGACTTGAATCATAAAATTCGGTAATTATGTAAATTGTTACTGTTTAAATAATTAAACGTTTCAATTTAGGTTAATAAAAATAAAGTGTTGTAAAGTAAAGTATTATGTTTTTTTAAACGTTTGATATAAGTAGGTAAATTAAAATAAATACCTATATTACCTATTAGAATACGTAACTCAGAAGACACTTTATTACAAGGAATAATGTAGCAGTTTTTTTTTTTTTGAGTAATTGATATCATCAAATGACTTCACCCATTTTGGGCGGAGTGGGCGTATCAGACTTTTACTGACTAAAACCCACGCGTGTTCCTTCAGTTGCCTATTGCCAAGGTCCCGGTATCCCTTTCCGTAGAGATGGGTAGCACACCTTTTTTTAAATGAGGATCGTGCGAGGCACTCTTTTTACAAAGTGTGGTACCACACTGTGCTACCACGAATGAGGCGAGGCTGCGGTGGCTTGTGAGCACGAAAGTGCTGTGAGTGTTTCAGTGAATCACGTGCTCGCCGACTCACCGCGCGAGTCGCGTGTGTGCTGTGTGGTGTATAGTGAGTAGTGAGTAGTGACAACACTGCGACTCGACACGGCACACATACGCAATTGAGTAGGCAGACGCGCGGTCAGTTCTGTCGGTGGTGTATGTTTGTGCTAGCAACAGTGAACGAAGACATCAATGATCAAAATACACAAAAAGACTGAGTGACTCGATCAACTGACTCATTTCGTTCAAAACTCACAAGTACAAAATGTTCTGTGTGTAGCTAATCTGTGCAAATGTGGTGTGTGGTAGCACATCAAAATAAAATGAGTGAGTGACTCTTTTCATCCAAGTGAGTAGCTACAACTGTGCTAGCACGCGTGCTGAGTTACTCAACACTACCTTTCGAACTTTGCCGCAACCCTGGCAGGAAGGAATAATGTACCTAACGATAAAATCATCAGTTCATCACTCATGAAAAATATAAAATTATGGTTTTCATGTTAAATATAAAGCCAAATGGAAGTTTAATTTTTTTATTTGTTAAATGCAGGACTTGACTTTATACTTCTTTTAAGGACAAGCAGCCAACAAAGCGCCCTCTTTTACAAATCTGAAAAACACACGAACAAGCAGCTGAGACTGAATTTCAGCACCACAGTGAAACGACGCCATCTCGTAAATGAAGTTGGAACTTCGAGCCGGGGCAATAGCTGGCGGTTAACGGAATGTTAAACTTTAACCATGCCTTGCTTATAACATGAACGAACAAACGAATACTTAGTACCCAATTTATTCGCCAGATGACCAGAGGTTTCCCAAAACTGTCCCCAAGAGAAAAAAAAAAGAGTAGGACAGTTCAGTACCTAGTCCAGTTGGTTAATTGTAATGTTCAGTAGATAGGTACTTCATCTAGGATGTATTTTACCGTACTTTTGCCTGAAATTTGTTTGATTGAATTCTGTTACCTACTGTACTAAGTGTAATTCTGATAATAACGAGTAGTTGTAGATAAGTACTTACTCTATTGTTATTTTTACGCCATCAACAGCAAGACATAGTGATCTTTATTTTTATTTACAACACCAGCATCGTAATTGCTTAACACACGATCAATCATAATCTGAATCGTTTTGAAACAAATCGCTAATCCATTGCTTCATAAGTTCGAAAAAATCTGCTCAACAACGTAAATAACGCACTAATTAATGTTTTTGAACTGTCCAAACGAAACAGATTAGTCTTAATCGGTTACGAAAATGTGTTACGCAATTAGATACCTAGTTGTTTTTTACAATAAATACTTTGACTTTGAAAAACTATAGGTTACGCTAGTTAGACATTTTTCCTTTACGACGTATGGAGCTTGAATGAAGTAGCGTCTTAACTGTAGTTCATGCTAAATCAAGTCTATTGTATAAGAATCGGTGATAGTCGCTCTTTCAAAAATAGTGTTTGAATAATATAAGTACCACACAGGCATATTTTGTAATACTTACCTACTATTTAGTGCAGTCATATAAAGTTTTTGCGTAGGTAATTTATCTAGAATGTGATTTCCTTGACACGAATGCTTAATGTCAGTGTCAATGCTTGCGCCTCATTATGTAGTTAGGTACCTAGGTTACCTAGGTACACTTATTCATTTGTTAGTAAACTCTGCAGACGTCATGTTAATAAACTAGAACAATAAGCCTAAATTGCAACTAAGTACAGTAGTAGTAGTACTAAGTCAGTTAAAGTAGGTTATACTGAATCTTATAAAGCAGGTAGGTTATATTAGTAAGGTAGGTCATATTAGTACTTATAAACTGGGCCGAGATACCTACCAACTTATCGCCAGGCTGGAGCCCTGACATAGCTTGACAGTTGACACGACTACTTGGAGGGCGAAATAACGAATGCAGATTATAGCGTTTCAAACATTTTCCCTAAAGAGTTTCAAAGTATTCATACGGCTATTATGAAAAGGATAAATTAATTCAGCCATGTGAATCATTTCATGCGCTGTCAAAAATCCATGTTAAAATGAAACGAGAATCATGTACCTATGATAAATTAATGTGCCCCAAATCCTGAGTTACATCACATCAAGTGCTCGTAAATCACCGGATTCCGTAAATAGCCCAAGTTTGGTGACGATCCCCAGAGGCCCAGACTGACATCCCGCCGATCTAAATATCGTTAAAAACCAACTGATGCTATTTATAATTCTCCTGCCACTTCCTAGTAGCTCGCGATCACACACCTGTAGCCTGCAGGGGATTTTAAAATGGTGGCTGTCATAAGTACCTACGCAGTCAATCAAACAAACTATTAAGTATAAACTATTGCAGATAATTAGATACCTAAGTATCATGAAAGTGTCGATATTTTGTTTGTAACATTCGTTAGTGCCAAGCTTATGTCAAGATTAGGATGATAGGCACATGGGTAGACCATGACCTGGATTAGGACATAGGTTAGGATACTTTTATATATTATATTAGGTTAGGATATTCCCGCGGAATCGAGACTTATGCGGGTAAAACCGCGGGGTGCAGCTAGTTTGGCAATATTTTGAATGCTGACATCATTGTGTTCTGCGCTATTTTATTCGGACCTCGACCGTTTAAAGTACCTCAGCAAGATGTTCATAGAATATCAGTTACAGAGATCAGCGATCATGAAAGAATGGAAGACAAAATTATTAAGCTCAAATTAAAATATTAGTGCCCCAAGGGGTTTCGCATTGGTAAAAATGACGAACTCCCATACAAACTTTCATTCTCTATTCAACCCCTTTAGGGGATTTCTTTAGGAAAGGAACTCTTGTGGAAAAGGGGTTCGTGTACGAATATATGGACTCTGGTCCTGGACCCAATAGATATAAATAGTATACCGTTAGAAAGGTTTAATCTCATAGAGCACGAATAGTTATAGCGCTTGTCCTAATATGTTGTCCGATCGGAGTAAGCTTACTTTGAATATTAAATCATTTTTTGATTATAGCTCTAAGTATTTTTGATAGATTTAATGATTTCGATCTTAAATAAAAGATAAAACCTCTCCATTATTATAGGATTCATAAAAAATTTGGAAAAATTATACCATGTTGCTGGTCTGATGATGGAGCCGGAAGTTGGCCATAGGAACTCCTCAATCAAACAAGATAGCACGATGGTGCTATCTTGTTTGGATTCATTGGTCATGTATTAACAAGTGCTTTGACACTAGGTGGTGTTCAGGGTCTGATGATGGAGCCGGAAGGTGGCCATAGGAACTCCTCAATCAAACAAGATAGCACGATGGTGCTATCTTGTTTGGATTCATTGGTCATGTATTAACAAGTGCTTTGACACTAGGTGGTGTTCAGGGTCTGATGATGGAGCCGGAAGTTGGCCATAGGAACTCCTCAATCAAACAAGATAGCACCATCGTGTTTGGACTCATTGGTTATGTATTAACAAGTGCTATTACACTAGGTGGTGTTCAGGGACTGATGATGAGGCCGGAAGGTACGGAAATACAAAAAATTACGACAAATAGATTTATTTGTCACTTTTTCAGATAAAATACCTATGTTCTTGATATCTGGCTCGATGTAGTCCTCTTCGGTACATCACACAAGAACGGAAGGATTCCATTATGTTAAATAGTCCAACCGTAAAGCACTTCGGTAGTAATAGTTCAAGCCAGGGTCAAAGTAAGATGAAGAAAACAGAGTTCAAAAGAATGCAGGGGTCAAAATCGTAAAGCACTTCGGTAGTAATAGTTCAAGCCAGGGTCAACGTAAGATGCAGAAAACAGAGTTCAAAAGAATGCAGGGGTCAAAATCGTAAAGCACTGCGGTAGTAATAGTTCAAGCCAGGGTCAACGTAAGATGCATGTAACAGAGTTCAAAATCGTTGTAAACTGAATGAGAGAATCCAAGAATAAAAAAATCCCTGCTTGTCAGTGTTAGTGACAAGTGGTGATTCTTTCGTTCATAGAGAATGTATGAAAGAATATTTTGAAGAAGAATATTATATTAACAAACTAGGTACGGTAAAAATATTTATATAGGTAATAAATATTTTTATGTAGTTTTTGCTGATGTGGAATGAGATCACATATTCATTCCAGCTTAGTAATCACTACACAATACGTATTTTATTGATTTTTTGCGTACTATCTGAGATACTGAAAACACATCTTTTCTAAGCCGATATATCGAATCGGACAACAAATCCAAATGTAACCCCACAATAACTTTTTTTTCTCTTTAAAATACCTATCCATCGATGTACGACTCCAGTCCATTGGTCATAAGGACCAACTTGCCCGAACCCCTTTCATGCTAATAATTACCCACCATAGGCCAAGCTGTTTAAATAGGCTGTGAGTTATCTGTCAGTGAATGAATTGAAGAATTTTATTAAGTACGTAGATGATAAATATTACGTATATGAGTAGGCTACGGAATCACGTGTTTTCATAGATACGGAACGTTTTGTCTTGACCGATCCACCTTGACCCACTAAAGGCCCGATCACGGAAAGCAAGTTTTAATCAAACTGACATAAAAATCGATGTGTGTGTTCAAAATTATTAGAGCATTACTATTACAGCTTTTAAATATAGCTACTTACTACGGACTCGTTATTTGAACTGTTCTGATTGAAAGTATGATAGTCCGGCTGGCTCCCACCACTACCAGATGCTGAACATAATGCTCTCTGCTGATAACCTTATTATAAAGTGCTTTATATTTTAGAAATATCAAAGGTGTTAGTTTAGAGTGAGGCGAGCGGGTTCCTCTCATCCTCTGTGTTACAGCACTCAGGTATCTGAGATTATTTAAAGTACCCAAACAGACATAATGTTGGACTCTATTATAATATAGGTAATAGGTAGGGAAATATTTACCGCTCCCGATAGGATTCGAGGCTAAATGACGAACTGCTATACACATTTTCATCCATTATTTAAACCTTTAGTAGATGAAATTTTTATAATCCTTCTTAATGCTATGCCCCATAGACTCACTAATTTTGGCTGTGCCACTGTGCTTAGTTCCCTCACTGACTAACAGACAACGTAAAAAAATCTTTTGATTTTATTCTTATTTATTTTTTTATTCGGTTTATGAATTGTTTGTTTAATCTAAATGGTATCACAACAACAAAATAATTGGTTATAACTACATGAAACTCTCGGTCTATAAATAAAACATCGCAAGTGAAAATCAGCTTCACTTTCCCCGTTATGTAAGAATTATCTGGGAAATGTCGTACGTAGAATCGGTACGTAGTGCGCAGTTCGGATACGTGTCGCGCAGAGACGCAGGGCGGCATTGGGCCATTGGCACCTCACTGCCCGCCCTGCTCGCTCGCCCGCTGTGTCGCATCTAGCTCCCAAACAAGATCTACGAGCCAGATCTAACAGCATCACTTGCTTTCCGAGAATCTATTAGTAACCAAGGTAACATTAAAATATTTGTCTGTTTTTTTATATTTAAATACTGTTTATTATAAGTCTTTATTTTTAAGTCTCTTTGTGTCCTGTTTGGCGGTTCCGTGTCAGTAGGTCGAATTATCGCGGATGAATAGTAGCTCTGCGTCTGTTTACATTTTATACCTACCTATATTTTAGCTGCTACGATTTATAGTTTATCAGCCTGTGTTTCTCATAGTTATCTGTTCTTTTAACATTTTATGGTTTTTGTACCTATAGAAACAAGCTTTAATATTTCATCATCTTCAAGTATATGTTTAATGTACTTACGCACATCCTATACCATTGTCGTTGATTGTAATACTGTATGGAGCGACTAAATTGGAGGTTTTAAAGGACCTCAATGGATTTAGGTCAGCGAACCTCGATGCTTGGTCGATGAGCGCGCGTTCTATTTTATTACATAATATTGTAGGTATCATCTTTTTGTCGGGTTACTGTAATCTAATTCAAATGGTAACAAATTTTGTTTTTATTCAGCCTCCATTGTGAGGTATTACCGATAAAGTTACCATTTGAAGTCCTTATTGGTAAAATTCATAAAGACAAGCAAAAGGATAGTAGAACAGTAACTGCGGAATCAGTATATTGCCGCTCCGTTCAAATTTAGAGGAACTTATAACCAAAACCCACAACTCCCAAGGTCGCGGGCCAATGAACTGGTGAAGGTCGCGGGAATCCGATGGATGCGAGAAGCATAGGACTGGTCGATGTGGGGAAGCTTGGGGTCCAGCAGTAGACATCTTTCGGCTGAAGATTGATATCCGAACTTCAACTGTGGATTTTAATGTTATGATTGTATATTTGTGAGAATACATACGTTGAATGAAGCGTTAGCAACGTAACTAACCATCAGAGTTCATGAAGGTAGTGTGTAGCTTGTACGTAGGTACCTACACCCACAACAGATGTTCCCACGGCATACAAACTTTCTAACAGTACCTACACGTTATCAGCATTCAATGCGACATACGCGCCAGTACCTACATATGTGTAGGTACGACATGAATACAGGTTTATCTGCGTAGCTGACGTAATCGGCGATGCATCGCCTATGAACGTTACGTAGTTACGGAGTTACGATCGGTTAACAGCCATTGAAGGTAATTCCAGGTCAGAGACAAATAAACCGTTGCTACCTATTCTTGTATTGTTGATTAGTTCGGTATACACAGGTGAATAGTATCTAAGCAGTACCTTTGTCGGTATCTAGGTACATACTCATATTATAAACTAGCTTTTGCCCGCGGCTTCGCTCGCGTGGATGTCGGAAATTATCCCACGGGAATGTGCTACCGGGATAAAAAGTATCCTATGTCCCATAACCCACGTGGTATGTCTAGGCGACCTAGGCGTTACGGCGTAAAAGTAACAGATATGAGACAGCCAGTAACTTTATGTATATTAGTGGTAGTCCATATCTATAGTGTGGTGATTGTGTGGATAGTATGGACAGCAGTATGAAACTGTCGGAAAGATTAATGAAAAAATATTGTATAAAGATTAATGAAAAAACTATGGCATATTGTATGGACGATGGAAACTAAGGCGAAAGCTTTGGGGGAGCCAGCGAAATTCAAATTTTCTTATGTTTTTTGCTTTTTACAGGTCAGTATCAAGTTTTATGTTGATCTAAATAATGAGTCGCAATTGTATCAAATATTTATTCATCTAATCTAACTAATATTGCAGGAGTTGTATTCCTGTATGTAATGGTTATTATTCTGTAAAGCTTTTTTGCTACGGTCGCGAATAATATTTTAATCATATTGACATTCGAAACTTACCCATTAAACGATTTAAAAGCTGTATTAAAACCAAACTTTGTTAAAAAGGGTACTATACAATTTCAGGTACCTATGTCCGGACTTTAAAAGAGACTGTGAGTTTGTTTCGGCCTTTCTTCTCAGAGTAGTAGATAGGAAACGCCAACCTCATCTAGCTTAATTTTACAATTTTTTGATATTATTATGACGTGTAAAAGTGATTCCAATAACCTATTTACAGAATAAATAATTTCATTTCATTTCAACATACAACCTGCCTGACACTGACTTGCAAAATGCAAAAAACTCAAAAAATGAATTTCGCGAGCTACCGGCGCATACCCCTTAAGAAAATCGCATCATTTGCACAACGCCATCTATCGAGTAAGTACTCACTGGTAAACTCAAACTCTTCGTTCCAAGCCAAGAGCCAAGTAGTAGGTAATAACTTTTTCATCCCACCATCTCGGAAAGAGTATTTTTAATCTTCAATATCTGAGTGGAAAAGCCGTTTTTATTCTCTAGAGGATAAAGTAAATTGAATTTAGAACATCGTGTGCACTAAGTTTGTGAATTAAAAAAAACATTAAACCTATTTACTGCTACCTCTATGGTGCCGAATATATCATACAACTTTTTTTTAATTTGTTAAAAACTCAGACTCGGAACCTTCTTGGTGTTCTTTTTTCAATTTGCTTTGTACGCGGTTCTTTACGCGGCATTTTTTCACGTCATTGTTAAACCTTATATTAAAAACAAGAAACTTGAAAACAAGTGAAAAAACTAAAATGAGTGATTCTAGCGACGAGGAAGTTTGCTTGACGCCAACAGAATTAACTGAAACTGTTAATAATGCGCAAATGAGCTTTCTCCCTCAACAATCACGCGAGAAGTATTTAAAACAGTACGATATGTTCAACACGTGGCGACTAGCAAAAGGAGCCAAAACTTTCTCAGAAAACGTTTTGCTGGCATATTTTATAGAATTATCCGAGAACAAGAAAGCAAGCACTCTATGGAGTACGTATTCGATGCTAAAAGCAACAATAAAGATGAAAAAAGACAAACATATCGATACCTATCCTAAATTAGTGGCATTTTTAAAAAGAGCCTCATCTGGTCATCAACCAAAAAAATCGAAGGTTTTCACAGTATCTGATATTGAAAAGTTTCTTAACGAAGCACCCGATTCCGTATATTTGGCGGCAAAAGTAAGTCAGTTGCACATTCAGTATCTACTTAAGTATATTAATCTCAATTAAATAGTATACTTAGTAGATGTTGATAGGCATAATTATGCGTTCATATCAATTTTATTCATTTATCTACTACAATACTCTTTACGTTACAGGTTGTTCTTATTATTGGAATAAACGGAGCATGTCGAACTAATGAACTAACACAACTTAATGTCAAAAACATTGAGAAACATTCAGATGACTTACTATTAATTAATTTACCTAATACAAAGACAAAAAGAGACCGCAACTTCGTCATTCGCAAGGAATACGTAACGATTGTTGAGAAATATCAAGCCTTACGCCCGCCTAACACTCCAATCAATCGATTTTTTCTACAGTATCGCAATGGAAAGTGTGTTAGACAGCCTATGGGTACTAATAAAATTGGCAGTATCCCACGAGAAATAGCAACATTTCTTGAACTTCCAGAACCCCTGTTGTACACGGGTCATTGTTTCCGACGAACTTCAGCCACACTTTTGGCTGATTCCGGAGCTGATCTCCTGTCCCTTAAGCGCCACGGAGGCTGGAAGTCCAATGCAGTTGTAGAGGGATACATAGAGGATTCCATCCAAAATAAGTCTAAAATATGTGAAGGCATCGTAGGAGCCATTACACTGAAAGAGCCTCAATCGGATCCTTGGACTGGCCCTTCTACATCAAAAATAAGCCGTTATGAAACACCTAACCATCTCCCTCTCTCTCCAACATTCACGCCAAGGGAATCCGATGAATCGGTACAACTATTAAGTATGACAGATAGTTTACCGAAAAACAGTACACAAGTGACTAACACCAATATTACAGTACCAAACAAAAATATTACACTCAATTTAAATAACTGTAGCAACGTTACTTTAAAATTTTCTTAATTATACCTTAGTAATATTTTGTTATAATTTAAAGATTATTCTATATTACTTACCTGTCATAATGTAGTAATTAATACCTAAACTGAAATAAAAGTGTACCTATCTTGTGATTGTAAACGTTTTTTTTTTTGCATTTAGTCATTTCCTCGCTGAGGTGGAATGAAAAGTTACGTGTTGCACTCGAGTGCAAAGATTTTTCACCTCGTGCTCTTTTGATTCCCTCGCTAACGCTCAGGATTCTAATTTTGAATCACTCGCTACGCTCGTGATTAAATTTTAGAATCCTTCGCTTGCTCGGTCATCAAAATTGAACACGCGGTTAAAAAGCAACTTTGCACTCTTGTATAACAAATAACTATTGATTGAGTGGAAAGATTCTCAAGATACGGACTATGACTATATTCTCAATCCCTTAACGCTCTTGAAGAGAGTCACGCAAAAGTGTCAATAATAAGTACTTACATGTGAATTTTAAAATCAAGAGGGTAAAGAAGGGTTTTTACCCTCATGAGGGATAATTTTAGAAAAACGTAACTCTTTATTAGTTACAAAAAGCATAAATTTTCACAGCCCTAACTTAAAAAAAAACCGGCCAAGTGCGTGTCGAACCATGCACAATGAAGGGTTCCGTAGTTGGGATGAATTAATTTATCAAACAAACTTTCGCAAAGTTTTATTGTTATTACGTCTATGGGCGTTTACTGTCCCTCAAAGTGTTAACATTGTAGTTAAAAAACTTGTTCTCGCATACAGAATGATTGGGTTTTTGCAACTGCACATGTGAGTTGGTCTATTAAAAGTTTTTGAGCCAAGCCGCGGACAGACAGACAGACAGACGGACATGGCGAAACTATAAAGCTTCCTTGTTGACTACGGAACTCTAAAAATGATAGGTTTCCCACAAAAACTTTCATCCCCTATATCCCCCCCCCCCTGCCCCTTAAATTTGTTTTGAGAAAATAATTGCCTATGTTCTTCCCCGGCATGCCATCTATCTCTTTACCAAATTTTATCGAGATCCGTTCACTGAACGGCGTTCAGTGGATCAGGCGTGAAAAGGTAACATGCAGAATTACAGACGGACAGACAGACAGAGATACTATCGAATTTATAACTTATATAAGCATCGATTTATATGGATTATGTGTGCAATTCAAAATGAGCAAATTAATTATGAATTCGGCGAAAGTCATTCTTCTACGGAGACTCTTAACACCGCGATTCAGAAAATGACGTTAAATGAACAACGCCATCTATCGAGCACGAAGTGATACTGTCAAAATATATGGGGAAAACGTTCGATCACTCTGTAAGCTATGTAGAAAATACTGTTTTTAGGGTTCCATGACTGACTTAACCCGACTTGACTTGACTTGACCTGACTTGACCTAACTTGATTTGGATTGAGTTGAGTTATCCTTGAGCAGGTATATTTTATCGCGGCAGGTACATTGGTAGTTGAAAGAAAAGTAGATTACGTACCTTGCTAAAGTGAGTAATTAATGCAGTCCTGTTAATTTAGTAAGCGCATTCGTGCCTTAATTACTCACTTTTTGCTCGATGTTTTTTTTTAACAATTGTTAAGAAATTAACATTTATCACCATTTTTTCATGATTAATTTGTATCATGATTTAAAAGATAGATAGCGCCACCTATGGCACTACTACCAAACAATGGATTTGGAAAACTTGAATTAACCAAACTTTAGATTGGGTAAATCCACAATGTATCGCGTTATGTTTCCGCGCGAAGTATGTGAACATAATCATCATAAAACAACTGTTGTTTTATGATGATTATGATCGTGTGTTACACACGTTCTCACAAACCTACCTGATTTTACGCTAGATATACAATAGATGTCGTTACGTGTATCTACATTACGTACGTAATGAAAATTCCTTCTTGAATACTTTAAACTCTTATATCTTTTGATATTTTGAAGCGATTGCGATGAAATAAAGACTAAATGAAACATCGAGTTACACACAATATTTGAGTGTATACGTTAACTATATTGATTTGGTACTTTTTACGTGATACTGGAACAATCAAACAAACTAACAGAAAAACAGACAAACAGACAAAAATTCCAAAAATGATAGAAATGGCATCTGTTGGTTATTCTTGAACACTCCACCTACTTTTTTTTTTTGTTTTTTCATTGTACAGAAACGCCTCGTCTACAGATTTATTATATGTATAGATATGTCGTATCTTTATGTAGGTACCTATTAATTACTTTGTGTACATAAATAAATAAATAAATAAGTACCTACTTATTTATCATGTGAAACAATATCTAACCTATCCATAGTTACTGTCCATAGTTACTGTTCAGCCTAGTTTACATTAGGAGATAAGTAACAACTTATTTAATTTCTAATAACATAACATTCCAACCCGGATGCAAGTATATAGGCGGAACGCTTGAGGGAGAGGCAAAGTTTGCGCCCTCACGCCCCTAACCGCCGCGGCAAGAGACGCCCTGGGTGTCGGGAAACCCAGGCACACTCCCGGCCACTGTAGGCGCGGGCTTGCGAACGGCGAGCAATGGGTAGCTCGCCGTCCGATAAGGACCAGGCCCGAGTCGATGGCGCGTTGTGTTGCACGCGCGCCTCAAAGAGATGTCAGTACAATTGGCGGGGTCCGCTAGGACCGATGCCTGCCAGGGTTGCGGAATTCCGAAAGAGTTACCGGGACCTTGGCAACAGGCAACTGAAGGAACACGGGTGGGTTTTAGTCAGTAAAAGTCTGACATGTCCTTCCGCTCCGCCCAGAGCGGGAGAAGTCTTTTGACGATTTCGCAGCCACAAAAAAAAAAAGGATGCAGGTATATGCAGAAAGAAGCGCACACAGACAGGGAGTCACTTAATCCCTTTCGATGGAAAACGTAGTTCAGTCGGATTAACAAAACTCTTGAACGTCACTAAACTGATCTAAAGATGTAGCAAAAGCAAACCACATGTAGATACATTATCGAACCAACAAAACTGATTTCCCAAGAAGACGCACTACGTTATTTATTATTTCGTCATTAAAGTGAGTTAAACGACTCGCCTACCCATTTGACATCAATTTGGTATCATGCAGAGTAGTGAGTGAGTGTGACAACAGTAGCTACAGGCTTGCCCCTGAGTGTTGAGTGTATCAACAATGAAGCCAGTTGCAATCTGCGCACGGTTGTCGACGACTACAGACGACGCGGACGCACAACGCGAAATAAGTACAGTAATTTGCTCGTTGTGGCACGAATCCAAATACACATAAATCTGCTCTACTTAGCGTAGGTAATTCTAAAATATAATTTGGACCCTAATACACCAAATAATTCCCAACAGTGCGCGATTTTTGTGGCAAAACGAGATATCTCTACCAACAAGCCTTACAAGTAAGTCGTAATTTCATAAAATGCGTTATGAACTTTGAATAAACAATGGTAGAACATAATTTTAAATCCTACATATTAAACAGTAGTCTATAAATACCTATAACTTTTAGTCGGTAAATCATTAGGTAAAATTGCGTAAATTTACACATGGCTAACTTCTGAAGCCATGTGTATATTTTGCATAATCCTCCCATGACCTCTTGCTACCTGAAAGTAGATACCTAACTAAGTAGGTACCTATATGGTACGTAAAATAAATAATGTCGGCACGGTAGGCAAGTAATAACATAATTTTTCAACTGAACACTAACTGAAACTTTTTCGAAATAATATAATGTGGAAAGATTTCCGAATCTGTGTAAAAAGTGTTATTTTAACATAAAATTCGCCTAGGTACCTACAAGCAATATTTTTTTTTAATGTCAATTAAATTACCGATTTAATTTTTGTGAAAACCAGTCTAGGGTTGCCTAATTGCCTACAGTACTGTGCACATGTCATGTCATGATTCCCATGATTCCGGTTATCTAAAGATAAGAAAGAGTTCCACCATACTCGCTAGGTCAGAATGAGGTTGTTGGCCTAAGTTATATTGGTCAAAAACGTATAATGTTTTAATTTAGATTTAGATACACAGACTGAATTTTTCTGCGAGGTTAAACGTTATCAGTGATTAAACTCTTGCAAATCTAATGAAATTATGTATAAGAAGAATTTACTTATATATAGATACCTATTTATTTTATTTAAAAAATTTGCAAAGCCGGACTTAATTCCTGAGGCATTTTCTGCCAGTTAACCTTAGAGTGATGCAAAGACAAAACATGGCAGGTGCAACATACGAGATATGATTATTTGAAGACTGTTAGCATAAATATATAAATATTTTCTTTTTTGAAAATAAATAATATTCAAGAAAAAAACTAATTAGTTGCCCCCTTAACTTACAGGCAACAGACGTTTTCAATAAACTGCCAAATGAAGTCACGTCCACCATGATGGAATAAAGATGAAAAACGCAACGTTGTTGAAGATATCAAGTGGGGATGTAATTTTGGATTTTATTAGTAAGCTCATAACGGCTGGACCGATTAAGTGAACCCATACTATAGCCCTGGCCCTACTACCTACAACCCATTGTTTCCGTCACGCCAGTGACGATGTAATACAATTACAAACCTTTCCGCAACAAGCCCGGTTCTGGCAGCCGGACTTTAGGTTTATATTAATTAAAATGTTTTGCAATAACAGTTTTGCTTTGTATACGTACTTTCACACCTGCCGCGAAGGCAATCTTGGGTTCAAGGCGGATGCAGATGGGGGCAATCTAGGAGACGCTTCTTCTTTTACACACGTTTGCTTGTTTAGTGCAGCCATCACTATTATCACATTCGAGTTCACTCACTGTTCATATATAGAGCTCATATGCCATGCCGATGCCGCCATACATATTGCTTGGACCCTCAGGAACAGCAAAAATGAAAACTTAAGACGTATGAAGTATGTAGGTACCCAAAATCGATCGCTTTGATCCCGTGACAGTGCAGTGGTGCGAAATGTTCATGCAAATCAGTATTTTAATTTCTGATTTATTCAAATTAACCGCAAATATCTCATTGTTTTTAAATTATATTATTATTTTAATTTACCTTTAATTATTTTATAACAGCTGATTAAGAGTAACGTCAGTGTCCTATTACTTGATCGTCGTTCAATTACAAAAAACCGGCAGAGCGAGTCCGATTTGCACTCCCCGAGTTCCGTACCATAAGTCGTTGTTTTTTTTAATGAGCCCTCCTCCCAAATTTCCCGGCATCACAAATGCGAAGGGAGCCCTACATAATTATGGAGGGCACTGAACTTATTTAAACATCCAAGATCGACATGCTTACCTAGAAATTACCCCTTTACCTTATAGGAATATCAATTCTAGAACGGAAAGATAACCAGAACATCTCTTTGTTACAGAATGACGTCGCCAGCTATTACAAAGTCGCCTGAAAACCAGAAGGCCGAAAAGAAATCGCCGACGAATTCGGCGCGCACTCCAGAGCGAGCGCCTTCCCGCGTTGAATCCACTACGGCCACTGCCTCCGGGTCAACGACCGCTCAATCACAATCAGAGGCTTTCAGCTGGCTAAGAATCTTTAAACTAGCAGATCTGATGATGAAACAAGGCTGCTAAATCCTTGTAACAAGTAGAAATTAACGGCTAGCAATAATTTGTTAGACACTTTAGGAATAGGGAGATGTAGTACAGTTCATAATTAAATGAATGTTACTTGTTATCAGTAAAATTAAATTATTATTTGTTGTTGTTAAACATGAATAATTATCTAGTGTAATAAAGAATAGACTTGTCATAACTCGCTGAAATGCCAGCGATGAGCTAGTGACGTCCAATACAAAACTATTATTTTTCTCTCCTCCCTTCAATGCTACAGCTACAACAAATCATGAGGATTGTATCCTATTTCAAGATGATGGGTAAGCATGGAATGAACTAATGAGCGATAAGAGGCTAACGCATGATATTGGCTTTTTAACTTTGAAGTCTTCATTCTATGCAAAACTACAACTGCCCGTACAAACTAAAATTTCACCGCATATAATAGATACTTTAAAACCAAAGACATTTTGATCTACTTACAAAATCACAGGGTGTCTGGCGGTGGCGGCCAGTTATAGACAGACCTAGGTAACGCAAGAGCACCCACTTCGCCGGGCTTAAGCAAAAGCATAAAATGCTTAACGTGGCCACTGTCGCGCCGAGTCTGCATTTGGGGTCTGCATCGGTGCGCCGCGCTAGTTGGACGTCAGTCAAAAAATCAAAAATGCCTAATTGCGCTGTGATAATTGTAAAAACTGCACAAATGTGAGCAGAAAAAAAAAAGTCAACGTTTCCTTCCATCGGTAAGTAATTTTATGATTAATATTATGCGTAATTCATTTTAAAATCAATTATTTTTAATCTTATACCCACAGTAATAAAAACATAGGTCATCGAAAGGTGTGATACTCCCTGGCCGCGCCACAGTAGAAATTTAAAAAGACATGTTTCTAGATCATTTAGTACGATGTACTATACGGAACGTGTAATGAAAATAATTGTACCTCAACGAATGAAATATAATGAAGTTTATGTGGCGCGGCTGGGGAGTATATAGTATATAGTAGTAGTATTCCCTGGCCGCGCCACCATGGTTCTTGTTAACTACTACGCGCACCCGAATATAGTAAGCACTAAATAAATGTACGCAATACGTACTCCTCCGTACGCTATAGAGATTCGGAAAATTACTTTAGAAATTATAACCTTGCGTATGGCCGCGCCACAGAGTTATTAGGCGTACCTGGGCATGGTATGCACTAAATAAATGTACACAATACGTACTCCTCCGTACGCTATAGAGAGATTCGAAAATTTAATTACTTTAGAAATGATAGCGTTGCGTATGTGGCGCGGCTGGGGAGTATACTCCCTGGCCGCGCCACCATGGTTCTTGTAAACTACTACGCGCACCTGGACATGGTATACACTAAATAAATGTACGCAATAGGCACGCTTGGTTTTCATACAGATCGTGATACTTGGGTTATCTAGGTCTATATCTATATGGAGGCGGCCGACTGACTGACAGCGAACGATAATATGGAGGACAACAAAAGGAATACGGAACATAATTACTCACCTACGCCGAGGTGGAGGAATGGTTTCACATTAAAACACAAAACTACTCGAGAGTCCTTTGATGTACCGAAACGGAACGGAGATAATACGATTATACACGAGACAACAAGAATATAGACAAATATTGCCAGCCTGCTCCACATTCTCGGTGGGAGGTATCAACGAAAACATTTGTCGAGACAGGGCGAGACGAGAGCGTTGCTCTACACACAGAGTATTTTTTATTGGCTCTACATTGTTGCCTGGCACAGTAGTATCCGACTCTCGTACGAGACGTCTTGAAATTTCTACCGGCTGCAGCTGTACTAAATAATGTAATAGGATGCAGCAGCGCGTAATGCTGTAGCATTACGCGCTGCTGCAGCCATGAAAAAAAAGTTACGAAAAGACGTCGCCGCGGGCGGCCACGGGACCTTTTAAAGTTTCCCGATGTGAATTGAGCCTGTTATCAAATGAGGCTAAATAAATAAAAACAAAAACGTTTATGTAATATTTTTTTTAATAGTATTGGTAGGTAGGAGGTACATAACACACAGGATTCTGGGTTGTTTGGATAAGGGAAGTAAAGATACAATACTATTTTCAATATGTACAAAATATACAGTTATCTCTACAAACTAGCTTTAAAACTATAATATAATTATGATCACAATATTTTTTCTATACGTACGCTCTGTTAGAATCCAAACCAACATCGAGCACACTGGCATCGGGTTGTATCCGCACGCGACTGTTGCTCTACAACAATCTAACTCACGTTCACTTTTGCTGCACACTTGAGATCAAATGTTATTTTTACAAATATTTAAACTATCATCTCGCACACCAACAACAGTCGCTAGCGAAGAAGACCCGAAGTTTCTAGACGTTCCATCCTCATATAACCACTTCATGCTAGAGAACAGAATTAAACATTTCTCGGTGAACAGAAAGGGCCCGACGTCGCTGTTTCCTCAATGAACCAGCTTGAAGCCACTGCGAAGTGGGACCGCTTTGAGGCTCGCTTCAATTATAAATAAACAAAACTATATTATACTTCTCACATGCAGTTAAGTGTGCAACTGTGTAAATTTTGTGTAAGTAGTAAAAAAACATAATATTTACGGAATAAATGAATATTCCGAGACATATTATTATTAATAATTGACATTTTTAGCATACCACTCTCAAGGATGTAATTATTAACTAGGCAGAATCCATCGATTTTCTTAGATTCTGTCACATAAATTAAATTAATATTACGACTGAACAGATAAGCTAAATAATAAAATTTACGAACAACAAATCACATAAAATGTATTAACAACAGCTTAGGAAATAACTACACCCCAGTTACAAAAAAAGTAAATACGTTCACCGCAATAATTTAACACCGCATTTATAATTCTCATAATGTTTCTTATACCATACTTTTTTCAATAGCGTGTCTAAATACCGTCATATCACTATATTTCACGAAGACTTATTTACATTAACCTCCTTCATAAGGAGTTCAAATAAGATTTTTGAGTGTACATTATTGGGCATCTGTTTGCTAGTAAAATTATAGATATTTTAAAATTAATGGACGAAGTGATGAGTTCGTTAGTGTTCCTCCTAGCCAAGTTAAGAACTGTTTGCGACGGAAATATGACAAACAATACAATTATTATATTTATACATTCTAGTTATAAACCTTAAAAAGAATATACGTAATAATATTACCTGTGCTATAAATTTATATCGTACTTTATAAAATTACAATACATAAAATATTTTGTACTTTATTTTACGTACGACAGCACAGTCGCACCATTATCTAACTATAATAATAATGCAAGTTATGTAAGATGCCTCAGCTAATCGAATCAGAAAGTGGCGCTACCACTAAAACTTAAATTATGAGAAGTACAATATTGTTAGTTTGAATTGATTGAAGGTTATCATGTAAAGCTTTCATAGTACAGCTATTTACCATAATGCGTTGTCAATATCCATAAAAAACTGTCCATTGAAAAAAGCGAATGAACAGCGGCAAATGAGGATGGCGAGTACAAGTAGAGAATAACCTGAGCGGCGGCCCGCAATTAAAGCAGCAATGAGATCCGAACGCGTCGACACCGTGCGGCCGCACGCGCGACGGCTTCATCCAAACCGAAAGAATGCGCGACCGTCATATACTACTTCTACAATGTTAGGTACCTTTTTCATATATTTGGCTGTATCCAATTCAAAATACCACTTATTATAATAAATTTTGTGTGATTTTATTCGGAATTATGTTATACTTGGACCGTGAAGGTTAGAAATCTTATAAGCCCGTGGGAATGTTAAGTGAAAAAATTTACGTAAATATGATTAATTTTATATTATTATAGTTATTATAACCACCACGCATTCGTTTGTTTGAGAACCCCGCCACGTCCCAAGCATCGCTTCTCACCACGTAACAGTGCAGTTTCTATGATTATACGATCTCTGTACCGTTACAAAGAGCGAAGCGAAGCAAAGCCGATACACAAACAATAATCGCTGGGATAGCCTTTTTTATTAAAAGGCGACATTTGGATTTATATCGCCTACTATATATTTATTAAGCTATGTTTACATTTGCAATTGAAAGAAATTTATATCTAAGTAAGTATGCAAAGTCTTTTAGTGAATGTGTTTGTAGAGAACGATGATATCGATAACGTAGTTTGACATTTGGACATAATGTACAGTCATACTGATACACGGTTTTGGTTATTTAAATTAAAACATTCTTAACATCTCCGATCTTAGCTTATTGCGATTCATTTTAATTTGGTCAATAATCAAGTCGCCTATTCCTTGACCACGACCGTGCTTACCAACAATGCAGTTCTAGTTTAACTCCAAACAATAACGATTCATTGCATGCATTGCTACACACGTTATTAGAAAGATTGACTTTCTAAACAGTATTGAACATAATTTCTGATATCGCTAAAGGCGAGGCCATACGCGCCACTGGTGTGCTTAGTAGCACACTGCACTCTATGCTCCATAAAATAGGGCTACCTACAGTCTACATTAAAAAGTCAGAATCACAGTTTATTTTCCACATGTATTTTTCCCTTACTATCTTAACTTAATTACTTAATTATTTTTTTTACATGTAAACAGTAATCATTCGACCCAGTATTCATGAGTTTTCCATTACCTACCGTAATGACCTAAGCGAAATCGAACTTTAGTACAGATAGATTCTATATTTACATAATTTAAATTATTTTAGACCTAATTCGCTTAAAACAAAATAACAATTTACACTAACAATAAAAATGCTCGATAGATTGCCACTCATCTAATCTGAACCCAAAATTAAATATATTTTTATCAACTGACTTTGCCATCTATCAATATTTTAAAAAATTTAAACTCCGAACATCGTCGATCCCAGTCGACCATAACAAAAGTATTTTACAAATAAGCTATGACTTATATCTAGCACTTAAATAAGTGACGGCTGCTTACCTAACTATGTGAGACTTTATACAGGCGCGTTGGAACCCCGAGCCGTCGGCGACGACGCCGCGGTACGCGATAACAATAAATAAACTGACGTTACATTACCAAAACTTTCTCAGAGGTATTACAACTCAATTCCTAAGACTTTTGACATCGTGAAGATGACGAAAAAATCTATTAAAGTTTCATTACACTTTACTTCTACCAGGTCGATCTATTGATACGATAAAAATGAAGATAAAAATTTCACAACCTGGCCGTATTTACAATGCTTTTTTAAAATCGAATCGACTACATCGATGGCGGTTTTGTCCATACAATATTGAAGCAAACTGATTTAGGAATAAATGCGTCCAGTCCAGGATATGTCCGTGAATAAGTTCAGGACTACGACCACAAGGTTTAAAAGTAGCCCACAAGAATGTCGTGTTCATAACTATTAGCTTGTGGAATATCATAAATATAAGAGTATACAGCGTACCTCACACGGTCGCTATAACAATAAGTAAGTGTGCGATGTCTGCAACACGATGCATCAGGTCTGGTGCGATGCGGTTTAAGTTCTCGTTTGCGAATTCGCACGAAGGAAATATGTGAACGGTAAACATAGCCTGGAAAAAAAAAAACACTGATTTGGTAGCCACGTAACTAAATAGGCAAAGCAGGTAACTAAACCAAAATGTAAGAACCGGTCAAATGCGTGTCGAACCACGCACCGATGTTTCCGTACGCGGGATGAATATTTACGCATACACAGTATTGATTTTATTGATATAACTGCTCCGTTGATCTCGTGATCGCAAGCGCGATCGCTGAGCGTGGGGTCTTAGGTTCGTTTCTCGGGTTGGGCAAAGTGTTATTGGGTTTTTCCATTAGGAATTTCTTAGTAACAACCCGGAGTTTGGAAGTTGGCCGGGCGCCGTGCGGGCCCACAGCGAGGGCCGGGCGCCGGCTCTGACAACTGTGAGACTGCACATGCACTGCACTGTAATATCTCTCGCGCCGAAGGCTAGTCTTGAGATTGGCCGCCATGGCCGAAATATGGTCTGGAGGACTAAATAGATTTTATCGACCGCAAAAATAAGCTAAATATAATAATAAAATAAAAATATTTTTCTAAAAAACTATGTAAAACAACGCTGTCGTTATAACCAAAAAAATAATTTAACAAAGTCACTTAGAAACATCACCTTTATTTTAATTATGGGATTCAACAATAGAAAATTCGCTTTTATGTGTCGCAGGATAAATCTTTTTTCGCGAAAATCATAGGATTATCGGCCCCATCTAGCCCCATCCCGAGTTGTATTGGTTAACATACCTGATGATGTCCGGGGGGTGCGATGTTAACAATTCCGGCAGCTTGTTTCCGTTGTAGGTACGTAATAAAACCGGCAGTCAGGTTGGTCGACTGCTGCAGTACATCCATGTGGTCGCGTCCGCAAGGCAGCGCTAAGAGCATACAGTGCTCGTTCTCCAGCTGGAAAATGATCGTAGAGTTATAATATATCTCGTCACCTCGTCACCTCTCACCTCTCACAGTCGCCGGCTCACCTTCATCTTGCGGTGCACCTGCTCCAGCTGCGGCTGCTCCAGGCGCATGCGCTGCGCGATGCGCAGCAGCGGCGTGGAGCCGTCCGCGTGGCGCGACAGCGTGTCGCCGGCCACGCCCGGGTTGCCGCCCACGAAGTGCATCTGGACGGCGGCGGAGTCGTTCTTCAGCGCCAGCAAGCCCTGCCACATGACCGGGTAGCGCTGGAACAGAGCGAGGAGATAAGCCAAGGAACGCGGAGTCGAGACAGGCGCGCGCGGCTGGGCGGCACTCACCCGGAGCAGCATCTGCAGCGAGTCGGCCTCGCGCGGCACCTGCGACGCGTGCGGCGGGCCGGGCGCGGGCCCGGGCGCCGCGCCGGGCGGCAGCGCGCCCGACAGGCGCGACGTGCCGTGCGCCGGCGGCGGCGAGCGCCCGCAGCCCGCGCCGTAGGCGGGCGCGTGCGGCGCGAGCGGCGCGTGCGGCGCGTGCGGTGCGTGCGGCGCGTGCGGGGCCAGCGCCGCGTGCGGGGCCAGGGGCGCCAGCGGGGCCGCGGGCCCGCGGCTGCGCACGTCGGGCGCGCGGTAGGCGTGCTCGCGCTCGGCGGGCGGCACGCGCGCGCCGGGCGGGCGGCGCAGCTCCAGCGGCGGCGTGGGCGCCTCGGAGCCCTCCGCCTCCAGCGACCTGTGTCCCACATGCGAACCGTTTAGACGACTTTTCTATTTCATATTGTCTTGAATTGGTCGAAATCATCATCACAATAAATAAATAGTTCTACAAAGAATAAACAATTATATTAATCAGGTTTTTAATGAAAAATTTCTGCTGTTTCTTATAGTTTAAACGGCACTTTATTTTAGAGCATATTTCTACTCCATTTACAAAAAAAAAAACTAACTAGCTAGCTAACTAGGAGACCAATCGATCTATGGGAAAATCGATTGTTCATCACAGATGAGGCATTCTATTAATTTATAGTAGATAAATACTTGTAAACGTAGCAGAACTAAATAGATACGTAATTTAGCATATTATTCAAATGCTGAGTAAAACATTACCGAGTATATGGTGAAGGCGTAGCTCGGGTCTCATGCTGAGTGGCGCGGAAATGTTGCTGGTACATCTGATAGTGTTGATGTGAGAAGTGAGGATACATTCCATCGCCCTGTAAGCGCAAACATACAATGATTACTCTCAGTTTAAGTGAAAATATAGAGTTTTAAACCTTTTCTCAAGTCTTAATATTTTATTACGTTGTGGTATACCGGAGTAACCGGAGAAGTTTGTTGATGTGCAGGCGGAGGACTTCCAACTAAATCAGCAGACTTCCGGACGGCATGAACAAAATTGAAATATGTACACTTTGTAGATACATTGCTTAGTAAGCCAGAGAAAAAATAATTACCATTCCTATCTGGCCTTGAGGACTGATTGACGGCACGCTCGCAATAGTAACTCTAGAGGCGGCACCTGAAATAAATACAAATTAAAGTAATGTATTTTATAATTATTATACATATCATATTGAACCGTAAAGAAGTACACTAAGAGATCCGGAGTAAACTTATTTAGTCCAAGATGATTAGTCCGGTAAATGCTGATAATATCAATATTTAGGGCCAAAGCAACAGGGTAGCTCGCGAAACTCAAATTTTCTTACGTTTTTTGCAGTAGAGGTGAGATGTACTGGATAAATACTGAGTCTTAGAAGTACGCGTCCGTCTAAATACTTATTCTAAAAACTAGATCCACGAGTATTTAGGCGTCTAGAGTTTATTGACGTTTCCTTACCTAGCGAGTCTTCTTAAACTCTAGTTCGACATCGAGTATTTTCGGTTTATGGATTATTAACGTCTGTTAGAGTACTCGGTACGCGCAGGTATTCATATCTTTTCTACATTTTAAAGTACTTAAAAAATCTTATTGAAAACTTCCCTTCCTTTGCAGACTGTCAGCTTATTTTATAATAATTATGATATTAATAGAAACATAGAAAAAAAAAAATACAAAACAAATGTTGTTTCTATATGTTTACCAAACTTAAATAACTTTAATGCACGCTGCTTACCAAGGTAATAGAGATTCAATCAGTATGGCCATTAAGGTTTAAAAACGCAAAACAAATAAATCGACTCGCAATTTCGCAAACATCGAGTGCCAAACATCTCAGAGTCCGAATGAGTCGCAACTAGACGCGAGAAACGCCATACCCTTAAAATACTCGAGACGTGTTTATGTGGTGAGCACGGAATAGGTCTTCAACACGTCCAGTCAAAAACCTATTCCAGTAACTTCTCACCTCTAATTTGCAGGTTAGTATCAGGTCGTATGTTGAGCAAAATATAATTCGTTTTCATTTCACTAATCAGTCAGTTCAAATAATAAACGGCGGTGCATACTGACCGGGGTGGTGGTGGTGCGTGTGCGGGCCCACCACGGCCACCTGCTTGAGCAGCTCGGGCGCCGCCGGGTGCGCCGCGCCGCGCGGCAGGCTGGCCGTGGCCGCGTAGCGGAACGCGCGCGCCTCCGGCTCGTCGAACTGCTCCGCCGGCCGCTCCACGCGCGCCGAGCGCACCAGCAGCGGCGTGGCGCGCTCGGCCGGCCCGCGCGGCGCCGGCGTGCTGGGCGCGGGCGGCGGCCGGTGCGGCAGCGCGGGCGACTGCACGCGCGCGTCGCTGGCCTCGGAGCCGCCCACGGGCACCAGCGCGCCCGGCACGCCGTCCGCGCGCCGGCCGCGCGCCGCCTCGCCGCCCGGCGCCAGCGGCGACGACGCGGACGAGCCCGCCGCGCCCGACGTGGAGCTGGCGGCGACCGCGGCGTCGAAAGCGCCCGCCAGCTTAGCGCTGATCTCGGATATCATCTTTTTAGGCGGTTTAGTGATGGGCGTCGACGTGGAGGGTGGTGCAGGAAGCGCGTGCGGCGCAAGAGGCACGTGCGGTGCATGCGAAGAGTGGGGCACGTGAGGGGCGGCCGGAGCGTGTGTCGCGGGCGGAGCGTGGGTCGCGGGCGGAGCGTGAGTCGCAGGCGGAGCGTGGGTCGCGGGCGGCGCCTGTGTCGCCGGCGGCGCTCTGGCCGCGGGCAGCGCCAATGGCGCGGGCGGCGCGGCCGCAGGCGCCGCAAGAATGCCGGGCGGCGCGGCCGCGGCCGCCGCAAGGATGCCGGGCGCCGCTTGGACAGCAGGCGCCGCTAAGACAGCAGGCGCCGCTAAGACAGCGGCTGCAGCTGCGGCGCTGCGCGGAGCGGCAGCGGGCTCGGGTTCGAGCTCCTCCAGACGCGGAGCTTTCGAGTCGCGTGTGCAGTCTCTGATGTTTCTCTCGTCGCCGCTGTCGATGGACGCGTCCGATAGACTTCGATCCCTAGTTCGTTTGGCACCGCGAGGCGATTTCCGTGTGTCAGACCCTACAGGCTTCTCTTGAGTTGCTTTTACGACGGCTTGTCTCGTGGGCCTCTTCTTGTTTGGTTCTTTTCCTGTTTTAATTTGTCCAACGGGGCCCTTGATTACGTCCTCTATTATATCGTCAACTGTGCTCCGCTGGACGTCTTTCTCTTGGAGCCTCCTTGATTTGCGAGTGTTTGTTGACGGTGAAATGAATTCTTCATTTTTTTCCTCTTTATTTTTTTCAATAGACTTCATTTGTTCTTTTTGGGCTATACTGAGAGTTGAAGTTGCTGTCACAGAAGAATGACCTGAGAGTGGACTCTTGATGGTTAAGATCAACCTGGGACGTGTTTCAGTTTTATTGGGTGATGTAGCAGTTTCATCACCGGAATCTTCATGAAAATCATAGACATCCCCTGGCATTGTACTTCCACTATTATTAACTAAAGTTTTTACTTTCTTGTCTACTTTAGCTCTACCTCTTCCCCGTTTTGCTGAAGTTCCTCCTCTCGACGGTTTAGAGATTTGACGAGTCTGTACTCTATCTTGACTTTTATCTATTTTCCTGCCTCTCACGTTACGTCCACCTCGTTTCGCAGTAGCAGCTGGTATGATTTTATCAGTTACAATCTCTTCTACTAATTTATTCTCAATAACATTTTCAATGGGAGGGTTTATAGTCATTGATTTTATGTGAGGTGTATGATTGATTAACTTTTCTGAAATCTCTGGGCTTACTTTAATAGGATCAATATTTTTGCTTATTTCGTCTGATTTCTGACTAATTTCCACATTTTCGTTACAAAGAGAGTCCACCTTTTTAATAACAGATTCTAAGTTTACATCTTTACCACTCCAAGAGTCATTTTCGTCAGTTTTTATTGGACTACCACTACCTTGGGAATCTTCTGGCAACAAGAGGTCAAAATGGGGCTCATTAGACTGAAAAAGGTTTTCTATATTCAACGACATTTGTTTTCCACTAGATGCACTTTTAATATCAACACCGAATACGTCAGTCTTTTCTTTGACTACAGGTTCAGAAGGTAATGGTGTCTGCGCTGAAATATTGTCCAGACGAGACAAAACTGTAACTATTTCCTTTGGTTGACCAGTCATATTATCTTCTTTTATTTCATTATTTTCTCTTTTTTCAATGTTAAGAGATACTGGTGGAAATTGAGATTGGTTTGTATTTGTCATATTTTCCATCTTCAGATTATCCATATTATTTGGTACAACTATGTCGTGATTTTCATTACGAGTTGTAATTAAAGTTACCGTTTTACCAACATTAACTTCTAATTTCTTTTCAGGATCGTTACTTATTTTTATTTCATTTGTATTGTCTTTCAACAATTCTTCAAAGTCTGTCTCACCTTTAGCAATATTTTCATCGGGAGAAATAATTGATTTCGATAGTAAATCTTTTTTGTGTTTCACAGTTTCATCAACAGGAATAGCGGGTTTGATTGATTCAGGTTTTTCATTTACATTTGGTTCACTTTCCCGCAAATGATTTTGTAAAACCAAGGTCTTGAGTGGTTCTTTGTTATCTTTATCAAATTTGGTACTCAATTTAACAGGCCCTGTTGAGTTACTGGTTTTTAACAATAACGGCGACACATTAGTAATACTGGTAGTTGTAGTGGTAGCAGAAGTACACAATCCCAATTTAGCTAGAACTGATGGTGGTCTGATTGTTGCCATTGATAACACAGAAGTGGGTCCTTTTTTAGTGTCTATTTTTATAACGTTGCTAAGAGGTGCTTGTGATAATAGCCTTTGCGAACCTAAAGAATGAATAACATTAGAACCTTGGCTTCTGTTGATCGAACTTGCTTCTAGAACATCACTTATTCTTGAACTCGGAGCAGATTTGTTACAACCTTGTATGATTGATGTCGTGGCATTATTTACTGCAGCGACATGTATTATAGGAGTTGATCCAAACGGGATATGACTTATTTTATCTGATTTCTGTGGCTGGTTTTCTCTTTTATCATTTAGTTGACTGACAGTATTTATAACCACTTTATTGTTAAGATGCACAGTATTCATGTTACTGACATGTATGGCATTTTGCATGGATATCAATCGATTTTGAGCCATGACTGTCGGATTGGTACTATGTTGAAGATTCGTTGGCGACAAAATAATTTTAGTATTTTCATTTGTGTTTTCTGAAATACTTCGCTGGTCAGTCTTTCTACAGTCCCCCGATATTATTTTCTGTTGATGTATCAAAGGAGATGTAGTTACACTAATTCCTTTATTTTGCTGAATTAAGTTATTGACAGTCATTTGTTTAGAAATCGGAGTCAAGACTGGAGTAACAGGTAAACGATTGAAATGGATTGGTGTGCCTTGGGTTTGAACTAAAACTGAATTAGGTCTATTAGGTGACAACATTGTCCTAGCACCATGCGGTATATGCATTGTCTGAATAGGGCTTAATGGAGGCTGCTGCATTCGAACCACAGTCACTTGGCCTGGAGATCTTTGTTGAATCGCATTAGGTGACGCCATTCCTGCCGAGTTTAAATTTTGTGGTGATGTACTTAAAATTGCCATATTCGTTAATCTTGGTGAGGTCATACTTTCACCCTGTGAACTAGCTTTAGGACTCTGCAATCTAGGATCGTTGGACATACGAGGTGATATTACAATCCCTTGTGGTTTCTGATACAAAATATGAGGCTCTGGAATTTTTATAGTCGGCGGTTGCATGTTCGGGGTCTGAGTGCGAATCATTTGATTGATGACTTGATACGGAGCACTGACTCGTGTCTGGGCCATAATTGGTCTTGAGGAGTTATTTATTTGCACATTTTGATTTGTGGGGCCTTTTATCTGAACAATATTCGCAGTTATATGGGTGGGTTTAATTTCGTTTTTTTCTCTACCAGGGATAGAATTACTTTGAATGTTCAAAACATGTGGTTCCAACAATTTATTATTCGTTAATGTCCACGACGTAATCACAGGAGTTGCCGTTGATGTAATCACTTGGATATTCTCCCTCTTCGTTAATTGTATCTTAACATCTGTTTCTTTGACTTTAATATTAGAATCGTTGGGAGTAGTAGTTACTGTGGGTACCGAGTTTGTTTTCCTATCAGAAACTACATTATTTGATACATCCCCACACTTCTTTTGGTCAGAAGCAGTATTCAATGCTTGGTTTGTTGCTATGATATTAACTGGTAATTTTTCTATAGCATCTTGAGCTGCTTCATCAGTTTCTTCAGTATCAGTATCAATTAATAACAGGTCATTATCAGAAACAGGAGTGTCTGGCTTCATTTCCATCTCACTAGCATTTAAATTTTGCACTGCTTGTCGCATTTCTTCTGCGTCTTCTTCCGGAATATTTTCATTTTCTATTGTGGCAATTTCAATTTCATTAGGATGTGTCGAAATGTTTTCGGATTCTTCGTAACAGCTAGAAAAAGTATTTACTTTACCTCCAAAACTTTCACCCAGCAATGCAGCAACTGCATCCTCTGTTTCTTCTTGTGAAATAATAGCCCTAGGTTTTTCGTCTGTTTTCTTATCCGCTTTGCAGGGTGATATTTCCACAGCATCGGAAGACTTTTCAGTTTTTTCAGTCTTGTCTACTTCTTTTTCGGAACTTTTTATATTTCGCACTGCATCTTCACATGAGTCGCCGTCACTACTTAAACTTGATAAGAAACTATCTTCAGTATTATTATTCACTTTGCTAGGTAAGGGGTCTTTAGGTAATGGCACTTCACTTATATCTGTTACAATTGTTTCAAACGGTGGAGGCATTGGAATTTCTTCAATTTCTATTTCTTTACTTTCTACATAATCCATTTTACTGTCATCAATTACAACGTTATTAGAATCTATACTTTTAGAATCTGTATTTTCATCAGACTGTATAACAATTGGAGGGCTGTCTGTCAATCGAGGCAAACTTTGGGATCCTAAAGGTGACTGACGATTTTCAATTTTATCATCAAGACTCACTGTCTGTTCATCGGTTGGCAAAGGTATGTCTAATAGCATTGTTTTAGGTGAGACTTCCGCATTCTCAATCCCAACTTGATCTGCTTTCTCGAGTTTATCTTGGTGATAGAAATTATGATGTTCTTTGCGATTTTGCCTGTCTTCCCTGCTTTTCTTTTTCTTCCTCTTCTTCTCCTTGCACTCTCTTTTGAATTTTTCTTGCTTAACTATTTCGCTTATTATATTAGCGTCAGAATATTTAATGTCACTGTTTTCAAATTTGTTAAGACTCTCAGAAAGAGTTTCTGCTCTAAGGCGACTATCATCATCTATCAAAGAGTCGGCAAAAAGGCGAGCCTCTATTGCTTTACTTACAGCATCAACATCTAAACTGTTATCATCTTCTTTGAAAAAACGGTTTTCTTTACGTTTTTTCTCTTTTTTACGTCTTTCATCTTTTTCTTTCATTTTATAATCGGAGTTGTTCGCACAAAAACTAGTATCGACCTCATGTGAGGAAAAGTCTAATTTAAGAGCCGCGTGCGTTCGTGTGTCTCTGTCTGATTCATCTGATAATGGCCCAAAGATGTCTTCCATTTTTCCATCTTTCCTCATGGCATTGCAAATCGTATCGGTAATAATGTCAAAATTGTTGTTTGCTATTTTCTTTTCCCGTTTCAATTTATTTTTTTCATCACGGTTCTCATCTGTGTCAATACTATCTCGCAATTTTTCTTTTCTTTTATCTTTTTTAGTACTGTGTCGACGTTGTTTTTCAATGTTTTTATGTTTATATCCTTCTAGTAAACTAGTGTCGCTGTTTTCAACTTTTTCGTCATCAGAATATGTTGACTTATGTTTTTTCTGTTTTTTCTTATGTTTCCTACGATGTTCCATAGAATTTTTATTACACGCAGATTCGCTTTCAGAGGAGAAGTCATTACACATTGATTTAATGTAACTGGATTTGTATCCATTGTCATTATCAAGATTCAATTTTAATTTACTATCATCACTGTCACTCTTTCCAAACAAGTTTAACAAGGAATTCTTTTTCGTTATAATTTCGTTCGACTCTTTAGCATCATCAATTTTCGTTCTTTGTGTAGATTCAGAATCAGAAAGGAGTTCTTTTTTTATACTATCAAGAAAAGAAGGACTCTTGCTAATACTTCTTTTGCAAACTTCGTCATCAGATGTGTCGGACATTATGCGAGTTCTAGAATTTTTACGAGACAATTTGTTACGCAGATCTTCTTCATTAGTACTCCCATCAAAATATTCATCCGTTTTATCAGGGTCATAATCATAGCTATGTGACTTTTCACGTTTTTTAATCACAATATCATCGTCTGATGAGTTTTCCATGGATTGATATTTCTTTCTGTCCTGATCAGAGTCGCTGTCTTCATCCCAACTTGATCTCTTTTTTTCCTCTCGTTTTGCTCTACTTTGTTTTAACTGACTAAATTTGGCCTTAATTTTTTCTTGACGCTTTTCTTCTTCTTGTTTTTGCATATTTTTACATGAACGAGCTTTAACTTTGTCATACATAGAAATGTATGTAGGACCATCGTCAATTATATCAAAAATTGAATGTTTTTTAGGTTCATCCGAATCAGAACTGTCACTGCTATGCACAGGTTTACGACTTTTCCGTTTGTTATTATCAATTTTTTCATCTCTACTTTTACGATCCGTTGACATACGTTTCTCACGAGCAATTTCTTTCTTTTTCTCATCACACTTCTGTTTCTTATCATCTTTATTCTTACCCATAAATTCAGTTGGATGCAACGCGTCCCTTTGCAATTGTAATTCTTGTATTTGTTGCAACTGTTGTATGCGTTTCTTTTCTTTCATCTCTTTTCGGAGAGCTCTTTGCCGTTCATCTTCTTCACTTGAGCGCAGTTCTAATGTAGCAAGAAAGTCTAAATCATTCTGAAGTCCGTCAGTAGCTGTTTCCATATTAGGTTTTTCTTCGTTTTCGTCTCCGGAACTCTTTTTGAAACATTTAATTCTGTCCACGGGTTTTGTATCTTTAGACTCGGTTCCTTTATTTTCAACATACGTTACATCTGGAGGTTTGACCTGATTCTTCTTATCATCTTTTGTTTTACTCTCTATTATCTTAGCAAAATGGCCTTTGCTGAATTTAGCAGTTTTATGACGATTTTCAGGACGAGACTCTTTAGATTCCCTTCTTTCAGAAATCTTTGTGTCGCTTCTACCCTTCTTTACGTCTTCGTTAAAAATATCAATACTATCTTGAGATGACATTCGCCGCTTATGTCCAATGTTCGATGGTAAACTTGAACACGAATTTAATCGTTCCTTACGCTTGGTATCAACACTGGGTGAGTCAAGAGAATAGTGTCTTTGCTTTTCACTCATATCTCCTTTTGATTTTATGTTATGTTCTAGCGTACTTTCATTCTTATTTTTATTATGATTTCCAGTGTCTTTTTCTTCTTTGATTTCAGATTTTATGAGTAATTCTTTATCTGTGTCATGTTTCACAAATAGCTCAGTGTGTTTTAGTTTTGGTTTTGCGTCATCCTTTGTTTCACTGATTTCCAAATCTTTTAACTTAGATGATTCGTGCGAAGCTCTAGACGTTGAGGAGTCAGTAGAATCTTTCCGACATAGTTCCCTGGAAGTTTCATCTCTGGATGATTTACGATTTTTCACAGATTCTGATTCTTTTTTACTCTCTCTTTTTGAGTCATAATCTTTCTTTGACCTATCATGTTTGTGTTTATCATCCTTTTTCACTTTGATAGATATGTAATCAGTATCTACAGATTCCTTTCTCTTTTCTCTGTCACTTCGATCTTTTCTATGATGATCATGCCTGTAGGATTTTTCGTCGCTGTATTTTAGTTTATCGAATTCTTTATCAATTTTGTCTTTCTGGTTTCGTTCTCCATCTTTTTCGGCCTTATTTTTATCATAATGATTTTTTTCACCATGTTGGTCCTCCTTCGGTCTTTTATCTTTATCGTTATTTCTTTCAGATTTACTACTTTTCGACCTATCCTTTTCTAGGTCACTTCTTTCTTTTTCTGCTAATCTTTCTTTGCAGTGTCTAAGTTTGTCACGATCTATTCTGATGCGATCATCGTGATTTTTTTCACTATCCGTGATTTTTTTATCAGGTAAAGTAACAATGATATTTCTTTCCTTTTCCAATGTTTTATCGAATTGAATATTTTCTTTTTCGAGTTTTGTATTATGGTAATTGTGATTATGTCTATCCTTGAGAACTTTTTCAGTATTTTTCATAAAATCTTGATTAAATTCTGCATTATTAGATTTAATTGAATTAACTGCATTTAAATGATTTTGCTGCATTTCAAATTCAATTAATTCTTTGGTAATATGGTTTTCGTGTATTTCTCTGTTTTTGTGGTTATCAGTTTGACAAAAAGGATCTAATTTGTTTTCGCTATCTAAGTTTAGTCTTTCTTCGTGTTTGTGAAGCTCTGCTTTAATAAGACTTTCTTTACTATATTTACATATCTTTTCAAATTGTGATTCATAATTTTGACTTTCATTAAATTTTTCAACTCGTTTCAGCAGCATTTCCATAACCTCTCTAGCACTATTATCTTCCAGATGAAAGGTAAGAGAGCTATTCGTTCTATCGTCCTGGTTGAATATATCGCCTTTGACAAGGGTGTTATCAACTGCCTTAGGTTGACTATCAGCACAACCAGTTGTTTGGCTGTTTAGGCTGGTGGAGGCAATGGAACAATTACTATTTCGATCGCGACTAGTTAGGTCACTATCCTCGCCGTCAACGCTGTTCTCAGTCCCGGCAGTCGCGATCAACGATTCGGCTTCCCCGTCACCCGAAAAATAATCATTTACTTGCCTCTCGGTTGGCTTCACATCGCTGTCAAACTGAGCAGAATTGTCATTCTTATCGAGCTGAGGTTCGGGTTGAAGTTTAGGCTCAGGTTCAGGCTCCGGTTCCGGTTCGAGCGGAGGCGGCAGCGGTGGCGGAGTGCGCGGGCGGCCGCGCACCTCGTGGCACAGGCTGGCCAGCAGGCGCGACACGCCGTGCTCGGCCAGCTCGTCCGGCTCCAGCGCGGCCGGCGCGGGCGGCGCGGGCGGCTGCGGGTGGGCCGGGAAAGGGTAGCGCAGCGCGCGGGGCGTGGGCGCAGAGATACGGCCGCGCGGGCTGCTGCCCGGGCTAGGCGCGCGCCCGGCTCCCTCGAGTCGCTCGGAATCCTCGTCGAACACGGAGCGCTTTGCGAGTAACGATCGCACGACTTCCGATGGTTTCACTTCGTTGATGTCGACGTCGAGCAGCCGGTGGCGCAGGCGCGCGCGGTCCGGTGCGTCAGTTATCGCTCGCGATCCGTTGAGCTTTTCGTCGAGGCTGCGGATGCGTTCTTCCAACGACGGCGAATGCGGCGCGGAACCACCGCTAGAAGAAGTAGCGGACGGCGGACGCGGCGGCGAGTCGGGCGCGGGCGCGGGCGAGGGCCGCGGCGTGCTGGGCGCCGTGCGCATGAGCTGCACGGCGAACTTGGGCAGGGGCAGGCTCATGGGCAGCGGGGGCCGCTCGCGAGGCGCGCGGCGCGGCTCGGCGGGCGGCGCGGCGTCGGGCTCGTCGCGCAGCGGCGTGCCGGCGCGCGAGCGGCTGCCCGAGCCGTCGCGGCGCCGGCGGTGGCGCCGCCGCGCGCCGTGCCTCTCGCCGCCGCGCGATCCGGAGCGTGAGCGACGTGTACCGACGCTGCGATGTCGCTCCTGCGTTAAACATTTTCATTAAATATCGATTGGTAAGTGTTCAGTTTTTCATGGACTTTGTGATGATACAATGTTTACTTTACTTTTTTTTTCCAAAAATATAATAAAACAAGAAGAAAACAAATAAAAAATCTAAAATTTGTGCGCACTACGCGGCAACATAATTTTTGATAATAAATAAAATAGAAGCATTTCATAAAAGAGTTCCTGAAATCTTTTTTTTTAGTTACGCCTCACCTTCGAGAGTTTTCGGTCATCTGGGCTGGAGTCACGGCGGTGGCGCCGTGCTCGATGCGGCGACACCACCACTGACTGTAGCCTTTCCTCGTAGGGTGTATCTTCAGGTTGTGGGCTTGATCCTACTTCATCGTATACCCTGTTAGACGATTAAACGGGTTTAATAATATGCTTGCAACATGCATCTGTTGCACATAACCGACTACAACTACTCGGTCGGCTTGTTACCTGTACCGTCGGTCTGCTGCGTAGTCAGTTGGGTCGTAGGGTTCTAGTGCAGAGTAGCGAGGGGTTCTCGAGGATCCCCGACCGTAACTAGAAGCTCTCGATCGTGACCCACTCCCGTCAAACCTGGCACAAACAATTTGCATCAGTTATTTACACCATAAAGTTAGATATACAATGATTTGTTTATTAATACGAACCGAATGGGTTCATGACGAGTAGATGGAAGGTATCGAGATGCAAGATCTCCGCTCAGTCTTTCAGAACCCGTCAACGCTGCCGAACCGCCATGCTTTTCCAATTGTTCATAAAACGCCTCCTAATAAATACAATTGAATATTTAGTCATGATAAAACAAAGTCATCGACCGAGAAGAAGAATGACAAAATAAAACATACTCCTGCCTAGTAATGGCAATTAATGCGATTTTGCGTTCATTTCATTAGCATGTGAATTCTTGAGTCTTAGCACGTTAATTGCTATTGCTATGCTAACTGCTAATATGACGATAACTGGTAATAATGAAGTATGTGAATTTTGTTAATATGCGAATTAAAAAGTGCGTTCGCCTTAGGACGTCTCCTGGCGTATATTTATTGCGTAGATATTGGCGTGTATTATATATTTAAGAATATCTGCCGCTGCGTGCGTCGACGCTCTGACGTATAAAAGTATGAAAAATTACGAATAAATTCACTTAGCATTTCAAAGAATTTCGCAAATACATTTCATTTGCTAAACGCTAAACGAGAATTCACTTGCTAACAATGAATGTGAATGCTAATTAGTCCATCACTCTGCCCAATAAAAGCGGAGTTCGGCAGAAATAAATCCATTATAGATAGATATTCGGCAAAACATTCCGTATCGATTTGATTACAATGGTTATCACTGGTACTTCTCATCACTACTTAATATTATAAAACTACCGAACGGATTTCCATACGGTTTTTCACCAACGGACGGGATGATTCATGAGGAATGTTTAGGTATTCTATTATATACCTAAACATTGCTCATGAATCACCCAGAGGTCGGAAAAAATCATGCCGACTGAGAGCTTTACCTTGGCCTTTACCTTAGTGTAAACCAATAGTTATCAGTGACAACGTACAACCGCGGTTTACCGCAGGGTCTTGACATTTTGCACAAGTGTTCCATTACTACGGATTTTTTAAATTTCATCCCCTAAAGGGGTTAAATAGGATGAAAGTTCCGATAGAAAAACCTATACCTATAAACATAGAGCAAGCGAAAATTTAAATTTTGGGCATCATTGCCACACACGCCATTAAGAAGGTTGGCTTTCGTGCCAACCCCAATTATCTACTAAAATATTATTATTATTAGGTACCTATTTTACCGCCAAGTCTCGATGAAAACTGTTTTTACTCTTTTTATTTTTATTGAAAACATAAATTACTACTTATCTACTTAATAATATAGTTAGTTAATAACTTTATGGGGGCTTTCTAATAGTGGTGTGATCTGGTGCTACGGGCGAGCGCGGGACGCTGCGGCGCGAGAGAAAGCCTACTTCGGCGACGTTGTTCCCGGACGAAGAGCCGATTCTACTCTTTTTACCCAAATGCGGCGAATTCCAAATGATTATTAAAAATCGTTCGTTAATAACTTTCGTATCTATTAGTCTCTAAACTATACCTCGGCGAATATAAAAAGTACTTATACCTCCAAATAAGTTACCGGGATGAAAATTATTATAAGAGTAATAGGAAGCATGTCGGTTACGGAAGTAGCATCACCTGACACTCGCGCGAGGCGTAGTCGACACAGAGGCGCGGGTGGTCGGGCTCGGCGGCCGACACGGCGGCGGCCACGCGGCGCAGCTCGCGCACGGCCGCGCCCGCCGCCGCCGCCTGCTCGAAGTGCACCAGCGCCGCGCCCGCCGCGCGGTCCACGCACACCGACGTGGCCCCGCCGCATCGCGACACCGCGCTCAGCACCTACACACGCACGCACTTCTATATGCTTGCTTTGACGTACTTTCCCGGGCCCGAAACCATCCTACATTAGATCGAGCGTGATAGATTCGTCAGAGCATACGACTCATGTATGGCCCCAAGATATTTCATGTCAACGGGTGGTGCCAGAAAAAAATAAAAAAAAGGATTACACCCAGGTTTAAATAGAATTACAGTTATTTGGATAGAGTCCGAATACATTGTTATTAAGTATAGCTATGAATCGGCGTTTACTTTTATACCAACTTTTTGGCGCACCGGACGTTGGTTTGGTAATGTTAGATTAGAACTCATGTTTATTTTTGCAATTATTCGGACCTCACCCAAAGAGTTTGAATGATTCTAGGTAGGCCCTGGTAATCTAGTTATCTTTATTCCGCTAGCATTACCCGTGTAACATAAAATTTCTTATTTTTAAAGTTCATTCCACAAAATTTTGTCAAGGGTGAACTTAAGCCCTTGTTTAGTTACATTTATAACCTACGTATACATTGCGGGCGGGGGCGCGGTGTCGAACGCACTAGTCTTTAGACTTTACGCCTCTGCGTTTTTTCACTTGAATACTGTCTCAGTACTTAAACATTTTTATTACCTGCTTCGATCTAAAATTGACTTTCAGTATCTCGAAATTAATACATACTAAACACTGTTTTAAACTTTCGCGGATTATAGCTACACTTACCCAATAAATTAAAAATAAAATTTAGATGGTGATGATTATATTTCTACGAAGTTGTATTAATTAAAGATACGACTAAAACACATTAAAAAATATAAAAATGATCCATGACCACCAATGACCAAATAAGTGAAATATCGTCAAAAAAATAAATCGCTAGGTTTTTATGTGTAATTTTAATACGAAATATTATGCTGAACAAAACCTGAATACCGAAATGTCCATTGATTCATGATCCCATACATATCCTATGCTATAGGCAGTATTATAATTACCTGCTTCTCCGTATGCTCGGTAAGGCCATCCACCCATACGCAAGTGGTCGCAACAGGTTTTCCAAAGCCAAGTTTCACACGCGAACCGCCCACATTTTCGCCATCCATGGCGCGAATAGCTTCCACAACACTCGAAATTGATGCGTACTGGCAGAATGCATATCCTGCACCTCCACTGCTACCCTTTTTTATATCGATCTCAATTATTCGTCCGAAAAGTTTGAACTTGTCTCGAAGTTGTTGTTGCGTCACATCTTTCTCTAAATTACCGATGAATAGCGTCCTCGTAGCCTGTAAAACAAAATGTAAGATTATTATAGGTCCAAGGTGACAAATTGTTTCTATAGCATATAGTGTTTATACAACAGTGTTATAAATCACGAGTCAACTATCCGAACAAAACAAGCTACGACATTTTTTTATTTCGGTTTTAGTCCTAGACTCGTTATGATTATTATAAAAACATCTCATTTAAAACAGATGTCATTTAAGCGCGGTTTTTTAAGTGATGTTTCAATATTTGTTTAGACATTTTACACATTTTTCTGATGGTAGGTGTTATATGTATATTGACGTTAAAATTTTCACAGTTCAAGAATGAACCCTCAAATGAGAGCAGTGTATCTATAATCGCCCCTAGTACTCGAATCGTTCTCACAAAACAGGTTTTTTTTAAAATATTTGTCAAACCATATTAAAGGGCTGCGGTAGTACGTTTTTACAAAACGATATTTTTGATTTTAGTATTTTTAAATTAGGAATATGCCAAACGCGGTTTCAATAAACAGATTTTTTATTTTTTATCAAGCATATAAAACTACACAGTTGGACTAGCCGGCTAAGTGTAGCTAGCACACCAGCCGCGCCGGGTCGCTAAGATACCATTGTACCCAGAACCGGGGTGATTTGCAGCACACCGCATACCGGTGCGGTACGTGTAGCATACCGGTGTTGAGAACAGTTTTCAAATAAAAATGGGCCTGGGCAGAATAATTAACAAGAAAACATTAACATAGCACTTAGCACACGCAACAATGATGATATGAATACCAATAAATCTAGTATCGGGGATAGCTTCGCGCTCCATGAAAAGTAATATTCCTCAAATCTCAATAAATCATTATAAATACTCATTTTATTCCCATGACTAGGAATTTTGTATCCAGTCTGACCACTAAAGATAATTGATAAGAATACATGAGCGGCGATATAAGTAAATACAAATTATACGTATTGACGAGTTTGTTACACAATTTCAAGGATACCATCGGTGCAAGTGAAAAATCCGAATCCGAGTATCCGTCCGAAACTCTGTCATGTCCCTATACTTGATTAGAACATTCCTTCAGGAAGATTATGAAAAGTTCCCTTAGTCACTAGATAAGTTGAATGTTCTAATCAAGTAACTAAGGGAGACTTCTTCTTTCAGCATCGTTCGGTGTCTCCTCTGCGACGCTTGGCGACTGGTCCAATCCTACTACAAAACTTATTAGAAAGAACGTAATTCAACGCTGTAAGACTAATTAGCATTTTCAAAAGCCAAAAACATGTTTCTTTTACTTGCAGCCATTCTTTGGTATTGATAAAACTTGTTCAACACTTTCATCAACTTGATTTTTAGAGACATCCGCAATACACTAAACGACGGGCAATTTCATTTATTTAGTTAGTCATTATACATATTTTTAAATTTATAAGTTATTCTAATTGTTTATTTATACAATCAATACTTCTTGGGTCGCCCCAATTCAATAGCAAACAATAATAACGCAATCACCAATGTTCTTTTTTATTTTTACAGGCCATGAGTGATTTGATTACCTATTATGAAAATTATTAATTATTAATTTCAGAAATTTCTTTATTATTCCTTGTTTATATGCATTACATAGATCTGAGCTTGATTTTACCGAGATTTGAGGAATATAACTTTGATATACTACAGAATTCGGCAGGCGTGATGTTTTCTGAACTGGAAATCGATTCCACTCAACAAAAACTTAAACTTTTGGTTATTTAGTAGTAAAATTATCATTGGCACGTTTTGATTTCTGTTTCTTTAGTCGGCTTATTTACATATCGAACGCACTAACGCTTGCAGCCGCATAAGCGTCGCATGTAGACAGACGGGTTTAGCATGTAAAGCGCGAGTTTTTTCTATTTTTATTTAGTATGCTCAGTGGTAGCTATAATAATATTATTAGTAAGAACGATTGCATGCACTATTGGTAGTATTTTGATAAAACTTGCTATAAATATAGGAAGGCCTATCTTTGTAAACTTTTTTATGTGTCATTTCCCTAATATGTCGATTTTCATTCGTGAAAAACAACCATACCTATCGATTCAGGATAATAACGGAATTTACTTAAGGGGAAAATGCTAGAATCTGAAATAAATAAAGGTGGGTGAACAATAGTTAATACTTCCTTATTTGGTGACAATTTAAGACTTTTCATTCCTCAACTAAACACTAGCACCCCTATCATAAAGGAACGTATTTAATTCATTTCAACGGTTTTTTTTTTTTCAAATGACTGCCACCAAGCAGTATTTAGATTTTAGAGAGTACAATTTTGAGCAAAAATTAGGGAAGTATATAAATATTTGAAAACCATGTTCTTTGTTGTTACGTTCATAATGTTGCTGGAAATTTTACGCCGGTCTAAATATCATTCGACTTTTTTTTTTTACGAAAAGCACTATATTTAAATATCTTACCTTCGGGTGGTACTCATCGATATCAGTCTCGTAAGGTTTAGCCGAATCTGCATCTTCATCACAGCTTTGATGAGGCGCCACAGTGATCTTACAGCCAAAAAAAAGTTTATCTTGTGATACTTCCAAGGCCTTCTCCACATCGGATGGCTTTTTAAAACGCACCACGGCATAGCGATCAGCGTTTTGACCAACTACTTTAACCCATACAACTTTTCCATGTTTCTTGTATTCATGGTAAAGTCCGTCCTTCAAAGAACTATCAGTAGATCGTGTCGGTAGATTTCGCACACAGATTGCCAAAGGTCTACCACTCGCCGTTGACGCCCACTATCAAGACAAAAATATGAAATGTTATTTGAAACTATATTTAAAAAAAGTAGATTTATGACAAATCATTTATGAATTATTATTTACTATCCGTTTGGGTCAGTACTACATGAGCGACTACCAAGTTTCAATTGACGTTCTACTAACGTAAGAAATAATGCTGAAGGACCTGGAAATATTTATATTAGCCCCGCTAGATGAACTTACCTCGATTCCATAAAACCTTTAATATTAAAGGTTTTATACAATCACAGTTAAAAATCAAGGGCATACAATAAAATATCGTGTAAATGGTAAGTTTTAAAGTGATGAAGGGCGGATTTTTATTCCTCAGATGAAAGGTCTGGAAAATAGACCCTTAAAAAACACTAAAACGATGAATTCGGCACGCATATTACAGTTAAATCATAAGTCGTATTCATTTGTTCAACATTAAACGTTCGTACAAATACTAGCGACCCCATGCTTCGCACAGTTTTTATGACTTGACAAAATATCGAGACAGCGTAATATTAATGTGTTATACACATAAAACTTCTGAAATAAATTCGGTAAATGATAGTAAAAACCACATCAAAATCCGTTGCGTAGTTTAGAAGAACAACGCGGTCACAAAGACAGACACATAATACACAAACACACAGACAGATATTATTTACTTATTAATATAATATTATAAATTCGAAGGTAACTCTGTCTGTCTGTACGTTACCTTTTCATGCCTAAACCTTTGAACAGATTCATGTACCTAGATCTGTCTGTCTGTATTTACCTTTTCACGCCTAAACCACTCAACAAATTTCAATAAAATTTAGAGATAGATGCGATCCCGGGGAGTAGCCTAAGTTGGGGGGGGGGATATAGGGGACGAAAGTTTCTATGGGAAACCTATCATTAGGGGACGACATTTTATATCGGAAACCTATCATTAGGGGGCGAAAGTTTATACGGGAAACTTATCATTAGAGGACAAAAGTTTATATGGGAAACCTATCATTTCTTAAGTTAGGGCTATGAAAATTAGAATGTATGCTTTTGGTAACAAATAAAGAATTACTTGTTTTAGCGTTTTTCTTAAATCATCCCTCAAGAGGGTAAAAAAATAAAAGTTATAAAACAAAAAATCCGGAGTCACACGTAATCTGTTTGATTTATGCTATTTGTTTGGGGTTATTATCCTTACTAATATTATAAATGCGAAAGTATCTCTGTCTGTCGCGCTTTCACGCCAAAACTACTGAACCGATTTAAATGTAATTTGGTACACAGATAGTCTAGAGCCTGAGAAAGGACATAGGCTACTTTTTATCGACATACCACGCGGGCGAAACCGCGGGCCGAAGCTAGTATACATATTATGTATATATTTTTGAAATGAGCTTTATTAAGCCCTTTCATTTGATACCCAACATGGCACAATATTTTTTTTTTGTGGTCACTGTATGTGCTCTAGGTGGCGCAATATTCTATTTAATATGACGTCACAGCCTATAACCAGTCGATGATCAAGACGCTTCCAACGATATCTCATTTCTAAAATTTTGCCAAGCAGTTTAGGAGATATGAGGGAACACATGAACATACCATACATACATACATACATATCGGTCAAAATCATAACCCTCCTTTTTGCTTCGCCGTAGTCGGGTAAAAATAGGGGTGATTTTAATAACCATGTATTCAAGAGATTTAAGGGATTGGAAATATACATGTAGTCATGATTACATTAATCTTATTACCAAAAAACCGAGTTTATCAGTTGTTTAGTCTAGACACCTTTTAAACATGACAATTTCTGTATGTAGTTTGACATAAAACTGACAATAAACACGCGTTGAACAAGTGTCTAAGTTTTTGTGGTAAGGCCGTAAGTCTTTATTGCACTCGGTCAAAAGTTATTACTACTTGACTTGGAACGGGGTTTGAGTTTACCAGTGTACTCGAAAGATGGCGTCGTGCAAATGACGCCATTTTCTGAATCGCGGTGTCTTGATAGACCATAACATGGGTTATGGCACATAGAATACTTTTTAAGCGACTTCCTCAAAAAGGAGGAGGTTCTCAATTGACCTGACTTGATTTCCGTACGTCTTTTTCGGGTGACCACTGAAAATCAGCGCTGTGCTGTGGGTCCCCCATAGCGCAGCATCATGCTGAATGGAAGCCTTCTTGTCACAGTCATGAAGTGCAGCTGCCTATTATTTATTTTTATACTCGTTATCTCATATTTGTACTTAGATCTATTTTGTTTAATATTGCTGATTACTGTTATCTTTTTGTATGCACGTGTTTCTGTGACAAATAAACCTATTTTTCTTTCTTCTCAATTCGTCCGATAGGTTTTTTTTTTTTTTAAATCGAGCCACATGCTATTTCAAGAATCATATCATTAGACAGTCTAATTATACCTACCATTTTTATGTTTGATTGAAGAACGTTTAGATTTTGAAATAAACAATGTTTGTTTTTTAATGTTATTTCCTGTCTTTATGTTTTTGTTAACATGATAATATTGCCATTTAATATGGAAAAATACAGAAACCAAGTAATAAAATATTTTTTTGGCCCTATTATTCAAATCACTCTCGCAACTAAGATTAGAGCAGCATTGTCATCTATTATTGCCGTAGATATAGACTGTGTAATCTCAGTAACGAAAAATATCGCCCATTGGTACAGAGTCAAATGGATTTTGATCGGATTGCAGGCGAGTTGGTGGTGAGTTATGGTTACCCTAGGGCCTGTTACGGCTTCATATGGTCTTTTATTTTGTTAATTAGGGTTCCGTACCCAAAGGGTAAAACGGGACCCTATTACTAATTACATAGTATTCATCGGCCTGTTCGTGCACTCACATTCACTCTTCGGTGGACAAACTGTTGTTCCTTAAGCAAAGTGTTTAGACAAAAAAATCTAAAATCAGTTTTCTAAAGCTCCAGATACCATGTATCTCCTAAACACACGTTGCAGCTTTATGCAGAGCCATAAGGCTACATGTTGGCGAGGGCTTGGGAAGATTTTGAAGGAGTAATAGCTTTATTAGTAATATCTTTGAAGGTGGCTTGGTGGTCCAGTGGTAACGGCCTCGATTTACCGAGTTGTCGAAGTCGTGGGTTCGAACATAAGAATTGGAGCATAGGAGTCAATAAAACCAGCCGTGTGTGTGTTGAACCGTGCCCATAAGGGATCTCGCGCTCTAGACAGCCACGACCACGACCAATGGTCGCACCGATCAGGTAAACTATAGAAACCGATAGGAATCGCGCACTTGGTCGCAACGGCCAACTAGCCGGTTTCTATAGTTTACCTGGTCGGTGCGACCACTTGGTCGTGGTCGTTTAGTACGCGAGTACAATAGTCGGAATAAATATTTACGCATGAACTTGCACTATATTTATTTTATCGACGGCAAAAATAACTTTGTGTTTCAGAGTATTTCTCAAATAAACTGAAAAATAAAGTTATTTCTGCGGTTGTACCTGTGTGTGTACAAGCGCCCGGTTGTGGTTTGCGAAATTGCGACTTTAGAAGCGCATTTCTCTCCAATTGTTGACAGTGTGATAAAAAAGTCACTTAGAAACACCATAATCTTTTTAATTATGGGATCCAACAATAACCTACACGCTTATGGCCACAGATATTTTTTTTCATCCCTGGACTACATGTATGGGTGTGACACCCCTTATCGGTAATTAATTTTCATTATTTTCTAGTAGTAGATTTGTGTAGAATTTGTAGTAGTAGAACTCCTTGACATGAAGCTTATCCGATTGCTAGGAAGTACGACCCATCATACAAAAGGTATTATGGATGGTACATCCTAGAAATCGGCTATTTCTAGCGCAAACCAGTTTTGGGACCGAAAATCTTGGTATGGGGTGGGTGTACGCCGATAAAATAGCGCAGGCAAATGAGTCATTTTGTTTTTGAGTATACATCACTTAACTACTCATTTCCGGGTCTATAATAAAAGGCGACGGTTACCTTTATCTGCAAGATGTCTCATGTCATTATACTATTAACACTTTGAGGGACACTAAGAAGTTTTATTGTGTCTCGTTCAGGTCCGTATTACAGAACGTTCCTCAAGTCCAGTTTGATCTGCAATCAGTTGATCACTGTTTGAATCAGTACTTGAGCATTGATCTTATTCCAGAACGGTAATCAATCTATACTCAGCTGAATCAAGACTCAAATCGAGCCTCAAGCAGAGATGTGTATTTTCTATGCATCAGCCTGTTTTCGTTTACGATTTATTATAATAACCGACTTTGATCAGATCTTCACTAAATTAGAAATATTAAAATACACCATAGAAGCCCAGTTATTTAGGACATCAGCGTTATTATTTCATTCCTGAATAGTAAAATGCCCCATTTATTGAAGTAAAGCTCTTTGAAGTGAAGTATAGTAATTTTGTAAGCAAAATCGTCAAGCTTGTACTTGTATTTGTGGCCTTAAATAAGTGTGCTATTTAAAATGTCAGTATGTCAAAACATCAGTGTGAAAAACATTAGTTTGTTGTTTGTATATTTTAAACAGACAGACAGACGGACATGGCGAAACTATAAGGGTTCCTTGTTGACTACGGAACCCTAAATTATTATTGTTTAGCTGATTTTATTCCTAATACTTAATACTTTTAAAATGGCAGGACGGAAGAAAAATTTTAGTACTTTGGAAAAAAAAACTAAGTAGGTACTAATAGAAATTTTAAAAGACTTTAAACATATTTATATATATATATGTGTAATAGAAAATAAAAAAACTGGTAATGTCAAAACAGTAACCAAAAAGGCTGCTTAGATCCGTATTGCGGAGAAAATAGTTCCCCTAGTTGAACAGAAGAAATATTAACAATTTGACATGACAATCTATGCTCAAGCGCGGTCTCGACCACATTTGGGTGATTACAGATTTGATCACTGCTTGGGTTCGATTGAGTAACTGAGTAGCGATCTAAAATAAAGCCAAACTCAGTTGAACTAGGATCAATGAATCTATGCTTGAGCAACGTTCTAAAATTAAAAGCGGACTTAAAACTAGTTTTAAACAGAGATCAATACTTGAGTTTGCTTCTGTAATACGGACCTAAGTCTCCTTGAATGCGAAAGATACACAGCGAGTGATTCCAAATTCCAACTCGCACTGAATAGTATTTTTACTTAGCTATTGCAAGACCTTAATTTATTTTGTATATTACCAAAATAACACAATCTCAACAAAAAAATGCCATTCGGATTTTGGCGGTCGGGACCCAGAAACCGCTTGAGATCCGAATGGCATTTAATTGTTTTATTTTTTAATGTATTTTAGGAACCTATAGATACTGGTAGAAAGTTAAATAAATAGTCTGACAGATGGATTTCGACATTTTAGGAAAGTCGTAAGAAACATATTAATTTGTAACTTGTTTCATCGAAATCAATGGGGAGAGACACTAACAATTTTTCCAGCTAGGTAGCATTATCTAGATCGCAACGTTTCGTTACTGGTGTTGTTTATTTGTCAAAAACCATTTTAACCGGTTATTGGAATAATCTTTTAATGATTTGATTTCAAATAAAAGTGTACACCGTTTTCCTCCTGATGAGGAAAGAAGAAAAGCGTGGGTCAAAGCCTTACGCACAAAAAAAAGTAGAAATCAAGTTCAGCGGCAAGGTATAGTGATCACGTTAGACCTGTCAATTAATATGGGGAAAGCGCATATACTGACAGCTACGTTACCAGCGAGGGTGGCGTCATCTGATCTGTAATTAGCTTTGCCCTTCCCTCCCCATTAAACTAACTTGAACCAAAGAATGCTAACTTTATTTAGCTATCACGTGATAAATCGCGCTGAAGCCTCACACGTATTTTTTTATTCCTACTTAAGTCAATCGCCTAGGGCTCCAATAGGAATAATACTGCAGTGATAATTCATAAATAGTGAAGATTCCTTTCAATCTTTTAAATATAATGCTTACAGGGTAATAGAATTTGAGGAACACTATTTCGCATGGAGAGCGTAGACGTCACCATCAAAAATAATTTTAGTAATAATAATTACTTTAACATCTTCAAGGGTTTGCGATGTTTCGTTACATTAAATTAAAAAAAAAAAAATACATCCTGGTACATGGTGAGCTCAAACTAGTTGCTATGCCTTTGGTAAACAATAGGAAAGAGCGCAATTTTAATAATGTATGACGTTAATTTGCGCCTATTTATTATTCCAAAGAAATTCATAAAACGAAATTTTATATTTAGTAAACCCACCTAGTCTATTGGTACAACGAAGATTTGAGGTAAAGCCGTATACGACTAAGAAATTCTAAGAGAACATACTTGGTGTTGTAAGGACGGCGGTGTACGATGGTTGTTATGGTGGGAAAGCGGTGGTTGTGTGGCTGGCGTCGAAGCACGTGAAGTATCGCTTGGCTCAGGCGAACTCGAGTCAGATCGTGAAGAGCCAGAACCAGAGTTTCGCCGCCGTCGCCCTCCTTCCGTACCACCACCAGGTGTACTTGGTGTACTTTCACCGCCTGTCGCGCCGGCCACTCGGTCGCTACTTGCATACCATCGATGGTGAGGAGTTGTTCTGAAAAAGATGTTTTTTTTTGTAGATCGTGCTACTACATTTATGATTACAACAACATTAGTAAACACACCGGGAAAAAATAAGTTATTTAATAAAAAAAAAAAATTGAGTTTTGGTGACGTCCTTTAAGTGTGGTGGTCAGGTGCGTCGTAGACTCGTAGCCGTAGTGCACGCAACTGCCACGCGGTACCGGCGCACGTATGAACGTGGTCGAATCAAAAGGAGTATGAGAATCGAAGCACGTCGTGTTCTGTAGTTTCTGTCTGGGCAGTGGTAAAAAACGTGAGGCCAAAACTGCCTTTGGAGGAAAACATTTAGGTGTACGTTTTTTATATGAAAAATCTATTTAGAATTATTATTGTATGCAGTGTTTATGATAAGAGCGTGACCGCCATAATATTAATTTTCGACAATTAAAAAACGAAAAATAATTTATTGTTGTAAAGGACTGTCAACGCAAGAGCAACATCAATAAACCGTTCCTTACTGAGACACTTTAAAAAATCATTAGCCACCCTCTCAGTCGCCCGATGCTATCTTAATTTAAAAGTGATTGGGTATTACTAAAATGCACATAAACGTGTGGGGCAGCTATTGTTGGATTCCATCCCATGATTAAAAGGATTATTTATGTTTTTCAGTGACTTTGCTATTGAAGTCTGAAACACTTTATTGAGGCATGGGATATTTACGGTTACAACCACAGAAATAACTGTTTTTCAGTTTTAATCGAGAAATTCTATGAAATACAAACTATCTTTAAGGGCGGTTAAATCAAAAACTATGCATCCGTAAATATTTATTCCTACTACTGGGACCCTTCACTGTGCATCGACCGCCACGCACTAGGCCGGTTTTAAAATTAATTTTGTCGGATAAACGCACTAATGATACTGAATTTTTACTTGTGAACCGATTCTTTTGAAACTTGGCACACTTATTGTAGATCTGATGACACTACAACATAATAGAGCTGGAGTTGATCTGATGATGGAAACGGAAGGCAGTCTAGAGAGCTCCTCAACGGTTTACAGCAGCTCCATCATGTTAGGGCTTATTTAATTAATCTTGATGAGGACTTTACACCTAGCTGTTGTATTACTGATATCGAGGGTCTGGTGATGGAGACGGAAGGCTGTCGAGGGAAGTTCTTATTTGGAAGAGAAACTGAAAAGCGAAAAATAAATTTAGCCGATGTCGAACTAGCTTAAAAGCAACCAAAATGTTAAAACATCAGTGTTACGGAACAAGAAATCATTTAGGTTTATTTTTTTCTTAAATGACACCAAACAAACAAAAAGGCGCCAAGTAAAATGATGGCAGCTTGATTGACCTTCGTTGATTGTTTGTTGGTCGCCGCCTCAAAATTAGTTACTAAAATTAATGTAGGAACTTAGTTAAGACTAAAAGGTTTAAATCGCTTGTCAGTTTCTATTTTCGCCGATAAAATCTTTTGTAAAAAAAAATGTTTCTTCTTATTCAGCGAATGCCACGTTTTAAATATAATTTTGCTGCTTTAAATACCTTTCAACATTAGAGGGTGGTGTAGAATAAGGTGCCGTTGAGTTGTTGCGCTGGTACCTGCCGTACGCAGCGGGCGTGTTACCACGGCGACAATACTCTGTAGCACTATCATTTGTACCACGCCACGTAGCGGGTGCAGCCGCAGAGGCAGCTATTGGACAAGTATTGCTTGAGCTATCTTCCCCGCCACTGTAAAGAAATGTTTTCAAGTTAGTAAGAACATAATCTAATCTCTAAGGTGCGGGCCACACAGAAGAGACGTGAGACGGGACGCAGACTTCACCTGGCAAAAAACGTATAGAAGAGTCAAGACGCAGGCGCGTCGCTTTTAGATCTGCATACAAATTGCCGCGGCTGCGTTCCGTCCTCGTCTCACGTCTCTTCTGTGTGGCCAGCCCCTAAGTTGCGATTAGGTAATTAGGAACATCTCAAAACCCGCCCATGACACTAAATTCTGTTAAATTAATTATGAAATGGTTTATTTTTTCTGCTAGTAAATAATAGATACATTTTTGTTCAACCATTTATTTGTTTTGTCACATGGAATCAGCACGCTTTTGCGACTCCAAAAAAAGCTTTTGCAATTAACAGTCGGAATGTAACGTGCTAACAGAAAGTTGCAGTAGATAGAGATAGATGTGCGTTATAGTTCCCTTCGCCTTTTGATTTTAAATAATCTTACTGCGTGAAACCGGGCGCAAAGAAATACTTATAATTTTAATGGATTTTGTGTTAATTTTTAAAGTTTCCAAACCTTAAAAGGAAGCGTAAATTTTATTTTATTTCATCATAATAATATAAAACCCATAGATATAAAAAAAACAGAATTTAAAAACTTCTTTCTTATATTTATGGTTAGACCAGAGAGCACCCAGTCCGGCTTACTTGTAACAGTTCGATCTTAGGGGGATGCGCTCGGGTAGCCCGAAATTCAAATTTTCTACGTTTTTTGCAATTTGCAGGTCAGTGTCAGTGGTTGTATGTTGATCAAAATATGATTTGCAGGTCAGTGTCAGGTGATTGTATGTCAGTCAAAATATGATTTGCGGGTTACCCTGGCACTAGAAAACAAAAGCTTTAATTAACATATCGTTATCGGTGTCATTTAGAGGAAGATGATTGATGAAGGCCAAAGAAAAGATGGATGGATTGTGTGACGGATGATATAAAAGAGGAAGGAGTGAATGATAGCGTGACGGTTGAGGAGAATAGAAGAAGAAAACGTGTTGTGCCGACCAAAAGTAAAATGGTACAAGGGTAGGAAGATGATGATGTTCGATATCATGTACAAGTACAATTTTTTGTTATGTATAGTTTAGCGGCCTCGAAGATATAGCAAAAAAATTGCAGTGCAGTCAATGACTATACAGCGTCTTTCTGAGTGCTCATGCGGGCGACTCAGGCTCACCGACACATATATGAAATTGCACTGTTACTAAGATAACAACAAAAGTGGCCATTTTAGTTTTGAGCAGTTATTGGATCTCTACACACGCTATTATTTTGATACCTTTTCAAACATTTCTGCAATAATAAAAACAATTATGAGTTTCTGTTCAATTAGATGATGTGGGAAATCGTCTAGAACATCCAGCTATAAAAAAGATGGTATAACTTTCATCGGTAAGTAAAATAGATATCGTATTAGGGCCGATTCAGCCAAACCCAGATATCTTTTATTCGCGGGATAAAATTGACATCTGACAGTTTTTGCATAGAAAATCTGTCAAAAATTTAATATTTACTCGCTGCATTGGACTTATAGTAGGGATAAAAGTTTGGTCGAATTCGTCCTAAGAATAATTGCAGGGCTCAGGCTCAAGCCAAGCTAAACTGGTTGTTTACGTAAAATAACACAAAAATGTACACCGCGTTGATGTCTTTTTGAAAAGTCCCTTTCTCTCACTCGGGTATTGTCATACGTCTGTCCCTTTTTATCTGCACTTATGCGTCTACTACGCATGGGCGACAAGTCTGTTGTGACAATTTCAAAATAAATTCTACATTATTGACGATAAAAATTACGATGTTTCCTAATGGTAAAAAAGTATCACTTAATGTTTACATTTTAGATTTCAAAATATTCCGGAATTGAAAAGAAAAACCGGATTAACGCAGATCACAGGGAAAATTGGTTTCCAAAAAAATATAGCGTTGTTTATTCAAATCATTTCGCAGCAGATTAAAGGTCGCTGTACACAGCGGGCGCGGCGCGGCGTGACCGGACGGCGACGCGACGCTGAGCAGTTGTAATGTACTAGATATTATGGACGACGGTGACCGTCGCGCCACGCCGGCGGAGCGCCGAGCGCGAATACAAGTCCGGGCGCGGCGCGGCGGGGCGCGGCGGAGCGCGGCGCGGCGGGGCGCGGCGGGACGTTTTTGATTCATTTCATGCAAAAAATTCCGTTTACGTTGTTTTTTCTTAATAAGCAATAGCCATGTCGGAAACAACAATAAATTCTCATAAGACATTCAAATTCAAATAATTTATTGTGCAATTAGGATTTTACACGTCGGTTTTATCGATATTGATTTATTATTGCAAAACTGACTTGCGCATCACTGTTTGGAACATTCGTCCTGACATTGGTGCATCGGCCAATCACAACGGCCCGGCCCGCAGTGGTGAGTCGTGCGTCACTGACTATCAGGTCTCAAGTGGTTTATTTGTGTTTGAGTGCAGTGTTTATACGTGAGCGTTGACCTTAAGGTTTGATATGAACATGGAATTGAAGTTTAACTAAGTAGTCACAAGTCAATTCTATTAACAAAACATACTTATTTATTCAGAAACGAAACTGATCTTCTTAACTCGATGAGTGAAACACTGTGTCAAACAGTTTCTGGTGATTTACAAAAGCTAGTATCGTATGTCCTATTCCAGGTTCCGTTCCGTTAAGCCGTTTGAGCGTACCTGCCAGGGTTGCGGGAATGTCCGAAAGGGATACCGGGACCTTGGCAACAGGCAACTAAAGGAACACGGGTGGGTTTTAGTCAGTTAAAGTCTGACATGGCCTTCCGCTCCACCCAGAGCGGGAGAAGTCACTTGATGATTTCCTGATCTCAAAAAAAAAAAGGCCGTTTTAGCGTGAAACCGTAACAAACAAAGTCACTTTCGCATTTATAATATTAAACTTACGATAGTTACCTATCATTATGTAGTAGTTTATTTGCAGTAAGGACGAACAGCGAGATTTTAAGATATGAGTAATTAGATTTAACAGGACCTGCTTTATAGTTAGTTCAGTTATTGGTCTTATTTGAAGTATTTTGAATACCAACGGTTTATAGCTCGGTTTAGAGGTGACTTAGATTTTTTTTTCTATAGAGAAATTTTATGTAATCTTGTTTTCGCCAAACATAGGGACCTAGCATCAATCCTCAAATTTTATTTCAAAATTAATACTGCAGTATTTTCGGCATAACGGAGGATCATGCTAAGCAATATGAGGTAGGGTACGGCTTTAAATGAATCACAAATTTTTGCAGGCTATTCGTAAGTGGCACATTAAGTAATTTTTTGTTTCTAGTATTTTGTGCTATGATTGCTGTGTTTAGAATGTAGATTAGATACTAATAATTTGTTTACATTAATCAGGTTCTATGCATATTGATATTGATAAGGATATCATACTGTCATTATGTTTAAACATCGTTGAATGCCTTCACCTTAGGTTATAAATTGCTCGAATGGCTCGTTTGTGAAACACAAATACAGGGTGTTGGGGTAAACCGTTATCCTTGAAACCAATGGTTTGGTGTCATTTATAAAACGTAAAATCAATGGAAAAATAATACTTTTTTTTTCTTTTTTTAAAATAACATTTTACCACTCGAGTATTTCACCCTTTCACCTATGCGCTAGGGCAACAAACTTGCGTCTCAACACGGGTGGGGGTCGCGAGACGTGACCTGACCGGCCGCGATCGCGACCCCTCCCTTAGTCAGTCAGCTGTTTCGCTTGCGAGCACGGTGTCGGATAGGTAGATACTTTTTAAAATATTTTAATGAAAATAACGTTTTTTTTTGTTGTTACTCGGTCATTTATTTTTATATTTAAGTCAACTACCCATGGTTTGAGTGACAATGGTGTTCACCCTTACACCCTGTAAAGCCTGAATATCGGCTGCATTTCCCCACAGCAATATACCGGGCGACATTACACTATGGAATTGTCTTCTCAAGCCTTTTATTAATATACACCAAATTTTTTTTTATTTTTTTTTATTGCTTCACCATGAAGCTACAAGTTTTTTAAATATGTTTCTTGTTGACGTCTTTAATCCGCCATTTGAATATTATATAAACATAACCTAGCCTATATCCACCACACGACTAGACTTGTCTTGTACAGTACAACTATTTTCTTAATGTCTCTAGGCAAAATGCGGCGGATTAAAGACGGAGACGACGACGACGACTGGCGAAACACAAAGTTTGCTGAGGCACATTAAGAAAATAGTTGTACTGTAAATATACTGTACTAGCTGCGCCCCGCGGTTTCACCCGCGTAAGTCTCGATCCCGTGGGAATATCGGGATAAAAAGTATCTTATGTGTTAATCCAGGTTATAAACTATCTGTTTGCCAAATTTCATCAAAGCCATTCAGCCGTTTTTGCGTGATTGAGTAAAAAAACATCCAAATACACAAACTTTCACATTTATAATATTAGTAGGACTATATTATATTATTATTATTTTGTATATTTTTACATATCTCGGGACCATGGGGTCCCGGTCTTTTGGAAGGCGTACGAGGGGCCGACCAACTCGGAGAGGCCCCTTAGACAATTTCAAAAGGAATGAGGCACCAACCGACGATTATCCCTGTATGCACTATGCAAGTGCAACCAAGGACAACCCCCGGTTGGTGTAGGACTATTGCAGAACATGGTAACAAAACATATTGGGTGGCTATAGTGGACTGGATACCTAGAACTATGGAAGGACTATGGCTCCTGCCTGATCAATGTTATGGTATACACGGATAAAATGGCAGGTGGTGACTTGCACACTCAATAATGGACCCCCGAAAACAGTCGCTAGCACACAGTGACGTAGCGAAAAGGGGGCAACACTTCCTGAGGTGCTTGAGGAGTGGAGAGGTATTCCACGGCTTTCAGAACAATCCCAGAGCCCGGAAGATGGTCAAGATCCCTACGAGCACTTACTGAAATAGTTCCTTCCTAATTATAAAATTATAAATATATTAGTATTAGAATAGAATTATACCGAGTCGGTTTAATACAACAATAAAATACTGTATGAATTGTATTTTATTATTTGAACTGAAATATTTTAAAATAATGTTTTATTTCGCGCAGAATTCGTTACAATTTGGGTAAAATCACTTTTTCATTATATATAGGACTTTATGTCCAAAGAAATATAGCATAGAACTAACAGAATATATTAGTAATATAGCATAGTACGACATTCAAGTACATATACATATTGTATGTACTAAGTACTATCTTCGATAGTATTTTGTGTTTTAAACGTGTCTCGGTAATACAAATTAATGATTTCCAAAAGAAATGTCTTGACATAGAAAAATCAAGGTAAAAAAAGCGGAAAGCGGGTTGAAATTAGTAACTTGTGTGCACAATGTTTTATCCTACAGTCTATGTTGGTGTAATACTGTATTATATATACCGTTTTATACAATTCCAACCGTATAATACTCACAGTATTATACAGCCTTTACATCTCTACACACGACCTAGACAAGTTTTAAATATAAAGAATCGCACATACATACATACATACAAATATATACATACATACACAGATAAGCTACTAACATAATTTAAATCTATTTGTTAACACAAGTTTTTGTTTTATCCTTACTAATATTATAAATGCGACAGTAACTCTGTCTGTTTGTCTGTCGCGCTTTCAAGCCAAAACTACTGAACCGATTTAAATGAAATTTGGTACACAGATAGTCTAGAGCCTGAGAAAGGACATAGGCTACTTTTTATCGACATACCACGCGGGCGAAGCCGCGGGCGGAAGCTAGTACTTTATCATTTTAGTTTGTAAGGTATATGTCTATGGGCCATCATCGTAGCCTGAAATAATAGTACATTGCTGTCGCGGTCTGCACTGGGCCATTGACTGGTTGATGGCCAAGGCTTCTATAGCACTTTTCTCAAATAATGCGCGGAAATTCAAACTGAGTAAAATTAATTATAAATTCCAGAATCAATGACGAACAACGATAATTTTTCACGCACCCATATTTTCATTTGTTCCTTATTTACTTTGATAAGTTACCTCCTTGGTTGCCATGATTGTGTTGAAGTAAAAAGTTCGTTCCATTTTTAAATAACACGCCAGATATGACTTTTTTAATTTTAATTTATTTGCCCGCTAAACACGACAGATATGGGTTTTCATAGTAACATTGCCGGCCGCATCCTCATTTATTTATGATACTATTATAAGAAAAGAAAAAAACCTTACAGCAACTAAAAAGTTCAAAATAAGATAGTGAGAATTTCCTGACCAATGCATTATGAGACTGAGATTGATTGCCTCGTTGGTCTAGTGGTCGCAAGCGATACTGCTGAGCATGAGGTCCTGGGTTCTATTCCCGGGTCGGGCAGTGATATTGGCTTTTCCTATCTGGAATTTCTCATACTATAGGTACACCTCTGCCCAGCCATTCGGGAAAAACAAGGCGTGATATTATGTATGTTAATGTTTGAGCCATACTCTTACATAAGGGACATCTCAATCAGTGATAATTGTATAAATTTTTTTTAATAGCTTTTTCATCTATGCTTTTATTAATAACTGTCTAAAAGTAACTATGAGTGTTTGTGATTACTGTACAATTATTATGAATGTAATAAGTATGTAACACAACATTTTAAAATGATTAAAGCATTATTTAATTTATATAAAACACCTTTTTTCACTTGAGGCTCTTAACTTTTGACCTGCACGCAATTATAATAAAAACTTGGATTATCTATCTAACTAATATTATAAATGCGAAAGTTTGTAAGTATGGATGGATGGATGGAGGTTTGTTACTCTTTCACGTAAAAACTACTGAATGGATTTGAATGAAATTTGGCAAACAGATTGTTTATAACCGGGATTAACACATAGGATACTTTTTTATAACGATATTCCCACGGGATCGAGACTTACACGGGTGAAACCGCGGGGCGCAGCTAGTTAATCATAAAAAAGCCTAACCGCCTTATTCATAAACGGTGCATAAAGTTAAGCTATGAATTATCAACTGTTTAACCATAAATTTTCGACGTTTATACGTCTCTTTAACTTTATGAAACGTTTATGAATAAGAGGGTAAATATACATGTTTATTTGCATCCATGCTATATTTAATTCATTTATTTATTTTAGATCACATGATCCATTAAGGTCGCTGCACAAAGCGGGCGCGGCGCGGCGTGACCGGACGGCGACGCGACGCTGAGCAGTTGTAATGTACAAGATATTATGGACGACGCCACACAGAACCGTCGCGCTCGACGCGACGGTATCCGTCGCGCCACGCCGCCGCCGCGCCGAGTGCGAATACAAGTGCGAAGCGGCGGGGCGCGGCGCGGCGGGACGTTTTTGATGTATTTCACGCACCCGAATTACAATAATTTCCGTTTACGTTGTTTTTTCTTAGCTAGCGCAAATAAGAGCAAGAGCGTTTCCACGTCTGAATCGCTCAACATCTTTTTGATGAATGAATCGCGTCACGACACGGTCGCGTGAATGGGCGCGGCGGGACGGGATCGCGCCCGCAGTTTGAACGCTGCCGCCCTGTCACGCCGCGCCCCGCCGCGCCACGCCCGCTGTGTGCAGAGACACTGCAGGCGCGATCCCGTCCCGCCGCGCCCATTCTCGCGACCGTGTCGCGACGCGATTTATTCAAAAAAAAGATGTTGAATGATTCAGACGCGGAAACGCTCTTGCTCTTATTTGCGCTAGCTAAGAAAAAACAACGTAAACGGAAGTGGGTGCATGAAATAAATCAAAAACGCCCCGCCGCGTCCGGACTTGTATTCGCGCTCGGCGCGGCGCCGGCGTGCGGACGCTTGGGGTTGTTTGGTTTACGTATGTAGTAGCCACACTGACGGCGGGGGGTGAACACGTCCACGTAATGTTTGTAAATGTGTCTGAATCGCAACATCCAATCCCAACACGTAGATTCAATTTTCATTTTACAGAAGAGGGCAATCCGCGCGATCTATAAAATGAGTCCTCGCGAGTCCCTTAGAGACAAATTCAAAGAAATTGATATACTGACTCTGTCTTCTCTCTATATCTTTGAAAGTATTTTGTATGTTCGCAAAAACTTAGGACTTTTCAAAACAAGAAGCGATTTCCATAATATAAATACACGTAGTAGACACGAAATTGTCATACCCAAATTTAGATTAACTAAAACAAGCAAGTCATTTCTTATAAACAGTATCCGCTTTTATAACAAGTTGCCAAAGTCGGTTACAGAACTTAGCGATGGAAAATTTAAAACCCATATCAAACGTGTCCTTATCAAAAAAGCATATTATAAGATTAAAGACTACGTTGATGACAAGGAAGTTTGGCAATAATTCCTTCTGCACATGTGGCTTCCCTGGTACCTTATAAACGGCATAATTATGTAAGAGTCTATTAACTGCTCCCAAATTACCATGTTTATTCTCTTTACATTCATCCTTGACATAATCATTGTATTTGACATTATTCCTATTATTATAGATACCTCCAATTTAATTTCAACTCCTAGTAGCTTTTGTGGACATGATAATTATTCAATTTGTTACAGTTGCAATCACGTCATTTGGCTGAAATAGGTTTTTATTTTTATTTTTTATTGTTTGTCTTTTATATAGATTATTTTCTATTTTGTGAATGTGAGAACTTTGTAGGCTTATTGGACTGTAGATTTACTGAACATCTATTTTGTTAAGTACCTGGTACTTACTTGTTGAAAGGCCTACATTGTCCTCCCATGCCTACTAATACTGTAATTTGAAAATATTGTAAAAGCCAATTATTTTTAAAAGAGTAACCGTGGAGTTTCTTGCCGGCTCTTCTCCATAGGAAACGACCAATTGGAACCGTGCACCTAGCTTCTGACGTTTCATAAGTGCCCATGTAGGTTTATGTGAAATAAAATATTTTGATTTTGATTTTGATTTTGAACATCTTTTTGACGAATGAATGAAGTGTGAACGCTGCAGTCGCGCCAGCGCCGCGCCGGCCCGGTCACGCCGCGCTCCGCCCGCTGTTTGCAGCGACCTTTAGAAATGATGCCGACAAAGAAGCCAGCTGGTAGGTAACTTCATGAATGAATCTTTTACACAGAGTGGTCTCAATTTTGGTTATGTCTTTATTACTTAGTTTGTACGAAAATTATGATTTTTTTCAATTTAAGGACGCATCAACACTTTTCTCCCAATTATCACTGTTTTTTCGGTACCCTGTACAGGGATTAGGAATCACGACTGCGAGGATTTCATGGTCTCAAATTAAAGATTATTCATCTCCAGAATGACCTCATAAAAATGGTATAGCCTCATATTAAATTTTCTCACAAATACGTTTTCACCACCACAATAATCGCGCAAAATTGAAAGAATTTGGGGTCTGATTAGGAACCCGTATATCTAGACTCAATACTAATATATTTTGACTTCAAAATAATAGGAAATTGTGGCTTATACAATGTGGAGACGACAATACAACAATAAATGAAAACACTGGCAATAAATGCATAAGTATTTTGGAACTATCAGATAAATCCTAACATGGAAATTAAAAAAGTCATTTTTTCAAACAAACTAAACAGTAGTGCTGGGCCGACTATGGGGTTTGCCGATCTAAGACTAGCTATCGTAACTAAACTATTGGATATATTTTATTATTTTTTTGTATGTAGACCGAGAACGTCATTAGATATACGGAGTTTTATTTTGTCGTATTGTCGTCTCCACTTTGTATAGTCCTTAATACGTTAATTAAATATTAAGTACCTAAATAAATAACTTTTTCATTTATGAGAAAAATAAAGAACACTTTCAAATTTCTTCACACATTTTCTACTCGCGGTGTGCCACTGCCATTCCGCGCTCAAACGCGCTCGTGGAAGGAAGGGTGTATCGATTTTTCGCAAAAAAAATATTACGTAAATAAATGAGTGCCGTGTTCACCGTGTATACTGTGGTTGGACGAAGTTGATACTTTTTCGGACCGAAATAAAAGTAAGTACGATTATTTAAATTTATTCAGAAATAATTACATAGTTGTCATTTTTTGTGGATGTAGATTACGGATAAAGATAAAGATTACGAATAATTATATGAAAACGTTATTTTTAAGGAATTCTGTACAATTGTCGATTTTTCGGTTTATGAGTGGTGATTACGAATAGGTATGTCTCCATTTTTTTAATTCAATAAGGGGTTGGATTAAAAAAAATAAAAAATTGACGTATTTGTCAATTGTGGAGGGCTTGAAGGTGGGGTTTACGAATATACCATCTTATTTTTTATTCAAGATGGCGGATGTAATATTTTTGTGATAAATAGACGTTATAGTTGTCAAATTTATAAATCCCGAATAGTAGAGTAGTTGCGTTTGAAAATCAAACAGGCGCATGGTTATAACTTTCGACACCGAGAAGGGTTTTTCTTTGTTTTGTGCATTGTTAAAATATTTATATTTGTTATTATAGATGCCACGTGTTCGGATATTCGGACAAAAGACAAAAAAAACTGCACACGTAGCAGTAACCAAAAGTAACGAGACTTTGTAAGTATTTTCATTCAGAAATCACAAATCTACTCTAGAGTTTTGGTATTAGAAAATATAAGAGGTTTTTTTATTTAACAGGGACAGCAGCTTGGATGTCTCCGTAGGTGATGATTAACCAATGGAAAGAAGATGACCAGTTTTAGTAAGGATCCCTAATCTTTTCTAGCAATAAATATAGCCTATGTTACTCAGGCGCAGTAGTTTTTGAGTTTATTCGTTACAAACATACACACAAAAATACAGAAATACAAACATACAAAAATACAAATCTTTCCTCTTTATAATATTAGTGTAGATGTAGAAGTGTAGATGGGAAAAATAAATTAAGAATGAGTTATTTTCGATGATGTGAATTTTAATGACATGGAATCTACCTATGCACGTTTTGTATAGAATTATTTTTATTTATTGACACGCCTACAGATTAGGTTAGGTTTTTATTGACATTTGTGAAGATCGAATACCATAATAATCAATTCGTATAAAGGAGTGTTATTTCTTTGACAATGCATCTGACATTAGTGGCGGGACCAAAGGCACAATTTATATGGTAGCACAATCTTTTTCATAAAATCTCTAATTCAATCGATTCGAGTCAAAGCACGAAAAATCGATTTACAAAAAAAATATTTTTGAATTGATATTTTATTATAACCTTTTTAACTATGTTTGATTAATAATAACATAACATAACATCACGCCTGTAATCACCGAAGGATTAGACAGACGTGTACCTTCCTAAAATATACCCTCATTTCGCTAGTTATGTTTAAGTTTCGTGTAATACTGGGCTAGCCTATTGCCATCAACCGGGCACAAATCCCAACTCCGGGCTGCTACTGAGAAATTCCAGATGGACAATCCCAATAACACTTTTCCCAACCCGAGAATCGCACCCAGGACGTCATGCTCAGTTGTAGCGCTTGCGACCACTAGATCAATGAGACAGTCAAATGATTTCGATTTTAATGTTTGAGGTTCGAGAAAAATCAATTATCATTTATCGATTTCAGATCGCCGTTCCCCATCCCTACTTGCACATCCGATCTTAGCGTCACGTCAGGTTTCATTGCAATTCCCGATTCCCGACGATGTTGTGTTTACGTGTCCGTTGTGTACTGTGTGATTATTGTGTTCTATTTCTAACGACCAGTGCTATTCTTTACGGACTGATATCTTCAAAACCCGATTACCATTGCTATTCATAAAGGATTAATCTGTTTTACTCTACGATTCGGTTAAATGGATATAACGATGAGGTGCCTGAACTGTGGCCTATCCGTAAGGCGGTTTCAAAAGCATTATTATGTCAATGCTAACCTTACTGCAAGCGAGACTTGCCCGGTGGTTGAATTATCAGGTATGTACCTATAACTACATAGGAATAATACTATTTAGCAACTAGACAGCTAATAAAGTCTGACACAGCGGTTCGATTACATGTGAGCCAGCAAAACTTAATAAAGCAGGGTTTATTTTGGAAAGGGGTGGCAACGCATCAGCAATAACCCTGGTGTTGGGGATGTCTATGGGGGCGGTGATTGCCTAATTCCCGTAACTAAAAACGTTGAAATCCACGTCGCAATCTCATCTCAGCGACAATCAATGTCAAAAACTTATCTTAAACTCGATAACCACAACGCCTAGCGCCATCTCATATCGAAAAGCAAAGTTATTTAGTGAATATTTATCTTTATTTTTCTCAGTTTCCAGGTGTTTTAGACTCGTGAAACTTTTTTATCTGTAAACTGTAGAATACAACAATTGCAAAAATAAAACAATATTTGCTGCACATTGATTTCGACACCTAAGCCCCTAGTCTTACTGGTCATGTCATTTCACTTGTAAGTTATATCAAGCTCTGTTGGTAATTTGTTCTATTTGATTTACCTTAGGTTCTGTTTTTTTCGTTTGGTTAGTTACCTTAGGAAAGTGCTATCAGCCAAGCTATCAGCCAAGCTATCAGCAAACCTTTTTACAGTCCGTTCAACCGATTTTGACTTCTATACCGTAGGCATAAGGATGGCATTAAAAGCAAAAAAGATTACACAATACCAACTCTCCACTGCAGTTGCCATTTGTCATGCCGCCAACGCAATAGAAGTCAAAATCGGTTTAACGGACTGTAAAAAAGGTTTATTTAAATGTCTAATCTTATTTCAAATGGGGTATAGCCGATATTTCGATAATCGCATGGCACGGTCGCTCGATCGCGCGATGCATGCGTTTTGACCATAATATGTATGAATATGTCATAAAAGAAGCAAGTTACGTAATACTAATTGTTTAGAAATTGACAAAGGTATCTTTTTCTTTGCAATTAGTATTTGAACCAATACTTGCCGCTATTTATACAATATCTTTTGTTTAATTGATGTCGCAACTTTTGCAACTGCAGTGAAAATAAGTTCATTATCTAATTACCATTGTAATATAGTGGGAACGTCTAAAAATCCGGTTCCACAATAGGAAGACTTAATATAAGGGCCATCAAATACGTTCTATAGTACCCACCATAGATATAAGAAAGAAGGAGATATTCCCGGTAATTGAAAATGTATTAGAACCCACTGTCTCCAAAACATCCTCACTCCGCGCCAACTACTACACATGCAGTTCAGTAAGAGCAATAGATACGCAGTCGCGCACACACCCACATTTCATAAATCAGAACGTACTACACAATCAATTATAGACCTTATAGCATCTAACACAGTACGCATTTAGCGTGCACCGTAGAACTTACTCACACTAAAGCAATGGTCGCTATCGATGTTCAGTGCAAAAGCCATTTATTTTCCATATACGCTAGTGATCGACTAAATCGGAAAGTTATCGATTCTATGATTGTACTAAAATATTTTTGGGGTCCTGAAAATAAAATAAATAAAAAACGATAAGTCCAGAGAATATTAAGAATAATAAAAATAACAACTAGTAGCTAAAAAAATTAAAACAACGAAAATATCCGGTTAAGTTGGTTTAAGCTTTATCCTCGCACTATCTCTTACTTTTTTATGGTTTTGGTATTTTACTTACGTTAGAGTTTTCAATGTGTTGATGTGCTTCGAATGTGTTATAGTAGGTAATCTGCATGGTTAAGATAATAATATTAGTGAATTTAGCTTAAAAAGTCAAAATATTCATACTAGGTATTTATTTGTTATGCATGGGTGTGTGTTTGTTTTCATATACATATTTGCTATTTCTTTATTAACTAGGCATTTTTAATAACAAAAGAATATTGCCTACTTAGTGCATGGTGGGGTATCGATGGGCTTAGGATAATATTTAAATGATAAATACGCTGTAATTGTACCCACCTTTCAGCTTCCCAAAAGATGCGAATTTAAAAAATGAATGGATTCATGCCACAGACATGCCACCTAACTGGTTCCCTCATCTTAACAGGGTTCAACAATAACTACTGTTTCAATAGGCTATGATGGTTAAAAGATACGATAATTCAAAGTCAAACCCAATAACACTCCGCCGACATTAACCTAAAATGTTCTTAACTTACTTTACGATTGTTGTTTATGCATTTGTCTATTACGCTGTAAAATAATCAAAATAAGTAAAAATAATTATTTCACATCGATCTTCCAACCACGTAAAACGGTTTATAGATTGAAGAATTTATTCGCTAATAGACATCGATTGTTGTCGATAGCCTACGTTAGTGGATCTGCACAAGCACATCACTAGCTCGGCGCGCCGTACCACCGATGCATTCGTACAGTTGTAATATCGTTTTGTGATTTTTACATTGCTTGTCCAGTCACAGCGTAGTAGATAATATTTAGGTAGTGGTTAAGGAGCAATGTATTTAGTGCAAAAAATAATACAGTCGCTGTGATATTTGAAAACAAAAATAACATAGTAAAACCAAGAAATATTTTTCAATTTGTTGTTTTTCATGATTTTAAAGAAAAATACTGAGAAATACTTGTACTTACATATGGTAAGTGATTCCATTATTCACAAAGTTTTTGATTTGACTTTGGTTTTTGCAAGAAACCCCTGAACAACTCAGCATTCTTATAAGTTTTCACGATCACGGTCGAAAGCGCACTAGTTCGCGGAGACGGCCATTTGCCAAGTGCATGAGCATTTCGAACATGCGGCGCGGACACAGATACGATAGTGATATTCAAATCCGCTAGAAACTACAATCGTGTTATAGACTATAAACTATATTTTTCTAGCGCGCTATTTTATACGCTATCATTAAAACACGCTGTTACAAAACTCGGCCGTAATCTAAACACAGAGGCGCTATCATTTGATTTGGCAACGCGCTAGACGGACTTACTGATGCGCGATGAATGTTATCTCGCAACGTGCTTTATACGAAAGAATATAATATTATTTCATGAAGCGTTAGAAATCAATCAACTTTCCTTTATACTTTCCAGGCTAAGGCTTCTCGAAAAGTTCCAAATCGGTAAATCATCGCGAGGAGGCATTTTCTAACCTAATTCTTTAATAGTTACGCAAACCAAAAGTTCTACCTAATTAATTATCTAAAACTTATTTACAAATCACATTATTCATACTGTCACTCTGATTCTCAGTCAGTAACACAATTCCTACCTATTTATTTACAGTTCTTAAAAACGAACACTCAATATTTACAAAGTATGACGAACATGTCGATTGTCGAACGTACGAAACATGATAATTATTATATTTACAGTACCACTACACTACAAGTTACACTTCCACAATAACAAAATTAAAATTTACAAAAGACTAAAAAAGATCGCAATTCGCGAGCCGAATAATGAGTGAGCCGACGCGGGCCGACTGCCGCCCGAATCGCACGATGCGCGAGCGCGACGCGCTGTGTAAGTAAGAGTTGTAAAGACTATATTGCTATCCCGTTCCGCTAGCTCCGCTGCCGCTGTACGCGTTGAAAATTATATTCTAGCGCGAAGTAATATTCGATCTAGGAAACGCTAAAGACTATATTGTTATCCCGTTCCACTGGCTCCGCTGCCGCTGTGCGCGCAGCGCGTTGAAATATTATATTCTAGCGCGAAGTAATATTCGATCTAGCAAACGCTAAAGACTATATTGCTATCCCGTTCTACTGGCTCCGCTGCCGCTGTACGCGCAGCGCGTTGAAATATTATATTCTAGCGCGAAGTAATATTCGATCTAGCAAACGCTAGATGCTATTTTTACATAGCGTGTTATTTTTTGACGCTATACATTTTATTAACCACCTCTAGACACAGACACGCCATGCCACTTCTCCTGTTTTTTATATTTCTTTGGTACCCACAGATGTTGTCTTTTTTTATTTTCAGGAGCAGGAATGCGTGATAAAAGAATATAAGCCAGAAGGCAGAAGAATAATCGAGATTGATTACCTTTTTGAGCAGCCAATCCGTATAGGTAGCCACACTTCTCTCTAATTTTTTTTTGTCTAATTTTTCGCAGTTACTTACACTACTGTGTACATTTCGTGATTGACCTGACTTTATTTAATATATAATATTTTTAACTACCTAATTTTGTTTTAATTTTTATTAAAAAAACTGAACTCGCGCCCCAGACAGTAAATCTTAATTTTTTATAAGTATAAATAATCACTCCCATAAGGAGTGATTATTTTTAAATATCACAACGAAAGTCTACGATTAACTCCCAAGCTAGTATTTTTTATGTAATGCTCCAACAATTGTCAGTAAAAATAATATTTATAAGTACTTAGATCTTTTCAAAACAGCCTGGGGGATAATCATAGGTGTTCCTTGTAACAGTAAAATTTCAAGGTCGCTAATTTCCGTAAGAATATGGTATTTAATCCATAAACCCAGCGCGTTATGGTTCGTGTAGAACATGCTAGCTGGACAAATCTATTTTCTGCGATTTTTGGTTCCCGAGGGCTTTCTTATAACCTATTATGACTATCTAATTTTTTTTTGTGTATGTGGACCCATTTTGGGAGAGAGGGGGTGGTAGTAATAGACTATGTAAAAATATCCTTTTCATACTTAAAAAAACGATATATATTGATAACAAAACATGAAAACAATTACCATGAGCAATCGGCACGTTTACAGATATCGGTTAATAGTCAGGCATTCAGCAGGTTGTCACAAAAAGGTCTAGCAGGTAAAAATTTGCCAATTACTTTTTGAATTAATCTAATTTGTACTAATTATTGTCAATAAATATTATAATAATACTCTCTAATTCTCGTTATCGCTCATTTCTTCCTCTTCTCATGAATCATCAGCAGTAAGTATAGTCCTACAGGTGCATGTTAACTTTGGGTCTATGAGATATTTGAACAATTCTGCAACTGTTTTATTTAAAACAGCTTGAAAGCTTTAATTTCTGCACGAGTCTCATCCACAAATAAATCTTTTTTTGGAGGGAGGCTCTTTCCTTAAGACTATAAATTGATAGAAATACCATGCATTCCATCCATTCACTCCAGTTACGCGTCTGCTTGTAGGAGTGGCTGGTTAATTAAAATTCTTGGAATTGGAGGTTCCTGGGTATTGTCTATAATAATAGGAAAGAATTTTGGGCATATTCGATAATGAATTTTGTCCAGCTAGCATGTTCTAGACGAATCATAGTGCAGCGGTTGAAATTTTTGGGTACCTATGTAATGTACGTAATGACTGATGCACTTCAAAAATTCTAAAAACATGAATCTATTACGCAGATAGTACTTAGAAAAGTTACCAAATTCGATTGCAAACTTCCAACTAACTTTTCAACACACTTGCTCGTAAAGTGGCTCTTATTGAACCGCTTTTAGGTTCATAATGAATATAATATGGAAGTAATGTGCGCCACAGATTACTCTTTACTAGTCGTAGTAATGACATGGCAGTTTGGAATTATTAAGTACCTACTATCATGGCAGCATGTAATTTGTAACCAATAGGAATTGTTTTTGGTGAAGCTTTTTACCAAAGACAAGCGCTCAAAAGCAAGTTTTTTATTTAAAAAAAAGAACCATAAGCAAACAAAAAAAAAACCCATGCATGCCCATGGGATTTTTTTTACCATAACTAAACGTCAGTGGGATACTATACATTTAATTAGTATGAACTATCCTACTAATAAATGAGAATTCTCTATTTACACCAGAGCAAACTTGCGCTTTTTTTCGCTTAGACCGCGGGTGACATGCACGCAGGCCACTTGATCCGCCCCGCCGAACCGCGCTGGCCTGCCCGTGTGCCACCGCGTTCGCGCTGAATAAAACTCTATCTGTACTATTAAATAAGAGTTTATATCGTCTGTGGCAATTTCAATTTATATTGTTCACTACCCTAACCCCATTTGCGTAATATTTATTATTAACATTATTATATTTTTATATAGACTGTTCAACGGTATTACCAGTGCCTTTATTTACACACGCGCGCGCATCGCTGGCGGAAAAAACAAAACCGGCCGCCATTTTCCATAAATATTTGTTAACTTTTTTGTTGTGTGGTATAAAATCATATAAAATCATTATTAAAAATGTCGATTTCACGTAGGGGAAAATGGCGTAAATAATAATAAATAAATTTGACTCCGCCATGGTACGTTAGTTTGGTAGTTAGTTATAGTAACATATTTTTTTTGTTTTTTTTTTCTTATTCAAATCATTTTTTTTTTGTATAGGCTGTCTAACGGTTTTTGCCAGTGCCTTTATTTATACATAGATATGGAAAAACAAAACCGGCGCGCCATTTTCCATAAATATTTATTATAGTTTTCGTTGTGTGGTTAATTATTATCAAAAATACAAAATTTAAAATTAGTATTGTCATCAACCGACATCTAGAAGTTTTTAAAAGAAACTCCGGATAGTCAGTAGCTGGCAACAAAGGTCAGTTAAACTTTATCCGTCTTATTCCAAAACGCGATATAAATTTAGTACTGGGATTATTACTAGGTTTAAACCATGACTAAATAAAACGTTATTATTAAATGAAGTTTATCACTAGTTCCAGAACTATCTATGGTACTAAAGTTAGTCCGCCGAGACCCCTAGTTTAACTTTGGTACTAATTCATTTGACGTTTGCGTGGCGTCTTGGTTATTGTGCTATTTTAAATAAAAATCTTAAAAAAGTGAATATTGACATGATCGACGTGATGGATTTGGAAGATTTGAATATGCTGGAGACGTCTCGGCGATCTTACAGACTGAATCCGTTTGAGTGACGAAGATTTCAGATACAAGTATAGGTTTATAAAACGTTTTGGTGGAAAAAGTAACAGTACAGTTTTGTTAAAAATAATGAATACAAATACTTCATAATATTTATCTAATAATATAGGACGCAACACATTACATTCGTCTCAAATTACGCGCGCCTCCACCGAATGTAAGGCGCTCCACTTCACGCTAGAGGTCTTAAAAAATATGACAACTTGATTATAAAAAGCGCGTCAAAAGTTCAATTTGTGTTTGTTCAATATATTTTAACATAAAGAAAGAACAATTTATGACATATTTTAAAGTTGATAAATAATTATTTAAGTATTTCAAGTGTTATTATAATATCAACATTCAGAGAAACAGAACGTTGCTTCAAATAAAGCTTACGTGAACGAATGAAAGAATGCCATTTTTGTTTTTTATCTATGGACATTATTTGTACCAAAGAAGGTTCTTCTTTGGTACTAACTGATCCTCGAATAGTCTTCGTTTTGTAATCGTAACATGTTTTAAACCTAGTACTAGCTTTATTACCGTAACAATCCTAGACCTTTTAGTCTTGGTTTAAACCAGTACTTTTGCAGTTTTTTGTAATAAGACCGTATAAATCTATCATCTCTATAGTTAGGTACGTTATTGTAGCATAAGTTCTTACAACAAGTCGGTTTTTTTCCTCGCAAGTGTGTTGAAAAACGTCGTATGAAACGCGTGAGCATTGATTATTACACTTTCGGCTAACTTATCGCGCTCGGCTGTGGCTCGCGCGAATAATACCGCCTCGACTGTAATATCCAATAGAGCACACTCGTATCACAATGTACTATTACTCAATCATTATCAGTAAAATTAAAAAATAATCCCTTCAGCACCAAGATTAGTTAAGTTACGTATAAAACCGAGCGGACAGCGGTTTCAATGTGTGCGTGCGCGTAATGTCGTTTTGTTGCGATTCAGAAACCTAAACTTGAGCGAGTTCAAAATGTAACAGCGTCCTTAAGAATTATTTAATTTTATTATAATTTTTATGATTACTGGCCACTAGCCCTACCCGTGTGTTAAATTAATGTCGCCATTGTAGCGGCACGTTATATACCAGTGATTGATGAAAGAAGAATGGGCGTTATATATTATTTTCAACACACTTGCACGTAAAGTGGCTCTTATTGAACCGCTTTTAGGCTCCTAATACAGTGTATTACGGAAGCGTGTTTTTTACTTTATATTACCGCACTAGTGCGGTAATGTGCGCTACACTATTTACGAGTCGAAGTAATGTCATTCAGGCAGTATGGAATTAGTAAGTACTATCATGTCAGCATGGAATTTGTATCCAATGGAAATTGATTTTGGTGAAGGTTTTTACGGGGTAGGCCCCGCTCGCCCCTTGGATATTGCCCCTAATTACCTAAATGTACTCACTCGCCCCTTTGAATATAAGATGGCACCACTCGCCCCCGATTGTTTGTAGATTAAAAGTACAGTCAGCAGTCTAAGTTTTTAAATATTAAAATAAATATTGTTTTCTTATAACTTCAATCAAAACCTAACAAAAAGTACTAGGCTTGCATGAATTCAAGATAGTATTACAATTTCGTTTATTTGTTTTCTTTCTTATTTATTTACATTTTCAAATATTTTTATAAAAACATTTTAAATAAAAACTTTTTACAAAAAAAAATCCGACTTCCAAAAAAAACACTCAAAACTGAAAAATAACTTTCGGAAGTCGGTGGCAAAAAACGAAAATTGAAAAGCAAAGACACCGACGTCCGAAAGTTATTTTTCAGTTTTGAGTGTTTTTTTTGGAAGTCGGTTTTATTTTTGTAAGAAGTTTTTATTTTTCACTTTTTTATATAACAGTGTAGCATTGAAGTAACAGTGAAGGAGTAAATGAAGACATCGTCTAGATAAACTTATTGGGAAAAATACGCTATATTGAAGCTAACTTAGAAACTACGCAAGCAAAGTTAATAAAATTTATATGGGACCACCTCGGAAGCAAGACCTACCATACAAAAAAAGAATCATCAAAATCGATTCATAATTGGCGGAGTAAACGCGTAACAAACATACAAAAAAAAAAAAAAAAAACATACTGACGAATTGAGAACCTCCTCCTTTTTGAAGAAGTCGGTTAAAAACATTTAAAAATATAAAAGTCGCTGCACACAGCGGGCACGGCGCGGCGTGACCGGACGGCGACGCGACGCTGAGCAGTTGTAATGTACTAGATATTATGGACGACGCCACAGAGCCGTCGCGCTCGACGAGAACGCGTGAACGCCACGCCGCGTCGCCGCCCGGTCACGCCGCGCCCCGCCACAGGTCTCTGCACACAGCGGGCGTGGCGTGGCGGGAAGCGACGGCAGCGTTCACACTGCGGGCGTAATAAAATAAATACATAACCTCGAAGCTAACACTAGAATGTCACAATGCACTAGAACGAGTAACAGTATCTAACCGCAAGACGGTAACACTACAATGGATAAAAGGACGCAGCGAATTGCTAGTTAACGACGCAGCTGACGAACTTGCTAGAAGAGGATCCAGCATGTTAGTCTGTGGACCCAAGCCTATCCTACCCATCCCCTTCAACCAAATACGCATGTAGGTGGCTACAGGAGTTTACCCACACACAGGCAGAGAACTGGTGAATCTTGACACCGGGCTGCATACAGTTCAAGGAAGTTCTGGGCAGGGCGTGTATGGAGGCTGGGGAAACCGTTGCGCACGTGCTCTTTGAATGCACGGGCGTCACCCAGATTAGAACAGAAACCCGAAGGTCACAGATGTTCTGAACAGACCAGGAGTTTTAATTAGCTTCTAGAGGAAGATGGGCTGGTTGGAATAACCACCGACGGCCGCCATAGCCCCACGCACAATGATCCACCTTATGGCCTGAGTGCGGAAACCAAACCCCATAACATAGAACATATCACCCTCTATGCGGAAATAAGTAAGAGCAACTTTTGAATAAGTACGTTTATTTATTTACATTTATTTTAATTAGTTAATAATATACTTTCATTCTCAATACTTGAGGAAGACACAATTATCTATCTACATATATACTAATATTATAAAGTTGAGTTTGTTTGAACGCGCTAATCTCAGGAACTACTGGTTGGAATTGAAAAAATCTTTTTGTATTGGATAGTCCATTTATGGAGGAAGGCTATAGGCTATATAACATCACGCTACGACCAATAGGAGCGAAGCATAAATGAAAAATGTTGCAAAAACGGGAAAAAATATTTCTTTTTGAGAGCTTCCGTTGCGTGCGCTGCGTAAACGGTTTAAGTTACGCAAATATCATGTATCATGGAATTCCGCGACAGCATATGTCTATCTTTTAAGATTGACTCACTATAACCTTTTTTTATGGTAATCAAATTTGTTCGAAATTAATGCATTATTTGCGAAGGAGTTTTATCAACATAATTTAAATTCTTATTCAAATAAATAGTTTTGACATCAAGGGTATTTATGTAGCATTAAAATACTTTTTAATTCATTCGAATCGGTCATTTAATTTCGAAGTTAGCACGAGTATAAAAATGCAATACGCGAACCGTTCGACGCCGGCGCTGCGCTGCCGCGACTTTCCTTACTCTATAGAGGAGAGGATGGGCACACGGGTAGACCATGACCTGGAATAGGACATAGGATACGTTTTATCCCTATATACCCACGGCATCGAGACCTACGCGGGTGAAACCGCGGGGCACAGCAAGTTTTTTATAAAACTAAGTAAAATCCGAATTTGAGTAAACAATTACGAACAATTACGATTCTATTCTGGAATCCTTCGCTCCGCTTTGGATTCAAAGAAACACTATCGCCTTTTAAATAGTTGGTTGCAAACAATCTACTATTCTGCGTTACTTCGAAGATGGTAAAATGGTAAATATTGATTGATTTGTTTTGCTATTTTTTATACCAATCTTCAGTTATTCATGATTTACTACTAAAATTACTGAAAAACAATCATTTATGTTTAGCTATAACTTTTCATTAACAGGTTTTTAGGGATCCGTATCTTAAAGGATAAAACGGAACCCTTATAATAATAATAATAATAACCCCACCGCCGTATCTCTACGTTGACGTCGTGGTGGGGCTTGCGCGCTCCGAACTCTAGGTCTGTGCCGGTAGAGTTTACTTTGCCGGAGCGGGTCTAGAGTGAGGAGCCAGACCAAGAGAGATACAAAAATCCGCAGGGCAGCATGTGGCGAGCTGTTGGGCAGTTGCGATCCCACGGACACGACCTCCCGGGAGAAGTCTTGTTCCTCACCTCTGGCTTGCCTTTATTGGCCGGCTGGAGTGAACACTGACGAGGAACAGAGCTCCCACCTCATTCTTGCCTTCATTGGCCGGCTCGAGTGGAGACTCGCAAGAGCAAACGTGCTCGGAGGAAGGAAGTGTTCCAGTAAGTGCTCGTAGGGATCTTGACCATCTTCCGGGCTCTGGGATTGTTCTGAAAGCCGTGGAATACCTCTCCACTCCTCAAGCACCTCAGGAAGTGTTGCCCCCTTGTCGCTACGTCATTATGTGCTAGCGAGTGTTTTCGGGGTCCCATTATTGAGTGTGCAAGTCACCCCCTCCCATTTATCTGTGTATATATAAAACATTGATCAGGCAGGGGCCATAGTCCTTCCATAGTTCCAGGTTACCAGTCCACTTTAGCCACCCAAACTCATAATCCATTATCTTTGTTTCCTAATCCTGCAATAGTCTTACTCCAATATTGGATTGTCCTTGGCTGCACTTGTATAGTGCGAACAGGGATAATCGTCGGTTGGTGAATTCATTCCATTAAAAACGTCTAACGGGCCTCTGCGAGTTGGCTTCGGCCCCTCGTACGCCTTCCAAAAGACCGTGACCCCATGGTCCCGAGATATGTCAGCATATATAAAAATAATAATAATAATAATTTATTTCAGACTTTGTCCATAAATTTGTTAGTAACAATGTTCTTAACCTAGTGTTAGTAAGAGTACAGGTTAAGTGGTCAGGTGCTTGCTCTCGTGTGAAGGCCTATCCAGTGCGCCATCAGTACAGAGTCCCATCGGCCGCGCACCCGCGCCAACATCGAGGCACAACGTTTACGAATGATCGCGTGAAATCCGTCCACGTGCGCTTCCGCGAACATGCCACTCGCGCTACAGTACCGCGGCAGCCCCATCAACACCCTGAACGCGTTATTATATTGTACACGCAGGGCATCGTATGTCCTCTGCGTGTATTTGATCCACAAACTGCACGTGTAGAAGGTCTGGCAGAATGCCCTAAATAGTGTTACCTTTACTTGTTCAGGATGTATAGGATCACTCATGTCCGTCTGTCACAACCAATTTAATCCAAATCTAATGAACGATAAGTTGATATTTGGTACACATATCAATTTCTGTAACCCAAACAAGGATGTGTAACAAAACTAAGTGAATGTTGAATATGGGGCAAATAGAAAAATCAAATGAAGATTGGACTGCACTGACGGGCAGGAGTGTATTTTATATGGCTCCCATTATTTACAATAAGCTTCCCAACGGCTGGAAAGAGCTAAGCTTAGAAGCATTTAAAAGGAAAGTAAAATCTTTTTTAGCTAGTAAAGCATATGTGAATGATTTTTTAAGTGAATCATTTTTAATTTAATCTGAAATGTATGTAATGTAATAATGATTTCGATTATTGTTCTACTGAATATTCTGGACCTACGTTGAAATTATTTTATTCTTATTGTATTAAGAATGTTTTTTATTTTTGATATTTGAATATTTGTCAGTTTTGTATGTAACTCCTACTTGTATGCATGTATTGTATGTACACACATGTTTGAGCAAATAAAGTTATCTGAATCTGAATAATAAATAGTTTTAAAGATATTTAAGATAATAGATGAATATTGACCATTCCCCCTATCTTCGAAACCTCAAATTCTGTCTGTCCGTCTGTCACAGCCAATTTGTTCCCAATCTTCTGGACCGATTAAGTTGAAATTTGGTCCACATATTATTATGTATGTCTCTGACCCAAACACGGACGTGTAACTTAAATAAATTAATTTTGAATATGGGTGTTAGTTTTGGGGGACAAACTAAAAAACTTAAAAAAAAAAAGCTTTGTAAACTTAATCGTGTGACATATCAGATGAAAGGGCTTGTTGCGAGGATCTCAAATACATTGTTGTTGTGACGTGGAGGGGACAAAGTGAAGACACCTGGTTCCGATCCATTTTCTACTACCGGGCATGTCTCCCTTCTTTTTATATCTATAGTCTAGGCCTAGGCGAAACTGACGCAGGTCCTCACCGGACACGGTTGCTTCGGGAGATTCCTGTTTCGGGTAAGGCGGGAGCCTCATTACAGTGGGAAATACTATTATGTTTAGTAAAGAGATACCTAATATAAAGTGCTGTAATGTAATTAATAAGTAATGTGAATACCACTTTATCGAAGTTTGTATATCAGTTAAAAGTTGTCTGGCACAGCAAAAATAGTGGGTTTGCCGGTTTGCTGAAGTAAAAAAATTATATTTTTTATGTACAGATATTATAGATGTCTTTATTTTAATTTAAACTAATAACTAAACGACCTGTATTAAAATTGCCAAAAGTTTAAAATGGAAATGTTTTATTTTAAAGCTCTTTTACGTTCGGCGGACAGGTAAAAACCCTAGGGATGGAAAAAAACCGGCCAAGTGCGGGTCGGACTCACGCACGAAGGGTTCCGTACCATTATCTATAAAAAACGGCAAAATCACGTTTCTTGTATGGGAGCCCCCTTAAATATTTATTTTATTCTTTTTTTAGTGTTTGTTGTTATAGCGGCAACAGAAATACATCATCTGTGAAAATTTCAACTGTCCAACTATCACGGTTCATGAGATACAGCCTGGTGACAGACGGACAGACAGACAGGCGGAGTCTTAGTAATAGGGTACCGTTTTAACCTTTGGGTACGGAACCCTAAAAAGACAGCCCAGTAATTATTTCCTATTTTTACCCGACTACGGTGAAACAAAAAGAAGGGTTATGATTTTTCAAAACTCAAACTCACTCAAAGCATTTATTTCAAATAAACCAATTACAGGTATTTTTGAATTGTCAAGGGGTCGGTCAGTCAGAAAGATGAAGCTAGTTGCCCATTCCAAAGCGTAGTAGGTTCCTATGGAGAAGAACGGGCAAGAAACTCCACGGACAATCTTTTAAATCAGAATATTGTTACCATATATTGGTTACATCATTTATGTTCAAATTATACATGTGAGTAGGTACAATGTAGAGAAACGTGCACGTTAAAAGAGTCCGTACTTAACCGATAAAAAAGAAAAAATAATAATAATAATAATAAGCCGTGGCAGCTAAGAGATGACCAGTCCCTTCTGACGGCGCCCGATTTTGACCGATATGTATGTATGTATGCATGTTCATCTAGGGATCATAACTTATAAACCACTCATCATAATTTGACAAATGAGGTATCGTTAGAAATTTAGAAGCGACTTGATCGTCCGCTGGCTATGTGATCGTCACATTAAATTGAATATGGCGCCTTGTAGAGGACATAACGTAATGAACATAAAAAAAAAATTGGTTGGGTTTCAAATGAAAGGGCTTAACTAGCACATTTCAAACAACAACAAAAAATTAATAAGAAATAAAAGTTATGAAAACTAAAACCCAACTACACCAAAAAAAAATCAATCAACTAAAAAGGTATAAACAAAACATCACAGATAGACAAATTCAAAATCCGGAGTCACATGTGAGGGCATAAATCAAACAGATTACGTGTGACTCCGGATTTTTCGTCGTGGATAACTGTTATTTTTCGTCATTGTTATTGTTAGTTGAGTTTATCCCAGGTTCCCAAAGACGGAATAAACACAGTGATCGAGAAAAAGCGTTAAAAATGTATTTATGATGAACTCCACCCATAAAAATATCACCAGAACTATTTTAGGATTCCATATAATAGGTAGGTAGGTATATGTAGGTACCTAATATTGGAATTGAAAACATCGGAAGTGTTCCTAAACAAAACAACGGGCAAATAGGCAACGGGCAAACTTTTCATCGCCTTAATATCCTATTCCTTAATCTCTTATAGATTACACTGAGGAACAAAAAAAAAACTTTTTTTCTGTGGCATATATTTTTTAATTGGTTTTGATAAATGTACATATACATACACGAAATATATTTACTATCGTTTGGATTGACTCTGGTTCTTAAAATAAACGTCAATTAAAAATAAATCATTTGAAAAAATATTAAACTTCCCACCCCATTTGAGTATCCCTAATCAAAAGGAGATTGGGCGTTTCTGCCCTGGAGCCCAATAGCGTTATACCAATGGAAACATCTCATCAAGAAGAATATTTCTTATTCTGAAGACTTCTCTTGATCATTAGTACGAAAGGAGCTACAGAGCTTTAAATGTGAGTGATTAAATATTATTTGAATTCCGGTATTTCGTCAATTAAATTACTTTTAATGATTCAGTGCCCTGCAACCATCATATTTGAAGCCTATAAGCGAACATTTTAAAACATTGGTCTGCAATAGATGCCATTTTAGGAACAATGTTTTTAAGAGTCGGCCGACCGGACAGGTCGTTACGATTGACGCGTACCCCAATGGAGTTGAGATATATGCCAATGGAAAGATCTCTTCAAGGCTAATATTTTGTGATAGGACGCTTCTCTCGATTGTTAGTACGAAAGGAGCTACAGAGTTCTAAATGTGAGTAATTAAGCATTATTGAAATTCATCACCTATTTAGGTCATTAACTGTGAACTGACTAATAATAGGCAAAAGTCGTGTTTGTAGTTATCCCTAAAAAGCTCTTTTCAGTGGTATATCATATGGCTATTGGACGCCAAGAATTCCTTAACTTCGGTGCGCAATTTATTACCTATTTAGGTCATTAAGTCCGAACTGACTAACAATTGGCTACAGTTATGTTGCAAGCAAGGATTCTCTTCGAAAATCTCTTTTCATTGGTGTATATCTTATGGCTATTGGGTCAAGAAAATTCCTTAACTTCAATGCCCCAGTAGTAACACTTATTTAGGTCATTAACTCCTAACTGACTAACAATTGGCAAGTCGTGTTCGTAGCAAAGGGTCTCCTTGGAAAGCTCTTTATATTGGTGTATATCTTATGCCTATAGGGCCAGGAAAATTCCTTAACTTCGGTGCCCCAGTAGTCGCCTATTTATGCCATTAACTCCGAACTGAATAACAATTGGCAATATTCATGTTAGTATCAAAGATTCCCCTCAAAAAGCTAAAGCTATTGATGTATATCTTATGGCTATAGGGCCAAGAATATTCCTTAACTTCGATGCCCAAGTATTCACACTTATTTGGGTTATTTACTCCTAACTGATTAACAATTGGCAAAAGTCGTGTTAGTAGGCAAGATTCCCCTTGAAAAGCTCTTTCCACTGGCGTATATCTTATGGCTATTGGGTTAAGAAAATTCCTTAACTTCGTTGTCCCAGTAGTCACATTTATTTAGGTCATTAACTCCAAACTGACTGACAATTAGGAAAAGTCGTGTTAGTAGCAAAGGTTTTCCATGGGAAGCTCTTTCCATTGTTGTATATCTTAAGGCTATTGGGCCAAGAAAATTCCTTAACTTTGATGCCCAAGTATTCACACCCATTTAGGTCATTTACTCCGAACTGACTAACAATTGGCAAAAGTCGTATTAGTAGGAAAGGTTCCCCTTGAAAAGCTCTTTCCATTGGTATACAGGGTGTTAGACACCGTTATCCTTGAAACTAGTGGTTTGGTGTCATCTATAATATACTTTTTCTATGAGACCAACTTTGAAATCGCAAAAAAAATCAGCTGTTCCATACATTTTGTCGATTTAAGTGAACACAAATGTATGGAACAGCTGATTTTTATTCGCGATTTCGAGGTTGGTCCCAAGGTCCCCCTAACAACCATCGCATCTCAATCGAGATAACAGTCTGTAATAAAAACTGTTATTCTTTCATTTTGGCTGAATCTTTTAAAATAACGAACAAATCCAAATTTGTTACGATGCTTTCCATGTTTACGGTGATGTGATTACTGTTTGTACTTTCAATGCTTAAAGCGACAATAATTGATTTTGAGTTCTCCTATTTATTGCAACGATGTTAATTAGATGTGATTATTCAACTAATTTAAGCACTACCCACCCTCATTAGCTAATTCATAGAATAGATATTAATAACATTAATACTTACTATTAATACATACTTAAACTCATAAAATAAAGACAACAATAAATTAAGGTCGTTAGATAATTAGATCTTTGAAACTTATTTTTTTATGATTTTGTACCGTGTTTATTCAAAATAGTGGTCAGGTTCATCGTTTAAGTAGTCCGTGTAGATGTTAACCATTGATTAAGTTAAACATTTGATGGAAAAATTAATTAACAAATATTAAATTTTAAACGATTTTTTTTTAAATTCACACCTCTCGCCTCTTCCGGGAGTATGTCAAAAATTTCTAAATAATTCAAGGATTAATCACTAGCAAGGAAATTAGGGCCAATTGTATGATAGCGGAGATATATGACTTTTTCATGTCAGCTCGGTAGTAATTTTTTAAGAAAAAAATCTGTTTGCGTTATTTGCAATGCTATTCGATAATGTTGATTTTTTCAGGCATGTATTTAGTCTTCTGAAAAATTTTCAAGTCATAAAAGTGGACATTTCAGAAAAAGTTTTATATGTCTATGAAAGTCGATTTTTAGCCACATTTTGTCCAAAGACACTTGGTGCCCCAATCGTGCCCTTTCTGAGATATAATCGATTTTATTTTTATCATAAGTAAATACAATAACATGACAAAAATACCATAGCAACCATGAATGTTCATTTGGTAATAATACCTAATTATTTACAGTTGCATACAAGACTTTATCTACACCCATGATATGAATCCTCTATAAAAGGTTCTTTGCAATACTAATATCGAACAAAAATGGAGGGATACGACGCACGTGAATTCGAGTAATAGATGCTTTTTTGTTTTAAATTACGGTGCTTTGTTAGTGAAACGCGCCTGCATGACAATGTTCTTTTTTTGAAATGAGTTGCATTATGAAATTTAGTACAACATAATAACACCCGTTTGGATGATATTATGGTTACTATGACAACATTAAAATAGTTATTATAGCAGTTAATGTTGGCAATAAGCTAACTGTTTCAGAAACTTTTATAGAGGATTTATAGCATGGGTGTAGATAAAAAAATTAAAAAGCTGGAAATAAAAAACCCCCGACAAAAAAAAAGCATCTAAAAAGTAAAAAAATAATATATATTGGCCCTTTATAAAAGTTGTAGGTAATATTTTGATCCAAGCGTCGTCGTGTCGGGGGATGGCTAATGAAAATAGGAAGTTAACAGCAGCTACCCTTTCTACAACAGCATACATTCATTATTCCTTGTGTGTGTTGGCGTTTGCATTAGCCGTCCCACCCGACACGACGACGCTTGGATCAAAATATTACCTACAACTTTTATAAAGGGCCAATTTTACTTTTTAGATGCTTTGTTTATGTCGGGGGTATTTTAAATTTAACTTTTTTTACAACAACGTATACCTAAGCTCTTAGGCCCGTATTGCAGAACGTCACTCAAGACTCAAGCTTTACTAAAACTCGTTTAAAGCCTTTTGATTGGTTGAAACTAGTTTTAAGTAATGCTTCTTAAATCCTTAGTCTGCATCTCACCTGATGGTAAGTGATGATCAGGCCGAATGTGGAAGCGAGCTTCACCCGGAATCCTCAACCACAGAAGAACTGGCTATCTTACCTCTAACTGCCGAAACAAAACAATTTTAACATTGTTGTTATAGCGACAGACTTAGATAAGATAGTGATAGCCAGCCGGACTTAGAACAAGCCCTTCCACCAACCAAATCGAGCAGAAAACTATGGAATCGAACCTCTGGATCTGAGACAGGTGGTTTAATGATAATTAAAATATTCATGAGTATTTTAATGCTTTTATATTGTGTAAAGGTAATCCAATCAAAAACATAAATGTGAAAAACAAAAAAAAAAAAACAACCGACTTCCAAAAAAAACACTAAAAAACTGGCAAAAAACGGAAATTGAAAAGCAAAGACACCGACTTCCAAAATTAAAGTTATTTTTCACTTTTTTAGTGTTTTTTTTTTGGAAGTCGGTTGTTTTTTTTTTTGTAAAAAGTTTTTATTTTTCACTTTTTGGTTGTGGTACCTACCCCACACAAATCCGAATACCACTACCTGCTATGTAAATGACAGTGAAGGAGTCAAACAGGATGTCGTCTAGATAAACTAAGTGGGAAAAATACGTAATATTGAAGCTAACTCAAAAATTATGCAAGCAAAGTTAATAAAATTTATATGGGACCACCTCGGAAGCATGAACTACCAAATAAAAAAGAATAATCAAAATCGATTCATAATTGGCGGAGTAATAGCGTAACAAACACACAAAAAAAAAAAAAAAACATACAGACGAATTGGGAACCTCCTCCTTTTTGAAGAAGTCGGTTAAAAATGGGAGCCAACTTCAATATTAAGAATAAGCGTGGTTATTTAATTGAGATCTAGATGGGTGCCAAGTTCTATAGATAATCCAGAAATTTATAAAGAACATTCAAAAATAAATTTAAAACAAAATTTCTTGTTTTTTCTGCTATAATGTTTGCTATTTAAAAATATAACTTCATTGAATAGTCGTAATATTATTTACACAAAGCACTTAGGATGAATTAAAGCTGAAAATTTTACTTGGCTAGTTTTTATCAGTTAGCCAACATCTTAGAGGAGTAAATCGCAAAAAAAAAATCTGCTGTTCCATACATTTTGTCGATTTAAGTGAACACAAATGTATGGAACAGCTGATTTTTTTTGGCGATTTGAAAGTTGGTCCCATGGAAAAAGTGTAATATAGATGACACCAAACCACTAGTTTCAAGGATAACGGTGTAGTCACCGTTATCCTACCTACCCTAACACCCAGTATTTCTGAATCCTTAAATCCCCGAGACCCCGGACGCGCCGCACTTCTGTTGCCCGCCTCGCGGTAAACTTAAACAGCCAAATAATTAACAATTATTATTAAAAGCGACCTTTCATAATGGAACCAATTCTCCTACAAAAGAAAATATTTTTGCTATTATAATTTCGAAAGGCGCTAGGTGTTAAAAATCAATTACTTGAAAAATATTTAAAATCGTAAAAAAAAACTGTTTTCTGATTTTTTCCTTTGTATACACACAATTATCAAGCTGGACGCCAAATTTCAACTTTCTAGGTCATCTGGAAATGGGTTAGGTTTTTGATCTAAAGGTAGGTAGGTACATATATAGATAAGTCAGTCAGTGATAAAAATGCCGATTTTTAGACGTTAATATCTCAACAACCGTTTGAGCTGTATTTATGAAATTTGGGGGTTTAGTTAATCTAAGGGGTTATAATAAATAAACCAAATTTCATGTGTATAAGTTAAATAGATTTTGAGATATTAAGGGGTCAAAAGTGGCTCCAAATGGTTCGTGTAACACAACACACACATGGCTGTTGTCTTTTTTTTTTAACTTGGCTTGACACGCTGCCGCGTGTCTAGATCCCACCAAACACATTTTCATGTAAAATGTTGCCAAGACGAGACCATATATATGGCTCGCACTGTCAAAAAAATATCAGATCTCATGTAGAGCCAAGCTTCTAATACTACACGCCCTAATTCTACAATAAGTCCTGGCGATGATTACTCAGCGACTAGATTGATAGCCCCTACATTAGGCATTGTTTTATCAGGCATATTTCGGGTGCTTGATTTGTCATTGTGTAATGATGTATAATTTTAATTTTTGTATTCTAATGTTAATTTTTTGATTATGACATTACTTCAATTATTTAATTTAATGCTTTGTCCTATTTAATTGATTTGTACTTTGTTTTGAAATTAATTGATTTGACCAGACATTTATTATCATAACTTTATTAAGTTCTTTAACACTTACGTAATTCAAAATTGTGACACAAAATTGACAAATTTGTGTATTTTTTTTGTATTATGGGTCAAGGACCTGAAATAAATGAATTTTATTTTATTAAAAATATGTGGCTTGGCCGTTTCCGGCCCGATCGCATCTACATGAGAAATAATTAACTAAATGAATGAATAATTAAATATTGTATAACAGATAAAAACTTTTTACAAAAAAAAAAACATTAAATAAGTGAAAAGTAACTTCAATTTCGGAAGTCGGTGTCTTTGCCGTCTTTCAATTTTCGTTTTTTGCCACCGACTTATAAAATTAAAGTTATTTTTCACTTTTTTTATGTGTTTTTTGGAAGTCGGTTGTTTTTTTTTTGTAAAAAGTTTTTATTTTCACTTTTTAGTTGTGGTACCTACCCCACACAAACTCAAATACCACTATCTGCTATGTAAATAACAGTGACGGAGTCAAACAATATATCGTCTACATACACTAAGTGGGAAAAAATATTTAATATTGAAGCTAACTCAAAAACTACGCAAGCAAAGTTAATAAAATTTATATGGGACCACTTCTGAATCCAAACCAAACAAAAAAAGAATCATCAAAATCGATTCATAATCGGCGCGGCAATCGAGTAACATACATACAAAAAAAAAAACACGAATTGAGAACCTCCTCCTTTTTGAAGAAGTCGGTTAAAAAGTAATGAACAGTGAATACATTTTTCACCTTACGCCCATGTGACGGTAGCGAGTCCACTATTGACATCATATCCCGAGAATTTTGTTTATCTGGTATAATCCAAAAACAAGTTATGAGGTTTCAAAAAAACAACGAATCGCTTCGAGAAGAGGTAGGCAGTCCCTTGCGCTTCGCTTGCCTCGTCTTGGCGGGGGCACTCCCGTGCCCCCAGATTGACCCACTCCGTGCTCTCTATTTGAGAGACGATATCTCAAAAATGTTCATAAATATTTTATATTGTGTAAAGGTAGGTAAGATGAAAGTGAAGTTTATTTGGACAAACTCCATACATTGATAAAATCAATATTCTTGACAAGATCGACTCAATTCTGTCCTCATCCCATCACTGACATTAGCTCGGAAAAACTGGTAATTTTTTTTTCAGTGAAGTTGACCGAAACCTAATTTTCCACCCGCGTGATATCTTTATAAATTATAGCCTAATACAGCCATACTCATAGTATGCTCCGCGGAGCCCTAGGGCTCCGCAAAGCCTCTGTGGGGGTTCCGCGAAAAGCCTATGGCGGTCCAATTGTAGACGACATTGCTTTGTGGTATTTTAGCTGCTTCAGAATCATCCTAATCTCCTACAAATTATTTCTATAGGTATAAAACCGACTTATTAAAAAAGGAGGTTATCAATTCGACACGTATTTTATTATTAAAACTATTTTTATTTTCACCATAATCCAACCCCCTAGTGTAGTGTAGTCTAGTGTAGTTCCTTTTTCTCTAGTGGGAAAAAGTGAAGTCAGAGTAAAGTAGAATTCTATGAAACGCAGTTTTTGATTATTTTAGGGCTCCGTCAAATATTTCCATTTCCAAAAGGGTTCAATGGCCTAAAAAGTTTGAGAACCGCTGGCTTATTATATGTTACTAGGGCTGCTTCGCACGGTTTTTACTACTAAAAATCATCGAGATTTACACACCAACGGGAAAGCCGTTGATTATCGCGATGATGGACGTTAACCGTAGGTGTAGCCACAACTTACGGCCAGAATTTGACAACGGCATTCACATTGGCGTTTGATGTTGGGCGATAACTCTGGTGGCGGTATATTTAATTATTGCGTTGAATGAAGCGGCCACCTCTTACATATTGTCCGCATTGTTCGCCGTAGAGTTTTCTCAGAAATTGTTTTGATAAAAGTCGCGTCGCGACAAGTCGCGCCAGTGTGTAAGAGCCTTTACGTTTGTCATTGTGCACCGTGAGTGCGACGGAATCGCACGTAGGCACTTATTTATAGCGGAGCCGATCAGCCCCTAATGAGAAAGTCATTGAGCTTCTCGAAGTTCTGCAAACAGTCATGCATGTTTGTGGGATGATGTTTGATGATGATGTATGATGGATGTTTCATGATCATGATGGATGTTTGAGGGATAATGATAAAGTAAATTCTACTTTTTTTACTAAATGATAAAATAATGATTGGCACTCATTAAAAAAAGTGTAGCAGCGTCAACGTCCATCTTGAAATTCAAGGAAGGAACATAAGCGCCATTATTATCGCCAATCAAAATCAGCATTGACGTTGACCGTTTAAGTAGGGCCACTGAATTTACCGCTATAATTATCGGAACAATTACCGCGTTGTTTAAGGCGATGATGGGCATTGACGTTGACCGTAGGTGTGGCCCCATCCCGTCCAGGTTTGCGGGAAAGTCCGAAAGGGATACCGGGACCCTTGGCAACAGGCAACAGAAGGAACACGGGTGGGTTTTGTCAGTTTTGTGGGTTTTGTCAAAAAAAAAAAAAAAAGCTGTATACACATAAACCATCCGGAATAAATTCTCTAAACGATGATGAAAACCTAATAAAAATCTGTTGCGTGATTTAGAAGAACAACGTGGGCATACAGACAAACACGAAAAGCGATTTTAATTTATAATATATATAGATTCATTGATTCATTGGCATTATACTGGTGATTTTTTTTTTTTTTTTTGAGTTTATTCAGTACTAAGAGAAATACAAATCTTTTTAATACTAGTGTAAATGTTACAGTTAAAACTAGTTTTTAGAAAGAACGCGTTTTCCCTAGTTAGAACTAGTTTTTACTAAATGCCTTTGTTAAAACTAGAATTAACTATTTCAACTAAATATCAGTTAAAACTAGTTCTTACTAGATAAAACGTGTTTTTCCGAAGCGAGTTAGTTAAAACTGTTCAGACCGAGATTAAAGTGTTTGATTATTTTATTTACTTTTAATTAATATTGTCACCTTGACAACTACTTTATGTCGATATTCCCTAAAATGTTCTTTTAGTGTAAGATTATTATTTTTATTAGGTACATGGACTGTCTGTCCTGATTTTTTTTTTGAGTGTGGTAAATCATCAAATTACTTCTCCCGCTCTGGGCGGAGCGGAAGGGCGTGTCAGACTTTTACTGACTAAAACCCACCCGTGTTCCTTCAGTTGCCTGTTGCCAAGGTCCCGGTATCCCTTTCGGACTTTCCCGCAACACTGGCAGGCATCGGTCCTACCGGACCCCGCCAATTGTGCTGACATCTCTACCCATCAGCTACCCATTGCTCGCCGCCGCAAGCCCGCGTCTATGGTGGCTGGGAATCCGCCTGCGACTCCCGACGCCCAGGGCGTCTCCTGCGGCGGCGGTTAGGGGCGTGAGGGCGCAAACTGTGCATCTCCCACACGCGTTCCGCCTCCTCCTTCGCGAGCATTACTGCTTCGCAGAAGGAGGTCACGGCTTCCCATGCCCTCTCTGTCCATACCGTGGCCTGGACCAGGGCCGGAAGCGAGAGGTCATTGCCGCCAATCGCCTCTACGAGATGGACTCTCTGTCCTAGTTCCTTTTAATAAATATTTTAAAAACTATATCTTGTTTTCAATCCCAAATTAGTTTCTCTAGGCTACTTTTAACTAAAGCTCGGAGTGACAACTAGTTTTATCACAAAATCAAATATATCAGTGGTAAATTCTAGTTTTGACTAGGTATTTCTAGTTTTAACAAAGGCATTTAGTAAAAACTAGTTTAAACTACTAACTAAATCCATATAAATATTATATCAATAATAGACTACGCAACTCTTGACTGTACGAGATCTGACACGCATTGGCCCGTTTGCAAATATATTACCTAATACTTATCCAAACTCAAGGCATATGGTGGGTTATTCCAAGTACACTCTTTTGTAACGCAGAACAGCGGCGGTGTGTACTGGCGTTAGGCACCGGGAATTCTATTTTCGATTATTGTGTATCTCCATGTAATTTAAAGCCTTGAAGGTAATAGAAGGTGGGTTAATTTGTAATTTCTTAACTGCTAACATCACAGATAAATCATAATATAAAGCCTACTCTTGAATGATTAAGTGATACGGTATCTAACCAACTGAGACAAAATACATTCATACCAGACCTGTCAATTATGTCATTTATAATTCAATATAACTTAATAACAGATTAGATCAATAATACACTCCTTTGCAACAAAAAAAAAACGGGCACCTTACAGTCATTGTATTTTCTATGGATAGTTTTAATATTTTTACTACCTATGTCTTTAGCATAAATGACTATACTCCATTTGAAATAAGATTAGACGTATAGATAAGCCTTTTTTACATTTCGTTCAACCGATTTTGAATTCTATTGCGTTGGTGGCATGACAAATGGCAGCCGCAGTAGATAGTTGGTATAGTGTAATTTTTTTGCTTTTAATGCTATCCTTATGCCTACGGTACAGAAGTCAAAATCGGTTGAACGGACTGTAAAAGGGTTGTTTTTTTAATGTCTAATCTTATTTCAAATGGGGTATAGTAATTTCTTATTATCAATGAGAACATCGTTTACACCCTTCCAGCGTCGCTATAATTTTACTAGCTCTTCTTGCTATTTCTGCCATTACAATCGACACAAAGATATCTGTTTTAAAGTCACAATAAGGCTGGATTATGCGACAAACATCAATTATTTTACTAAAAATATCGAGAAGTTAGTTTTAGTTGCCCATATACCTTTTAACCGCCCGCGAAAAGTAAGTAAAAATTCACAAACTGAAAAAGGGATTATTATTGTTTTAAACAAAAGTTTCAAATTTGGAATTAACTTTTTTTTATACCCACACTCTTTATTAAGTACCAGTAACATAGTTTGGCTAATAAAACCTCTTTACAACTAAATGATTACCAATAATTTAGAAAAATCTAAACTGCCCGGTTTTTTCTGCAAAGGGGTGTGTATTATTGAAATATAAATAAGTAAATAAAAGACAATGCCAAGAATCGGCTCGAATTGTATGTAGTGTCCGACAGACTTTCTATAATAATGATTATTCATATTAAAAAATAGGAAGAATTATACAATATAAATAAAATCTGTGGAAGCACACCGTTGAAAATTAATTTTAAATAAGTAGTTATTCAATTTAACAACACATTTCATAGCCACATTTTCAATTAGAAATGTTACCAATACCAAAATATAATAACATCGATACGAAATTGCACTTGCAAATCGATTACAATAATAACAATATGAAGATACGTAAGTGATTTTATTACTTACATAAATCGTAATTATATTAATAAATAGCGTTTAGTTATATTTTTTAATAAGTATATTATATTTTATAGTAATGTATTAATTAAACATAATTTTTAATTCGATTATCGATATCGTTTAGCATAGTCTATTCCTAATAATATAATTATAGTGTGGCAGCACTTGATGTAAAACTCTTTCTGGCATTTGTCAATGTCAAAAAGTTTGACTTCTCAGGCGTTTTATCACGATCAACGAAGTATTTTCTTATTTTTGTGAGTTTTGTGTTGTTTATTACTGTGTTTCTGGACCCCGATTTTTCTACCATTTACCTTGGCAGTTGAAACTGAGGATAACGTGCTAAAAGTCATTATTTTAATTAATTGATCATTTCGTTTATTTCGTGATAACGTTCAAATCAGAAGTATCAAGTGGTCAACTTTAAACAAACTATATTAACTTTTTTGGTGTGCTTCAAATAGAAAACTAATTATACTATCAAATTCTATATTTTATTTTCCTTTTTTAAGAAATATAGTTCATCTTTGTCGGTTCTGGCCGAGTCTTATGGGAGACCCTGGCATTCTCCTTTATATTTTGTTTTAGTTAAGACTACGGGTGCCACAAAGGCACTAATTTTTGGATCTATGCCAACTAAAATGCGATATCGCGTGAGGAGGACCTCTTTGCACACATTTGACCCAGTATTAACTTATCTTCAAGTGCCTGGCTTTCATTTAATCACTTCGATTTCAAATTAGAACCATCGAACCACTTAAATAAGACCCTACAAACAAATACACAATTTGGCAGGTTAGGCACATTAAAGTCATTCAAAAGATTACTAAAACACACAGAGTTAATTACAAGGTGCAGGTATAAATTAAGGGGCCGCCGCCAGCCACAGTGAACTTTCTTTTCAAGTGCCACTAACGTATAGGTTTCACTGCACTCCATCACTTAAACACTCACTGACACAATTATAAACACTGCACATCTCACTTCTCCGGGAAATTCCGCACTGCAATCCAAATGATTCACTGCAATCCTTAATTAACAACGAAGGCTGTCACTGTCAACGGGGGCGGCGGCGGCACCGTAACCGTGCATGAACGTAGGTTTTACATGCCACTTAAAATTTTACCATAATAAAAAGCACAATTATTAATCTACAATCGCTCCATATAAAAGACAAGCGCCTTAACATACAATGTTTATTGATTTAATAACTATTATGAAAAAATAAACAACATCTATGTCAAGGCCAAGCATTAACAACTACAGACATAAATCCACTAGATCAATTCCATAATTTAATGTTTAGTGTGAAACTGTGAATACATTAATCAAAACAAATCTTTGTGAATTAGTGGGTTCATGCCGTGTAGAACACAGTGATCAATTTGAGTATAAGCAGTGACCCCAAATTATGACTGGTCTGGTCTGTAACTGTTTATATTGTCGTCACTGTTTTCATTGTAAATAAATTATACAAAAATAGATCACGCATTGTGAAAAAAAAAAAAAGCCCAGAAAAACTGGTACTCACGACAGGTGGTAGCGTGACACGGAAGCGGGAGCAGGGGTAGAATTCACGGAGGACGAAGAACCTGAGTAGCCAGAACCGGCAGGGGATGAGCCGGCCGAGGGCGCACCCGCTGCCGAGGGTATCGCAGCCGGTTCATAATACTCCGTGGTAAGCGTGCGTTCGTCCAGCACGTGCTCTGCATTGTGTGCCTTTGATGCTGACTTAATATCCATAAAGGCAACTGTGGCACAAACGCCACTGGCACCTCCAGGATTGACACCAGTGGCAATGTTGTCTGCCCGACCCAACAATTTGACATTCTGGACTCGGCCATAGCTGTGAAAAGAAAAATACTTTGACATATCAATAATCTAACTTTGACAACTTCCACCACCCTTTTTGATTAAGTTTTATCCCAAGTCTTACCACACAAACGTCCATAATTTTAGAAACTTCTATAACTTTTACTGAACTACGACAAAATACTAAATAAAGGGATAGCAGACATTAAGCAACGATAATATCATACGTATATAGTGATGTGCCGTTACCGGTAACTTACTCCAGTCGAGTATTTTCCCAGTAGCGTTACCAACAACATTCTATAAAAATGGTAATTTAGGGTAATAAAGGGGAAAATATTTTTTTTGCTATTATGAGTATTTCGATAAGACTTCTACCACTTCTAGTTTAAATGCAACCAAATTTTTTTATTTTAAATCCTGTTTTACCAATATTCCTAGTAACTTCCCATACTTGACAAGTTTCTATAACAGGTTTACCATATTTTTCTGTTATGATTTACTACAGTACCTTTTAAATAATGACTGTCACAGCTAAATTTAAATATTTTTTTAAACTAAACGAAAAACCTAATAATTTAAAAGATATCATTTTTTTTAAGAAAATCTTTTTTCTTTTCAGAGCTTTCAGAATGAAAATATATAAAATTTTAAGACTTTTTAGTTTTTTTAAGCAGTGCGAAAAGCGAGCTAGCAACATCTGCACGTGCGCATTTTAAACAAATATTACTTAAATAAATCAACAAGACATTATGAAGCAATATTACCAGTTTTAGGGAATATTACCGGTAACAATATAAACTTACTGGGAATATTCCCGAAAGGTCAAATACTGGTAATGGTAAATTGGTAGCGGCACATCACTATACGTATATAATGGTAAAGATTATTTTGTGTCATCATAACCTTTAGGATCCCACAAACAAGAGCGATATCGCGGTTGCGACAAGGGTAGCGCTACCTGTCGCGCCCGCGATATCGCGCCAGTTTGCACGAGCCTCTTTGCTTACTCGCTTCATTTCATCATCATGACTAGGGACCGAAAGCCTTTATAAAATAAAGTACAGGTATCGAAAAAAAAAAATTGGTACTTCTACGAATAAGGCCATTGCTATCTGGGGTAACCCAAGTATAAGAAACATGGTTACCGTTTAAATACCGGTTACACACACAAATGCGAATTGGCGCCCTTTGACTAATGCCGACGGCACGTGTAAGATAGGAGTATCTTTTTATTTCGGTAACCGGTATTAATACTGGTTACTTGTAAAAAATATAAATGTTGTAATAGAAGTACCCGTATTGGTCATACCGGTTTCGGTCCCCGATCGTGATATCCCGACTCAAAACGAACTATTTAAAAGTTATAATTAAAATAAAACTTAAGTAAAATAATAAGTAGTATTAATTCAGATTTCAATTTTTTTTCATGTTTTTCAAATGTTTGTTGTGGTTGTCTGTACCAGGGAGAGGAACTCGTGACTAAGTAATAACAGCCGCTCGGGTCGATCCATCAGGTTAAGCTACGCTTGCCGGGGTTGGTCCGTGGATGGGTGACCATTTTCACATACCGAGACTCCTCCGTGCCTCGGAAAGCACGTCAAGCCGTTGGTCCCGGCTGTCATTTGTGGATCTTTGACAGTCGTTACGAGTCGTCAGAAGCCCGAAAGTCTGTCAACCAGTCTAACCAAGGGGTATCGTATTACCCAGTTGCTGGCTTGTGGAGGTCTGATAGGCAGTCGCTCCATGTAAAATAATAGTATTCAGCTGCATTCGGTTAGATTGGAAGCCGAACCCAACATAGTTGTGAAAAGGCTAGGCAGATTGATTTTTTTGTCTGTACCAGGGACTTGAAACGTTACTCAAAATAGAGGTACGAAAACTTTACGTAATAGCGTTATGTATAGTTCCAGTAACTATTTATGAACTAATTTCTTGGCAATATAACGAAAATCGGAACGAAATCGTCAACTATTAATTTAGTTACAATCCGGGTGGAACGGTAGAAATAATCGTTAGTGGAACTATACATAGCGGTATTTTAACGCTATTTAACGTTATTTCATAACGTTTCAAGTCCCTGGTCTGTACTTCTGTAGTTATTTGATTAGGCAGGGCTTGTAACCGGTACGAATGGTACAGGTTCTGTACCGGTACTTGGCGGTTCTTGCCATTTCAGTTCCTGGGTGCCGATTCCAGACGGGTACCGGTATTCCACCTAACAAGTACCGGTATCAAATTCAGGTACCCGCTGCGTACCACAAATCTCGTATTTGTACCTTGAATTTATTTTTCTAACGCCTAATAACTATCTTTTTTCTTACTATATCTGTTTTCTCACTGTAAATTGGTATTGGTACACTACCGATACTGATTAGAAACACCAATAGTACAGCTACAACGTCTGGCAGTGGCACCAATATACCGGTACTACGTCTGGTCGGTATCACACCAAAGCTAATGGTGGGCGTTCCCAAAATTACCGGTATTTCAAGCCCTGAACCGGTCCACCTTAGGAGTCCCTATCAATTTCGGCGCGCTACGAGATTAGGTAAATATCGGAGCGCAGTGTGTCTGTGTGCGCTGTGCGCACGGTGTAGCGGGAACTAATAATCTTGGTCCGTAACCGCTAATATTAGGAGTTTTTACTTACTAGGTTCCGTAATACTGGATGGATTTTATTTTGTGATTATGACGTGCGATGTTTAGGTACCCTATAAAAATATGGTTACCTAGTATGGCATTCACTCAAGTAGCAGCAAACTATAAAGTGTGACCAGCCTATATAAGGTAAGTCTGAAACTAATTACACGTGTGATAAAAGACAATGCCAAGAATCGGCTCGAATTGTATGTAGTGTCCGACAGACTTTCTATCATAATGATAATTCATATTAAAAAATAGGAAGAATTATACAATTTAAATAAAATCTGTAGAAACACACCGTTAAAAAGTAATTTTAAATAGTTATTCAATTTAACAACACATTTCATAGCTAAATTTTCAATTAGAAATGTTATCAATACCAAAATATATAATAATATCGATAGGAAATTGTACTTGCAAGTCGATTACAATAATATCAATATGAAGATACGTAAGTGAATTTATTACTTACATAAATCATAACTCGTAATTATGTTAATAAATAGCGTTTAGTTATGTTTTTGAATAAGTATTTTATAGTAATGTAATAATTAAAAATATTTTTTAATTAAATTATCGATATCGTTTAGCATAGTTTATTCCTAATAATGTAATTATAGTGCTGGCAACATTTGATGTAAAACTCTATCTGGCATTTGTCAATGTCAAAAAGTTTGACTTCTCCCGCGTGATAACACCAGCAACGAATTAGTTTCGTATTTTTTTGTGATTATTGTGTTTCTGTACCCCGATTTTTCTACCATTTACGACTACCTTGGCTGTTGAAACTGAAGATAATGTGCTAAAAGTCATTATTTTAATTAATCATTTAATCGTTTATTTCATGATAACGTTCAAATCAGAAGTAACAAGTGGTCAACTTTAAAAAAACTATACATATCAACTTTTTTTGGTGTGCTTCAAATAGAAAACTAATTAAACCGACTATCAAATTCTATATTTATTTTCCTTTTTTATGAAATATAGTCATCTTTGTCGGTTCTGGCCGAGTCTTGAGGGAGACCCTGGCATTCTCCTTTATTTCTTTATTTTCATTGTGAGTGACCTTCCGTGTTTTGTCAACTTTTTTCTTTTTACCTTTAATTCTTCCGTGAAAATAAAGTTCACATTATCGACCCATTCAATAAAAATTAACTCTATTTTACTGTAAGTTATTATACTTATTAAAACATTAATATGTATAAATATCATTAGCAAACACAAAGTGTGACACCATACATTATATAGTTACTCACAGTCTCAAAACTGGTTAGGTCTAGTACAAAAGTACGCGCGATTCCGCGAATTACGTCGGGAGCGGCGGCAGCGGCGAACGTCACAGGCGACACAGGTCCGACGTCGAGAAACCCTCGGGCGCGACTGTTTGCCTCGAGCTAGCGCATCGGTTTATAAGGCATTATTTAGATCTTTTATTGTAATTAAATTAGTAGTCAAAAATAAAATATAAAAATTGAGTTTGGTAGATAAATACCTCAATTTTTTTAATATTTAACCCTTATTGTTATTTTCAATCAATTCTCACGCGTAGACGACGATTTTTCACATGATTTTATTGCGTGTTTTCAGCCTGGATAACATTTTTTTTATAGTACTAATTCAATAAATTTAAAAAAATTAAATTGTGGGCTCACTAGTATACTATATGCCCAGTATTTAGGATTTTTTTCAGATTGATATTGCTACCAGTAAGCTATAAAAGCAATTGAAAAACCAGGTGTTACGCACTTACGTAAAAACGTGTGTTAGATTTTTATTTTTCGTAATTTATATTGAGTAGTCATCTAAGTTGTAATTCGTAGACTTTCTAGTTAAATAGGCGATGAATAATTTTGCATTAAAAAAGAAAACAGATAAGTTAAGGATATTGAGGAAATTGCGCCGCAAAAACTTGAATTTTCTGTTTTTAGACCGCAAAATTGATAGGGGCTATTAATAGGGTTTCACTTTCAACAATCTGAATTATTCTAAAGGTTATTTATTGTTAAACAATTGCTACATTTATGATCTAAAAATTTGTCTGCTCAACAACGTAAATAACGCAATGAATAAACTGTCAAAATTAAAGCCATTGCTACTGTAACTGTGTTACGCAATTAGCCCGCTACCAGGTAAAGGAACAAGGTCAAAAATATAGAAGGATATTGATTAAATTATGAGATGCTGTGCATTATACTTTAGCAACTTCGCACACACACTTTAATTAATTGAATTACATTTCAACAAATAAACCGGGAATCTACGAGAAACTCGCTTTGAACATATTTTTGGCATTGACTACATGGAAATAATTTTACTTTTGGTCAATCTACACCTCATTACCTAGGTACTCAATGTTCAAATTATTATGAATTATTTCGTGCACTTTTAATTATAATCTCTTCTCCTAATCTAATAAAGGAAATAAGGTCGGTCAACCTTTTTAACGCTTTCACAGTCCGCAAAGTATAGGTTTAACAAAGTTAAGTATTTAAATATGAAAATTGAATTACTTCCAGACACGGGGCCCTTTCTATCATCCTTAGTATGTGTATTTACAAGTACTAAATGGACTTGTAAATACTAATTTACAAGTTTAAGTACTACACCAAATTAAAGAATTATCGATGTATTGTCTATTGATGCGTTTTTTTGTGAAAAACTACATAATTAATAATATTATCGGCTGCGGCCGGCGTGTCTGAGTAAAACCGTTTTATAATTATATTCTCTGTAATTACTAATAAGTTAATAACCGATAACAAATATTATTTAGATTTAGTTGAAACCGGTTTCATGCCGTGCCTGTCATACATACCGCGGATGTTTGTATGAAGCTTTTTCTCTGTTTCGTGTTTTTACTCATGTGATACATAAATTTTACGGTTCTCAATTTCGTTTCAAATTTTTTTTTTAGTAACGGCTTTCAATCTTTTTGTCAATTGTAGACCAATTTTGAAAATTCTTTTTCATTGGGGTCCCACATAAAAGAGACGTTTAATTTTGTATGGGACTCCGGCCATAACATATACACTTTATAAAACCTGGAAAACGAACCCTGAATACCATAAAGGCATTTATTTTTTCATAATATCTGATTTTTTTTGGGCACTAATTATAAACTGAAAATGTTTGACGTTATAAGACCATCGACAGCTAGCCATGACAGGTTGGTTGGACAGATGACGTTTACATTTAAAAAAAAATAGGCGTGAGGCGTATTTATCGTAACAGATAGAAATAACAGATATTAAAAAATAACAAATAACAATTGTTCCTAACAATAAAACATACCTGTTACATAAAATAACAGATCCTCAAGACTGTTACCGCGGCCTTTACTGTTAATACATTATAACAATCCCCATACAGACTCCCCATACTTACGTATTTATCGACGTAACAGGTTGATATTTAATTAAACAGATAGATACGATTATCGACTTTAAACCAAAAGATATAAAGAAGATAGTAAACAGAGATTTGAATACGTATTTATCGTCCGTACAATTACGTACGTGGCAAAAAACAAAAATTGAAAAGCAAAGACACCGACTTCCGAAATTAAAATTATTTTTCACGTTTTTAGTGTTTTTTTGGAAGTCGGTTGTTTTTTTTTTGTAAAAAAGTTTTTATTTTTCACTTTTTAGTTGTGGTATCTACTCCGCACAAATTCGAATAACACTACCTGGTATGTAAATAACAGTGAAGGACTCAAACAGTATATCGTCTACATACACTAAGTGGGAAAAATATATACCTAATTATTGAAGCTAACTAAAAAACTACGCAAACAAAGCTAATCACTGTTTTTGTGTTTGAATTTAGAACACATCAATATATTCGAACTCCATGTCAATGCTGTACAACCTCCTTGCGAAAAAATACTCGATCGAAACTCCGATGTGATTTGTTGACATTTTCGACAAGGAGTTAGAATAAAAACTGTTTTGTGTTCTTTGCTGTCATTAGCAAATTGGCGCTATTTTAAATACTGTAAGTTGTATGATCACAAAGTTTAGTGTTACTCCATAATAAATCGATTGAAAATGCATTCAAGTGATGAAGAAGATGTTTTAACACCCGAGTTTATGAAAGAGAGGGCGGCCGATATAGTAGAAAACTTGCTACCCAACAAAGCACGGCTGGTTTACATCAAAGCCTACGATGAGTTTTGCAAATGGAAAAATGAAAATCAAGCTTCTGGAACTAGAGTCTGTTTTCCTAACATATTTTAATGAGTTGTCGAAGAAAAAGAAGTCATGGAAATTATGGAGTATGTATTCTATGCTACGGTGTACTATAAAAACAAGGCATAACATTGACATAATAACATACTCGAAGATGCAAGTTCTTTTTCTCATAGATGTAGACTACGAGAAAAAAAGAACTTACACTAATATTATAAAGAGGAAAGATTTGTATTTTTGTGTGTATGTTTGTAACGAATAAACTCAAAAACTACTGCGCCGATTTCAAAAATTATTTCACCATTAGAAAGCTACATTCACTCTGAGTAACATAGGCTATATTTATTGCTAGAAAAGATTAGAGATCCTTACTAAAACTCCAATAATGTAACCCAAAGTGTAAAAAAAATACCTAAAATATTCTTTACATCGCGTGCGCTGCGAAAACGATTGAGGATAGAATAAAATAATGTACTACGACTTTGCAGAACACATTATTATTTACAAAAAGTGTCACGACAGCATACGTCTAACTATTATAGTTATGCCACAATAGAGTTCTTTTATAATGAATATTTAATTGAAATGACGCCGCTAGAAAAGGCTGTTTATTTGTATCTTGGTATTAATCGTAATCAAAATAAATTACTTCATATTTAAGACTGCTTCAATACCTTTATAAAACTTTTTGAATTATTCAATTCGGACATTCTATTCGAAAGATATCACAAGTTTAAAAATGTAAGTATAGCTCCAAAAAATATCGGCTCATACATTCAGTATACAATGGCTTTTTTTATGATATCACAGTAGATAGGTTGGTAGGTATGTATGTAGATAGGTAGGTATGGTAGGTAGGTAGGTAGGTAGGGTAGGTAGGGTAGGTAGGTAGGTAGGTAGGTAGGTAGGTAGGTAGGTTGGTAGGTAGGGTAGGTAAGTATGGTAGGTAGGTAGAGTTGGGAGGTAGGGTAAGTTGGTTGGGTAGGTAGATATGTTGGTAGGTGTAGGTAGGTAGATATGTTAGAGTAGGTAGAGGGCAGGCAGGTAGGTAGGGTAGGTAGGTACGTAGGTCGGGTAGGAAGGTAGGGTAAGTGTGCCGTAGATAAGTACTTAGTGCTACCCGTGCGAAGCCGGGGCGGGCAGCTAGTTGTAAATAAACCGTTTTAAAGGAGATTGCCTAGGTTTGGACCAAGTGCTACCTAGGAATGTGAGTTGGACTAGTAGTACTAGCATAGCATAGCATATACATGAAATATAAAAAAATATTTAAAAAAAATTGATCCCAGGAAAAATAAATAAATCCAGTTTTTGTGATAATGAATAATATTTCATAAAACAACGTTTTTGATAAAAAAAATCTGAAAAATGTATTTCGGTCACAATAACATCGTACCGTATCGTCGAACGAAAACAAAAACCTGTTCTTTTTTATTATATTGGGTACCTATGAAATTGACATTTTTTTTCTCACACATAGAGAACCTCGTCACTTCTATGATTTAAAATATTCATCAATTGCTTGGTATTATATTGAATATTGACCATCATAGACAACTACCAATAGTAAAATAACCTTATTTATATAGTTTTCTAAACATAAAAAATACCTTAAAAATTACTCCTCATTTTGTTAGCAGAATTTTTTATTTTTATTTTATCCCTAACTTATTTTTGGCGCTTAATCTAAGTCGCATACGTTATCTTAGTTTTTAAACATTATTCCATAAAAGTTTTAAAACATTAGTGTTCATGGTTGTTATATAAAATAAGAAAATGTTAGTATGAAAAATGCAACTTCTTTAAAATTCCCCATACAAAACGCTGATTTCATAGGTGGGGACCTAATATATCTGTCGCGATCCCTCACCTGCGCTTGCGGGTGATACGCGTCCCTTTGTTACCCGACAACTTTTTGCTCAACCTCGCGTACAGTTGTAAAAAAACCGTTTTAAACCAAAATCCGTGGTTTAAAAACCGTGTTAAACAAATTTAAAACGGTGTTTATACCACGGATTATGGTGTAAAGCTATAAATAAACCGTTACAAACCAAAACCGTTTTAAACAAATTTAAAATTTTATATCTCGGATTTTGGTTTAAAACGGTTTATTTACATGCGGCACACGCCCCGTGCGGGGCTACGTCCTGCGGGATAAACCCATGTTTGAAGACGTTGTCATTTCGTTTTCGTTCCGAACAAAATGTTGTACAAAGAAATAACAGAAACGTTTTATAATAGTTATTTTAAATAACGTTTTCGAGCTCTGGAGACGATATATTTGTTTTGCGTTTCTAAACCTATAGACATTAGGTTTAGAAACGCAAAACAAATATAATAGAACTAGGTACTATTTCTAGTAAGTAGCGTTCATTATTGTTTGTTTAAGTTTGTTAGCACATGGTGGAATACTACATTTTTTTTGTCAATTTTGATTTTATTTCTATGTTTCTATCATGTTTCTATTAATATCGTATTTATAAAATAAGCTGATAGTCCTAACCCTGTAAAGTATGAAGGGAAATTTTCAATACGATAAGTATAGTTCTTTAACATGTAGAAAAAATATGAATACCTGTACCTGCGCGTACCGCGTCATTAATAGTATTGCCAGGTCGGATATGTTTTAAATCGGGGCATAAGGTAAATCAAATCGGGTTTTAGGGTTGTAGATCGGGACAATAAAAAAAAACCGGCCAAGTACGAATCGGACTCGCGCACGAAGGGTTCCGTACCATTATCTATAGAAACGGCAAAAAAATCATGTCTGTTGTATGGGAGCCCCCCTTAAAAAATTGTTTTATTTTAACTTAATTATTTATTTTTAAGTGAATATATAACTAAATATTCTGTGAATATTTCAAGGGTCTACTTGTTGCCGTTATCAATATCGAGCAAAAATGAGCAAAACAAATCACGTTTGTTGTATGGAGCCCCCTGAAATATTTATTTTATTCTGTTTTTTAGTATTTGTTGTTATAGCGGCAACAGAAATACATCATCTGTGAAAATTTCAACTGTCTAACTATAACGGTTTATGAGATACAGCCTGGTGACAGACGGACAGACAGACAGCGGAGCCTTAGTAATACGGTCTCGTTTTACCCTTTGGTTACGGAACCCTAAAAACAAGGTTCCAGTTGAAATAAAAGCGTTTTGTAAACAGCAACGTGTGACATATCAAATTAAAGGTCTTATTACGAGGATCTCAAATATGTTTTATTATAATTTTAAAATAAATACTATTAAATAGTATATTTAAGAAAATAGTTGAAAATTGACCATTCCCCCCTAAACTTATATCTGAAACTACTGAGCCTAAAATTTTGAAAAATATACGGAGAATGGTTCTTTACTCATAGATTACAGGAAAACCTAAGTATAAGCCAAACTTGCCAGCCAGTCCAGGCCTATAAACTATAGTCTATGGTCTTAAAATAACATGGTAGATCTCTCAATATTGTACGTACAAACTTATATTATTTTGCAGTTGGAATGTATAAGAGAATATGTTTTTCAACTACGTTAAGTTTGTTTTTGGAATAAATTTATTTATTTATTTGCATAATGTACACTCAGTTACAGGCTAGGCTTAAACTAACGAGTACATGACCCTGTTAGGGCGCAGCAAGTATGTGTAACTTAAATCTAGGTTAAATATTTAGAAGTTAACATTATATGGCAAAGGTAATAGGTAACTAGATATCATTATCACAACATTCATTATTATTACTACTTAATTAAATTTAACTAAATTCATCCCGACTACGGAACCCTTCATTGTGCGAGGTCCAACACGCACTTGGCCGGTTTTTTAAATTAAGGTTTTTATTGTGTTTCGGAACTAATATTACTAGTAAGTATGAATTATAAAAATAAAAAAAACTTATGAAGCAATGGATTAGACATTGTTTCGAACCAATTCAGATTGTGATTGGTACGCAATTAGGATGCCGGACATGTATCGATTTATCGGGACATTCGGTGTCCCGATCAGGTGCAAATCGGGACGTGACCCACCCTTGAAAATCGGGACGTCCCGCGCAAATCGGGACACCTGGCAACCCTAGTCATCAATGAAATGAAAGCAAAATATATTACATCACGCGACTTCGTGTGCGATCTAGGATGAAAAGTAGCCTATGTCCTTCTCCGGGTCATGGTCTAACCCAGGGGTTCCCAATCTTTATCAGACCGCTGCGCAGTTTCAAGTTTAGTATTTTGTCACGGCGCGGCACCCTACCCTAGCTAGCTATTTGAAAATATGATACAGTCGAAAGAAATAGGTACCTACAATACCTAAAAGTAGTTAGGTTAGGTAGATAGGAACAAAAATCGAAAAAGTTTTACGACGCTATGTTCTTTACCGATGCGAGCACTCAAAAAAGGTACCCGCAAATATTTGTAGTTTCGGATAATGATAGAGGATCCACTCACGGCGCCCCTCTTTACTTCCTACGGCGCACCAGGGCGCCGCGGCGTACACTTTGGGAACCCCTGGTCTAACCATGTGCCAAATTTCAACCAAATCCGTTCAACCATTTTAGCGTGAAAGCGTAACAAACAAAAAAAACTCACTTTCGCATTTATAATATTAGTTAGGATAATATTACATCATCGACTCCGTGTATCTATGGTAACTTGCTATAATATATTATTATTATTATAGCACAAGAATCAAATAGCTACGTCTGTTATGGGCTTTAAACAATAGGTACCTACTATATTTTACTTTAACATAATTGTTATTATGGGAAAAGAACACATATCGGTATCTATCAAAATCATCATGCATCATAAGTAGATAAATCATATTAGGTACTGTTTTTGGCATCATTTTTTTTTTTTAAATGGCGGTGTAATGAAGAGGCAACTTTATTTAAAAAATAAACAACTAACCGGACGAGCAGCGGTGCGCGTCGGCATGACACGAGAGTGAGCAGGCCAACAGCTATAAAATGCGCTGTTGCCGCTCTGATCACGGTTCACAATAGGCGTATAAAAGATAAGCGTTGTTGCCATACCGCCGTTTGCCTCCCCATTCTCTCTATCGTAGGTACTTTAGTCGCGAACACGATTCATTATGTATAAATAAATAATAATATATGGATAACAACTTCACTGTTATTATTATTTTATCTCGCTACCTCAGACCAAATAAAAAACCAAGACAGACCGCTGTCACAGTGACGTGAGGCCGGTTTCGTAAACATGTGTGCACTTAGTGAGGTGTAGTTTGATTGTAAACGTGTGCGTGTGTACAGAGCGGTGGCGTAGTTTTGGCACGATTCACTGTATTGTTCGCAGCGCTCTAGTGAGCTGTCTTGGTTTTTTATTTGGTCAAAGCTTGCTACAACACGGGCTGAGTAGATCATCAGTACTCGCTACCTTTGACAGTGGAATATAGTAATTTCATTTAAGTAGGTACTTCCACCATGGTCCACCATCCGTCTTCACAGTTCAGCACACTTGAGCGACGAGTGCGACGACCCATTTAAAAATAATATATTTTACAATATTCTATAATATAGGTACCTACTTACCTACTTAAAGTAGGTACTTAGTTACTTAGTTAACTGAGAATATGTTCCTGGTATTATTGGTAGGTATGACTTCTTAGACCTTTTTAATCTATTACATACATACATTACTTAATTGTAATGTAATTAGTCTAACAATGGATTTTGATTTTACCATCTATTAGAGAATTACAAAACTATGTGTTACATGAATATTTAACTAAGATAGCCCAGAAATCACGATGTTTTGACATCTCGTCAAATCAGTAGATTGCACCCGTGCGAAGCATGGGCGGGTGGCTACTTTAGCTATAATAATAAAATCTAAACTCGTTGTTCAGATTCGATTTATTCTTATTATAGAAAAAGTAGGAAGGTAATTCATAAATTGGAAAAGTATGACAATTCATTACTATCACGTTAAACCTATATTTGGAAATTTATTTACTACCTACCTACTATCTTTTGAGAAATTTATTCAAACAAGATTAAATCGGTCGATGTCTGGTGCGACGTTGCCAGTTTTATGGTTCTTACAACATGGCCGCAGTCGATGCCGTAGCCGGTTTCCGTGTGAAACTCGACTCAACACACTGCGCGCGTGTTTGTGATAGCACACGCAGGCAAACGGGCGACGAGGGGAGGCGCGGGGTCCGAGGCGAAGTAGCACTGGCGAGTCAGGCAAGGAAAAATAAGCGCTGGGCGCGGGGTGGGAGGGGAAGGGAGATACCGGGTCGGTGACGTCATCTACTTTCTGAATAGCTGCTACTTCAATCAATTGTCGATTCGTCGTCGTGCCTTTTGTTTAAATGTATTCCTTTTTGACGTGAATATACGTCTGTAAATTTGCTGCCATAGTGGGAGGCAATTAAAAAAACTGATAATAACAAAATCGGGGGGGACCGTTTAATGCTACAGCTACATTTATCTATCATCTACATCCAAAATTTAATTAAGTACACCACTCGATAGCTAAAGGATCAAAGAATTCGTCTCAAAGAATATTTTACTCGTAACAATACGTACATACGTGTACACGTATTCACGTAAAACACGGCCTGTCCACGGCACAGCCACACCCCATTTTAATTTTGTATAGTTTAACTAGTAACGATCGATGTAATATATTTTTAAGTTGCATAATAATTATGGGTTACATTTACATAACATTCAACTATTTTGAATTTGTGACAAGTTTTATTTATTAGGTACCTAGTACCTAGATACAAAAATATTTTTCACCTCACAAGCTCGGAAAGATGTCTGATATGTTTATCATTCGAAATCTGAGTGCAAAGTGCATTTTATCCGCTAGCGTGGAAAGTTTTTAAAATTGGGACCTTTCTATTCAATAATTTGCTATACCGCCGAGTCCACTGTTATTGCATGAATACTTATTTCATGTCAGTGCGCCAACCTCATTTTAAGAATAATAATAGCTCTGCCAGCACGAAAAATTCGCTCAAATTGCTTAAAGAAGTTTTCACTTCAAAACAGTTTTTTATAATTTTCTTCTGTATATTCAATTCACTTTCCATCATTTTAGTTTATTTAGCAGTGCAGAGTTAGTGCAAGCGGTACATAATGCCGAATTGAACTTTCTTCCGGTTGGACGAAAAGTGCTTCTAAGCGTACAATAGGTATTTGTTCAATGCATGGAGACAGACACCTAGCAGTTTCCTCGCTGTAGTAAGGTGAAAAGTTGTGTTTCGCTCGGCAGCAAAGTTATTCTGCGTCTCGTACCTTAGAAACCTGAAGGTCTCAACACAAGTACTCGCGTCAAAAAAACAACTTAGCAGCCTTACACAACAAATAACTATTCTTTTCATTACAGTAATAACAACAACCGCATTACTTATCAGAACTCCAAAATAAAATAGTAATGTTATACCTACATCAGGATAAATATTGATATTCTTGCATCCGGAACACATCATATTTATTTTTATTTAATACTTTAAGCACACAAATGTACAGAGGCGGATTGCCATCGATATTTTCTACCAGTCAACAAACATGGTGATGCAGAGACTAACAGTGATAAAAGTGGAGTGCAATAAGGAAAATTGAGGAACAAAAAAAATAAAAATAAAATAAAAAAATGGAATGATATACTAGTAAGTACACACAATCCATAGTATTAGTAACAATGATTTAAAAACCGGCCAAGTACGAGTCGTACTCGCACACGAATGAATAACACCTTACAATATTTAGCAAATAAAATAAATGAAAATACTAAACGAGGAATATTTTATCATCTTAAATTTTAAAAATGGCAGAGGGAATATTTTGTCCTCTTAAATTTAAAAAATCGCAAAGGTAATTTTGTATTTCATAAAATCATAAATATGGTATATGGTACACATAACACATTATCAAGCTATACATTTCCAGTTTACGCTTACTTGTCTTTGTACTGAAATTCTATACAATGCGAGATCAGCCTATACTGGAAATGTATAGCTTGATATTTAGCCGTGTGCCGTACAAGTTAGGAATTTGTTTAGTTGTTGCGTTAGAGCTCGTACAAAAATGGTCTTAAACTGCCATTTTTTACAGCCCCGTTTCTTCATTTGTTACAAATAAAATAAAAATGATTTGTACTCTACTCGATTAGCTCTAGACAATGACACCCCTTAAACCGGGATAAGTTGTATGGTTTTAAATTGTAACTTTATTTAATTTTTATGCGTTGTTGTAGCGGCAAGAGAAATACACAATCTGAGAAAATTTCAACTGTCTACCTATTACGGTTCATGAGATACAGCCCGGTGCTGACAGACTTTTTACTTGACGTTATTTCATGAATTTAATGAAGCTTTATTTAAAAAAGGTATCTATATTGTTTTCATCTCACGTGTCTCCAAACACTCGGCGTTTTGTACGAATGATACTTGTGTAGATACCGTTGCAGTAACTGTCGGACGGAGTCTACAAAATTAGGTTAACATTCCGTTATTGAGAATAGCGAGAAATATTTACAATGTCTATTCTACTAGAAAATAAGTAGCAAATGAACAAAAACGAATGTACACATAATTTTACTAGACTTCTCGAAAAATCTTTAAAGGAGACTTATCAGTATCACTTTTCTCCTTTCATAGAGAAAGTTTAATATAGTTTTAAACGGCTGAAATTTTTCCAAATGGGTAGTGTGGTAACCTCTTTACGCAGTGTAACCTCCTCTTGCTGCTGCGTTGCTCAGCCGGAACGGATTTCTTTGTTCTCGTCTTCCCAGTTTATCTCAAGCTCAACACGCGCGCGCTATCGTCTTCTGGTCTGGCGAGTGTGCGTGGAATTGAAGAAGTAATTTTCCGTCACTACCCGTGGCACTACTACTACCTACTACTACTACTACAATCACAGCTAACACTATCATAAAATTATAATATTATAAATATCAAGGTTACGATTTATTTTTAACCGACTTCAAAAAGGACTCCTCCTTTTTGAACCTCCTTGTCCTCAATTCGACTGTAATTACTCCGCCTATTATGAATGGATTTTGATGATTCTTTTTTTGTTTGGTAGGTCATGCTTCAGAGGTGGTCATATAAATATAAACTTTGCTTGCGTAGTTTTTGAGTTATCTTCAATAATACGTATTTTTCCCGCTTAGCCTGTAGGGATGATGTTTTAAGTACCTGTCACTGTGATTTAAAAAGAAGGTAGTGGTATTCGAATTTATATGGGGTAGGTACCACAACATAAACGCGAAAAATAACTTTAATTTCGGAAGTCGGTGGTAAAAAATGAAAACTCAAAATCACCCGACTTCGAAATTAAAGTTATATTTCACTTTTTAGTGTTTTTTTTTTTTGTAAAATGTTTTAATATCCCATCTCTTTGCGGAGCTTAGTTTAGAAGCCTTTTCAGGCTCTAAGAGTTTTTTTTAAATTTAATTTTCGTGTGTCAAGATTTAATACTTTTTCTTCTTTTTTTCTTCCCAAACCATATTTTTCCACGACGTTGTGCCGTTGCGGGGCAAAAACCTCTCTTTGCTTTTACCACTCAACGCAATCCTGAGCCAATACGGACCAGCCCCGCCTTTTAGGCGATAAGTTCGTTCTGCCATCTATGCCTGGGTCTGCCGCGATGCCCTTAAACGTTTTAGAGTACCCACATTCTGGAGGTCTTAGCCCACAACGCATCCGACAGCTGGCAAACGAGTCCGATCCAATCCCACTTGAGCCTGGCTATGTCGGTGATTATGACTAGTGATTAGTGCCTTGGAGCGCAGTATCTTGTAAATCGTGTTCCGTATCCAGTCTGTTAATCGGACTCCAAGGATACTGCGCACTATCGCTCAGCGCTGCGAAATATGAATAGGTAGTTGAACTATGAGTTTGGTCTTTGACTTGTTCATGCGAAGACCATTTTCTCAGCACCATGTGCACTGAGGTAAGCCAATTACCCACACACACAGACACACATACAAAACTTTTACGGAAATGCCCGTGTTGCTGTAGTACCTAGTAAGGTAAAATAGAATTATGAACTCCTCCACGTCAGGAAAAGGTACGTTTAACGAAAAAACACCTGCACTTATCGTTTGAATTTGAAGTGTATTATAAAGTGCTAGAACTGCTAATTCTGTTCTGAGGACATTTAATTTGCTCTGTTCCTTGATCAAATGTTGTCTGACACAACAAGAACGAAAAAACAAATTTAAAAAAGTGTAATGGTCACTTTTATTACAAGCAAGTTTCTTAATACTGGTCCAGAAAGGAATCGGAGTATACCAACTTTCACCATGTAACTCTTTGCAACGTTATTTCGCAAATTCACCAATGGGTCATGTAATTTATGTTTGCAGCAACAAACTGTGGTACGCACTGCGCATCGGTGCACATTAATTAATTACAAATCTTACATGAAACTGATTATTCATTTGTAACATTACTCATCTGTTTCAACAACCAATCAAACCTTGGTTTAATTATGTATTATTCAGACACGTATTTGTCTCGTAATTCAATAAAAAAAAATTATAGGTACTTAGTTGCCAAACTAGCAAATTGTAACTAGTTTCAATTTATCATTATTCTTATTTTATACGTTAATGCGCCATCAAAAAGGCGAATTGAATAAAATGAGTTGGTGTGCGTTATGAGTGAGGGGATAGAATAGTACAATTCGGTTGGGTCGGTCGTCGAGCCCCTAGCAGTAACGGGCCGGATGCTTGCGCAGGTCGATAGAGCGGGGGCGTGGGTGGAGCAGAGCTATACTGTGTGGGGTGGTGCCTTCGCCCTCACCCTGTGGACCCGACACCAGGCAGCAACTTTTGCATTGCATAATAATGGTACAACACCTAGTCCACACCACCACCACCACTATCGCTCCCCCCTCTGCATACTACCTACACTAGGAACACCCGTGGGCAGTCCCGCCGCATAAAAATAGATTAAAGTACGTTGGTTATTTACATAAAGCCATCTCTTAATTACATCATTTTTACAAGCTTCTTATTAACTTGTTCATGTGTTTTTAAATTGTTTACATTCGTAGTGTTGGCAGAGCGTAAGTGAAAGACATAGCCGTAGGTATTTTTATACGTCTATGGTGCAAGCATGGAAGGAATTCACCATGAGAGCTACACCAAATTCTTCTCGGCACTTTATTTTCAGGTAGGTACGAAATGTACGAATATAAATGAGCTCCTGTTAATAATAACGGGGGTTGTAATAACGAGCACTTATGTCAGAAATGAATCTTCTAGCATTTAGCTGTCTCTTTTATTAAACTTTCTAGTAAGTAAAACCAATCTCCTCGCCAGCGAAGCTGCGGGCAAAACCTAGTACCTACTTATTTACCTGGTAAAAAACAAAAAAGTTAAAAAGCAAATACATAATCTGTCTCAGCCTAATCATTGTTTTATGCAGTTCTAATCAATTCTTAGTCTGTGTTCATCGTAAATATTAAATTGTGGAATAGGGCGGGCATCCTCATAACTTCTAAAATAAACGGTCAAGGGGGAAAACAATGTCCTTTTTTTGTCAAACCTCGAAATCATTTTAATTTAACAATTATGCAATTTTTAGACGTATGTTGCAATACCATCTGAAATCATTTATAGATAATTCATTATTATGTACAAAATACCCCCCCCGCCGCGCCCGCTTTCACGTTAGTCGGCGCAATGAAGTTGTGCGCACTACTCTCCTCGCTTCACCTCACCCCCTTTTCATGGCGTTGGACCGGCTGGCTAGCATCGATCGCAGCAGACTGCGTCCAAACCAAGATTACTTCACGAAATCACGATCCTCAGCACTGGGGGTTAAAACGGCCACTTTGGCAGAATCATAATAGGAAAATATTATGTATAATCGTAAAATGACACAAACTGACAATTTATAATACGATCTGCGTGCAATTCATTTTAGAAGAAGAAAATACATTTATTTATTTTACGAAATAATTAATCTGTTTGACAGTTTTCTATTGAGATTCGCAACATGGTCCACAAATTATGAATTGCTTTTTTGTCAAATTAGAGGATTAAGCTCATGACAGCTGGGAATTTAGGAAATTAATTGATTTTAGAGGAATTGCTAATGTGGCCGTTTTAGGCCCTCGTTTTCTTCCGTTAAAGTTCGTAGCCTAAGATTTTTATAATCGTTGTTGTTACCAGTTTCTGAACATACTAGCAGGTATTGCATCACAATTGTTGTACAAAAAAACAAACAAACTCTTCAGCTTTATAATTAGTATAGATTTAAACGCTTCAAATATAGATTCCGTAACTTTTTCAGACTGATATTTTTAACCGAATTCTTCAAAAAGGAGGAGGTTCTTAATTCGCCTTATGTTTTTTTTCTGTGTGTTTGTTACGCCAATTTTTTGTTTCGTAGGTCATGCTTTCAAAGTCAAATCATTTATTTCAAATAGGCACATAAAATGCATTTTTGAACGTCAACAACTAAGAAATAGAACTGATTCTAGTTGCCCCTTCCAAAAGGTAGTTTTCGTATGCAGAAGAATGGACAAGAAACTACACAGTTGCTCTTTAAAAAATGTATTACAATATTTGGTATACATCAATTATATAATTACATATGAATACGATGCACCTAGAATACGATTACTGTACCACAATAGGTAAAAAGAATTAAAAATGAGAGCAATGACAAATAAATAAATTAATTATGTGATAGATACATGGTGCTCACATATTTACAAACATTGTAAAAGTATACAATGTCACAATATTCCTCCCCACTCCTTTAGAGTATCCATATAAATTTTATTAACTTTGCTTGCGTAGTTTTTGAGTTAGCTTCAATATTACGTATTTTTTATTTTTTCCCACTTAGTCTATGTAGACGATGTTTTATTTGACTCCGTCACTGTTATTTACATAACTGTATACGAAAAAGTAAAAAAAAAAAAAAACACAAAACTACCAAGAAAAAACACAAAAAAGTGAAAAATAATTTTAATTTCAGAAGGGCAAAAAACGAAAATTGAAAAGCAAAGACACCGATTTTTTTGGAAGTCAGTTGTGTTTTTTTTGGTAGGTAATAAGTTTTTATCGTAGAAATGCTTCATACAAAATATGTGGCTGTGTACCAAATATCGTAAAACATTTTTTTAAAGTAACTGAGTTTCTTACATTTTGGGACCTGCAACCGGAAACAACTTTTATTTTGCTTAATTGAAATAAATTATTTGACTCTGACTTAAAGGATACCAATACCAATAGTTAATAAAATTTATATGGGACCAGGACCACCTCTGAAGCATGTCCTACCAAAGTAAGTAATCGCGTAACAAAAATACAAAAAATAACAGTCGAATTGAGAACCTCCTCCTTTTTGAAGTCGGTAAAAAATCACAGTAAGTAAAAAATATTATTATCACAACACAGACAAGGCACTGAAGCGAGTTGGATATTTTAGATACCTGCGTAGTTACGTACAAACGTTGTCTGTCCGCGCGCAAGTACAAAACACGAACATGCGACGTTGCCAGATCTCTCGCCGGGCGCCATCGTCACTTTACTACCTCTATAGCTATACATCTACTTATCCAAGGCAAGGCGAGGCGAGCAGGGCGAACACGGCACATTCGTATCTCGTTGTTTGAGGCGTGCGACGTGCGTGGCTCGTTGTTAACTGATTAATTTAACTGAATTATTCTAACTATGTAATAAATAAGTAATACAGATGTTTTAACTTTCTGTTTGAATGTTTTTCCTTGGAATTTTGTATGTTTGTATCATTTATTTAATTAACTTCTCAAGTTATCATAACATCCCGCGTGTATTTCCCGAAGGGTTAGGCAGAGGTTTCCTAATAGTACACCCACATTTCGCCAGTTATATTTAATTAATTATAATTTATACAAAACATTGTTTATGAAATGGTATGTCATAAAAAAGCAAAATGCTGCCAACAATACAGTGAAGCATGCCAATACTACACCTCCGCTCTGTGCATACACGCACACATTTACAACCATTCACAATCAAACTACACCTCACTAAGTGCACACATGTTTACGAAACCGGCATCACGTCACTGTTGACAGCGCTCTGTCTTTGTTTTTATTTGGTCTGAGGTCGTAATACTTTTCGAAATGTTGAGTAAAAAATTAAAAGTAAGAAATTGGTATTTCTACCGTTTAAAATAAAATTGTTTAGTATTTAATGCACTTATTGCTTGCGCAGAGAGCATTCGAAAACTAACCCTTTTCTTCAAAAGGGTTTTTAAAGGTTAAAAACCCTTTGGGTTAGCCGCTAAATTGGTTACCAGAATAGTAAGGTTAACCCATTGAAACTGTAACAGTTATAATTGGGATTCCGCTTCATGGGGTTAGAAAGGGTATACAAGATGTTAAATGTTGGTTAAAGGTAACCGTTTTTAAATAAATATACATGAACATACATATACTTCCATGTTAAACGATGTCTTGCCGCATTTCGAAACCAATTGACACCATTCCTTCCCAACGCGTAGTAACGTAAAGTAAGGTCGACATGAAATAAAGATTCAAAACTAAATGATAGCTTTTATGTTGGTTATTCTTGCCCGTGACGGGTTCATCGACCTGGCGGTCCCCGCCCGCGCACCTAAGCTGCTTTTGGAGCGCGACATTGCAAAACTGTGGTGGGGCGATAGACTGCTATTAATGCAATAGGTAGCTCGTTTCTTTCTAGATTCAGACGAAGTCGGCGGATTCGTCAGAATATTGCTTACTTGCATTGCATTTCTGTCATATCAATTTTATAATTTTTTTAACCAACTTGTGATATACGGCATTGGGAGGTAAGTATGGCAAAAGAAAGAGATGGCCTATAACCAACAGTGGGTGATTCTGGGCTGACAGGATGATGATGAGTTTTAGATAGGATTTATTTCTCCGAAATCATTGGGCCTATTTGGGAGTTTTATTTCTTTGGGTAGAAGAAGCTCGCGCAATTAATCGAGCAAAAAACGCCGAAGAAAACACGTTTCTTGTATGAGGAGGACGTATTAACTTTATTTGTTTTTTATTTTTGTTATAGCGTCAAAGGAAATACACAATCTACCTATTAGGTTCATGAAACAGCCCGCTGACAACTGGTTCCTTTTGATTTCCATATCTCGAGAGCAGTCCAGGATATTAAAAAGTTTATTAGTACACAAAACACAGTACATAGCATATGGAAACAGTCAGTTGTACTATCAAATTTTAACATTATTGTCATCTTTCCGCGCTCCTAAACTAGGTCATCGTAGGTATTAATGAGACCATGTCAAAGAATTAACTGGCACACTGGAAAAATAAAAACACTTTAATTTCGGAAGTCGGTGTCTTTTGTTTTGTATTTTCATTTTTTGCCACCGACTTCCGAAATAAAGCAATTTTTCACTTTGCAGAGGTTTTTGGAAGTCAGTTTTTTTTTGTAAAAATTAATTTTTCACTTTTTGGTGTGGTACCTACCCCACACCAATTCGTATACCACTACTTGCTATGTAAACAACAGTGACAGGAAGTTCATCATCAACATACATGACTAAGGGAAAAAATACATACAATGCGGCCGATATAACTTGGCAGTTCCGAACTTCGCGCAGACGGCTGCGTTAGTTACATTATTTTAAAACCAAATGGTGACATGAGGCGAGTGAGAGAACATGCGCAAAAGTTCGCATAGCCTATGTTCAGACCTGCCAAGTTATATCGGCCGTACTGTATTCTTGATGCTAACTCGAAAACTACTCAAGGGAAGTTAATAAAATTTATACCATTGTCCCTCTAAAAAGCTTATTTTATTCACTGAAAACAGTGAATAAAAAGCACTTTTAGTCACTGTTTTAGTGTTTAATTTAGAACACATCAATATATTCGAACTCCATCTCAATGCTGTACAACCTCCTTGCGAAAAAATACTCGATATAAACTCGGATGTGATTGGTTGACATTTTCGACAAGGAGTTTAGCATTAGAATAAAAACTGTTTTGTGTTCTTTGCTGTCATTAGTAAATTGGCGCTATTTTAAATACTGTAAGTTGTATGAACACAAAGTTTAGTGTTACTTCATAATAAATCGATTGAAAATGCATTCAAGTGATGAAGAAGATGTGTTAACACCCGAGTTTATGAAAGAGAGGGCGGCCGATATAGTAGAAAACTTGCTACCTAACAAACCACGGCTGGTTTACATCAAAGCCTACGATGAGTTTTGCAAATGGAAAAATGAAAATCAGGCTTCTGGAACGTTTTCAGAGTCTGTTTTCCTAACTTATTTTAATGAGTTGTCGAAGAAAAAGAAGTCATCGACATTTTGGAGTACGTTTTCTATGCTACGGTGTACTATAAAAACAAGGCATTGTCATAATAACATACTCGAAGTTGCAAGTTCTTTTTCTCGTAGTCATGGTATAAAGTATAATATGCAACTCTTGAATAAAACGGATTTATATCGAGGGCCATGAATCACTCGCGTCGCTATGCTCGTGATTCAATCATCATGAATCACTCCCTACGGTCGTGATTCAATCGTTAGAATCCTTCACTTGCTCGTGATGCATCTATGGCCCTCGCTTTAAATCCGTCCTTTATTCACGAATTGCATAATATACTATTATACCATTCCCCCTCTAAAAAGCTTATTTTATTCATTGAAAACAGTGAATAAAAAGCACTTTTAATCACTGTTTTGGTGTTTGAATTTAGAAAACACCAATATGTATATTCGAACTTCATCTCAATGTTAAACAACCTCCTTGCGAAAAAATACTCGGTACAAACTCCGATTTGATTGGTCGACATTTTCGACAAGGAGTTTAGCATTAGAATAAAAACGGTTTTGTGTTCTTTGCTGTCATTAGTAAATTGGCGCTATTTTAAATACTGTAGTTGTACGAACACAAAGTTTAGTGTTACTTAATAATAAATCGATTAAAAACGCAAGTGATGATAAATATGTGTTAACACATGAGTTTATTAAAGAGAGGGCGGCCGATATAGTAGAAAACTTGCTACCCAACAAATCACGGCTGGTTTACATCAAAGCCAACGACGAATTTTGCAAATGGAAAAATGAAAATCAAGCTTCTGGCATATTTCAGAGTCTGTTTTCCTAACTTATTTTAATGAGTTGTCGAAGAAAAAGAAGTCATGGATATTATGGAGTATGTATTCTATGCTACGGTGTACTATAAAAACAAGGCATAACATTGACATAACAAAATACTCGAAATTGAAAGTTCTTTTTCTCGTAGTCATGGTATAAAGTATAGTATGCAACTCTTGAATAAAATAGATTTATATCGAGGGCCATGAATAACTCGCGTCGCTCAGGATTCTAACACTTGAATCACACGCTACACTCCCTACGGTCGTGATTCAGTTGTTAGAATCTTTCACTTGCTCGTGATTCATATATGGCCCTCGCTTTAAATCCGTCCTTTATTCACTAATAGCATAATATACTATTATAAGGGACCACCGCGCAAGCTCTGCGAAATGAAAAAATATTTTTTAAATCTGTCTACAATTTATTGACGAAAATATCGATGAACATAAATTATAAATAAAATAAAATATAATTACAGACAAATTGACCTCCTCCATTTCGGGTCCTGGGTTCGATTCCCTGCCCTGGTCGGGCTAAGGATTATTTCATTTGGAATTTCTTAGTAGCAGCACGGAGTCCGGATTTGTGCCCGGTTATTGGCAATAGGCTCGCCCCCTATTACATGGGGCTTATAACCATAACTGGCAAAATGTGGGTGTACTACAACACACCTATGACTTACCGTTCGGTGATTACACGCGTGATGTTACGTATGTTATAAATATCGAGGTTTAAATATCGTTTTAGGGATAGCGTTGGTTCGGGGTAAGGTTATTTTGAGATTGTTATTCAGGACAGCGTTCATTCGGGATAACGTTATTCGAGCTAGCGTTCTTTTGGAATACAGTTATTCGAGATTGCACTCTTTCGGGATATAGTTAACCGGGATTTCGATTTTCGGTGAAACGTATAGGTACAATAAGAGTCGAAGTCTATATCTATTCTATGTACCATAATTATGTATAATATTATGAATTAAAGTCGCGTTTCGAGTCTTTCTATATGATCGCATTGTTCTTCTAAATTAACTAGGTAGGTAGTGTAGGTACCTAGTTAATTACGTCGTCGTTGATCGTACGCAAAGGATTTTGATGCAGTTTTCACCATCAATTAGAGAATTTATGACGAGGTTTAAATGTATAATAGAATAATATTTAATTAATAAATATTTCTAAATAATATTTCTGTGCTAAAGGTACCTTTAGCACAAAAATATTGATGTTTTGAAATTTCGCCACTGCACCCTTGCGAAGCATTGGCGGGTCGCTAAAATTGTTATATTCAATTGGAGTTTGGTTGAGGTTTCTTCACAAAAAACATACTTAATATTATGTTATATGTTTTAACAGGTTTACGTCGGTTTATAACATTGCATGATATTGATAACTGATCAGGTACTATACTTACATAAATGTCGTAGAATAACCAAAATTACCGGCATTTTTGACGATTGCAAGGGACCGGATATTAGGAAAAAGGTGCTTAGGTGATTTTTGTAACCGAGCAGCTTGCTATTATCAGGATCATTGCATAAATCCTGAGTTTTTGTCCCGAGAGTTTGCAGGACGATTGGAAACCTGAACCCTGATTGGCTAATCTAACGAGTCAATTAATGAAAACATCTTGCTCGAATAGCTCGAATGTAACTGTTAGCCAATCAGCGCATCCATCAGTGCATAACGGTCATATCAGTCAATCACCGCTCAATACATGAGCGGTTATTCAGGACTTACTTAAGATAAGCCGCAATGATCCTGGAAGTAGGCATAGCTCGTATGATTACAGAAATCAGTCTCGGATTTGAATATCAGGCCCTTTGCAGTCGTTCACAGATTTTCTCAAAAAATGACGATTTTTTTCGATTGTCCTACGACCTACGACTGCGTGTTTTTTTTTTTAATTTATAAAGATAATTATAATTAATACCTGCCTGTTACTGTCCCACTGGCAAATGCCTCTTCACTTCACATACATAGAAGGCACGAGCATTAATCATCACGCTTGTTCATGGCAGATTGGCGATTTCATAGTTTTATTCATTACTTGCTGCCTCGACAGACGTTGTCCTGTCCTCAATTCCCATACAAAAAGTACTTTCAGTTTTCCCTAAAGGCTCGTGCCGACCTTTGTCGACAAAGGTACCGCTGCCTGTCGCGCCCGCGATATCGCGTCTGTTTGTACGAGCCTTAATTTGGAAAATGTCCGGGAAACTTTAAAAATATTTCGTTCCGAAAAAACCTAATTCGAACTATTACGAACATTTTACAACATAAATATCTAAGATACACTTACAAAATACAACCGCTGACAATGGTAATTGACTACTTTTTGCCTTATGCCGAAGTTTGAAAAGTGACCTTCCACCATTTTCCAGCCCCGGATTTAGGAGGGGAAACGGAGGGGCGCCAAAATCATCAACCATCAAAAGTATTATAAAACTTTTGAAGAAACAAAACTTCCTCAATCATTAGATTTAGAGAACGCTCAGTTGGTTTTTGAACACATCCTAAGAGTTCATTCCGAAATGCGCTGCTATCCTAGTTAATTTTTGAACGCATGCATAATATGCATGATGTCTTTTCCAGGGGAATCCCCGTCTCATCTAGAAACTAGGAGCTATACAGTAATTAGGTAATAAAGAGTGCAAATATATTGTCCCGATCACAAAAAATTGCGACCTATTTTATATTTGAGAGTTTGTTTTACAATTTATCTCAAAAACTGGAGAAGGGGCGCCTCTATCAAGATTCTGCCTCGATTCGAAAAAGTCGTAGATAGCATTTTCCACAACCGTCGAAAATGGCAACTCCGGGTCTACGATTTTTTGCACAACAGGTATGAATTAAAAAGTCACATTGGTACCTGGCCCGATTTGAACTCAACTTCGTGCAAGGCGCGAGGATCTACTTGAAACATTGCAAAATCCACCTCATTCCTGGTCATTAGTTTTTTTCAATTAAATGAGTAACTTCTTACGGTGCCTTCGCATGTTATGCTGTTGATGTCGTGGTGACGCCGCGTTAACGTAGCTTAGACATGATTCTATTGATTTTGAAACTATCATCGCTTAGACACTTAGAATTATGGCGACTAGGTGGTTCCAAGATATTTTGTTTGTCAATTTAGTGTTATTTGGAGCTTTTTTTTCTAAATAATAATCCATTCCGAAATTCACGCTGACCAAGTGGCGAGTTTACCCTCGGTGATAGACGTACGACCAAGTCATACAATTAATAAGTCAGTAGTTATTGTTGCCCCCAGTATTAAAACTTGCTCGTGCGTGGGCTAGTCTAACTGTGCGTTTGCACTGGCGAAACATTCACAACAAAACATGTTGAAATCTCTATTTTCTGTTAAAGTTCCATACATTTTTTGATAGGAACTAGAGATTTCAACATGTTTTGTTGTGAATGTTTCGCCAGTGCAAACAAAAAAGATTCTGATTCAAACAAGTGAAAGTCAGTAGTTCAGAATTAATGACCATGATCAATGATCACGATCACACATAGTTTTAACCAATCTACCCTACACATGACTTTCCTAAGGATACAGAGTTTACCAAATAGGTCAAAATGACATTTTAAATTCTACCTACACACATCTGGTTATGAATAATATGGGAACACCAATTTGATTTACAAACAACAAATTGCAGCAGAAGGATTAAGGGTCTTAAAAAAAGTACATAGGCAATGTATTTTTTTGTCAAATAGATTTATTTTATTGATTTTTTTATCTTTGATCCTGTGTGACAAGCTCATTACTTCATCTGATCTTTAAGAAGTTCTTCGAGAAGTTTTCAAAATAGCATAAAGTGGCCTTAGCCAGGTCACCATGAGTGATAAAATAAGAGATGTGTAGTTTAAGTTCAAGCTGGGTTTTTCTTTAAAATAATTGCCAATTCTCCCCTAGACTAATTTACTTTTGGTTTGTGGTTTTGCAAGGTACCCTAAAGCTAAACGCGTTTTATCGTCTAGGAAGAAAAATCGTCAATGAAAGGAATAGTCATTCCGAAGTAGATAGTCTTGAAAACCATCAATCTCTAGGAATCTACGACATTCGTAAGTTTAGATTGTAATATTAGTGTATTCAGTAAATTATATAAACAAGTAGGTAGGTAGGGGTACCTATCAATAAACCCTATAGAAAAACACTACACAGTGAACGTAAATAATTCAGTCTACAAGGCTAATACGTAATACAAATAGCACAAAGCATGAAAGCAAGCCCGTTCAGTGGAAGGCTAACGACTTTGAGACGAGTCGAAACTTTAGTGGAAAAAGTGTATATCATCTCGTATAAGTTAACGTTTATCTCATAAATACCTATTATTTAAATATGTTGAACCGCGTTAGACATTTCTCAATATGAAAATAATCACCTATTTGTATTCGAAGTATTGTAAGTACCTGCATCATAACAATTGGTTACGAACGTTTTCCTTCTAAGATTATGAAAAATGGGTGCAGTCAATTCTTTACAATAATTAATAATACAAAACAGTTAAACATTCCAAACTCTAAACATACTTATTTGTATACCTATTGTATTTATTCCGACTGCCACACGTCTTACAGCAAGTCCGTGGAGACCTATACTTCATAGTATTTCGAAACTCATCAAACCTACAGGCTTTGGGACTTGGGATTAACACATTCATTGTTTATAACAGGCCTGTGTTCTCTGAAAGTTAGATAGTAATAAGTAAAAGTAATATTACCGTTTGAAGTGCTCCCTTATTCGGTCTTCACGAATGTTATCGGGTAAATTTCCAACCCACAGGTGCCGAGTCTCTCTAACCATCTTGCTTCGAACTCCACATTAGGAATCATTACCCGTTCGCGTCACTACGTGGCATAAATCAATTTTGCACACAATCGTGATTCACACATTTTGATTATTCACTATAGGTGAACCATAAACATTGTACAGCCCACGAGTTGCACTTTTTGATAAAACAACACTATCTTTCACTTCACGACATTCGATAATCTCATCACAAAATCCACTTCACTATAAACACACCACGTAATAGACGCGAGCGTACTCTTCGCGGCTCTCGAATTGACAGTGAAGCCAGCTTCGACGCGAGTTTGCCGATAAGCTCCGCCTTCTGACCGCTGCCGCGCAAAGTGGAGTAGGGTGCCCAGTGAATTTATTAAAATAATGCACCATTCTAATGTGTCTAATGATATTTAGGTGCACTGAAACAATCGTTTAGAGTTTTACGTGTTACTTGTATATTCTAATTAATTCAAACCATAAAATCAAACAAAAATATCCCTTTTAAAATAACAAATATCTGTCACGATGATTGTAATATTCTTCATTATTTTATCTTAGATCTATAACTTTATCTAACCGTTGATAATTACATATTCTAAAAACTAATTTCTGAACATTGTAGTATTCACTTTGAAAAATAAAAATAAACAAACTTGGAACAAACGTGTTGATGCAGCGGTCCGCTGGCCAGCTCTCCCCATGTCGGTTGCCTCTCTCTTTCAGTTTTCTCTATATCTTTCTCGTTCTAACTAATAGGTTAAAAACATCTGTGTTGCAACTTAAGAAAAAATCCTGTTTTATGAGGAGTTTTGATTTTTGTCTAGTGGTGATCTTTCGTAGGATCAACCATTTTTTACATGCATATATTATTCTGGTAGTTGACATTTCGTAAGCCCTTTGATAGGATTGGAAAGTTCCTGGAGGGAAAATACTCTAAATATTCAAAGGAAAAGGACAACACTTTATTTAATTTTAAAAACTGTTCATGAACATTTTTTTGCTTGCCTGTATCCATATCGGTAATCGAACTAAATAAAATGTAAAAAAATAAAAACAAAAAAAGTGAAAAATTACTTTATTTCGGAAGAAGGTTTTTTTTTTGTAAAAGTTTTTATTACTTATTCGCTTTTTAGTTGTGGTATACCAACCCCACACAAATTCGAACACCACTACATGCACCCTAATTGTGTAATAAATACACGATCAATCAGCACCCTAATTATGGAATACCTACACGATCAATCAGAATTGGAATCGATTCGAAACAAATGTCCAATCCATGTTTCATTAATTTGAAGAAAAATTCTGCTCAACAACGTAAATAACGCAATGAATTTTGTTGAACTGTCAAAATTAAACAAATTAGTCATAATCGGTTATGGGAATAAGTTACGCAATTAGATAGCTGAGTAAATAACAGTAATGGGAACGTAAAACATCATCCATATGTGCTAAGTGGAAAAAACACGTATTATTGAAGCTAACTCAAAAACTACGCAAGCAAAGTTAATTATATTATTTGAAATATAGGACAATATTTTAAGCAGGTCTTATCATTCTTTTGTAAATCTTCCCCATAGGTTTAATGCGGGAGTCGCAGATAGTTCCCGTGTCCTGCTGACATTTCACCCATCCAGTGTTAAAACTGTGCTTAACAGCCCGATCTACTTCGCCATCGATCGCTTTGCACGAGTGAACCAAGATACCGAAAGTCGGAACAGACCGGGAGGAGCACGCCATCAAGCGCTATGGCTCCAGAGCTGGAGAGACCACCGAAATCGAAGAACAACTTAATCAGTTTTGATTCTGCTGATTTTCAAGCCAAAATTCTAGAACTCTTGTTGCCATTTCTTTAAGCTTTTCTGGATCTCAGGTCCATCTTCACCGAAAAGACCAATGTCATCGGCCTACAGCATGCACCAGGGTAGCTCTTCCTGTATATATTTTTATCACGCCCGCTATGTGACCGGACGGCGACGCGAGTACGCGACGCTGAGCAGTTGTAATGTTCTAGATATTATGGACGACGCCACACAGAGCCGTCGCGCGAGCGCGAATACAAGTCCAGGCGCGGCGCGGCGGGGCGTTTTTGATTTATTTCATGCACCCATTTCCGTTTACGTTGTTTTTTAGGGTTCCGTAGTCAACAAGGAACCCTTATAGTTTCGCCATGTCCGTCTGACGGCGGCTTAGCTCAGAGACCGTTGGTACTAGAAAGCTGTAATTTGGTATGTATATCATATAAACGACGCCGACAAAGTGGTAAGTGGTTTTTTTTAGGGTACTCGTAAAGTAGGGATGGTTTTTTTTTCTCGTCAATGCCATGGTATGTGGTATCGTTGGAAAGGTCGTTTAAAAATATTGTGAGTTTGTGAAGACCAGGGATCCGTTTGCGGAATGTTAAGCTTTAAAGTGCTAATTTTTGTTAGAGTCAAGTGTCCCCCCCCCCTGCCAGCTAAATGGTTGGGTTTGGATATGTGAAAAAAATCACAGCATTAGTATACCTACAACGTGCCGCTACAATGGCGTTAATTTAACACACGTATACGATTTCGCGTATTCGTTTTATGAAAATATTTGAATTTCATTAAACGTTATTATTTATTGATTTATTTTCAATTTTCTAAATTACCATCCTGGAGTAGCGAAGAGGTCATTTGCCGGGGTCACGGATAGTGTTGCCAGGTCGGATTTGTTTGCGGCGATAAGTCCCCTCTTTGAGGAGTGGCTGGAGAGGCGACACGGCGTCCTCACCTTCCGCCTGACGCAGGTCCTCACCGGACATGGCAGCTTCGGGAGGTACCTGTGCAGGATTAGGCGGGAGGAAACGCCCGGGTGTCACCACTGTGCGGATCGTCCGGAGGACACGGTGGAGCATACGGTGGAGGTGTGCCCTGCTTGGGCGGAGCACCGCCGTGTCCTCGTGGCGGCGATTGGCGGCACTGACCTCTCGCGTCCGGCCCTGGTCCAGGCCATGGTATGGAGCGAGAGGGCATGGGAGGCGGTCACCTCCTTCTGCGAAGCAGTGATGCTCGCGAAGGAGGAGGCGGAACGCGTGAGGGAGAGGCAAAGCCTGCGCCCTCGCCCCTAACCGCCGCCGCTGGAGACACCCTGGGCGTCGGGAATCCCAGGCGGATTCCCGGCCACCATAGGCGCGGGCTTGCGGACGGCGAGCAATGGGTAGCTCGCCGTCCGATAAGGACCAGGCCCGGGTCGATGGCGCGTCGTGTTCCACGCGCGCCTCAAAGAGATGTCAGCACACCTGACGGGGTCCGTTAGGACCGATGCCTGCCAGGGTTGCGGAATAGTCCGAAAGGGATACCGGGACCCTGGCAAAAGGCAACCGAAGGAACACGGGTGGGTTTTAGTCAGTAAGAGTCTGACACGCCCTTCCGGTCCGCCCAGAGCGAGAGAAGTCATATGATGATTTCACACCCAAAAAAAAAAAAAAAGGTCGGATTTGTTTTAAATCGGGGCAGAAGGTAAAACAAATCGGGATTTAGGGTTGTAGATCGGGACAATAAAAAAAACAAGGTTTTTTTAAGGTTTCGTACCTCAAAAGGAATAAACGGAACCCTTATAGGATCATTCATGCGCCTGTCTGTCCGTCTGTCACAGCCAATTTGCTACGAGTCTAAAGGACCGATTAAGTTAAAAGTTACACATATTATGTATTTCTGTGATCCAAACACGGACGAATAACGTAAATAAATGAATTTTGAATATCCCCCATATTCAAAATTCCGTCAGTCACTTTTTGGGGGGCAAATAACAAAATTGAAAATAAAAGCGTTTTGCAAACTGTACCGTGTGACATATCAAATGAAAGGTCTATTACGAGGATCTGAAATATATTTTTATAAATTTTAAAATAAATACTTTTAAATATATTTAAGAAAATAGATGAAAATTGACCATTCCCCTCACTTATATCTAAAACTACTGATCCTAAAATTTTGAAAAAAATGCAGAGAATGGTTCATTACTCATAATTACAGGAAAACCTAAATATTAGCCAAACTCGCGAGCCAGCCCAGCCTATAGTCTATGGTCTAAAATAACATGGTAGATCTCTTAATATTGTGCATACAAACTTACATTTGCATTTGGAGTGTATAAGAGAATATGTTTTTCAATTACAATGTCAAGTTTGTTCTTGGAATAAATTCATCTCAACTACGGAACCCTTCATTGTGCGTAGTCCGACACGCACATGGCCGCTTTTAAAAAAATAAGGTTTTTATTGTGTTTCGCAACTAATATTACTAGTAAGTCTGAACTATAAAAAAAAAAAAATGAAGCAATGGATTAGACATTTCTTTCAAACCAATTCAGATTGTGATTGATCGTGTATTAGGTACGCAATTAGACATGTATCGATTTATCAGGTCATTTAGTGTCCCGATCAGGTGCAAATCGGGACGCATCCCCAGACCCCGAAAATCGGGTCGCCCCGCGCAAATCGGGACACCTCGCAACCCTAGTCACGGATCATATATGGTAGGCGAATAGAGGAAAGCTGCGCAATTTCTTAGAAGTTATGCCGACAACAAAGCATAGTACCGAAAAGCCGAAAGAACGTAAGCCAGCTGGTAGGTAGCTTCATGAGTGAATCTTTTACACGGAGTGATCTTAATTTTGGTTATGTTTTTGTTATTTAGTTTGTATGAATTTTTTTTTTTTTCAATTTACGAATTATTTTATTTTATTATAACTTTTATATTTACTGGCCACTAGCCCTACCCGTGTGTTAAATTAATGTCGCCATTGTAGCGGCACGCTGTATATAACGAAATTAAAAGGAAAACTATCACCGCTACGTAGGCTCCACAAGTTACCGAGTAATAATCGACCAACTTCAACATGTTCTCCATTCTGTATCGGAGAACAAGTTTTTCAACTACAATGTTAAGTTTGTTTTATAAATTCGAACTACGGAACCCTTAATTGTGCATGGTTCGACATGCACTAGGCCGGTTTTCTTAGCTAGCGCAAATAAGAGCAAGAGCGTTTCCACGTCTGAATCGTTCAACATCTTTTTGACGAATGAATCGCGTCGCGACACGGTCGCGTGAATGGGCGCGGCAGGACGGGATCGCGCCCGCAACACAGAATAAAGGCTCGTCGCGCCTGCGATATCGCGCCTGTTTGTACGAGCCTTAAATAAGAGCAGAATGAAAGCTTCCTAACAGAGCTCAAAATTCTTACCTACTTTCATAGGGCTGTCACTCGGTTATTGAAAATAAAATAAGGGCAAGTGACGGACGGACGGACTGCCGGACGGACAGACGGACGGAGGAACGGAAGGACAAGCACTGATAAGTTTCCATTTTCCAATTTTGGTACGGATCATTAAAAAATATAGTGTAGCTTTGAAAGGCGAAATGATTAACATTATACCCAAGCTGATTAAGGTTATGCTAAAAAAAAAACCGATGGTAAAATGTACTTATGTAATTATTTTACTTTGAAATAGCTAAACCTACATAGGTACATAGATACTTTTTTTGAAGTTGGTTAGGTTAGGTACCTACCTATTTAACTAGGTACCTACTTACCTACTTACTCACTTATCAAAATTACTGTGACTTACGGACGGACGGACAGACGGACATGGCGAAACTATAAGCTTTCATTGCTTGTTTTACTATTTCATGAACGTAAGGTAAGTAAGTAGGTACCTAATCTAATAGAAGAGTTCAAACGGCAGCTTGCTAAGACCAAACACTCAGTTACCTATATATTCTTCATGTGCTAAGACAGCCTATAAACATACTTTGGTACCTACATACCCACTAAAACAAAAATACGAAACAAATTAGGAAACGAACTAAGAAAAAACAACGTAAATGGAAATGGGTGCATGAAATAAATCAAAAAACCCCGCCGCGCCCCGCCGCCCCGCGCCCGGACTTGTAAGGTCGCTGCACACAGCGGGCGCGGTGGGGCGCGGCGCGGCGGGTCGCGGCGCGGCGTGACCGGGTGGCGACGTGACACTGAGCAGTTGTAATGTACTAGATATTATGGACGACGCCACACAGAGCCGTTGCGCTCGGCGCGACGTTAACCGTCCCGTCGCGTCGCGCCACGCCGGCGCCGTGCCGAGCGCGAATAAAGGTCGCTGCACACAGCGGGCGGGGCGCGGCGGGGCGCGGCGTGACTGGGCGCCGGCGCGGCGCTGGCGCGACAGCAGCGTTCACACTGCGGGCGCGATCACGTCGCCGACCGGCGACCGTGTCGCGACGCGATTCATTCGTCAAAAAGATGTTGAGCGATTCAGACACATTTACCAACATTCTGGACGTGAACGTGTTCACCCCCCGCCGTCAGTGTGGCTACTACATACGTAAACCAAACAACACAAAGCGTGAGCAGTGTTGCCAACTCCATCGTATTTTGGGCAAAACTATCGTCCAAAAGAAAAATAAAAAACTAAAAATATATCGTAAAACCTTAATTCAAAGAACTTTAATTCAAATTGCTATCAAAAGACAATCAATAATTTTATACTAGAGTCAAAGGGGAAGTACATGCCAAGCTTTACCACTAATGGCGCTAGCAGCACAAATTTTTTATTTTTTATTTTTTATTAAATTATTATATTAAATTTTTCTAATCTAGAAACCATTTGTGCATTTCACATCGGTCCCACAGACTGGATAGGAACTGTGGGAATAGATGAATAAAGTGCTACTAGCATCTTTTGACGCTTGATAACATTATAAGAGGGCGCTGTTGGTAAACATTTGTGAAATCTCAAAATTATCGTACATTAGACATTTATTATCGTATATCGTACCATTGGCCAAATTATCGTGCGCCCCCATAATTACGGGTTGGCAACATTGTGTGAGCGTCCTGACGGCGGCGGCGCTGCGCCCCACCGCGCCGCGCCCGGGGTTGTATTCGCGCTCGGCGCGGCGCCGGCGGGGCGCGACGGTCAGCGTCGCGCCGAGCGCAACGGCTCTGTGTGGCGTCGTCCATAGTATCTAGTACATTACAACTGCTCAGCGTCGCGTCGCCACCCGGTCACGCCGCGCCGCGACCCGCCGCGCCCGCTGTGTGCAGCGACCTTACAAGTCCGGGCGCGGCGCGGCGGGGCGCGGCGGGGTTTTTTGATTTATTTCATGCACCCATTTCCATTTACGTTGTTTTTTCTTAGCTTGCGCAAATAAGAGCAAGAGCGTCCACGTATGAATCGTTCAACATCTTTTTGATGAATGAATCGCGTCGCGACACGGTCTCGTGAATGGGCGCGGCGGGACGGGATCGCGCCCGCAGTGTGTGCCCGCCGCGCCGCTCATGTGAATATATTATTTTAGAAAAGTAAAATTATTTACTTTTCTAAAATACTAAATGAACTGTTAAGTTTCTTCGGAAAATAAATAATTATTATATAAATAAAATGTTAGCATCGAAATTCGTCAACACCGTCACGGAAGTAAGGTCACTGCACACAGCGGGCGCGGCGGGACCGGGCGGCGGCGCGGCGCTGGCGCAACAGTAGCGTTCACACTGCGGGCGCGATCCCGTCCCGCCGCGCCCATTCACGCGACCGTGTCGCGACGCGATTCATTTGTCAAAAAGATGTTGAACGATTCAGACGTGGACGCTCTTGCTCTTATTTGCGCTAGCTAAGAAAAAACAACGTAAACGGAAATGGGTGCATGAAATAAATCAAAAACGCCCCGCCGCGCCGGCGTGGCGCGACGTTTCGCGTCTCGCCGAGCGCTACGGCTCTGTGTGGCGTCTTCCATAATATCTAGTAAATTACAACTGCTCAGCGTCGCGTCGCCGCCCGGTCACGCCGCGCCGCGCCCGCTCTGTGCAGCGATCTTTAGAGTCGCAATTTTTTCACAGTGGTGATGATTTTTATAGATATATTAATGTAATTAATTCAAAGCTTATAGAGTTTGAAGATGTTTGGGTTAAAGCACTGTATAGAACAAGTATAATAAAGCCTGTAAATGTAAAAAAGTTACGATACTCGAGCAATATTTTTTTTTTAAGCCCTCAACATGATTTTTAGACCACATTGTAAATCCACCCACATAGTCTGTCATCGAATTTGAGATTTTTAGAGAAAAATTCGACATTGACAACTGTCAAACTGTCAATTCAACATTGACTGTCAGTGTCAGGTGTCAGAGGTGAAGGAAGAAGTGAGAAAATTTTCTAATTCGTCCGTCACTCGAACAAACTACAAAGGTCGTGCATTGCAAAATCTGAAGTGTTGTTGTGTTTTGATCCATTTTGATTCTTTATTTAAAAAAAAAACCGTCTAATTCTAATTAAAATTAGCAAAATGTTTTTAAAACCTAGACAGGTTTTTAGATTTGGATATCATAATTATTGCAGACTAGGCAATAACCTGTATGGAACGCAAAAGGCAGTAGTAGCACCTGTTTCAACCGAAGGAATAACAATAAGTGACAATTGCGTACAAAAATTAAAACAGTTATGTGGCAATGATGATAATTTCCTAAGAGTGTGTGTTGAAAGTGGTGGGTGCTCAGGATTCTCGTATAAATTCGATTTGGATACCAAAGTAGCTGATGATGACAAGTATGTACCTATACATCTTACATAGATTATAGTATTAGATCAACCTAACTGCATAATCTTAAAGTGCTTCCATTACTACACATAAATAATAGTGAAAAACTATCAATCAACAGTCAAACTTTTGGCACGGTTTTGTGGATCAAACTTCTATCTGAAAGTCAATTCTCTGACTGTAATTATTACTCCTATACTTAAAAATCATCATCTGCCTAGAGTGGCTAGCCTTTCCACAACTATTTTGGGATTGGCTACCAGTCTAGGATGCAGCTGGATACAGCGGGCACCTATTGAAATAATATTGGTCAGACTCAATTAATATTATTGGTCTGTGAATAGAGACAAGTTATCCATTTGCTATTCTGAAATATAATGAATATTGATGATGTTCTGTATTTACTTTAATTTTTTCAGAATATTTGAAAAAGACGGTGTAAAAGTGGTTATTGATGAGACCTCCTTGGATTACATCAAAGGTTCTACTGTGGACTATCAGACAGAGCTAATTAGATCTGCATTTAGGATAACGGAAAATCCTAATGCTGAATTAGGGTGTTCATGTGGTGCTAGCTTTTCAATAAAAATTGATTAGAGATTTGCTAACCCAGTACTATGTTCCCATGGAAATTATCCCATATATCTTCCGAACTCCATCCAGGAGAAGCTGCAGCAAAAGCTAGTATGTAAATGAATGGTAGTTTACATTAAATTATTATAATATCATCTTCAGGCTATCAATAGTTGTCCTCTGCTGGTCATGGGCCTTTCAAGTTGCACACCATTGCTCTTCTCAGTGTCAAAAGTATGGATGGATTCTGTTGAAAGAAATGTCATTAATCCCTTTACAATATACAGTTACACTACACTGAATGAAGGAAATCCTTAAGATTTGCTCTAGTTTGTAGTTGTACTTTGTATCTAAATAATTTTAGTGCCTTTTTCCTTTTGAAAATTAATTCAGTTTTTAACAACAAAATTTATTCAGCTTTGTGTTTTTTTTACAACAATAAGATAATAAGTTTTAAAATACATAATTAAGCTGATTCATGAAATTACTTATTTGCAATCAACAAACAATATTGTATTTAAACACCCTGTAGATTTTTCACCCTTTTAATGTTTTTCTAGGATTAAAAACAAAGTTAAGTTTGTTTAGACAAACAAAGACTAAGTTAGTCTGTTCATGTTATTTATAATTAATTTGCAATAGTGAATTTGGACCACATTTGTAATTTATTCACCTACTTGTTTAAGACAGATTGCAATGGCTATGATATTATGAAGAGTTGTCTAGTCTCCTTGTGTTTGGTTACATAATAATATTTGTGTTATTTTGTAACTGTAGAATAAGTAGAATGTTTTAGCAATGTGGACACCCCTTATGGTTGAACTATTGTTATATGCTATAAAGTTTCTTTGATTTGAGTTTCCTATAATCAGCAAATAAAGTCAATTAACACTTCAGTTTTTAAATGAGCAAAATATTCCAAAAATTTCTCAACAAATATAAAATTTAAGGAGCTCAAATTATAGCTTTTGCACATTAATGCTGAAAAGCTATGTATCAAAATTAATCAACTTTTTTTGCTGATTTACCTACTAAGATCTCTTTTACTTAGAGTTTTTTGTAGTAATAGAAGCTTCGTAGTTATAGATTAATTTAGTTTGTCTGTGATAATAAATAACAATGTAAAGGGGAATGATATGACCTACCCTCAACAAATTTTAATGTCCTAATAAATATAATGCAAGTCATTTTATAATTTTATTTATTTTGCGAAATCTTAATTTATTTCTATGTGCACCTTTGCGTTTAATTCTTAGTTTTTACCCGACTACGGCCAAGTTATAGGCAGAGTAATTCGGGCATAAGAGGCACTTGGCGACCACCACCGTAACCTTGGTCACAGCCACCAAATTTTTAAATTAAATTACAGGCCAGGCCAATCACCATACGCGACCTTTCCGAAGGCTTTCGGGACGCGCGCGGGCTGCCGGGTATAGTAAACGGATATGTATGTACGTAGGTACGTACCACGGTATTGAGATAATGCTATTTCTTACTAAGTACCAATTCTACAAATATCTAATGATAAGCATATGGCATATAACTCTTTAATCCAATCGTTGTCTGTTTTATCCTTTTCAATTTTGATTCCGTGATTTACACATTCGATTCATTGAGCAGTACATTGTCCTCCCCAAAGATTTTATTCGACAAAATCTGTCCTTTTTAGGGTTACCAAATGCCAAAACAGCCATATAATCAGCCATACTTACAAAGCCAATTTACTTGTAGACTGCACTATATCAACGATACTGGTGTACCTAAACAATGATATTATAATAAAACAATGGTGAGTGAAAATACGAATAAAATAATTAGGGGCGACATGTAATGGAGGAGTGAAAACATAATTTCAATGCACAGTATAAGCATGTGGGGTAGGTATAGTTGGATTCCGTAATTATAGTGTAAATAATAAATATGTTGTTTCTAAGTGACGGCTATTTAATTCAATAGTTTTTGAGTTATGGTAAGTTTTCCGACTAGTTTTTCATAGTTTTATGGATATCTACTGTGCACGCGTAAAATACATCGTAACTACGGAACCCTGTGCGTGGTTCGACACGTACTTGGACGGTCATTCGGCTGAAACTTCTATTACCTACCTACCTAATATAAAAGTTTTGCTCCTTTTAATTTAATTGTGAACATGGTGTAGAATACTAGCGGTGTGACCACGAGTCCGGGACTCCAGGAAAATCTTTGCTGTTAGTCACACTGGTGTTACAACCAGGTGTGATCACGAGTCCGCACCCAAGTAGACCCGAATCACAGTAATATGGGTAAATCTCTAACGCATCGAAGATAGTGATATAAATAAAAATAACATTACCTCACAATATTATATGAAAACCATGTATTTGAGTTATATGTAACCAAAAAATATAAGTATTGAGTACCTAACTACTTAAATATTTTTAACTGACAAAACATTTTATTCAAATGAGTAGCATTTGTATTAATGTTTTGAGACGTTTATAGAAGCCCAAACATTGTCGAGCTTGGCTGCAGGCAAAGTGATCATGGATTCGTTTTTGTTGGAGTTGGCAGGTGATCTGAAATTAAATGAAAAAAAAAAAGTTGAATAATACAGATTATGGTACCTAGGTAATTACACGATTATGTTGTATTATTTATTAATAGCTGCGCCGCACGGTTTCACCCGCATTAGTCTTGAACCCGTGGGAATATCGAGATAAAAAGTACCTATTCTAAGTCCTACCCAGGTCCTATCTTAAGTCTATCCATGTCCAAATTCGTTCAGCCATTTTAGCCAGAAATAACAAACAAACATAAGTACTTACTTGTAAGTAAGTACTGTTTGTTTGTGTAAACATAAAATCAAATCTATCAATCTATAGATTAGGTAGGTACTAGTTTAGATGAAGTCAATTTTGGACTGATATCGAATTTTATTCCTAGAGAACCCATTCGATTCGCGTTATGTTGGTTTATATTATTATCATCAACCCAACTATCTAACTGACTAGGTAACTTAACTATTCCCATTAATTTCGTTGAAGGTCGATGTTAAATGGGATCCGAGATTAAAAAACAATAGCCCTACATGGGACAGGTAGGTGAGGTCGGTAAACCGATAACATAAACATGCGACATGAACATGTGTGTAGGTAATTATAACTATGCCTATACTTCTGCGGAAATTCAGGGGCCCACTCTGTAAATTAGTAGACTTGGCTCCCAAGCGTGATGTAAATATGTCATAGTAGTAAGTGCTCCTAGCCACATACATGCGGAATTATACTTAATAGGTACTTACTGCTGCAACTCCGAAGTGGAGATGTGAGCATCGTTGATCTTCTTCACGTTATGCGGCGAATATCTGTTGTACAGGCCCCAGATGCTGTTCATTAACTTGCTGTTGTACTTCAGTGGAGATAATTCCATGACTGAAAAGAAAAGAAAAGCGTTAGATAAAATATATGCAAGTATACTGATCGAACCCAATGATGGCGATCGCCTCTGACCGTGTAATGGGCGTTTGATATCATATCATAATCGTTGCACCCTGCACAAACTGCTTGAGGTCCTCTCCTAAAAAATTGACTATAAAAAGCACCTCTATTTCGTAACATTCAGGATAGTTTTAGTAATTCAAGTGTTAAACACGAGATCGGTCTGCCTACGCGTTAGTGTACCATGGAATATGGACATTTTCCATGGTAGTGAGGTTGGTAACTAGAATCTAACATATGTACCTAATAAAAATCTTCACTAACAGATAACGCATTGCCTAAACCTCTGGGTTCAGAAGCATGATGCAAAAGAGTTGCATAAATCACAGAAGTGTTAAATAGAAGGTTTGTATGGAAGTTCCTAATTTTTGCCTTTTTGCCGATGGGAAATTCCATTGGGCGCACCGGCTTGTAATTAATATTTGACTTACATGTAGTGTTAAAGAATTTGGTGGACTCGTTCCCTTTGGTGTTGTTCGATATCTTCATATCACGCTGCGTGTCGCGGATACGGCCGGCTGAGAAGGCGGAGGGCGGGATTGATGCCATGCTCTTGATTTGACAGGCTGAAATAAAGGAAAAAATACATACCTAGTGATCAGTATGTAATTGGGTTGTGTTGTGGTCAGATGGCAGTTGGTTTGGTGTATAAGGAAAAATACATACTTTTTATAAAGTAAGTTGGCCCTAACATATTTTGGAAAAGAAAATGGATTGTGATCTAACCATAGAAATATAGGTACTTACTAACTATTCGGCTGTGCAATTTCAGAGCAACTGACATTTCTCAAAAAACCGATTTTTAGAGAAATGTGCGTTGCTAGGTTTTGAAATTGCACAACCGTAGGTATTATTCAGATGTAGTAAAGTAAGTACCCTATAGTTAGGTACCTACATACTTACTTAATCTACGGATAAGTCGATATTCCACATGTAATATCATCAAAGAAACAAATTGAGATTGAAGAAACATTTTTTTTGGGAATGATCGTTGTGCCAAAACACAGTAAAACAGTTGAATAACCTTAACCTACAGATACGATAATAAGAAGATGTACCTACCTAGAACACTATCCTACTCTGCTAATCTGCTTAGGTGAGACCTACTTCGTTTATGCTAAAATATCGCTTTTTAGGGTTTCGTAGCCTAATAGCAAAAACGTCCGTCAGGATCTCACACAGTAGGTAGATCATTATCTGGCTAGCCTTTTCCCAACTGTTGAGGCTTCCAGTCTAACCGGATGCAGCCGAATACCTACCAGTATTTAATATGGAGCGACTGCCTATCTCACATCACCAACCCCGTTACTGGGTAACACGTTACCCCTTCGTGCCTTTGTAAGACTGCACCCTAATTGCGTAACACACGATCAATCATAAATGAATCATTTTGAAGGATATTGCTAATCCATTGCTTCAAATCTTCGAAAAATTTGTCTGTCCAACAAGTAAATAACGCAATGAATGTTGTTGAACTGTCAAAATGTTACAGATTGCGATTAATCGTGTGTTAGTACGCAATTGGTTGTCAGAATTTCGGGCTTCTGACGACCCACCCAGCTCCACAAATGACAGCCGTGACCAACGGCTTATTATACGTGTTTGCGGAGGCACAGAGTAGCCAGTTAGGTATCGGAATATAAAGATGGTCACCAATCCACAGACCGAACTCGGAGCATTTTTTTTTTGTCCTGTTTCTCCATATGCCAAACCATAGAAATGTAAAAAGCATTCTTTCCTATATCTATGGGCCAACTTATAGGTGTTTTTAAGATTGGTGAACCAGTAATTCAGTGGCCATTATAATGAAACTTCGAGATGGTTGGCATTGGAATTGATTCGAGAATAACGAGTAGATAGTACCTACTAATGGCGACACTCCCGTCGAGCCCCAGATAACTATAGTATAGGTACTTAGTTTAGTTTCATTATGGACTTTTATGAAACCAAAAAATACACAAGTCAATGTTTGTTACCTTTACACAAGTTGAAGAAAATGGTCTCGAGCGTCAAATTATTGAGAGCTTCAATCTTGAGGCCGCTAATAACAGGCCCCCTGCACACACCGTACGTGTTCGTTAGTTTTATAGTGCCAAACAGCACCATGTAATCTCGGTAAAGTTTTCAAAAGGAGAGGAAGGAAAGAAACACAGAGCACTGGGATTCGACTGAATCACAAGACGTCAAAGATATGACTACTCAAAATGGCTGCGACATGACCCCTGAGGAAGTTATCAGTTGCTAGCGAGCCAGCGACGTAATGCATCATTATTATATGTACCGAATGTCCAAGTCTTTTCAAGATAACGAAGCGATTTGAAGTAAATATTTTGAGGAATTGTAAGCTTTTTAACAAGTAGGTATTAGATGATGAGGTAAATCGGCGCATTTAGGTACCTACCTAGTGTCCCTACATAAGTTAGGTACTCAGGGTTGCTCCAAAAACATAGTGCAAGTTGTTCGCATTCCTCGAGGGTTCCAAGGACCTAATCTTTTACTATGCGCAAAAGTCTATTTTTTTGTCACAAAAATGTCCAAGTGGAGACAGACCGTGAACAAAGATGTTCTATTGTCCATTTGATAAGATTAAAGCCTAAGGGCAAACTTCACAGACTGCATTTTGTCTTTACTTTGGTAAGTTACCTACCGTAAAAGCGTTTCATACGAATATGAACCTTAATCTTTTTGGTATAGTGTTCATAGTCATTTACTTACTTACAAAGTAAAGACAAAGTGCGGTGTGTGAATTTCGCCCTAAGAAATTTATGTATGTACCTACCTACTTTATGTATTTAGGTAGACGAACTAACTTCATGACTATTCCTAAAACAGTTATAAACAATCTAGGAATGTTAAGAAAAATACAAACTTACAAAAAATAAACATGATGCCACAGATGCTTATCTGTCTTGTTTTAAATATATTAGAGTTTACTTTATAACGCCAATTAGTGCGGATAAATTACAATGATCAGAAGATTTCCATTCCTAACACTCGATAAAGTCGATAAACAACAATCCATTTGAATATTTTTATGTTATAGGACTTGAGTTCAAAATAAAAATAGTTCTGAACTGTATGAAGTTATGTAGACAAAAAAATAAAAAATAACTTTAGTTTCGGAAGTCGGTCGGGTCTTTGTTTTTTTAATTTTGGTTTTTTGCCACTGACTTCCGAAATTAATTTTCACTTTGTAGTGTTTCTTTTGGAAGTCGGTTGTTTTTTTTTTGGTAAAAGATTTTATTTTTCACTTTTTAGTTGTGGTACCTACCCCACACAAAGTCGAATACCGCTACCTGCTATGTAAATAACAGTGACGGAGTAACTTAAAACATCGTCCACATAAATGTGGGAAAAGTACGTAATATTGAAGCTAACTCAAAAACTACGCAAGCAAAGCTATTAATAATATTTACATGGGACCACCTCTGAAGCATGGCCTACCAAATAAAAAAAGAATCATTAAAATCGATTCACAATAATTGGCGGAGTAATCGCGTAACAAACATTAAAAAAAAACATAGGTACCGACGAGTTGAGAACCTTCTCCTTTTTGAAGAAAAAGAGAATTGATTTGCTCCACTCTGTGCCGGAAAAATATTAGGAAAAACCGGCCAAAAATGCGAGTCGGACTCGCACACAGAGTTCCGTAAGTACAGTATAATGATCGAACAAAAAACACCGAAAAAGCATGTATCTTATATGGGGATCCCGTTTTATTATTAACTTTATTTAATTTTGATTTAATTCGTTGTTATAGCGGCAATAGAAATGCATAATCTGTGAAAATTTCAACTGTCTATCTATTGCAGTCAGGGTTGGCATAAAACAAACAAGTTGTTTTAAAACACGTATTTTAAACAATGTTTAAAACATTTTGAAATAAAACAATGTTTTTTATTAAGTGTTTAAAATCACAGTTTAAAACAAGTTTTGAACAATGTTTTAAACATTAAGAAAAAAACATGGTTTTAAATCGAATTTGAATAGCAAATGAATGGAAATAAATTAAAAGTTATAAATGTTTAGAACTTGAAATAGCTCGAAAAGAAATTAAAAAGGTTAGATAGTACCTAGATTAGATTTGGCATATTTTTTATGAAGTACCTAAGTAATTTGCTGCAACTATTTTGGGGATTCCCCATTATTTGAACAAAGTCTATTTTACATAAATGTGGGTAATTAGGTATATCTATACTTCATCGCCGGTAAATACCCGTTCTGTCGCTTGTCGAAAGGAGGTAATTCCCCGCAATTGTTTTGGGGACTTCTTCTTATTGAAATATACTTAAAGATGAGGTTACCCGTCTAAGATCGAACATCGGAATTCGCAACGTACAGGGTGTATGTAATTGGTTCGGTATCTGTTACGTACTTACTTATAATGATTATAAAAAAAAAAAATATGCTCACAGATCGGATAGTATAGGTAGTAGTTAGTAATAACTATAATTAGTATTATATTCTGACCGTATAATTTTTTAATAGTCTAGAAATAAATTATATTAGGTCAGATCGATTTGTGTTGATAATAAATTTAAAAAATCGCTCAAAGGAAAAAATAAATTAAAAAAAAACTCTTGTTTAAAACATTTTGAACTGTTTGTTTTACAAAATTTGAAAAAATCCGTTTTTTTTCCAACCCTGATTGCAGTTCATGAGATACAGCCCGCTGGCAGACAGACGGACGGGCGGACGGACACCGGAGGTTTAGTAATAGGCTTCAGTTTGGCACCCTTCGGGTACGGAACCCTAAAAAGCGAATATGAATAAACGAAAACAACTAACAAGCTAGATAGATTACAATTAGCTACTTGTCTTCTATTAAGGAAAAAGGCTGTAAGTACTTGCTGACCAGAACCAGTTATCGCCCTCTTAGTTCAGCTTTTAACTGAAATATAGTCGACGTTGAATACATTTTTCGTTAACATAACAAAATCATGCTAGTTCCTGCTGTAATCATTGAAAATCAGAAAAACATTCGAGTTAACTGACGGTGCGATGTTATACCGAAATCCCACGATCCGCGATTTTGCGGACGGACACCGACGAGCCCGGACGACGGACCGTGGGAAGGTCTACGTGCGGGGTATCGCAGACATCGGAAGCGCCTCGTGCGCGGTGCGTGGCGGTCTGTGGTCGTCTGCCGTGCGTGTCCGTCTGCAATATTGCTGATCGTGGGATTGCACCATTATGAGTCAGCCCACGAGCAGCGCCACCTGTCCATAGTTTTGTAATAAAAATAAAACCATGAAAAATGGTGCTGTTTGTTTTATTATTATTTATAATATTTTACACCTTTGTCTTATCATCTACACATTGTTGTACATTCATAATAGTATTTTAATTTCATTGTAATACTGAACATGAAATAAAATTTACACAACAAATGTAACATTATTTATTTATTTCGTTATCTTAAAATGCGTTACAAAGACACTAACCATTACAAACACTAGGAGAAACTTAAAAAGTTTGAGATAAAACTCAGTATTGTTGTTGAGCTCAAGATTCGTAAAATGTGTTAACAGAAATGAAGATGATTCTCGTAACTAAATAACACCCATAGAGAAACATATCACACATAACAACTGCCAGATTCAATAATATATTGTAGGTCTTGTGCAGCAGTTACAGACCAAGATACACGTTGACATCGAGGGACGCGTCGGTCGGGACTTCTATTGTATCTAACAATAAATTTCTTAAGTACCCTGGGGCTGCTGAAGCCAGTATAAATAATATAAAATCATTATAAATGCTGATATTTATTATTAACAAAATATATAAGAATATTTTTGTTCATGAATAAAAACACGAGCGTATTAATGTAACAATATCAACAGGAACATAACATCTGGCACTATTTCATTTGTACTGTAGAACACCTTTGGGACCATGATTGAATGTTAGTCGTAATATTTATGGTTGTATAATTTAGAGAGTATTCTTTCTGTTATAGATTGTTACGCTTATTACCATGCTACGCTAAAAATAAATAATGATATAAATAGTGGCGTTAAATGAACACTAAGTGGGTAGGGCGGAGTCGCGCGTTGACAATACTGAAAAGCTCAGTCAGCACCCATGTTGAGAAAATTATAATTATTACCTGAAAATAATACGTAATATTAGTACATACATACTCGACCATATAATATACTTATGTATAAGAAACTTTTACTGGACACTGTTTTGTGATAACCGTTTGAGAATCGTCTTCTAAGAATTGACAATAATTATGAATGCTTACGGTTAGAGCGAAGTTTAAGATATTTTTTTCAATATAACCGATATTTTTCGTAACCAGATCTTAATTACAAAAAAAAATCCTTTACAAACAACTTTACATCTTTGTAATATTTAACTTTATAATCTAATATTTATATAAAGTTCTCGTGTCACAATGTTAGTTGCCATACTCCTCTGAAACGGCTTGACCGATTTTTATGAAATTTTATATGTATATTTGGTAGGTTTGAGAATCGGTCGTAATCTATTTTTCGACCCGGGATCGAGACTTGGCGGGTGAAACCGCGGGGCACAGCTAGTTACTTAATAAAAATCTTATAATCATTCATTCACTGACAGACAATGCACAGCTAATTTTGCAAGGCTTTTTGAAAATTAATCCCCTAAAGGGATAGTGGATGAAAGTTTTTATGGAAGTTGGTCATCTTTGCCGATGGAAAATCCAATCGGGCACACGGCTTGTTTGAAGTATGAATAACAAACTCGTGTGGTATACTTACGTTAAGTGAACTAAAGGTTTCTAGTAGGTCCTGATGACGGGCGGCACGGTCTTGCACTCTTGCGCGTTCAGCGTGTCGTCGATGACAGGTCGGTACGTCAGCTCGGTCTTGCCTGTCTCTACGTTGGTCTTAGCCAGGGTGTGCTTCCTCCAGTGCTTCTCGAAGGGGAGTTTGGTCTGTATTTGGGGGGTAAAAGATTATTTATTAAATACATAATTATTATAAACTAGCTGCTCGCCCCGGCTTTGCACGGGTAGCACTAAGTACTTATCTACGGCTATTTTAGGTATTTTTTTTACATTATTGGAGTTTTAGTAAGGAGCCCTAATTATTTTGAAAATATATTATAGCCTATGTCACACGGTGATAGTGTAGCTTCCCAACAGTGAAAGAATTTTTCAAATCGGTTCGTTAGTCTCGGAGCCTATTCAATGCAAACAAACAAACAAACAATCAAATCTTTCCTCTTTATAATATTAGTATAGAAGTATAGATGAAAGTCGCTTTTCGTAAACGGATTTTGTTGCTGTTTACATCAGCAATTAGAAAATTTATTCTGGATGGTTTATGTGTATAACACATTATTAAACAAAATCGCAAAAACTGGGGGAAGCACGGGCGGATAAACATAAATAAGTAACAATGAGATTATAGCTATAGTAGTCAAATAAAATAGTTTTTTTTGTGTATTAGGAAAGATATTTGTTATCAATTTGTGCATTTAGGATTATATACTGCTCTGTAGACCGGTTGTCTATGTGCAGTAGCAGACTAATAGTCTGACGATGATATTGTAATGGTAGCTAATAATATGCGGAAAAGAGTTACTCTGGCTGTGGTTCGTACGTCTACAGAACCAGTTTCGATGAAATTCGAAGACCTTTGCTCAGACAATTAATAAGTAAACCGCGGGCGACACCACGCGATACAGGTTTGTAACCAAATATGGTGTACTAATTATATGGCGCTATATTTCGACAATCGATTATAATAGTCAGACGGCTATCACGACCGTCGAGCATGTTTTGTGGCATTATTATAATTAAATCTCATCTTCAGATAACATTTGTAATGCCGGTTTAGGCCCCCTAAAGGGTGTTCTACACTATATGGGACAGCTGTTTTATTTTATAAATAAGTAATTAGTTGAAAGAAACATCGCACCTGTCCTTCTAAAGGCTTGGAATAGTCGAGCTCATCGCGACGCGTCTTGAAGTCTTCGCGCGCGTGCGCCCCGCGCGACTCCTCACGCGCGAGTGCCCCCTCTACGATCTGCACGGAGTTGATGAGTAGATTCTGTAGCTCCAGGGTCTCGATCAGGTCGCTGTTCCAGATGAGGGAGCGGTCCGAAACTTTTACGTCCTTGATCTGCTTGTAGATGTCTTGGATGAGGCGTTCACCTGGCAATACACGCATTTTATTGGATATGTTGCAGGCCAAAGAAAACATGGATGGATTGTGTGAGGAATATACTTGTAAATAAACCGTTTAAACCACGGATTTTGGTTTAAAACGGTATATTTACAACTATAGCGAGGAATAATATGAACGAAAAGGGAGTGAATGAGAGCGTGACGGTTGACAGGGGAGACTGTAAGTAGGAAACGTGTTGCGTCGATCCCAGGTAACATGGGACAAGGGCAGGAAGATGATGATTGGATATGTTGCTGCGTTTTGTGGTGGAAGATGGGTGAAAGAAAAAGGAGATGGCTGCTATATTAAAACGAAGTAAAGGTTTTTATGTGTGAAGCTGTTTTTTTTTAGAATTATGCTCTGAAATGTCATGTGTAACTTTTTTTGTATCACTCTACTTATGTTTTTTTAGGATAGTCTGTAAAAGTCAAAGTCTCATAATATCCTGTGTTTTATTAAAGAGCTACAGACCTTCCTCGAGCGTGCTCTTCTGCCTGAACACGGCGGCGTTGGTCTGCATGCACTTCTGCATGCGCAGGCGCAGGTCGGCCGTGGAGATGGTGCCGTTCGCGTTTCTTACGCTGTCCAGGTTCGCGATACTCGCCTCGCCGGAAGACTACAAATACGTTAACGATTTTTAAAAAAATTGTGAAGAATAAGAAAGAAAATATTAAAAAAAAAATCACACATGTTTTGACGGCCTATGAAGACCCTTTCCATTATTCCCTATCTATAAATATATAGGGTGTTAGGATATCGACGCGCAAATTGTTACTACGAAAAATTGCAACGCTGGGGGGATCTAGAATCATGTGCTGCTGAAATCATGGTAAAATTTGCGGGTCATCCCTTACATTGTATACAATGATGGAATTGTGAGATTATAATAAAGGATATTTTGAACGAAGATACTTGGAACCACTTTAATGTAACTTATCCATGTTGATTAACAGCGGGTTCTATTTAGTTAGTTGCATCTTGCATGTCATTTATAAGACAGTCAGTCAGCACCTTTGTCTTCCAATGATTGTGTTGTGTCTGGTGAAGACACTGATCAGTGATCTCTGATGAATGTTCTCAGTAATCGACATTAGTCTCGGGTTCAATTTGTCCACTATAATCTAAGTGCGTAATTCCGCGAAAGAGTACAGAAGGTCAAACTGTAGTACAGATAAAGCGGGGTTATATGGTTTATGATAATGTCTGTCTTTTCCTTTTACAGTTGATAAGCGCAAAGTACCTATGGACTACGAATATATTGTTCTTTATTCCCAAAAGGCAATGAATGCCCGCCTTCTACTTAGGGCGACTATTTTTTTGTTGAATAAAAAGATACAAATACACTCAAAAGTATACAAAAAAACGACTTCCAAAAATAAAACACTACAAAGTGAAAAATAACTTAAATTTCGGAAGTTGCTGTCTTTGGATCAGTATTTTAGTTTTTTGCCAGTAGCTCATAGTGTGAGGAACAACACTTCTAGCTCATCAGCACATCCTCATTATATTATAAGATGCTATGCCGCGTTAATTTTAATTACAACAGCAGGAAAAATAACTGCCTAAACCTCAGACCAAATAAAACACATGTGTGCACATATTTTGGTGTAGTTTGATTGTAAATGGTTATAAATGTGCGTTTGAGCGTGTATGCACAGAGCGGTGGTGTAATGTATTGTTCGCAACGCTCTGTCTTGGTTTTTTATTTGGTCTGAGGCCAAAACATATTAGTTCTTTATGGACCTTTGCATAACAACACGATATTAAAGGTACACAAAAAAACACTCCAAGACCGGTTTTATCTTAACGTTTCTATTATTATTCCACGTGGATTATATAAAAACAAAAACCGGTGCCACAAGAGGTGGAAAATTTGCGACGTGACGCCAACCGTCTTGGCAGGAATATTTTTGTATCTACCTACAAAGCTTGTTGCACACTATAAGCCAGTTCTGAAACTGTGGTATGAAATTTTATCAATTCATCATAAAAAATGTTGCTATCTATAAGAAACACCGCGGCTGATTTGCGCTAACGCAGGTCTCGTCAGATAAATTGGCACTAGTGATCAATCGAGCAATCGAGAGGACATTATTGGCATAAAAGATTGCTACTGTAGCCTGTACCTACTGTTTAATAACTAAAAGATTAATATTTTGGCTACGGCATGAGCTACCTACTACTATATAGTTCGTGCTAATACGAGAGAAGAATAAAAAAAAAACTGATATTACTAAATACTCTATATTTTACGCGCGACGGCGCGCGCATGTTGGTGACTCGAATCCATCAATAATGTATCCCCTACAAAAATCCGCTCAAAGCGCCCAAATAAATTTACACTTCAATAAAATTTATATTTCTGCACATGATTTCGCAATTGTTATACACAATTACAATATACATATTTATCAATGACAAATTGTTTTCAATTTCCCTGTTTATGTTATTCGTGTTATCAGATGAAATCATCGATGGGTGTGTCACAAAATATTCCGTGACGTAGCAATGACGCGGAAACAACTGCAGATCTTATGACACATATACATAATTTTGAGCGTTTCAATGACAACTCCTACGCTATTTATCATTAATATTATTAATTTATCGAAACGGCTGTTACTTTCAATGATGTTGAATTTTTTAAGAACCGTCTATCCAGAATAAAGATACAGAAACCGAAATAAAACATGGTTGATATGGATACAAATAAAGTTATTATTTATACTGTTGCCAAGTGACTTATTATAATTGATGTTGTGACTTGATCAAGATATAAGTTACAAAAAGTATTAAGTTACCAAAAATAAAATCGAAGATAATATCCACACACGTCACCAGTCTTGTGTCGAAGGTCAATTGCGTAACTTGCGAATTAATTATCTGTTACCTTAAATTAGATTTTGGCGTCTTTGTCTTAGCAGCGTTACCGTGTACCAAGAGCATGTAATATGATATGAGGTGTAGTTCTAGTGATGTTTAGGTACTGGACTTTTTACTTGCAAGGAATAAACATCTTTTAAGTCCAACTCTTCCTTGTCAAGACCGGGCCGATAACCCTCAACCAGTAGGTTCTTCCAACAATATAACTTGGACCATTCACGGTCGAAACAGGCCTCGTGTTTATTGTGGTAACACACAAAACTTGCATCAATATGTTTGGGCTTAAAAAGTGATCTCAATCCCTGAGTTTTTATCTAAGTGTTAGTCAGATAGACAAGGCGCCGCCGGCGCCATCTAGTGTTATTGAACAACAATAGACAACATCGCATTTGGCCCGTTGTTATCTTCGACACATTAGATCGTAAGTACTTGATGTATGGTCAGTTCCAATAGTATCTGATAAAAATATAAACAAGGGATCAGAAAACGTAACGGTGTAATGTAATGCGGATTTGTAGTGTCACTTACAAATTGAGTGATTTGATTAATTGAATATTTAAACCCGAAATTATAATTTGTAAGTAAAAACCATAAAGATGGTTTTCATTTGATAATTGAAACTTTAATACCTCAACTTTCTTCGATAATTTTTGGAAAAAAGTGGCTAGAAAATAAATTGAAACCATTGCGTAAGAATTTAACCTGAACAGGGTTTGTGTACAGTTTTATCATATAAGTACTATTGGAACAGACTATAGCTGCTTCATCATCTCCGTTTACGCGTGATTTTAAGGATGACGATAATTTTTTAAACGAAGTTCCTTAACGCGGCTTGCGGAAGGAGTTGACTGGTAGAAATCTTCACACAAGGAAAAAGCCCCCTAATTGTGACTGTTTCTCTTTCTGTGTCTTTTTTTGTATATGTATACAAGTGTGTGTGTCCGTGCGAGTATCGCGTAAAGAACTATGTTCCCAACGTTCCTTTTCAATTCTAAAAAAAAGTGCAAACAAAATAGATTACTTACAGATAACAAAGCTTAAAAATTGCCAAGTTTTAAACGTTTTAAAATAACTGCTAGACAAAGACACTACCACAGAAGTGACGTCACGACTACGTGACTTCATACTAGCGTCATACATTGTCAGTACTGCACGACAAGGACGGAAATAATCCCTTCCTAAATACTTTTAAAGCGTGTAGCTTCACCATGTTTCCATCGATTTTCCTGTTAATCTACTTTATTTCTAATATTAATCATACTTAGAATCTTGTCATGTTATACGATGCAATAGGGATGACTATTGCATCATATGACATGATAAGATTGTATGGTCAAAGTGTTCATAGGCCGACTATAATAGTACAGTCGAAGAATGAAAAGGGTAAGCACCTTTAGACTAAATAATTATTAATGAAAGTGACAGTTCCAGGCATTGCCTTGACATCCAAGGCAAGTGCCAGTAAGACAGGAAATCAGTGCAACCTTAGTGCTTCCCGTTTTCCCGACATAGTGCTTGACTTACGTCCTTGAGCGGTGCCTGCGCGTCGCCCGGCTTGCTGGTCTCGGCCACGGTGAGCGCGCAGGCGCGCCCGAACACCACGATGTCGAGCAGCGAGTTGGCGCCGAGGCGGTTGGCGCCGTGCACCGACGCGCACGACGCCTCGCCCGCCGCCAGCAGGCCGGGCACGACGCGGTCCACGCCGTCGTAGTGGGAGATTACCTGTTGCCGAAACATACTCATCATTATTCACACATCCACACTGTTGAACTCAACTCTTGAGACGAATTCATGAAGCTCTGCTCTGTGACATAGATAGAAAAAGAGTTGACCGCTTGACTAGTTTTTATTTACAGTTTAAATTGTGTTCCGTGCGAACATGTTTTGTTTCATGATTTGCGTCCGGTTAATTTAATTGCAAAACTAGTAAGGCAACTCTTTTTTGACACAAAAACAAACTCCGCTTTTATTAAAGATTACATTGTTTTTTTAACCAAAATAGTTAAACGGAGACAGCTACGAGGTATTCTTTATTTGCCATTTTTCCTGTTCCATATTTTTGTACGATGAAATTATTGTATGTATTTAAATACTTATCTTCAATGAGTACGTTTGCCCTCTATAATAAGTTAAATGAAGCTGTAATGTTCATTGTGAAACGGGCCAAAGGGTTGATAGTTCAATTATTCATTATGACACATGTTTAATAAACAAGGGAACATTCATAAAGCTGACCTCAGGGTGATAAGGAGTACTCTTATAATTTCTATACGCGTCTGTGCCTATATCGTGTGTTACAAGTTGTTCATCCATATCCTGATAGTGGACTGCAGTAATCAGGGAATAATATTTTTTTAACTTCTAAAAGGTAGCCACAAAAAATTTGCAAACTATATATTCCTTTGTTTATTTATTTTTATTGCTATTTGGGTTTTCCTTATTTATGTATGTTTGTGCCAGTTACTGTTATCTCAGAAAGTCATCGTCCGGCGTTTTTACCCGACTGCGGCGAAGCTAAAAAGGAGGGTTATTAAAGGTTGTGCTTGCCAATGAGATATTTTGAAGTAGCTGTGCCGGTGTTTGGTTCTATTGCAAATCCTTAATAGAAAACCCCAATAACACTTTTTACGTCCTGGGAATCCATCCCAGGGCCCCATGACCAGTAGTCGATTTTTGCGACCACAATTCAACGAGTAGCCTAACCGCGCGTATAACCATGTGCAAGAAGTGATACTTGTTTTCAACAAGTCTAACAAAAGACTTGTCAAAAACATATATCGTCAAACATGTATTGACGATGTTTCAGACATGTCTTGTTAACCATTTGGTTCACCTTCTTGACATTACTACTTGTTTTAGGTATAAGTAAACGATAAAAGAAAACAGTAGACACTACTGGGACACAGGCCTCCTCACTACATGTAGAATACATATTATTTTATTCCTTGGTGTAAACATAAATTCTGTGGTCCTACTGAAAAGGGATCTAAGTCCAAAAATGCAACTTTACGGTATAAAATAAGTTAAACACCTTCTCCCATATGTTAATTCACACAAGTGAAAATGGATACACATTTGGAATGATTATTCGAATACTAATCTCAACACAGTTATTTTTTCCCTTTATTTTGTTGAAAACGGTTTTATGTCTAATAATATCAGTACTCACTAAACTATTTTTAAGAACCAGGTGTTGTTGTATTGATAAACACCAACCAAATTAAAACGTGGGTAATGTATGTTAATTTCGATTAAAAAACTCAAAATATTCTTTTTTTCCGTTTAAAAGAATACAAAAGTACTTGAAACCGACTTTTGTAGTTTTTTTTGGTGTAAGTTGGACCCTTTTACACAAAGTTACTTCTTTATTTTTAGAGATAGCTTAGATCCGTTTACACCAAAAGATAGAGCATTTTTTTCTGATCACTTCTATATACTGAACTCATTTTTCACAAAATCAGACTTATACCCCTTTTCACTAGGGCCACAGAATTGTGTATTAAAACTTGTGCTATTCCAATAATAAGCATTACGTATACTGACCTCTCCACGGAAGTTAGTGGGCGTGCCTCCCATGTTGTAATGCACGGTGGGCAACACAGGTATAGGTTCCTTAGTGACGTCCACTCCTGCGAAGATCATGGCCGTCTCCGAGATGCCGGGCAGACGCTGCTTCAGCTGTTCCGGGGGCAAGTGGTGCAGCTGTAAATGCACGTGGTCCTTCTCGGGACCGCAGCCGCGACCTGGGGAGGGCCGTGGTTTTATAAGGGTTGCAAGACATTAAGGGGCAGTTTCTCGCACGAATCTAATATCGCGAAATTGATGTGACAAATTATCAAGCGCGCGTAAACTGCTGTGATTGGTTGAATGATTTATTAACAGCCAATCATACTTTACTTAACATAACTATTTACGGTCGGGTACTGTAACTTGCTTATGTCATGGGAATCACTATGCAACCCGACATCAGATAATGTCTGTCTGAATATGAAAACCCTTCATTCCGAGGTTTTTAATTAAACAGCCAACTTGACCTAAGACCGTTTCATTCAATAGGTTTTCCTGATAATAAATCAACCTAGACAAAATATGATACCTACAACACGACTATAAAAATAGCTTTGTTTAACGATTGTTTATATCCATCAAATCACGTCAGGACTGACTTTATTAGGTGATGAACAGTTACAAGCAGGTGTAAAGAAATAACGTTCCACATGAAGTGGTCAAATGAACGATTGTCTCATCTGTTTAACCTTGCGAGTTATGTAACTGCGGTTAACGCAAGTCATTAAACTGTTTATGTTTACACTCATTAAAGTCAAGTAGTATTTACTGCTTGCATACTGCTGGGTTTTACCTGTACAACCTTATAATATGTATAACTTAGCTAGTTCTGATGCTATTTTTCCGCAATGCGAAACATACGATGTCTTTATCTAAGTCAATATTAAGGACCACTCCCATTTCCTCTGTTAGCATGATAATGTAATATTTATTATTGACTAACTTCGCCCGCGGCTTCGCCCGCGTTGTGGTCTGAAATTATCCCACGGGAACGTACTACCGGGATGAAAGTATCCTAAATATTAATCTAGGTTATAAACTACCTGTGTGCCAAATTTCATCCAAATCCATTCAGACGTTTTTGCGTGATTGAGTAACAAACATACTAACTTTCACATTTAATAATATTAGTAGGATAGTAGGATTTATTAGGTACGTTAGTGAGTGATGACGTGACGTTAGTGAGAGTGATGTTTATTCTAATATTTTCAGGTTTTTTTTCATAGCTGCGAGTTTTTATTTATTTTAGATATGTATGGTTTTTATTTAATCAATTTGTTTTTATGATTCCCATTTTATCAAGGATACTTCAGTCCTAATCCTTGAGAAGGGTACTAAAACTCTAAATCTAAGATCTATAAACATCTCAAGGTTCTTACCTTCCATGATCTCGACGGTCATGGCCCTGGAGACGACGTCGCGACTGGCCAGGTCCTTCGCGACGGGTGCGTAACGTTCCATGAAGCGCTCGCCCTTCGCGTTCACGAGGAATCCACCCTCACCGCGGCAGCCCTCAGTAATCAGGCAACCGGCGCCGTAGATACCTGGTAGTTGAAAAAGCGTTTAACATGATTATTTTGATACGTTACTAGAATCTGCCCGCGACTTCGTTCGCCGAGTGCCATAGGATTATGGCACTCGGGGGCAATATAGAAAGCATATTTATGTATATGCTTTATGTATATGGTTTTTTTTATTTGTCTGTTTTTTCCGGCTAATCGGGGCAGCACCTAGTTGGTAATACAGATAATATAATATGGTTTGTGAATTTATGACTAAAATTATGATTTCGAGCAATAAAGAAGTACAATAGCTCGGTCAGACTTTTTTGGGCGCCTGCCAAATTATTTAAATGTTCGTTTGTACACTTTCGCTATTTCGTCTAATATAGGCGCTTGATGCCAAAAATATTATTACATAGACAAGTTTATTTTTAACTATCCTTAACATGAAATGACAAACGTAAGCAGTTTATTGCTACGGGCACAACGTTAATGTAAAAATAATGCCCATAGTAACACAATACATACATTATTATTGTATTGTATTGTAGTTTATCGTAACGAACCATTCCTAAAATAGACTTTACGCACGGTAGTCTGTAAAGGCTTGATTAATGTATTTTTATAGCCCACATGCGAGATTAAACATTTCGTGTGATGATCAAAACGTTTTACTTTGTAGTATGCGAAAATATGGGCATTTTTAATAAGGCTCAAGCTGTTCAAATATAAAACTGCTCGTGTCAATACGACGAAAATGAACATATTTTTGGTGTCCAAGAAACTGTTGTTTTTTTTTTAGAACACTACGATAAAATGTCAATATTTATGTTCTTCGGATATTTTTTTACAGATTATCTAATTGGTACATGGCCAAGTCACCACTTGACGTATTCGTGCAAAGAAATTGTCACATGACTGTGACGTCAGATTCGCAAAATTGTTTCCACATGGACTTCTATGTATTACTAAACAGGAAACAGATACGACAACAAGTTGTGCATTGCGGGCATGTTTTTTAATTTTCACTTTTTAAATGTAACAGACTGTAAATATTATGTAGTTCGTTAATATTAGTATAATTATGTAGTTTGATATCATGATAGGTAGATTTTATAAGAGTATTCATCGTTGTTAGTTCGTTTATATTATTTATCTAAAGATTTATATCAATCTTAGCGTGCCTAAGAATCTTAACAATATTGCTTTACATCTCTTGAGTTGATATAATATCGAATGTTAATGAAAGCATTGAGTTTAATTTTCTTAATTACAAAACGAGGGTAGGTAGGTAATATCTTTTAAACCTACGATAAGTGGGCATACATTGGTTTGGGTTTGATTTTTTATCAGAAGCGGATTTGCTATATCGCGATTGCAAAATACGTAATAATACTGCAACCTTGTTGATGCTCTTATCATGATAAAAATCATCAAACATCGCCTATTATTTAAAAATATGGTCAATTTACGATGATACCATAGTTTTGTTCCCAATTTTGTCATTTTCCTTTGCGAATACGCAATAGGCTATACACTCACCAGTTGGGTGAAACTGCACGAACTCCATATCTTCGTTCTGTAGACCAGCTCGCGCCGCCATGGCCGTACCGTCGCCGGTACAAGTGTGGGCAGACGTACAGCTGAAGTATGAACGACCGGTACCGCCCGTCGCCAGAATTGTGTTCTTGGCTTGGAACCTATGGACAACAAGCTGTAGTATAGTATCGAAACCTTCTTTATTAATTTACTTTTTAGCTGTACACCATAGGTATTGTATTACGGGCTGGTAACCGCAACTCCACGTGCATCATTCGTGTATTTTGCGTACGGATGGGAAGATTGAACATTCCATCCACACCAGCTCCTCAGGGAAGGCCAGACACGCCGTTGTGTTACTGACGATCACACGGAGAGAACCTGGGTTACCTGAGTACTTTGCCCACTTACACTATAGGAAGTTCAATTAACAATGCACAATGGGCATTAATATAGCACGAATCCGCACGATCGATCTTTTCTAGACAATCTTTGGTTCTTTGGTTCAGTCTATCTAAAGATAATCTAAAAAAGATCGATCGTGGTCGGGGAGAGATATTGGGTAGTCAGGTGAACATTGTGGACCAACTACCGCTAAGCCGACTTAGTCAGTATATTTATATATTTTATGCTTAGGCAATCTTTAAGATAATTACATAATAAGATAATCATAGAACTTTCGGTAGCGGTAGACTACCAGAAAGTTACCTAGCCAAAACCGTGTTCTTATTTCCATATCTGTTTGGATAAACAAAAAGCACTGATATCTGTTTATTAGCCAAATATAAAAAAAACAACTGCGCACGCGCAGACAGATTACCACTATCCGATAATAATTTCGGTAACATTCCTATTATAATAAACAAAAACAAGTCAATCAAATATTTCTGTTAAAGATAAAAATGTTTTTTGTGTAACGTATGCAATTCGCGTGATTTTAGCTATATCATTAACTATCTTAGAGACTATTCTACAACAATAATGTTGTTTTATATTGTGCCTAGCAGGTTTATCTTTTTTGTCCCTGATCAATGTAACCATGCAAATATGAATAGCGATTAAATTGTTTTCTGTTTGCAAACTAAGTTTAACAATTCAATTAATAGATGACCTAGAGAGAAGTTTTCCCCGAGTGACAATTGAATAAGATTTACTTTTGTATTTATTCATATAGATTACAGACAGACTCGCGGTCGCGACATTCTCTATATTTATAAGTATAATTAATTATCAAAGTTCATTGTACTTAAAAATTAGAACGATAAGAATATGGAACAGTCACGTTTGTTATTGAGATCGATAAAAATACCCTTATTACCGATTGCACCGGATCATTAACATACAGTCAGCAAGAAAACTAAAATCCTATAAATTCTTAAAACTAGGTATTTTATGACATAACTGGATCGCTAGTCATAAAATAAAAGCCAATGCTTCGCACAGATGCAATCTACTGAAATGGTAACATGTCAAAATATCGAGAACTAGCTGCGCGCCGCGGTATCACCCGCGTAAGTCTCGATCCCGTGGGAATATCGGGATAAGAAATATCCTATGTCCTATTCCAGGTCAACGTCTACCCCTGAGCCAAATTTCATCCAAATCCGTTCAGCCGTTTTAGCGTGAAAACGTAACAAACAAACTCACTTTAGCTTTTATAATCTTAGTTAGGATTGATAAAATATAATTACTAAACACAAATAAAAATATTGTGGCCCAGTTTACTGTCTGGTTCAATGACCAATTAGAGATTCAAATGTTTTTATACTAATTGCCACTGAAAAGCCTAGTCTCTGAGACAACAATAGTCTGACCGTACCGTTATCTTCCTTTGTTACTTTGCGGCGCTACTCACACGCTTTTCATAGTCATTGCATACAATGCGTTGTACAGAGAAGCACATATTGGACCTTCTCTAAATATCTTCACTACACACGATGCAATTTACTGTTGGTAGACTAACGAGGGTAAAATCAACCAACAATGGGATTGTCGATATCTAGGACACCATTCTTTGGTGTGTATGTTTTAAGCAGGGTAACTGGAACGAGAGGATTGATCCTAAGTTCATCAACCGATATTCTAGAGTGAGTTTTTTTATTTGAACTTTTCGCACTAAAAAAGGTACTAAGGCGGACTTAATGCTTTAGGGATTCTCTACCAGTCAACCAAAAGTGGTGAAGAGATTAGATGACACGTACTTTGTTTGAGAGCAACGTAGATGATTAAAAAAAAAAAAGTCGTGATACTGGACGGCTGAACAGATTTGGATGAAATTTGACACAGGGGAAGCCCTTAACCTGGAGAAGGAAATAAGCTACTTTTCATCCTGGATCGCAGACGAAGTCACGGGAAACAGCTAGTAGGTTATAAATTTATAATACACATAAATACATAATTACTATAATCCTAACTAATATCATAAACTAGCTGCGCCCCGCGGTTTCACGCCTAAGTCTCGATCCCGCGGGAATATCGGGATAAAAATATCAAAAAGTATCCTATGTCCTATTCCAGGTCATGGTCTACCCCTGTGCCAAATTTCGTTCAAAATGGGTAGACCATGACCCGGTGCAGGACATAGGCTACTTTCTAAGTTTCTATCCTGGATCGCAGACGAATTCGGGGACAACAGCTAGTATATACATAATTCAAGGGAGAGAGGTCTTGAGATAACTCTACTCTATTTATTTTGAAATTAACTCTGCATATTACGCTTAAATGCATACCGAGTTTCACAGTCAACGAAAGATGAAGTAAAACCATGTTGAGTGTGTGCCCAGCAGCCAATCCTTGCCTCTCGTCTGATGTGTTTATGTTTAAAAAGTTATGACCTATACAATCTTCACCTTCTTTCCTATCGATGGTATGTGTTGTCAAATTACTTGGGCCCAGTAGGCGGCCACGTTAATCACACCCAGCCAAAAATAATGACACTTGCCAGCTAGTGCAAAGATGTTCATTTCATGCCTATTTACCAAATACTTTTGTTGACCTGAGAAAACTATAGTATACTTATTATTAATGACCATACCTGTGTAGTGTTCCGTCTTCGAGGTTGATAGCGATGCATCCCTTACACACTCCATCTTCCATGAGCAAGTCCAGTGCGAAGTATTCAATGAAGTACTCGCAGTCGTATCGAAGAGACTGGCCGTAGAGGGTGTGCAGAAGTGAGTGTCCCGTTCTGGGCAATAGAAGAAGAATATAGTAAATTCATGTTGCAAGTAAAATAGTACCTGTAGGACCAACTTCCAGTATAGTATAGGTATTGCGACGGACGCCATTGGCTTTTGCATACTAATTGTAGCAATGCGAAGTGGGGGTGTGTTAGGAACTAAACTTTGTAAGCGAACATTTGAAAACGGCAGCAAATAAAGGACAATAAATGCTTGCAAGTGGCTGGGACGCTGGGTTACATCAGAGGGACAATTACCTACCGTAATTTTTAAAACGGCCGCATTCCCATCTTAATCTCAATCTGTCAAAAATACATCATAGTTTACCTACATTTTTGAGAAGTATTTGACATTGGTTGTCGCTGAGATGAGATTGCGACAAGATTTTAAACGTTTTTATTGCCGCTATAATAAAAAATAATAAAAATTAAATAATTTTAATAATTAAGGCCAAACAAATAACGCCGTAAGTATAGTTTTATATGGCGTTTTTTTTTTGCCCTTTAATTATTAACTTTATTTAATTTTAATTTAACACGTTTCTTGTATGGTGACTGCTCGATCTTAATACGGTAGATACGGAACCCTTCGTGTGCGTGTCTACTACAGTAGTACTCACAGTCGTATTTTAAATATGGGACCTTGGCCGGTTTTTAAATACGGGAATTGCCCTTAAGATGTCAACAGTTTGTGCATATGGTATGTAAAGATATATATGTTTTTGCACTGATATAAGAGGACGATTTTACTATGATATGAAATGGCTCAAAAAAACTGATATGAAATGTTATCATAAATCAAGCTTTGGTGGGGAATTACTTGAATTGACGATTATCAAAAGTAGAGAATGACGAAGATTGTATTTTATGAGTACTGCATTTATTGGTTTAATACTTTTATTTAATTATTGCCTGAAACTGAAGTCTTTAAATCTTACGAAGCGATAAACCATTATCCGTATATGATTTTGTAATTCCGATTTCTCATATCTGGACTTTACAGATTTCTTGATAATGATGTCATTTTTCTTTATGAATCTGTTTATATCCTGAAGTACTCAACACTGCTAGTTTGGTAAATAATGGGTTTAGGAAAATTTATTTAACCGTGTTTGAACAGAGAAACTTAGTTTTATTATAGTATCGAAGACATGGTGACATCTACAACCCGGACTGGGCCCGTATGGTGGATTACGGTCCACTCCCTCTCACAGAGAGGAGGCCTGTGTCCCAGCAGTGGGATCATTATAGGCTGATTATGTAAGCAGTTTTAGACAGACACACTCGAGAAATCTTCTCGCCCTTTGAAAAAAATATTGTGAGCTGGGTGTGGTCAATCCACCAGCCCTCAGCCAACCACATATCCTTGTGTAGTATGGAACTATACGAATATATGTGGTTAATAAATTACCACCAGTCGTTCATTTACCTGTCAGCAACAGCACAACACCTATGCGCCTGGCCTCCCTTGCCAAACTTGAGGGACTGTCCTCCGAAGGCTCTCTGGTAGATCCTGCCTTCGGGGGTGCGGGAGAAAGGCATGCCGTAGTTGTCCAGCTCGATGACAGCATGTGGTGCCTCCCGAGTCATGTAGTGGATGGCGTCCTACGACAAACGGTAAATGGAATGTAGTGTCTTAACCTATTAATACCTCTCAGCTATCTAATTGCTACATTTTTGTAACCGATTAAAACTAATCTCTTTCATTTTGACAGTTCAACAACAGCAGATTTTTTTTCGAACATATGAATCAATGGATTAGACATTTGTTTCAAACCGATTCCAATTGTGATTGATCGTGTATTACGGTACGTTAGGGTGTATTCTGCAAGATGAGATGTGCCATTTTAATTTGAATATTTTATGATGCCTCTCACAAAGAGGAGGCTTCTGTCCCAGCAGTGGGAACGTTAGAGATAGGCTGATTATGTATTATAATTATGTATGGTTAATCGATTTTGTTTTTCAGTCATGAAATTGGTTGAAACTGTCTGTATAAATATGTAGTGATTGCCTTCATACCATATTTTGTTTAAACAGGTTTTTTAATATTATGTTATGATGATACGCAGCAGAAAATATTTAAGTTGATTGTACTGGACAAAATAACAAAATACTAAGCTACTCATAATAAGAAAAAGATCTGCGAATTCAAGCTTCGTTTTCGCGGTACTGGCAACCTTCTTACGATCAATAAATTCGAATTTGTCACGCCTCTTGGTCTTGTTTGTATAGGTAGTTAGGTACTTAAGGTTATTCGCCCCAGCTACCTGCGCAACGCTTGACGACCGCGCGACTATGACAGGGGAGTAGGCAAGGCCTAATACCGTAACTCAATATGAATTAAATAAGATTGAGAAATGACGTCAAAATATCGACTAAGTATGTTGAGACCTGCCTGTAAACAGATCATGTTGTTTATTACTGTGAAACTAAAAGTGAGAAGACTGTATAAGTGCAAACTACCTACTGATTTACGCACACATAGGTTTCTAGTCCATAGTCCGTTAGAATGGATGGAAAATGCCTCTAAGCTAGATAAATGCTTAATTAAATATACACGCCGCCAGTTTTTGATAACACGAACATTTTTCAGAGCCAGACAACCAAACCTGTTGGTCGAAAACCTGTATCATTAGGATGCTGTTTCAAAAGTTCACTGCACATTATGCTACTCTGTTAGGTTAATGTAACATAACATGAAGACTATGTGGGTTATTCTGTTTTTTCCATCAAATAATTTGATAATAACCTAGTTTGCAGAATGTATCCTGAATAAAATTATTGAGTTTAATCATAATCATCTGCTTAGCCTTTTCCCAACTATGTTGGGGTCTGCATCCAGTCTAACCGGATGCAGCTGAATACCAGTATTTTACATGGAACAACTGCCTATCTGACCTCCACAACCAAGTAACTGGGTAATACGATACCCCTTGGCAAAGCTGGCACTCAGATTTTCGGGCTTCTGACGACCGTGTCAAAGATCCACAAATGACAGCCGGGACCAACGGCTTAATGTGCTTTCCGAGGCACGGAGGAGTCTCGGTATGTAAAGATGGTCTCCCATCCACTTACCAACCCCGGCAAGCGTAGCTTAACCTGATGGATCGACCCGTGCGGCTGTTATTACTTAGCCACAAGCTCCTCGTGTGTTGATTAAAATAGTTTTCTTTGGTAATTTCCAAGAGGTGAGATATAAAAAAGTAAGTAACTGCATAATGATTCTTAAAAAATGTTTCGATGCATTTTGCATTGAAACATTTTTAAAATCTAACTAAGAATGATGCAAAATTGCAAATATCAGAGAATATTTGCTTGGCCAATATTGACAATTGACTCACACTACTTTGGTAATTGGTGTGCAAACATAATATAGATAGCGCTTGTCTATCACTAATATAAGTACCTAATGTATAAATAGACATAAAGAATGAATTATTCTGAAAAAATAACAAAATATAGTAAGAATTACTCTTCTTTGTATGGTTTGTTTACAAAAGAAAAGTTTTTAAACATTGTGACCTTCACTTTCTTGCTTGCAAACTATATTTTCTACCAGCTGTAATAAATATTGTGATATTAATGTTTGTTTACCTGATCTCCTAGCCAATCAGAACCCTTGACTGTGTCATACATGTGCCAGAGCCAGTTGTCTTCCTCCATGTTACCTGAAAGATTATGTAATGTTAGTCACTAGAGTAACACACATCTCAGAGTCCATGAGGATTAAGAGTCAATGTCAGAAAATATATAAGTTCATGACTTACTCCAGAATTTCTGTCACTATTATTTTGTTTAAAAAAAAAAACTTACCCCATCTATTTAGGAAAATTATTTTTCATTTTGTGACTAAAGATAAAAACTACAGAAATATTGTTAATGTAATATGGAAATCACCTAATGCAGCATTGATTCCTCCCTGAGCAGCAACAGTGTGGGACCTAGTAGGGAACAGCTTGGTGACAACAGCAGTCTTGAAGCCCTCCTGCACAAGACCGAAGGCAGCACGTAGGCCAGCCCCACCGGCTCCTATTACTAAAGCATCATGCTTGTGATCTATAACTGTGTATGCCTTTGTGGTATTTGTGTTTGCAGAGGCACCTTTGATTGGAGTAGCACCCCCCACTGATAAGTGCAAGTTTCGGTATAAATATGAAGCCTGAAACAATTTAAATATAAGTAAATATAGCTGTTAAAAATGGAACTGTATTCATCATCTACCTAGCCTTTCCCAACTATGTAGGGGTCAGCCACAAACTAGAACTGTAGGTATTATATTCAAGAACTATTTAATACTTTAAAGCTTAAATAAAATTGAGCCTAAAGGTAAATTGACCTTCATTCACCTGCCGTAGATTTTGGGGTGACATAATGAAAGCAAAGTAGGTACTTAGAATATTTCAAAATATTACTCAATATTTATTTGCGCGTAAGTATCAGATTTTCCAAATTTGCTATCCTCTTCAAATCATCCAAAAAGCTGATTTAGATTTTTCAATGTTCCCTTATCATTCTGGGCCTTTCTAAATTACCATGTGAGTACCATTAGGAGAATTCCAGTGGAATGTTCAAAACATTTTTTTTACCGATTACATAACGTTATCACGAATATTGTTAAAAACATGGATACCCGAACTCACCAATGAAGCAGGGCTTCGAGAAACGGCTACTTTCATTAATGCACTCATGATGGAACTCTCTGTCCGCACCACGAATACAATTTTATTGTTTTTCGGCAATCAGAAATCACATTCACGAACACTACTTTGCTCGGCAAGCTGTCACAAGTGACCAAATGTTGACGTTAGTGACGTATCGTATCGATCGATCGACGCCGAGACGCGCTCTCGAGTTTTCGTCACAGAACCAGAGTAAGTTTTCGTCGCAGGTTTTCGTGCCCTTTAGTAATGCGATGGCGCCCGTTCTGTCAATTATTTATTGTAGCCTGGTCTAGAGTCCCACAATTGGGAAAATACCTCTAAATTTTGTGTGGCTTTCGGCTATACGCCTAATGTTCGGCAAAAATATTCAAATCGGAACACCACCTTCGTCGCAGTACACCTCGACGTCCACGTCCGTGAGATTTGGATATTTATGCAGAACAGTAGCCATTTACCCAGAACAACCGACAGACAGACAGCTATAATGTAATATAACCGATTTTATATGTGGCGGGATTCCCACAGGGGAAATCTGCGTGCAAAAGTGAATTTTATCCGCTAGCGTGGAAAGAGTTTTTAAAATTCGAACCTTTCTACTCAACAATTTTCTATACCGCCGGCCGGGTCCACTGATAATACATCAATACTTATTTCATGTCAGTGCGCCAACCTCATTTTTAGAATAATCGCACTGGCCAGCACGAACAAAAATCGCTCAACGCGCCTAAAGAAGTTTTCACTTCAAAAAACTTTATACATATAATTTTCTTCTGTATATTCAATTCACTCTCCACCATTTGGGTTTTTTTAGCAGTGCCAAGTTAATGCAAGCGGTACATAATTCCGAAATGAGCTTTCTTCTGGAAAAATTGCTCGAAAAGTACATATTATAAGCTTACAATATTTTTGTTCAATGCATGGAGACACCTAGCATTTTCCTCGCTGTAGTGAGGTGACAAGTTGTATGTTTCGCTCGGCAGCAAAGTTTTTCTGAGTCGCGTACCTTTGAAACCCTCGCAACGCTCAGGAATCCTTCGCAGGCTTAGGTTTCAATACAGGTACTCGCACGAAAAAACAACTTTGCAGCCTTGCATAACAAATAACTATAAATCAAGGTTTTACCGAATAGTATCTTTTCATACCTACTTTTCTGTACTTGGAATATACCTATTTACTAATCTAATATTAAAGTGAGTACAACAATGATAATTATTAAAATAAATATCATTGGAGTACAGTAAACAGGATAGTTGAGTATTTTTTTCCACCATCTCCGTCTGGGCCTGCCGCGATATAGCTTGCGATCGTGAGTTTGTCCCATTGATCGTCTGACATTCTGATACGCAGCATGACGGTTGATTGCAGCATATTGCAGCTTACTATTTCTAGCAGCACTAAGCAGCAGCAGCAAACGTTGCTGTTTTTAACTGTGCGTTTGCACTAGCGAAACATTCGCAACAAAACATGTTGAAATCTCTATTTTCTGTCAATGTTCAATACAAATTTTGACAGATATTAGAGATTTCAACATGTTTTTACGTAAACAGACGTGGCCGTGTAGCAGGCACTTTATGGAGCGGCTGGCATTGCCCATTGGTTTATATTTTTTCACGCGATCGTTAAAGTGCCTGCTACACGGTTGCCAACCGCGTCCCTTACAGAAGTGACCTTGGTTGGCGACCGGCAGAGCTGTTTCAAATTTGGTAATAAACCATCATATATCACGGTTGTAAACCACCAAGGTCACCTCTGTCGGGTATGCGGTTGGCAACCGTATAGCAGGCACATTAGATGGTACTCGATGTTTGATTTTTACCATTTTACCTTTACCTGCTAGAAATGTGCGGTTAAAACTTCCACATGTCAAACTTTGCTTGTCTATAGGTCGCTCATACTATACTCATACTTGATGACAGTTGACACTTTGCATTGAACTGAGTGAAGTGAACGTTTTTCTATTTAGCATGAGAAAGCTGAAACGAGGTAGCAATATAAAATAAGACTAACCAAACAAAGATAGCAGTACTTGTGTGTTTATTAATTGAACATTGCTCAGCTGCAACTACTGCAAACTGCAAAAAAATTTAGAATGTTGTGCGATTCAATTACAAAATGCGTAAATATTTTGTAACGTTGATAACATTCTCATCAAATTCTCGCTTAAATTGATTATAAATTAGTCCTATCTAGTCGTGATCGTGTGAGAATGGCTGACAATCCTAGCAGCGACGGCCTTTCGGAAGCCGAAAGATTAAGAGGTGGGTGTTAGAAAACGTTGATCTAATGTTTTCATACTAAGGCCAGTCTTCTTAAAAAGTAACTGAATTACTTGTTTTCAGAGGACGAATTGGCTCAAGAATTGGAACATAGTGATTCCAATGAAGAAGATTCACAAGAGATATCATTAGAAATCGAAGAAAAGTTATTGAAAGATGAACCAGAATGTAAGTATTTTAAACCTTGCATGCTTACTCTTCAATACCTTCTTCATTCTTAGCTCTTGTTATGTTTGTATGTAACTCTCATTTATTGCACCTATCAGTAAGCTCAATTTGGAGGCAACATAGGAATAACATACTTACATAATATAAACATACTGACGGGCTACTTGTCAGGAACTCCAGCTGTAAGAAATACTATAATCAGCCTGTTTCCCAGGTAATATTTTCAGAATAACCTATGTTTGCATTGATTGTGGTGTGGTATTATAAGCTAGGTCACCTGATTGAAGACAGAACAGTATTTTCAGAGATTGCCTCCAAAAATGGTTTGTTTGTCATATAGTGTGATTCCATAAGTCTTAGGTTTATAAATAGATGATTATCCATTCTTTGGCTAACCTATATTTTCATCTAACTCAGAAAAATTTGCTGGACTTGTAACCCATTTTTTCAGACACAACTCTGGTGAACTATGGGGAGAGTACACAAAATGCAAACCTAGAGAGTGAAGTGATTGAAACTTATTCTGATAGCTCTCAGAATGTGGAGACTATTCACAGAGCAGACGAACTTGGTAACATATACACTGACAACTCCGACACATTTGTTAGTTCACAACCAGACACTCTTACTGACCAATATGAACCCTATATTAATGAATACTCATTTGATCATTCAAACTTGGACCAGCAACCAGGTGATATCACTGATGATAAATATGACAAATTGGAAGAAGATAATAGGGACAACACTATTGTTCCCAACATGAATGAGTTCCAGCAGGGTGAATCAGTTGAATATGAATCTCAAATAACAGAAGAAATGCTCATAAATGAGAGGGAAAGAGAAAAGAAGAGTAAGAAGGAATTGGAGGAAGAGGAGCGTGAAAAGATGCAGTAAGTTGAACTCTTGCAGATTTAAAATGAACATTTGCAAAGTATTTTTATAGTTGTATATGTTTCACAAAAACAATATTGTTTTGCAGAGTTCTAGTCTCTAACTTCACAGAAGAGCAGTTGGATAGGTATGAGATGTACCGCCGTGCTGCTTTCCCCAAGGCTGCTATAAAGAGGCTAATGCAGACTATCACCGGATGTTCAGTTGGCCAGAATGTTGTGATAGCCATGTCTGGTATTGCCAAAGTATTTGTAGGAGAAGTTGTGGAAGAAGGTAAGCACACCTTTACTCTTAATCTTTGCAAAAACCATTACTACTAAATTGTTTTTGATTGTGGAAAAATAAAATAGTGGTTTTCATTCCTATGGATTCCCAGATGCTTGATGCTTGTTTAGTTCACTTCACACACTGAAATTTTACATAGTTAACCAACCATGAAGTATTTTTTTTGTGCAGAGTTTATGAAACTCTGCCATCATAATTTGTTATTAAATAATATTTGAAAATTGAGTGATTATTCCAGCTAACACACGGTGATGATGAATTGGGTTTGCCGAACTGTTATGAACAACAGTAATATTGCTTTACAGCTCTTGAAGTATTGGATAAGTCAGGTGAAGCGGGGCCACTCCAGCCCAAACACCTTCGGGAGGCCCTCCGCAGGCTGCGGGTAAGAGGAGCTATAGCAACAAGAAAAGGACATAAGAGTATGTTAAGACTTTAGATGCCTTATTTTGTTATACTTACGGCCAGTTTCTTCATCAAAAGTAACAGTCAACTGTTCTTTAGCTCAAAAGTAACTGTCAACAATTCTTTAGTGAAGAACAGTTGACTGTTACTTTGGCTGTTACTTTTGATGAAGAAACTGGCCGCTAATTTTAATTAAGACTAGTAATCTTCTAAAAATTAAGAATAATACATAATGATAAAAAAATTATATTCTTTTTACAATTGGAATATGATGTTGATTTGTTGGTATTGTAAATTAAAGTTATAATATTTAATATCATGCTTTATCAGTATACTAAAAAGTTCTTCATTAAGTTCTGCTGTTTAAACTGGTTTCAATATAGCTGCATAATTTTACAACATCATTAGACAATACTAAATCATTCATGTTCACTTGAAGAGCAATTTTTGAATCCTTGTGTTTAAATTTAATTTAATATTTAAATAAAAACAGGCGGGCTCTTCGTAATATTATTTTAGGGCCATATAGGGGTTGTGAGACAAACAACGGGTTATCATTATTAAAATGTTAATTTATTACATGATAAAATCGTTATTTTATTAAAACAATATACAACAGTAACTAAGGATTAATCAAGTTCGAAAACTTTGAAAATAAAATCAGTCTTGTTAAAATGGCCAACTATGTTGTGGACAAGAGACATTAATGGAAATCCTTGGAAGGGTAATAATACAAATAATTATTACAAAAATAAAATGGTATTCCCTAACAATAGCAAATCGAAAATCCAAAATCAATGATGTACACAAAATTCCACTCAAATATCAAGTACATAAACAAATTGGCACTAAAAAGTTACTTTTGAATTCATGCAACCATCCATGACAACAATTTTGATCTACAAGGGGGCCTAAAACGGCCACTTTGGCAAAATGTCACAAATTGATGATGTCACAAACTGAATTCATAATAATAACTGCGTGCAATTCATATTACGCAATTCATCTGTTTAACGCCGGTAGCACACCTCCGCCGCGAAACCGCAGAAGTTGAATTGTACAGACTCGCGTCATGTTCCGCTACTCGAATTCGATACGAGTAGCGTATCATGACGCGAGCTGCGAAACCGCGGAAGTTCAATTGTACTGACAATTGAACTTCTGTTTCGCTGCTATGATTTCGCGGCCTGACAGTTTTGTATGGAGATTCTAAAATAGTTCACAAATTATGAATTCCTTTATTGAAGTTTAATGTTAAATTAAAATTAATTTTAAATTACGGTCATTTTATTAATTACTTAATATTCATGCAGCAATATTTACACCAAATATGATTCGAATATGAATTGAATTGAGTCATAAGAATCAGCTTATTTGTGTCAAATTAGAGGAATTGCTAATGATCTGCTGGGAATTCAGGAAATGAATTGTTTCTTGAGGAATTGCTTAATGTGGCCGTTTCAGGCCCCCAGACTGTTTTTCGTGTATCACAGATATTATAATTTTCAAGGCTACCTTGGCCAGATTTTATTTGATAAAAGTTGCAACAGAAATTAAAATATTTGCAAACAAAATAACAGATTATACAAACAGAATACAGGGCATTACAATCTAGTTAATTGTGAAGGCACAAATTAGTTTATAAATTATAGCAATTTGGTAACGTTTTGTAAATAATATTACGTTATTACTTTATTTAGACAGCTACACATTACTTTAAGAAAAGTTTCTCAATTTACATCTAAGTAGTGGTCCAAGATTATTGATTTGTGCAAATACATAACATACATTTTAGTAAGTATAAAAATATACTTTTCATGTTTGAGGTAAATCTAAGGTAAAATAAATACCTAATCATCAAATTTATAAACAGATTCTGTATTAAATAATGCAATGTGTAATACATAATGTATCTTTCATTTCCTCGCAATGCTACATCAATTCTTATCATGGCGATGCACCATTTGTTTATCAACAATAAACTCATATAAAACGTTTTCAGCACGCAAATAATTACAGAACACATTTGTTTGGTATCCTACAAAAAAGTCTCGCGACATCTGTACAAATCGAACGTTTTGTTCATTGGTGATAGGTACGTAATTTCATGATATCAATACTTTTACTGGTATTTCGTCAACATCATTATGATGTGTATGAAAAATTTGCCGCATAATGCGCAACGTCTGTCGCCTGGGCGCTAAGTACTAATCACCAGTATGCCTCCACAAAACCGGCACTACTTAAAAGACTAGAAGTCGCTCACTGATGTCCCCCTGGCGCTAGACGACGAGTCTCTTGACGCCGCACTCGATGCAGAACTTGGCGGTGTCGACGGGGAACTTGCTGCCGCACTCGTGGCAGAAGCGCGACAGGCGGCAGGCGCGCAGCGGGGACTCGCGGGGCCGCGCCAGCGACGCCTCCGAGCCCGACGAGCTGAGCGAGCCGTGCGCGCGCCACGAGGCCCGGGAGCTCGCGCGCTTCTCTGGAGGCAAAATGTCAAACATTAACTTACGAAACTTATACCTTTTATTTATACAATTTTTTTATTGGTGATTTTTTGTAGTCGACCATCAGCACGCCCATGAAAAGTTCTTTAAGAACTTACCGCTGGCATGATTGTCTTTTTCCTTATAGAGTAGGTCTGGAGGCGGTAAAGGTTCTTCGAGCTCGGCCGACCGCTCCATGGCGAGAAACTCTTCGCTGGAGTTGGAGCGCGCGTCGTCCTTGTTGCTGCCGCTCGAGTCCGACCCCGCCGGGATCTGTTCTAGGGACGTTAATCCATTGCTCGGCTCCTTCGAAGTACATAGTGACAATTTCGACGGAGATATTCTGTTCAAACTGAAAAGATAAATCCTATTACTATCTCAATCGACAATGTGAACAATTAAATTTTTCCCAACGGCGATTTCAATAACTTCTGCACGAAATGAAAACAATTACCTGACTAACCTGCTATAAGCTGAATCATTACTCTGTTTTCCAGTTGGCGTGTGGTTTCCATTGGGAATATTTTCAATTTTCTTGATTTTTCGTTCAGTCTTCATTCGAGAATCTCTTTTTGTCGTGCCATTAAAGTTAGTAATCTCTTTACTTGACTGATTTTCGTTCTTCTCATTTTCGTAGAATTTGTCAAAATCTTGTAGAGACTGCATGAGGTCTTGTTCCAGCTGATCGGATTTATGACGGCTCTTTCCACTGTCCATTTTCGGTGTATGCTTCCTTTGGATGGAATCAAGGAGGGAGGTGAAACGTTTCACAGAGGATGGGAAAAGGCTCTCACTCACATTGTTACTGCTAAAATTGAGAGACATGGATTTGTTAATAGGGTGCATACCATTGATAACTTTGGGAGAAGAACTAATACTATTCAATTCTGATGTCCTGTTGCTGTCAGCAAGCTCGGACTGTTTAACTATCCTAGTGGTGGAGCTACATGTGCGTTTGTTTTCTAATGTCTGTTTATGTATTTCTTCATCAAAAGATGTCATGAAATCTTCAAGATCGAAGTCCTCGCACAGAGAATCGTCATCTCTAGTAGAGGTTTTTGAGGCTATACTTTGTTCTAAAGAATACATAAGTTTATCATACTGCATACTCAAGTCATCATTTGTAGGTGCAGTGGTTTTGCTAATGTTATTATTCGGCTCGTTTTTTGGGGTTTTATTGCTTAAACCAGTTATATTATTATTCAAGTTTTTGTTGTTGTTTTCATTAACAGTGTTAAATGATTCAAATCTTTTTGGTAAGTTTTCAGTAGTGAGAAGAGATTCCATGCTACTAATGATATCAGGGTTATTTAATATGGTATTAACATTAATAGGCAGATTGTCGTTTTCATTGATGAGCCTTGGATCAATATAATTACTATCAGTCATTGAAGAATTGTCATCAGCGAGTATGGCATCGAGATTAACGAAATCTTTCTTTTCATCGTCTCTCTTTATTTTATCTAATTTAACAGGTTGCTTTATAGTAGTGCGCTGAAAACTATGATACATAGAAGTTGCAATTTTTGGGATTTTATCTTTAGGTTTTGGTGTACTGTAACTTGAAGCTGTGTAACTAGAAAACGATCTGTTTAGATTGCTATTTCGATTAAAATAATTCTTCTCTACTGTACTAATGTTTTCTTTACTGGACTTTGTAAAGGTTGTATTTAATTTTGGACTAGGTTTTTTGTCATTTCTATTTAATCTAAATGAGCTACATCGACCGCCAAACGTCTTACTACTGTTTTCATTGTTTGTGCTGCCGAAAGATTTCATTCTTTGCAATGTTGGTGTCTTCTGGTAAGTTTTATTTAGTGTGTCTTTTATCATTTTACTGTTATCAGATCGTAGATAGGAGGAAGAGCCTTTATCTTTAGCGGGTTGGAGGGCGGGAAGGGTTCTACTATGGTCTTTAGTAGTTTGTATTTTTTTAGGAATGTTTGTGTCTGAAGACATAAGTTCTTTCATTTGCCTAGCAGCTGATACAAATGGGTCGTAAGTGTCGTCAAGCCTGTAAAATGTAATAATAAATACAGATATTATTATTTTAGTAATTCAGCGATCTTGTAAGTAGTAAAGTAACAACAGTTCTCGCAATGAGAAGCTTTGCCATTGCGTGTATGCGTTAAGTAGCAAACGACGCGGCCAAAGTGAACTGATAAAAATACAATTCTTGTCTAGTTACGAGGATCTATAATATATACACGGTAGGTCCCGGACACCTGAATTGAACCACCCTGCATATTTTTGTTTAAAGGTCTTAAATAATGGTAGTAGTTTTGAAGCCAGTAACTCACTAGCATTTCCGTTTGACATTGAAGAATTTTAGATAGATGATGATATAGATGCTTTTAATCAAAGCTTGTTGCTTCTTTAAGAGCAAACAAACTCCGATTTTCTTCTCTTTTTCAAATTTGGAACTGTGGTGATACCAAAATGATGGCCAGAATGTCAGCTTCAAAACGGCATTCAAATTTTTTTCCGACTTATCATTATTTTGATGTTTTAGGCCTATAAATATTAAAATACAAGGTGGCTCCATTTAGGAATCCGGGCGAATATTCTTATCTAATAATTATACTTTTTTAAAGCATACCATGATAATCACTAGAAATACAATATTGTTTAGGAAATGTACAGTGGTGGAGGAAACAGGGTTGAATGGGCAAACAAAGTAATCTAACCTTTTATTTTCAATTCGTGGCAGCTTCAACACAGGCTCAGATGCCTCTGATTGTCCGTCGCTATTATAATTTGAATTATCATTTTGATTAACGATAAACGTTTGATATTCTTTAGTAGATCTAGTTTGTTCGCCCAATAATTTGAGTTTTCTTTTTGGTTTGTATATGTTTTTCATTCTTTTCTTGTTACATTCTACTTTATCTCCTGGTTTATTTGATTCTGCTATTGAAGGCAATTTCAAACGAGGAGGTTCATCGCCCGTGTCATACCGGTCATCTGCAGCAGCTGTTTTTTCATAAAATTGTAGTTGATAAACAGTTATGTGTTCCATGTCACAAACATTTCTATTGACGTCGGATATATTGTTAGATGCTGTATCTTTATTTGTTTCGTCTGTTTTCTTTAAGACTTCGCTTACAGTATTGCCAGCACCTTCGAGCAATTCTCTCAGATGGTTCTTTAGTTCTTGAAATGTATCGGAGAACTGATGTTTATGCGCTTCATTGATAGCAACATCAGAAATTTGTTGACTTATGGCTTCAATGGAATTCGCTGTTGGTGTATGCAAACTATCGATGTCTTTGGCAATATTGGAACATTCTCTTTCAGAGAGATCATTACTTAATAATTTATCAGTAATATTCATGAATTCTTCTAGGTCTGCTGGGTCCTCTGTAAATTTTGTATAAGTATCGCCGCTTCCATGTCGACATTCGATCCCATTGGTTTCCATGATATCATCGTCAAACTTGTTTTCCTCAAACTCACAAGATAATTCCACACTATCGCGCTCATAGTTTTCTTCAAACTGTTCTTCAGTTAGATTGTGGATATCATCGTCTATTTTTTCACTAATCGAATCTCTGTTTGACTCACAAATATTTTGATTTGATATGTGATTATCTACATCTTCTTCTGTGAGTGAATTTAAATTATTGTCAGTAATTTCCGGGCTATCGAAGTCTGTTAAAGCTTCAATTTCATTAGAAATATAGTTGTCAGAAGTGCTAGGAGTCACTATGGAGCTATCAAAATTTAAATTGATTGAATCCTTTGTAACGTATGGATCTCTGTCGTACATTCGTTCCACAGAATTTAATATGATTGGATTTTTATAAAGTAACTCTATTTTTGGTTCGGAGATCGCATTATTTTCAAGTTCGTTGGCACTTTTCTCTATTTTATTGCTCTTATTTTTCCTGTTGGCTTTTTTCTTGTCCGGGTTATCGTGTATAACACATGGAACACATGAGATCGTATTAATGCCAATTGATTGACAGTCACGAATTTGATTACTACCCGCAGAAGTTGCGGGGCTATCTATAAGACTATCTAGACTCATACTAATTTCTTTTACCATCTTGATATTCTTCTTATCCTTATTTTTTTTATTCGTTTCAGAATTTTCTGGTGATGTTTTACCTGAATGTATTTTAACATTTTTACTACTGATTTCTGAAGAATTCATATGTTTAATATCCTCGCTAATTAACTGATCAATATCGCAGTCATTTAATCCTTTCTTCATCTTTGTAACATTTAACTGATTTGGAATGGGTATTTGATTCTTATCACAGGGACTCTTTGACGATTTCTTCAAGTCATCGGTAGCGCTTTTTTCGTTATACTTGTGGACGATTTCTTCTAATTTCTTTAATTGTTGTTGCTTTCTCGCATTTATTTTGTGGAGTTTGGTTTGCGATACAGTTCTCTTGATATTTGGTTCAGTACTGCTTTGTTGGTTGTTTTTGACATTTGGATCTGTAATATTTTGCTGCATATTTTTAACGTTTAAATCGGTCTTATCTTGTTGGCCTTTCGTCATACTTGTACCAGTATTACCTTGTTGACTTTTCTTGATACTTGTGTCGGTATTACCTTGTTGACTTTTCTTGATACTCGTATCGGTATTACCTTGTTGACTTTTCTTGATACTTGTGTCGGTATTACCTTGGTGACTTTTCTTGATACTTGTATCGGTATTACCTTGTTGACTTTTCTTGATACTTGTATCGGTATTACCTTGTTGACTTTTCTTGATACTTGAATCCGCGTTAACTTGTTGGTTTTTCTTGATACTTGAATCCATGTTAACTTGTTGGTTTTTCTTGATACCTGAATTAGTATTACTACGCTGGTTTTTCTTGATAATATGATGGTCAATACCACTCAGTTCAACAGATTTGATATTTGGCTCAGCTTTACTTAGATTTTTCTTGACATTTGATTCAGTTTTATTTTGTTGGCTTTTCTTAGTATTTGATTCAATTTTTTTTTTTTGAATTTTCTTGTTATTTTGTTCAGTATTATTTTGTGGATTTTTCTTGATATTAGGATCAGTATTACTTTGGTTGGCAGAGGAAGGGTGAGGATCTTGTTTTTTTCTATGGAAGGGGAAAGGAAGGGTAAGGTCTTATTTCGGTCTCTAGATAGTAACAAACAAGGAGATAGGATCTAAATCCGTATAGCTTTATAATAATTAAAAACATTGTTTAAAAAAAATGGACATCCTTCCTTTCCCCTTATTTATTACAAATCTAAAGATTTCAAAATTTCGTGAGTAAGGTTATAAATATAAGGTGTTAAAAAAATTACTTTAAAAACTTAAAGAGGTGCTTTAGACCATAGAACTGAATAACTTTTATTATGGGACCAAGATTGAACAAACAAACACTGGGATAAGCAGTAAGAATCTAGTGCGCGATTACACACTCCCGTATATTTTGGTGAAATCCACGATGATTTATAACGAAAACTACTTTATTTATAATAAATTATCTATCCCTGTACGGTTTCCATTTACATACTACATAAATTATTTATTTAGGTCCAAAGATGAGTTCAAATTAGTGTTGAAATATGGAAGTTTTGACGCTCAAAACTTCCAAACCAACTCTCAAAACTTCCGATTCTGCTTCCATACAGGGCTAGATGATGACAAGACAAATTGATATAATTTTTAGTTTAGAACGTACACCGTCAAACAGACAAGTAATCACAATACTACGTTTGTATGGAAGAATAAACGACTAGTGTACCTAACCTTAAAGATTGTAAAGTTAATTATTTTAACACCTTATTTAAGTATGTTCGAACAATTGATTTATAAAAGTTTGTGTTAATAAGATAACGTTCGTACCTGGAACTGCTTAGATCCCTGGCGAGTCGTGCTTGTCTCGCTTTGACATTTGCGTCGCCTGACGAACTGTTTTGTGAATTCCGCGAGTTTCGTATCACTGGCATGTGTGGGGAAGTCTCGTCGTGACAGTCATTACTAGAGACCGATTCTGTAAGATAAACAAAGAAAAATGATTTTTTGTACTCTTTTGACATCGTGGGTGATTTATTTCCGTTTTTTGCGTGTTTTGGATTTTATGTATAATGTTTTACCTGAGGCTCTGGTGCGTCGCTTGTAGTCGCCATATTCACGCGGTTGTGGAGGGGACACCCCGCGCGACGATTCCACAGACGCTGATCGGCTGTTTGAGGACATGTCGCGCGTTTGCGATGACCTGACGAATGAAGATTTCAGTTATAATGCTTAATAAGTTTTGTAGGAAGCTTTTGGAGTGCTTAAATCACTTTCTTAATTTATTCGACGAGAGCTTAGATACTAGGAATTTAAGTGAATAATCCCAATTTAAACCATCGTGACGGTTGGTTTTGATGGAATATTCAGGTCTTCTATCAGCTATTATGATGTAGAAAGTATCTATTATTACGATTTCTTTTCCTATGAAAATGAAAAACTAAACAACGCGTACTTACGTCGGTACTGCCATTTAGTAACGTCTTAGTTCACAGCCGACATAATAACAAGTCTCAGTAGAAAAAAAGTAATGACAGGTTATTAGAACTAATGACAGAGGTCCGGGCAAGTGGAGCTCTTGACTAAACGACTACCGCGCACATTAATCAATCCACCGTAAGGTTACGCTGTGGTGGAACTGTTTTATATAAATACGTAAACATTGAGACTGGCTCCCAGGGTTTTATTAAGAGCAATCTAAGCCAGTTCCCAAGGTTGTAAGACGCCGGAAAACCTGGTAGCAGTTCGCACCGCTGATGGATAATATTGTCCCGGAGTTTTATTATAAGGGTCAGTCAGTGGGCTGTTCTTTTATCGAGTGCGTGCTAAGATATTTTCAGAATTTCGTTCACAAAGTGTGGTAACGAATGCGTGTGCGCAGTGCGTATCGTTCATTTTGAGCAGATGTTGTGCGTGTAAGTAAGTACCTACTTGACGTTGTTCTGTGTTCGGCTACCGTTTCATAAATACTAGAGTAGCAATTCACCAGTATTAGCATGTTACTACAACTATGAGCCGTATGGCTCATGGCATTCCCAGCGGCAAAAATTATGATCTTCCATACAAACTTTCATCCCCTATTTAACTCCTATACGAGATGAATTTTCAAAAATCCTTTAGTGATCATGATCACTTTCATTATAAGGAACGCTTGTGCAAAATTTCATCCTTCTAGACCCAGCGTTGTCTCGCGACAGTGAATTTAAGATTTGTATGAAGTAAATAGCTACTGACCGTCGTCCGCGCACGGGCGGCGCTTTGTATTGCGTGCGCGCATTGAGCCGCTGCTTGGCGTCGGCGATGTGCTGCGGCTGCTGCGTGGGCGCCGCGGGCAGGATCTTCGCTTTATCCGCGCACCACTCGACGTGACGCTCGAATGCGCGTACGCCAAACGCACGATGGCAGTGTGGACATCTTTGGAGTTCGGCCATTGGCTGGAAACGAAATTATAGGCTTTAATGGGGATATGGAAATTGATAATAAAACAATACCTAAATATTACAAATTGAGTATAGTGAAAGCCCAAACGACTCTTAAAGACTAGCATCAAGCGACGAGTCAAGACTAATTTGTTTCATTATAAATAAAGAAGCTCGTCATATATTTTTTCTCCACCATATTTTTTCTTTAAATCCACCAAAATTCTAAACTATTATAGATGTCTTCCAAGAAGTTTCTTTTCCTGTTATGTATGTATTGTATGTACCTACCTATTTACTTACTATAAGGTGTCTAAGCATTTTTTTTCTTAGTGCTTTAAATAGTTAATTTCCATTCTTACTTAAACCAAAATGGTAGCTAACTGAATAGAAGGTTCATTATGACTTCTAAGTTAAATATTAACATGACAGAGTGGTTTTGTTCCAACGTAGCGGCCATTAGCATTAAGAAGTGAAAAGACTATTGAATAAGTAAGGACTTTACCACATACGGACCTATTTTCTAAGTATTCTGTGTCCCAGTGTGTTAGCGCTCTAACAAATAAGCGACACTATTATTTCCGCAGTAGTTAGGTACCTTTTACCGTACCATAACTAAAACTCGAATTTCTCAAAGCTATCCTATTTCATCTTGTTAGAACTTACATGAACATAGAAACGGTTCCCCTCAATCATATCGTGCACTATAAACACGATCATTTATTAAAAGAAATGCATGTACTGTAAGAATAGATTTATAGTCCAGTTTTTATTTCTAATTAACCATCTACTACAACATAAACAGATTAAAGATTACCTTCGTTATAGTGTTTCTGATCGCTTGTGGTTTCGGTTTCGGCGTCGGTTTTGCGGTGGTCGGCGGACTTTTCTGTAGGAACGGACTGTTTTCAGGAAGACCGTAGTTCTTTGGCAAGTATTGCTCCAGGTCTGTGCCTATAATATGACCAAACAAAGCATACGTATAGGTGTGATTGGGCACATATATCAACCCACTGATCTAGACGGTGACGCAGGTATAGCATGCGAAAACCTTGATTAGTCATAAAAGCATGCTCCTGCCCTGCAGCCTTGCCATACCCAGAGATCTTGTAAATTGGGTAGGTACTTTAGTCTAGCAGTGAATTAAAAAATCCATTATGCAATGTTACTTTCTACACACACGGTGCTCATGTCACAGAGATAAATCTACAAGATAAACATTAAAACGCCACTTAGTATTACTACTTGAAACAACACACATTTACCTCTAAGTCCGACACACAAACAAACGTGCACATTACTCAACAAATACAATTAAAACTAACAAAATTCATTGGATACTCTTCACTAATTTGTAGAACAAACACTTGTAATGTCACCAGATGTTCAGTAACAAGCCGTGCCAGACATCCCGTGCATTTCTAAAGACTTCATTAGAAACATGAGCCGCGGTGCTTAGTATAATGACGGTGACTTTATGAGGGCGGAGTTGCTAAACGTATAGCCAACGTATACAAACTAATATGCTAATTCAGACCTCGTTAGAGTCTCCGTAGGATGTCATATTGTCAATGCGACACACACAATCAACATTTACATAAATATTTTGAAGCTTCACTTTTTGATGGGTTTGGGGACTTTGACGGTCAATCGTTTATCTTGCTTTGGTAGGAAATAAATAGCATATGATACAATAAACAAATAAATCCTTACTAATATTATAAATGCGAAAGTAACTCTGTCTGTCGCGCTTTCACGCCAAAACTACTGAACCGATTTAAATGAAATTTGGTACACAGATAGCCTGAGAAAGGACATAGGCTACTTTTTATCGACATACCAAGCGGGCGAAGCCGCCGGCGGATGCTAGTAAATTATATATTATGCATTAATTAAATAGTTTGCACTAGTGTATGTAGTGTATGTTGTGTATGTAATTAACTAACAAATTGGATTTTATGATCTGTTAAATAAATGATTTCATTTGCTTATTACCTATGCAGGTTCTTGAACTGAACAAAAATGTTCAGTCAAAATTTAAAGAAATGAGTGCCTAGACAACATCCGTTATGTCGCATTCGGTAATCTTGTCATGTTATTGGAGAAACTAGACATTTTAGTATGTAATGTTCGTTTTTAAGATAGAACGTGACTTTATGAACTCACGAATTTGTAATGGCCAAAACTTTAATGAACATGTGAAGGTACTCTACCTTAGTAATAACGATGCAATAATGCACATGATGTTGATGGACGAGAGAGATTTGAACTCTGACAAACATCTGGGATATCTTTCATAAAGACGAATTTTTGTCTCATTTTGAGAAATCTACCTACAGTCAGAAATGAAAACACAATGTTTTGTTTGTACGCAAACTATCACGAGCATTTATAATGCAGTGGACGTGTGTGGCTGTGTTAGTAAAACGTTCACATACGTAAGGATTCACAGTTAAATGAATGGCAGGGAATATTATGTAAACCGTTCACCCACTCACCGGAATTAGCACCGTTCGCCGCGATCAGCCCTTATTACCCACAACAACAAAGGAAACGTCAATAAACATATTAAAATATATAAATCATGCTAATGTCAAACAATAATATAAACTACTTACTAATAAAAAAGAATAACTATCTACCTAAATCAAATAACAAAATCAAAACTCGATGTTGGCCCGGGTACATGCAAAATCTGCAATATTCAGATTCAAAATAAAACGCAAGACTATGGACAAGAAAACAAAAGAAAGTGAGTTAGTAAACCCATAAACTTCGTTATTAACAAAATGATGAGCTAAACTACTTAAATAACTCCATCCAAACTACGTAAATAATATCAAAACGGTAAAATAGATAACTTTTATATTTAGGTCATTATGAGTCAAGTCATGGATGGGGTCTTTGCCCAGCAGTGGGATGATACAAGTTAACAGTAATGTGTCAAGAATTTTCTTGTAATGTATGTCTTAATGAATCTACGATTATTTATGCCTTTGTATATTTGAATACAAGTAGATCCAGTGCGTGCTGTTACATAAATAATATCTTCGGTTTTCATATTTTATATATAGGCCTACATTGCTCTAGAGACGCCCCAATTTCTTAACTACAAGGTCAATTTATAGTCTCCTACGCGGGACACGTAGGTAGGACTTAATTTGGATATTTTGCAGATTCAAAAGAAAAAGATACACACCTTCTCGCCTTTGTCTGAAAGAGTCAAAAGTTTTTCTTTTCTTCACCGACGTCTTTTCACATATCTTCACGTGTTTGGCTAGTGACACTGGCACGAAGGTCCGTCCGCAGACAAGGCATGGAAGAAGAGGCAGTGGTGTGGTAGATTCTGGAGTGACGGGGTCCACGGGGTGCGTGGGAACTGGTGGCGAGGGCGGCGGGAGGGGCCGGTTTGGCTGCGGAGCTCTCTGGATGGCCCGGAACGCATCATCATTGCCATTGGGAACCGGAGAACTCCCACGCGCCTGCTCCGGCGACGGTGAACGTGAATTCTTCGAAGAATGATCTTGTTGAAGTTGCCGTTTGCCTGAAATGGCGAAGATTATCTACATCTAAATACGGGTAAGCAGGATGTTTCGTTTGATCTCACATCCAGAAGGTCTGAAGACCTCGTAATTTATAGCTTTTTAGTTGACTTTTTTGTCATAATTAGTTTTATAACTTTTATTTTACTAAAATAGTCCTAATCACGTAGGTATAGCAGGCATTTAGTTACTACGACTCCCATAATGTTTAGGCAGATGCATATTCTTGAAGGCATTACTCAGATTTGATAGGAGAGAGAGGTACTTAGATTTAGATTGGAGTTAGTAATAAACAATATACTGTTAGGCAGGTTATACGGGTACCTATACCGCGTAGGCAGGTCAATGATCTCAGGCGATGTCTAAGCAGCTAAAGGTACAAGAGTTCTTTGTATTTAGTACTTAAATGCCGATTTAAGTACTACTAACGATTTAACAACACCTGTAAGGCTGTATAGACTAAAACAGTACGTCCAGTTTAGGAGTATGACATCATCGAAATCAGAAATAAACGACGTATTGTCAGCTAGCCGGTCGATGTGCCACTTACACGACAAAATGGCTGTATAAAATACCTAATAATATACTTACGACTCTGGAAGTGAAATATTCCTTTCAACTTTTACCTCTGATGAGTTTTTCAATAAGTATAATAATATCGAAAGGGTTTTTAGCAACTACAAAGGGCATATCAAACCGACAGTTCACACTGGTACTGTTAACATCATTATAGTAATCTTTCAAAGCTTTCACGTAAATGACAACTTTGTTGCACTATCCTATTGATCGACTATCCATAATTGCGGTATCCATCCGGTATGTTGGTAACTATAATAATTTCACTTCACCTTTACCTTTGCTTATACCCTAATCACCACAGGGCATCTTCATTGAGGTAAATGGAAGAAAGATTACTTCAACCATAAGTTTGTCATTAGAACTTTCCTGTGGCTACGGATTTCACATTCTACAAGGATAAATTCACAGATATTCGGAGAGTCACAGTCGATTGCGATTATGGATATTAAGATTTCAACCACACCCAGCGCGAATTAAATCCTAGCACGCTTCACCCATAACGAATCGCCGTACAAAAAGATTCTTCACAAAACATTCTTATGCTAGGTTCGTGACATAAGCTGTGGGTACCATTTCAAGGCTACACCGAATATTCCTCGAGTGTAGCCCACAAACCGTAGCTCGTGGAGTAGTTATTTGAAAAATTCAATACCAAAAAAATGCCTTCATTCATCGCCAAACTCATGCAAGGTTGAATAGCATGTAAACATGACGCAAGCCAGCGACCACAACCTCTTTATTGATTAGTTAAATTACTACCTAGGTCACGCAACCTCCAGCTAAAAATGTTCCCTAAATGTGGTTACAGTTGTGAACTTGTGGCTTGAACAGAAGTTGGGAATAACAAAAGCGCAAATTACTTAACAAACGCAACGGTTTAAGCAGCGTAGGCGGGCGATAATAAAGAGGGGGACACTTGACCTCAAACAACAGAGATAAAGGATAGCATGAAGCGATTTCATTCGACTATTGTATCGTCCAATATCATGTAGATATGAGGATCAACTCTACCCATCGAGTCAAGGATCAAGGAATCACCATGTTCAAGTTCACGCAGGCTGCTAATTTATTCTACTACGTGTATGTTTAAACGGCCGCTTCCTTTCGTAATCATATTTGTAAACGATTAATATTCCGGTTTCATTGATACGTCAACCGGTATTGAAGTTTTATGTAATCCATAGAGGACATATCTGTTACAAACCGGAGGAACCAGACCAATGGCTTTAAAATAACGCCTTGTCATTCAACTGTCGATTGTTAATTATTACGGGATATTATCAGCTCAAAGCTTACCGATCTGCTTTGACTTTCAGTACCTCGGATCGCTTGTCGGATCGCTTGTCCAAGGGGATGGCGGAGTAGGCCGAGACGTTACGCGCCAGATCAACTCAGGATGAAATGGCGACAGGAACAACTTGCGACCCACGGATGCCTCTCAAGTTAAAGGGGAAAATCTACAAGTTCGTGATAAGACCTGTCGGACTGTACGGATCGGAATGCTGGGCCGTGAAGAAAACGGATGAAAAAAGAATGCATGTACCGGAGATGAGAATGTTGCGAGTAGGATGTGTGGAGTGACGAAAATGGATAAAGTAAGAAATGAGTATACCTATAAGAGGAAGTTTAAAAGTGGCGCCAGTGATAGAAAAGTTTTAAGGTAATCGTTTCGCCTGGTATGGGCATGTGATGAGGAGGGAGGAAACGCGTGTGACTAAAAGAGTGATGAATATAAATGTTGATGGATGAAGCTGGAGAAGAAAGGCCAAAGAAAAGATGGATGGATTGTGTGAGGAATGATATGATAGAGAAGGGAGTGAATGATACCGTGACGGTTGACAGGGGAGTGGAAAAAAAAACGTGTTGCGCCGACCCCAAGTAACATGGGACAAGTGCAGGAAGATGATTATCAGCTCAAAGCTGATACAATACAATATATAGTATAGCACAAACGTAGAAGGAGTTGGAATTGGAATGCATCACTCATCATCAGCCAATTGAGATTTTCACGCATTAGTACAAGTAAATGTCATAAACTCATAACATGAGCAATAAATAGTTGAATCACGTCACGTGGGAAACCGGTTCCAATAGTGTAGTGTTGGTTATGTGATGATTAGTAATTATGATGCTATTCCCTGTAATCACAGCACAGGTTATGATTACTGGTGTACTTACATCAGACACGGTAGAGTGTAGCAATCTTTTAACTTGAAACACGTGATGGCTTTAAAGCACAGCTTATTGTTACAATACAATATGCTGTGCAATCTATTCGTCGGAGTGCAGGATGCTCTTATAAATAAAGTATGGAGATAATGAGATGTAGGTACCTACATAAGTAGTATAACAAATCAGAAAAGTTGTTTTATATTACCAACAACAATCTAACCATGTTAATACAAACAAAAGGTGCATTTTATGTGCAATTAATCATAAATACCATCGATAAGACGGCGGGTTGTGCGCGGTCGGGTGGCTGAACCCGCAGCGCAGGCGCATCCCGTTCGAGGGCGTTCAAGTAGCACGCATGACTCGACTACTAATTGACTTAAGTCGGTCTCGGTAAAACAGTTCTCTAGTTTAAAATAGGAACATCTTGATAGTTTAGGAGAAACCGGATGACTGCGGCCCGATTCAACTATCTTTAGTTTCGAGACCATTTGAAACACAAGTAACACCGAGTGAGGGACAAAACAAAACCTACGTAATTTAAAGTACATTATGAAGCCCCAGAACACATGCAAAAGTAAATAAAGTATTAATTATGAACACGTACTGATAAAGAGAGCATACAACTCGAAAATACAGAAAATATTGCTAATTAACTGCAGTCCCAAGCAATCTTGTAAAAACAATGCAGATTGAAGTCGTAAAAGTACAATTATCTTTACCTAAATAACATACAGAACTATAACTTAGACTAGACGATTCTTATATCCTGAATGGCTCAATACCAAGGCCAATTAATTCGCAAACAATCTAAAACGCTACTTAAAATTCAGAGTCCATCAAAGGATTTTACCAATTTTAACCTTTCCGAGAAGATGTGCGCTGTTCCCAATATTAAAGAGCGTAAATCCTATAAATGCGGTACGTGGTACATCGAACGCGTGCCATGAACACAAATTGATACAGGTTTTATTTAACGTTGAGGCTGTTAACAAGCGGACCGCTGTCTGCCGGCATCGGACACACACGTACTACATCAAAGGATTCAGTGCAAGTAATGAGCGGAAAGCAACTGATGATCTTCGATGCGGCAAAACTATTTGCAGCTGTTAATAAAATAGTTTCTAGAATAATGGCCCTAGCTGCATGGAAAACCAGGAACAATGATAAGTCAGTGAACAATGCCAGTTATCTACATCACAACACTGTACATACATTACTTAAAATAGGCTTAACGTTATGTATAAAATGTCACGCTAATCTACCATATCTTGTACTGCAAATATAATTGCAAACGCGACGCGAGTCGACCTGAATACCTTCCACTATCGCGGCTCCTGAGGAACCAGATCACATAAATATGTTTGATTTTGTATTAAGTTGCTAACAACCCCAATCACATTTTTGTGTAACTATCCTTGTTAATGAGATCATAAATGAAATTTATGTGTACGACAGGGAACCTTCTTAGATATAAATTTTGGATTTTAGATTCACTTGTAATATTAAACACCAATTAGAGTCCCAACACGGCCTATAAGTCTCATTTATTGGAGGGTAGAACAGGTAGTGAACGTGTCGAGTGAGGGTTAGGGTGACATGTACTTGTCAGTGCCTGGCACAGAACATCAAGCACGGAATCCAGAGGTGCTTCTATGGGGAGTCATCGTCTTAGTAAAAACTTGAATGTTTTCAAGTTCAGTAAAGCAATGTGCGTAAGATATAAGATTTCCAGAAATAGATCCGGATTGCTGTGCGCCTTCTTTAAATAGAAAGTTGGATAACGACTAATTACTTTTATAGTGCAAGCATACGAACTAAAGACATGTAGGACGTGAATTTGTAAAGGAACACGTCGTAGTATATAATATGGTACATACCATATTATCTGCACTCTAATTGCGTAATGCACGATCTGTCAAAATTGAAATGGGTTTGGAAATGTTAATATCCGATAATCCTGATATAATGATGTTTATTTTGATGTCCGTGAGTGAGGTAGAATTAATTCATTAAATTCAGTTGGGCCAACAAACCGGATAACGTTAAACAGAATAAAATATTTAAGTAACGCAAACGATGATCTTTTGGCACTTTACAGGACATACATTAATTAGTAATAATATGTACTAAAAGTGATCAAAAATAACGATGGAATTACTGAAGTTATGGACAAAATATTAAATAATGTAATAATTTTTAATTTTCATTATAGAAGAAAGCGTGTCTAGGCTATGAACTTCAATTATGAGCTACAAATCGCGTGAAGAATGCAATAAAGCACGAAATTACTTCCTATCTGAGCAAACATTGCGGTCGAAGATTACTTACATGGAGGAATAGACTTTTTACCATTACTGCTTCGATCAAAATTATCGTGTCATGACGTGATTATTTACACCTATAGCTTAGTACTTTGGAATATGTTGTGGTATGCGAAGAGAATAGATGATTGATGTTATGGTATGGTAGTTAAGACCATCCAATTGTGTACACGAAAATCTCAATATGAAAGCGACAAATATATTTGTGACGCCAATTTTATGGTCATGCTATAAAATTCGGGAGGAGAAATCAAAGCGTCTGCCTGCCCAGTTTCGTAATGCTTATGTTGCTGAACAAAAAAATTAATAGCAGTCCAGTTTGATAGGTTCCCATCCACGCATTGTTCATCAATTTGCAGCGTCGACTCACGAACTTGCTTGACATGGGAACGAAAGTGACCGCAGTGTTACATGAAAGAAATATTACGAGCTCAGCTTTAGAGAATATCAGACACTTTCATGCGAAAGGTTATATTGTAGTCGTGAGAATGAACGTATGCAAACAACTGGACGAAGGTACCTGTGCGAGATAACGTATGTGAGTTTACTCGGTTTGTTCACGCCTCTTACGTAAATAAAGGTCAAGCAAGTTCGACACATGACGTTATGACGGCGATCTCAAGTAGAACATTGAGTTCGTAAAGTTATCTACATTTTTTAAGTTTTTCTGATGTCAAAAGTATACCTACTTAGTGGTCGAATCCCAAAATTGATTTAGTAAGTTAATTAACTCGTTATGATTCTTATTTCAGCGCATATCATGGGATGACATTTAAAATGCTGTACTTTTTATGAGAGAACTAGAAATCAGGGTAAGAAACATGACCAAATAATGATAAAGAAGAAGAAGTTGAACAGTTACAAATTAAGAGCAATCAGTGAAAGTATAATTATAGTGAATAATATTTCTAAAGTCATTGCATCAATAAACAAATAGAAATCAGTTCTATCTTCACGCTGAGTGGCGCCGTTGCGGTGCCCCGATTCCGTATCATAGACGCTGATGAAAACTAATATCGTGAATATCGTGATCTCAAATATCTTTACGGAATTGTTCCAATGCGGTGGCCGGTGATATCGTCGCCGTCGCGTCTCAGCGCAAATATTATATTCCGAATTGAGATTTCACAATCGCGTTTTATTGAACTATGTGCATGAATTCTCGGAGCCGACTCATTTGATCATCATACAGTAAAGTCTAATGAAGACATAATACTTGAAGCAATTGAATTTTATTGATTGTAAATTCGTTCGTTATGTTTTAAGCGTGGAGAGAAGCTCGTGGCTAAGTAATAACAGCCGCTCGGGTTGATCCATCAGGTTAAGCTACGCTTGCCGGGGTTGGTCCGTGGATGGGTGACCATTTTCACATATCGAGACTCCTTCGTGCCTCGATAAGCACGTTAAGCCATTGGTCCCGGCTGTCATTTGTCGATCTTTGACAGTCGTTACGAGTCGTCAGAAGCCCGAAAGTCTGACAACCAGTCTAACCAAGGGGTATCGTATTACCCAGTTAGTGGGTTGTGGAGGTCAGATAGGCAGTCGCTCCATGTAAAATACTGGTATTCAGCTGCATCCGGGTGGACTGGAAGGCGACCCCAACATAGTTGGGAAAAGGCTAGGCAGATTGATTTATGTTTTAAGCGTGGGCTAAGCACACATTTAATTGAGGTAGGTATGGATTTTTATACATTTTAATGTCTTCTTCCTTCTCAAGGAGTAGGAACAAACATTTCGAGAGTTTAACAACAAACAACAATAGGATGATGAACAATGATCATTAAGACAGAGACCAATTATTTTATTACCCACAAGACAAAGTCACCGCAATGTCATGGTTGGCCAGTAGTTTTTATAAAATATAAAAGACAATCACCTGATTTCATCTTAATAGCTACATTGCAAACATCAAAATAATCAAGAAAGTGATCTCATTTGCGAACACTCATATGTGTGAAACATGCATGGAGACAATCCTAAAGATATGGGAGCTAGATCATATCAAACAATTTGTCGAGGAAAACGCGCTTACCGAAACTCCCACGGAAGCTAACGTAGTCCAAGACTCTAAGCTAAAACAATGGATAGGTGGGACAGTTCTTACTACTTCTTACACATCCTATAAGTCATTCTACTCAAACACGGCAGATGTCAGAGAGTCAGAAGTGATTAATGAAGTGTCGACGAAAATTAATCAATATAACAAAAAGAAACCGCACGAAATTGCTCTCTGATTACTATGATTACGTAGAAGAACTATTAAAAAGCAATAATGTTTAGTTAACTGTCGTTGAATCACAAGTAAATACACCATATAGACTAGAAATGTAACAAATACTTAATTTAGGAAGACTTACTTTTTTTGCGGCGAATCCTAAAACCGCAAAGCATTATGAAAACAATTTAAACCGCGATAATATTCACACAAACAAGTTACACTGAGAACATTATCTTAAACACTGAACTAAAAACACACAGTAAGCAGTAGGTAGGTTTCAGTATTCACAGTACGGGTGGCACCACGTGCTTATCAGTATTGTATTGTGCATAGACCAATAGTACCTACAAGTGTTAACTCACTGGTTGTGTTCAAGGTTTTTATGTTATTTTGAGCAGATGAGCACATTTAACTTGTTTTTATCATCTTCGTATAATTTTGTGGTTAAAGAAAAATGTTCTTGGAACTTGATTGAACAAAATTATTTGACGCGTGTTTTTGTTGATCAAAGATGAAACTGACGTAAATGATGAATTCACTGTGGGTAGTTCCAAACTAAAATTACATATAAGTAAAAATATTGAAGTTATCATGACTATTTGAGCAAGTGTGTCATGTCATCTAATAAAAGCTTTTAAACTTCCCAAGTAAACCATTTTAAAAGGGCAAAGTTGAGGTTGAGGCGGAGAGCGACCGTTACAAAATTATTAAATGCACGGCCCATCTCTCACCCTACCGTTGCAAGATATTACGAGACTTTTCATAATAAAGCCGGCTCGTTTGTTGTTTAAAATCAAAGAGCAGCAGCAGCAGCTGTACATCTCAAACAGGGTCATACCGAATGCAATAAAAAAAATGTGACAGTTGCTCCAGCTGCGTACTTGCGTTAAGAAATGTCGGCTGACACTATTCCGCTACTCTTTTTAGCGCCAAGGTATAACAAAATGCATAGAGCACTGATTAAAAATGAAAATATAGCTTTAATTAATGTACTTAATAAAGAATTAGAATCCAGTTGAATCGACATTGATCACTATGGATTTAGAGAGAACGTAATTAGAAATTCAAAGTAGAATTAGAAGAAAAAAGCAATCGTAACAATTGAATGAATATTGATGTATGATATAATAACGGTTGTTGCATGTTTTTCGTAATAAGTATTGAAAATGAGTGCACGAATGAAATTTACCTTAGACAGGACTTGAAAACACGGGGAAACGTTTTTCTGTTACAAAAAAAATTCAAATAATCATCATAAAGTTTTTTTTTATGTCTATTATGCCAAGGGTTTTATTTTGTAAAATAAATATCGAAATGTACCTTTCTTGGAGCCGAAAATCGACTTGAGCTTTGATATGGTCCTCTTCTTCATTTTTAGTGTACTCTTCCTACAGTATTACACCAATTTCAACCACAAGTGTTGTAGACATCGGTTTATAACAGACAAAAATACATTCGACACTACGTCCTAAAGTTTTTCAGACGATCTCGACTTTTTGCTCCTTTTGCCGCTCTTATTTCCGTGCTACGAAAATAGTCCTAACGCAACACTTGCACCGCCGCGCAGACGCATCACTCATACGTATATTACGTTTTAACACGAAACTCTTCACTTAATGAGTCTTTTCAGTCAAGCATAAAAACTTATAGCAGAGAAAATTACACTATTTAGCACAAACTTATGTGAGACGGCAATTTTAGCCAAAACAAACACATCCATTGCCCGTTTATGGTTATCTTGTAACTATGCTTATCACTTACTATCAATATACAGGCCCGCGTCAGGTGATAACGGGTAAAATAAGAATTAAATATGAATTACGCGCACGAGTTTACTGCTGAGGCTCTAGTGAAATACTGAATTTTATTATGATCCCTCTCAAACAAGATAATATGTTGCGATGGGCGTATCAAATTCAAAGAAAAACACAACAGATTGTTGCACAACTTGCTGACCGCTCACGAGTAGTAACTATTCCGACACAAAACTAGATAAACCTTTCAGGCAGGAACCATCACTGTGACGCCTATTCTTGGTCGTGCTACGAACGCAACTAAACACGCAGCGGCGCACGCGCAACACACGAGAATAATAGAGAGCTTGACCGGTATACGCTACACTGACACAAAAATTGACAAACTTTAAGTCCCCTTCCGCTTACAGAATCCCATTTCCGTCGGAATTCAATCAACCGGAGAAATGTATGGAACTCGTTAGCAATATTTGGATATACCGGCGACGCAGTGGTGACAACACCGGAGGCAACGTATCCGCAGACTAATTTAAAAAAATGGAACTTAACGAATGGCACTTTCGGGAAGAGCGACGATTCAAATATGCATAATGGGCTCGGACTACGTATAAATCACCAAGGGGTGCGAAAGGAATAAACATATGAAAGGATCGAGCAGGGGAAGCGGGACAAAAGAAACAAAAAAATCGAGGAATTTAAAGCTCACATGGAAAGAATACCCTAGTGTGATGTTTGGGAACTTTGCAATACTGTTTAAAATTTTCAATAAGGATGATTTAGATATGACGGGAAACAATTTATGAATTTATCTAAACTTCTAAAGATACAAATAAAACTAGTAATTTAAACATTGAGGAGTAACGACAGATTTAAGGATGGATAAGGATACTTTTTGTCTAAAGAGTCCGGTCCATAATTACTACCACTTTAGATGCGGCGTCGTTAACGGAAACATAATGCATCCTCTTTGAACCGCCAACTAAATTAGTCCTGTTGAAAATTGCTTCCTTATTTTCGGCGTGGAACTATGAGAATTATAACGAACTTGAGATTTCAGTAGACACAACTAAGCAGAACGTTTTACTTGCAAAGTAGATTCCCCTTTGTAATTGCTAAGGAGGTTGTTTTTTTTTTTTTTGATGGTGTTATATCATCAAATGACTTGACTGTCAGACTTTTACTGACTAAAACCCACCCGTGCTCCTTCAATTGTCGGTTGCCAAGGTCCCGGTATCCTTAACGGACATTCCCGCCACCCTGGCAGGAGGACATTGACCCTACCGACACATAACACAATAATTATCATGAACAGATGTCGAAGCTTTTGCAATTAGCGACATTGGAGCAGAACATTCACTAAACACGCCTTGTTTGTCCAGACTCCCATTTCGCAAAACAAACATGGTTGTTTATGCCGTGAAATATGCCAAGTCGTAAACGAATCATACATAGTTGTGACACAGTTAACATTTCAGAGTTTGTTTAGGTTTACTTCATCCGACCGACGCCGCGCCGACGAGGAGTGCCACTTACGAAATGATGTTCACACTTTAAAACAATTTGCAAACCACATTCGACATGATACTCAAGTGGATAACAATGAAATTTTACTACTGCATAGGGAACGTGCAAAATCAGTTTGCTACATATTTTCTTTACATAAGAGCAATATCGTATTTTAGACATGGTTACGATGTGGTAATATAGAAGTAGCTCCAAATGCGGTAAGGATTGAAAGTTCCAAGTATAATAAAAGGGTAACCATGGATTTTTTGTTTACCTAACTTACTGAAACTGACGACAGAATTAAGTAATGAAAATAAGTTATTTTTGAAACTACTTTACTAAATCATATAAATGTAGTTCTCATTAATATGAACGAAGCCAGAGAGCTACAGGAATGATAATAGGTTATTATTCTATCATGCTTGGTGGACCACGGAATAGGTCAACCACGCTAGGCTTGACGAGAGAAAAGGAGGGAGAGAGTATAATAAATTCATTGCCGATTTCTGTGAGCATGTTGCTCGAACAATCGCACGCAATGGTGCGCGTCCAACCGCTGTCTCACACTTGGATGCGCATCCTGAAACATATTCACATTTTTGGAAGCCTCTGATGGTACGGCCACACAAATCAGAAGAAAGTAAAAGGTAAATTCGTAAATATGCAAAAAAATTAAGATTAGAAAGCAAGAAACAAAAATACATGTACCTAACATAAGACATCAATTAAGAGGCTATTTATCTCGTAACTAATAAACGCGCATCAAATGTTTGCGTGATTTACGGGTATAAATTGCCGTCCTTTCCCCGTATAAATCAAGCACATCGAAAAGTTCACTTCCAGATTTGATTATAGACATTAGACCGCAGTCTGCATCCAAGTGAAACAAACGAATTGGATATGTAACATGAGTTGAGATCAGATCAAGTTTGAGGCCATAACGGTAACATGTCAAATTGAATTAGGAAACGTAGGAAGTATTGTTTCTCCAACACAAAATGTGACACTTAAAAACATAATGTTGTAAAGGTAGAAACAATAAAATAAATTAACAAAAGCAGTATTAGAATGATATAATGACAATGATGAAGATAATTAAGTACTTACTTACAAATAGATAATAGTTATTTATGCAACTGTTATATAATAAGGGGTATTAAAACACGAATGTGTGTTTATAACATGAAGCGAAGCCGAATGTGATAATAGTATCACATGAGTGTTTTAATATTTAATTATTTACAGTTGCATACAAGACTTTATCTACACCCATGATATGAATCCTCTATAAAAGGTACTTTGCAATACTAATATCAACAAAAATGGAGGGATACGACGCACGTGAATTCGAATTTTTCGTATTCGGATAACATAGATGATTTTTTGTTTTAAATTACGGTGCTTTGTTAGTGAAACGCGCCTGCAAGACAATGTTCTTTTTTTGTGTTGCATTATGAAATTTGGTACAACATTATAACACCCGTTAGATGGTATTATGGTTACTATGACAACATTATAACAACCAGTGCTTTAAAGTTCGCAATAAGCTGTTTCAGAAACTTTTATAGAGGATTTATAGCATGGGTGTAGATAAAAATATTTATGACGAATTGACAAATTAAGTGAATTAGAAAGGTCCGGCCTGAAAGTCCTAATTGCCAGGACTAGAAATTTGTCTCTAATTGAGAGTAAGACATCATACATACGCGTTTAGCCATTATGTTTCTCTGTCGTGTTAACAAAGGCTAGGACGAACATATGCCTAAACGGTCCATTCAGTTGATTCACATGCCCGAAACGAGAACTCGCCGTAATACGAGCAGGGCTCACTAAACCTGTTTATGACCCATTATTGTCATTTGACACTCAAAACAAGGAACTGACGTAACTGACTCACACGCTAGCCAGCTTTAAAGTCCAGTATAAAACAATAGACTCGTTTCACAATGAACCCGAAGCCGCCGGATTCGACTTTCGTATCGACGACGGTTATGTATGATGTTAAAAATACGACAACCGCAGATTGACAAGGATCACTGCGAAAGTAGCAACAAGATTAAATATAGCAACCTTATTTTAGATGACTCCATTCTTAGAAATCGCTACGTTTATTCATTCTAGTAATGCTGTAGCTCCAATACTGCATGTGACAAGGAAAATAGGCGACACATCTTATCTTTGCATCTTGTTACAACTACAAGTAGATGTATAACTTGTCATGCGTATAAAATGTTGTCTCTATTGATATGCAGTGTTTTAGAATGAGAGGCCAGTTCCACAATGTATAGGTTTTCTAAATGTGCTATAACAATATACACCTAACATAAGCTAACGAGTCACAATTATTTACATATTCCAAGGTTGATGCCTGCATCGAATATGCTAATACTTTGTAGGACAATCTGGACACGACGTGCCATCGATGAAGGATAGGAGAGGTTTAGATATAAATTGAATTTAATAAATTAACTGTGTAAGCCCATAAAACAACTTATTTTGGAGCACTTGGAACATAATTATGTTGAAGGGCATGACAAAGTTAACATGAATGATGTGGTAACAGAATTAATTTACTCAAATGTAGTCACTGCAACAGGTGTCCAAAACCATTTGGAACACGTGTTTGGGCGACACTGCTGTTTTTAAGTAAGTATATAAAATGACAAGCAATATCGTTATGTACTGGTAGATAACACTATAGGAAAGAGAAAAGTTATAGAAACAACGAAATGTTCTCAAATGGACAAATTGACTGACTGACAAAGATAAATAGAAACAGTTAAGTTTATCATGCTTTCGTGTACTGATGACTCGCAACCATGCCGATAATGGTTTAGACGTGACTTCTATTTGCGAAGTGACAAGCAGCATTGTATCCATTGCAATAAATATTCGATTAGAGATCGAAACATGGCAGCGAGTAAGCGTCGAATGCATATAACTTCGAAATGTTACATGAATGAAGATATCAACTGTATGTAGGTAGACAGCCAGTCGTCGGATAATGTTAGCAAATATACAATATACACACAAAGTGTTGACTCTGTCGTCTGCAATCGTAATCCCACACACTTTTTTATGGAATTTGGAGTCATTAATGTGTTTCTTTAGGCAATAATATAAGCTGTTAATGGAAAAGTTGAGCCAAGTATCAGAAATAATAGCATATTTTTTATATTAACGGATTGTGAACATAATATAGACAGGACCAGCACATGCCCAGTCAGTGTGATGCTTGGGGCAGGCCTGGCAGAGAACAATACTCGGCTGATTGATGACGACGAAACCCAAAATCCTACACTATAGCTTCTACAGCTCCTAACTCCAAAGTAATGCTAGCCTGTGTCACACAGATCCAATCTGGATCTGTCATCATTGGTTCCCATGGCTACGTATACGTTACCAAAATCTTGTTTACCATTGTGCAGGAGCATGCCAATAATACTTTCATATTAGAGCCCATATTCATTATCCAATAAATATATCTTATAAGATATTGTATGTAATTACCGAACAAGTGTCAAAGACGAAATCATTAATTGTCTGCCTGTATGTATTGCACAAAAGAAACTTTCGTCGTGAACAGATTCATTTCCATCATATCATTTAGACCATGAAGATAGTACCTACAGTCAAGTTTTACTGTAACATTAGGAAAATGTGCAACCTTGATTCCATGTAGTACCACAGTACCTGCTTATAAAAATAACTCATAATAAAGAATGAGAATAGGGACGGCTCACGGAAGGGAATGCCGGTCAAAAGAAGGGAATGCATGATTGATGATGCTAATTTCCTATTGATCGGCATCGGCATGCTTTTATTTGCGTAAGTATACCGCAAGCACTTAGCTCAATCTTATTTTAGCAAAATTACATAAGAAGAAGGTACCTATTTGCCTATTCAAATTGGGGGTAGAGCAGCACAGAATATCATGAAATAGGTATAGTAATAGGGAGGGACTTAAAACTGGACTACTTTCAAAACTTTTTTCAAATCGTCTGAAACTTTTTTTCAAGAGATTTTACGTTTAAAAATATGTCGGAAAACAAATTAGCAATAACGTTTTATTAATTCAGCTAATACTGAGAAAGGAAACACTATAATTAAACAATACTTGATAAGAGCTATTGCGGTGTCATTGTACTGTTTATTAGCGGAATGATGCGAGACTTTTTCAATTGCCAGCACCAGCAGCGGAGTATGGACTCAATAGCTGTAGTTTAAATGCAAATGATTGATTCTCATCTGCACACAGATGGCGAAATTAGCTCATGAATCATAACAATAAATATCAATAGCGGAGAGTTAATCTTCAGCAAACACACATGTGAAACACACGTGTCTGATATCAATAGACAACGTCATCATAAATATGAATCTTTTTAAACGCCTTTTCTTTTGATAATGATATGAATGAAGTATAACGACCTTCGATGGCTTCGATATAAAGAACGATGACCACAATACAAAAAGCCGGATCGACTCCGCCTTTGAGTGGGCGAGCGCCATGGAGCCTACGTACTTGGTACAAAAATATTTGTTGTTCGCGCGTCTTGCAACTTTGGCTTTAAATCCGATTAGGCTATTAGTGACAATATGATCTCATACAAAGAACCAGACAGTGTTTATTCAGAGATTAGCCTGATTGTAACACTTTCACTTATGCTTTCCTTTGTTGATACATTTGAACAGAAACATGACTTGCTTAAATCTAGCTTGAATACGCATATAATATTTACGCAACCTTACAAAAACCATGCCAGCCAGTTAACTAAACACTTTGATAGAGATCTACATAGTCTTTAATTTGACAGAAGTCGGAAATGGTTGTTAGATGTACAGGGTATGGCTTGAAATAAGAAAGTCAATTGAAAGTTGCTTCGACTGTAACAAAGACAATGATATTATTTATTTGTGAGATTATGAAAAATAATCGCGGCAAATGTTTTATTGATCGACGATAAAAGTATTATTGATCGAAAAATTTAATGTAATTTGTAGCACCGTTTGCCAGCATGATGAAGATTCAATAGATCGAAATGATATAATTTTACTCTTGAGTTGTTTTCTATAAAGTTCTCAGAAATAGAATTTATACATTTTCATGGTTTACGAAACTAGTAAAGCAAATGAAATAGATAGAATAAATTGAAAAAACAATCAATATTTAAAAAATAAAAAAAAATTCAACATCGAAGCGAATATGGATACTTGCAAACTTTTAGCCAAATCTTAGATATTGTGTAGGTAAAAGTGCAATCACCGAGCCAAATACGTTACCTACCTATTTACACATATTGTTTAAAAAAGAAAACCGAGAGAAGACAAACCTCGTTAATTGTGATAAATGGAAGACAAACTAGGCTGATGCACCATTTAACACAAATTATGCCCATTATGGCTGGTACCTCAAATGAATGATGAGTTTGTGTGTCATTATTTCGGCAACTTTGACAATTTTGCACGGCGATGTTGAAATTAAAGAACTTTCATTTCACAAAAATAATATTCAAAATTGTAAGATTAATAGAAAGACTCAGTACGTTAGATAATCCGTGAAATTATTAGGAATTTAAATGGTGTCGAACTATTATAAAACAGAATTTACTTCTCATGAGAATTTCGTGCTTTACGAAATGGTATAAAATAGCTACCTACTAAAAGACTGGTTTTGCAAAAGGCCGATGCCTCTGAAAGGTGCAAAGTTCGGCCAATAATAATATAGGAATTCCAATGATAATGATAGTGCCGAGGGAGATGTACTTTTAATATTCGGACGCGAATAAATTCGATTCGAAAAACAACTTTTGGAGTGATTTAATAATTGATGAAATGATGTTAACAGATTATATTCGATAGCTTTTTTCTGTGAAATGATTCACAGAAAAAAGCTATCGAATCGAAAAAAAGAAATCGAATATTTTTACGATATGATGAGGCGGGATATCGGTTTAGAATGATATTCTAGGGATTAAGATTTTATTTGACTTATCCTCAAATAGTACCTACGTAGGTACCCTACGTACCTGGAAAATGCCACTTGCCTCATTTCCTCGTGGGATTTCCCAGCACTGAATAAGCGAATGATTCTCCTAATCTTATGTCTAATGTCTACCAAATTTTAACATAATTTCAGCTTTCTAGTAGGTATAACAGGACTTAATTCCCCAAAATAATCATTAAGTACCTACAGATTTCATTTCTGTTGGAATCGAGGACTCGTTACTCATGTAAAAGAACTTACTTAACCATGTTCTATTATTCTACAAGTCGCACACGCGATCAACAGCCGTTTGCAATTACCTACCAAGACCTACACATAATATTACTTTGCTGACTTTATTCAACCTTAAATCCTTTGTTGTATAATAAATAATGTTCTAAGAGGAATTAATAATTTACTTTGTCATTAGTTACACGAAGGCCAAAATGGTTCACTTTGCAGACGAGAGAATATTTACCTCATTGGACTTGGATTTGACGTGGAAAGCAAAGTCCAGCTGCAGTGAACCATGATAGGTTAATTTGACGATTGGGTATCAAAAAAAGATAATTAGGTACCTACTTTAAGTTGTCATTAGATAACAGGTGTGTAAGTTTGTAACATGCTTGTGCTTGTATCATTAGTAGTAGCACAGTCATGTTATTTAATAACCTATCGTAAATCGGAACCTATTCCGTTGGACATTTGAGATGCAAAAAATATAAATGATTATGTCTCTCTCCGAAGTCGTAAGTAATATTATTCTGAGACTGAAATCTTACACTTTTCGAAGTAGACTTGTCAAGTTATCACTGACCGCAAGACAAACTTATGCAAGGCTGTTCGTAATGACAATCGGAAACTAGGGCCTTCAATTTTAACAAGTTCATAATATCTTGCCCATAAATTAATTACGAGACGTTAAAAACCTCGCAGACAAACGGCAAAACAAGTGGAACGGTTGTAAAGTTTTAATTAGAGATGTCTAAGCTCGATCGGTATTGTACACATGACGTAATGTGGCCTATTGCGCGCCATTGCATATTTACTGTCCATAGAAACCAAGAGCGATAAAACACCGACTAGCCATATTTGTGTTGTACACCTTAAAGGTGCTGAAAGAGAACAATGTAGGTTTATTCCACGGCGTGTAGAACAAGTGTTATATGTACACGATTTGGCATCATGTTAGGTGTTATTTGTTGTTACCTATGCTAAAAGTTTACGTAATTGGATTCAATTGAAACGAGGGAATCTAGTTGATTGCTGAACAAATTACCAACTAGTATTGCGTTGATTGAATAGATGTCGGTAAAACTGGGATAGGGTCGATGATGTAAACAGAGATGGGGAATCAAGAATGTGGAAGCTTCCACGTGGAGTTTAAGGAGTTTTCTTTGGCGTCAGATTACCCTGTGCCTCGTGAGTACCTATTGCCGCTTTCAGGCAGACTGAACTGAATTCTCAACACTTTCGCCGCATTCCGCGAGTCTATGATTTCTGACTCTACCTATCTAGTATATACCTACCTACTTGGAAACGAAACTTCCTTTGTACCTTAGCTTAATTAACACGAAAGCTAGTTGTAGCAGTCTGTTCTTATAACTTTTTAAGTCTATGAACTGGAAAACTGTTCTTCTTCGTCTCTATTTCTTTTTAATTGATAGATCACATTCTAGTCAACTTACATAATTAATTCGAAATACGTGAACGCCGCAAATAGTCATTACACTTGTGAACTTCTCGTAGTTACAAGGTGAACTTGATTTGTGCTGACTGAGTGCTGCAAAAACATGCCGCCCGAGGTTCACGCTCTTGACTTGGCTTTATTTATCCATGAGGATAAATAAAGTTTATTTTGCTCGATTTAATTATCAATAAGTCATTGTTGAATAGTTGAATTGATGGCCTATTATCCGGACACGATGAAAATAAGAAAATAATGAAAAATATTTACTTAGGTAGGTACTTACTAAGTTCAGAATCAAGAGACTTGCAAGAGACTAGCATGAAAACACGAAGCACTGTTACCAGCTACTTATGTTTACGTTAAAACTGTCGCCACTATTAAGTCTTGATTTAGGAATGTATCTACCTATCCTAATTAACAGCTCCAAATTTAACCGTGAGCCAAGGGTCTCTTCTACCTGATATGGCCAAACATTCATGAATAATTTTATTTCGCTAAAACGATGGTTGGTGTGTATAACTTTACCTTACCGATTTAAATCTTTAGTCCATTTCTATTTAGATTTAAACCGTAAGCATATTTTTGTAAAGGGAATTGATCGTTTCATAAAAATAACATAGAAAAGGACTTCGTTTTGGAATGTAGGCAGCATCAAGTGATCAAAATATCAGGCTTCACGAAAAGGTCCTTCGGTGAGAACCTGTTTTTGGTTTTACATCATTTTAAATTATGGCGTTAATGTTATACTCAGGGTTATTGGTAAAATAGGATTTAAATGAAAAATATTCTAAAAACTCACCTTCGTAAATCTCCATGTCGATACCGACCAAAAAAATGAAAAGTTTCTAAAATAAATCGTTTCTATGACGACGCATGACAGCAAAACTCTATTTGGATTCCTATTGGATGTCAAAATTTCAATGTCAAACACCGACTGATTGTCAAATTCAAGCACGTCAGAATATAGGTACCATAGAGATTTTTTTACTTAGCTAAAATATAGCCCTGTATCAAAAGTTATCTCCTAAAGCCGGCGTAAACGTCCGAAATTCTAGATAATGTTCCGGAAATTCAGAATCACCTGCAGAATCAATCTGAAGGTGATTCTGAATTTAGAAGAGACCAAGTAGGATTGATCTGAATCTTTCAGTACAGATAAAACCGGCAAGATGCGTGACATATATAAAAATGGTATGCAATTCTGAATATTGATGGTAGACGTGCTTACTTAAAGTACCTACGCGGTCTTTAAGTTCGCGACCTTATTCGGCTCGCCGCCGCCCGTCGGTGACACTCGTGAAGCTTGCTCAAAATTTCATTGTCAAATTGGCTCGCGGCTCGCGGATTGCGGCGATGACAGACGGGCGAGTAAGCTCGCCGAGCCATAAGAACGCGTACTTGCTCGTACGTCTATCACCCCTTTAATTCTTTCAGTTTCTACATTTCTGCATAATTCACTTGCTGAGCATTCCGAACGCTTACGCTCGGTCAAAGTCCTTAACACTGACCATAACACTACTATCTATTCAAATTTATACACACTTTTCTGTAAGTATAAGCTCTCTAAGTCCCTTGGACCCATTGCATTGGGTTAAATAGAGCGTGTCTGACATTCAGACGATTCAGAGCGCATGCTCGGTAAGACACCGGGGGGCCATCGCAGCACGTCCCTATACCGAAAGTTGGCCACACCGTCTCACGTGCTGACGTATTGTAAGTTCAACAGTTCAGTTTGTATCGAAATTAAATTGTAATCTTATAACCATATATTTAGCCTCTTATTTTTTATATTTACTTGATAAAGTAGTTGCATTTCCGGTAGCATTGGACGTGAAACTAAACGCAAAAAATAAGAAGCGGTAACGTCACGTCACTATTTGGAAGAAAAAAAATTGGAAACGTTGACGTGCATGTTCATCAGTTTTTATTTCCCTAGAATTTGTGTTTTTCATTTCAAATTTAGGAATTTAGTTTTTTAGCCAACTGATACTGTTATCCTACACCAAAATCCAAGATGGGTTTAACAATTTCAAGTGTTTTTACCAAGCTTTTCGGCAAAAAACAAATGCGTATCCTTATGGGTAAGTGACATGACAGCTCATCGGTCGAAGATTGCGTAGAATTTCTACACCATCGTCATAGTTTTCGCGTGATGATGGTTTCTTGATGCTTTAATAAAACCTCATTGTTGCAGTTGGGCTGGATGCCGCTGGAAAAACTACTATACTTTATAAGCTTAAGTTGGGTGAGATTGTGACCACAATACCGACGATCGGGTTTAACGTGGAGACCGTAGAGTACAAAAACATCAGTTTTACTGTATGGGACGTCGGCGGCCAAGACAAAATCAGACCACTATGGCGCCACTATTACCAGAACACGCAGGGGTTGATCTTCGTCGTGGACTCTAGCGACACAAAGAGAATAGCAGAAGCCGAAAATGAGCTGGCTAATATGGTAAGCATAGGCCATTGTTCTCATCGCTACTTAGCTGTTCATGTTTAAAAAACAAGTTTATCCTGTTTCAGGTTTTATATCTGTCAATTACCAGTTTTTTCTTTTGCATTATTCCTTCAAACACTCATTTGACATATTTTAGACTGGATTTTTTGTATAATTTAGCAGATAGAACATTTGTTGTTTGCTGTGTCATCTGTGCTGTATGATAATAGGCATGATATTGTCCAACTAAAACACTAATTGTGGTTGCCGTTACTTCTTGTATTATAACTTATTTATTGATTTCAGCTAAAAGAAGATGAATTGAGGGATGCTGTGATCCTTGTGTTTGCCAACAAACAAGACATGCCCAATGCTATGACTGCAGCTGAACTTACAAATGCCCTCAACTTAAATAACTTGAGGAATCGCCGTGTAAGTAGACTATTTATAAATTAATAGTTTATTTTAATAATAATAAATATTTATAAACTCGGTCTATATCTACTTACCAGCAAAAGTTCTGAAAGTAGTCAATCCATCTAGCTGTGGGTGTCATATCTACAAAAGAGTATTGACCATTCTTCTTTACAATATCAGAGCTACAGTCAAATTTGGTTGCTTGATGTTCTAAATCAACAATAATTTTTCTTTGGCAGTGGTACATCCAGGCAACATGTGCAACGCAAGGCCAGGGACTGTATGAGGGTCTAGACTGGCTTTCCAATGAACTAGCGAAGAAGTGAGGATCAATTTGGCTTTCGGTCACTGGGAACAGACTACAAACATTCCCATAATGACTGACAACTTTCAGCTTGTGATTGTTGTTCAATCTACAAAAACCTAAAAGACTATGAAAAATTCTATGTAATTATACAAGTAATGTCTTTTTAATACTACTAGGCTGAAGGCTCTTTTCACAATGTTTTGCCGAAGCACTTATTTATAATTTAGCTAGCCATATAAATGATATTGTGAAAATGGCCCCATATAGTTATATAATATAATGGTCTATATAATCATGCAAAGTATAGTTTGATCATATTCCTATAATTATTGTCTATAGATTAGATTTCTCATCATTCTTTTGTTTGGTAATATGAAAGTATTAGTGAGAACATGTTGATCATATTCTCATAACTTTGGATTGTAAATGTATGATGCAATAATTGTAGTATTTGTAATGTTTGTAATAATCCTACTTCCTTGTGTCTTAACTTTTTTAAAGAGTTATCTTAAAACAATTTCGTTCTGTTAAAATAGATATCTGAAATCACTAATTCCTAAGTATTAATATAGCTTGCACAACAACTATGCAGTGTTGCTGACAATAATAGAACATTTTATTTTACTTTTGAGGATCCATCAGAGCACGTAACGTAAATTATTATACTTTATATTAACTTTAGATGTATTTAAGAGTTTAACTGTCACTAATGACACACAATAGAATTTTTATTGTTATCAACTTCTAAAGGCAAATGGACAGTCATGCGGCATTCATTTTTTTAAATTTCATTTAGTGAATAAGTTTATTATTTACAAGTTTTTATTTGTGAAATATGTGTGCGCTGAATGATAATAACTAACAGCATTTTTATGTGATCCATCTTGATTTATAAAGGTAAAATATTACAATATGTAAATAATATAAGATGAATCGGCCAAAAATATTTTAAAGTCTGTGTCATGTCATTGTACGCTTTAACGTTATAATTTACGCTTCGCGGTTTTGTTAAAGTATATTACGATAGTGGCAAATAAAGGTTAGGTGTAAATAAAAATTGTTTTTATTTTTACATAAAAATTGGCCACGCCTAGTAATAATTTTTATGAGTATAGTACTTACACATTAACCTTGCCAGAAACTTGTAAATTACTTTAAAAATATTTCATTTAGTATGAAACTTAGTCTTTATCAGTAGGTAACATTGTTATAGATAAAAATAAACATTATGTGTAAGTAATTAATGTTGTTCTCGAACATTGCGATAACAGCTACTCATGACTCCAAACTGGTTTTCGTTTTTCAACAAAACTCATAATGCCTTCTTGTCCATCATTTGAGTTGCTGTTCTTGACCATGACATCTTCTCCTAACTTGTAAGCTTCCATCAAGCTTAGATCAATTTGTTTGTAGTAGAACTCTTTACCTAGCGCGATAACACTTCGGCTCTTGTGTTTGATTTTATCTAAGATTTTATTAACTTCATTATCTAGTTCGCTCGCTGGGACTACTTTCGTAACGAGCCCACTTTCGTAGGCCTCTTGAGCAGTTATAGGTTCACCTGAAACCACGATTGCCTCTTAAAAATTAAAACGATAAAAGGGAAATATTAATTACCTTTCGTCATCTGGTATTCAAACTCAACCTCTATTACTGCATCTATACTCTCTGCCATTACTGGGTGATTGACTTAGCCACTACAAATCTAAAACCGGTTTGCTTATGAGACATAGCCCCAGTAGCGCTAACTCAGCTCGGGCGTCAGACCAGTGCTGATGAAATAGAATACTTTATAGTGTTTCACGACTGTCCTTGATTTAATCTTAGTGATTAATCAATATGCCTACAGAATTTCATTTTCTTAAAGGTATGACGTGGCGGCTTTTACTATACGTCGTTAATAATATGCACACATTGGCCAATAATGGCGTGAAATTAAACTGATAACGGTTCGCCACTTCAATCATTTGTAGTAAATAGTGACTAAACAACAAACCCGTAAACAGCATGTACGTAGCTCTGGATTTCGGAACACATCTTCCAACAGCTATTCCAGGAGTTGAACAAAATATGCCAAAGTTTGCTCTGAAATTGTTCAGTTGTTTTGAAAATAGTTAAGATAATAAAAATATCATTATTTTTTAGTAGGTACATAGGCTATCATCGTCGTCGTAAAGTCTTCATAACGTTATTTACCCAGGTGTTGAAAATTTACTTGCGTCTGAACATACTATCATATCGCAAGTAGCGACCAACTGGCACCCTGCTGCCATTGCGAAGCCATTTACCTACAAAAATAAAATTAATAATATAAGACAGTTCTTATTAGACAAGCCAATTGGCCAATTGAGGAAAATGCACCAATAAGGCATGTTGCATCCTGCCAGGATTGCGGGAAAGTCCGAAAGGAGTAACGGGATCTTGGCAATAGGCAACTGAAGGAACACGGGTGGGTTTGAGTCAGCAAAAGTCTGACACGCCCTCTCGCTCCACCCAGAGCGGGAGAAAAGATTTGATGATATCCCACCCTCAAAAATCAAAGGCATGTTATGAATGTAGATAAAATGCCAATACTCTTACCCCCATCAAATCGTAATTAGATTCGAGATGAATAGAAGATGGTCACCAAAGATGCCGTTTAGTAGGGCAGTTGAAACTAGCAAGCTAAGATGATTAGCAGAATTGGAATTAGTGTTAAAACAAAGCAATAGGAATAAACAGGTGGGGTACAAAACCGGAGATAGGGGAGATACGGAATGTACAGGTGGTAGGTATATTATTTAGCAATGGCACTCAGGTGGATTAGATAAGCTGGCGAATAGAGCTATGTCGCTCTATCATTCTTTAATAAACCATGCGTATAGGGTCGACGCGGACTTGGTGAAGCGAAGCGTTGCGTGGGTTTCACTTCCAAACAAATAGCAACTTAGTACATCTTCGAATAAAGTCGGAAATAAAAATATTCTGACTCATGAGCGCCTCGGCCCGCTTTAAACGGAAGTATATTTCAACTCTGCAAGGTCGATATTTGTTTGGAAGTAAAAACCGCGCTTCGTATTGCGTAACTTTCGTAACCGACAAATTTGTTTCATTTTGACAGTTCAACAACATTCATTGCGTTATTTACCTTGTCGAGCTGTTTTTTTTTTTATATATGAAGCAATGGTTTAGACATTTGTTTAAAACCGATTCCAATTCTGATTGATCGTGTATACGCCCTTAGAGAGTACCTATACTCTATTTGAAATAAGATTAGACGTATAGATAAGACTTTTTTACATTCCGTTCAACCGATTTTGAATTCTATTGCGTTGGTGGCATGACAAATGGCAGCCGCAGTAGATAGTTGGTAACTTTTGTTGTAACTTTTTTTGCTTTTAATGCTATCCTTATGCCTACGGTATAGAAGTCATAATCGGTTGAACGGACTGTAAAAGGGTTTGTTTTAATGTCTAATCTTATTTCAAATGGGGTATAGTGCCAACTCTTTACAGTAGGTCTTGGAACATTAAGCTGTTAGTATGGATGAATGCGAGTTAACAGATAGATATAGGACTTGTGTTACATGTATTTATTAGTATTGAGAGTACATAGTATATACCTTAGCGATAACGGGCACGGGACTTTGAATTATGGACTTCATTAATTCGCTTGCTCGGCTAAATATCAGTTTGTGCTGATCTACGCCAGTATTCGACTGCTATAAATTAGAAATATCCGTTAATTTTGCAGTTATTTGTACATCTTATGATCTTACAGTCCAGCCCCCATTTCCAGAAAGACTATTCAACCATCCATAACATCACGCCTGTATTCCGTGATGGGGTAGACAAAGGTGTACCTAATACACCTACATTTCTTCAGTATGTTTACAATCAGAGGGCTCATGTGCGGGCGAGCCTATTTACTATTCAGTTGACTTAATATTCAGTTTGTGTTTTTCCTTTAAATTATTCAAGGTGTAAAATTATGGTCAATGAATCACAGGATATGTTTAATTTGGTAGCTTTATTGACTTGTGATTTGATTAGCCTTCCAGAAATGGGGGACTCTGGAGGTTTTACGATCTTACCAATTCTTTCAAATTATGACCGGCTGAAAATACATTTCCTTTGGCACTCAAAACTATAGCCCTTAAAGATTTATCATCCTTGTTCGACCTTATCGCTTCTGTAAGGTATTTCATCATTTCCAATGACAGTGAGTTTCTACACAAAAATGGCTCATATGTAATAGAAAATCATAACAATCTTACTAAATTAACAATTTAATGTTTTATCATGAATAGGTACAAACTTTGTTTTCTCATGATTGAGAGTAATTTCACGTGTTCCATTCGTTTCATTTGTAATTAGGTATTGGCTATGTAAAGCCCGGCAATACACAGACAAAGGTCTTAAACACTTATTCTGAAAAACATAAGACATTCAGTTACGCACAAAAATCGAGAGAAAAATGTAAAAAGATGACTTGGATTGGTACTTATTTAGGTATTGATATTATTTCAACGTTAACCACTTATTTTCCCAAACCTATAGTTTTTAAGATAGGCCACCTTTTTATTAGGCTTGGGGGGCTAGATATATTATGCGCTATGTCCATAACACACTCCACTCCCTCTCCCTAAGGGTGAAATGCTGAAACGTGTGTTGAAGTGTGATTGCACCTAAAAACAGCTAAGACTACAATATCATCTCTTGTTAGTATCGAAAGGCAGTACCGGTAGTTAGCAAGTGAATTTTGGGCATTCAAGGCAAAAAAGCAAAATATTAATACTTATTTACAAAATATCTTGGGCAACTTTTACAGTTTCGCTTCGACCAGCCAACAAAGGCAAGCCGAAGCTTTCGAACTCATGTAGGTATAGAAACTCGGGAATCGGGTATTAACCCTATAAAAGGCCGAGGAAACTAAGATGATAGCAATTTTGATGACCAGAATATAGGTTTAAAAAAAAAATGGTGGCGATATAGTTGCGATATTAACTTTCCATTATTACGGAAAAATGTGAAGTAAATGTTCATATTGCTATGTGGACTCTTAAAGCCTCGCATCGCTAAGCATATGTATTTAAAAAGGCACATGGGCAACTTTTTGTTTCACTTCGATCAGCCGACTACGTCAAGTCGAAGTTTTTGAAATCTTGTCTCTAAAATCGGGTTCTAAATTTAACCTGTATTTTAAGCGAAGTTATTCTTGTACCTTTTAGGGCCAAGTGGAATAAATAATATCGTACTAAGTAGAACTATTATCAGAGTAGGTAATACAACGTTTAACCCTGTTCACATTTAAACAAATCTTACTTTAACATTATTATCTAAACACAGTCTGTGTTCTAATCGCTATAATATAATAAAATTTGTTATACATTAAATAGACACACAAGTAAGTATAAAATACTCAGATGATCTTAGGTATAATCAGTCCAAAATATCAGTGTAAGTAAGTACCTAATTTTAGCCTCAACCCACCTGAAGGGGAACTAACATTTTTCTTCACTAGATTGTTTTAATTAATACAACATTAAATCTCAGACTTTTTAGTACAATCTAATCTAGTTTAGTAATAAACTACCAAACAATTAGGTTTATAACCAAATATTTTTTTAAACTTTTTGTCAAAACAAGTTGTTATTATGTTGAGCTGTCAATAAAGGGTTAACAGAGATAAAAAATAAAAGAAGCAACCTAAAATAAAATCTTGTAACGAATAAAATTATATACAAAATGGTAGACGAAAAATTAAATACCATATTTGAAATACAAGGTTAAAAATAAAAAGGCAAAATAAAAAATAACGACAATAAAATATATTTAGCGTCGCCAAGGTCTACGCGATTCAAATTCGGAATTATCTGATTCGGAATCATCGTCGCCGATGAATTCAGCGCGCTCATCTTCCGCAGTTATCAACTCCTTGACAGCACTGAAAAAAAAAAAAGAATTACCCGTGTATAAATATAATAGTAATGAGCTGGTTTCTTTCGGATAATTAACGGCATCCCTATCGTGTAATCGTTTAAAAATATTATGCTTATTTAACAGGCGTTCTTAATGCTTTGATAAGATAAGCGAGTTGATTTCAAAATAATTGTATTTATAACAGTTGCTAGTCCGAATAATCTAGCAAATTTTGTAGCGTCCATATTCTTAGATTTTGCGTTGGTGTTGTCATATCGAATAAAGCGTTTTTTTTTTTAATTTTAATAAATGTAATCATTAGATGGGACACTGTGCCACACTGTTAGCCTTCTTATAACCTTGATCAAGACCTCGCACACGGCCGGCCTCGCAACTAAGGCCACGGCCTACAACTACCAAGGTTGCTTACGTCATCAATGACCTTCTTGATTTATAAATATTCGCAGATTTCATGCATGTATTGTATTTACAGAAATTTAATTAATACTCACTCTAAAACTTCATTTTCAAAAGGAGACAGATGAGTTTCATGTTTGTTTGAGTCACCGATTTTTGATGCTAGGACTTGGTCTAATAGAGATCGCATTTGCCACAGTAGATCCATAGTCGCCTTGTCGCAGCTTACTTTAACGCTCGATATTAGGATACAGTAGTTTGATGTATCTTGCGCTACAAAAAAGCATTTACTTGTGAGTCAGTCTACTCAATCTTGTTCATTAATCGCGCAGTAAAACGATTGTGACTTATTCTTGTATATGTTTAGGCTTGTCTAAAATAATCGATTAAAATCGGTGTTAATATGTGACCATAACTTAGGTATTGATCGGGCTTGCCCAGTCTATTCGGTCATTGAAAACTCGAGCTGCAGTAGCTAAGGAAAAAACCGCATACTACTGCTTTAAGAAAAGTTTGTCTGTAAGGACTAGTCTCAATCTTCAAAGATTGGAATGTCCATCGAATCCCCATCTCACGCCTCAATATTGAACCAATAGATAGCATAGAACTCACATTCAGATACCACTAATTCCCCGAAGAATAGGAATGGCAGCGTGTATACCAGGGTGACATCAATCAGGAAGAGGTCTGAAGACCGTTGCTTCAGCCAGTAGACCAACCAGTTGGCCCCTGGTGTGGGACACGTGGGTACTAATGGGTACTTTCGTCCCGGGTACATTTTGAACGTCATTACACTGCTAGGATGTAAAGTTATTGGGCCATCTTCCGGTGTTCTCGCTTTGAGCTTCGGTTGTGAGAATGGGTTGCGATGGTTCACATGTTTCCATCTGAAAAGGGTTTGATATTAGCAAAAATATCACATTAATAGATTAGAAAACATACCGGTGGATGCCAATTTCTAGTGCCACTTACAAATTGAGGGCTTTGGATTGATTATTTGATTACGCGACATTTAAATAACCGATTTTTTTAAATTTAATTTAATAGGTACAATTTTGTAAACTAAATTGTCAATGTATTTAATTACAATTTAATAATGTTATTCAAACAATAATTGTTGGAAAAAGTACTGAGATAGAACGTTAAAACTTTCTAAGTATAAGAAGTACTCTTTAGCGAGTTATTGCGTAAGAATTTTACCCTGAACAAGGTTTGTTTACACTCTTTTGGAATATACCATAGGTAGGAAGAGCATACCCAAATTTCAGTTACGGTAAAAGATAAGCCTCGTGCTACTTGCTATAGGGGGCGAGCTTATTGCCATTAATAAAATTGTCGGGAACATTTACGAGAATTATCCCAAAAAAAAAAGGCAATATCAGGCTATATGGCCAATATTTGTAAGTAAGCAAGAAATCTTACTTCACAGTAGCAATATTAGGATACAGCGATGCCGCTACGATGGCTTTAAAGAGGCTCATATTATCTTCGTTCCGATTCTCCCAAGCAGATGTAACTTTACCGCTTTGCAAGAAGCCCATCTGCTTCAGATTATCACCGAATTGTTTCTTCATATCTGACAGGAGTTCCAAAGTGTTGAATGCTAGGAAGTTATCGTAAGCGAAATTGCGTTTTTGGTGGTATGAACGGCAGTTCTCAAATTGTATGATGGCTTCCGATATGGCGACGTGATCACTCGGTTCTCCTAGTGCTAGCGTTCGTTTTACTTCGTCAATTTCTTTTTCTTTCCCTGAAATTAAATAAATGGACTTATTAAAGCGATTCATCATCATGAGAATTGTTTTATTTCTGCTGTAAAGTATTTATAGTCAGGAATTAGATCCAAGTGAGTTCTAACTATAGTGACCAACTACATAGTATAGAATGTATCTGTGTGAATGTATTAATTTATGTAATGTCACTTTTGGGGGGCAAATAAGAAAGTAAAAATACAAAGTTTTGCAAACTGTACCGTGTGACATATCAAATGAAAAGGATTATTGCGAAGGTTTCATTCTTTTTTTAAATCAAGTCCTTTTAAAGTTAAGAAAATTTATGAAAATTGACCATTCAATCCCATCCCTGCAACACTATATTTACCAATAACAAGCTGAAAGGGGTCTTTGAAGCCCCAAACAGCAGCGACACTGGCGGCACGGTTGAGGCAGCCGAACATGGTCCCCAGCAGTAACAGTTTGCCCGCCGCCGGGTGGACCGGCAGCCGAGCCAAGTGCCAGCCTAGCGGGGTCAGCTTCTCATCGCGGTCCAGCGCACCCACTCTATTATGATAAAATATTTTTTGCTTTTATAACAGAGGTATACTACATACTAAAACGCGATAATAAAAAAGTGCTTAACGGTTTTTGTTCAAGTTTGCACAAAAATATGGGGTGTTTCTCGCTGATTCCATACAACAATGTAGCTGAAAAACAAAACACGATCCTACCAAATTCAGGAAAGCCGATTCACAACTACACCTCGCTGAGCTCCATCGGAATTGGCCTAATTGGTACCTAAAGCGTAGACATTATTCAAATTAAATTCCTACAAAGTCTAGTGACAGCCACAGCATAAATCGAACAGGACGTCATACTTACTGAGATAAATGTTTAACAGCCCGTTCCACGGTAGTTTCAGCGGGCGGAGACGGCATCTTGCTCATAGCTTCAACGGCCTTCCCTAATCGTAGTCGCTTTATAGCCAGCACAGGCTCCAATAGAGAGTTCCTTTGTATCTCTGGCATCAGGCGCTCCTCGAGCTTACTGGCTCGGTGTGACGTCACTAGATGGTAACAAATACCTGGCTGGCAGCGACCTGCACGGCCTCGTCTGCAAATAAAAAAGATCTTTAACGCATTGAACATAAAGTTATTTTCTCCCATGCTAATAATTAAAAAAAAACAAGGTCTCATCCTAACAGTCGTATGCTTACCGTTGTCGCAAGTTTGCCTGAGAAACCCATTCAGTTTGCAAAGTGGGTATATTATCTTCTATGTTAAGTCCACTGTATTTAATTTTGCCACAGTCAATAACGTATACAATATCATCTATAGTTATAGATGTTTCTGCAATATTTGTAGCCAGTATTATCTTCCTTACATGTTCTGGAGGCCGCTGAAATATTTTGTGCTGCTCCAAAGAGGGTAATTTTGAATGTAGAGGATAAATATCATAACGGGATTTCGGGAAGAAACTACTTTCAGTGATTTTTCTTAATAACTTTGTTATCTCGCCGATGCCTGGTAAAAATACAAGAATGGCGCCGGGGTCCCCTTTACAAATATACACCAAGAGTTCGTAAATTAGATCGATATTCAAATCTTCAATTCTGGCGTCTTTGAGTGCTGTGTAGACATCTCGACTTATTTCTTTCTTTATAGATTCAAGCCATGGAGCTGAAACAGTAACAGTAAATTGTATTGGTACAAGAAAATCTCCAGAAAATTAAATTCATATAGCAAACAAGCAAGCTTTACTCTTACCGACGTCGGCTTTATATTGTATATCCTTCTGCATTTCAGCTTCTTTTTTTTGTTTTTTGTGGGTTTGCCATTTCTTAACCTTTGGCATGTCACGATCAAAGGATGGAATGTACTTAGTCATGCGCAGGATTTCTTCTAAGTAAACATCCTTCACTGGGTAAGCCAGCCCTTCAATGTGCATCATTGGACAGTCATTGAAATAAGATGTTAGTTTCTCAGCATCTATTGTAGCGCTCATTAGAATTAGTTTCAGGTCTTTGCGCTGTTTGACTACCTACAAAAATTGCATGTCATTTTGGATCTGTTCAATAAAATTCAATATACATACTACTTTTATTACCTAGTTTTTTTTTACCTGTTTCAACATCAACATAGATATGTCAACATGGCAGTCTCTTTCATGAACCTCGTCAAGTATCACATGACTATAGTTAGTCAAACCCTGATTAGTTTCCATCTCAGCTAGTAAAATACCCGTTGTACAAAACTTAATGCTACCACGTAACCTTGGCTCCACACTGCAAAAATATCGGTATTTGGTAGTGAGTATCTAACTAATATTATAAACGCAAAAGTTTGTAAGTATGGATGGATGGATGTTTGTTACTCTTTCACGTAAAAATTACTAAATGGATTTGGATGAAATTTAGCAAACAGATAGTTTATAACCTGGATTAACACATAGGATACATTATATCCCGATATTCCCACGGGATCGAGACTTACGCGGGTGAAACCGCAGGGCGCAGCTAGTAAGTAATGTATGTGAGTGAGGGAAATAATTTATACATAGTATAAAATAAGGTCGACTTTCGTATCTGTCTGTGTGACCGCTTACATCTTATACATATACAACACAATGGTTTTTATTTAGAACTTTACACTTACATTTTTTTTACATTTGAAGCTATATATAATATATATAGCTCAGAAATCTCGATTGACATTGCACCCCTTGCGAAGCACTGGTTAACAATAAATGAGTACTGTCAAAAATGGGAGTTAATTTAAAAAAAAGAAGATCATTTATATAGGAAAGAGCCAAGTATCGAACCTTGGGGTATACCTCTTTTAAATAGAAAGTGTTCCTAATTTTTTTTCCAGTTACACACAATTTGTCATACTTATTCGAAGTTAATAGCAAAAAAGATCCTTACCTGGTCCACAAATTCAGAAGGTAGTAGTTTACTGATAAGCCTGCTGTGGTCATCAGTGTCAAAAGTCTTGGATAGAGTCAGACAGTAGTTATTGTGATATGATTAAACAGTAACCCAAATCTATTTACATTAAAAAAACATACAGACGAATTGAGAACCTCCTCCTCCTAAGAAGTCGGTTAAAAAGCATATGAAAGAAAAGGGGGATGTAAGGATCGTAATTGATGGAGTTTCTGCCAAAATCCATTGGAAAAAGGGTGTCACTTTCGGTTTGTATGTATGAAACTTATAATCAATAAACTTACCTTTCCAATCTAACAGTATATCCTACGGAAACGCCAAGTGGTTCAGATCTTTCTTCTGCAACTCTCATCGCTAACGAAGAAGCTGCAATACGTCGCGGCTGTGTGACTAGAATATGTATATTAGAACCTCTTTTATTGACAATTGCATCATCTAAAATTATTTGTGGAATCTGAAAACATAAAATTGAACTTTTATTATTACCTTTACAGTTCTATGACAGCTCTCAATTCAAAGCCTTTAACAGAGTTATTCATGGAGACAAGTTAAAAGTATTCTTTTACAACAAGGTTTAAAAACCAAGTAAGGCCCACCACCAAGTAAAGCGCATTAACAGTAAACTCAGGGTTAATCCTATAATTCTCTTTGGATTAATCCTTAGTTAGCTATTAACTCTTGAGTTATTTATCTAACCCATGAATGTGCAAGTGAAGTTGTTAGTTCTATAATGAGGTATTCTTTATTTTTTTTAAAGATGACTAAATACTAGACCAATATCCATAGTAACCAACCTTTTATTATTGATAATGGTCTAGTATTTCACTAGAGCCGTTTAGCAACCATAAATTGATTATTAAGTTACCTGTGTAGACTTTCCACATCCAGTCTCACCACTAATTACAATCACTTGGTTTTTGTTTATTACTTCTAATAATTCCTTTGATTTCTTATATGTTGGTAAAATTTCACGGAATGATTTCATTTTTTTGTATGTATTTGACTGTATCATGGTCTTATAGTTTTCATAAAAAGTACTATTTAATGTATCATTTGAATGACTCTCCATAGATATAATAATCCCCTCAGAGAGGCATTTTTTAAGTTTTTCATCAAAAGTTCCAGTGATGATGTCTTCATATCCATACTTGTAATCTCCAGCTCCTCTGAAAGAATCTTGCTGTCTTTCACCAGGTTTATGACTAGATTGCTCCATTTCTACATCATTAGTTAGTTCAGCTTTAACATTTTCGTCAACTTGTTCAGTTATCATTTGACATTCCTCTGTTGCTTCCATAGCCTCATCAGCTTGCTTATAGTTAGAAGAAGTGCTTGGTCCTTCTGATGAACTTGATTCTCTATGCAACTTTACAAAGTTATTTACGTTTATAGGTTGAAAATCTAATTCTTTCACATCATAGGAAAATTCTGATTTTTCATGTTTTAATTTAACCAAATTCATGTTTTTGGTTGGTTGTATTTTTATATGACAGTCTTTAGCTATCTTTTTAATGGATTCTATATTTTTTTGTAAGCTTGACAATACTGCTGGTGGAATCGTTAGATTTATCTAAAAAAAAGACACATTGTATAGGTAATTGAAACATGTCACTCATTTATTTTCTTGATTATGGGTAACACTGAGTTTGTGTGAGATGTTAAACCTCATACCACTGCAATACTTTTGACATAAGTTCTTTAAACCATAATTACCTTAACAAGTATGCAAATATCTAACTAATTTCTATTTAAAAATAACTACTTGCTTGCAAAGTTGCAAGCTAATTATACATTCTTGGAAAATAGTACCTAGCGTTAATTTATTGTGGTTGAGTTCGTAAACAAATATTATAAGATCAGAGAATTATTCAATGAACATGTCATTTGGACGCACTCAGTAATGTCTGAATCCAAACAAATCCGCAAAAACAACATACAGGCATGCTATAAAACAGATATTTGAAAGCTGGCTTCATATTTTATTAATTTTAAGAGTTACGACAAAACCAGTCGATCAGACTGAAACACAGGGTCATAAATTAACTGAGAAACGCGATTCCTGAAAAATTACCGGGAATCAAACAACGAAAATGATTGTGTAATTTTTTGAAAACAAAATTCGCAAAGAAAATATACTTACCATGAAATCATGTTCCTTCTTACTGTTTTTACTGATCTGTCTATCTCTGTAGTATAAGCCAATATCTTTACCGCGCAAACCATGAGGTCTATTTTTATACAGCGCTCTATTCCAATTCCCACGTCGAGACATCCTGCTTGGCCGAAATATTAATTTTGTAAAATTTTCACATAAAACAGTGAGATTAAACACAGAGTTGTTGTTTGGAATTAATTGAATTCTGAAATGTTGCAGGCTTTTTTTAAACTTTTAAAATGTATAAGAAGCTTAGCATGAAAATATTCTAAATTATATTATCTAGACAATTTAAAAACTGGTGCCTTGTTAAAAATCTTTTCTGTTTTTGCAAAATTAAAAGATTGAAGATTTGATTCAATTTGATTTCAAATCGATAGGTACCATCGATAGTGACTTTGGCATAAACATGTTATTTCACTTGACATTTCAGTGACGTTCCAAAATAGTGATGTGATTCGGTATCCTTGCTTTAGTTATTATTCTGAGGGTATCCCACATTGGAATTATTAGAATGTAGATCCCAAGTTATTTTACATGAGCCTCTGATAGCAACCCATGGTTAGAATCCAAACGTAAACAATCGCCGACCACACCATAGACCGCATGTTGGGGTCACTTGCCAGTTGTAGTAGGTAGGCGTGAACCATCGCATCATCACATCAGTGATGGGATCATATCTCTAAGTAGTCTGTGGATGGGATGATGGGATTTTAAAAACCAAATGGGAACTTATCTCAAAAATCGTCGTCATGTTTTGTTGTGAATGTGATAGCAACAACAACGAACGAACGCAGTATTCTAACGGGAAAATAGCGATTATATTGACAATAACATTTATCAGTGTCGCGCTGTCATGGTTATGTCAGCAGTGTCATTAAAACAGTCTCCAGTCTCGACTGTCAGTTTCATTCATTCAGCAATTTTTACCAATTTGAACCAATGTTGTGTGTGTTTTGTGTAATTTAGTATTTATGTATTAAAAACTTAAACAAAAGTATAAAAAACTTGGAAAAATAATGCTACTTAAAAATGTAAGCTCCTGTCGAATCCTATAACATTATTTAAGGATCAAGTTTAATTTTTGTAAAATTAGACTCGTCCCATAAAAGTTTGAAGTAATAAGTAATAACTAAAAATTTAAAACAAACACTATTTTCTTTTCAGGATTATTGGTCGTTATTGTGCAGAGGGCGCAAGAAAAAATTTGTGGTGCTTATTATAATATTGTTTTTTTTAATGAATGGATTGTTTTATGTTAGCTTAGAACTATACAATGCTGTAAGGAGGAAGCAGAAAGAACCTTGGTATAGTAGGTGAGTATACGAATGTTATGAAAGAATACTAAATCGATGTTATTGCTTCATTCATCGTGTGGAATGCTTTTAGAATATTGTTTTGTATTTTATTATTATGTAATTTTATTTCAGTTTGCATTTTGATAAAAACTCTTATGTGGATGAGAGTGGTATGAGAGTTATAGTTGGACATTATGTTGGTGGAACCAATGGTGGAAATCTGTCTGAAGGTAAATAATAATTATTAAATACAACCCAAGGGATGTAAGTAAACTTAAGCCAATTTAGAAATACATATGTGAAAAGTTCACATTCTGATCATGCATAACTATATACTATAATTATTATGATCTTTAACTATACCTTGTAATAGAAATTCATTGAAACCCTTAAAAACTCTTCATAAGCATATATACCAGCTAAAACACAAACATGTTGTTAACTCACAATGAAAGTATAAAACCTTGAATATTTCTGAGATACCTATCTTTCTACACTGTTGATTTAACAGGAAATATTTTGATTGTTACTTTAATATTTTAATCTATTTGTAAGTTTTTTAAATAGCTTTAAAACTGCCCTTACTTTATCTATGTGGGGTTGGCCCAGTCAATCTTCCTTCATAAATAACATTTAGTGTGAATTTACCAAATACTCTGAACCCGATCAGCATATCTAAACTGAGTACAACAGCTGTCTGTGTCAATATTCCAAAGAAAATAATGACACTGACAGCCGTTAAACGTGGTTTATGTGCTGATCACATTCAGTTTTATTGGTGAAATTCGCCCTTAAAAACATTGACATATATATACTTACAATACAAAAGGTTGCCTGGAAGAGATCGCAGAAAGCGATAAGGCCGCCCATTGTATGTTTTGTTGTGTTAAATTTGTTTATTTTCGCTATGTATTTTCTGGTTTACAATAAAGTATATATAAATAAATAAATAAATAAAAGGTTTTATGTGGCCATTTATCCCAGTACCCCCTTTTTATCAATCCATAGTGTCCTTGGTCTAACTCTACTCTTAAAGGGCAACAAACATGGACTGACTGTGGGGGACATTTGCCAAAGAATAGGAAATTAAGGCTGTAAAAAAAAAAGAGATATCATCAGATTTACACAAACAATTTCAAACTGTGTGAAAATAATCAGTATAATCTGAAATTATTTATTGTTAAACATTTCTGTACATGGAAAATAAATATAAAATACAACTGAGGCCATGTTTATTTAATTCGTATTTGTTTGGATTTACCAACAGTTTTCACAATTGAATGAAGGTCATGGCGGTTGTCATGGCAATTGTTCTGGAATCTGCTACCTATGCAATCTTACTAATATTGATTAATTTCCCTTTCTTTTAATTAAGCAATGTTTTTAACTACATTATTATTTTAAGTATTATGAGCAGTGCTGTAATTAGCCTTTTATGCGCCTGGTGCGAGCTGCTATAACCGCGCCCTTGAAATATTTTCTAATGATAACCGGTTCTGACAATAAAATGGATTGTCTATAAAAATAAATAATAGATATTGTTAGTGGCCCTGGTCTGGTCATTTCTGCGCCCCTCCAGGGTCTGCGCCCTGTGCCTGGGCTTCGCTGGCATTGCTCTAGTTACGGCAGTGATTATGAGTACGTACTTTATATGAAGAATGTTTTGGAATATTAGGTACTATAATAAAACAAACTTACTTCAAAGGTTTTTAAATTAATAAATGGTATATCAAACCAATTCATGTTGCAAAAAAATTGTTAGACTATACCTCAACATCCATACTAATATTATAAATTCGAAAGTAAATCTATCTGTCTGTCTGTCTGTATGTATGTTACGTTTTCACGCCTAAACCGTTGAACGGATTTCGACAACATTTCGCAAGGAAATAGATGGCATCCTGGGGAAGGACATAGGCTACTTTTTGTTACAAAAATATTCCCATAGGGGGTGATATAGGGGATGAAAGTTTGTATCCCGGTAAACTACATTCCCGTGGTATGATATCCGACATCCACGCGGGCGGTGCCGCGGGCAAAAGCTAGTTATCCATAAAATATTGTTGTTTGTAGCAAATATTCGCCTTTATCTCTGTGGAAACCACAGCAAAGTATGGTAGCCTAGCAAGTTATTTCATTTTGTTAATTTTTGCCTCTTGCCAAGTTTTCTATAATAAGTACGCTGTATGCATGTATAGTAAAAATACAGACATGAATATATGGAGGTATGAAGACATACAGCCCGCTTCCAGACAGACTGACCGACGGACAACAGACGTTTAGTAATAGGGTTCTGTTTGGCACCTTTCGGGTACGCAACCATTTTTTTTTTTGAGGCTGGGAAATCATCATATGACGTCGCCCGCTCTGGGCGAGCGTGAGGTCGTGTCAGACTTTTAATGACTAAAACTCACCTGTGTTCCTTCAGTTGCCTGTTCTCAAGGTCCCTTTCGGACTTTCCCGCAACCCTGGCAGGCCGGATACATCATAATCAGCCTATAATGTTCCCACTATTGGGACACCTGGCCTCCTCTATGTGAGAGGGAGTGGGCCGTAATCCACCACGCGGGCCCAGTGCGGGTTGGTAGATGTCTTCGAATTTTTGGTTGCAGGACATGCCGGTTTCCTCACTATGTTTTCCTTCACCGTTTTGAGAGCAGTGGCGATGAAATAATTTACACAAAGTAAAGCGCCTGTCAGGGTTCGAACCTACGACCTACAACTCGTAAGTCGTGGCCGTTACCATTGGGCCACCACTGCTCATACTGCTGGCCGGATACGCAACCCTAAAAATGGCTTTCCTTGAATCACTATTATAAGTACTAATAAAGTTTTTTTTTCTCAATTCCAGATGTAATTCATAGTAACAACTACGCGCCAGTGCTGGGCGCTGGCGAGGGCGGCCGTCCGGTTCAGTTGTCCCAGAGAGAGCTCATCACAGCCCGGGAACTGTATTCCTTACACTCGTACAACATCTACGTTAGCGACAAGATATCTATCAACAGGAGTCTCCCGGATATGCGCAGTGACAGGTGAATATTGTGTTTAGTGAGGCTTCATAGCTTAAGTCTTTAGTTTTATCTGCAACTAGTATCTGTGATAGATTAATACACTCTGCAAAACCATTTAAATAAAAAGTGATTCTTGCTACGACACAATAAAGCGCAATTTGAAAACAGTTGTAGCGACTTAATTGATGTACACCATGATAATCTAGCAAAGCTAAAATCTCTGTTTCTGGAATCTCTGTCCGATATATGTTAACTAGTGTAGGCCGATGAGCCGTTTTTTTTTTCCATCCTTAGTTGGTTTATTTTTTCTGTAATGATTTTCTTGATGTTTAAATATAATTACTATGTTATGTACAATATGTGCCATAAAGAAGTTATAGTTATATTGTAAATTGAGATTACTAACTTAGCTTAATATTGCGCTTGTGGTGTTTACCTTTAAGTGAGTGTTACATTGTTACTTGTTTATAAAATAGTTTTTATGTATATTATTAGTGTAAACATTCGTTAGAGAACCAAATACATAAAAAAAAAAAACCATTTCCCTAAAAATATTCCTAATGGATAATATTACTAATGGTGAAAATATTACTAATGGTGACCCCCCAAAATCTTGGGCTGCGACCGCGCTTGCCTTCTGTACTATTCCGTGTCTGTGCCCACAGATTCGCTCGCGTGGACTACCTACTATGATTTATTATTTTTGGATAGCGGTTTTTCGATTTCACAAAACCACGGCAAGAGTAGATTTGCAAGTATTTGTTTGTGTTTGGATGTTTTGATCGATGCACTTACATCCGAATAATATTACTAGAGACGATCGAAACTTCCAGCGGGAGGCGCCGGCGCCGGAGCCTCTCCTGAAATCGATTTCTAAAACGGGCTTTGAAAACGATTTCAAAATCTGAAATCGGATATTTAACCGTTTACTAGCCTACCGCTATCTATACTCCATTTGAAATAAGATTAGACGTATAGATAAGCCTTTTTTACATTCCGTTCAACCGATTTTGAATTCTATTGCGTTGGTGGCATGACAAATGGCAGCCGCAGTAGATAGTTGGTATTGTGTAACTTTTTTGCTTTTAATGCTATCCTTATGCCTACGGTATAGAAGTCAAAATCGGTTGAACGGACTGTAAAAGGGTTTGTTTTAATGTCTAATCTTATTTCAAATGGGGTAGGTATAGTTAAAACTGCGTTTCTACAAACAATACAATGTTAACGTCCGGTTTCTGGGAACGAAAGCCTACGATAAATAATTAGTCAAACAAAAAGTTGGCAGGCGTTCGACAATTTGTTAGTCGATTTTCATTCCAGAAAAACGGGTGTAAGTGAGATGTTCATATTATTCCACGGATTTGATCACATAACGTACATGCCTACGCCAATACATGCTCATCCAAGCTATATAACAAATTAATTTATTACTGACTAGCTGCGCCCCGCGGTTTCACCCGCGTAAGTCTCGATCCCGTGGGAATATCGGGATACCAAAGTATCCTATGTGTTAATCCAGGTTATAAACTATCTGTTTGCCAAATTTCATCCAAGTCTATTCAGCCGTTTTTGCGTGATTGAGTAACAAACATCCAAACACACAAACTTTCACATTTATAATATTAGTAGGATAATGCCAATATACTGAAGAGTGAATCTCTGTTCTGTACAATGATAATAGTTGTTCTCAATAATATAAAATAACTACTCAACCGTACTTTGTATGTGTTCGCCGTGAATTTTTTCGACTACAAATATGGCTGAATACCTAGACGGTTTTGCTGGCTTCTCTAATCTGAATAACTGAATGGTTCAATTCACAGCATTTGCGGTTTTCGACTGTAATGCGATTCACTCAATTCCGTTAGGCACATCGAAGGCACGGCATTCCATGTGAACGGTAAGATAACTGTGTCGCTTCACACATGAATACAACACAATAGTGTTTGTTACAATGTGTCTATCACTACAATGGACTGGTAATATCAAATATCGGCTGTGACGCGCTTTAGGGCCTTATTACACCCATACAATAGATAGCGCATCGAGCTACGACGATCGACACAAATCTTGTGCTATTGACTAATGAACCAAAGCCACAGATTAATACAGATGGTTTACAGCGCAAAACCATTGAAATAAAAAGCGACTCTTGCTACTATATAATAAAGTACAATTCAGGTCGCACAGCGCTAATTACATACAGTTATATTCACCTAGAATTTGCCTCTATTCTATCGCTTAATTCTTATATCTTCTGATGACGTTACGCTCACTGAATTGGCAGCACTAAATCATCTATATATTTTACAGTAACACTTATAATAATATATTTCAGGTGCAGAGAGGTTGTATTTGACATAGACAATCTGCCAACTGCAACGGTGATCATAGTGTTCCACAATGAAGCCTGGTCCACACTCATGCGGACCGTCATGTCCGTGCTGATGAGGTCGCCACCTAAACTGCTGCAGCAGGTAATTTATAACTCAACTATTTCAAGTAATTGCAGCTGATTAACGGGATCAGCCGCGGGTAGTGTAGTTACCTAGGTAGGTATACTTCAAATTATGAGTTTAGAAAATTATTGTTTTATCTTGATTAATTATTGATTAATGAGCTGCGCCCCACGGTGTCACCCGCATACTACCCGCATAATTCTCGATCCCGTGGAATGGTCGGTATAAAAAGTATCCTATGTCCTATTCCGGGTCATGGTCTACCCATGTGCCAAATTTTATCTAAATCCGTTCAGCCGTTTTAGCGTGAAAACGTAACAAAAAAAAAACTCACTTTCGCATTTATAATATTAGTTAGGGTAATCGTTATGTCACGATAAAACCAGCAGACCAGTGGTGGCCCAGTGGTATAGACCCCGACTTACGCGTTAGGTCGTAAGTTCGAACCCAACAGCCCCTTTACTTTGTGTATTAATTTCATCACCATTGTTCTCAAAACCGTGAAGGAAAACATCGTGAGGAAACCGGCATGTCCAACAATTCGAAGACATGTGACATCCACCAACAAGCACTGGGCCCTTGTTATGGCCGACTCCCTCTCACAGAGAGAAGGCCTGTGTCCCAGCAGTGGAAACATTATAGACTGATTAATGCTATGATGAATAATAATTATGTGAACTTACATTACTATCGCAACTTAACTATATTTAATTACCTATAATGATAGATTTAAGGGGATTTAATAACAGCCGCTCGGGTCCCGCTGTCAATTGTAGATCTTTGACAGTTGTTACGGCTTGTCAGAAGCGCGAAAGTCTGACTATCAGTCTTACCAAGGGCAAAAGCAACTGCAATGATTCAGATAGGCAGTCGCTCCATGTAAAAAACTGGTATTCAGCTGCATCCGGTTAGACTGAAAGCCGACCCCAACATAGTTGGGAAAAGGCTAGGTAGATGAGATGATGATAGATTTAAGGTGTTTAAATAAATAAATTAGTAGCGGACATGATAAGTGCCTCATCGATTGCGGGACAAATGACTATTTGCAACTACGATTATCAAGTGTTTATTATGCCAATTCAGATAATTCTAGTCGACGATGCAAGTGAAAGGAGATATCTTCGCGCAGAGCTGGACGAGGCTGTGGCGAAGTTGGCCAATGTGCAAGTACTACGCAACCCTGTCAGGACGGGGCTGGTGGGCGCGCGGCTCATGGGCGCCAGGAAGGCTACTGGCGACGTGCTGGTCTTCCTCGATGCTCACTGCGAGGTGAGTTCACTATTCTATGGTTGTATACTAAGGAACCCTTTCATCCCCATCTTCCAAAGATTTCGTACCTATAGTCTGTTTCAAAATTATTTGATATAAGTGTAAACTAATCCTGTTGAGGTTAAATTCTTACACAATCACTCTTTAAAGGGAATTAGTAACACATTCATTTGTATCGTTTTTTGTTTGAATAACATATTAAAATTGGAATTGAAAAATCATCGAAATTGAGGTTTTTAAATTTAACCTCAATCTTTAAGATGATCGATTTAAAAGTTATATTTCGGGGTGAAGTATTCAAATAATCAAAACGTTCTATTTGTAAATGGCACTATAAATTCGCATCCACAGGTACGTTTTCTGATCCATTTGTTTACATTTTTATCAGATACTTTTCGAACAGACTATATCTAATAGCTTTTCGAGAAGCTACATAAAATATAAAATTATTATTTCAGGTCACCAAAGGATGGCTTCAACCTTTGCTGGATCGCGCAGGAAACGATGATGTTTTCATTTGTCCACATATAGACTTGCTATCTGCGGACACACTAGCGTACACGAAGAGTATCGACGCTCACTGGGGCGCGTTCAGCTGGAGGCTACACTTCCGGTGGCTTATACCCAGTAGCGAAGTCCTACAAAAGAAGTCTGAAAACCCCTCTAAACCTTACCCCACTCCTGCCATGGCCGGCGGCCTTTTTGCTGTCCGGAAAAGCCTTTTCTGGCGTCTAGGTGGCTACGACGAAGGCATGACCATTTGGGGAGCAGAGAACTTAGAACTATCCTGGCGAGCTTGGCAATGCGGTGCAAGAGTCGAAATAACATCCTGTTCTCGAGTAGGACATATATTTAGGAGTCACAGCCCTTACAAATACCCTGGAGGAGTGACAAAGGTTCTCCATGCGAACCTCGCGCGAGCGGCCACCGTGTGGATGGATGAATGGGCCGACTTCTTCTTTAAATTCAATCCAGATGTAGCTTTGATCCGCGACCAGCAGTCAGTTGGAGATAGAGTAGAGTTGAGAAAGAATTTAAAGTGCAAAAGTTTCGGATGGTACTTGCGTACAGTGTGGCCCCAACACTTTTTCCCGACCGAACAGAGATGGTTCGGGAGAATCAAAAATGAGAAAGGGGGTTGTATAGGAGTTACCGTTGGTACAGTTGGATTGGGAAGCCCAGCCATCGCGGTTGATTGCGTCGCAACACTTGGCCTAGAAAGTTTAGTAGTTTTCACTCCAGAGGGGAAAATCATGGCTGACGAAGGCCTGTGTTTGCAGCAAGGGAACGGCCGCGCTCTTTGGAAGAGTTGCAGTGACAGCAGTAAACAGATATGGGTACAGAAAGGTCCCAGATTAAAAACTCAGGATGGTCTGTGTTTAACGTTAGTGGTTACTAAGAATTCACATGGCATTGGTGATCCTTTAACCTCAAAGAGGTGTATTACAGATGATAAACAAATCTGGCATTTTAATCGCGTGCCTTGGCGTTGAAATTGTGATAAAAGTAGGTAGTACAAATTTTGAATAAACTAAGCAATAAATTGACAGTAAAATGACATTAGTTTATGGCCGGATCTTAAAGTACATTAATTTAAGTATAAAATGAGATTTTATGTAAGTACTTATTAATATTATTTGAGTCTGATTCGGAATCTTATATTAATTAGTAAGTTAAAGTGTTGTACAATATAGTAAGGGAGGCATTTAGTAATATTTAGCACCTGTGATTTGTAATGATATTAGTTTTGAAATGAAATTACTAGTTTGTAGGAACAAGACCATAAGTTGTGATTTTTAGGGTTCCGTACCCTAAGGGTAAAACGGGACCCTATTACTAAGGCTCCGCTGTCTGTCTGTCTGTCCGTCTGTCACCAGGCTGTATCTCATGAACCGTGATAGTTAGACAGTTGAAATTTTCACAGATGATGTATTTCTGTTGCCGCTATAACAACAAATACTAGAAAACAGAATAAAATAAATATTTAAGGGGGCTCCCATACAACAAACGTGATATTTTGGTCGTTTTTGCTCGATATTGATAACGGCAACAGGTAGACGCTTGAAATATTCACAGAATATTTGGTTATATAGTCACTTTAAAAATAAATAAATAAATAAAAATAAAACAAATATTTGAGGGGAGCTCCCATACAACAGACATGATTTTTTTGCCGTTTTATAGATAATGGTACGGAACCCTTCGTGCGCGAGTCCGACTCGCACTTGACCGGTTTTTTAACATTATTAACATCATAGGTATGTTCGTAATAGTTTACAATGTTTAGTTACTGTTAGATAATTTATGTACAAAATGGCGGATAGTGGTGCCGATTCTGTTGTTCACAAACTAAACTAAATTTAAGTTCAGTGCATCTTTTTCTTTCTATTTCATTAAGAAAAGGACAGAAGTTATATTTTAGTTTAGTCCTGTCAAACTGTCACTACTCCATACAAGTTTAGACGCGATTAAAAACTTGCTTACTAAAATAACGTCAATTTAATTTGATATTATCTTCTGTCGTTTTCTTAATGAAATAGAAAGAAAAAGATGCACTGAACTTAAATTTAGTTTAGTTTGTGAACAATAGAATCGGCACCAGTGTCATCGCCAGAATAACATTCCACTGTTGTGAGATTAACCTTTACTTCTGCTTATAATAATATGTTTAAGTTTTATAGACGATTCTCAATGTAGTATATTTTTTCTCTTATCACTCAATTGATAACTATGTTTTATAGTATCTATTAGTACTAAAATCGATCTTATTGCGTAGATGCTAAGGTTGAATTGAAAAATGTCATCACCTCAGAATCTCTTCCTATAAATTTTTTGTACATAGTTTCTTTATTGTATTATAATATTTAAGTCAAGACAATTTTTCCGCAACACTGTTATGATTATTAATAATTAGCGTTTATTTTCTATCGAATTTTTAAATCGTTAATAGCATTTATACTTCTTCTAGTCTTAAATCTGACTACTTTTAGTCTAAGACTTAGTTTTTTTTAAATTTATATTTAGTATACTATTCAGTCGGCGATACATTCCAGTTACCACTTCGCGATCATTCATGACTGCAATAATATAAAAATAAATAATAATAATATTTTTTTAACGAAATACGTGCATGTCCTATCTTTATAGAAGAATAGAATTCGAAGTGCTTTTATTAACTTAAGTAGACAATCTAACACTTTTGTATAATTTATAATATTTGTGAAAAATTACTCATAATAATATTCGCAATGTTTTCACATGGTGCTTTTATAAAAATCCTAGGAGTCAGTCCACGGCAAAAAATCACAGTTACTTGTCACAAATAACACACTATGCTGTTAAAACTTTACCGTTTTTATTTTATTTTGACAACTTTCCGTCGTATTACAAAAAAATATAAAATGTACAATGAAATGTATTAAATTATATGAGAATCTATGTCATTAAATTAACTGTTTATTAAACACTCTTTTTATTTACATTCCCTTTAGTTTGCCCTTCACCTAAGTATGAAGTATAGTAGTAAAGTTGCTATCGTTGCATGTAGCGGTAGTGTTGTCTGCGTTGCTGAGTTGCAGTTGTTTCCGTTGCAAATGAAGCAACGCGCATCGCTGTGGCCGCGTGCTCTCTGTACCGCTAGCAGGCCGAGACAGACCGAATCTATCTGTGCTCGCGGAATACAGCCTCGGAGAGTGTCCACTGTGTTGCCGACTGAAAATAACGATTATACATTAGAATTTGGTGATACCGTAAACTTTGAATCACCTGATAGTCAACCAATTCTGGAGTAGTGCAGCACCGATTAGGCCTATTTTTGCTAACCCAGCGACTACGCTGGGTGGAAGGTGGAAGTTTAGGAAAACATAGTTCCGGGTCGTTTTTTTTTTAACAGAGACAAGTTCAGGTCTTATGTTCTTAAGTATCCTGGCAGGGTTGCGGGAAATTCCGAAAGGGATACCGGAGCCCTTGGCAACAGGCAATTGAAGTAACACGGGTGGGTTTTAGTCAGTAAAAGTCTGACACGCCCTCTCGCTCCGCCCAGAGCGGAAGAAGTTATTTCAAGATATCCCGAGTTCAAAAAAAAAAAAAGTTTCTTAGTATCATAATTATTATCGACTTACAAGTCTTATCATCTGGCGTTGCAACCATCTTCAAGCAGCGGTATTCGATGGGTATCCTAGACTCTGTGTTCGGTGGAGGATGTCCATAGTTATGTACCCAGGTTGCCGACACCCAGTTGGCGGGTTGACACTCTACCGGTACTCCATGCGCTATCATCTGTTCAGGGTGACAGCCTAGACATCGCTGGTAGAAACAGGTTTCGGGGACCGCTGAAATGTTAAGAAAGGTTAATGTTTTGATGAGTTTGGCTTGGTACTGAGCAGTTCGAGCAAACGGGAAAATAGCAATAGCTGTGTTTAGCGGTGATGCAGGGACTTCAAGTGAATGACGTAGGGTACTTTTCTAAAACTGAGATTTTAGTAGGAGGATCAGAACTTCTTCTGACGTGTAATAGATTAAGAATTCCAGCTAATATAGGAGTTCGATCTAATCTCCTATACGATGAACTAGGTTGAATTTCCCACTTAGGTATACCTATTTAGGGTACCTACTTACGCACCTACCTACCTAGTTAAAAATATTAGGAAAATGGGCTAATTAGGATTAGTGACGTTTTGTTTTCTTTAAATCCCCGGATCCGGCTAATATGTGAAAAATAAATAGGTTCCTTCCTAAACGAGGTGTTAAATACTTATTAGTGTGTCGACCCACGAGATTATTATGTTAGGTATACTGTTATACTTATAATTAGATACTAACTAATATGTTATGCAAAGAACACGAACTTGCTGCGGTCAAAGTCTCCTCAAACTTGCGGAGTTAGTCCAGTTGCTCAGTTAAGATTCTTCATTTTCTAAGAAGATTCGACGTTCTTTGTAATATTTCAGCGTTTGTAGCGCCACTGAAATCACGAAAAAAAATCTGCTGTTCCCTACATTTTGACGAGCTATGCGAACAGAAATGTAGGGAACTGTGTGATTTCTTTTCGCGATTTCAGGGTTGGTCCCGTAGTGAAAGTTGTTCATGGAGGATAAAAACGAATAAAATTTAACCCTGTATTGGCTGTATATGAGGTTGTGTTTATGATCATTTTAAAGCTGAAGAATATAACAATGGAGTATTCACCAGCTTTGCGTAAGATTCTCTATTTTGTTTTTAGAAATCCTACCCATGGCATTAGTAATTACACCTACTACATAAATCTTGCTAAACTCCTTGATCCTAACTATAGTTAATTACCTAATTTAATCTCTCCAACATCTATTTTTTTTTTTGTACTTAAGTAATCTATTTATTTTGTATTTTGTTTACTCATTGTATTTTATATATGTTAAGTACAGTGATTAAACCCTTTTTGCTTGCAGCCATTATAGCAGCTGATACTGGCTATCAGCTGTCGAAATGCCTTTAGGTATTTTGTTTTTTTTTATTTTTTTCTTCTTTTTAAATTGTTTTTATCGTAATTCAGCCTATGTTTTCTCTTGGTATGAAGATGTGGGCCTCTTTTGTGAAAAATCACATCAGATTTTTATCAATGTTGCTAATCCGAGAGTGAACCGGTAGGTGAACAGCTAGGTACTTATGACTCAGGACAGTTTACACTATGGATAGGTCTACCTACTAAACCTAGTTTCTAGACTAGAGGTAGGTAGCTAAAGACGCGAAATTAATGATTGACGGCTGCCTCAGCACACGGCATTTTCTCGCACAATGCATGTCCATGTCCAATCTGATTGTTGTGCAGCGGCCTTTACTCGGCGCAGTCGATCGAACCCGCCATGTAATGCCACTCCTCACTGCAGTTTACGTTTGTTTTAACCGCCGCAATCATATGTCATTTTCTCGCGTTTCGCGCCATTTTGCCGGCCATCAACCGTCGTTCGATCCGTTCGGCGCGTACGCTCCGTAATTATTGAAACTTTGAAAGCAGAGAATCCGCTCTCGACGTCAAGGTATGCACGAACGGTTATTTAAAACGGCTGTTTAGTTTCGCTCTTTAAATTATAATAGCTGATATTAAAGATAACGTTATCGCATAGGTACCCTACCTTATATTGGTTGGTTACTTGTGTAGGTAACGTTTTGTAGGATCCTAGCTTATTGTTATGCTTTTTATGATGAAAGAGATCGATATCTAACATATTGTTTACGATGAGCTATGATACCCTATTTTTCGAACTGGATTGAAATACTTTCTTATTTTTTTTTACGTTCGACGCGATGTCATATTCCATACAATAGTTATTTGTGCAACAAGAGAGCAAAGTTGTTTTTTGGTGCGAGTGTTGATTTTGAATCCCTCGCTGTGCTCAGGATTCTAAACTAGAATCACTCGCTACGCTCGTGATTCAATTATAGAATCCTTCGCTTACTCGGGATTCAAAGGCACGAGATGCAAATAACTTCGGTCTCGTGTAACACATACAACTTTTCACCTCAACAGCGAGAACATATGAGATATTAGAATATATTAGGGGAACATATTAGGGGTACATATTAGGGGTTTAAATATGAATTTGCCGTTTTGTACAGAACGGAAAACATTTTTTTTCTGAGGTAAAATATATTTATTTCATCAAAGTCATCATCATTGTCTACACATTTCTGCCATCTCTTAGGAAGGTCATTTATGCCTTTGCGGTAGAACGCTTGCTGACCTAGACTCAACATTCATTGAAACCCCTTCATTTCTGTACAGGTTCAACAAGGTAGGTAAGGCAAGCTTCAACACGCGGTTCTCTCTACAGATTGGTCAAATCATGGGGCACCTATTTTGCAAGCTTTTTGTCTCACCGATTGATGCAAATTGATCATTATTTTGGATATGCTTAAGCTAACATCAAACCGTGCCGCTAGTTCCTTGGTAGTTTGATATGGAGCGGCTTCTACCATCGCATCTAATTGATCGTTATTTACCTTAGAGGCTGGTCTTTCTCGGGGTTCATTCTTCAAATCGAAGTTTCCGAATTTTAATTTTAATAAAAATAATTTTAATTACGAATGCGTTTAAACCAAAAACGCACGGTGCGTTCATTAGCCGTATCCTCTCCAAACACAACATTGATAAGTATTGCGAGCTGTTTCCGCTGCGTTAGTTCCACGTCGGAACTCGTATTCAAAAATTACTTTAATTTTCAATATAAGTATAGTACGACACAACTCACATGTAGCATCGGCAAAATTCGTAAAACCGATCACAATACGACCTGAATGCGCCTTCAAAATCACCAATCTTTATTACTGCTTTAGATAAAAATGATCTTTACGCAAACGCAATAACTTGTAAAGTTATATAACCAAATACATCCGTAAAATTGGAATTAATGAATGAAAATTTTCACATTTATGCTATATCTAAGTTGTGTCGTACTGTAGTTATCTTTACTGTAAGCTGAATGCAAAAACAAAAATCGAATCTTGTGAAAAAAGTTTCACTCTGAAATCTCACACCATGATGCAAGTTTAATTTTAATTCAAAGTGGCCAGTACGTTTAAACGCCAATTTCATATATAAACTCATATTATTGTCTAAAGGTAAAAAATACAACATGGTAAACGTAAACCACATGGTAAACAAACCACATATGTATATTTCTAAAACGAAAAATATAAAAAAAAAATAGTTAAAACCTGTACCTATGTGTATCCGAACGTTTTATTGTTTGTTTCTTTTTTGGGCCTACTAGATATTGAAATTAAAATCGAACTTCGAATCACCTTGTTTCTATCTCTCGCTTTTTTCGTATCGAAATAAAAGTGACAGAACAAAGTGAATTCAGAAAAAAAAAAAATTCAAAAGTTACTTTGTCTCACGCTCGCACCAAAATTGAATTTTGCACACTGTCTGTAGACAGCAAAACCTGCTTGTTTGAGGTGCTGAGGTGAAAATATTTTTTTTTATATAAATGGAAACCCTGCTCCGTATCGCTAAGCTCATCGTTCAGCTCCACTTTATCAGTCTAGCCATTCCTTTGAAAATACTACAGTTAGGTAGGTACAGTACAGTCAGCATATTACCATCACTCCGAATTGCTACCTACTGAGAAATCTCTGAAATTCTAGATTGTAGACAATTAAATGAGTTTGCCGATGTATAGGTAGGTACATATTTTTGAGACTAACTGTCACTGTATCTATTAGAAACGGTTCATAGCCCGATGGTGCGTAAGATCGCGCCTGTGATCGCCACATCTTGTTCATGCCCGGCGCCCGAGAAAGTGCTTGATAGGCGTCTGACATAATTGTGCATGGCTAGCTGACTGCCGTGGCTCTATTGTAATACTATATGAACCCGTTTTTTGCACCACAGCCGGTAGAATATTGGTTCCTCATTCATCTGATTCCATATGAATGACCGTTGGGTAGGAAACAGACTGTCCAAAGATATAGGTAAAATTAAATCAAAGGAAACAGGAACTCAGTTATACCTACCATTTTGGTTTTTCTATGAAAATATTAAGAGTTTCATAGTAACTGGCACTGAATAATAAAGTACACACGGCTACACATCAAGCTATACATTTCCAGTATAAGCTGACCACGTATTGTACGGAAATTCTATGACACTGACTATCCGACAATTACCTACGTAAGTAAATTAAAAGGACACTTTAAAGGAACCGCTTGAGAATTATTCTCATAGCTGTTGTGACCACTATAGTTTTGCTAATGACAGAAAAGAGACAGTGAATTAGTTTAACCCATCATCATTCTCCTGCTCGTATCTCAATTTATTCGTGGTCGGCGCAACATGTCCCTTTCTTCCATACTCCTCTATTGGCCGTCATCTCGGTAGTCACCCCCTTTGTAGCCATAATCATCTTTCACACAGTCCATCCATCGTTTCTTTGGTCTTCCTCTACTCTTATAGCCATCGACATTTATACCCAAAACTTTTCTCACGACATTTTCGTCAATTAAGTAGTTTATCCCATCAAATGAAAATAATGGGTTAGAAAAAGAAGAAGTTATACGTAACTAACACCGTTAAGTCAGACTCTGAATGATCGGTTTGCCTGACTCTGCGCACAGATGCTACAAAGGTATACCTATCTGACACAAAATTCTAAGTTTTATATTCCATAACAAAATCGTCCATAAAAATCACAATAGAAATTCGCTAGACTGCACTAGACAAACCTATCTCCGCGTTATCTTCAGTTATCTAAGTCACAACACAGCACTGACCTAAATTCATAACTAGTGATCATCAACATAAAATCCCCTGCCCACGCGCACTGTGGCGACATTACTAGACGCATTGACAATGTAAATACTATTGTCAACAGAATAAATAAATATTTATCCAGAGGCAAGATGAGTCGGTATTCGGTAAGCCATTGTGTGGCGCAGGCGCGGGCGGCCGGTTCAGAAAATGAATTTAAAAGCGCGTGATGTAACGTGTAGCACTTTGTTTTATTTATATTCAATTGGATGTCAACTTGTAGACACAATAGATTAACAAATCATTACAAACGAATACCAACTTTATTGTTTGTTTACAAGCGTTTTTATAGACAATATAGAAGCTTACCATAAGGAATGAGTCCAGCTAGGCTGAGAATAAACACTGACATTGCAGAGCACTGGAACATAATTCTAATTATAAACTGTATTCCGTTATAACGTCCACTAGCACCACAGTTTTTATCACACTAATCTCACGAGGAATCGGTTTTATCTTTGAACGTGTGCCGTTATCATTGCCTTGTAAATTATTGTGTCGCTTCCAGTGGAAAACAAGGGTTTATCGTTGTTAAAATATAGATTTTTGTGCAAACAGTTAGTATGAAACACGCACGTCGTATCTGTGACGAAAATAAATTTATATCTGAGACTACTCTGAATATTCTCGTCATGTCGTGTCTGAAGATGTTTCCGAATGAAAGCACCATGAACCGTTACATGTAGGTACTACAGATTACTAATTCTTGCCCCAAGTAGGTAGGTATTTAGAATATTTGGCAAATGAATTCTAAATCATAATTAGTTGCTATTATATAAAACAATTTTTATAAAAATTTTGCTCTATATTTTCTAGGCTATAAATAAAGATTACAATACACTCAAAAACGAACCAAATTAATATTGGCTCAGATAAAACTTTCAGCTGTCAATCGCCTTTATAAATCGTGGTGGACGTATACGTACCCGTGCAAAATAGAGAAATTAATAAAGTTGTCATAGAAATAGAAATAAACTAAATATTTAATTAATTTAGCAGTACATTTGACGGTTTCTGTTTCTATATAATAGCACAAATTCGATTAATGATCACACGTTTGTAAAGATGAGTAGGCGATGAAATACCGACCAATTAAGTGACACTCCTGCGCAAACTTTACTAATCCGGATTATAACGGCTATTTGATGATTTAAATTACGTATTCATGCAATATTTCAATTAAACATTTTCATTTTATTAATGTGCAGGTTAATTGAAACAGATTTTATTATTATACAAGCTTAAGAGTGAACTGTCGGGACGATTAATACGATTATACTAATTGCATATTTATATTTGTCTGTCTAGTGTCTGGTCTTATAAAAAAATAGCGATTGTATGCTTATGATATCATTGGAATATGAAACATGTTATATTTTTCTTTAAGTAGTAAAATTGTACAGACAATATAATGTGTTGACAACAATATTCAAATACAAGAACAGGGACAGCGACACGCGATCGATAGAGGTGTCATGTCACTACACTTCCTAACTGAGATCTACTAGTAAATAGGGCTGACCATAAACTTGATACCAACTTAATGCTATCGTCAACACAAACAAAATTAACCTTAATTTTGATAAAGATAAGGGTGAAGGTAACGGTGAGCGAGTTTTTGGTAGTGTGTGCGAAATACTGGCCTAGATCACGGCTGCGTCGTCGGTTTGGAACAACGACGCGCCATCTCACATCGTGTCGGCATGTGCGAGTCACAGAGTCACACGGATGCCTCCGATAGATAAACAGAGAATATCCTGATATCCCGAAGGCTTAGTGTGACTGTGACGAAAGAGATATTGTTTCAATCTTTTGGTAACTATGCTTTTTTCTTCTCAAAAAGTCTTATTCAGTCTATTAGCTTTTTTACCACAGGAACTTTCTTCTTGTTCATTTTCATCTACTGCTAGGTAGCTGGTCTTTCCTTATCATTTCCATGGCGTTTGTATCTTCGACTCTCCTCATCGGGTGTTTCTTATTATTATTATCATGCCCATCAAAAACGTCATCAGATGCTCTTTCACATAAAGATGCGCTGCAGCATCACTTACTGTTAAATATTTACAAGATATGCTCTCATATTCGGCACTGGTTTTAGTATTCATCATTGCACTGAAATCTAGTTTCGTAAGACGTGCAGATATTATAAAAGTCATCACGTGGGTAGGCTTTAAAACGATGATAAGCATTTATTCTGTCGCCTAGTTATCCAAAAATATCTTAGTGATGCTTATCATATGTCATAAAAGTATCACAAACGAGGATATCTATTTCAATTTGTGCGTTAGAGAGTTCAGGGACTGTAGTCATAAATTTGTAGTGCTTAAGATAAATCTGTAGTGTAGGTAACAAGTTGTAACAATCTATAAAGATAACCCATTTGATTAAATGCTTGCCCATATTCTTCAGAAGCGTCGTTATCGTCATTTAGCCAAGATTTCAACTGCTGGACACAGCTTTCTACCTCAAGCTTCCCTACAACACATTTAGTCGTGTCAAAGTATGTTTTTCAATAAAATCTGACTGCCTTTGACTCTTAATTTCAGCCCCCAACAAATATTTTGATTAGATAATCATTTAATTAAATCCGTACCTACTATTATTTACACATCAATAACTATAAGCTTGAATGTTAAACGATTTAGATTGGTAACCATAAAAGTAGACACCTGTACATCTAACCGAAGCTTCTGATGCGTATCAAACCGTACAATCCCATGTAACAAGGTCTCTTATCAATTTATGATCTTCAGTCTCAAAGTGTTTTTGATCGTTATAATTTAAAAGCGGCGCACCTTTCACTCAGGGGGACCAATTAATTCTTGGTCGATACATTAAGCGTTCAATAAATTCTCGAAAAACGACGCGACCACCGATAACAGGAACGAGTTCGGGACCTCTTCTTTAGATTAAAAAGGTTTTATTTATCTTGGATAATTTGTTAATGCCACTCTTCATGCCTTCCGGTAGCCGTGTAATTGAATCTTCTGGTTTTCGGAGATTTATTACCGCCATCTGATTGAGCTACCGTCCTTTGATTAGCGGCTCTATTTGAATCTTCGCCGACTTCCTTTTTTTAATGTTATTGCACACATTTTTCAAATGTGTTTTAAACTGTATTTTCTCTTACGTATCATTTGTAAGCGGAGCTGCGGAGGTGTAACTTTTGAAGAAATTTACGTAAGCTCATTAAACTTTTGCAAAGCGTTTTCACTTGACGTTTGCTTACTTTATTATAGTTTTTCTTACGTATAATTACATGCTTCATTGGTCGCAGATAATAGTCAGTGTTATACGCACTGAAGTAACTAATAAAAAACCGTGATAATGAATATTTTATTTTTGTAATAATTTCTAAAGTTTTTTTTGAGATAGCCACTTCGAAGAATTATGTAAGTAAACAATTTTCTGTAGTACCTTTTATGGCCGTTTCTTTGACGGTGTTGTAGAAATATGAAAGGTTACTTATATCTCGAGAATAATGCAGCGGCATCTCTTTGTGTAAACAGAAATGCCGGGGGTTGATAGAAAGTTAATGCTATCTACATATTGGACAAAATTATTAAGATTAGAGGAGGTGACGATGGAATGCGAAATGTCCGTCGGCGACACAGTGACCCGTAGTGTGCTGCGTCGGATAGCATCGGCAGAAGGACGAGGCGGCGGCGGCGGCGACGATCGCGTGAGATACTCCGCGCACGTCCGCGCTGCCCTCACGATCCTGCGCCGTTATTTTAATTTATCTCTTCTTTTCCCTTGTTCTCTTTCGAAATGTTCGTTCTTTTTTCTAATTTTTAAAAACAAATGTTGATTTCCTTAGAAATTGTTTCTGCCAGCTGTGTTATCATTATCACATCGTTGTAGGTTTGTGGTCGTTTTCATATTTTATATCCTTTGCCGCGCCATGGTAAATGATTTTAGCAGTTATGTAAATTAGAGCTTGTTAGTTGTAAGAAATTCTGTAAACGAATGATCGTTAGTAGTTAGAAAATATTTCTTAACTGATGTCTACTAACTCTGCTGTATATCGGAGCTGTTTGTGACTGGTGTCCGGTGAAAATAAAATGCAAAATAGTGGCGGCGTTGTAGAGGAAGGTATAAATAACGAAATTGATAGCTATCTCATTGTTCACACCAAAAGGCCTTTGCTTCACGCCTTCCACTGCCAAAATCACACCATGGATTCTCGGTACACTATAATGAACTAAATCAACCAGTGGAATAATGGCGGCCGCTTTCCGCAGCTCATAAAGCATACTGATCGGCTGTGCGCCTGCGATTACAATATTTTCTCTTCGACAAGCCTTAACGATACTTTAAACGGTGCTTCGTCCAATTTTCGCGCCTCCATTTCTTATTTGCGCGCTCCCCGTATTCAATTTAAGACTCATCGATTTTTGTGCGGTATATTATAAAAATTTAAATTATGATAATGACGAGCACACCATAGGCGGTCGGTGATAATTTCTTAAAAATTACACAAACATCGAGAAATGATCGGTTCTGTATGATCGTATAATTGGCGTTGTAATTTTTTTTTGACTGGTGATGACGATCCGATCGCCATTACTAAGGGTCCAAGAAACTTTAATTTTTTTTTTTAAAACGGTCCAAGAACAGTCTCAAATAAAAAGTGACACAATATTCGTTCCGCTGAGCAAAATGTTATCAATTTCTAACTAACAAGGATCAATTTTTATTAAAAACACATCCGACTGGTTATAGCTACCAGAGCTCCGTATGAAAAAAAAAAAATTCTTTACGACTTCCGCTACTAAAACAAAACCGAAAAATAAAGACCTATTTCTCGACAGTCGGTCATCGGTTTGCGTAACTGCGTGTCCGCAATTTCATTGACCAAACCTTTCAGTGCTCGCAGTCACGCAAAACCAGCGATTGCCGTCGACTCAATAAAACATTCGATAATGTTTTTATTTCACGCCAATTGTATTCAATTAGTTTCAGACACGAAAAAGTGAGGTACGAAGAGTCCTGTTGCAATAGTAAAACGATAAAAAAATAGAACTTGATTGCATTCGCGTGGGCTACTGCTGCAGCATCTTTCATGGAATAAAGCGGTGATGAGTAGAAGCGGTCTTCTATAACTATACATAATTATAATTAAAGTCGCTTTTAAAATAAAATACAATAGACGTACCTAGTTATATTTCGTAACCTATTCCGCTTTACTATTTCCAAGAGTCATAAAAAACCCTGTAAGAAATCGACACGTATTTCACCTCTCAACGAGGCATCCTCAGGATGATGATTGACCAGTCGCAAACCAGAACACGACGTGTCTCCACACCGAGCGCTAGACGTGTTTGTCGCTAAAGTCGCTTTTCTTGTCAGTCTGCGTAACCGCGTTGTTCTTCTATACTCCGCAACGGATTTTGATGCGGTTCTAAACATCATTTAGAGAATTTATTCCGGAAGGTTTATGTGCATATTTAACTTAGATACAACAAAGATAAAAAATGGAGGCCTTTATCCAAAAGTGGGAAAGAATAGGCAGAAAGAAAAAACAACGGGAAATTAAGTTTCGTATAACAGTAGTAGGGGATTTCTCGCAGTTTAGGAGAAACTTCATTCGTTGATACTACATACCGATAATTGGTAATAAGTATGTTGGCATTAAAATTTCACGCTTTTATTTTTATCTAGATGGCTTCTGTCCTTATACAGCTAAGTAGTTACTCCAGCCACAGTTATAACAAAGGTAGGTATTTAAATCTTGTATACATGACGAAGTGGTCTAATATAAAATATATGACAGAAGTATTCACACTACATAAAGGTCTATTTATTTAGACTAATCTTGCTTTCGTATATTACTAATAACCTAACTTTTTTAAACTATTAAGTGGCTAACTTTTACCAAACTGTATCTAACCGTGCGTTTGCACTGGCGAAACATTCCAATAAAACATGTTTAAAACTCTAGTTCCTGTCAACAATTGTATGGAAGATTGACAGGAACTAGAGATTAAAACATGTTTTGTCTCAAATGTTTCGCCAGTGCAAACGCACGGTGAAGCTAACAGGCTGTGTAGTCATTGAAATCATTTGATAAGCAAACTGACACCCTACGTCAATTTGACGTGTAAAGAATGACAGTTGTAATTTGAATATACGGACAATTTATGTTGGTAGTCAATTTGCTTTAGGTACATCTAATTTCCACGCCTTTACTTATATCCAGTTTGTCTCCATCTGTTCCGTTACATCTATTAAGTCTTAGCTGTATGCTATATGTCAACTTTTGACAATTCATTAGACGATAACAAGCTGCCGTCCACGTACACTAACTGATTTATTTATGGCTCCGAGTTCATACGAGCAAAATACGTGATCTGCAATGTTTTATAAAGAAAGATCTGAAATTTGAATGTGAATAACAAGCTTATTATCGAAAAGAACCTGTGTGTGTGTCAGAACAAGATGAATCTGTTAACCTATAAACAAAATACTAAGAAAAAAAATCCCTTTAAAGATTGAAGATCGATGAAAACTGAAGTGGTAAAATTAGACAGCAATCAATATAGACAAAACGACATGGTCTTCGTAATTCTTTTTGGACATTTTGATGTATTGCAGGTAGTTTGTGTGATTTTCAATTGTTCATACGAAAACTGAAATAGGCTGTGTTCAAGCTCCACAAAGGTTCAAACAAGAATTTTTTATCTCTTCGTCGTATCGATGATCTTTATTATATGAGTTTTGAGCAGAATTCAATGACGTCGATAGCGTTAGCATTGATTACTTTATTGTTTCCAGTATTAACGCTAGAGTAGGGGTACACACGGCTAAACATCAAGCTATACATTTCCAGTATAAGCTGACCTCGCATTGTACGGAAATCCTATAAAATCCGAGATCAGCATAAACTGGAAATGTATAGCTTGATGTGTATAATAGTACCTGAAAATAAATACTACCGTTATACCGGAAGCAAAAGGTTTACGCGTCAGCATTATGCTTAGGTCCCCTAGCGGGTTACCATGCGCTGGTTTACAGCTTTAGCCACCCGCTATAAACATTTATACTACTGTTATAAGTTAATTACCCTACCCATCTTGTAGTGGGACTCTACAAAAATCTCTCTTAAAATAAAGTCAGAAAAGATGCAACAACGAGAGATCTGATAACAGCAATTTCAATTACTTAACCAATAATACCTTTGAGTACATCAATACGGTAAAAAGCAATTGTTGGATATACTCTCCCGTCCATTTTATTACGTCGTGCTCAGATACTAGCGATAGGTTCTAGAAACTACTATATTACTACTTATTTATAGTTTAATTATGGAAAAGTCGCTCGACGGGCTATAAAGGTGCACGGTAGCCACCCTGGAAATATCTGGAGTAATTCAAGTGAGTTTTATAGATAGCTGTCTGTTTACGGCTAGAAGTTCAAAGGGATTATTGCTTTTAAATTCACAATTTCCTTGATTTAATCGATCTAGGGCGGCGGTGTTATGTTACAAAGTAACGAGGTACTTGAAAGACAAGGTCGAACAGTTTCGCAGAATAGGTAGATCACCAACTAGATACGTCTAAGAAATTCCTATATATCAACAGAACAACCTAATGCATTGCGTCTAGGTTCAATTTGTCTCAACAATTCCCAAATTTTCAATTCCCAATTTGTGCCCGGTTGATGGCACTAGGCTCGCTCGCCCCCTATTACATGGGACTTAAACATAACTGCTGAAATGTAGGTGCACCTCTATCTAACCCTTCGGGGAATACAGGCGTGTTATGTAATTCCCAAATTAATAAAGTTTTCTTTAGACAAATTAAAAATCCGGAGTCACACGTAATCTGTTCGATTTATACCCTGTCTGTGGTGTCTTGTTTATACCATTTTAGTTGATTGACTTTCTTGTCGTAGTTGGGTTTTAGTTTTTGTTACTTAATTTTTTTAAAATTGTTTTAATATTTTATGATATATATATTTGGTTAGGTTTTTTACCCGACTACGGTGAAGAAAAAAGGAGGGTTATGATTTTGACCGGTATGTATGTATGTATGTATGTATGTATGTGCATCTGTTCCCTCCTATCTTCTAAACCACTTATCACAGTTCGACAAATGAGGTATCGTTGAAAGCGTCTTGATCGTCCGCTGGTTATAGGCTATGTGGCGTCACATTGAATTAAAAATGGCGCCCTCTAGAGGACATAAAGTCAGGAACTAAAAAAAAAATATTGTTTAATCGTACCATGTTGGGTATCAAATGAAAGGGCTTAATGAGCACATTTAAAAAAAAATATATATTATAACCCCATAATAATTAAAAAATAATTAAAGTAATAAAAACTAAAACCCAACTACGATTAAAAAGGTATAAACAAGACACCCCAGACAGACAAAATAAAAACCCGGAGTCACACGTGTTAGGGCATAAATCGAACAGATTACGTGTGACTCCGGATTTTTATTTTGTCTGTCTGGGGTGTCTTGTTTATACCTTTTTAGTCGTAGTTGGGTTTTAGTTTTTATTACTTTATTCGTTCATGAGTTTATGTCCTCTAGAGGGCGCCATTTTTAATTTAATGTGACGTCACATATCCTATAACCAGCGGACGATCAATACGCTTTCAACGATACCTCATTGTCAAATTGTGATGAGTCGTTTAGAACATATGAGGGAACAGATGAACATACATACATACTTACATTCATAAATACCGGTCAAAATCATAACCCTCCTTTTTTCTTCGCCGTAGTCGGGTAATAAAATAACCCATCTACGACAAAAAGTCAACTAAAAAGTTATAAAAAAAAACATTAGACAAATAAAAAATCCGGAGTCACACGTAATGTGTTCGATTTATGCCCTAAATATGTTTTGTCCTGCTGTGACATCGTAGTCGTATCTTCATTCAGGTATTAATTAACAGTTTGCTGCCATGAGAACATTTAATAGAACATAAAACATTTGGTTTATGATCACAGCACACGTTAATTTATTGGATCAATTTAATTCAATAAAGAAATATTATGTTCTTAAAGAAATAATTGAACTTCGTTTACATATTGTAACATAACCAATGCTCTATTATTATCCTCATAACAGTGAGTTATTGTCTTGCATGTGTGTTTATTATATTGTTGATGACTTCATGAATTATAATTGATCCAGAAAGTTTAGTATGAAGTAACATCAAGTGTTCTTTCATAATCATCTCATCGAGAATCGTCCAAAACATATTCAGTCCAACTACTTTTTAATTTGCCGGCCAGTGATTGAAAGATGCACCAAGGCTTTCCTGAAAATTAGAATAAACTGGTGTCCTGCTTGCAAAGATGCTTAGTATTATAGATAGATTTTAAATTCTGTTCTTTTATTAACAAAAAAATGCCCTTTCTCGTAAAAATATTAAAATTAACAGCGGCTGGGAAACTCAGCTTCATTTCACAAAGGTAACAATCAGTCATGGACACACTCGTTCAACATCGAGGGTTGAAAATATGTGTCAATAATGGAAACAACCTAAAACCTTGCATCAACGAAAACCGAAACCGAAAGGTCACGGTAAGTGGGTCGGTGTGGGACGGCAGTCGGATCACGTACATGTCCATTGTAAAATACTAATACAAATAATAGAGGAATGATTGCACCTGTCCGAAATAGCCCCAATCATCGACGAACGTGCCCACTGCAGACTGCCCAAAGCGAGTGAAGTGTCAAGGATTCGTAAAATTGGGTGGTTACGGTAACACTGCCGTGTCTAATGTTTCAGTGAAGTCGCAATGTCGAATAAGGACTATTGATCCGGTGATTGATTTTGTAATTGGGTTTTTTACAATGTTCTGTTAATAGACGTTATGCAGCTATATAAAATTGGGATCAAACTCAAAGCATTTATTTCCATTAAACCACACTTTTGAATTGTCAAGGAATTGAGTCAGTCAGAAATATGAAGCTATGTAGTTGCCCAATCCAAAGCGTAGAAGAAACTCCATGGATACTATTATTGAAACAAATAAATTTTTTATTGCTTTTGCTAAATAATTTATTTCAATGCATCCAGCAAGCAGTGGGTGACTAATCTGCATTCGAATAACACAAAAATAAAAGGATTAGTTTTTTACATAAACTGTTTGACAAAAATAGTTTTTGTCATGACCAAAATAGGCAAGCATCGTGACATAATCCGTTATTAAAATTTGGAGTGACAGTTATCCCTGCTCTGAGATTGTAAGCGGAACTACCTTCAAGAATGGTTTGTTTAACAAAAAAGAATGCAACTAATTTAAAATTTAATTTCGCTTGTGCATTTAATTAGTTGCGCTGCAGAAATGGGTTAGGGCGGGCACCTGTCACACTGTCTTCATTAACTTGTTTGTATAAATGTATTTTTTTTGCAAGATGTATTTAGTTTTGAAAGTGTAACAAGTTTTAGTTATTAGAAAACGGTATTGATTTATATTCCGTCAATCATAAGTAGAAGGTGAACCAATTTTATTCCAAAATGTCTGCAATCATTTACCGCATACCGAATAAAGGAACAGTAAAAGTATCAAATGCTTCTTTGTTGTGTATAAAATATCGATTGTTCATCAAACAAAGCTTTATTACCGTTGATTGTTACATAACAGTGTGAAGACAGGCTGCCTTGATTCTACCTTGAAAAGTAAAATGTTATAGTTCAAAACTGCAAGTTGTTATGAGTTCGCAAAACAATTGATCGAATTTTTCGCCATTTGGTGTATTGGCAATTAAAATGGTTTTCATGAGATGGCCGTTATTAATATTTTATTAAGCATTTTTTTTGTTTGTTTAATGCAACGTTTATGATGTTTGTGAAAGCCTTTGAGTTTCAGTGTCTTTTTTAGAGTACTAAGTATTATTGCATTTCCTCTGGCTACGAAATGAGATCACACAGTTTTACTACCCTCTTTTACAGTTTATGCCAATTAATAGTGAAGGTTTTTATTGCTCGTTGTAATTTAACCAAGTTATTGGCATACTTTTACAATTTGCTCCTGTGATTTTATGTGAGGAACAGAATTTAAATACGAGATCAGAACTTATGTAATGAGATCAAGATAGGGATCGGCCTGTCTCGGCAAAAACAGACGTTTAAATTGCATCGCGATGACTTTGCGTTTTTCATTAAATTCAATTTCGCAATAAAGACCTCAATTATTGAAGGGTTAATTAAAAAATGTACTAGTATCGTCAAAAAGTGCTTCCAATTTGAAATCTTGTTATTATGTTTCGTAAGCCCTTGATGAAAAATTTGTTTATCATTAGTGTTGAGTAGTATTGTAGACACCTAATCTAGGTAAAGCTATGAAATAGTTTTAAAGTTAGAATTTAGTGCCTAGCTACTTTGTAGGTACCTATTAGGTAACCTTTAGAAATATTTCAACCAGTAATAAAGAAAAATTATATTGCAAGCATTGCATTGTACATATATTTTAATCACTCCACGAAGCCATTTGACCTACATCGGTATTTCGGTCATTGTTATCGACGATATTGATAAATTAAAAGATAACCGATTAGCGGAGATGTATCGCGAACAATAAATAAAAACTGTTGCGTATTAAATAAAACCATTTCTTTAGCACGGCGTATAAGTGCCGCTTCTCGCCTGCAGGCCTTCGGAAATTTGACTAAATGATTTATATCTTTTAGTATTTAGTACTCAAAATATGGATAAACCGTCAATAATATTTTTTTTAAATCTTTTTACGAACGCTTGTAACATTGTAATTCACTGCTATTCAAACTTTTTATTTATCCGTGCCATTTTACGTTAATTGGCCGAAATGACAGGACCATACAATCAGTTTTCGATATTATGTATTCGTTTTTTTTTAAGCATTTTAGCAGAAAGTAAGTATGCTATCATGGTGACACATGTCATGCATGTTATTAATATTTCTGTTGACATTCGCAGCTTCCCGTATTGCAGCTCACAGCATGATGTCTGAATATCAGATGATGAGGGAATTTGATACAGCTATATTTTTCTACAAGCAAGGATGCCCCAAGCGAAAGAGATTAAAAAGTCTCGTTAACGAACGCTAATCAAGGATGTCTGTGTGTGAACTAGGTACATTTTGTATGTAACATAACAGATTATTACATTTTTGAATATTAACTAAAATAAATTGACCTACAAATAGGATTTAACTTGTAGAGTGACTTTTGTCGTTATGAACCTATAAGTTAGCCTGATATATACAGGGTGTTAGGGTAGACACCGTTATCCTTGAAACTAGTGGTTTGGTGTCATCTATATTATACTTTTTCTATGGGACTTCTCTGGATTTTTTTCGCGATTTCAAGGTTGGTGCCATAGAAAAAGTATATTATAGATGACACCAAACCACTAGTTTCAAGGATAACGGTGTCTACCCTAACACCCAGTATAAATATTTTTTAATTGTTGATAAATAAGTATCATAATCCAGTGAAAACAGAAAGTGGATTTATTAAAACTTTTATAAATTAATTAAATTATAGGTATGCGAAAATTACCGTTTTATCGCGTTTATCGTCGCAACCTTTAGCCACATTTATCATTGTATGAGGCTCATCTTACCGCAAGCTATCGATCAATTATTGAGTTAAATCGCCACGAAATTGCTTATCATTTAAATCGTTAATATTCGTTTAAAAAATGTTTAGTTATGTAAGTAAAAAAGGAACTACTTCGGGCAAGAGCTCAAAGTCAAATAATTTATTGTAATTAGGCCATTAAACGGTATTTTTACAAGAAAATTGATTCTAGGTCCTAGGTCTAAAAATTAGTTTCGTATGGAGAAGAATTGGCTAGAAACGCCACAGTTACAGCTCTTTTATAACATGTATATGGCACCGTATACATAATTATAAATCATTAGTTGATAATCTATAAACTGTTGAAAAAAAGTGAATTGTGTGAAATGGTTTAGGTTAGGTTACAACTGTGACCAACCACGCGCGAGCCGAGCGATCTAAGCGAGTGGCGCCGCTACTTCCAAGTGGCTCGCAGCTAGACAGGCTATTTAGTATTAGCGTAAGGTGGGTTACGATATTTGATACCAGTTCACAATTTTTCGTTTTCCCATGGATAGATTATAAACTATACGAATCGAAAAATAATGCGTTTTTGTTTGTTGCAGTTCACAATTTTTAGGCAGTTTATTATCTAACGGAAATAATACCGATAGATTATAAACTAAAGAAGTTCATAATTATATGGTGAAATATACAATAATTATAATTATATGTGAAGGAACACAATGTTGCTCCAGAGAGCGAAAAATTTACAGTAGCTATACAACATGATGATAGAATTTTGAAAAGCATAGGTCTAAGCTCTTGTACTTACAAAACATCAACAACTATGTGGCCATAGTTGTTGATGTTTTGTAAGAACAAAATATATAGATATATTCATATATTCATAACAAAGTCTAGCAATATAACAACACAACTAAGTGAAAGTGAATTGGTCTAGGTCAAAATCTAGAGCGAGTTCCTGACCCTTGACTTTAAGTTATTTACTTGGTTTAACGACGTGTTTGTCCGACCCTTGAGACATTGTAATACTGGCTCTTGATTGGTCACAAAATAAAACTTGTTAATATAATTTCGGTAAAGACAACCAAGTGTAAGTTGCTTCCTTTCTTCGTATAGGTAGTTGTCTTATTTTTGTACCTACATGTGCCAAATAGTCTACGCCATTCTCCCGGGTAGGCAAATAAATGTACTTGTAAAATAGCGATATTTATAGCGATCTTATAGTGTAAACTGTGTATTACTTAGTTAACTCCCAGACCGCTCACAAAACCCAGCAAAATAAAATAATATTAACCTATTTTTTAACAAAATCCAGCCACGAATTCTCGCAGCCAAACGTTATTATTATGACCATTAGCCAATATTTGAATTATTCAAAACTTAACAACAGTCGGGCGTACGAAAGGGCACGAGTATGGCGGTGCTCGATATAGCAAAGAGAATAAAGGAGTTGTCGGTTATCTACGGAATTCGCGGCGCGGGCGCTGACTCACGCCGCGGCTGAACTGGCCCACCGGCCACACCTGACGATGCCAGACCCTGTCGAATTCCAAGTTTCATTTACCAAATACCCTTTAATTGACAGTTTACTGCCTATGCCTTTGTTTGTTTGGCGCTTCCATGCATCTCGGAAATTGTTGTGTCATAAATGGATTTCTCCGTGAGCTCGTTTCTCTTTGAGATATAAAGTCAGAAGTCAGAATATTCTGATAACAATGCTCCTTTAAAACGTTTATATTGAGTGAGTATTCCTATTTAGAGATTATTAACATCACCACGTCTCTCTGTTACTTTTTCCAAAAGAAATAATGAAGCAAATAGTTTTACTTTTTTAAATATTTTCCGTTTTTCAGCGTTTCTTGTCAGATTCTAGTGTTTGGTTCTGTAAATACACATGCTTATACTGGTCGGTAATCTGGCCTATATAAACCTATAGAAGCATAATGATAACAGATTAGTATTTCAATTAGTTACTGGCCATTATGTTGTTATAACTGTACAATAAGGAACTATGTGTTTCAATTATAATTATATTTGCATAAAAACATGCAATAAAACTGACAACTGTCACAGACTGAACATGGAAATAATGCCATAATTAAATGTCTTGGTCTAAGCCGCTGAAAATCGTTTGTGGGTATGACAGCCACAGATTGCATGCATGAAATTCACGAGATGTCAAATCACATAGAACTTAGGCTATTTGTAAGAAACACATATTCCGTTCAAAGTTAGCTAATGCAGGTTTGCACTGAATATGTGCCTGTTACTATGTTTTTATTTATACAACATTAGTTTTTGTTTATGCTAAACCAGAAAAGGGTCATTAAATCGCGAAAAAAAAATCAGCTGTTCTATACATTTGTGTTCACTTAAATCGACAAAATGTATGGAACAGCTGATTTTTTTTTCCTGATTTCTAGGTTGGTCCCATAGAAAAAGTTGTTCAAAATGATGAGTACAAAGACCCCTTTTGGGGTTTAGCATAAACAAAAACTAATGTTGTATAGGCCTGCGACCCTGTATCGCACGGTTTTTATTACTTGAAAAAACTTGGAGATTTCTTTATTATATATAAGTTTAAAAAGAATATATTATACACACATAGACGTTCCGGAATAAATTCTCTAAATGACAGTGAAAACCGCATCAAAATCCGTTGCGTAGTTTAGAAGAACACAACGCGGTCACACAGACTGACGCGAAAAGTGACGTTAAATCTTCTTTTCGTGTGGTTAGTGAGAGTTTTAAAGCCGCCCAAGGGTCTGACTTGGCTTGACATGCCGTGGAGAAATGACTCTAAATAATAATAATAGTGACTTTAATTTATTTGTATAGTAAACTAGCTGCGCCCCGCGGATCACCCGCATAATACTCGATCCCGTGGGAATGTCGGTATAAAAAGTATCCTATGTCCAATTCCAGGTCATGGTCTACCCATGTAGCAAATTTCATCCAAATCCGTTCAGCCGTTTTAGCGTGAAAGCGTAAGAAACAAACAAACTCACTTTCGCATTTATAATATTAAATAAATCGTCTCTTGTTATAAAAGGATCTAGTTGGACCGAAACCAAACAAGAATATATCTAGGTATATTGACAAACGTTACAAAACTAAAACAGTTATAGGTAGGTACGTTCTGCCGATTATGATACAGATTTCATATCGAATCTTACCGATAATGAAAACTAAAACTTTCCAACATTAGTTCGCTTACAAACCTTATTGTATACGTGATAGAAAGAAAGATAGCATCAACTGCATCAATCAAAATTTCACTCTTCCCGGGCACACCAAGAAATGAGTTTTGTGGTCAAACAATTGATTCCATCGAATCCGTACGGTGGTCACTGATTCTTAATTTCACACTGAATTTATATATCACGATGGTTTTTATAATCTTTTGTGTAAAATGTACTAAATTAAATTGTGCCCACTTGCCTGTGTAGCGTGACCACGCGTCTAATGTGTGACGATAGAAATCGCGTTCACTGAGTAATAAAGTCGATTCGAAATGTAATCGATAGGTCCACGAATAAAATGGATTATGTAATCTGTGGGTTGCGTGTAAATATGTAATTAGAGACCGCGCCGCCACTGAAGTCCATTTGACGCGGCGCTAGTGTCTCCGTCATTGCACGACATTGCATGAAAAAAAAAATAGTTCCACAATTTTCCGCGGGCTTTCTTTCGTAGCGCGCACTCTATATTCGAATTGAAAACAGAATTCAGTAGAGATTTTGGCAGAATAGTAGAAATTAATTGAAGTGTTTGTGAGTGAGAGTAGAGCTGGTCCAGTGGTAGCAGCCCCGACTTATGAGTTCTATGTTGTGGGTTGGAAACCAGGCAGGCAATTTACTTTGTGTAATTTATTTCATCATCACTGCTCTCAAAATGGTGAAGTGAAAAACATCGCGAGGAAACTGGCATGTCCTAGAACCAAAAATTCAAAGACATGTGACATCTACCAATCCGCACTGGGCCCGCGTGGTTGATTACGGCTCACTCCCTCTCACAGAGAGGAAGCCTCTGTCCTAGGAGTGGCATCGTTAAAGGCTGATTGATTATGCTTATGGAAACATAAAATTGTTATGAAGGGCACATTTCTGTTAGTGCGAATCTCTGAAGTACAGTAATAAATTCAGCGAAATCATAAACAATGATTTCTCGAGAAACAGCAAATTGGCATAATAACGACGTTAACACATTAAATGAAGACATTCCGCGAATTTATTTCGGACCTCGTGTCGTACGTTGAATGAAGAAATCTGAATCAGGAAGATAATACAAATAAATAAAACGGCAATGTGGGCAAAGATTGTATCACGTACGAGCTCGCAAACTGACTGTATCAAGACCAACTGACCACAGACTTGGGAAATAGAGAACTTAAATTCTGTTTTCGTTTTCGAAACGCCATGCAAACTATTTAATACGAGTACCTAATTAATAGACACTAACTGTGCCCTGCGGTTTCACCTGCATAAGTCTCGATCCCGTGGGAATATTGGGATAAAAAGTATCCTATGTCCAATTCCAGGTCATCGTCTACCCATGTGCCAAATTTCATCCAAATCCGTTCAGCCGTTTAGCGGGAAAACGTAACAAACATGCAAACATATAAACAATCAAATCTTTTCGCTTTCTAATTTTATTAATCTTTTCTCTCTTTATTATTAGTTTAGAATTGAGAGGTACAAAAAATTCATTGCTTAAAAAAATTAAAATAAAGTTTAAATACTTAGTTAAATATTTATGTGTATTTTATGTAAGAAGTTATCACAGTAATAGTTGTAAAGGAATGATGAAGTTGTACAGTTGTTTATACATTACGTTTCCTATTCACCGGAAAAAAAAGAATTTAATTTGATTACCTGCTACGCGTTGGTGTCATTTCTACCCGTTTCTTCAGACTTGCAGTGTTAAATCAGATAAACAAGATATCGATCAATCCATCAGGCGATTTTATTAACGCCATAAATTTTCGAAATTATTTCTCTCAGGTGAAAATCGAGGGCCATCGCAATTGGCCTGTAATGTTGCAACTAAAGTAAATTATAGTTGGTTGGAACGTTAAGTATAGAGGATCAAATTGCCGCATCTCTGCTTATGCCCGAAATTGCGAGCTGTATAATTTGGGTCACATTTTAGGCCGCGCCGAAGATGGTGTGCTCTGAAACCACAATGAGTTTTCAAAAATTAAGTAACTGTACATTAAGTTAAGGTTATTTGTTTTTGTATTTCCTTGCATACGATTTTCGGCGTAATTGATAAATTATGCCCAATTCAAAGGACTAAGTGCGTAATTGTATAGCCATGCACGAAAATGCAAAACGCGTAGGTATCATTTCGCATTTTCGTGCTTATTGCGAAAGTCGAACACGTCCATCGATCAAAAATACATTCTGTCAAAAATCTAGACTTGCGGCATTGCAACACTGGTAACTGGTAGCGATTGTTCAGCAAAATTCATATTCTCCATTTTATCTGTTTTGGGCTTACGTAAGGAAGTTGGTTGTCGTTGATTATGGGCCATTCGTGCGCGCGCGACGCTTGCAGCGATCCCGCTGCGTACGACATGCCCCTTACTGAATCTCATTGGAATCGGGGGAGCCACTATAAACTACCAACCTCGAAGTCTCAAGATTCAAAACCCAGTACATTGCGGGGTTTCAATTTTTAAACAAAAACTCGTCAAAGAGAAACGCAAATGTATTGAGCTTTTGAAATTCCGTTTTTTGACGGTGGGTGTCCGATTCTGCTGGTCTTGTGTTCTAATTTTAGATGCAATTGACTCTCGATTTCTGCGGTTGCTTCAGTTTATGTCGTCCTAGTTCAAAGTGGGTTGGTTTTTGTGTTTATTATGATGGCTCGATGCCGCGATAAGTTTTTTTTTGGCACTTTTTAGGAACCAAAATGCACGTCACAAAAACGAATAGACAGAAAAAAGTGATGCTACCATGTTTACAACCACAGTAAAAGTTCGGAATAAGATCTTGCGTGGGTCTGGGGCATACATAGTTGAACACAGGTTTGTCGTTCCTTACGACAGTATAACCTACCCCCCAGGAATCAAAAGCATATTGCAACAGCAAAAACTAAAGCACTAAATATTACAACACTGTCAATTTCCATAATAACCAAACATAGGCAAATACAGGACACCTGAACTACTTTAACACTATCACCAAGTCACATAGCGGAGTATATCTATACATCTGCACTGGTTGTAAAGTTGAGCTTTTAGTAGCCAAGCCGACAAACCTGGCCAGATGACCTATGATATATTTAACGCGGGTAGGGGCAGGGCGTGGCGACGCGTGCGCAACTAGGCTTCGAGGGGGGGAGAGGGGCGCGCGGGGCGGACACTGAAGGGACAGTACGATTAGACGATGGTGTAAGGTATAAGCGGGAGATAAGTTAGGCTTTAGTGGTAAAATGAAGTACTGAAATTGCAAGAGTATGGGGTTATAGTGAGAAGATTCTTAACCGGGTGGATTAATGACGTTAAGGCGGTTTAACGGTTGGTTACACTGCCTGGGTATGATAACTAGAGTCCAGCATGTTATAAAGCAATTTTAGAGTGGCATTTTTCGGTTTGTCCAGTTGTGGACACTGATATGAGCGATATGATATAAAGTATGGATATAAACTAGGCCACAACCAGAAAATCGCTACACTATTCTCACTACTCACAAAAAACTAAAATCGTGGTAGATTAATATTACTAACTTGTAATGATTCCCGAACTTTAGGGCTACATACAAGCACTACTAAGTGTGAAAGGAGCATTGACCACCACGACTGGTCACTGATTTCGGAGATTTCAGATCTTTAAGTCAAATTTTCCTTATCATGCATCGTTCCTTCAGCAGCCTTCAGAGATATTCCAATTTTAAATTATAAGACAATTTAAGATTAAATTAGGAAGGGCACTTCCCAAGTTCCAAAGGCTCCAACATTTTGTGACAAGTGAAGGAAAACCAAACAGAACTTCCAAGTAAGTAGGTATAGTTTACATAAAAGTTTTAACGGTTCGAACAGCCTCTGAATTTGTAAATGTTTGTGGGGTTGCGAAGTTCTGTAGTCATAATGATCTTAGAAACGTGGCCTTGTTTACTCAAATACGCTTGACCGCTGTATCTCGTACCTTGTTCTCTATGACAGGAAGAGTGGTGTCGGCTCGGGCCGTCGTGCAGGCATCGCGGCGGCTATTGATAAATCATCGACAGCCACGCGCGCCCCCGGCGAGCTGCGCAACCGTAATACACGCCGCACTCCTCAGCAACACGATGCCAACCTGGTTAGAGAGATGACCAGGAATATGGCAACTATTTTTCCTTGCTGACTAAGGGCTAAAAGTCTAAACCGCAACGCATAGAGGCTCACTACTACCTACAGTGTTTGAGTCCAGCGATACAATAGCAATACTCCAGGAATGAAAGGATCAGTTTAATGAATGTATAAAATAACTCTCGTGCTCTTTAAGACTTGGGGAGAATTGAAGGAGTAAAAATTTACTCACAATATATTATTTTGGGGCGGTTTGGAAAGATAGAAGATTGGTAACATTGCAGAGTTAATTTTGACGGTTTTGTCATGCTGGTCCAATGGCAATTGGGTTAAAAAAAGTACGATTATAATAAAATAGAAGCAATAATTTTAAAATATCTCGATTGAATGTAAGAAAAGTCTCATTATAGACAAATTTTGCTCCCAAGAAAAGTTTCGTAGTAACGATCTAAACGTTGGCAACCCTACATAGAACTTGAACAGAAAATAAAGGTTAATTAACACCATTTATAAAACAAATCACAAGTTAATGTTTCTAATTAGTGTTAACGCAAATTCTCGGAGCAATATCGAGTAATTTAGAAATGCCAAGGGGTGCATCTCTGCTTCGTATCTATCGGGAATGTTAGGCGGCTGCGTAGGCGCATGACAGCCGCATGTCTTAATTAACCCAGTGTACATCTTATTAGCCATGTTCTGCTTAATTGCAGCCTTAATCGAGTCGGTAAAGGTCAAAGGTTTTCGGTTCATATAATGTATTTTCACTTAATTTGCCCGAGTCGTGTCGTGGGCTCTGATTAAATAATATGTAATCTAGGTATTTGAGCATGTAAGTATAGTTAGTTATAATATTATCTGCTATTTTTACGTTCATTTAAATAATCGCTAATGTTTTAATGACCAGCATACCTAACGTTAGTAAATCGATTTCCATTTGAGAAAAACTAGTTTTAGCAGCGTTTTCACCGGCTAAGATTTTTCCTAGTTTCCGAGGACTTTTGTAATGTCATGTTTTTGAAGTTAAACATATTACAAGCGGCTACACTTTCCTAACTCCTAATAATAGGCTCAAAATCGGCCCAGCTCAAGAAGACCACCATTACTAGCCAATAAAGCCTTCTTCCTTCAGATTGTCTAACTCTTTCTACGACTGCGGAGTGGTCATAAAAAGAAGCATATCGACGAGCGATACCATCGCTTAGTGACTTACCGGCTGGCACCACCATTATTTGCAAAGCATCGCATTGTAGATGTACGCACACTGGATCTGGTTAAGTTAGAAACGAAATGAAAGGAAATGATTATTTTTTAGTCTGTAAATACCTAGTATGTTAGTCACTTTTACTCGTCATATTATGAAATAGTAAAAATAAGCTAGATGAGATCGGCGTTTCCTATCTGACTACTCTGAGAAGAAAGGCCGAAACAAACTCAGAGGTTGCAGTCTCGTTTAAAGTCCAGACATAATCTTGGTCAAGCCGTATGAGGACCATGTAGATTAGCGATTGATTAGATGAATTGGAATTTTAGGACGTAATCTGAGTTGTATTCTGAGCTCGTGGCTAAATAATAAAAATTGATCGGAGGTTAAGCTACGCAGCGGGGTCGGTTCGGCTTGACACATTCTTTTTTTATCAAGGGTAACCAGTTTTATCAAGGGGTATGTGTGTGTTACCCAGTAACTGAGTTGTGGAGGTCAGATAGGCAGTCGTTTTATGTAAAATACTGATATTCAGCTCCGCCCGGTTAGACTGGAAGCCGACTCCCACATAATTAGGGGAAGGCTAGGCAAAACGATATTCTGAGTTTACAAAGATGAAATTAGAGTTGACGTTTTGCATTTAACTTTTGTGTACTAATTATTTAAACTCAAGTCTGATTTTTCACTTGGTGCGACTTGAGTTTTGCTTAACGTAGATACTTACCTATTTAACCCAATGTCAGGGTAATGTTCTCTTCTCACAGAAGAAAAACCGAGTATCATAACGTGTTGAAAATGTGTCAGACTATATAGCCCAGATTGAGTTTATTAAAATAACTGCATGGTCAGATTACAAAGCAGAATTCACTGACCCTAATGATTAAACAGGAAGTTAAAAGCTAACAACATCTGAGCAAGAATGAATTGAAATACCCACAAAGACCACCCATTCAGGGTAACGATGAATCATATTGTCTTATACAGTCCCGTTTTAAAACATTTCTAAAGGAGGCCCAAACACCTTAAAGGCACAATACCAGTGCCATATCTAGGTAGATAGATAGTACATCTCTCTGGGCCATTATTCTGTAGCTTCGGAGACTAATGGGCCATCATGGCTATAACTCAGGCCAGGCTCATTGTCCACGCTCGCACTCTCGCGCTATCTATAACGTAGGACAAATTTATTAATGTTCGACATTGTAACGGTTCTTATTAATCTAATACTATATCTAATTTGATGTACTCGCAGCTGGATTTTAGTATCACTCGTGCGATCTAAGTTTATGGATTGGTTATGGGGATGTAAGTGCGGTTAAACTGAAGCTATCTGCGCCCAGGCGACGGAAGAGAAGTTCCAAGAGTCATTTTTATCATCCATAAGTAGTTTCTACAGATAAAATAAGCCTAGAAAGGAATTTCATAGGCGTAGTTCGCCATCATCATAATTTGATGCGGTAAATTGGTAAGCCAATTATGAGTAAAAACTGGGAATATGCATGTGATTCAAATAAGGGTCAAGTAATTTTTCGCGTCACCACACCAAGCGCCAAATGGAGGGCGTTTAAAAAGCCCGAGTCGGTGGGCCATTTTTTTTTTACTACTTTTTAATTGCAATTTTGCCGTATGTGTGTGAAAGTGCAGGAGCTCTGGGTACCGTCTAAGATAATGGCGGATTTGGAAGAGTGAGTGTGTGTTATGTGCTGACGCTACTTATCTTCACGTACACACTTTGTACTTTTGGTTACCAAAAGTGAAGCGCGCATCGCTTCGTGACATAAAAATACTTTAAATTGGTATCTAAGTGTCTTCTTAATCGTGAGTAATTATTCTTCTAAATAACTTGACTAGGAACGAATCTTTGAAACAAAGTTGATCCTTTTTTGTGAGATGAAGCAACTGATATAGGTAGTTGGTGTAGTAACATCTAGGAAATGTAGATTTACATATAGAGCCTAGTGATTTATTTATTCATAAAGGTAAGATATGCAGAATACCGACCGCTTTCATTTGGTTACTGGCCGAGCTAACTAGTTGTGAAAACCTGGCCCTTTGCAGGTGTCAGATTACCTACTTTAATTAGTTTAATCTGGATCTATAGATGTACCAATATGAAGGGAAATTAATCCTTATTCACAAAAAAAATCGAGGGACCAATGGTTACTAGGTACTTATTTTCATAATAACACTATTTCCCCCAAGACCTTCATCTTGGGGGAAATAGTGTTATTATCAAAATCTTCAAGTACCTACCAAAAAAATGAGATTATTTTCTTTATGTAGGTAGAGGAATGATTCTGATAATTGTCTTCTCGACATATATTTTATTTAGTTTTATTTAACTACATTCACAAAAAAACAGTATTACGTATTTCTTACATATGTTGATCATCACCCATCTTAATTGTAGGATTTCGCAATTATGTTAATCTTGGTGCAAATTAAGCTTTTTATCATAAATCTTATAACGTCACAATAATGAAATATTTACTATTCTATGACAATCCTCAACACTTCGACTTCACTAAGCCAGTGTTACAGGTTACAGATCTATTTTTAATTGTAATTAATCATTTTAAAGCCGTTGTTCCGCTACCTCAAAGTTGTTACAAATTGACTTGTACATCTGATTTCATTTAATTGATTAATTACAATTTAATTTACAATATGTCAACTGATTCGTAATCAATCATTTTGTATAGGTACATTTATAATTATAATTTTATTTTAAATCGTAGCATTTAGTTTGAATGCTTCCGTATGCGCTTGAGAGTACCTAAGTATTTGAAGTCTGTGGATGACCTTCTTAAGCTGCTATAAGCTGACCTGGCATTGTACGGATATCATATAAAATGGGAGATCAGCATAAACTGGAAATGTATAGCTTGACGTGTAGCCGTGTGTACCTACCTATTCCAGGATCTGCTGGAAGTACTAGCAGACCAAGAGTCACTTCTAGTTTTTAAGTATACACCTGGTGCTAAAAATAACTGGTAAAATACTTGGAGGAGGATGACTCATAATCGGAAGAGTGGGCTCTCTAGAGGAGGCTTTTGTGAAAACGGGAGACAATTTCAATATCGCCGGTGTCAAATAATTAATGTATTTAAGTTTGAGTACTCGGTCGACCGAGCTCGGGTGAAAATAGAGAAAAAGATTTTTTCCAGAAATGAGACCTAGCTAGATCGATTTTTCACCCCCGTTTGCAGCTTTCATCGAAATTGTTAGAGCCGTTTTCGTGAAAACAAATAAATATATTATTATACCTACAAATATTGCTCATTTAATAGTATAGCATAGGATAAGTTACGTATTAAAGGATAATTATTATGCACTTGCTGCATCCTCAGGAAAAGTCTCTCTGCTGGATGGTATTTTTTTGCCGCTCGTGCACACGCACACGCGCTTTGCAGACACGAGAGAAGAATACAGTTAATAATGCTTTCCCTTTCTTAAAAACATCGTAATTAGGGCAAGATTTACAGACCGCACTTTAATTTACTAAGTAAGTGTTTTATACGAATATGAATCTTATCCTTATGAAAATATTCTTCATAATTTGTATAAATGTGAGTAAGCGTTTTATATACGAATATGAACATTAATATAATATAAGAAAATGAAGTTCACATTCGTACAACGAAAAGTCAAAGTGCGGTCTGTGAATCTTGCCCAAAGTCAGTATAAAATCCGTCTGTACTTTAATGACTTTCGCTGATTGGTATGCGATGATCCAATAAACTTATTTTCCTCTCACAAATCAGACTGCAATACCAAATAATAATAAAAAACACATTGTCAATTACAAGGCAGTTTGTTCGTTAGATAATTGAATGGCAGCTGATAGTCTGATACCCGATTGATGTAACAGTATTTGCATGCTATAAACGAGACTGAAACCTATTAAAAGTGGTTCTTATCTGTACTTTCTATTTCATACACGTCATAGGCATCTGTTATACAACACTGTACGTGGTTTAATTGTCTTCGATCAGTGTACAGGTGGTCTGGCCTGGGGTAATTTTGATGTTTTTTTGTTTGTTTGGTACGTCATACTACAGAGGTGATACAATTATATTCAATTATATTTAGAGCAATTATATTTACTTTGCTTGGGTAGTTTTTGAGTTAGGTTTAATAATACGTATTTTTTCCACATATGATGATAAGTTCCTGTCACTGTTATTTATGTAGCAGGTATTCGTATTTGTGTGGGGTAGGTAATGCAACTAAAAAGTGAAACATAAATACTTTAGCGAGTCGGACTCGCGAACGAAGGGTTCCGTACCATTACCTATAAAAACGGCAAAAAAGTCACGTTTGTTGTATGGGAGCCCCCTTAAATATTTATTTTATTCTGTTTTATTTAGTATTTGTTGTTATAGCGGCAACAGAAATACATCATCTGTGAAAATTTCAACTCTCTAGCTATCACGGTTCATGGGATACAGCCTGGTGTCAGACAGACAGCGGAGTCTTTGTAATAGGGTCCCGTTTTACCCTTTGGGTACGGAACCCTAAACAAAGCACGGTCTTTCAAAAACACTACAAAGTGATAAATAACTTTAATTTGGGAAGTCGGTGCCTATTTCCAAAATTAAAATTATTTTTCACTTTGTATTGTTTTATTTTATTTATTGTAGGAATTAAGCTTGAGGTGAAAACAATTGCTTAATTAGTGACACTTACGTGGGCCAATAGCCCATATATACAAGGTGGAGACGACAATACAACAAAAAATAAAACTCCGTATATCTAATGACGTTCTCGGTCTACATACAAAAAATTAATCAAATATATCCAATAGTTTAGTTACGATCGCTAGTCAAAGATCGGCAAACCCTTTAGTCGGTCCATCACTACTATTTAGTTTGTTTGAAAAAATGACTTTTTTAATTTCCATGTTAGGATATATTTGATAGTTCCAAAATACTCTTATGCATTAGTATTGCCAGTGTTTTCATTTATTGTTGTATTGTCGTCTCCACATTGTATATTTATCAGCAACAGTATTTTTCTGTGTTCCGGGTCAAAAGGTATGGCGTTAAAAAAAAAACAGGCACTATAAAAAAATTAACTCGTCGATTGCATGGCCTCATCATGAAGGGCCCCATGCAGTGGTGCAGGGCCTTCGACGTCAGTCGTTTTGCCAGTCCATTACTGTAGGTATAAGAAACTGAAATGTCTGTTCGTTTACTTGTGCTCAAATAACCTGAAACCAACTGACCCAACGGGTGCGGTTTTGTTAAAAAAGCTGCGAATTTTAAAAACATTTTGTTTTTTTAAACCGCAGCAATTTGCCTGGTTGTGTGTCAAAGGAGCCATCGTCCTTGACGAGGAAGCCCTAAACTTGTCTACAAGGTGGTCCACGTCTCCGCTATGTTCTTAATTACTTTCGATGGCCTTACTCAACGAGTTGTCTCCGCTATAACTAATGTTGATGTCGCAAGGCGGAATGTTTGTCTCTTAGCGTGCGTATAATTTGTGGCCCCAGGTTTATGTTAGGTTTACGTTTGAGTATTGATTCGATAACTTATAAAAACGACGTTTACTAAACTAAATAATATTTAACACAAAACATAACTTGAATTGTACGCTTATTTTATTGCTCTAACTGTTGATTAAGTGGCGAACGAAACCGCGAGCTTCGCTAGTTACATTTCTTTTACCGAGTAGGTACCTAAGGTTTTCGAGCCCGAATCGTACTTTGTTACATATTCACCTTACTTGGAGCATAAATGAATAAATTTTACACGAAATTGGGGAAACACAAAGGACATCGAGTTTTTGTAATCCAATAAGAGATATCAAAGCCGTTTATTGGAACCGAAACCGGGTCGTTGGTAACATACAAAGACAGCCGCGGGCTTCAATCAGATCGATGCGTAACCCGAGCAAAATCGAAAGTGCAAGGTGAGGGCCGATGGTCGACAAAAACGTCGATGAGTAACCGGCCACAATGAGCCTGGACAATTAGCCCAACTAGGAAATAGCCGTTTGTCATCATAAGATGGCAAAAAGTGTTCACGGAGTTTATGTTGCGTGAAATTGGGTACGCTCTTTTTTCATGATGCGAGTACACAGTGGTCGTGAATGTCGCCTGGTACCCTGGTACGGAGGCAATGCGCCGGCGCCGATCAAATGTATTGTGTTGATGCTCTTGTTTGAATGTTTGCCAATCTGTCCCAGTTTGTGATACATCCTGTATCCGATTGTGATTTAGTTTTTGTCACATTGTCTATACCATTGTAGTCGTATCTGGAACAATTTGGTCACAAAGGTATTTTTTTAGACTTCTAGGTAAAAAGAACAGTGTAAGCTTTTTAAGCCTTTGTTTGTTTGATGGTCTACTTGACTATCTGTCTGTGACGTCATAGCACCCAAACGGTTACTTTTAAGGAGGTTTTTCATTGCGCTTTCACAGTTTACGGTATATATTTCAGTACTTAGATTTAATATACGCTTTTCAGCTTTAAAAAACACCACAAATCAACTACTATGATGGGTTAAGTTAAAAATATAGACAGTCATGGGAACTGCCGAACACAAGTGAAAACTTCAAACGTTGGAATAATTTAGTTTTTTACTCTTTCGGCGAATAATTCCGAATGCTTCGCGAACGTTATTTCGTGACGCACTATACCAAAAATCGCTCAACATGCATAAAGAAGTTTTTACTTAAAAAAACGCATACAGCCACTCAGATCAACGTGAAAAAAACATTCAAAATACAGTTAATAATTTGTTAAGCACACATTATACGAGTCTGGGATACCTTAAATGTATAATCTTGTTAGTAAAATACTAAACACGATTAATGCCCAGTAGCTTAATGCTGTTTAGTGTTAACTTTAGTCTTCCGCGTTTTCAAGGCCTCAGGAGACGGACAGATGGACAAAAAATGTCGCCACTTAATTATATAGGTGTAGCTATTAGCTAGGGGCACAAAATGAGACTGAGATTATGAAATAATGAATAACGGAGATGATAATGTGAGGAGCATTAGTTTCACAGGGATTTTCATCTGAAGAAAAGTATTTACGAGACTGAGAGTTGTGTCATTTTATGGGTGGTGTAGTAGCAATTGTTAGTACCTCTTTACATTTTTGACATTCTATATTTTTTTGACAGCGGACATGAGTTCTTAGAGCCGCGTTCAAGAGCTGTCAGTGTGGGCCAATATTCCGTAACAATAATGACACTGGCTAAGTACTCTTGAACGCGGTTTAGACGTGCTGATCTCGTTCAGTTTCATTAGTGAAATTGGTCCTTAGCCTGTCTAAGGGATCTCGCGCACTAGACGGCCACGACCACGACCAGTGGTCGCAGCGACCAGGTAAACAAACCGATTCAGATCGCGCACTTGGTCGCAACGGCCAACAAGCTGCAGACTAGACGGCCACGAGTGGCCGGAGTCGTGGCCGTGTAGTGTGCTCATCATTTAGAGAAATACTATGGAGCCCATTCAGATTAGGTACTAGAGGAAAATATATTAATGATCCCATTAGCGGTTTCTTAGATTGATCTTTTATTTAATAGCGCTAAAAGTTAGTTTCTAGCGTCGTTTGAAATGGTAAACAATTTCCTTTATATTTCATTAATTGCATGTAATTAAGTGCCACAGTTACAAACAAGGACACGTGTCTCAAACATTTAAAGTCAACGTAAAACACATAATGACCTGCATCTATTTCCTACCATTTAATTTTAGTTGAACGACAAAGCCGTCTGTTTGGCATGCAATTATCGTATCTATAGTGCAGTTATACTTCCTTGGAGGGTCAACAAAAGACCTTATTAGGTACAGCATTGAAGAATTCGCAGTAAATTACAAAGCTTAAGAGTGACGGGTGGCGCAAAGACGCAACAAGGTCAGACGTTGTCCAAAAATATTCAGTAATGACACTTTTTTTTAATCAATTGGTCACAAAGTTTGCAAAACAAGCAAAAAGTGTTCGATGTACGTTTTTTGTGCATCCTGAAAGTCATAGTTATTTGTCACAGTCTAGGTTAGACGTCGACGTGGATAGGGACTGGTCGGGTTCTTACGTCAATCGCTTCAGTTCTTGAAAGTAATTCTTGTAAATACGATTTACAAGGTTCTTTTAATATGTGTCATTTTCCGGGAAAATCGAATTTACATCAGTGTCAAAAGTCCTAAAACACACCTTTCCACTCTTATTTGTAAAGATGCAGAATAAAATCTCCAATTTGTTGTCATTTATTGTTCTTAACATTGAAAGTTGTCGAAGTTTCATATCGAAAATGAAAGGGATATTCTCGATACCATACAAGCTTGCACTCGATTGTTTTATTACATTTTATCATACTGTAATTCGATAAAAAAACTCGTCAACACCCACAGGACGGCCTTGTAAACAATGCATGATTTTTATTTGTAACAAAAAATGTATGAAACTCATATAACATGTTGAATTATATCTTACGTCTAGTATTATGTGTGAAGTAGTTAGAATTATTTATTTGCATATTCATTGGGCTGATTGTCCATTTTAGGACATCTGTCAGATGTGCTTTGTCGGATTATCTATACTTAGATACCACCTTGATAAAAGCTAAAATTATATTTTTGGTATCTAATAGACGTTTCGTTGCTATAAAGAACAGGGTCGTGTGCGGTCGGGGAAACGAAGTTCCTTCTGACGTATGATTTAAAACAAAAAGAACTGCGTTCCAAAAACAAAAACTTTTGACACTTGAAACTTGCGGGCAGACTTGGGGCATAACGCTTTTTCCTCCGTGAAGATTTCAAGCCGCGTTAAAGAACTTTGTTTCAAAAATTGATGCTACCTAAATATTTTTTTATTTTGTTTGACTTATATATTTTTTTATATGTAGTGTTTTCTTTATTCTTTATAAATTCAGAATTCATAAAGAAATGTTGGTATAAATATGCGTCGGAATAGGTAAAGGTATCTATCGCTCTATAATATCGAAAAACAGTAACAATCTTATACATGATAGGGAACATAATCTATGGAGGAAACGAGCTTGAAACTTGGAAAAGGGAACTTGATATTTTGAAAGACGATACTGAAGTTAACTATCTTGATAGTGATGAAGCAGGAATAGGATAGTAAATTATGTCGATACTAAAACGTATATATTACAATAGGTATATTATGACAAAATGTTAGTGAACCTACAATAAGGCCGATATAACTTGGCAGTTCCGAACTTCGCGCAGTGGGCTGCACAGTAACATTTTTAGGAACCAAATGGTGACATGAGGCGAGTGTGAGACAGAGAACATGCGCGAAAGTTATATGCGCCTATATTCAGACCTGCCAAGTTATATCAGCCGTATTGTACAACAAGTCCTTTATAATGTTTACTTCTACATTCTTTCAGCTGAAAAAGTTTGTAAACATGTAGATAAAACTATCATATACCTACAGCATTACTGTTCGATTCCTATCTAAGACCGACACAAGCTTCTATTAATCCACTCTATTTGCACAACATCGCAATCACATTCACAAGCATTAACTAATTACATACAGACAAACATTAACATCTGCGCCAATAAATTCTAACAACCTTTATATTTTGTTGCCCAGCCAATTGCTCACTAATTATAATGGGTGAGTGTATTGATAGGAATCCTAAACTTCTACATGCATATTAACGTTATTTATTATTAGATTAATATGTCTTAGATCTTATCGCGCGTTTAAAGTAAGGTAGTTTGGTACCATCGGCGCGTGCGCATAGATTTACCGAAGTGATATATTTTGAGACCTTACATTTATCTTCCTTCCTTAATTTGTGATTAAATAACACTTAATTGCTTTATTAAGCAACTATGTAGGTTAAGAGTGTACTAAATATTTATTTGGCGCATTTATTTGCAGTTACTTAGTTTTTATTGATTTTAGTTTTCTAGATTCCTGAATTCATGTGTAAAGTATATTAGTGTGTGGTATATTCTTTTTGTGAAAAGAGCTTCAATTGACAAAAAATCAATTAAGCTTCGTATCTAACGAGAAATAATAATGTTAGCATTTTTTTTGCAAACAATTTTCGTTACGCTTTTACATAAAAATAGTGACATTAGGCAACAACATATGGTTACTATAAGCAGTGAGGCAGAAATCCTATTTGAAAAATATTTAAAAATAGAATTTTACTGAAATGTGTGTGAAAAATTTGAGAATTACGAAACTTTTCAGGTTGCCTTAACTTTAACTGGATTTAAGACGACCTGACGCTCAACAGGTGGTACAAATGTTACGTCAATCAGATTTACAGTCTCATTTTATTTGCCATACAAAATAATTTCATTTATTACGGTATTGAAGACCGCTTTGTCGAGACTCCAACTGATTTGCGATCAAAGGCTTGATTTAATTTTAATTTTAGTTCAGTGAGCACGTACTGCCATGCACGACTGAGCAGGACCTTGACGATTGGTCCTGTGGCACTTGATGTGACTTGCACAACTCTACTCCGCTATTTTTGATACCGGTTACTTGTCTTTATGATGACTTTACAGCTTTTTTTATTATATTTATGAATGTCATAATAAAAACCTTCAACAGAGCCTCTTTGTCGATCGAGGCGAATTGTGTCGTTTATTTATTTATTCAATCAGTTTTCAATATTACAGAAATGCAATCTTCTTCGGTTTTGATTATAATTTCGTCCGTTATAGGTGCGTCTGATTGCGTAATTGTTTCCATTTCTTGTTTTACGATAAAACAATTTTAAACCACAACACAAATGAATTCTTGTTTTGTTTTTGCAACTTTGTAACAAAGATCGTGTCTATGTGCACAATGCGGCTGAAACACAATATGGTAGCGGTATGGGATCAATGACATCATTTGACGTCAAAATAATGTTATCTCCCGGTATCGCCATTGATAAATCATGCAGTTTTATTACGACAGTAGCCAATAAACCTATTTGTTCGCAAACAGATTCACATAATCGGTCGCTAGTTGACAGATATGGAGCCCTAAATCATAAGATTATTTTCTTTGTAGGTATCCTGCGCTGGATTAGGAACCTTAAGTGAGTTGCTAAAAGTTCAAACTCGCTTATTTGTAAGTTGAACGTGTGTCCCTTGGGCGGTTATTTGGTCATAGCAGCAATTTTACGAGAGGGTCGGTCAGGCTAGTGAATAGATTGTAAATAACGTGGCTACATATAAAATTTTAGATGTTTGTTATAGGATCCGTAAATTATAAGCCTTGTAAAATGATCCTTGTAGTGTTACCATTAACTCTATTCTATAGGATATTAAAACACCGTTCGAAACTGTAAATTGAAATGGAACATAAAAATAAGATGAAGAATAAACAACATCGATGTAGAGACAGGTTTTCGCATCGATGTTGTTTATTTGCAGAAGTTATTTAAGTTTCTAATTACTCCTAACTTGAGAATATCTGTATAACCCAGGGTTGCGGAGGTCAAATGGCAGTTGCTTCGTGTAAAATACTGATTTCATCTGTTTAGACTGGACGCCGACTCCAACTTAGTTGTGGAAAATTCATAGGTTAATGAGGCCTCTACCTTCTGTTTATTTAAGTACCTACATAGAGAATTTTCATAATTTTCTCTTATTACCCTCGTACTTAGTTATTTTGCATGTTTTATTCATGTCATATTTTATAAATTACCTAACCAGGTGGAGTGTAGGTACCTATTGAATATATTAGTTAATTTTTATTTTCTTTTAAAACTTTTCTGTCATTTAATCTCCAAGCTTTAGTGCAAAATAGGTATCAAAAATCGCTTCTAAATCTGCAATTGTCGGTTGTCTGCACAAATCTGCGCGGGCGCATATGTGTCGTGGAGTCACGACGCTCGCTCCTCCGTGACCCGGCAGACAAATCGAGATGAATTGCCAGACTATTCCACGTATGCTGCTTATTCTGCCTCTTTGCCGGCAAACTTGTTAATGCCCTAAGTACGAAGCCCTTTCAAAACGTTAAGAAGTCATCTATGGTTGACAAATTAATTGTTTTGGTGGAAGTGTTTGTTTATGGAATAGGTACCAAATAGTAGATTATAGGTATCTATTGTGGGCAGTAATTTATACAATGTATAATTATGACTATTATGAATACCTGCAGCCCGTAATGGGTCTACAAGGCAAATTATAGACCCATTACGAACGTTAAATTATAACATCACACCTTTATCTTCTGAAGGGTTAGGCAGACGTGCACTTATGGTACACCCACATTTTTCAAATTATGTTTTATGTGCGAGCCTTTAGCCATCAACCAGGCACAAATCCAGACTTCAGGCTGCCAATGAGAAATTCAAGATGGAAAAACCAATAAACATTTTGCCCAACTCGGTAGTCAAACCCACGACCAATAATAAAAGGCTTTCTATTAATTCAAAAGCAACGTTTCCAATTTTTCGTCGCAATAGTTGCTTCTAAATCTAATTATGTATTAGGCATCTAAAAATAAACAAGAATGAATTCGTTCCGATCATTAGCCTTAGAAATCCAATTTATCAGTGTTACCAAATATTTTAGAAAATTGCTTACAAAACTGGTATTATATTTTTATTTAAGTATTTCGCCGAATTTTATAGCAGTATAACAATTTAAACTTTTTAGTACATTCTTAAATAATATCATCATCTTAGACCAAATAAAAAACCAAGGCTGCGAACAATACAGTGACGCAAGCCAAAACTACACCACCGCTCTGTGCATACACGCTCAAACGCACACATTTACAACCATTTACAATCAAACTACACCAAAATATGTGCAAACACATGTTTACGAAACCGGCCTCACGTCACTGTTGACAGCGCTCTGCCTTGGTTTTTTATTTGGTCTGAGATCATCATAGACATTTTAGACACTGAGGCCCGTATTACAGAACCTCACTCAAAACTCAAGCATTACTTAAAACTCGTTTAAGGCCTATTGATTGGTTGAGACCAGTTTTAAATAATGCTTGAGTCTTGAGTGAGGTTCTGTAATACGGGCCTGACTCCTGATACTATTGTATGTTTTGTTATGACCGATATTAGTGCCGACTGTATGGCGATGTCGATAATTCAGCCGATTTCAGCAGGTAATATTTTAGTTCTTACTACTATATGCAGTTAACTGACTGACTGTGGTTTGGTGGTAGCAAGAGCTACTGCTGAGCATAAGGTCATAGTTTTTAAGTTTTTTAAGGTTTATTGTTCGCCCGGGCGAACTCCGGGCTGCTATTGCCATGGCATGCCTATTACATGGGACTTAAACATAACTGGCGAAACATGGGTGTACTTAACACCTCTGCTCCCTTCGGGGATTACAGGCGTAATGTTATGTTACTTACCCACCCGGTAATTATTCATACAGCTCGCTTTTATAACACTGACCGCCGTAACATACATAATTTACCGACAGTACCAGAATATTATATATATATTATTGGCATAACGCGTTGTTTTCAAGGTGCGTTTACTGTGGCACATTATAAATATTATAATGATTATGGTTTATTACACACATGAGCTTTACTCGTAATCATAATGATAAGTATTTCCCGGCCAAATGTCCTTAGAGCTGCCGTATAAACATTGTCAGCAGTCAATTGAATGATTGCATTATAGATCTGCAAGAGGAAAAACATGGCTGAAGTTATGTGTTTATGTTTTTAGAGTACCAATAGGTAGTTAAAAGCTTGTGAGGATATACTTTTTATATGCAGTAATCAGTATATTGAATATTGATTGGTTCTTATATTATGATATCAAAGCACCTCCACCAGTACAAACAACATGCTACTCGGTTGTATTTGCAATTAATATGATTAGAGATGCATAAAGAAAGAAAGAAAAGAAAAAAAGGAAAGGAAAATAAGATTATTTTGTCACAGAAACACGAGCATACAAAAAGATAATTAACTCGAGTTACATAAAGACAAACCTTATGTCACCGGAAAGAAACAGAGACTTCATTTCTTAACGACAAATCACAATTGAATAATTTATTAATGCGTAACACACGATCAATCACAATCTGTTTGATTTTGACAGTTCAACAAAATTCATTGAGTTATTTACGTTGTTGAGCAGGCAAATGTTTCGAACATATGAAGCAATGGATTAGCAATATCCTTCAAAATGATTCAGATTGTGATTGATCGTGAGTTAAGCAATTAGTCTGCTGGGTCAGAACTTACGGTTAATAATATAGATATACCTATAAGTTTATATTATGTCACAAGAGATTTGTCCCTTTCCGACTTTGTTTGAAGGTTTCAACAAATACCGCGACACATATCACACACTGATGTCTTCTGGTAGTTTCCTGGTAGTCAGTTTTGATCACTAATTACGATCAATTAAAGCTCCCATCAGATTTTATTTATCCCCACAGCCAGGCAGACCTCGTTAACAGTAACTCCTGTTTATCACTACAACAAATCATATTTTGGAAACGGTCAGTGGTTGTTGTCATGTCGTGTTTAATCCCCTCATCCGTCTCATATGCGCAGGCGCAGTCACCGAGATAGCTTCTACTCCTGAGTGGAGATTAAAGGCTACGCCACACACTTACTTATTACTTATTAGGCTGGATTTTATCAGAATTACTTATTATGAAAGTTTTAAGGCTCTTCTTGGATATGTAAGTTGATTTGAATATCCAAGGTTCCGTATGTCTTTAGATTATATAGGCATGGGACAACATTCAGGTGACAAAATGTAAGCTATCGTTATGAATTTCCACTTGTATGTGTTGTTCGTTACATTACACGCTACCGTGATTTGTGACGCAATTTAGCTCTTGGACAAAGTAGTTGAAGAGATGCGAAAATCTATCGTTTCTTTATTTTATTGCAAAATTATCAATAATAAAATTATTTTATCTTATTGCAAAATTTAGCAATCGGTATAATAAGCGATACTTTTCCCAATCTTCTGTTCCAAAAATTCATCCTATCTTGACCCAGGTCAAGATTACCTATAATATTACTAATAATACTGCTGCACACACAGTAGTTTTATCACAGCAGTATTATTTTAATATTACTTCAGTGTAGTGTGTATACTCCTGTAAGCGGTAGTGCCCCCTGAACTGATTCACAGCTGCGCCCCTCAATTATACAAATTCTAAAGCCACCTGTAACGATCAATCAATCTGCCTAGCCTTTTCCCAACTATGTTGGGGTCGGCTTCCAGTCTAACCGGATGCAGCTGAATACCAGTATTTTACATGGAGCGACTGCCTATCTGAACTCCACAACCCAGTAACTGGGTAATACGATACCGCTTGGTTAGACTGGTTGTCAGACTTTCGGGCTTCTGACGATTCGTAACGACTGTCAAAGATCTACAAATGACAGCCGGGACCAACGGCTTAACGTGCTTTCCGAGGCACGGACGAGTCTCGATATGTGAAAATGGTCACCCATCCATGGACTAACCCCGGCAAGCGTAGCTTAACCTGATGGATCGACCCGTGCGGCTGTTATTACTTAGCCACGAGCTCCTCCGTGCCACCTGTAACGATCGACAGTGCATATTCCTATTAACAATGTGTCCAAGCCCTTAAGTGCGCGAGAAAATCAGAGAGTGGTCGAGTGGCCGCAGTTTCACCGCAATATCAATCAAAATCAAATCCGATCTTTTAATCCAGTTGACGGGCCGACGTTCTACCTTAATTAAGGATGTCGGCACTCGATACCTGTTCGTTTGAAGGTAAAGTTAATACGCACATTAACTGACTATCCATTGACCTCAGCTTTTACGAGTAAATGTTGAATTTCACTGGACTTTTTACTTGTCACGAGATACTTGTGTATAGGTTGATGGCGAACAATTTGTTGAATATAATGACCGTGGCTTACTCGCACTGAATTTGAAAAGAGTAGGTTTTTCTGGCATAAGAAAAAAACAAAAACCAATTGTACATACATAACGTATTTGTATAGTTAATTTTATTTAGGATTTAATTAGTTAAATAATAGTTAGTTGTATAAAATTTAGTTTTAGCTTATAATACATAATAATGTTTTATTAAAACCAAGAATGTTGTTGGGTTGGATATGGGCGATAGGTACACTTCCTACTCGAAGTTGGGAAAGCGATTGAGAATAGTCCAACCTTTTGGGAACTTTACCTGTTGACAGCGATGCAGACGAATTTTTTGATGGCCTTTGATTATTTCCTCCCTTTTCTTTATATAATTGTACATATTATTATTATTTAGTATTTTCAGTAAGTAAGGTTATTTTATTTCACATTTTGCATTAATAAACAAAATTAAGGAAAAAATATTTAATTATTAAATTACTTGTGTTTTTTCCATGTAAAACAAAAAAACAAAAAAAATATTGATGTTTTTCTCAAAATATTTCGCAGATGGTGTCCTGTCAAGATGTACGAGAGCTTGAATGACTGCGCAGTATGCGGCTTCATGTAAAGAGCAACCTGTCGATAATGACGTGACAGCCCTGCGCACGTCAGCTTTTCATAATTTATGTGAGTCGGCCCCCATGGGTCCTGACACCAACATAAAGAAACATTGAAATATGGAACAACTTTTTTATTTACACTCGAAATTAGTACTTCAACTCGTTGTCTTAACCTTAATGATCTTTCGCAAAACTTTTAAATGTTCCAAGCGAGAAATATTCTTGTAATTCTTACTAACGCTCAATTTAAAAGGAAAAACTTGAATTCTCCATTACATCGGTGGACTAACATCTTTCCCAGGATTCGAGGCATGTTAATAGCAGCGCGTAACGGCGAGAATGGGCCGATACCACCCAAACTTCGCATAGTTTCACATGCCGCGCATCACTCGCCTGCGCCCGCGCCGCGTGGGAATGTCCACATCGAACACATTTTATTTGCCCGAATTACTTGGGGGGGCTCAATTAATTATCGCACGCCACTGACATTAACTGCAGCGGATTTTTTCACTTTTACGTAAAATAACGAAGCTCTGAGAATAAAAGCCGAGGTAATTTGCTCGCTCGTCTGATAAATTGGAGTAGGGCAATATTTCGGCCCTTCGGGGCGACGGTTTCCGACCGAGAGAGAATTATTGTGATTATATAACGTAGCTCCAGTTTGGTTCCGAAGCAATTATTACAGGTGCAACGTGCACTTGTCTCGTTTTTGTGACGAGAGCTGAATAATCTACGTTAAAATTTTATAAAATTTCGTCTGTTTACGCAACGGACCGCGGTCAGTTTAGTCTCTGTACGGTCCGGCCACGAAGTTTCGTGGATATTAATTCATGCATCATGGAACATTATTTATTCATTGACATGATTATTAATAAGTGATGTTTAGATGTGATAAGACGATATTTGTGGGTGTAAGTTATGTCGTAAGGTGTCACGTTCGTTGAAGTTTTCAAGGGCGATGTGCCGTCAAACTAGTTTGGTCATGTAATACACGCCTTACGATTGTAAGGCTTCAGCTACATCAAGTGATGAAAACTTATAGGTACAGACAGATTTTCGACATCGATAAGTTGTTAAGTAATAAAATAATTTAATAAAAAAACATTTTTGAAACACATTTTTTTACTAAGATTGTATAATTAAGATAGGTATAGATAGTGCCATCGCTCCGTACTAAAGTAAAGCTTACATAGTAAAGTAAACGTGGAGTGGGGCGCGTCTTCTTGAATAGGGTTTCATTTCCGATGCTAAAGTAAGTAGTAGGTAGACTCGCGACAATCTAAGAAGTCCGTTTTGACAGCTATAAAAATAAATTGGTTTCTTATAAACTGATTCTCGAGACATATCGATTGAACATATTTAGAGATTTTGTAATGGACAACTTATCTACATTGCTTAAAACTGATTCTTAAGCCTTAACGTTTTATTACATTTACTAGAACGAAACATCAAAACGGTTTTCTTAGATTGTCGCGAGTGTAGTAATTAATCTGAGAATTACCCCTACGAATTTTTAAACTACTTAGGTATTTAATTAACGATTTAAGTTCAAAACGATCAGTTTTATCATTAAAAACTGTTATGGATATCACTGAATCACTTACGTATCAATTTCGAAACAGCTACTTATCCTTCTACCCGGAAATATAATTTTCATCGCTACTCATTAAACACAAAAACAAAAAAGAGTTTCTTAATTAAGAACTCATAAGCAATTTAAAAATATCATAAGTTAATTACTGGTATATAATACTCGTCCTCCAGGTTGTATCAAAAATGTATTTATAATTAAATAAATCATCTCGCGGTTGAAAAAGTTGTGTAATTAAGGATCTTTAGCATCAACGCAGCGTGTTTTGTGTTCATTATGTCAAGTTTCGGAGAGGAAAGCTTTTGTCACCGGACTGGGAGTTGGGGACCTGTAATTTGATAAAATGTTGTGGGCTACTTTTAAATTTATGCCTTGGCTAATAACCAGGGGAAGAATTTTAGTATCATTACTAAACAATGATAAACAAACGTGCCCTTTGACTTACTTTTTTACGACACTTTCATGATTGGTAAAGGGCCCTTTCGCAACTATGTTGGGGTCGGCTTCCAGTCTAACCGGATGCAGCTGAATACCAGTATTTTATATGGAGCGTGTGCCTATCTGAACTCCACAACCCAGTTACTGGGTAACACGATACCCCTTGGTAAGACTGGTTATCAGACTTTCGGGCTTCTGATGACCCGTAACAAGCCGTTGGTCCCGGCTATCATTTGTAGACATTTATCTACAAATGACAGCCGGGATCAACGGTTTAATGTGCTTTCCGAGGTACGGAGGGGTCTTGGTATGTAAAGATGGTCACCCATCCACGGACCGACCGTGGCAAGCGTATCTTAACCAGATTGATCGACCCGTGTGGCTGTTATTTCTACACTTTGGCAAATAAATATCGTATAAAGGCAATATCAAAACTCTTATGGTAATTTATGTCCAAATTATGTTCACACGCGTAGTTGAAATGATTTATACGGGTGCGATGTGTCCACGACAAGAATAAAAATAAACCAAACAGTCGTGTCGGAGGCCTGACACCGGTAGCCGACACCTTCGCTAACACCTTTACTTCACCAGACCGACACACTGCACTTAGTATTCACGTTTTGCCAAGATTTACTGTTAAAGGAGACCCTGCTAAAATATTAATGTAAAGACCAACCTCAAAATACTCGTAGCTACAGGCAATTTCCCTTATACATGCAACTTTAATTTCGTCTCATTACCGCTACAGCGAATCGCGGCGATGTTTGTCGATGCGCTACCGATTCCTACCTTCGAGATATCGAACAAACCATCCAATAAATAACCAAAAATACCACCGCAGATTAAGTGATTATTAAGCACAAAAAGCGTGTAAAAATTACCACAAAAATTGATAAGAATTTCTTTTGTTACTTCAGTGGCCAGTAAATTGGTGTGCTGCATTACCGCTTAAAAAAACCGCCTCAAAAGAAGGGCGACGTTGCAAAACCTTGGAGAAAGGTAGCCTCTTTTAATAAAGGCGATCGGCGAATGGACTTATTTAAAGTCGCAATAAAAGGAATGCCTTAATGATGCTGACGCCGATATTAATATTGGACGAAGTCGTCTGGCAGGCTCTTCGGTTAAATGTAGTTATAAATTACGTTTTTGGAGTTGTGCGCTTGCGCGGGGCGGCCGTGGGGCCTCGTCTGCCCTTTCCACTTGTTGAGCGCTGTTACTGTCAGTTCCACACGTTGCAACGCTTTTGTTATTTATTGATGTGTTCACATAATTGTATTAGTTAGGCATCGAGGCGTGGGTAGGTACTTGATTTTCATGTGGGCCGAATTCATGTTTCCAAAAGTAAAAACAAATGAATTCTTTTGTATTGTTTTTGTTTTTGTAATGTAAGCCAGTCTGTAGTACACCTAAGGTAAAGTAATTACGCAGGAACTAAAAGAAATAAAACCTTGTACAGATAAAGAAGGCATCGAATCGTGCTTTATTCTCTTCCACAATGAAACAATAAAAATGCAGATGCAATTGTAATGGCTACAATAAATAAGTATATTTCATCGTAAATAACGAACGACCCTTGAATGCTCCGGACATAGTGTAAGATATATAAATTAAACAATAATTCAGAAGCTTTTATTTATTTAAAATAGGTGCTAGTTATTTATTATTCTCCATTAAATGATACTACAAGTTTCCATTATAATAAACTATGGTATAAAAAGATTGACGCACATGAGCTCATGAATATTATTAGTAGATTTTATATTTTATTTGTATGGTCAATGCAAATAAGCTTCGCAACAATTTATATTGAGCGGCCATGTCCTCTGATCGATAATTTGCGCATATTAGCATATACTTAAAATTCTTCGATATTTTAATGCTTTATTGCTTCATAAGTACCCAAAAATGAAGCAATGATCTTCGATTTTCGAAAGTACTGGAGCGAATTACCGCTCAGTACTTATTACTTATTATAGGCACTACAAAGTATCTTCCTACATCGCACATGATATAAACAGTTTCTCAGAAAATCATATCGAACATCAATTTTATTGGTGGATGATTACGTTCGAGATTGTGAGTGCTCGAGAATAATTTAATGTAATTTTTACGAAAATGTCGAATTTAAAGTTATCGAGATTAAAACATAATCAGACGGCTGGCGGTTACTACGTGTCGGTCTCCTGTCCACGTCGAATTACAAACTGCTCTTGCACGTTGCAAGCTTTGGATTTTGGACATTATTCGATGACTATGTATGAAAAAGAAAGATAACAGGGGTAATACCTACAGGGGGGTTATTTTTCCTATCTACCTAGTTATATGCAGTTTTATACACTATTTTTCCTGAACTCATTTATAATCACCGAAGTCCAACCCATTAAATAAACTATAATACTGAATCTTACGTGTAAGCCAGTGAGCCTTTTCGTTAGTTTTCTCGAAAAAACCAGTGAACCGATTTTCACGAGAATTTGTGAAAAGCCAGCTTACCACCTACTTAGGTACCTACCTGAAGAAGAATACCTATTTTTTGTTTCGGTATTTTGTTTGTCTATACGCGACATCGGTAACTAAGAAAAAAAAAACATTCTTCAAATCTTACATTTTCTTTTATCGAACCTGATTTTATCTAAGCAATAAATCATACAAATTAATTTATAATACACTTGTAACGCCACTGCAATTAATCTCAGTCATTAAGGATTATCTCACACTGTCATTGAAAACTCGTATGTGACACGTGATAAGAATCTACTTATAATTATACTAGCTTTTGCCCGCCGGTTCGACCGCGTCGTGCTCGGATATTATCCCACGGGATCGTACTACCGGGATAAAAAGTCTCCTATGACCTAACCCAGCGTAGCACGCGATCAATAAAAATCTGTTTAATTTGACAGTTCAGCAACATTCATTGCGTTATTTACGTTGTTGAGACAAATTTTTCGAACATGATTGACCCATATCCTTCAAAAGGATTCAGGTTATGATTGATCGAGTGTTACGCAATTAGGGTGCAATCTATCTGTGTTTTTCATCGAAATCTGTTCAGGTGTGACAAGGTAACAGACAGACAGAGATACTTTTGCATTTATGATATTTATAGTTCGATAGATTCAAGAAGTGATCACAGAGAGGAAGTGTGGAGTTGACCTTATGTTGGCATTACTATACCATATCAATTTTACGTGAACTATAGCGTTTCCTGTCATTATGACGTCATTGAGTGATCGGCGCTGCGGATGTCTTCGATTTGATGGGACTGGCAATCATGGGGCTGATCAGAGTGATAGGAATGTTCGGTATGTCGGAATATAATTGAGGTTATTAGTTTAAAAAAAAAAAGAATCGCATGTGTTTTTGCAGCAGGTTTTTGAGTTTTCAAAGAAGAGTGAGACCTCATCTTTTATACTGTCATGGTCAGTCTCTGATTGAAATACGTTACTGAAAGCCATAAAGCCTTTGCCCTTCTTTGACATGATAAGTACAGACTTTCAGTAATGGTAAAATTACTTACATTGCCTGCCACAGACTTCGTAAAGGAAACAATTTAAGTCAAGGCTAAAATTCTCCCTAAAAGTAATCAAACCACACAATACTGACTCACTAACACCATTAGCACCACATTTAGCCAACATTGCGCACGCGCAACATTACCTACAGCATGTCCTACATGCCGTTTGCATAGCTCCAGCTTCCTTATGTTTATTGTTCTCGTCAATTACATCACAAAACCGTGTTTATGCAGGCTTTATTAAAACTATGCCATATTGAATTAATTAAACCGCTTTATCTACACGATTTTACCAAGACATATGACAAGTACAACAGTTCTAATTGTGACTTAAGTTACTGACTTTTACGACCTAACACTGGTTAATGTCTGAGCTATATAACTTTATAAAATACTTGCCTCGTTGGGTCTAGCGCTACTGCCGAATATGAGGTCTTTTTTTTTTAATGTGGGAAATCATGACTTCTCCCGCTCTGGGCGGGTTCCTTCAGTTGCCTGTTGCCAAGAGCCCCGGCAACAGTTATTGAAATTGTGTACAGTGAAGAGCAGTGGTGGCCAGTGGTAACGGCCACGACTTGCGAGTTGTAGGTCGTAGGTTCGAACCCTGATAGGCGCTTTACTTTGTGTAAATTATTTCATCGCCACTGCTCTCAAAACGGTGAAGGAAAACATTGCGAGGAAACCGGCATGTCCTAGAACCAAAAAAATCGAAGACATGTGACATCTACCAACCCGCACTGGGACCGCGTGGTAGATTAAAAGCCCACTCCCTCACGAAGAGATGAGGCCTGAGTTCCAGCAGTGGGAACAATATAGGCTGATTATGCTAGTGCCCCGGTATCCCTTCCGGACTTTCCCGCAACCCTGGCAGGCATCGGTCCTAGCGGACCCCGCCAAGACCATGAGGTCCTGGGTTGGATTCCCAGGTCGGGCAGAGTATTATTGGGTTTTGATATCTGGAATATCTCAGTAGCAGCCCGGAGCCTGGAATTGTGCCCTGTTGACAGTAATAGGCTCGCCCCTTATGAGACTTAAATATAACTGGTGGCAAAATGTGGGACTAATATAGGTACACGTCTCCGCAAGCCTGGGGGGAATCAAGGCGTGATGTTTAACCGACTTCTTCAAAAAGGAGGAGGTTCTATGTTCGTCTGTGGCTCGGAAGTCGGTGGCAAAAAACGAAAATTGAAAAGCAAAGACACAGACTTCCGAAATAAAAGTTATTTTTCACTTTTTTTTTTTTTTTTTTTTGTGAAACGTTTATAGTTTGATCGTTTCATTGGGCTTCAATTTCAATAAGTCAAAATTAAACTATTGTTTAAAATTACATCAAAATGCAAATTAGTTGTTATTGTTCAATGCGCTTTGTAACCGTATTTAATTCATGTAACACTGTCATTGATAAAATTTATCATTATAAAACCTGTGTAATACGTTGTAATTATAATTAAACTTTCATAACAACAATTAATTGGAGTTGTGTACGAGATTAATTAGAAATTGTTGAGTAGAGATCGTGGAGATAAAATTGTTTATTGTTTCTGTAGATATCGGTAGCATGAACCGCACCTAGGTCATTACAAGACACCATTGAACGTTTTAAATGTGGTCTCTGTAACAATAGATGGAGTGTAATAGCCGAGGGGTACTACTCTAGAATAGGCTTCATTTTGCAATATTGAGTGGCGGCGGTAATTAGACCCGCGTCCGGACAGTTACAGCATCCTGATTCTAACGCGTGCGCCGCCTATAACTGTAAACGACGCATATCTTATTGACTCAAACACGATTTACATCTGTATACAGTTGAAAATAGAGCGGAAAGTTGGTTGAATATGCAAAAGCACATTCCGGAGTGACTTCATCTATAGTCCAGCGGCTACAGGGGATTTGAAAGGGTTAAACCTAATTTCAAGCACGTAGGAATTTGAGCTTTATAGTTTAGCACGCAGAGGAAAGTTTGGTCTGAAATTAGATCATATTATACGTCGCTTTAGCTTGTAAATGTGGACGTGGTTCCCTTAGAAGCCGGGCGAGTTTCGCAAGGGACCGCCACGCTATCGCATCGAATTCATATCATCTAATTATATGGTACGAGATGTAGGTAGTAGTGCGACGCGCCCCACAATCAATTTACCCGTTACGTTCATTCAAGCCTTTTTAATGCGCGTAGGTTGGAAACGAAAGCAAAAGTAAGGCAGACTTGTACGTAGGTATATGATGATATAGATCGCTGAGTAATACATTTTATATTCTTACTGGTCAAGTCCGTTTGCGCTGATTGCATCAATAAATATTTTGACAGTAATGTTATGCAAAAAAACTGTCACCTTATTGTTCCTTCACTCAATAATGAGCATAATACACTGTACTTTATACAAGATTACTTCCTACTCGATAGTCTCTTTGTCATAGTTCGATTAACTCCCAGAACAATAATGTTAACATGCTATTGACTATTCAAGCTATTTGATGTTTTCCGACCCAATAAATTGCATAAACGAGAGGAAATAAATCAACATTCTAAAATAGGTATTTAATACTTGATTAACATTACAGGATGTCAAGTTCCAATCCTGAGCATGAGCGTTCCGAACATAATGGAGACAAATTATTCATAAAAGATTTTCGAATTATAGAGATACAGATCTAACGAGGTCATTCGATCTGTAATCTGGGATTCGGCCTTACCTATCGACAGATACATTAATTCCTGTTATATCGAGCTGAGCTGTTATTACGGTGGATGTCGACGATCATGTCATGTCTGTGTGTTACCCTAACACGTTTTCAATGTTCGCACTCTAAATATGGCTAAATTAATTTGGTATACAGCGGAGGCTTGTGCGAGGTCGCCGTTGCAGCCAGCGAACGGCCATATCCTCACCACAAAAAAATACCTTCTTTATTATTACGATTCCAGCGAGAGGACGCCGTGAATTATGAACACGGCTTCCTATATCGAGCTTTTATTATGCATAACGTCATCATTTTTATAATGCCAAAAGTTCTTGAAAGATCGGGCCAGCATGCAACACTACGACGAGTTAATTTGTACAATTTCGTCGTAAAACGAGCAAACACCGGAGCCGGTCGTATATTTATTTTTTAACGAGTGAATATATTTTATTCTGTGGTCGTTTTACATAATGGTGGTGCCCTTAGGTGATCTTAATGCGTCCGTCTGGTAGGCAGTGAGACGTCACCGAGGAAGGAGGCGACAGTAACGAACTGCGTCGACCGTTTAAGGAGAACACATTATGTTGCCTTTTGACATCATTAAGGCGATTCTCGAGCCGGTCGCAGCCAACCCTCTGAGGATATGCAACGAGTTTGCTTATTGTTTTGGTAAAATAAAACTTCCTTGTAGGCACCATGTTGGCATAATGTGACGTGTGCCTAAGAGGCTCTATTTACCTGTACATTTGAAGTGAAATATACTTCAGATGGAAGATATATTGACGTTAGTGTTTGTGTGAGGAAGGAAATATTGGGTCCCCATCTGTGAAATTGGCGTTTTTTTCTCACAAATAGAGAACCTCGTCACTTCTATGATTTAAAATATTCATCAATTGCTTGGTATTATATCGAATAATGACCATCATAGACAACTACCACTAGTAAAAAAACCTTATTACTTATAGTTTTCTAAACATAAAAAAATACCTTAAAAATGACTCCTCATTTTGTTAGCTGAAATGACCAATATATATTTTTTAAATTAGTTGGCTAAGTTCAAAAAAAAAAATTAACTTATTTTTGTCGTTTAATCTAAGTGGCATACGTTATCTTAGTTTTTAAACATGAGTGCATAAAAGTTTTAAAACATTAGTGTTCATGGTTGTTATATAAATTAAGAAAATGTTAGTATGAAAAATGCAACTTCTTTAAAATTCCCCATACAAGACGCTGATTTCATAGGTAATATTTTCCACTCTGAATACAAAGTTGCAAAACCATACTATACCCGAATCCCTTTAGCGTGGCAATAGTGGCCATTGACCTATCTACATTTTCTAGCATGCTTTAATTCAAAAACTGAAATAACGTCCGTTAACGTCCTGAATCGATACCTATCGTGAACTTCAACATGTTCCAATATCGAAAAACCATACACAGGTTATTATTTGGGTTCCTGCGGAAATTAGGTAAAGGGCAATTACCGCTGTTGCCACGCTAAAGGGATTCTGGTATACATGAGCTGTGCAACGAAGACTTATGAATTGAAGAGGGATGATCCTATTTTCTATAGCCTGTTTAGTCTAAGCATTAAATCATGTGAAACTTACTATATTTACTCGATAGTCAGTGGCGGATTTACAAATTTTCAAGGTATAGGCTGTACAGTTTTTGCCGCCCGTGCCTCTACAATTGTCATGTCCTAAATTATTTTTATAATCCAACAATTTCGTTGAAATTGCACTTAATTACTTTAGAATATGGAAGTTTGCTACAAGGAAAGTACAATGACAAGGGAGAGGGGAAGTCATCAGCAAAATTTATTGCAGACTTCATCTTACATCTGTAAAACATCAGAAAACAGAAAACCGTCATGCAGAAATCTTTTCGATTTCGATGACGTAGCAAAAAAAAAAAAAACCGTCCCCAAATTTGCCGCCCCAATAATCAAGCCTACTCTGCCTGCTGGTAAATCCGCCACTGAATACAGTCAGAACCAGAAAGAAACTCCATGGGCAAAACGAAAGTGTAAAAGCTAGTCATCCACATATAGTTTCTTTAAAGTGTAGCGATGACTCACTGCATTTGCCTACTATGCAAGTGCCGCAATACTCCAGATAGTTGAGCCATCCTCGCCAATTACAATATAATTAACTAGACACGCTTCGTTTTTCCCTCAAGGAATGCCGTCCACACGGAATCTAAAGCCTCGATGAAAACGGAGTGAAGATTATCTTCAAGCCTTTAAGTTATCTAGGTTTTAAATGCTTGGAAACTACACATCAATTCCCTATTAGCAACATGACAAGAAAATTAACTGAACCTGCATTATAGAGCGTTTTTATGTAATTTGTTATTAGGTATGTGAGCATGTGTCCAGTGTTGCAAATCGGTGATGCGTTTAAACCAGCATTTGGAGCGCGTAACTGGTATTTAATAACTTGCTTACTTTTCCTTCTTAGCTAAGAGCTATTTTTTGTTGTATATGATTATGATCCAAGGTTTTAAGTTGAGACTTGAAAATTCTTATGTGCATTCAATGTTGATGAGAAATGTACAGTTCTGGGAATTGTTCATAGTTTTATGGTTTGACCATGCATCTGATTTTTCTAAATCTCATATTATTTTATATCAGGCTATAAATATAAACTCAATTAGAAGATGTTATTTATGTAAATAGGGGTGGGTACCTACTTAGTTTTAAGATCGCATTTCTCATAGCGGAAGTAAAAAAATAAAAAATAATCACGCACCTGACAAAACCAATAAAAGTGCTACTTGAAATCGTGTAAGTTTACGAACTTACGAACTAATAGCTTCTCAATTCTAATGTTGGATTTATTGGCCATTATGAGCTGCCTCGGGACCAACTGAGAGCGTTTACTTGTACCATTTAAATACAAGATTGATGATATGAAATTGCCGAGTGACAGGAGTAAGGTAATGATGTCTTTGATAGTCAACTTGATGACCCATCCATTATAAATTTACATAGTAATCATGTTTAAACTACGTCAATAAGTGGTTTTGTAAAAAACTGTGCCTCGTTTAGAACGTCGCCTGAGAAAGTCGAGTGTTGGCAAGATTTATTATTGTAATTTTCTTCTAGTTTTTTTGCTTTGTTATTGCGGATCGGCGTACATATTTTTTTTATTGATTGTAAATTGTGTGACTTGCTCGGTGATTGAATATTAGTTTTTGTAACAGTGTCAGCAATATTATGCTCGGTATTTTATACTATCATACATGTCCTCAATGGCTATGATGGAGTTCTCCCAGCCTTCTTGCTCTTAAAAGTTTGGAGACATGACATAACATCACGCCTGCATTCCCTGAAGGGTTAGGCCGAGGAGTACCTATAGTTCACCCACATTTCACCAGTTATGTTTTAAGTCCCATATAATAGGAGCGTAAGGTAGGACGCCCTCAGGCTAGGTGGAGCGACGATCTTCGCAGGGTGGCTGGTAGCAGCTGGATGAGAGCTGCCGAGAATGAGCTGAATGGCGTGCAATTGGAGAGGCCTATGGCCAGCAGTGGACTGCTATAGGCTGATGATGATGATGATAATAGGGGCGAGCCTATTGCCATCTACCGGCACAAATTTAGATTCTGGGCTTCTACTGAGACATTCCATATGTAAAAACCCAATAACACTTGGCCCAACCTGGGAATCGAACCCAGGACCCCATGTTCAGCAGTAGCGCTTGCGACCACTAAACCAACGAGACATGTCTAAGTTTGGAGACAATAATTTTTATAATTACATTTCTTTCTGACACAACAATATTGTAATCTCTTATTTAATACTGCTGGAATGCCTTCTAGCGTAAGGAAATCCTAACTTCCTAACTAATATTATAAATGTGAAAGTGAGTTTGTTTGTTTGTTACGCTTTCACTGGAATAGGATACTTTTTACCCCGATATTCCCACAGGATCGAGTCTTACGCGGGTGAAACCGCGGGGCGCAGCTAGTGTAAGATAATGGCTTAATTGGCAAAGTTCAACGGTGTTAATTTGAACTATCGACCTTTTGACCGCAAGTTGCCACATCTTTAGCGAAGCTAATTAGTATCGCTTCTAAATTAGTAAATTCCAAAGCTGTCAATCTATCGTTTACTACTAGAATTTATAAACAAATCGCCGTACTAAATACAATTACACAAAATTATACGCACATTCCTTGCACACAGAGGAAATCATAAAATTTGTCCAGTCTTAAAAGTCCAATTAATTTAACTTTAGTTTACAATAATCGAATAGATACAAAACCGAGTCAAAATAAATCAGACCGAGTCGTTAATTTGTTGAGTAGTTTATGCGGATTGATGTTATTAGTGAAAAGTCTGAAAATCAACCCGCAGTTGATTGCGATCAGCGCGTGAGTTGAAAGGAAGTTCTGACAGTTATAGTTGCGTAATCGTTACGCACTGTCAGACTTCAATCAAACTGCCTAGCTTTTTCCCAACTATGTCGGGGTCGGCTTCCAGTCTAGCCGGATGCAGCTGAATACCAGGATTTTACATGAAGCGACTGCCTATCTGACCTCCACAACCCAGTAACTGGGTAATACGATACCCCTTGGTTAGACTGGTTGTCAGACTTTCGGGCTTCTGACGACTCGTAACCACTGTCAAAGATCCACAAATGACAGCCGGGACCAACGGCTTAACGTGCTTTCCGAGGCACGGAGGAGTCTCGATATGTGAAAATGGTCACCCATCCACGGACCAACCCAAGCACGGCAAGCGTAAGTTAACCTGATGGATCGACCCGAGTGGCTGTTATTACTTAGCCACGAGCTCCTCTCATCACGCACTGTCAGACTTATGTTAGTGTTATGGTAGATTTTTTGGTAACTTTTGAAAAATTATCTGAATGAGTTTTTACACTTCATGGTCAACGAATACTTGGTTCATGACAGTATTTGTAAAGAAGGTAATCGGTCTAATTTTTATTTTAACCCCCAGCATTACTAACCCTGGTAGTTACATAAACGCATACCTTTTCGCCATAGTGGTAGGATAAATATTACAGGTCCTGTAAGGTCCAACTACTAATCCTGTAGCTTATATTCCATAGATCCATATATCCAAAGCTTCATATTCACTAATTACGATACAAACAACTACTAACCCTGTAGCTATATAGGGTGTAAGGGTAAACACCGTTGTCACTCAAACCGTGGGTAGTTGACTTAAATATAAAAATAAATGACCGAGTAACAATAAAAAAAAACATTTTCATTAAAAGATTTTCTATCTGACACCGTGTTCGAAACAGCTGACTGACTGAGGGAGGGGTCGGGCTCGCAGCCGGTCAGGTCGCGTACCACGCCACCCACCCGTGTTGAGATGCAAGTTCGTTGCCCTAGCGCCCTAGGATGAAAGGGTGAAATACTATTGTGGTAAAAAAAAAGTTCTAATTTTCCATTGATTTTACGTTCTATAAATGAAATTAAACCACTGGTTTCAAGGATAACGGTGTTTACCCTAACACCCTGTATATTCCATAGATCCAAACTAAAAGCTACATAATCACTAATTACGATACAAAAATGAAAAAGCTTCTGTTCCTACCTAACGTTTAGCTCCAGGCGCAATTGATGAGATGATTACAGCTAATTGATTGTCTTTTATGAGAAAGTTAATTACTGTCATCTACTGGAAGTTATGTTCAAACTGTTTGGTACTTTTGTTTTTATTTTATTGTTTAATTGCAATTATTGATTGAAGATTTATGAAAGTTTTTGACAGGAGCTGCTGGGCTTTGCGAAGTTATAATTACAGTTTAATTTTTGTATTAGGTACTAATTGATTTTGATCTTGAATATTTGAGGACTCTGTTTTGCTGACTCTACTGTCTAAGGATAGAAACAATCAAACAACTTATAATACAATACAACAAATTAATGTAACTTTAATACGAGCATGGTTTTTGACGTTCCATTGAGTTTCAATGTAGGTGAGACAAGGCAAATAGAAAAGTAACATCCGTATTTCGTGAAACAATGAAATCTACCTCTACGTCATCCAAATCATCTTCATATCTAAAAACCATAAACTTCAGTGAAAAACGAGCACCTAAGAACAGAATGTCCTAATGATATCATTTCTTAACTACCAATACATGTCTCCGGTACGACCAAACTCCGATTTTCAAACCAACTCTCTACCATAAAAATGAGTTTAATCACTTCAAACCAGCTGGTACATATTTGCTTAACGCAATAATTAGCATACCACGCAAGTATTAATCAAAGAGAAAATAAACAAAACACAATCTAAAGAATTCCATCCTTTTTGCTCTCACTAATGGCTCTACGGTATCATTGCACTGCGCCATTCAATCTTTGTAACTCATCTGCTTTTGAAACGTCAATTATGCCTTCGTCAACACCCACTGAAAAATATACTCTATTATGTACAGATATGGTTGGTTTTCTAGTGTGGTTTAAAAGGAGATGTTACGTTACGTAGCGCGGGCGCAACGCGTGCCTAGCTCGTGCCAATTTGTGAATAGCGCCGGACGCTCCGGGCAGCTTTCTTTCCTTCATTGCTAAACTTGTTAGTTGAATATCACTGCTATGTTAAATAGGGCTCATTTGATCACTATAACTATCGATATCGATAAACTGAAACTACACACGAATATGTTAATAAACAGGTATGGTGTTAGCGAAAATATATTCATAACAATGTTTATTACAGTCGAATGAGGTATTATTCGTCGTAAAATTGTAATTTACGTCTATCAACGGTCATAATACAGTGAATTGAATACGTCTGTTATTTGACATACGCATACATCAATAATTCATGCTATTTACTAGTTTTAGAACTAGGTATTTATATGCTGTTTGTATTACGTAGTATTATCGCAGATGTAATAAACACCTACTCTTACGTGAAGACATCTACTAATGCCTTCATGTGCTTGATACTAGACTGCACCTATTTATTTTAATGCTTCTCACCACCTGGTGTTAAGTTTCCGTAATGGACTCCATTTACAAGGTGTTACTTCTTGCACCTCTAGTTTAATCCGTTTTCATCACACAGACACTTTATCGACAGTTACTACTGCTGCATCATCCTTCTAGGAAAAGCGCCATCATCATCATTATCGCTATTTTCGTCACATAAATCTCTTCTCTTTTACGCAATTCTTTCTTGTTTTATGCCAATCATGTCAATGTCTTCCCGTTAATCCGATTCAGCGCTAATATAGAACTGACAGCTACACATCAATCGATAAATCACGAGCGCATCACTAGGGTGATCACGTGACTGCCCGGGCCCGAGGCTCCTACACCCGTCCCTGCCTACTGGCCGGCTCATTAGAATGATTGATGCCGTGTTTGAATGCAGAAATATGTGCCTACAGAGCGAACAGCATTACCAGTCACGAGGCACGCGTGTACAACGCACTCGCGGGTGGTACGCACTTAGCACTAGCATGGATTTTCCTGGAAAATTGTAGTTTCTGAGTTGTTCTTTGCAGTTGGGAAATGTTTTGGTCATCGATTTATTGAGTCGGTATTTTATGTTGGTCTTCTATTGGACGTTGCGGGGGGAGCCTTACACCTCACTCTCCCGCAGGCCTGTGGTGGTGTGGCACCAGCCGGGGATCGTGGAAGGGGCACAAAGATCTCATGATCCCCCGTCCCAGTGTGAGAAGGTAACACCGAGTTGGTTTTTAGTCAGTAAGAGTCTGACAGATCCCTCTGCCCGTCTCAGGGCGGAGGACATACATCAGGATTTTGCACCCCTTAACAAAATCAATAAAAATAGAATGGTTTTCTACAAAATCCAAGATAGAAAATTCAATAAAATGTGTCGGGGTTGAATTCAGCTATCAATGATTCACATCAAAGTATGTTAATATCATTTACTATACTCGCCTATACTTTGACAATTGTAGATCGTCATTTGGTTTGACGATTTGCATGTTTAAACATTTCATAGAATGATTTTCCCCAACATTTTGGGAAATTGCAACTGACTTTTGTCTTGCGACCTCCTCTTAGCTCTAAGCTCATTAGCAATGCTTTCGTTTTTCTAAACATAATATAACATCATGCATGTATTTTCCGAAGGGTAGTAGAGCAGGGGTGTATATCCACATTTCGCCATGTCCAGCGAGCCTATTGCCAACTGCTACTGAGAAATTCCAGATGGAAAAACCCAATAGCGCTTTGCCCTATCCGGGAATCGAACCCAGGACCTCATGCTCAGCATTGGCGCTCGACCTACGAGGAAGACCGGATTGTTTTTCTATTGGTTATAAATGTTATAACATCTCAGCCTTCTTGCAACACGGAAAAAGATTCCGTATTCTAATTAAATTATAGTTCAATTCTAATTGCCAACTATAAAACTATCTATAAATGGAAATAAAAGGAAGATAATTATTGTTTGTTAGTTTATTGCAGTGTTACTCATAAACATATATCAGTTTCTTGATCGCTGTTTCTACGTATATCTCATTAATCCTTGTTTGGTAAATGCAAAAATATCTATGGTAATTAAATGTGATGTGTTTAATATAGAGACGTTAGTAACTAATTATATATAATTAATGACTTTATTATAATCACACATTCGATGACAATCTTTTACATCATATTTCTTTTTATGACCTTTTCCTTTTGCTGTTCGTACTAATTTTTGCATCAAATATGTAAAAAATCCTAAATTATTATGATACTAACTTTTGCCTGCGACTTCGTTTGTTGACCAGGATGAAAATAAGCCTATATCCTTTTCCAGGAAGGAAGGTCTACCCATGTACTAAATTTTATCTAAATCCGTTCAGCCGTTTTAGCGTGAAAGCGTAACAAACAAACTCACATTCTTCGGATTTATTATATTAGTTAGCATTACAAAATCATGAGTAAGGTAATTAAAACGTATTGTTCTATGTAAACTCTGGTTGTGCCTTCAGTTCTCATCTTTACGATCAGTTACAGATTAGAGGCCCTAGTCAAGGTGACATTCTATCAGCGATAATGATGATAGAAAAGGCAAAAATGTATAGGATTGACATAAGCTATCGAAAAGCATATGTCAATCCTGTTGAAAGTGGTTGTAGAAATACGAAACGCTTTCGAAGCGATTGTCATTTGTCTAGGCCCTCTGACTATAATTGACAGTGGCATCAATCCATCAACTCAGTCCAAAGCAATCCACTGCTGGACATACGCCTCTCCCAAGTTACGTCACGACACGCCACCCGGTTGTGTTGGAAAGTGACATCTTAACAAATAATTATAACCGATAGTCGTGTATGATAACATTATAAAATTAAGAGATGTGTGCCGCTCGTGACCCGTCGCCTTTCTTCTGAGACCGAACTCCTGCGCAGTCATTTGTTTATGGGTACAGTAGTGACGCTTATGGAGAGGTTACCTAATAGTCGGCGTGTATGGTGTGTGGTTCCATGCAGTCTGGTGAACGACGTTTGATGGGGTTTATACAGTTTGTTATGTATCTTATACAGGGTGGTATGTATCTTATCCCTGTTACAGTATTTTTTTTGTGAGGTTGTTATTGTCATTTCTATTACAATGGCTCTTATACGTTCATGGTATTTTTAAATTAGAGTCACCTCCGATTTAAAAAATACCTAATTAGTATCTGATAAATGCTTTACTAATTCGTAAAGATACATTAATGTGTGTGTGTTGTTTTGTTCTAAAAACACAAAATTATTACGAACACAAATATAATTAAGACAAATAATTGTACAGTGCAAAAGCGGAACAATCAAATTAAATATAAAACCTTTTAAACCTTAATTTCTGTTCCATTCCACGTCAAACAATTGTGCCATCAACAAAAGAAACCATTTCATCAATCAGGTATCGAACCTCACCCTCTTCATAACAAAGAACCGCCCGTGTAATATCAATGAATCTATCATTTTTTTCGAACCAAATTACGACTTTAAGCGTCCAACGGTCCATATAAAATTGATTACATATATTTATGATACATTTATTACGTTGATATAAATCTTGGAGCAAAAACGGCTGAACTCGCCTTGCGACATCAAAATCGCAAGTCGGCATATGAATAATACATAGATATGATGTATTATCATGTTGGCAGTGTTGCCTGCGTATTGGTAATGCATTGGGTTCGGTTACAGCTCGCCTAAAGGCTTCGAATTCATTCGTGTGCATTACGCACTGACTGCTGATAAAATTCGAGATTGATGGTAATAATTGTGAGGTGAGGTATGATATGTTTTAGGCAATTAATTTTGTAGATAAGAGCACTTTATCAATAAGATTATTATGAAAACCTAAGTTTCTTCAAAAACCTCTCTAACGCCTGAGGTTTCGGTGAGAAATTAGTTCACTCATGGTAGCATGTAAAATATATGTATCTGAATTTCTTTGAGTCATCCCAGTTCGAACGACACACCAAGGTATTTAAATATTCAGCTTATAATGTGCATCCTTTCTGTTTGGGCTATAACCCACCAAGCGGGTTGGTGAACGTCCCCTATCTGCAAATTTTTGGTTCTAGGATAAACCGGTTTTAATGTTTTCCATCAACGTTGTCATTGCAAAGTTACATTTAACTTCACACAATAACGTTAATTGTTTCTTACAAAACGTACCGATACATTCCATTGGGTTTTGTAACTAGTTTATTTGTGGCAAATTACTTTCCCATCAGTGCGGGGCTCACAATGGCGAATAGAAACCAATCGGTGTGGTTGCACAGATCGCTTCTTTTGTAACCGCAAGTCCGTATGAAATCACACTTAGATACTATGTACTGTTGAATACACAGGTAGGTCAGCGGTAGATATTGTAATTTACGTTGAATCAATATTGTGTGACTCAGATAGTTCTCTTGAAAAGGGTTAGTTTTTATTTTTCTCTAAGGCATAATCATGTTTTGTTTAGGAAAAACACCTCCCGAGTTTTGGTTAACTCATTTTTTGCATGCAAAAAGTTTATTAGACCAATTTGACGTCATGTAGGTAATGATGACAACCCCATTTTTTATGTTCACGCAATCACTGTCCATTCTAGGGTTGCCTGAAAGAGATCGCAGAAAGCGATAAGGCCGCCCATTGTATGTTTTGTAGTATTGTCTATATATTTTCTGGTGTAGTATTGTCTATGTATTTTCTGGTGTACAATAAAGTACATACAGGGTGTAAGGGACAGCCCTCCTCAAACTGATGGGATGAATTCAGATGATACTAAGATGGCCGGTACATGAAATTATTTCAGGACCGTTATGGGAATCCAATAAACCTGATTTGTTTTATTACCTCACACGCAATGTATCGTTACCGTGGCACAACCCACATAGCCGCACTCCTCGTGGCGGGGGGGGGGGGGGGGGGGGGCGCTCGCGCCCCTTTATTTATCAATATTTTACATGGAAAAATAAAATAAAAAAGAACATTTTCCTGTAAAAATTTCTGTGGAATAGGATTCAAAATAAGGAGCTGAATGCCCCCTGTTAATTTACGGAGGGCTGTCCCTTACACCCGATATAAATAAAATAAATAAATGATTTAAGTGTAAAGCTCAGGCAACACTCTGAATTAAATTTAGTACGAAATGTCATTACCAATTCATAGATCCGTCTCTATAATATTTTAAGAATTACGTATGCCATTGCGTCGGATACAGCACGACAAATTATCTGTACGGTTGACACCTAACACGGCCAGTTAATACATTATCCTCTCATAACTCTAATCCACGACACTTGAGGGTGCTCCACTTATAGGGTCATTGATTTTAATCTCCATGATTAAAATCAATGACCCTATGAAGATTTGTTGCTTGGCAGTTACAACTAAACCTATTGTGAATAATATAATAGTAACCAGTATAATTTGCCAGAAGCCTTATTTTTAGAGTTTTTTGATTGTTAACCGTAGCGATCGGCTTTTTGTCATGTTAAGTCAGAATATTTTCCTTGGGATTGGTATTATATAGAGCGTTCATTTCTTAAGAAAATCAACTAAATTAGTAAGACCATCTATAAGACTGTTGTGAATTACAATATAATACAAAATTTTATCGTCTTATCCAATCGAAACGAATGTCAAGTGAGTTGTCCTGACGGCCTAGACAAGTGACAATCGCTTCGAAAGCGTATCGTTTTTCTACAATGACTTTCAACAGGATTGACATAAGCCTAATAAGGAATTTGACATAAGCATATTGACACTTTTCCATCATCGTTATCGCTGATAGAATGTCACTTTGTCTAGGGCCTCTGGGGTTCTAAATCGGAGGCTGGTTTCAAAGGTAAATGTCAATAATTTGTCAAATTATACACTTTTGAATTTGGTTCTCTGTTCCACCACCTGGCTTTACTAGGCACTGGTATTCCGACATGGAATTTCCATTGGAATTCAATACCCGGTCGTCATTTATTTTCTGCGAATTCTCACGCAGCGGGGAGTTTCGATATTCGAATATCGAGTTAAGCCTTATAATTGTTTATTTATAAGTTCGTATCGAGAATATATCGATATTCTCGATCCAGATTTACTACATACTAGAGTATGAGAATAAGTTTTTTAACCGCGCTGTTTTACAAGGTACCAAATAAGATTGTAATGTGTAATATTTTAATTGTGTTCTTTGAGTTCAACAGTAACGTGGAGAATTGACAGTTTTTAATTAATTGGTATGTACCTTGAATAAAAATATAGATCTGAACATGGCTGCAGCTGTAATTATAAAATATTTCTTTTTATAACGTTAACTGTAGGAAATAGCACCGTTGTGTGTCGATGACACAGATGGTAAAATTTTCTTACAGTTCTGTTTTTATTATTTTTTCACAGTTATTGGGTATTTCTGACACCTCTAGCTCTAGCTATCGATAATGTTTAATATACTTACTATACCTTCTTTTTATGTCACGACAAAACGTGATTAGACAATTCCATTAAACCGCTCTTTAGAGTCATGTCCCCAAAATTTAATTCAATACTCGGAAAAAACGTTCGGTCAGTCCGCATTGGGTGCGTATGCGCACGGTGCTCTCGTTTTATTTGCGACGCTAACAAGTTTTTTGCGCAAAGAAAAACGTTGGCACTCATCTCGGGAGCGAGAAAGTCAGCTCACTCGTGCACAACGTGAATGTAGAATATTTTCAGTACCTACCTAACCGTAATAAATAACGTTTTTGGGAAATCGCGTCTTGCAAATATTAGTAATAGTAATTGTACATTATCGAATTTAAAATTCTGTCCTTAAAAATAAAGCTTTGTAAAATTATAGCATTATTTTTCGGAGTAAAATATACCTTGTAGAACTTAAATTCCACGAATTTCCAATTTCACGTAACGTAACGTTTGTTAATCTTCCTTTTGCATTACCTGAGGTGAATTAACAAAATGAAAAGAGAAAATAATATTGTTCAAAATCAAAGCCGAAACAATACTCAACTACAAAATTTTAAAAACGCAAACATCCCATTACCGTTACCGAAACTTATGAACGAAAAGTCAACACCGAAAATATTGACTTTACCACGCTTTTTTACCGTCACCCAACTCAGTAGCGACTTGACAACAATCAGTGAAACCAGTTCCGTATCACCTAGCTACTTCGAATGAAAAACTGTATCACCGTAGAAAATAACCTAGCGGGATGGCATAGAGAGTGAAAACAGACTGTGGACAGATGACCAATTTACGTAGACACCAATCATGCGATTAACTTCCTTTGGTTTCTTTATATGTGTGTAGGAGTCGGGGGGTGAGGTAGACCATGTTGACTGGTTGTTATTTCTGTTTATCATCAGGTCGCCTTTCAATATGTCTATTATTGAGTCGCGAGCCTAGCCTCCGGCGATGCAAGGGTGTTATTCCATTGGTGCTGTCATAATTTTGTTTACATTGGAATGCTGTATGAATTATTCATTATTTGTATAGACGTTTGTGAAATCATTGTACGTATTTATCTTGTGAAAAGTTTGATTGTAACATGTGTGATGAATTGCATAAGTGGATTGGTGTTTTTTTTTATTTTTTTTTGTGAGTGCCCTAAAACCGATTAAATAATAAACTGGTGTTATGAATATTTTTGTCTATGAGGCATTTATTTTTTATTTTACTATTATGTGTGCATCGTTTATAGTGCTTTTAAATGGATACCTGAAATATAAATCAAGGAGATTTACTAGTTTCACATTACGGTCTAGTAATAGGGACATCAAAATTTTTAAATAGATAAGTTAACTTATGTACCTAATTCATAATTGTGCTTATATAGGCGTGTACCTACGAGCTTTGATTTCATTTCATATCGTTACGTTGCCATGCTGCTGATGAAGAAATGAACGTCGACACACTAATTAAAATAGACATACATTGAGTGAAAAACTGAGTGGCGCCGACCTCCCAATTTGGTATAAATCACACGTGCAATTAACCGTACCTCGTGTCTGCGCCCGCGCATACGCCACTCCAACTCAGGGTTACCACAAGCACTCGGACTTTCAGGATATTACTGTTGCGTAACTTTGTCAATGTTGTTTTGCTGAATCATTACAGAAAATCCAAATAAAAGTGGCCATCACTACCTAAATCTTATTTTAGGAAGAGGCACAATACATTTTAGAACTGAAACTTAGGCCTTATTTATAAGCATAGAGGTAGGTAACCTTTTAACTTAACTTTTTATTTAAAACAGAACTTGTAGTGACTAGACTACAAGTTCTGAGGGGTATTTCCCATATTTTTACCCGACTACCAAGGAAGGGTTGTGTTTTAATTAAAACGTTCGCATTCTAATCTCAGGCTCAATCTGTCAAAAATACACAAAAATAAACTACCTACATTTTTGTCAATTTATTGACAGAGATTGCTACAAAATGTTTGAAGGTTTTAAATTACGGGAATTTGTCTTCTGATTACTGCATAGCAGGTAGGTAGGTAAGTACTGATGGAAATAAGCACGTGAAAAAAGACGGTCAGTTTTCCGGTAAATTGTCAACCCTGCTCAAAGTACCCGCGTCTTCCGCGCACCTCATTATTTCGGCATCTGCTCTTGTTTTGCAAGTCGCAACGGCTTTTTTTCTTGTTTGGCCCGAACGCATACTTTAACTTACTGTGAACGCCCTTAACTTAATTTTTTTATGTAACTGAATAATGCTAAATTCAAGAAATTGTTACAATTCGGTTTGGCAATCTCTTTACCAAAAATAATTTTAATAAAAGAAACTGATATCTTTACATTTAACTCTTCATTTATGTAATAAATACAAAGATTTATATTTGGTTCTTCTGTTGACGAGAAGTTAACAACTTGTAGTCATATTCCCGTGGTGAAAGATAAACATTAAGGGGGATCCGCTAAGGTGGCCCGGTAAATTCAATTTTTCTTACGTTTTTTGTATATTATATATATTTCATTAATATTAAGATCCACATACAACCTGATACTGACCTGCAAATTGCAAAAAACGTAAGATAATTTGAATTTCGCGGGCTATATTAGCGCATCCACCTTGACCTAGCCCGGCTAAGCCCATCAAATATAAACCTGATTTCAGATTTTAAAAAAACAGCTGTTCCATACATTTTGTCGATTTAAGTGAACACAAAGGTAGGGAACAGCTGTTTTTTTTTTCGTGATTTCAATGTTGGTCCCATAGAAAAAGTTGTTCAAAATGATGAGTACAATGACCCCTTTTCAGGTTTAGCATAAAGAAAAAATAATGTTGTATAGGTACATATTTTTTGTATTTTATGATAACGTTGATGTTTCTTATCTAGAATGAGTCAACCAAAGCGTCGTCAAAGTCGAGATTTCCAAGCAAGGCAAATCTATTCATGTGAGGCGGCAATAATTTGCGTATAAATCGAGTTTGTTGCGAAAAACTCGTCCACAATTTACACACTCACTTGCTAGATGCAAAACAGGGTCGGTTCCACTGAGCACTTCTTGAAGACTTATGGTTATGTTAAACATTTTAACTAGAAGGCTAGTTAGTAGTTACAGATATTTTTTTATAGCAGTGATAGCCTATTCAAATTCAAAATTCATTTATTCAAACTAGGCTGAGAATCAGCACTTTTCGAACGTCAAAATTACATAAGATAGTCCCCAAAACGCCCACCCATAGGTCTCGAGTTCAAACCCAAGCCACGCATATCTGACTTTTTGGAAACATGTGAATATTGTATAATTATCACTTGCTTCAAAAACGGTGATGGAAAACATTGTGAGGAAACCGGCATGCCTGAGAGGTATTTCTCAACGGCATGTGAAGCCAAGTCAGAGGCCCATCGACGGCTTTAAAACTCTAACACTAGGTTAGTCACTAACTAACTAACGATAAAGACTTTTTATGCCCCAAGTCTACTGCTGGATAAATATAGGGAGGCCTAATTGAAATTCAGGAACATAAAACACCACCTTTCTATACTACGTCATATTTTTCACCTCATAAATTTTTATTTGAGGTTCTTTTTTCACGCCTTAACTTCTTTTTAATGACATAAAAAAATAAAATAGGCTTTTTTTTTCATACAAACAAAAAGTAAATAACAGTGAATTGACTATAACAATTTTTTATAACCCATGATTATATCTATTCTGTGTATTTTACTGACATAACAAGTTCTTATCCTATTTCTCATGAGATCATCATCATATTTAAACTTGTTTGACATCCAGGTGATACATTTTAATTTCCTTCAATCACTCACTGAGGAAATTGCGCTTTAGGAATTAAATATAATGGAGCTAAATGGAAAATCTTGTTGCGCCTGCGCACATTTAATATATGACGGTGACGACTTGCCCTGTCGCCTATGTAGGTTTTTAATTAGTTTTACCCAATATTAAGCAACTCAACAGCAATATTGAGCACTAATAAACTATCGTTTAAAATCTTCTTGAAATCCATATTTTGGGGGACAACCATTTACTAATTTAATGTTGGTGCCTCGAAAGATGTGCACCGCAAATACTTACATATAAATTTGCGAAACTTAGTTTGTTTGTTTGTTACGCTTTCACGCTAAAACGGCTGAACGGATTTGGATGAAATTTGGTACTTGGGTAGTCAAAAGCTCCTGTCTACGTTATGCAGTGGTTATGCATGCTCTGTTTTATGTAGATAGTTTCAATAGCCGTACAACGTGCGAATATCTTCCGTTTTCTGCACATTTCAGAGTAACCCCACCTGACAGACAGGACCGGTTGACGGCAGTAAGTACCACGCGTATGCACCGTATAATTTAGTAATACTGGACGACATTATGCACAATAGTGTTGACGCTTATCGTAACCGCTACCGTGCAATTATCGATCCTCGCTGCACTTATTATCGATACACAACACCATTAAACGAGCTATAAGTTTCTCGATTTGTGGTAACTGCATTAAAATGATGGATAACATCGTCCATCGCCGAAATGATCCCATAATGGAATTTGTTTAAATTTATTTCGGTAATTACTGAGCTCGGCGCCTCGGGCTAGCGTACTTAATTTGTTTATTACGATTTATGAATATCAAATCATTTAATTCGTTGTTGTTATCACGTAATTTGAAAGTGTTACTACTAACGTGTATATGTATAATTATTGGAGTGAGTACTTAGTGTGAGTGATGGCGTATACTCATCAAGGTTACACCTACTCACTGGGAAATTAATTGCTCCCAATTAGAGACTAATTCGTTTCAGTTATTAATTCAACTATAAAAGCAGCAAATACATATCAAAGGCCTCGTTATCGCCTTTATTATAAAAGGTGGAGACGACATTACAACAATAAATTAAACATCGTATACAGGGTGTAAAAAGACCCATTACATAGCCGTCAACTACGCATTCTGTTTATCACATTAAGTAACATTGGATAAAAATAATTGCTAGGAAACACTTTAATTTTTGGTGTGAAAAGTCGCTGTTTACTGTAGTGCATAACGTAACGCACGCAAAACATTGGGTTTATGGGTTCAGTGTTTGTATTTAAAATTAAGCTATAGCATTTAAAACCTGCTTTCTTTAAAAAATATCTGAAACTGAATGTGTTGGTATATTACTTACGTTAATATTAAAGTTAGATATAAATAAGAAATCTCGATGTCTTGTCAAGTCGTGAAAACCGTGCGCAGCAGGATCGGCTCGCTAGTAAAAATATTATAAATGCGAAAGTAAGGTTGTTTTTTTATTTGTGTGTTTGTTTGTTACGCTTTCACGCTAAAACGGCTAAATGATAAATGATTTATTTCTGTAAGTAGGTTTGTACAAACACTTTTACACGTCAAACACATTTTTAAAACTAGATGAGGTCGTTTCGTGTCTGACTACTCTGAGAAGAAAGGCCGAAATAAACTCAGAGGTCACAGCTGAACGCGGGCATACAGACAAAAACGAAAAGCGACTTTAATTTATAATATGTATAAGGATAGAGGAGCTCGTGGCTAAGTAATAACAGCCGCTCGGGTCAATCCATCAGGTTAAGCTACGCTTGCCGGGGTTGGTCCGTGGATGGGTGACCATTTTCACATATCGAGACTCCTCCGTGCCTCGGAAAGCACGTTAAGCCGTTGGTCCCGGCTGTCATTTGTGGATCTTTGACAGTCGTTACGAGTCGTCAGAAGCACGAAAGTCTGACAACCAGTCTTACCAAGGGGTATCGTATTACCCCACCGTCTTACTGGGTTGTGGAGGTCAGATAGGCAGTCGCTCCATGGAAAATACTGGTATTCAGCTGCATCCGGTTAGACTGGAAGCCGACCCCAACATAGTTGGGAAAAGGCTAGGCAGATTGATTTTGATAAAAGTTTTTTTTAAATATTTTTATATTCTAATATTTAAAAATTTAATTTATATGTAACTTTATGAAATAAAAGAAAATAGTAAGAATTATCGTATCTTGTACTACGACAACTATTACCACTCCACCACCACCCCTAAACTTGTCCTACTTATTTATTTGAAAACTCCTTGCTTTCTTACTAAACTTTATCCGTATATGTAACGTGTGCCTAAATCGGCGACGTCATTAAGTCGCGACGTAACCCGACCGGTCATTACCGTGTCTATATCTAGACCACGATATCGATAAGCAAGTTTGCCAGTTTATTAGTGTACGGCCATACGACTCTATAATTAATTTATCTCGCCCTCATCAAAATATCTCCTCGAGGCACGAGGTCCTGAGTTCCTGACCAAAGTGGGACTAGTCGCCTTAACTGACACTATGATATGGATACGGAGAGGAGGACGTGTATCGATATACATACATAAATGATAAATGATTTATTTCTGTAAGTAGGTTTGTACAAACACTTTTTCACGTCAATCACATTTTTAAAACTAGATGAGGTCGGCATTTCCTATCTCACTACTTTGAGAAGAAAGGCCGAAACGAATTCAGAGTTCAGAGTCTCTTTTAAAGGCGAGACATAATCTTGGTCAGATCATGTGAAGACCATGTAGATTGGTGTCTGAAATGGTCTTTTGAGTAAAGAACCATACAGATTTGAGTGGATCTGTCCAGTGCACGCATTTGTCAGTCATCGTGTGTGTATCTCAACTCCGAACTTAAGGAGCTCAACGACTCGACGAACAATACCAAAGAAAGGATATTTGGGTAGGTCGCATAAAGTACTTAAACTGCCAGATATATAAAAAAATATGACCCACATAGTCCTCAAATTCACAATAATAAAAATAATAATAATATTATATGGGTGCATAGGGTGCATCATTAAGATTTTGGAAAAACGGTTATTAGATACAAGGGTATTCATTTATGTATGCATGTAATTAAGAATTGTATGGCACGGTGTGTGCAATTGGCTTCAGAGCTATGGTGTTTGGGTTCGATCTCACATGCAAAACACAAGTCGGTGACAAAAAACGAAAATTCAAAAGCAAAGACATCGACTTCCGAAATTAAATTTATTTTTCACTTAAATAGTGTTTTTTTGGAAGACGATTGTTTTTTTTTTGTAAAAAGTTGTGCTGTGGAACCTATCCCACACAATTTCAAATACCACTACGTAAATACCAGTCATTAAACTTTGTCTTCATGGGCTTATACTTGTAATTTAGAACAAGTAAAATAATTATCCTTCCCTGTTGGTTGTTTGGGCGAACAATGTATGGATGCAGAACATTCTCCTTTGTAAGGGACCACCTTTGAAGCATGATGTATCGAACAAAACAGTAATCAAATAACAAACATTAAAAAAAAATACATAAAGCCGAATTGAGGACCTCCTCCTTTCTGAAGTCGGTTAAAAAATATTAGTAGGTAAGTATGACCGATAGATAGGTTCCCGGGTTTCAGTGTATGTGAGATTATTGTTTAAACAATGATACAGGAGAAAGTCCTGGTGCGGCTGCGGTTTAAAAAAAATGAAAATTAAAGTATCCAATTTAGTTATAGGACGTTAATTGGGTCTAAAGTCGAATTTTCGTATCAGTCAGAGGGCTGAGTTGCACAACGTATTACGATCGCATGTCTCAGAGGTGTAAATGTTAAGTACAGGGCATTTTCTTGCCGACTGACGTTTAAATGGATAGCCGGACGTTTTTTGGAGCAAAATTGAAGTCGAGCACTCTGATATCGTTGTGGGCTACATAAATAAGTGGTGTCCCTGTTTCTCAAGGGATTTGGAGCTTGATCTGAGAATTATGTTGTAATTTAAATGTAACAGGTATGGAAATTGAGGACGAATAAAAATTACGGTATTTATGCAAATTTTTACATTTTTACTAGAAATTAAGTATCCATTAAAAAGGTGATGCCACCAAAATGACCATTTAAATAAAACATCAGATTTCTTCACACCTCCGGTACTTAATGACCACCTAATTAGCTACGGTCATATTAAAATGTTAATAAACATTGCTCAGATTCGCAACAAGTTATAAAGTTGGGGATCCACTATTTTAACACACTAACTGAGCTCCGCTCATGCTTTGTGTTTGCATAAAAAAGCAACCCATTGTAGATGAGCGCACAGTTCGTGCGCGAAGACAGTGAATACCCAAATGGGGGATTATAGGTCCCACCGATACCCAGTGCGAATACGGTGTTCCTGCCAAACCATGTAGTAAATGTTAGAGTGTTCAAAGTGCACCTGCACTTCTGAGGACCTAAAACACGCCACTAAGGGCGCGATTGGCATGGACACATACTGGACCCAACTCGTTTAAAAAATACATTGTATTTATCATCGACTCGAAAAGAAGAAGTGGATACACAGCTTAAAGGCTCGTACAAACAGGCGCGATATCGCAGGCGCGACAGGCAGCGGTACCTTTGTCGACAAAGGTACCGCTGCCTACGAAGTATCTTGCTACGACAATTCGTCGCAAACTCGCAAGAGAAACGTCTATTGCGCAATGTATTTTTTTTGTGACAAACTAGAGTGGGTGCTTAGGCCTGTTTCATCAGCTGACCTTGCTTTCCGTTAATTAGGCACGTCCACGTCTCGGTGAGTCGGTGATGGATCGGTCACCTGCACTTACAACGACTCGCTGCAACTAGATACGACAGTTGTGTAACCGACATTGAGTGTTGGCTTCATAATCTTTGCAGATTATTTTTTACTGGTCTCAAAATATTTTGCATATTAATGAGTGAGATATTCTCGATGCGAAAAGGAAGAGAGTGAAAGGGAGGGAAAGGATAATCATGAAGTGGCACATTAAATAAAAAATATTAATTGAATGCAGTAAAATTTCAACGGTTATTGGACTTAATTTGGTTCAAGTTCAGAATTGAAAGCGCATTACTTTAAAGCAATCCATATGCGTTAAGATTACTTCCATTTTGGTTGGTCATTATACCAGATTTTTTATTATTAACTTGAGTGTTTTAATTGCAGATCGATAAGTCGTTTCCATATTTCTACATCGCTGTTGTCATGTCACTTTGGGGTACGCTCTCAAAAATCACGCAACTGATCACAAGCAGGTTGATTTTAATGGTCATATCTTATTTGTGCTGATTGTACCTACTCAAACGTGAACATCTAGATGACCTTATCTGATCTTTTTGGTAATAGTAAACTGCAGTTTTAGTTCGTGTAACTTTTATTGACAATTTATGCTCAAAGATGTAATTTTTTGGATATGTAGACTCCTCCTAATAAGAGTCTACACAATTTTTCCAAAAAGGTCAAAATTCAGCTAATTTAAAGCCGTATTTCTGATCAGGATATCAATTAAAATTCTCATTCTATATCGAATGCAGTTACTGTGAAATACCTACTTATGTGCTCATTGACAGTGGTAACGATAAGATATAATAAAATTAAGTGGAAGAAATAATTGCTCACATTTAATTATATGCATATAATAATAAGGTTTTCAGAGTTAAAAGCCTACCTGACGCTACTGTCAATAACACATAATGATAATTAAAATTACTACGCCGTAGCACTGCTACGACACGAGTTAGATATTCTGGACTACGCAAACTAAAATTACATGTTTTGGTGTTTTTGCATTTCCAAATAAACTGATGTTCCAATACTTTTCTGAAGGCTGTACATAAATGTACCAAGCCTTAAATTTCTGTAATACCTACTGAAACTAAACACCATGGATATTAATAATAATTATTTCCACACTACTTTGTATTATCTCAATAGAAACAATATTATTATAACGTTGTTGACTTGTCACATGTTTCCAACAGAATTAATAAACGTTCCGTAGACCATTTAAAATTTGTGGAACCAAACTGTGGTGAATATTGTTTCCAATTGAAGTAAAGTATGTAATGAACTGCTTCGATATTATGTATATGGATCGTAAATATTAGTTTATAATAACATTAAGAATTAAATGGAAGCTGGGCTTGGCCTTTCGTTTGAACGGTTCAAGTGTTATGATCGGTTTCCTTATTGTGAAATGACTATCTAATTTCTTAGTAAATAATGAATATTACAAAGGGTTAATAATAAATAAAAAATATTGTCCATCACTCATGCGTAAGAGGGTTTATTGCGTATTGGATATTGTGATGTTGGTCAAGTACCTACCTTGTTTTCTCCGGTAAAAGAGATAATATATAAGTGATTGTTGCCAACACGGTAATGCCTGAAGGCTTCACATAGATTGAATGTAATTGATCGAATTTTAATAGACTATAAAATAAACCATATACAAGCCGACACATTTCCCAACACCAACAATAATTGCTTTCCCAATTTGCATCACAGCTAAAAGCAGCAAACAAAAATAATTAACAAAAACGGCAACGAACGAAAGCGACCACAAAAGTGGGTAGGTAAAGCTATCGGTAGTTTTTCAATAAGCAATAAATAATGCAACGCAACGGTGGCAGGCGCTGGCGCACGCGCCGCTAACAAGGCGGCCGCGTGCGCCTGCGCCGTGCCATCGTTGTGCAACCTGCCCCACCCTGCTCAGGCGCGCGGGTAATGGGCGCGAGCCATGAGAGAATAGCGGATTGTCTAGTAGAAACAGGATGTCGAGACTATTTTGAGTGGTAATACTGAATGGTAAGACTAGTATCTACAGACCACTTTTGACCACTCGATGGAGCTCTCTATCGAATTTCATAAACATACATTGATTTGAACAACAGAATTGGTTGTCATTTCATAGTGATTACATATTTGGTATATTTCCAAGGACCGAGTTGGCAAAAGTTAGATGGCTGATGAAGTCATTAAGATCTGTGTCCATTAAGACAAATTAATTGATCCGTTGATTGTCAGACTAGTAGCCAATTCCATATTATAGTCTATTCCAGGATGACTGGTAGATAAAGAAGGCTGGTATTATATATATTGTTATGTTTGACAATTATTATATTTAGATAAAATTTACCAACTTATGATCTACATCAAAATAATGATCTGGAGTAATGTTTTTCGATTAAGTTCAAATTTTCGCTTAAATTTTGAACTCTATCCACGTCCTGAAAGTTCTCAATTGGACCAGCTCCTTAGTGATACCGTTCTTGTCCGACTCCCGTGCCCACAATATACTATAGCATATCTGCTTCGGCCACTTTCTGTATCTATTAGATCACCGCGTCACATACCTTATAAAAACTTAGCACAACTTTTGCTATCGGTTGACGATTAAAAAACTATGGATTACAGAATTACGTCCTCCAAATACGATATACCTTTCTAATGCTGCCGGATTTCAATATCGACAGACGAAAACAAGATTCTACATATAGATAACGTCTTATTCATTAATCTGGTAATTATTTTGGTTAAGGTGGTTTTGGCCAATCGTCCTGCATTAGTCTAGTTTAGAGCTTCGATGTAATGAAGTAATGATATTGGAATTTAGTTAGTAGGCATGGAAGTGAAAATCTGATAGTACTCTATCTTCTTGGTGTATCCTTATCCTTATATATTATAAAACAAAGTCCTGTGCCGCGTCTGTCTGTCGTCCTGTAGGCGATAAACTCAAAAACTACTGCACCGATTTTCATGCTGTTTTCACCAATGGATAGAGTGGTTCTCGAGTAAGGTTTTAGTATATAATAACCGACATCCACGCGGGCGAAGCCGTGGGCATCAGCTAGTTACAATATAAAACAATTTTTAGTCACAGGTATCTGCGTTCTTGTACGTGGCATTCAGTTGTTCTGATTAGATCAATAAATAGTTTGCCAACATGGCGGTCTAGATGGTGTTGGGCGGTTTCGTTTGTCGCAAATTAATGGCAATAAAGCATAATCATATCGTAAACGGCGTTCGTGAGGCTGCGCCGGCGCAGCTAGCCTCCGGGCGCCCTTCGATTCCAAGATGGCGCTCAACTTTAATCGTATTTGGTGCTTTTTGTACAGTTTTTTGTTGGAGCATGCCTAATAATGTTTTTTTGTTAATTGTTTTTGCTGCTGTGGACCCAGAAGCGTAAAGATCATTGTGATAGGCTGTTTAATTCAGGTTTCTAGAGTTCCTACTTTGTGTCAGTGCGAACGACTGGCGATTTTTTTATCGACCTTCGATTCCTTGGGACGCTATTAGTCAATAATAGCGTCTTCTTGGGTTAATTACCACGCTATGTCTTCTACAAATCATTGGTAATCATTGGTAGTCTGGTGAAAAGCTGCATCCGGTTAGACTGAAAGCTGACCCCAACATAGTTGGGAAAAGGCTAGCCAGATTGATTGTTTTCTACAAATCATTATTATTAGCATCAGCCTTATTTAAAGTTTGAAACTAAAGTAACCATTCCGCTACTACATGTCTGACTGCTTGTAACAATAACGGGTCGAGTAAAGACCACGTTACTAATGACAGGTTGCCGGTCAATTGCGTACCTCGATTGTAATCCATTTACATAGGCATCTCTTGCAAACCTGTTTATTTTTACTACGATAAGTCAGGAATGCGGTTGCAGACTTATGAATAGGATCTATCATCTTTTGTGACGTGTCTAGATGGATTTGTAGATGGATTTAGGTGTTTTTTTCTAATTCATTATCATAAGCTTAGTAGAATAGAGGAGGAGCTCGTGGCTAAGTAATAACAGCCGCTTGGGTCGATCCATCAGGTTAAGTTACGCTTACCGGGGTTGGTCCGTGGATGGGTGACCATCTTTACATACCGAGACTCCTCCTTGCCTCGGAAAGTACGTTAAGCCGTCGACAACCAGTCTTACCAAGAGATATCGTATTACCCATTACTGGGTTGTGGAGGTCAGATAGGCAGTCGCTCCATGTAAAATACTGGTATTCAGCTGCATCCAATTAGACTGGGAACTGACCCCAACATAGTTGGGAAAAGGCTAGGCAGATTGAAGCTTAGTAGAATATTTCCTGGGTACATTAAAATGAGCCTGTAGCTCTCCCACAGCAGGGCAAAGGTCTCTTCATGTAGCGAAGGTAGTCTTTGATCATCATCCTTGTGCCCTGTGCAAGACTCAGTCAGTCATTTTGTTCAGATTGCAAATCTGACGGAAAACAGTCAGTAATTCTGTTCTGGGTGTTTGCAAATCTGACGGTAAATGAGTCGGGCGTAACTTCGTTAGAATGCTCGACACGCTAACGCATCATCGGTTGAGTGTAAAGGCTTCGCGCCCACAGGCGCGACGCGACTCTAGTAGTTTTTTTTTTATGAAAACTTCAAACTCATAATTGTTCTACCAGAATCGCGTCGTATCGTCACGTCCCGCCTGTCTGCGGGAGCCTTGCCGGGAGCCGGGAGGTTGAATGTTTTAGTATCTACTTGTCAGTTCTGACGTTACGCGACCGACGATACGCGACGCATGTGCCGTCAGATGTGCGACCATCTTAAAGCCCCCAGTAAACGTTGGGCGAGCCAAAGCCGAGCAAAATACACGGAAATCGGCAAACCATGCAAACAGGCCCAGTATACGTTGGCCGAGCGACGGGCTCGCTCAACGTGTACTGGGGGCTCAGAGTCGAGTTTTCTGGGATTTTCCATTTGTTTCCATTTGCATTGATGAGTTTTTGTTTGTCCTCAAGCGAAAAGCTCAGTTCTTAAAATTGTGGGTAGTGTGGTAGTAACAAAAAAATAAAAATACAAGAATAAAAGATTTATTGTTATTTATTCATTTTGACAAGGTAATCGGTGACCTTTGAACGACTAATAGGTATCAAAAGTACAAAACGATAAGGTAATAATCTCTATTCATTATACATCCTAGCGATAAGTTAAATAGCATCTCTTATGTGAATCAAACAGGATTTGGTACGAGTATACTACAAAACATTCATACAGTAGGCAACGTTGACTTGGGGAGAGGAGGATAGGAATTGCCCAGCGTCAGATGAGCGATTGAATGCGATGCGAAACTTTGTAATGGGGGACGAAATGCATGATCCGAAAGTCAAGTTTATTGACATGTAAAAGTGTTTGAACAAAACCTACTTTCAGAAATAATATCATTTAGTTTATGATTTAAAAATTCGATCGAGTCGTCGCTTTGTGCTAAAATTAGCGACGGTTAGTTAGGTACTTAGAAAGAAAAGCTTGTAATGTATATTTTCACATAGTATCGCATCGCATTTACGCTTAGGTATGACGACAGGTTAAACAAGCCTTGAAAAATACGGTAGTCACTGAAGTGAGATGCAGCGTCATGGAATGTTACTTTTTTATAATATTCTACCAAGATCAGCTCAAGGGAGGAAAGTTACATCCGTATTCTGTGTAGACAATGGACATTGAATACTTCCATGACATTTTTTTAGAATTATTCTTGAACTGTGTCTATGGCTTTCTTAAACAAGTCATTTTGTTTGTTTATGTGATATAAGGGAAAATTATAGTTATCTCTAGTATATAAAATATATATCAACTTTACACTCGCAACAATCATAGAGATCTATCTATACTTACAGGAACGTTTAGATTAGTTCTTTGAGAGATTTCTTTAACTGATAAAAATATTTTTTCATTTATTATTGCTGTCCAGTAATAAATTAAATCACAGATTTGTAATTAAATTAATTTAGTAATAATTTTGGAATACGTACAATGTTTTAACAAAATTCTGAAATAATCTCTAATATCTGTATAAGTTCTAATTTAAAATCTCAATACAATGATAATAAACATATCTAATTTGCGTAATATTCTGAAACTTAACAATTAGGGCAATTTGAACACAGAAACATATATACTCCCGCGGTAGGTGCCCAAAACGACAATAATTTACGCAACATTCAGTATACATTATATAAATATATAATTTCGACAGTAAGATAATTTTTAAAACAACTTTTCTAACATTTCGTAAAAAATATTTAATAATATCTTCAATAAGCAACAAGTTATATTTTTATTGGTAACCGGCGTTTCCTCTCAGACTAATAATACTAATTATTTTACATCGAATAAAGCGAAATTTACAAAAAAGTACAAAGAAACTACTTACATCCATACAATATATTGATATAGCGTAATCTATAATAGCGAACACTCTCGGAACACTTAACATTAATTGTCTATTATTTCTTTCGACAAGGAATACATATAATACGTACTATATATTTTTCGTATATCTATCGGTAGAGAAAATTCGGTACGCGTCCTAGCTACATACACTACAATAGCTTAATATTTACATTAAGTACACGAGATTCAATATCACTTTATTTATAATACATATCCTAATAGCCGACTTGGTGGCAAGTACATTTACTTTCACTCGTTTGCGCCAATTCAATGTGCTAACGCGGTAACAATAATGGGTATTTACAAAATTGATGATGCGTGATCATTATGATTACATTGTATGTAGTGTTTCCTTAGGTTTACAATTACCTGGTGCTTTTTGTGCTGGCTTGACGTTTTGAAACATTTTCAATGTTATTATTGCCTTGCAATTTCATATTGTCATCGTTTATTAAACTGATGCAGAACTAAAGTTGGCGCTTATTCATTAACAGTTTGATCAAATATTCACACTCAGTAAAGGTTCTATAATTACACAAAAGTCATTTGGATGCATCGACCAGATTATTGTAAGTGTGAAAGTGGTCAGCACGTGTCACTATCAAGTATGGTCGGCGGGGCTGGCGGCCGTGGCGCGCCTGCCCGGCGCCACGCGGCCCATGAACGATCTGATCTCCTCGAAGTATGTCTCGTCTGGAGACCGCCGGCGACTGTCGTCCCCGTTCTCCGCCTCGTGCTTCTTCAGATGCCTATCGAGATTCGTCTGTTGGCCGAAGCAACGGTCGCAGTGACGACACCGGAACGGTCTCTCTTTGTTATGAATGTTCCTCACATGCCGCTGCAAGTTGGACGATATCGAGAACGAGCGCTCGCAGTATTTACAGCGGTAAGGTTGCTCTCCCGTATGCGTTCTTAAATGTCGAGTTAGGTTGGCGCTGCGAGGAAATGCTTTCCCGCAGTAGGAGCATGTATACCGGTCTCGTGCCCGAGGGGCTCCAGGATTTTGAGGCACTGGAGGTGCACGCGGGGCTCCGGGGGCGAGCAGGGTGGCTGCCGCCGCGGGGAGGAAAGGATAGCGGCCGAAGGATGCCGGCAGTGCCAGTGGTAGTCGTCGACAGAATTGTAGAAGCGCTGGGTGCGCGGGGTGAGCTGGATGCGTGGGGTGAGTGGGGTGTGGGGGTGGTGACTGTGTTATGAGGTTGCAGTTCTCATCCTCGAGGCGCGGCGGGCGCTTGTGCGTGACGCGCAGGTCCAGGGGCTCGTCGGCGCGGGGGCTGCTGAGCGGGCTGGGCAGGCGGCCTGGGGGAGAGGCGGGGGGTGACGCCAGGCGGCGCGGCGCCGCGTGCTTCTCGCGCATGGCGGCCGCCGCGCACGCGCTCATCGGGCTCGTGCGCCACCGACCTGGAACAACACAATGAAACACATGTTAGCCTTCATCTATGTCAATCCTTTATGTACGCTAACTAAACCGGCCTAATAATAGACCTGTCCCGGATCTGTGTCTCTACGCCACAATAACGTCATGATGAGGCAATCCGCGCACAACAACTGATCACATTTTATCGATCAACTTTGCCCCTATCAGCAATATCCTCCGAGCACCGGTATGCTAAAACTTGTATAAACATTGCGAAACGACGCGCGCGGTGCGGCGGGGGTGGCCGGCTGATCGATGTCGGCTCCTACGCTCGCCTTCGACTCACGCCCACTTACTTGCGACATCGGTAACTAGAGCACTTGCTACCGAAACCACCAAGTTTTTTGTTAATTATTAATACGCCTTTATAAAGCCAATATATTGCGTTCGAACCAGTTGCTTATGGAAGAGTTGCGAATGCGATCGGCTGGCTAGAATGAGAATTGACATCCACGTAACAAGCTGCTCGACATGTCCAAAAGTTTTGAGCATGCAGCAAGTCAGTGATGAGTGAAATACTTTATGCTTATTACCGAACCTTGCCCCAGATATGTCTGTCTAGTTTTTGCCCAATCTTGTATATCCTCAACAATGGCTCTCACTTCGTGTAAAAGTGAAATCGCAGGCACGAATTGACATGAAAGATACGAGTAAAACGGTATTAAAGTGCTTTCCTTTCGCTATTTCATGCTTCTGCCCACGTAGTGTTATAACAGATAGTGTTATAACAAAAATATTATCCGCCGATAATCGTGCAACAATAAATTGGACAACTTCATTGAAGATAGATCGGCGCGCGCCATCACCCACGTACGTCACGCGCATTGTTGGCGTGCGCCGGCGTCGATACATTTACATGTTAAACCACATTATGTTGTCATTACTCCGAACCGTGATCTATAATCGTTTTTGTCTCAATGCCGCTTGCTTTTCGGTACTCTTTGCTTTAATATAAGGCGATGTGCGTTGTAGTTTCGGTTGGTCAACCATGAACGCAAGTAGATCATATTGACACTGATAGAGTGGACTGATACATGGAGATATTCGACTATCTGGTTAACTTACTGCTTACTTGTAGATCGTGTCGGCAAAACAATGTTAACTTATCTACTATGCTAAAGACGGAGTATGGGTTCCGGCTTGGACTGTATTTCTTGTGTACCTACTGACATTCCTTCGCGGCAGGGTTAACCCAACACAATTTTATCTGGCCATTAACATAAAAAGTAAAAGCGAAACATCCTAATAGTGCTGCTACAAATTTGTGCGCTCGCGCCTGTAGCCGACACGGGCTAATTTGCACCAAAAGGAGCCGACATAAATCCTTTGAACAAGGGTCGGGCATAGACGTCAGGGTGGCCATATATGGCGCAGTCGTGAGCCCTCGGTTCCATACTTATGATTTGTGGCGCAGGCGCAGACGTGCACCTTTTATGCACGGATTAGGTGAATAATTGTGTTATGTTGACGGTCAATATTAATCGATTGGGTGAGTGTTTGGAACGATTTGGACTGAATGAGAATAAGTTTCAGTGAAGCAGCTTTCAGGCTTCCATTATAAAAGGATGTGGAAATGCAAATATTGTTGAACAGCTGCTGCAGTTGTGTAGCGTTCTTTCTAATGGGTGATAATATTTTGCATTTCGTTGGATAAGCACGGATCGAAGCTTTAGTGTTAAAAGCTCATGAAAAGAGTAGCTCTCTTTTATAAACTCGTAATTACAAATACAAAGCGAGATGTTTTGCGAAAGCTTTAACTTCTTGAACACACGGTTCGGAAGCGGTAACTCGTGCTGTCGGTGTTAGTGGTCCGTTTAAGCACAGTTGCACGTTTCGTAAGTAGCGTTCATAGCACTTTAGCGCGCGCATCTCCGCTCAGTCACGACCCACTAATTACCAGTAATTAACGATGTTCGGCCGCGGCGTGACGCGCGCGGTGGGCGGGGCCAGCGTCGTTATGTATGTTAATGTAAATAGCGTGGCCAATGAGAAACATCATGCCGCGCCGACGCTGTGATATATTAGCATTTGAATCGCTTATTCGTTCCGTCGACTCGAGCGCACACCGACTGACCACTTTTGTGACTTTGTGTTATTCCATGCGTTTCGTAGTTCGTCCCACCTCGTTTCTTATGCAAAATTGTAATAAATTACCGCGATTCGTTTTACTATGCTCTGTGTATTAGGAATTCCGAACGTCTACGATAAAACATAGTAGCGATAAATTGCTTTATACAGTTCATGTAATGTAGGTATCATGTTAGAGGCGAGGTGTGAATGGGGAATGAGATGTTGAGTTCGTGTTACTCTATTTCTAACTATTTGCTTTGAATTCCGTTTACAATTGACGTTATAAATAACATAAAACTACCAAACTCTACGCACTGAAACATCGAATAATTTATAATTTAAACCAACTTATTAGTTAAACATATTAATGTTAATATTTTATCAATAAGTTATTATAATTTATTGCGCATAATGAGGCGTGATAGGTACGAGTCGCGCAGTTCGATCAATCACGTCGATTAATTTAGTATGTATGAGTGTACGTAGTGGTGGGTACATAGGTAGGTACGTACAATAGTGTTTACTTAGTAGCAGCCAATGGCAGGAGTCTCGCATGGCCGGGCGCGCGTAACATACGATGCTGCGCACGTTCGTGACGCCTCGTTAACTTTACCTACCACACGAACAATATGATCGCATGACTGATGTATTTGAAAGTGCAGTTTATGTAACAAGCGTAATTGTACTAAAAGCTCGTTTTATTTTTAAACGCTTGGCTGGACCAGTGTATCTGAAAATAATGACCCTTTTTTCTAACATTTTATCCTTTCATTTTCAATCATGATTGACGAGGCTATACGCGATCAAAATACCTTAATATCGTAACAACAATTCAAAGAATATTTCAAGAGAATATTGTCGAAAAAAGCGTGAGTTGTACAACAATAGGTCTAGAGCGGAGATTGCACCACCGCTAAGTATTGCTACTGCGTATCGATAGAATGATTAATAAAAAAGTTGACGGCTTCCATAGGTCGCAACACTGCGTAGTCACGAAGCCGGTCCTTCGCAATGCTTCGATGAAATAAGTAATAAATCGCAGACTATCGTCTTGCAAAAAACAGGGAAAAATATTCGTGTGACTGCAATAGATGAAGTAAGCAATTTGTTAATAAATATCAGTAAACCTGCACTTGTATGTCTCGCTGCACAAACATGAGTATAAAGTCAAGATTTTTTAAGTCAAGTTGAGCTAACTAAATAAATATAAGGACTTGTTCATTACTGATACTGCAGATAAAAATATTGTTAATGGGTGCATTGGCAACATATTTACTAAAATTAGTAGTAGAAATCACATAAGTCATATAGTCAATGGTCGACATTCCGTATGATATTCTCATACGATCGCGGTCGCAGCAGATTCACACGCACCGCCCGCTTTTTTAGACGGATCGTATCGACAACCACGATCTTTGATTTATTTCACATCACTATTTTAGGAAACGCGTCGCGCCGATCGCCTTATGGCGAGATATGAAATTGCTCGGCGATATATGAACTTAGAATCAGAACTAAACGCCCGCTCAGATGGATCGATTATGTCCGGGGACGTATCATGTCGCGTATTATGCGGTTGATCGTTGCAAAACCAAAGCTGCTAGTACTAAATCCTCCTGTTAAGCGCACATTACTTATACTATATTAGGTCATGCTATTTAAAGCTTCTTCATTGAATATTATCTTTTAGATGACAACTAGTTTGTTGCCTGTGCGAATTTACTTAGCATTAATGTCTCTTAACTAGACGCGGTCGTCGATGTGCCATGTATTAAGATCGTGATGGAACGCAGTCGTAAATATACTTAGGCGTCTTTCTTTAGCATATTCAATGATAGCTGTAGTTTATTGACAAAGGCCATATCTTGACCTGCGCGTGACATGATAATGTGTTCGTGGGCACACAGGCGCAGACCTCGTACACTATAGTCTGTATCGCATTGTTGTAATAGCAAGCCAATAAACTGCGTAAATGGACTCGCAATTCGAAAATTAAGTATTCAACACACCCGCCGATGTTCAAGTTGCCACGCGAAATAATTATCTAATCTATTATCGAATTGCGTTTATGGACCAATCACAACGGAATGCAACGTATTTTAGAGTGGGCATTTAATACACCTCGTGGCCGATTCTGGCCAATGGCGGATTGATTTGCCACGCATGCGCACTTATGACGATAATGTTGTTTATAAAAGTTGCAATTGCATGTGGGAACCGGGGCGGCACGGCAGCGGCAGGGCGAACCGCGCCGTGGGAACCGCCGGAAATCGGGACTTTTTTTCTATCAGCCTGCCTTACCTACATACAACTTATTTAGCGGTGATTAGTCATGTAAGCGGCGTCCGCAATTAAATATATTGACACCGGTTCTGCGAAGTATCAGTAGATAACGATGGGGACCTTTTCCTGCCATCCTGATGACTGGACCGTTAAGGTGCGCTCCAAATTTCAGTATCATTTCTAGTTAATTTAATGAGTATTTTATCAAAGTAATTATTAAGGAATTGAGTCATATATTTTGTGTCGACATGAGCTCCTTGGTATTCATTTTTTAGGACTTAACTATCGGAATAATTTAAGATTGATTTAATAAAAATGTGTGTAAAGCCAGATGTCAAGTAAACGTCAAGACTAAACACTTGTCAAAAATATTTGCATGCGTCACTCAAATACGGTTTTGCACAACTAATAACTAAAAGTTGCAAAATGTTTTAGTCACTGAAACAACTTTAGACATATCCACGGAGTAATAAAAAAGATATCCAATGCGCTTTCACGCTAAGACTGAACGAATTTAGATGAAATTTGGCACATGGGTAGACATGACCTGGATTAAGACATAGAATACTTTATATTCCGATATTCCCATGGGATCGAGACTTACGCGGGTGAAACTCGCGTTTTACGAAATATAAAGTAAGCTTTGTGAATAGCTTATGCTTAGGTAAAAGATAAGCCATCCAGGTCATCGTGGTTGGTCGCCCAGGGTGCAGTAAAATGATATTTCTCTGAGACGATCTTTCACATCAATAATTTGAAATGAGCTAACTTCGAAGGTCTAAACTAAAAGTCTAAACTCCCGCAGCCAGGCGCGACGTGACACCGCTGCACCGGTAGAAAGAACAATTTCCTTGATTTTTTTTTAGAAATTGTTCCACCAGAGTCGTGTTGCGACTGTCTGCGGGACTCAGATTTTACTTCGACGAACGAAATTTAACTAGGTCTTTTCCGCTTAATTCGCAAGAAAATATCACCGAGATGGTTCTAAAAGCCGTATTAATATTTTATGGTTGAAATGATTAAAGTGCGTGGTGTAATTGGTATGCATCGGTAGCCGAAGCTTGGTAATTAAACACGTCTCGTTAAATGTATGCGCACGCGCCGAATTGCAACATTTAGTTTCACACCGAGAAAACTAGTTGCATTACACAATGATGCTTGATGTCAGTAATTGAATCAGAAGTTTAGAAGTGAATTGGATGTGGTTGAATTTATCTTGTTATAAAGTAATTAATTAATTGATTAAATTTTTTTTTGGTTACAGATTTTATTTTGATTCTGGAGAGTAGGTACCTACCTACCGTTTCTTTTAAATGTAGAATTGCAAGCAATCCGCCTAAAGGATCGGAGTCTGATGTGATAGTGTTAAATTAATTGAATGTCCTTTTTTGGGAAGCTTCAGTAAATCGAAATTGTAATGCTTTGTCAGAATAGTTGCACTATTATCTACCAACTTAAGTTCCCGAGCGCAAAATTTTGCAAACCACCTAGAATAATGTATTTACATTACGTATTCAGCGTATAATCTCGACGAAATTCTATAGAGGGACGCGCGCCGATAACAAAACTCGCCTGTCTTATAATTTATCGGCCGCCATTACATCGTACTTTGTATCCAGCCTGCATTTCATTTGCATTCGAATTTCGAATTTGCGGTGACATGTCCAGTATTAAAATGATGTATCGAGGTTTGATTGCACTCCGCAGTACCATAGAGAAGCGCACCTCTAGTATAAACTATTACTCCCACCCGAACACCTCTAACTCTTCTTTGACTTTAACGACAGATATTTACGTTTATGACAAGGATAAAATGATTATTTCGTGTCACTTATACTATGTAAATGCAAAGTCTTGCAAATTATACTAAGAGCCATTTAACAAAATTTAATACGTAGATATTTAATAAGTGGCACAGTAAATTCGTCTGCAATTAGAACAGGTACATAATCAATACAAAATTAAGTTTCTTGCTATTTAAATGTTCAATTGAATGTAATTGAATTCGGTAGCAAATAAATCGAACCCGTTATTGCACTAATTACCTTTTTTATGGCTATTAAATTCAATTTAAGTAAGTAAATAAAACTAAAATAGAATACATTGAATATTCATTTGATTGCTTCATTATTTTAAAAGTGCACTAACGAAGCTGAATTACTATTATAAGTTTTTTTAATATGAGCTACTGTGACAAAGTAATGACAGTAATGACTTAATTTGTTTGATATATAAATAAAGCAAAACCTGAAATAAAATATATCATATTTAGAAGTTCAAAATATGAATAAAACCTTATTTTAATAAGCAACAGAAACTTAATGGCGCTCAATGCTAGAAATAATAAAGACTTAGGTAGGTACTTAGAAATTAAAAACAACACTTTTTTTTCTAATAAGTTTTATTGGCATCTTGTTTTTTTGTAACACACAATGCCAGCAACAAATCTGACATACCCTACTTATTTAAATTTTTTTCGTGTTCCAAAATGTCTACTCGCCTAAACTTGAAAATAGAATTTAGCCGTATTTGTGAAGTCGAAGTTCGACTTAATCGAAAGGCGAACGATCCTAATTTACTAACGACAAGTTGTACGAAAACCGATACCCTAGGTACAACGCATACCAGTGCCATAATAATGTTGACTGGTGAAATCCTTCTCGAGATTTACATAAAACGATTGAAGTATACGACCGATCGACTGAGTAAGAAATATCAAATTTCGTGTTCGTGTCGCATCTATTTTAAGAAGTTTCATAATGGATATTCTGCTTATTTTTTAATGTCGGATATTTTACACTTTATTTATGACTAAGTTATTTTTTCTTTCACAATATAAATAATGTAACCGGTGGTAGCTGTTTCTTACAATTATGTCTATGAAATCAGATCAAGATAAAATAATAACAACTTTTTTATAGATGCTCTTTGATTGAAGACAGTCTTTCCTGGGCTATATTAAATCATCATTATCATCGTTCTTAAAACTTCCTCACAACATTTTCTTCATTCCTCCGCTTCACATGCCCATAAAATCCGACTTCCACACAACTTTTCAGCCACCGGTGCCCCTTTCAGACTTCCTCTTATGTACTCATTTCTTATTCTATCCATTCGCGTAACACCAAACATCCGTCTTAGCATTTTCATCTCAGCTGCATACAGTATTCGCAAATTATTGTTTGATTGTAAGTGCTCAATTACAGTAAATTAAAATGACAATAACCATGTAGGTATGTATAACATACGACAAAATGTTTACCAACGTTTTACAAAACGTCGTTCAGCTAAATCGTCTGCAGTAAACGTCATTGCGCCAACGCATTCCTAGTTCGTAGGTGGTCACGCCTTTATCACAGTTACAATACCACTAGAGGGGCCCGCTGCACTTTATTAGTCTTCCCCTTTGTAAATATCGGTCGAGAACTCGAGACCGGCTGATATTTCCATAGCGAGTAACTTTGGAACCAGAGATTTGTTGTAACTGAAATACATATATGGGGATATTATGTTTTGTGTTTTAGGATTCATTGTTACTCGTTATCTTCAATTTTGTGATTACCTACTAGTTAACATTGTTTGTAGATCGCAAAAAGGCATCCTAGGAGGTTTAGGTATCCTCGAAGTGCCTACTTATAAATCATATTTTGACAGTTTCTACAACTTCCTGATTCCTAAAACTTAACTAGAAAATATAGCGGTTAAAAAAATATAACAATATTTGCTAAACATTGATTTTGGCTACCTAGGCAATCATTGCATTGTCCCACATGTCCTTTCATTAACAAAAAATACATTATGTACAAAAAAATAGGTCAATGAAACAATATTTTATAGAGGTCTTGTGATCAGTGACCACTAATAACGTAACAGTTTCGTAAATGGCTAAGCCAAAACCAATACAATTTATACACGGCCAATTTCATAGACATAATTAAAGAACATCAAATACCGGACGGTAAACGTACTAACATGGCAATGTATGTAAATTAAAATAATGACCGCGTTGCTCAATCACCTGAACGCTATGTACACATAAAAATTAATGCATATTATTTTATTAGGAATTATTAATAAAATTGTTTCATAATCAATTTTACAGTGATAAGAACAACTTATGCAAACTTGGTGGATGATATTTTTTAAATTAAAAGTTGATATTATGTAGATACGGTGCAAAATAAGAACTTTTTAGTTGATTATTTTAATATTCAAATAATATATTAAAAAATACTCATTTAATTCAAGAAAAACCATATGTTACATAAAATAAAATGTCAAAAATTCAATTTTATTTCTTAGTTATGATTAATATTGGAATTAAACTTTTTGAAAAGTGAATTTAAAATTCAGTCCGCTTTGTTTGCTGCAAGTATTCTTACTTAATACATTAATGTCAACAAAAACCAACCTGTATATGATCCATCATGTATTAGACCGGAACTTTGTCAAGCACCTAGTTACGATTCGAGACAAGTGCACAGATTATAACACCATTCGTGATAAACGCTCGAGTTATTAGTGAAGCAAGAAAATTAACGCCTACTATAATTACACATCTGATCGGTGAAAGCGAAGCACCGATGTCGCCTTCGATCAGGGCTTTCACTAGTAAAATATTGACCATTCAAAAAAAAAAATTGGTAAAAAGCGGTTAACTGCAAAAAAATCGGTAAACTATTAGAAAAACGATGAAAAATGCATTAATAATCCAGAAAAAAATACGACAACTGTTGGGAAAAATCTAATATAAACTATATGTCTACAGAGTTGACATCCCTATTTGAGATACAGTGTGATGTTTTGTCGTTTTATTTTATAAAACTTGAGTTTAGATTGATATTTCAAAAAGAACGTCAGCCTGCTTGACAGCGACTACTTTTTAATGATATAGCGTAGTCTAAATACAAGTACAGTCATTGATAACTGTTTTAATTTTGTTTCACTTTTCCTTTCTTAAGATTGTTATCAGCTTTTCTTGTTTTTGTTTGGATTTGGCTTAAATATGATCAAATTTGTACATACACCATGCAAATGATAGATATGAATGTAGAAATTTTACATAGGGTGACACAATGGGCGGGCCATACCGATAAAAACGATTCAGATAATTAATTGGTGTTAACTATTTACGCAAAAGAGTAATCAAAATGCAACTAGATTTTTATTAAAGAAATATATTGCCCCGAGCATCGTATTTCAATCTCAGAAGGGCCACTACTTGTAGGTAAATTACAATAGTAAATCTGAACATGATAATTAAAGCCAAAGAAGAACTGTGCTACTCTTAATTGGAATGGAAGGCAGCCATAAATCTATAGATTAATGAACAGAGAAAGATATCAAGTGGCCCATTTGAAATATTGTTTTATTCGCCAATAAAACTTGAAATAAAATAATTTTCTAATTTTATTAAACCGTTATATTATATTATATCAAGAAGATATACGCAATTAGCGTTGCCACTATAAATATTGCTGTTATCTGTATAATATTAGCTTATTAGATTTCACTTTGACAGATCGTAAACCTACAGTTTTACAACTCAATTCATATTACTTAGTATGTAAGTGTAGAATGTTGCTGTAAAAATGATAGTGTCACTCTTAAAGGTAACACTGGACCATTAGATTTTAATTATATTTCTCTCGCTGCGAGCCCATTTGTTAGAGTAGAAAGTAAGTATATTTTGACGGGTGTAAGGGTAAGTACGGATTCGAAAGTTGGAAGCTGTTTGGTCAGCTCTCCGCTCAACAAGTAAACGTATTTATTTAATATTTTATTGATCATAGTGCAAACCAATAACAAAACCCTACTAAAATCATGACGATATGAACAAAGAGTTTCGTGCTCAACTGTACTCATTCATTTCATTTGCGCAGCACAACTTTTTATCAACGCAACCACATCCATTTAGGGTGCGTACTGATGTCCACTTAAAAATTATATCATATTAAATCAACTAACGATCGGCGGTCACCACATTCTTTCTCATATTACTTCAACTATTTATATACTCGCTTCTGCCCACGATTTCGCCCGCATTGAGGCCGGAAATTATCCCAGGGGATGGTTAGAACCGGGATAAAAATGACCATGACCTAGACCAGGTCATGGTCTATGCTTGTGCCAAATTTCATCTAAATCCGTTCAGGCGTAAAGGTGTGAAAAGATACAGACAGATAGAGTTACTTTCGCATTTGTAATATTAGTATGGATACTAGTAAATATATATAGTGGCCTTCCATATGTTCCACTTATAACATCTATGTTATGTTAATAAAGCAGTTAGCATTGTTGCTGAGGATTCAGTGCTGTGCTGACCCCGCTTTATATTACTGGCACACCATGTACTTGTGAGTATAGGTGACGTAATGGTAAGTTTATCATATCGCTTTTGTGTTGTCAAGATATCACCACATTTGCAGGGAGCTAGGTGCTTCGAGGCACCGACCTAGGTACTTCGATACCAATCTTAAATAAAGGTTCAGAATAGTCTTGTACGAAAGCTTGCTAATGATTTTTTTTTTTTAAATAAAAAATGCACAAAACTAATAGGCAAATGAACGTTCTGGTATTACCCATATTAAACTTTGGGCGTTTCAGGCCTTTTATCATAACGATGGCGTTACAAAATCGCCAAAGTGAAGAATAACAGTTTTTCTTAGCTGCCGAAGGTATATTTATTTTCCACCCTATAACTACGACATTATACTATGACTTAACCACGTCCCGCTTTTTATAATGACCGAATTATTTTAATCAAACAGGATGTTAATGCAAATTGGACCAAGTATCAAAATATAAGCTATTTTTGAAGTTATTCCGATAAAGGTAGAGATCATAATCGCATGAATTAATTAAACCGGCGTAACTAAGTTGTTTTGGTATAATTTTATATATCAGGTGAAGTAAGTAGATGTCACTGGGCTCATGCAAATTATCTAGATTGCTCAAACACCTATTAAATTACGGATTTAGATTTTATCATAATTTGCTAAAGTTTCATAATGTAGGATTATACCTACCGGTAGAAATTACTTAAAATGTTGGCACAGTGACTTAAAACAAAATCTTTCTAATCATTAACTTACGCATTTTTATTATTATGTTATAATAATTATAAACCAGCTTATAAGGTATATGAACTGATTAACACAGTAAATATTTTTTAATGAAAATAATAACTACAGCTATGCCTATGATTATCAAGTTTTTATGTGTTATTAATTGACAAATTTTACTTTGTGAGATAATAAAGTTTGAATATGAAACCAGTAATGAAGAAGATCTTATTTAAATAAACATGTTGTGATTATTTTTAATTACCGACTACCAGAGCAACTTAACTTGCCAAGATTTAATTAATTTATAGATCTGAGCTTAACTTAGCTGATCTTAATTTAACGACAGATTATGTAGTCTTGATTGTATAGGTAGGAGGAGCTCGTGGCTAAGTAATAACACCCGCTCGGGTCGATCCATCAGGCTACGCTTGCCGGGGTTAGTCCGTGGATGGGTGACCATTTTCATATATCGAGACTCCTCCGTGCCTTGAAAAGCACGTTAAGCCGTTGGTCCCGGCTGTCATTTGTGTATCTTTGACAGTCGTTACGAGTCGTCAGAAGCCCGAAAGTCTGACAAACAGTCCAACCAAGGGGTATCGTATTACCCAGTTACTGGGTTGTGGAGGGGAGGTCAGATAGGCAGTCGCTTCATGTAAAATACTGGTATTCAACTGCATCCGGTTAGACTGGAAGCCGACCCCAACATAGTTGGGAAAAAAAAGGATAGGCAGATTGGATTGGATTGTATAGGTACCTACTTAGGTATCTATAAGGAAAATATAACATAACATTACGATTGTTTCCCCGAAGGGTTGGGCAGAGATGTACCTTTTGCCACACACATTTCGCCAGTTATACATTCGTCAAGGACTTTCTAATTAATTACGGTAAGTTTTGACACGCACGCGGCACGTCTAGTAGCTTAGCGGTAAGTTATGTCCCATGTGATAGGAGCAAAATAGGATAGGAGGATCTCAGACCAAATAAAAAACCAAGACAGCGCTGCGAACAATACAGTGAAGCATGCCAAAACTACACCACCACTCTGTGCATACACGCACACATTTACTACCATTTACAATCAAACTACACCAAAATATGTGCACATATGTTTACGAAACCGGCCTCACGTCACTGTTGACAGCGCTCTGTCTTTGTTTTTTATTTGGTCTGAGAGGAGGATAGGGTATATAAAATATCTTACAAGGTAAAATAAAAAAGCTAGTGTTTGAGATAACACGAAGACACGCCGCGCGACGTCTTGTAATGCGTTGCGACGACGGCGCGCGGCGTGTCTTCGTGTAAAGTCGGAAGAAGTCGGTAGTTCGGAATTCCTGTTAATGATAATTTAATAAACAAGCATTGACAGGTTGAAAATTTATACTCTAGCACACAAGAAGTCTACAATTCTCTTCAATTCTCACAGCAGTAATCAGCAGTGCAAACATTTAAAGAAGGCAGAAAAATAATTAAGGATTAAAGTACAAATATTTTCCCCATGAAGTATTTATTTATTTAGGTACCTACGTACAACAAATAAATAAGTGAACAATAATAATTGTGTAAAATAAAATATTTTAAATGGCAAGATTCCGTTGCGCCACCATCTACGTACGCGCGGTGGTTAGCGCGGAGGCAAAAGTTACAATATCTGGCAGAATATTCGACATAGGCTCAGTTGTTTTTTTTTTAATGTGTTATCTGTGCGCAAAAGATTTTTTGACATTTTGAAATCCGAACCCATGCGAGGTACTATGAAACTGTCTTGTAACTATTCTCCTTTCACAGAAACAATGCTTAAATGTTTATCCTTTTGGTCAAGTAGGTACGAGCCATCCATAAAAATGAGTAAAAACCATATAAACATATTCCCCCATAATGTCGTACGTCAGTACACATTTCGTACACATTCGCAAGCCGTCATAAATCTCATTCGATTCGAGATTTGTCATTATCGATTCGTTTGTTGACAAACGACATAATGACACTTTCTTTACTAAACTCATGTCATATTTTTTGTCAAAGTTACCTTATATTTCACTTCAGACAATACGACGGTAAAATTTCGTTGCTTTGCGCAAGATAGCTCTGCTGTACAGTCGCCAACATCAATGTTAATGTTAATATCACATCATATCACCTCGAATGTAGTGATATCATCATAACCTATAACTAGTGATGTATATCGGCTGGAAGTCGGGCAAGGTTGTCTCCTCCCTATCAAGTTCACTCATTATGTGCGTGTGTGTCTATCCATTGATATTAAACCGGTTATCGCCTACGGATTCACTTGTCAATTTGCTGTTAGAATGCCGTATGTGATATTTTAATATAAGCTCGAACTAAAACTGGGAAGAGAGAGACTAAAAAGAGGTTTTTTCGATTTTTATTAATTGTCAAATGTTAGATTAAATCTGTCTGATTAGATAATATACTTAGTTAAAATCGAAAAAAAAGAGGAGTCTTGGTATGTAAAGATGGTCACCCATCCACGGACCAACCCCGGCAAGCGTAGCTTAACTTGATGGATCGACCCGTGCGACTGTTATTACTTAGCCACGAGCTCCACCAATATAATATACCTACTTAGTTAATGGAGCGATTGCAAACATCAGTTTCTTTTTCGGTTTTGTGTACATCATAATAATATGCTTGCAACGTTGTATGTTCTTGTTTTTTATTACAATTTGTTCTACCGATAATATGGACCTGATTATAAATACGTAACATACCGGTTTTTCAAATTAGTCAACCGTAAACCCACTCATTGATTAAAATTAATAAAAAACTAACAGTTCCTCGGAATTCTTGTACTTTATGTAATAAACAAACTTCAGTTCCCTGTTCAGTTATTATTACACGCAATTGCAAACAAATGTACACCTCGAAGTAAAAAATTTACACCGGCGAGCAAAAAAAATAACCTAGGTATTGAAAATAGTATTCTTAAATTATCTATTTAGTCATTCAGTTCCGTACCACATTGTTATCCAATTCTATCCAGAACTACTGACCAGATTTGTTATGCACTCAAATGCATTCGTTACGCTCAATATTAGCGTAAAAACGGCATTGTAGTGTGAACTAAAAATGTAATTCTAGACTGGACAGAATTTGGACAAACGAAAATAGTTTACTTGCTACGTCATTCTCGCAAGAATATTAGACATAAACATTAGGTACCTACAGAAGAAAGTGATTTAAAAAAGTAGATGTTGTTAAATCAAGATGAAACAAAAAGAAAAGTCTAAATATAACACCTCTACATGAACGATACCTATATAGACATTTTTAATGTTATACAAAAACACAGAGTAACATTTTACGCACACATCGACAGTACACCCATAGAAAAGGCCTTTGCATGTGTGCGATGTAATGACACTAGTATAGTTATGAAATGGTTAAAATTGTGTGCATGCGACTATGATTACAGTAATTTGTTGCGTTTGCGCCGATATCGCGGCGTTCAAGATCTTGCCAAGGTAAGATTTATGCATTGCACAGATGATCATAGTACTCACACGTGATAAATCGCCGGTTCCAAGTCAAAATTGAGATATTACTCGTTTTTACCGAACATCTGGTCAAAAATTAATGACTAGTTTTTGCAGGTTGTCTCTTTAGCGTCGTGTTTACCGTTAAAATATGGGGACTTTCATTTATTATAATTGTTGGGCGCTTGCACTGCTCTGGTTGTTTTTGTAGGATAATTTTTTTGGTGTATATGTAATACCTTTGGGGAATGTTGTATGTCCATTAAAGGTCTTATTTAATTAATCAGTTTTTTCATCAATAAATTTTTCGATAAAGAAGCTTTACTTAAAGCGAAAGCTTCAGAGCAGTGTTTTTTTTTTTTTGGAATTTGCATAAAATCGTTATCAGGTTGTTTGTTGTAACAAATATGGCTTATCATAATCTTTAGAATCAGCAATACAACTCCTTTAGTACAATCCTAAAATGTCATGATTTCATGAAATAGTCACTCAATGGGATAATAATATGAACTTGGAGAGAACGTAAGAAAACTTGAATTTCGCTGTCTACCTTAGCGCATCCCAAAAGAGGCTTATCATCGAATAATGCAGAATATTGTTCAGAACTAACAATTTATTTTGAAGCAGCTCTCGATATCGACAGTGAAAACTCGGCAATAGATTCAAAGGATACCATCTAACAGGGAAACCAGTCTTCATAAAGTCATGTAACAAGTACGTATATGTATCGGTGCTTTACATACGGATTAGATTGCTCTGAATATGGAGCGCATGCGCATATGTAAATGGCTCAATAATAGTGATGCCATCGGATTTAATACTTCATGCTTGAGTAAATTTTAGTGATGATTTCCGATGGTTCAGTGGTGAAAGATGCGATAAAAATGATTCACGTGAAAGTATCTTAGAAGCCATTGAGAAGGACTGCAGTAAAGTTAATATTACTGTCATAGTTATTGGAATTTTAAAAGTAGAGAGTGACATGAAGAAAGACGAAGATATAGACGAAGATTCTATTAAAACTATTATTATATATTATTTTTATTAAAACTTTGGAGATTTGGAGAAGGGTCTCAAATACAGGACACGTCCTTTTTGATTGAACAATAAAACCTGTAATTGATATCCTGCTCGATATATTCAGCTCCCAACGCAATCCATTTCTGAACAATCATTCAAATCACGTCACTATTCAAGCTTATCAGCTCTGACCCTCATAATTGCATCCCATTAGAGCATTGGCATCGCAGACCAGCGAGGCCAGTGTGTATGCGCTTCATGTCATACCTACATGTGTACACTGTATTATGTAGTCCGTTTATATGCCTCTTGCACACCGTTAAGGATTGCAGGGTTTATGTAACGAAATTGCTACATTTCAGATTTAGTTTTAGATGACATCTTTAGTGCTTTAGTGTTGGCGGTACTTAAATGTGGAGTTGCATTTCATGAAGTAGTTTAAATGAATGATTTGAAAATCGAATGTCGTTGAAAGAGCTCTATTAGAAATCTGTTCAAATTCTTATTTTTCTACATACCTTTTTCTCGATAACTACGTAATCATTTACAATTTCATAGATTTAACTGAAATGGTGCTTACATAATAATTTATTTCACAGTCCCGTTCCCCTCTATGTAGTATTTCCCGCTAAAGATTTTACGATCCAAGAAATTCAACCTTAACACTTCACAATGGTCAAGCCGTCAAGCACGCATTACACAACAGCAGCACCTGTTAATCAGGCATATTACAGGCAATCGACCTTCAGCGAGATAACACACAGATGTAGACCAGCCTCGGGCAGTCATTACGGACATAGAAGCCGCTACAATGAAGGCGGGTCGTAAGTACGCGGGATAATCGCCAGTTTGCGGGACATAATGCTGTGGGTCAAGATCTTCATGGCTCATGCTGCCCTAGTACTTACGCAACCTACGCTTTTAATATAACATCGTTTTGAGGTGATTATTTTACAGTTACTGCGGGTCTAAAAGTCTGCAGGAGTATCTAATCATTGAGCTGGATGTGGTTACCAGCTGTTTTATGATGAGTCCGTTAGCAGACTTTAATGGGAGGTGTGAATTTAGCTTGAGGCTAAATAGAGCTGGTAAGTGTTAGGTCTGCATAGCCTGTAGTGCTTCATTTCCATCGTAACGCTCGTCAGTTTCTGAACATAGAAATCCCTTGAAGAAGTTAATTCATGTCAACAAGATAATTATATTTCGTCTATTACAAACTTGTCGGCATGAAGGTTATAAACAAATTATAATTGGAGCAGAGCGAAAAATATATTTTTGATAATAAAGGAAATGAACTTTACATCAATGATTGTGACAAATTATTAAAAAAATTCAATAAAAGGTCAACCTGTTCTAGATGGGTACTAATCATTATTATTGACGTTTCAAATATGACGGTTATTTTTCATCCTTTGCCTCAAGAAGACAACAAAGGAAGGCAAAAAACATTTGAAAGGCGGAAGGTTGGTCATACATGACTAATTTCGCACCACAAAAACGTAAAGGTCCTGAAACAAGTTTACCTACGATGCCAAATGTCTTTTCATATTCATATCGCAACATTTATAATAATGACACAATAATAGAAGTGGCCCAATATTGCCAATACAAATTAACAATGACAGACGGTTACAATGGGCAGCCCACGTGCTGGAGCCTTGGCATTCACTTCAAATGTCTGGCAGATTCCTCGGGATGATATGCCAGACGATTGTTAAGTGTTAATGCTATATATACGTGACATTTTATATTGATGAGCATGTGTTACACAAGGGCAGCTTGTTAAACAAACAATGATACCGTTTCAACATTTCATTTGTCTTCACCGTATTTTTTTTTTAAATCTCTTCATCGAAACAAAACTTGTCATATTCAGTACAGACCAGTATTTATATCAGATTACTATTTTGCATAGTTTATTTCCCCTGTCTTCTTATTTATGAATATGATTACAAATTTTAATTGTCGTATTATTTATTTGCTCTATGGCGGCACGTGTAACCTAGTCAGTTATAGATTTTCCTATTGCTGCTGTATCGTCTTCCCTGTATGTATCATTATTTGCACTGAATTTATTATTAATGTCTGAATAATTAATGATATCTTATATTTGATTGTTCAGGTTATTGATAGTTTCACCTTTTTTATGTGTGGATTGTATTGAGCAAGAACATTTGGTATTACGGTCTCAGGATCCTACCCACGTGTGAATCAAGTTATTGGCGTTGACGCGACGATTTATTATATTGCTCTAAGCCCATTATAATCCAGTGCCAAAGAAAATTACGCGGCTTAGAATATTGGGAATTAATTCGGTTCAGTCCTACTGTATTTTGCAACAATAATCGTGAAATATTGATATCGATTTCAATGCAATGAACTCATTCGGAGAGAGTTATATCTCATTGAGCCAACTGTTTATTAGAAAGACCTGAAGCATTGATTATGGTTTAACTTTACGAAAATTAGCCTAGCTCTCGTAAGCAATTACTTTTAGAAAGTTCCGATAAATAAAGTCTAAACAAAAGTGACGTGTTACATGGATGCAATCAAACACTGAATGGACCATCAACTAATCAAGTGGACAAGTTGGATCCAAATTGGTGCACTGACGAAGAAATTTCCTATATGCAATTACATTAAGATCAATGCAAATTCTGGAGCGTACGACAGATCCGTTTATGGGCTTCATTAAGGGAATATAAAAAACAGTATTGAGTTCGCCTTGGCGTTTAAATAGCGACGTGTTTAATTAATAAACTTGAGGACTTTTGTTACCGGCCTCTTTGCTCGGGTCTGTGACGGATGCTTTCGAAATTCTCTGTAATCCTGTTAAGATTGCCTTCGATTTATTGTGCAACGTTCAACTCAGACTTAATTGAATGAGCATTGCTTAATTTTTCGGAAGTTTTATGTGTCTCAAATTGGAGTAAAATAAAAACGCTTTATTCTGTTAATGAGTGGTTACCGACTTTTTGTTTTTGCTGTTCACATTATACGAGTATATGTGTTATTGATTTTATTAGATAAAAAGTGCAATTAATTTTCAACATTTGTGTGTAGTTTCACAAGACCTATAGTTAGAATAATGGCATAAACGAAGAACAACTTTTACCAGCGACAGCGAGAAATGCAATATTGGTATTCTTAACTGAATTGGTATCTATTAGAAATCATCAGCGCGGTAATAAAGGGTCCCTAACTGAACATTACGCGGCGGACGGTCCTAAACTACCTCACGAGGCCGATAGATGGCGGTAGACGCGCACAATGGCGCGGGGGCGGGTTGCGCCGCTTCCGATGCGCAAGCGCAACCCGCCGTTATTGATTTGCTGCTAACTGTAGAAGCTCAAATAAATTCATGTTTGTAAGACGATGGACGTCATGTAGGTGCTTTATCTACAACCTATCAAGTACCAGCTTCTTATTCACATTTTGTGTTTATAGATTTTCAGGTTTACGATGTTCTACCGCGCTTAGGTTATTTACTACTCACACGATGTTTGATGATAATATTAAAATATATTTAATGGAATTGTGTTTATCACTTCTTCCTAATTTATTGCTATTAGATGCTTGAATTTATTGAGCCATAGTTATTCGATTACATAAATAATTGTAATAACTGAAACGAAAGCAAGTAGATAACTTAAGAGTGACTCTGTGAAACCGTAGTAAAATAACTAAATTAATAAGATAGAGAATAATGTATAAGGAAGCTGTCCATCATTCGATACTCTAATTGACAAAACGCCGTGTGGGCACAGTATCAATATAATTGCCATTTCCTTTAATTTCAACTTAAATTTCTAAAGAGTACTTAATAAAAAGTATCAAAGTAACCGCAATGAGCTCCGATTTCGATAATGTATTTAATTAATAACGAAGAGAGAACCGGCTGCCTTCCTGTTATACTGAGAACGAACTAGTAGCAATAAGATGTGTTACGAAATAATCATCCGTATTAAATGTTGATCGCGTCGTGCGTAACGGAAACAAAGTGGTAGGCGATAAAATTTATTGTAACACATTATTTAATGTGGTAGCTTTGGAGGTTTTATTTGTTATTAGTTATAGGTGATGTGGTTAGAAATTGTTTTGATGTTATAGCTACGAGTGGAGTGCAACTATCATAGACAACGGATCATTCAACAATTAAGAGTTTTTGTAAAAATATATTGAACTTATAGAGGAATGAGGAACAGGGTGTAAAGTTCACTTATCTTCCATAGTGTGTTGTGTCTGATGGGCTACTGCCCGATGATTGATGTCGGGACATTGAATATGAAACCATCGCACGATGCAGCATTTTGCGTGACGTCAGTTCGCATGTAGCGTTGTAGATACCACCACAACCAATTAATATGGAATATTTAAGTATTTTTCCTTTTTTTTCCGTACCGTGACTCACAATATTGTCAACTGATCTCATCGTCAATTAAAACGAACTTTTACAATCATTAAAATTACTCATGCTACAAAATCAAGCTCAACTTGCGTAATCTTATTATTTTAAAAAACAATTACATCACCAGCACCAACGGTTGAATTAAATCACCAATGAACAGAGGCGTCGAAAGACTTTCTCTTAAGCAGAGGAAGTCTCCTGGAAAGCCTTCGAGCCATTACGCCTTACACGGCACAACCTCGCACCTGCTTTACATACTGATCTTGTCCGTCCGGCGAGCGTGCACTAATTCCGAGTGATGTGACACAACTAGCACCGATAAACTATCGATACTACGCTCGAACCTTTAGAAATGCTTCGTTAGTGTTAATTTGATGTTGATTTAACACGGTTTTTATAAGTCTATTTTCTTCAGCAACTTCTGTTAATGTGCCTGTTTCTTATGTTAATCATGCTGTGCCCTTGAATTCGTACTTTATATGTTTCATGCTAATTCTAAGTAGAAACTTGTAGACATAAGTGAAATCAACAGTTTCAGAATATATTAAGGGAAATTAATGTTAGAATTGATCTTATCGACGATCGATAAATCGTGTCTCTGTCATAAAACTAGTATTGACATTAGGTATTGCCGATGTACCGAAGATGTCAGTAGCCATTAACGGTGAAACCGCTCTTTATTTAGTCACAATCTCGTACACTTGTAGTGTTTTACGATAGACCTAGACGACTCTGATAAATACATGTAGACGCGCATTCCGTCGCACTACGCTCTGAGATTTTTTGTATAAAATAACAACCATTTCATCGACATCGATATCTTGACGTAATTATATAATCAACATACCTAATTTGAATTCTGCTTTAATTGGCACATCATTTGCCGTATTTTTTGTTTAGCTAATCGAGATTGCTGATTGAAATTATATAATTAGTATGTAAAGCTGTTATTGACCGTGCTGTAATTGTATTCGTAAAATCGAATTCGAAATTCTTACGCGGAAGACCACACGCGAGAAGATCATTACTTGGCGGCCAGGTTATGGAGGCCTGTAGCGGTGCATCATCTTTGTGCATTTTCAGTAATAACTTGAAAGAAGGTGTGCCAGGTAAAGGTAAACTGGTCGCGATCGTGTTTCAGAGGGTGGGCGCAGTACTCCAATTTGTGCAAAAAAACTGTGTACTCTCAATAAAAAAGAGTGAAACTTTCCCTTATTTTATTATGATGAACTCGAGACCTACCACACGTACGACGCGACGTGATTTCGTTTTTTTTTCGACTTTGTATCACATCGCCCAAGAGGAAATTATATAAAGTGATTGGGGCACGTTGTGATTATTGTGCGATAACAATCGATCATTTAAAACGTTTATCGAGTTGATTAGCTTTTTCACTTTTCTATTTGATTTCATTTTATTAGAAGCCATTTAAAGTAAAGTATTTAAGTAGTAACAAGGCTGCACTATGTGAGTCCTGAAATATCTAATAACTCATACTTTCCATTGTCAAAACGATAAGTAAACACGATAAATTGTGTCGAATGCGTAATAAGGCACAAGGCACACGTTTGACCGATGATTCCGAATCGATTTGTCGACATAATTCGATTTCACGGGGTAGTATCGTTAATTACTATTACCGAGGATCGATGCATCAACAAGAACTTGTGGACTGGTTCTTGTGGTGAAACTGGACAGGGGTTAACAACCATTGAGAGCATTTATAAAGTTATTACCATTCCGTTTTTCTCCATTACTGTTGAACGTTGATTTATAACGTTCTAGTTTTAAAGCGGTTGCAGCTTGTTGATAATTACCTGTAACAAAAAAGGTTTTATTATTAATTAGTGTAATAGCTACTTATCTATGTGTAACAAATTAAGTGTATTCGAATTTGTCCAATGATTAATTATTATCAATTTTGTTTGTCAGATAGCCGAAAGCTATCATTTTGAAGCTTTATGTTATAAACGTTTTAGAAGCATTTAAACTTCTGTAATCTAACATAATTTACTCTGAATGTCTCATAATATTCATCATATAATTATTAATTGAATAAAAAAATGTGAAACTGTTGGCAACTCCGCAATGATTTCACCGGTGCGCGGGCGCACGTCGGTCGTGCGGAATTTAGATACCGCTCGGACACTCGCTCTTGTTAGAGGGACATCTGCGTCGCATGCCGTTTTCACTTCACTTATATAACTAGCATTATATTAACACTTCATTTATTCTAGCACTAAACTAGACCTGATTTTGAAATATGCAGTGTCAATAACAAATTATTGTTATAGATATATCTATAAAATATCTATGAATATCATGAGTGATGCTGTTTATTGAGGGGCTCGTGGTGGGTTAAGTTACGCTTACCGAGGTAAGTCCGTGTTTGGGTGACCATCTTTACAAATTGAGACCTCTCCGTGCCTCGGAAAGCACATTAAACCATTGGTCCCGGCTGTAGATCTTTGACAGTGGGTACGAGTAGTCATAAGCCCAAAAGTCTGACAACCAGGGTTGCCAAGGGGTGTCGTGTTACCCAGTAACAGTCGCTCCATGTAAAATACGGTTCAGATGCATCCGGTTAGACTGAAAGCCGACCCCAATATGGTTGGGAAAAGGCTAGGCAGATTGATTTGAGTGATTTAGGTTATTTAGTTTGCTTACAGGTGCTTATTTAGTCACGATTAACATGCCCATTGCAGGTGAATAAGCAATCAGTAACATAGTACGGGAAATGAAAATACTTGTAATAACTATATCGAGATTCCAGCTAATAAGCTACAAATGGTATTCATAATTTTTATTAGAATTATCCTGTTCGCAATTTGTCTCGGTGTATTATGCGGAAAACCATCAAGTAATCGTGACGTTGTAGGTACACTGGACTAGATGACAAAACGTGGAGTCTAGATAACAACGTAATTGACGCGCCGGTGCGCGGGCGCACGTACTTACGCCCGTTAATGCACCGCGGATCACCGTGTTTAACATATCGGTTTATGATGGCCACGGCAACCATTAAATCATCATTAGATATTATTCCATTTTATGGTTATTGATTTTGTATTAAATTTTATGAACTCCCAATGTTAGATCGTTACGCTAAATTATACGGTACCTACCTCGTTATGCAAACATTGAATCAGCCACAGATAATAACGTTACATAAAATATGTAATAAACGCTTATGCCTCATTTTAGAGCGATTGATATGCATTGCGAAAAACGAGTTGCATTTTGTGAGAGAACGCCTTTCGTTTCGGGCCTCAACTCTCAAGAATGACTGAACACGTATAAAATTACAAAAATATATTGAAGGCCACAGCGAGAATAATCAGACTCAATAAAATTTTATTCACCGGTTTATTTTTAATATTGGTTTACGTAACGACAATAATTTCGTAGCACGTGCGCACGGGCACCTCGCAGCCCGGCCGGGCAGCGCTGAAACAAATCAATTAAGCGGCAGTTACCACCCATTGTCTTTGATTCAGATGTCTCGTTAAGGCGACGCGCTCACAGTAAACAGACTTCTGTCAAATTTATGTTTATCATTAAATTCTTGTCGCAAACGTGAACATACAAAGTACCCACGGAATTTTAACGAAACTTTAATTTGAGCTAAATTCGATCATTGTTAACGGAAAACGCTTCAAAGGAACGCGTTCCTGTAAAACTTACCTTATTGATTGCCTCATTATCGAAGTTGTTTTTGACTCTAATTTAATTGGGTGAATAAATTTTATTGCACTTTCTTTGCTCTTTTTCGCGAGTCTCTGATTGAAGGACCATGTTCTCGGTTTAAAGGGTGAGATTTATTAGGTGCAATTAAATCAGCGCTTGAATGCGTGAAGTGAAATTGGCATAGCGCAATAATCGCGACCGGACTGGTCCCATCAATATAGTTAGACACGCATCCGGTGACAACTGAACGGACAGGCGGACAAGCGGACGCGATTGAAAACTAATAATATTTCATGTGGCCAATAAACCGTGGTACACATTTGCGCAAGTCTCGTCTGCTCGGGGCCCGGGCAGTCGGGCCGAGCGTACGCCCGGAGTAGCCTGAACGGCCGGACGGCCTAATGAATGCGACGTACTGCCCACTTGACGCTTATGTGTTTACTGAGTTATGGTTTGCGCGAAGGGAATTATTTTTATTGGTGTCTTCGTATTCAGGAATGAAGATTTCTATGTCTATTTAAGGCTGGGAGCATAAAACACCGTTGTGAGCAATTCAGGATGCACATATTTGACCGGACAACGTAAGTGTACATATTACTGATAATTTATGGTCAACTTATAAATTATTGAGTCATTCCTCGATGTTAGCTGTTATGGTTTAGCGAGAATTTGAAGTATAGAAAATACTGCAATACATAACTTGAACTAGCAATTTGAGCGCCTCAAGTATGTACTACTCTTACTAATAAAATAACTACCAATTATCTACTCGTCTTTATGATCCAGTTTGATGAATGATATCAAATTAGAGTGCTCATAAACCTACTAAAGTAGTTATTTTGATTGTAAAAATATTGATGCGTCATAAAAAATATCACAAATATGATACATTTGAGCTAATCATGTTTTAGAGTACTGTAATAAAATTAATTTGGAACATTCCATGTTTATTACGCGTTACTTGATTAACTGCCTATACTATTAAGTGTTAAGTTCTTTTTTTATGCTAATCATTTGATTAGAATTCTTGGCTTTATTAAATGGTACGTTTTGTGATACGCAGGTGAATAAATTAGTCTTTGTAGGTTGGAGAAAATTGTCCCAAGAAGGTTTTGTCACATCAACTATGTGACAAAACCTCCTTGTGACAATTTTCTAGATAAAGAACTTTCACAGTAAATTATAGACGATCATTGTGGACGTCATATAATTGTGGACGGCAAGTGAAGCCAAGCCAGAGGCTCATGGGCGTCAAAAAATACGAAAAAGAAAGAAAGATAGCTGTGGAGGTATATTTTCCATCGAAAATCATCAAATATCAATTAATTGAGGTGTGTCGTCATAGAACCAAATAACTTTAATTAAACTGAATTTCATTTTGTAGAATGACTACGGTGAAACAAATAATTTAAACTGAGATAATATCTTTGTTTTTTTTTATCTTTTTGAGGTATTATCTTCTTTGCTCGCCATGCGTATACAGCTCACAGCTCTAGAACACATTCAGGCAGTGGATCTTTGCTTATCCGACCAGCCATAAGCATAATTATATAAATTTCACGAATGTAGCCTTAATATCTCGAAGTTCGAATACCTATTCTAAAATAATCGAATTAAAATTTCCTGCGTTTCATATTATCATGCGTGCGTGTGTAATATTTGTCAGAGTTCGTATCGTAACGGCACATAATTCAATTTAAAATCGGCGGCAATCGGCTGTCGGCATCGCCTGATAAAGAGCCGAAATCTCTTTGGCAATTAAAACATTGTGAAATTCAACACCAAGACATTTCGGCGGCTTGTTGCATGTCCGTGATTGTTTTTACCGGAGAAATTATAACAGATAAATATTTCGTTAATTAATGTTCAATTGAGTGATGATTAATTTCTGTTTCGTTTAAGAATTCGTGTCGGTTAAATATTAAATTACACACATTCAATTGCTGATTGATTGTCTGTAACTACGTATCACTGTCCTCGCTGCAAGAAAACGATAACGAAAATAAAAATGCAGAGCAAATTGTAAATGAAAAATCTTCATCGTATTAAAGTTCTCGAAAAAGGTTTTTTTTAATTTTTTATTCACAACTACCAGTTGCCCGCGACTTCGTCTGCGATCCAGGATGAAAAGTAGCCTATGTTCTTCTCCAGATCAAGGTCTACCCATGTGCCAAATTTCATCCAAATCCGTTCAGCCGTTTTAGCGTGAAAGCGTAACAAAAAGACTCACTTTCGGATTTATAATATTAAATAGAAGCTAGGATACTAAAACTAACTCTATAATCATTTGTTTTCAAAACAAATGCTGAAAAATAAAACCTTTAAAACAATTATTATCGTTTTTTATGTTCTGATCTTTTAAAACTCAATTTAACTACTGTATAATTTACCCTAATATAAATTAATTACGTATGAAAACGATCAGAAGTTAAGCTATTAACCTAAGGACATAGTTAAAGCTCTTATAGACGCAGTTTAATCCACATATTAGGTTTTTTTTTTATCTCTTATCAATTAAGTATTGGAGTATATTAAATTTTATAGCCCTTCCGCACTTTGATTGAGTACGTCAATGATGGCGGCTATACTTGGAACTTGACGACACTTGATCAACATTGTCAATAGTCATAAAACGCAAAAAGTGTGGTTTAATGTGTTCGTGGTCCTACTACGGACTCTTAATTATACGAGACGATCCTGAGATGAGTTTATTCTAAGTATGATCGTTCGTTCGACATGATTTGATAAGAAGCTTTAGCTAATAATTTAAACCAATGAATTTGATCTATTTTGTTAAATTGTTAATTTTATTCGCTGTCAGCGACAACGTATAGTCTCAACCGGTCTAGAAATATGCAATTTTGCACTCACATTTTTGCAAGAGTTGTGCAAAGATATTTGAAAATTGATTGTTTTAATAGGGGATGGAAGCTTATATTCAAGTTCGTCTTTTTTGCTGGCTTGTGATTTCATAAATAACAACGGTTTTGATAAATAAAAATTACCTACTTAAATTCACTTTTAATTCACATGATAGAGCCAGCCATTTACTATTTGAAGTCAAAACGTAAACCATAGAAGACTGACTCACATTTCAAAGTGACAAAATAATGAGAACCTACGGTAGTGTTTTTAAAGGCTACCACGCCGGATACAGTTTCTAAACCCGAACCAATACATATAAATAAATCAATGAATAAAGTCGTAAATGTGTATGATTGGCATATTATAAATATTTGATAAAAGTGCTCCAGTTTTCGAGCTTGATTTGGTAATTTACGATTTTTAGAATCTATTTGAAGTTGTTTAATAAATTGGCAATAAGTTATAAGTAGATGTGCTCTATAAAAATATAGTTCAATTTTTAATTAATATTTATTTCTTAGTTTGAACGGCTTTTTTGTGGCCATTAATCCTGTTGGTTGGAGTTATTTTACTACTGATTGGCTGTTAAGGAATGTTCAGTATGAGGTCATTCATAGTTTAGACATCAACGAATGGCTTGAAGAGAGCCTCGTTAGTAGTTACGATGAGACGAATGATTCCTGGACCGCTGTAATGGGTATAATTAGGTATGTTTTTTGTTGCGTTTCCTTTTCAACTAAATAAGAACTAATGAGGAAGTTGTTAGTATAATTAGTAGCTCCGGTTTTGGCAATAATCATTACTCATCTTCTTTTAAAAGCTTACGATAAAGTTGGATCAGATAATATATTGAATACTAGCTGCGCCCCGCGGTTTCATTCGCGTAAGTCTCGATCCCGTGGGAATATCGGAATAAAAAGTATCCTATGTCCTATTCCAGGTCATGGTCTACCCCTGTGCCAAATTTCATCCCAATCCGTTCAGCCGTTTTAGCGTGAAAGCGTAACAAACAAACCCACTTTCACATTTATAATATTCGTTCAAGTATTAGTTAGGATTAGCTTCTGCCTGCGACTTCTTCTGCCATCCAGGATGAAAAGTAGCCTATGTCCTTCTCCGGGTCATGGTCTATCCATGTGGCAAATTTCATCCAAATCCGTTCAGACGTTTTATAGTGAAAGCGTAACAAACAAACAAACTCACTTTCGCATATATAATATTAGTTAGGATATAGTTAGGATTTAACGACTAGATATTTTTTTAAAGATCAATATTCAAGCTTAATCAATAACCCAGGCCTAAGGCTGTCCCTTAACAGTATATTCCCCAAATTACCCAAATAAAGTAACACGTAACTGCACCTTAATTACTTATTCACTTAATTCACTGCAGATGAGTTATTCACATAAAGCCAGTGTATCGTATGAAGATCTCAACATTGAGTGATCGGCGTCATTAACCCGCTTGCGATGTGGGGCAAGGCGGGGGCTTTGTTCACGTTATGTCTCATAATTATTATGTCAAGATTTTTATACCAGATCCAGTTTATAAGGATTAGTGGGACTTTGGTATTGACCGAATTATGGGAATTTTCGATTAATGAAGCAAATATGCGTTGATTGCGAAGGTGGTTTTATATTGAATAGGTTTGCGCTTGAACAACATCTCAACTGGAAGTTTGTGATTATGCGGTGAATAATGGACAATGGTGCACGCTTGACAAAACGTAACTTATTTACGTAAGTCCTGAAAACCATCCCAGTTGGATCACCAAAATCACCAAATTCACCTTCATGCGTATCTTAATTTCTTGATAGTGAGATGTGTGTAATCTTACGTGACTAACTATCTCTAAAAGGACAAGTTTAGTCACACAAGTCTGAGGTTAATTTGTCAGGTTTCGACAGATTGGATTTCATACTGCTAATTGATATGACGTCATCATCCACAGATGGATACTGCCCATCCTTTCGACACTTAGCGAGAAGAGGAAAATGATTCCATGTCGCAACGGTTTGTCTTATCTTTTGCACAAAAGTTAACACATTTGCTGCACATAAAAAGGTAATAAAGAAAGTAAATTGTTAATGCGTGTCACTGGAAAGGTTATGGTGAGATAAAAGTGACTTATAATGAAATAAATCTGTTTGTTTAAGGAAAATCGTTTAAAAAACTGTGAAGTTTAGTTATTGACTCGATTGGTTTTTCTGATTAATTTAGGTATCCATTTCTAGATGCATTTCCACGTCAGGTCTGACAGGCTATTGCCATTTTTTGGGATTTCAGTGAGTAGTTTTTGTTCCGCATTCGCCTCACAAAGTTCTCCCCACATTTTATTGTATTTCTTGTTCGCCCCACATTTTGTTCCTTATTCGCCCCAGTTTTTTAAATGGAAATGTATGCTTATTGGTTAGATATTTAAAATAACAAAAACTAAATATGTCAGAACATGAGATCAGTATCAGTAGGCTTTCAGAAGCAAAGGCTTATTGTATGTATTTTAAAATATACTGTTTTAAACGCGTTACCTTAGTAGGTATAGTTAAAATGCCATCTTTTAATGAAGGCCGACAATAATAAAAGCGACTTGAACTTTTCACGCTGCACCTCTGACCAGCCTTTTTGTTAAATGCCGCTATTTATTCCGCAGTTTAAGATAATAATAACTGAATAAATTATAACTGCACATCTCTAATATTATTTTAAAGCTTTGAAACATCTTTGTTTCACGTAATTCAAAATTCAAATCACGTCGGTAGTTATTCCAACCAGCCCACCTTCCTCTAGAAGCTAATTAAAACTCCTGGTCTGTTCAGAACATCTGTGAAAGATCTGGATGACCTTCGGGTTTCTGTTCTAATCTGGGTGACGCCCGTGCATTCAAAGAGCACGTGCGCAACTCACGCAGCACCTCAGCTTCCATACACGCCCTGCACAGAGGACTTTCTGTTATGCCTATTGTGTGGAAGTTTTTATTTACCGAGCAGTGCCAGTGGTCTTCGACCTAATTCGATAGTATGTCCATCAACAAAAAATCATGTGCTTTAATTTTTGAAATGTCATCATAATGCGCCCTTAACAGTTTAGTCTGTGAGTTCAGTGCTGGACATAATTATTTAATTGCTATTATTATAATAATATCAGCACATTTTCGTCCCACAGCAGGGCAAAGGTCACTTCTCATACAGGGAAGGTACGGGCATTGATCATCGCTTGCTCAAGACGTGTTGGTGATTTCAGACTTATAATAACTAGGTACTTATAAGTATTTGGAATCAAGGTCGGATCCAGGATTGTTTTCTGGGAGGGGCACAAGTGGTCTACGGGCAAAAAAATCAACAATAACTGAATAACTGTTACTCTCGCAAACGCTGATTGTCATCTTTCATTTGGAAGTGCGTGAAAGGGATGCTACGAACAAAATTCGCAATTCCAGCCAGAAATAGACAAGAGTTTCACTGATGTTCTTTTTGTTATTGTATTCATATATTTTAACAACTCTGATAATTTGATTTGCTTCTAAGTATGTACTGTGATGGAATCTCCACAGTACACAAAAATACCGTCTGGGGAGGCACGTGCCCCCGTGCCCCCCCTTAAATCCACCCTTGTTTGGAATGATCTGCTGCATGCTGTATCTACGATTTACGAACAAATCAGCGTGTGACTGCCGCGTCACCGTCTGACCGCAGAAGCCGACAACATTTTAATCACATCGTAAACTTTCAACAGCCAACCGTTCGAAGGAAAGTGAGTTTAAAAGATTAAAAAAAACGCCGCATGCGCGTAAATTGGACTGTTTACACACCAACGCACGAATTATTTTGGTACTTTAGTGACATGTTGAAACGGCAGCCATCTTGCGTAAGATGAGGCTGCTGTAGCTGACAGATTACATCTCAACGCTTTTAAACATTCACTTGTTGAAAAAATATTTTTCGTCTTATCGATGTGCTTATCATAACCATATCATACATCATCATCACTACATACATCAGCCTATAATGTTCCCACTGCTGGCCTGCTGGGACACAGGCCTCCTCTCGGTGAGAGGGAGTGGGCCGTAATCCACCACGGGGGTCCAGTGCGAGTTGGTAGATGTCACATGTCTTCGAATGTTTGGTTCTAGGACATGGTTTCCTCACGATGTTTTTGAGAGCAGTGGTGATGAAATAATTTACACAAAGTAAAGCCCTTGCCTAGATTTGAACCTACGATCACTCGTAAGTCGCGGCCGTTACCACATGACCACCACTGCTCTTTTTGATGTGCTTGATTAAAATGCAGGTATAATTATTAAAAAGACATGCTATAAGCCTTAGCTTAACAAGTTAAAAAGGCACGCTGTATGTGTTTATGCTTCCGTGATTGAACTTTTCATTTTGGACACTTATTTAGAGTTAAGTCTTGTTCCATTGGTCCGCGCACTCACTTTATTTGAATTTTAGATAATATTTTTGCCGAAGCTAATTACAATTGATATCGTATTTCTACATTGAAAAGATAGAGTTGTGGTCTTGCTAACAGTACCAGCAAGTCAATAAATTACAGAAACATTACCGCAATTGGACTAGCAGTTTCCAACACAGATAAATGAGGGTCAAAACAAAACACTGCTCTAATAACCATCGTTAACGCCCAGTATGTAGGGGTAACTAGCCAACAACTAGGTACACTCGTTACCTACAATAAAACAGGTAAAATAAAGACAGCCTGTAGGCATTTGTTGTGTTGCTTCCTACGAGTGCCGCTCTGTATAAGTAATGTGAAACAAGCGCTTGCGCCGACGGAAAATGCTTTGATGATCCCTTTACATCGAGCTAGCTAGTTGTACGAGTAGATAGAATTGCGTGTTTTAAATTAGGGTACATTTCATTTGAAACGGAATAGCTTTAGCTTTCTTTGATTTTGCTTTTTATTAGTTACCGTGTTAAAGTTTTGTTTTAAAGTGGAAACAACGATTTCCATTTTCAGAGTTAACAGTGGCTATTGAAAAGATTGCAGTTTTACTTCAGCAATAAAAGTGGAGTAAATGTGTAATACCGTTCCTATTAAATATCAAAGAAAACTCAATCACATCTAAGATTTAATACCTATCATTACGTAACAGATACACTTCCTAATCCAGTCCATTATCATCGGAAACGAAAGCTCTTCGCTAGTTACTCGTGCACTAGTGCAGTCCAAACGCTTGTTATCGATGTATCGGGAAGCGAGTGGTGAAAGTATGCAAGGGGGGCACCGGGCATACAACGGTGCATGCGACACTGCCCTCTGTCCACTGCACTTAGGTACTATCGATAACTTGGTGCTTAGAGAACACTTCCTTGTTACAAACTATTGTTCGAAATGATTACGTTGTGGGTTACTTGGTGCCTGTGGAGTCGGTATGGTAATGTTTAGGGACAATGTTTGTTAGGGAAACGGAAATAAAGGCCTAAGTAGACAGCGGTAGTAGTAATTTAATTAATGGTTACAAGAGGAGCTCACGTCTAAGTAATTACAGCCACACGGGTCGATCCATTAGGTTAAGCTACCCTTGCCGGTGTTAGTCCGTGAATGGGTGACTATCTTTACATACCGAGACTCCACCGTGTCTCGGAAAGCATGTTAAGCCTTTGGTCCCTGGTAATTAGTGGATCTGACAGTCTCGGATCAGACGGGTCGAAGCCCATAGTACATATTTTTATGTAAAGACTGAACGTAGTGAACGAACCTTTTAAGGACTCGACAGAAATAGGCAATTGCAATTATTTTTAAGTCTGGCAAAAAAGCAACTGCTTAAAATACCAAAAAATCACCGACGTTTAAATATTTTAGCGATACATAAAGCGCTCATTAGCAAATTGTAAAAAGAAGCTAAAAAAAAAAAATTATGTAAAGATGTTCCAAGGCGCAGTTTCACTTTAACAGCCAACATTGCTCCTAATTCACATACCACACAGTCAATATGCAATAAATACAAGCCAAGTAAACATTTCTCTTTCCTAGTTGCATTAGTTGAAATTCGATAGTCTTTGCCTCTACTCCGTTCAGTGTTTACAATCAAGTGTGGCTAAATAAACGATCTTGCGTGCTAATGAAGCGAATTCTACTTAGTCTTTCTATGATGCCATAAAGTGGGCATAGGCTTCAATGTAGGTGCACTAAATTTATTTATGCGGCCTTTTATAATTAATTGGCAGCGGTTAGGTTGAATGGGTAAATGATTTTGTGTTTGTTTGGTGAAGAGTATTAGTTAGCACACAACGGTATCTGATAGCTGTCTTCTATTTTACATAAATGGTCGTTCAATTATTCCACAAAACTTATTTGATTATTTTTAAGTCTGGCAATACTTTATGAAAAGCAACAGTTTAAAATATATAAAAAATACCGACGGTTTAAATATTTTAGCGATACATAAAGTCCTCATTTACAAAATCTCTTTTTTTTTTTAAATTTCAGTGGCAGTGTTATTAAAGTTTGCATGCTAATCTAAAAAAAAAAGTTAAAGAAAATAAATGTGGGTTCACTATAGGTTCACCTTTGGGTAATACAAGCGTGATGTTATATTGTCTAATCTTAATCTGTCAAAAATACTTCTAATTTAGAATTTGACAAGATTTTGACATTCATTGTCGCTGAGGTGATAATAATATGGTAACTGAACTTTTTGAATTACGGAAATTGATCTTCAGGTTATTTAACATTTGCGGAATTTATTCAATCTTCTGCAGCTTTACATGAAATTATAGATCAGCACGAGTAGCTTGTTCTTAGCTCTTCAACCAAATATAAACAATAATATGCAGTAACATTTTCATTTAAAAAAAACTCCCATCCCATTGTCCGCAAGGTGTGTTAATCGCCATGATTTACGTACGAAGATCGCACAAAGGACCGTATTACGGACAACGCACAATAAATTTGATTTATTACTTCATCGCCAACCCTGAATGTATTTTCGGGTCATCAGAGATACTCCCACTCACGACCTGCCTGAAGCTACTCAATGAAGACATCGCATTGAATGCCTCCATAAATCAACGATTGGGGAAGAAAAATTCTGTCTAGTTGAAATATCGATGTTCGTAAAAAGCTTCGGAGAAATTCGGCTCTTCTTTAGAATACTGATGCGCTTGCACAGGGCTGACTCGGGGATATGATGTAGTTATAAAGGTAGGTTTATTTTCTATAATTAGTACGTAACTTTATTTCGAGTCCTAGAAAATACTGTCAACTGTCATTTAGATAGGGTATCGATTCCGATGATAATCTCTTTTTCTTTTTCTTCGATCTTTAAAAATAAGTAATGTAAGTAGTTATAAGATACTGCAACTTAGATATACGCACACTGTTAAGTTTACACAGCATAAAATAAAACAAAATAATGTATTTTATTTATGACAGACTATAATATAAAACTGGGAACATAATTATTTTCATACATTGTTAAAATTACTTAGCTACTTTCTAAGTTCATGTTCGTTGGAGGTAGGATAATCAGCTAAAGTTAGATGTGTGAAACAGCCTTCATTGCTAATTTTATCACACTTACTGCTTTGGATATGGAAAACTTTCTCCATATTCACGGTTCCTAATACTTTTGATTAGACTAACTTTGTTAACACACTACAATAGTGTAATAAAATCAACTGATAGACTTGGAAAAGTTTCCACGACGCGGCAACCCTATGTGTAAACGAAACAAATTGAGCTGTTGTTCATCATCGAGGCACTGTATCGGCGCCTACGCATGCCCAACGCCGACGAATATTAACCATAATGCTGTCGCTACCACGATTACTTATGCACATTTCGGGTGGATATTAAGCATGTGAAATAAAAGATCGATTGAGGTGTATATTATTATCGAGGTATTAAGAATTCTTTGATAATGGTAGCATATTAGCACTAAATGCTTGAGACGTCCGTTCGTCCAAAAACGCTCGAGACAGGCTTCCTTTCTGGAATTGTCCATGGTTTTGGAAGGTCAACTGCAGAAGATGATTTTGTTTTCATTAAAATAGGTCAATGATCAACGGTATCGATGCATTTCACCTAATATATCTAGAGAAAATATTATTTTATTTAACTCTGAGGTTCGCTATGAGGAGACTAACGAAATAAAAATAGGTGTTATTAATAGGTGAGTGACTAGACAGAATTTACACAAGAGAGTTCATTCAATTTCCAAACTGAATGATTATACATAAAATTATCAATCAGCAATGCGGAAATCTCGCCGCCTCGACGAGAAGAACATATTTGAGATTTTTTTTCACACTCACACCCACCCCATGTGCAAAACCGTCTAGATGCGTAATGATGTTTTTGTACACTCATTTCATTCAGAGTATATTATTATATCTGTATTGGTTTGACCATTACAGTTTTTACCATCGCTTTTGTGGGAGGTAAGTGCACATTACGATGGCCGCCCTAAAATGATGCTTTTGAAATGTCAAGGATAGGGATATGCAAGGAAATATGAGTCAGAAATGAGTCACCGTAGGTAATTCTACCGTACACTTTACGTTCCGTTTCCTTGAAACTTCCTTAATGATTTTTTATTTCGAAATTAGCACATCTTTATGTCATCAGGGGATTTTTGTGCTGCTAGGAATTTACCGTGGAAGATTTTAGATGCAGGTAAAATTGTATGTAAGTCTGGAGTTTTAAAAGTGCATTTTCACCTACTGTTCTTTGATGATGCTTATTTCGAAAAATGTGTAATGCTCGTGCTCATAAATATGATTGTAAAAAAAAAAATATTTTCTCTTGTTTTTCTGGAGCATGTCTGTCTTGTCGAGATAATTGATAGCTCCGTCCAAAATGTGATGACTGATTGTTGTAGAGATTACAAATTAAAATCGAACGGCAAACACAAAGTTGAACCAGAACAAACCAACACAGTAGATCGTCTTACTAAAATATTTGATGCGAACAATATTGCGCATCCAAGATTGGATATCCAAAGACAATCAAATCGACATCGCGAATCTATTTCAAATCGATACCGATGCGTCCAGTGATTTCAATAAGCGTCAAGTTACAATGCGCAGACGCAAACCGGTGCCAATGACACTTTATGAGCCAAGAATGAGGATCTATGAGATCTAACTTACCTCGTAAAATATTATACGTTACGGCTTTACCGATGTTGAATTAAATGATATCGATGCACGAATCGATGTATTTAACGATTATAATTTAATGGTTTCTAATTAGAATCGACTTAGAAATCAACTGCCGTTGATATAAATCTGGTAACTAATTACTTTAGTTAAATCTTTGAGTATTATTGTTGGTTTAATTTTCTTGTAATGATTCAGAGTTTTGGTAAAGAATTACATTGGAGAATTGGTAGAAATTATCTATTTTATCTCCATAATAGTTACTGTAACGCTTTAGGAGCGTTAGCTATATGTGTGAGGGTGTGTGGTGGAGGATTACAAAGAGGAGGAGTTTTCATGAGGGTTTATTAATTATAAGAGACACGTATACATTTTGGAGGTTCAGTCTAAAGTGACCCCTCCCTAAACAATCAAACTATCTGAAGTAAATTCTTGGAACGTTCGAAATTCACGGCTACGCTCTAGCCAGCCTGTATCACATGAGGTTGCGTATAACACAACCTCACAGAACCTTCCTTTTTGATTTTTAAATACATTCTCAACACGCATAGGAAAATGCGACTTTTGAAGTTCGCATCACAAACACACACAAGGCGGTAGACAAATACTACGGTTAAATACTAACACTGATGTCATAGTTATGAGAAAAACTTAGATCTTCCTTGTTGTGCCGAGTATGGCTTTGTTTATTTCCCCTCATAAGCTTGATAGGGAAAATAAGAGTATTTTCCTGCCTCTTTGTGCAATTTGTTTGAACAACTTAGCTTTGTAGACTGGCAGTTCCATAAATTTATACTTACAAATAAAAATAAAATGCTGTTCGTTGTTTGGCGCAAACGGTTGAACGATTTGGCTATTTTTAATGTTCGTAATAGTCCGAACTACGTTTTTATGGAAAGAAAAATTGGTGGAAGAGTCCTGTTTTTCAATTGGATTTTTGTATGAACTTTTGGACAGGACGTCTGTCGGTTCAGCAAGTTCCAAATAAAAGATGATTAAAAGATACTTATTATCAAGCATTGTTTATTAACTTACGATCTATTGTCTCTGAGAAATAACATTCCCTTAATTTATTCTATATCTCAAACAAAACTAATATGTTATCTCTTCTTTATAATTACTATTATCAAAACAAATAAAAAAGATATTCAATTGCTCTTATTAAGCCTACGCGCTATTAAGACTCGGACAGACGAGCCAACAAATGTTCAACATAAATATGTTCCACTAATGCACATAACTGAAGAAGCCGGATAATTGAGAACTTCGCCTCGGGCTGCGGATTACAACACGGATGTTATTTATGTTGGTATTATTTATTTTATATTTTTCATTATTGTAACGGCGTCGGGAAGCTATTTGTAAAAGCACTATTGTTTTGTCTGTGTGTGCATTAATATAAGCTGCCTAGATATTTAGAGCGGTATTTATTTAAATAATTATTACTCTACGGACATAATCTATTTACATATTGAAATCTCGGGGTTAGGTCATATCCTGCAAGCTTTAAGTCGCACATCATATATCATTGGCTCATTAAATATTTCACATTTGCTTTAAAACTTAACGAAGTGTACATAATTTTTAAATAGATACACATATAATATTATGTAACGAAGCCACTTGTGCCGTCAAACAAAAAGTACAAGCAGAACTGAAGCAATAAATCTTAACAAATCAAATGACATGCTGATTAATATTATTAAGCGATTTATACACAATTCGTTAGATACGTATTGTATACAAATATCCGTTTAATGTATCAAAATCGACCTTAAATAAATCGTATTGAATACTCGTAGGTTGCATCGTTTACGCACGAAATGTCTAAACTGAATAGAATGAATACGGTTTGAATAAAAATGAATTGAAGATGGATTGTCTCGAAAGGTCATTATAGACGAGGAGGTTGATTCTGCAATCTTTAGTAACAATGTGATTAGATTATATTTTTATTTGACCGCCTGTTGGTGTAGTGTTCAGAAGCCCTACTGATGAGCATGAGTTCCTGGATTCGATTCCCAGGTCGGGCTAAGTGTGTTTGGGTTTTTCAATATGGAATTTCACAGGAGCAGCCCGGAGTCTGGATTTGACCTCGGTTGATGGTAATAGGCTCGCTCGCTATTACATGGGACTTAAATATAACTGGCGCAATGATCTGCTTAACCCTTCGGCAATTATTGGCCTATAATTCCCAATGTAATGTAGGTATGTATATTTTTATGCTACCATTTCATCGATAATATTGACATTGAAATACTATTTTTAGTAACGGTAATAATGTAAGTTTCTTCTGGGTTTTTTATTCTTCTATTTTGTATGAGTTTAGATTTAGCAACTTAAAAGTTGTCATAGTGAAGGTAACCTAGTTGAGAAAAAAATTTAATAATGTTATTGAAACATTAAATACTTCTCTTTAATTTAAGTCTTGAAACATGTCTAAGCTTAAGATAGCTCAGACAAAATGATTGCATTTATTAAATTAATTTTAATATATCCAATCAGAACTTCACTCGCAGTGCCGATTCCAATAATTATTCATGCAAACTATCGATTTCTCAACTCTACAGACTATAAAATAGAGTTCAAAATATCTTGAATTGATTTTGTAATTATTAGAATAGTAGTAAAATAGGTAGTGGTAGCAGAATCACGCGGGTCATTAGCGGCGCGTGCGCAACGCGTGCGATGCGCTATTAAATTTGAAACAGTATACATTACACGTAAATACGTTTACTGTTTAATATTCAATCAGATACGCTCACGCTCAGCTTAGCGTACACTAAACTAAGGATTTAGTTTTAGTCTTCCTTTCTATAAATTAACGGTTATCATTACTCACCTACTTTATGTACTTGTTAAGTATTTAATGCCCTTTTCGTTTAGACTGCTTAGATTAAATTATGTTAGTAAAACTTAGTTTTAAAAGCGGTTTTGTTATGTGACGAAATAAAATGACAGTATAATGGATTCTTGAACGAGAACAGTTGATTAGATTTAATAGCATTGAAGTAATGATAGCTTAATAAGCACAACAGCCTGTTGTGGCCATATCCATCATCAGATTTGAAATAATTCTATTGTTATTTAGGGCTGTCTCGAAATAACATTCTCCGAAAATATTCATCTGGCTTCAACCAAACTGGTTCATGTCACACAAATGTCAAAAAAAAAAAACATGACTCCTCTAAACATGCCAAAAACCACAAAGTTGCGCATACAAAATCACCCGTCTCTTATCTCACCGACAAAACTTCATCGATAAATCAACACTACTAAAGCACAGCCCTAGTCTATAGCGTGTAATTTGGCGTGCATTTTCAGCGTGCGTCCCCCGCCCACGTGTCGGTCATCAATCATGCGCGCGCGCATTGGTTATGTGACGTTCTAATGTCGAATGTTTCGCAAACAGCTGACCGGGCATTGTTGGGTTAGTCTTTGTTTTAACATGAGGTCAATGGGTTTAACGGTAGTTTTTTAATCATTGTTTCGAGGTTAAAACAGAAGGCATAAAAATGGAGAAAAATTACCAATTTTCCAATTATTACGCGTAAAGGTTTGATGTGCTAACAACAAAAATACTCCTTGAGAAAGATAATTCTAGTAAAAAGTGAGACCAACGAATGCGGAATGTAAATCTATTAAACGTTATCGAGAAAAGTCCATAGACAAAATGAGATTTAATATGTATGTTAGTAATAAGTTGTGTTTCTACGGTCCGTAATGTGAAGTATCGCACATGCCAAAGAGTGCTATAATATTATCATAGCAAATACACGTTGGCTTATACAAAACGGACGAGTTCCTTAGATTCCTAAAAGGCTTCGGTGCCCGCATTGGCAGACAAACATTGAGTAAAGAACCATGTATAAAATTTGCATTGAAATGTTGACGATCTCTTAACTTATTCAGTGTTTGAGCAAATATGCAGTAAGCACACATATTTTTAATATAATTTGCATTGTAAATTATGTTTACAACATTGTAGTAATTCGCTGGCGTCGATAAGTAGGCGTCAATTGCCATGTTTATTGTGGAGGCATTGGACCAGTGTGGTGGTCGTTAGATAAATAATGCTTGTAACAATGCTATGAAGTATTGGAGGTTCAAGCGTCGTCGTAGGATCGTATCTATATGCAAATTGTGGCGAATTTTCGTAACATGGCGGCGCCGGCGACCGATTCATCATAGAAATGTGGACGGATCTGCCCACGCGCACTGTTTAATGCACCACGGTGCTAGACGGCGGATGTAAGCGGCTTGATACGTTACGAAAACTGATTTGTATGTACATAATCCTAATTTGCGACATGGTAATATCGATTGGGGTTACATTATATTTTTGTGTAATGTAACATTGAAATCGAACACGATTAATGTAAAGCACAATCATTATTGAGAATTAAATAGACAGGTAATTAATTAACTTACAGGTTTAATTTACATACTTACTGTCGCAGATTACCACACTTCAACACAACGCGATAATTTTCTACAAAGTATCAAAACCATTCTCGGACATATCGCACTACACATCTATTTTGTGGCTTTGCTCGTAGTCCATCGAAACCCTAATCTTTTGAGGTCATCTATTTTAAGGACATGAGTGAGGCTGGAACTCCTAATATCACAAACATCATGCTTGAATAATCAAAGTTCTATTCACTATGTGCATCAAAACGTCGCTCTTGACGTATCTGAGAGTGAATCAGTGAATTCCAGACGTAGGCTCTAAAGTTTGCAAAGATTTGAGGATGAAATAAGCTACGGTTGTCCGATACTGTGATTCAAGTGATGCATCATGTTTGTGCAAATACTTGGATTCTTCGAAATAGATATGAGAGATTAACAGATTTTATCTTTTAGATTTCATCTGACAATGTGTATCTAAGTGCTAGTTTTCAAGCAGTCTAATGTAGGTGACGGTTTTAAAATATATATTGTCTAAATTATTAGGCTGTATAAAGAGATGCTGAGAACACAGAAACTTAAAGAAATCTTTGCAGACAGACCCAAAAATGAACCCAATCTGTCAAAATCAATTCAAAATATTTTATTTCACATAAACGTACAGGAGCACTTATGAAAAGTCAGAAGCTAGCACGGTTCCAATTGGTAATTTCCTATGCAGAAGAGAGGGCAAAAAACTCCACGGTTACTATTTTAAAAATTGTGTTATAGTATGAGAGGACAGTGTAGGGCTGTCAACAAGTACCAGGTACAAAACAAAGTAGAAAATGGTCTACAAATCTGGTCTGTTAAGCCTGTCTGTAGAAGAAGACTTTAGGCAATTACTAAAGTGACAGTTATTGGAGATTGGAAGAAGAATGAGCTTTCAAAAGTTTGTCTGAATTGTAAAATTATCAAGTACACCCACAACAAAACTGTAGTCAATAAATAACCGATCCACCCAATAAAACGAGTATGATGCAACGAAGCGCAGGTATTTAGTGTCGGCCACATTCAATACTGCAACCATTCAAGCTGCATGACTCCATTTAATAGTCATTGCGATTGATGCGCACGCGTTGATCTTGATAAATGTGACTGTTTGATCGACAATTATGGAGAGACGAAAATTGTTTCATGTTTAAGTGTTAAGGAATTTTATTTACTCGTTATGGCAACAGATGACCCATCTTCTGTTGTACAATGGGTGTCTAAAATGGCGAAGAAGTAATGCATGATTTCAGAAGAATGGCTAGAAGCATATTTGCGGTCATCATCTGCCTAGCCTTTTCCCAACTATGTTGGGGTCGGATTCTAGTCTAACCGGATGCAGCTGAATACCAGTATTTTACATGACGCAACTACCTATCTGACCTCCACAACCCAGAAACTGGGTAATACGATACCCCTTGGTAAGACTGGTTGTCAGACTTTCGGGCTTCTAACGACCCGTAACGACTGTCAAAGATCCACAAATGACAGCCGGGACCAATGGCTTAACGTACTTTCCGAGGCATGGAGGAGTCTCGGTGTGTAAATATGGTCACCCATCCACAGACCAACCTCGGCAAGCGTAGCTTAACTTGATGGATCGATCCGTGCGGCTGTTATTACTTAGCTTTTCTTTCTTCAGTCCTATAGTTTATCAGAACGTCTAAGTTCTACAGTGGCCGTTAAGCCAGCCGATATGAGAGCGTTTTACAACCTTAAATACGGTAGATCTATACCAAGTTACGACTTTTTGCCATAATTTTATTGCTCCTGTCAACTATCTAAGACTGTCTACATCTCAATGTCCATCGTCCTATTCAATGAGAAGTCCATCAGATGAGTCAGGAATTCATCAATGGGAATTTGTCCATCATTGCCCATTATTTGTGATGGGGCCGTTAAAGTTAAGCTATCAAAATGTCTAGTACTTAATTGTAATGTACTCAACCTGTGCTGTGTAAGTTTTACTTTGTATTCTGTAAAGTAGGTTGTAAATCTGTCAGCTTATTAAATTCTATTCAAATTGGTTGGCCAGATGTTCATTTTGATAGGATATTAAAAACTAGTTTTTGCCAGGGATTTTGTCTGCGATCCAGGATCCCTATGTCCGTCTCCGCAAAACTCACTTTCGCATTTATATTAATATAGTAGGATTTAAAGCCGCTTTGAAAATACATGAAATAAACCCTTTTCGAAGGACTATTCTAGGTTTGAATACTGAAATGGAAACTGTTACTGCTATTTACTCAGAATTTTGAAAATATGTTCCTATAGTTCCAAGAATGGTTTCTAGAATCGACTAAAAAGGCGCCGCCAGCACAAAATATATCTAAACAAGTGTTTGCTGACATAATTGAATACGCGATTTTAAGTCGAGATTGTCTTTAAACTCCGATAGTATCGTAGATCTCGATCAGAAACTATTTGGAAGCAATTTGGTATCGGTATTCGGAATGTCTTAGTTTATAGAGTGGCACAGTCATGGTGAACACTGCCATAGTGTTGCAAAATATGTATTCAAATATTTGTAAATGGGTAAGCTATAAACATTTTGAGATAAGACGGAATGCTTTAGATGTTTTGTTGTCATTCAATGTTGTAGCCAGACGCACGGAGATTTAGCACTTTGAGGTGATATTATACCTTATAAGTATGTTTTTGATATTATAAAATTGTCTAATCAGCGTGAGCTCATGTCTGTGTATTTCCAGGTAAGTATTTCATGGATATTATTTTGATAAAATTGACTTCATTAGAGATAATGAAGTCAATTTTATCAAAATAATATGATACGAAGAAGGTAGAGATACCTTCTTCGTACAATCTATCTGTCTGTGAAATTAAAGTTAAAGTTCGAGAGCATATTTGTAAGAAGCTGGCAGTATCATCACATCGGTAGTGTTTTCCCATTGTTTGTTTTATTGGTTTTAGTATATACGTGTCATCATCTGCCAAGCCTTTTCACAACTATGTTGGGGTCGGCTTCCAGTCTACCCAGATGCAGCTGAATACCAGTATTTTACATGGAGCTACTGCCTATCTGAGCTCCAGAACCCATTATCTGGGTAATACAATACCCCTTGGCAAGACTGGTTGTCAAACATTCGGGCTTCAGATGTCCCGTAACGACTGTCAAAGATCCACAAATGATAGCCGGGACCAACAGCTTAGCATACTTTCCGAGGCACGGAAATATTTAGTATATTCATGTATTTATTTGTGCTTATACATAAATATAATATAATAAGGTATATATATTATATTCATAGTTTCAATAGGTATATTTATATCCTTATATTTAAATTAACATGTTTTTATTACACAATTTTAGTTATTGCACCTACCACTATTTGTCTCTGCATTACCCAAAGGTTGACTGGAAAAGAATGCCATTAAGTCCACCTCTGTATATTTGTGTGTTTAAAGTATTAAATAAATAAGTAAATTAATAAACAGGATTGAATGTAGTCATTAAGAAAATGTGGGTTTCGTAGTGCTCTGAAGCTTGTTCATTCTGAAATGACGCGCCCCACAACCGCACACGGTAATGCGGTAATGCGGTAGTGGGGCGCGTCATTTCAGAGTAGACAAGGTATAGTTTTCTTTCTTTCTGTAAGGAAAATACAACGTAATTTGACAATTCGTAAAAAAAACCTTATGTTATTTTTAGTTGCTACCGTGATTCTCTAATTGCACTTCTTATCTAATATTGATTACGAAAGTCGAGCGAAATCGTTTACGGTTTATTCTATAAATTAAATTGCTAACAGCTGGATGTCCGATCTTGCAAATTGGCGTATAGTTTTTGCACATATAAAGCGCGGAATTGACCATAAAAGTTAGTTAGTTTACATTTTATTTTTATTTTAAGCACGTTTTACTAGAAAATATAGCGAAACTGATATGGTCTGATGTTTATAACTTCTTCAAACCGTGTTTGGTATTAATATCCGTGGTCAAAGTTTACGAATATTTCAGGGTTGTCGAGACGCGAAACTAATGTTGAAACTTGAAATGACATTCGATGGCTCGAGGCATGTTGCGGTGTGGCTTTGTTCAAATACTAAATCTGAGTTTGTGCCTTACGGCTCTGCGTAGACTAAGTTTTGGCCTAAGGTTGTTACTGTGTATAGACGTTATTTTTGTAGGTATTATAATTAGATACATAATGGATATTTATTTACTATTATGGCAAATGATACGCTCATTTCCGCCTAGCTCAGCTTTTTGCATACAAATACTGAAACGTATTTCGTTACAAGTCAAGCTACGCTAAGCTATTTTTTAAGACGCAAAATGTAATACGTAATCAATAATTTCTACGTTTTTTCTTTCCTTTTTTAGCATACGAGTGTTCTAAATCTGTCTATCAACGACATAGTTGTCCATTACATAATACATTTCGAACCAAAAGAATCTTTACGTAGCCTTTAAATGGACTAATTAAAAAACACCGTTTGTCGGAAGCTGCACCCCTACGTGCGATTTGCGCGTGCGCAGCTAGGCGCGGCGTCACTTCCTCAGTTGATCGGCGCCCGTGGCCGGCGGCGGTCGTGTCTGCGCGTAATGGCCTCACCAGTCCCGTTCCATAGCGCTGTCATTACATCGGGAAATCTAATAAAGCCTATTGAACGGGGCATATATTTTGAATGAACGATGTATTCTCAGGAGTGCGAAAATTTCAGTAAAGGGTTAAATCAATGTTATTAACTGCCATCCTACTTACACATCAAATAATAGAATCATTTAGCAAGAATATACCTACTCAGATTTGATCTTTTTGTCATATTTCGCGTAAAGGGTTTCTTATTTCTAAGCACTAGAAACCATAGGTTACTCACGTAAATGAAAAATATTTTAAGTCCAAATAACTATGTAAAAGTAAAGTCATTATAAAGCAAAGCAAAAGGTATTGCTAAAGTAATTTTCTTTATGTTTCAGTTTTTTCACCAGTTTCGAAATAAAACTGCTATGTAACTTCCCATATCTCATAATTGAATAAGCTATACAATGCGACTTGCTCAACCTGCTAAGTTTTTGTTCAGATTAGGGACAATGGAACGATTATGAAAGATTGCGATCTATTAATCGATTTTCGATATTCGATAGTTAAGGAGACAAGCTCACGACAGGACGCAGCAGGGAACTGTTACCGAATACCGCATTCCGATCATTATCTAATATTAATTAATTGATACAGCTGTTCACGATGCCAGCCAGTGAGAATAGTCACACATTATTGTGCAACCCGCAATTAAAAATGTTATATTAAGACATTTGTGTCACTCTATTATGGCATTTTGTTTTATAGGGAACTTTTTATTACAATAATTTTTCATTTTTAATTTATCAACTCCTACATAATTGTGGGACCAAACTTTTACTTTTTCTCGCAATAATTTTCTTGTTCAAAACTGGAGATCTCTCTTTCACCGTGATTTACAATTTTTTTGAGTATGAAACGAAAGTGTTATGATTATGGATAAAAATGGTGGCGTGCGTCACAGCGGTCGAGTTGGAGGCAAGAGCTCGATGGCGCGTAACGGGCGTCCAGTGAAAACTTACAAATAACCACCCATTAGTAGCCTCGAGCGGCGGCGGCGCAGGCGCAACCAACAATTTCACCCTGATTTATATCATCTGTACGTCGATGTACACCGAGAAAATGTGGGAAAATTTTCACTATCCGACAAGACCCGTAATTTGATAAGGGGAATCATCGCTCCGGTTCTGCGATTGAAAACGACAGTTTCCTCTAAGTGATGTGACCGGTACCCGCAAGAAAACTCGATCGAAGGAAAAGTAGTTTGTGGTGCGACCCCTTATAGACGTCTCGTAAATAACGCCTTCGTATAAGCGGGGCGCATGCTATAAATATGAAATTAATATTTATAGGATCACTAAATGGTTTCATTTGAGATTATAATATTCTCTTGCATTCATTTAATCTAGTAGGTATTTACTAAATGTACAGCATTTGGCTACACAGTAAAAATTTGAAAATACAAAACGAAAATGGCAAGTTGTAAACTGGTTGGACTTTTTTTATTAAACTTGCATTTTTAACGAGCTCAAATAAATTTGTTACATGGATGAGGAACAGCTAACTAACGCTTACAACTTTATACCCACACTCATTCTAGAGCGAAATAAAGATGAGTCACGGCAATAAACGTTCAGAGACGTCGTAAGTCAGCGAATGTCACATAAAATTATACAGTTTTTAATGGTGTGAATGTGCTATGGTCACATCGCAGACGACATACTGCCTGCTTACGATGTACCGTGTTACGTGAATTGTAGCTTTAATTACAACAAGAGTTCAACACATCGAATATTGTGTCAAAGGTGCTGCAAGTAGAGCAACCTTTCTCACGTACCCGAGTTTTTGAGACATTACGAACCAACAGTAGCATCAAAAAAAGCCAACTTACTCAACCAACTATGACTCTTACTGCAATTGCAAAAAAGCGTTTATTTGCGTGAGCGTTTTTATAGTTTGAGAACATCGTGGTGAAATAAACGCAATACAGAAGCAGTCAGCGTAAATTGGCCGCGCGTTTTCACATAATAAAAAACAGTATATTACGCGTGTCTAAATTCCGTCCGTTACATTCTGAAAATACGTTCTTTTTGGTCTCTGATGACTTGCAGAGGGTAGTTAGACTCGAGGATGAATGTACAGGTATCGTAAACTGTAGAGAGATCGGTCCGGAGATAACAAGACGAGTTTTTTCAATCACACATACATATATAGAAAATATTATGATAAAAATAAATGTAAGACAACTTTCAAAGACGGTTTTGGACAAAGACCAGTTGGATAATTGATTCGATCGATTAAAAGACAAGTAGTTTGTATTTGTGGATTCCGATAGCGGATGTCAACGAACTGTTTCGGGTATCATCGGAAGCGGTCGGCGGTTCCTTTGAGCCATGGTTTAATTTCTTAATCCTAATTGAATTTGTTTGTTCCGAATGGCGAGCGAGATAACGCAACGCACTCGCGCTGATCGATTGTTCGCCGGTTGCGACGCGGTGAGAGGTGACCATTAAATTCGATAATCGAGTACAGGGATGTCAAAAATGCGATTTTATTTTGGAATGGATAAAGATAGCAGAAGTTTCTTTTGTTTGCATTTTTGAGAACCGAAAATTCTGTGGCTTTATCTCTAAAAAGCTCTGAAAGCGTAGGAGAGCCAGATATCGCTTGGTAATCTAATGATGACAGGTCTGAGGCCCTAGACAAAGTGACATTCTATCAGCGATAATGATGATGGAAAAGGCAAAAATGTATGGGACTGACATAAGCTATCGAAAAGCTTATGTCAATCCTGTTGAAAGTCGTTGTAGAAATACGAAACGCTTTCGAAGCGATTGTCACTTGTCTAGGCCCTCAGGTAAACCATTATTTTAATCAACTAGAGCTGGTAATGATTCCTATCCTATTTTACCAAATATATATATTTTTTTATGTTACTAAGTGAATTAACGATCATAAAAACTGGATCGTCTGTAAGTCTGTTTTTTTTTTACTCGTTGCTATTTTAATTCTTCAAACATGTTGAAGGGGCCCGATAGCGTACAGTATCAGGTCCTCAACTTACTCAAAAGAAGATTTGCTTATAAAATGGTTCGCACATATCCCGCATATCCTAAACTCATGGTAACACTAAAAACAACTAATAACGTCGAAGGTTAGATAGATGGGTTCTATTATTGATTGAGCTTTTGTGTACCTATTGTCCTTTAAAGGTGAAGTTTAAATCATAAGCATTTGAAGTCCGCAGTGTCTCGTGACAAATGGACACCGTTTCAGTTACATCATGGAATGCGGAATACCGATGTTTAGAATCGATGGTGAATAAATATGTTATGTATTTTGAATTTAATATAAGTAGGTATGATGTTGGATTACGAAAATAGCTATTTCACTATGAATATGTTTTTGTTTCCCTATTCTGATTTAAATATTACGTCATGATTCAGGAGTTTTACCTCAGGCTTAGTACTGCGTAGAGGTACTTTGGTTTTCAAAACTTTCGGACCCCTCTTATCTTTTATTTTTACCCGACTACGGCGAAGCCAAAAGGAGGGTTTTGATTTTGACCGGGATGTATGTATGTATGTTCATCTGTTCCCTCATATCTTCTAAATGACTTATCACAATTTGACAAATGAGGTATCGTTGGAAGCGTCTTGATCGTCCACTGGTTATAGGCTATGTGACATCACATTAAATTGAAAATGGCACCCCCTAGATGACATAAAGAAATGAACTAAAAACAAAATTATACCGTGTTGGGTATCCAACGAAAGGGCATGATTAAAAAAATAAAAAATAAAATAAAATTGGTTGCCTGTAAAGTCGGTATACGGGCGAAAGTTTTACGTGACAACGACTTTGAGTGGTAAAATAATTTTAATGTGAATATTCATTCATTTATGTCTGTCTCTCTCGCTCTTAGGCGGGCTAACCATGCCCGAGTGGAAGGGACGCGTGCCTCTCACTCGCTCTCATTGTGAGCGCATAACGTGAGCGGAGCGTAACGCAGTTTCTTGAAGTCTCACCCGGCAAACCAATTTATAAGACGTTGTCACGTCAAAAGTTATAAAACTAAAACCCAACTACGACAAAAAAGTCAATCAACTAAAAAGGTATAAACAAGACATCACAGACAGACAAATTAAAAACCCGGAGTCACGCGTAATCTGTTCGATTTATGTCCTAACACATTAGCAACACTTATAGCTATAGTCATTAGCTTTTCCTTTATATGGATCACTGTCGTTCAAAAAGATCCTGCGTACTTTATATCACGTACACTCGCTACCATTACAATTATGAAGACAGACTGCACACGAAGATGCTTCAGCTCCATTTCAGACGACGTTAAAATATAGCCTCTTTCCTTTTATCGACCTTAATTATTGCCAAAAAGCTGTTTGACGTTTCTTAATCACCTCGATAAGGACTAACGACACTATTGACGTATATATCCGACAAATTGCAATAATAACATTAACGTTTCTTTTCGCGAATCGACCGACAATTTGGCAACACTTTTTAATGTTTCCTTTTGATTATGAAATGAAAAAAGGTTTTATTTGAGCCTATTAAATCGTAAATAATCCATACCTACTTAATATTATAAATTCGAAAGTAACTCTGTCTGTCTGTCTGTATGTTACCTTTTCACGACTAAACCACTGAACGGATTTTGACAAAATTTGGCAAGGAGATAGATGGTATCCTGCGGAAGGACATAGGCTACTTTTTATCGATATACTACGTGGGTGAAGCCGCGGACGGAAGCTAGTATTATAAATGTGAAAGTGAATTTGTTTGTTTGTTACGCTTTTACGCTAAAACGGCTGAACGGATTTGGATGAAATTTGGCACAGGGGTAGACCATGACCGGGAATAGGACATAGGATACTTTTTATTCCGATATTCCCAGGCGGACGACACTAACGCGGGTGAAACCGCGGGGCGCAGCTAGTATCGTAATAAATGTGATGTCACTGAGATATGTTAGGGTGTTAAGGTGATTGTTTTAATTTTCTGTTTTATGCTCGCAGTTGGAACTGACATTAACAAAGAGTAATTATACCTTGCCACAAGTGGGTTAGGTCATAACAAGCGAAGTTGATTCCGTCAACAGTCTTAATTAATAGTACCCGCTTTACCACAAACTGTTGTATAAATCTGTCCACATCAAAATGGCAAATGTTTGCCCGGACATGGTATTTTCTTGAGATCTATATAAGATAAGTCCTATTTAGGAGATTAAGATTTACACGACACTTTGTATTTTAAGGTTAGTTATATTAGCAGTTCGTTCCAAAACAATGAATTAGGCTGATTTCACAGCGTCTGGGTTTACCGCAAGGGCCGCGCATGTCGTCATCGGCTGCGACATCGTCGGCGGGAAGCGAAAGCGAATCAATCCGGCTTTTATCAACGCTGTGCGTGACCGAGGCCATTGTTAGGAAAGGGAAAATGGGACGGAGGCGCCGCGAAAAATAGAAGAATGAGGCGGCAGTGCGCTTCGTTGGACGTTTTTCTACGAGGCAAGCGCAAGCGGCCGGCGTGACGCGGGGCGCGTGCCACTTCGCCTCGCCCGCCGTCACGACATCATTCATATAGTAACTTATAAATCAGGGATCATCAATATTTCCTACAAGATCAAAACAGTTATTTCCACGAAACACATCTAAATCTAAATCCAAACTAGATTGGAGGACCTTGTCTAAAGTTCAAACGGCACGTGCGGCGCGGAAAGCGTATCTGTCAGCCGCGAACATTAAACTTCTATGTGGAATACATCTGACATAAAGATAAGGGGTTTGAACCCGAGACCTTTTCGATCTAGCATTTTACAATTGCGCCACTGTGAAATTGTGGTCGGTGGCGTGTGCTGGCCGGCTTTTATTTATATTGGTTGTAGTGCAGGAGCGCTCACGACCCGGTAATTGATGCTCTCGGAGGCGCGCGTGCCTGCCCGCACTCGGCGAGCCGTTATAAGTGCTCTAACACACTGAGCGAGCACGCGCTAAACTTATACCAGCTATAAACTGTTGCTTCTTTAAAAATATTAGACGCTTCGTCGCGAGCTTTTCAGCGCGGCTTATTAGCGTGCCTTATGTCAAAGTTAGCGACTTTTTGCGCTTGTGCACTTGGAATTAAAGACCCTGCCAAAAGGCACTAGGTAAATAAAAGTAACAGTTCAGACTTAATTACTTTAGGTACCCTATATTTTATGTGCAGACCTTGACCTCCATTCGTCAACTATTTCAGTCTCATAATCATAAATTCAACTCTATTATCTTTTAATTTTATCTTTGCTGAGCTTTGTTAAACTTTTTATGCACTTCCTGTAAAACAGTATGACTAATAAAATACTTGATGTTTACTTTTAATTTGAACACTACCTATTAAAATAATACAAAGGCATGATTTTATTCTCCTTTCCCTGCCGAGATAAATTATATCCTGAAGAATTTCATCATATCCAACTATTGCTATTTAACTATATGGACAGTAACTTTAATTTTATCGTTTGCTCGTTTCCTTTTCGTGATTTAGTTTTAAGTAGTCCGTACATGATTAAATTATGTACCTCGTCTAGTCGAAGGCAAATAAAAGTTAGCTTTCGCAGAACCTGGCTATCAGCCGGCTTAATTCAAATATTTGATTTGCCATTTGATTGTTTTGAAGTTTATCCTTCATTCTGTCGATCAAACAACCCCAGCCCAGCAATAAAACACGTTTAACTATAGTTTTTACACCCAACATCTCAGTAACCCGTTACATCCAGTTAACTGAGAATTCTCGCGGGATAATAAGCACTTAATAAACTTTATGATCTCTCCTCACATCAGTGTGAAAAACCTTCAACATATAAAAGTTAAAAGCCCTTAATTACCTAATTGTTTTAAAAAAAATAGTTGAAAATTAACGAACACGGGAGCGCAAGCGCCGCCAATCATTTTAAAAGGCCCGCAAAGCGTCGTATCTGAAAACGATCAACGTTTATTTCGGCTTTCGCGCAAATGCAGGTAAAAGTACCCTGTGATTTCGGTAAATTGTATTAAAGCAAATCGATAAAAAAGAAAATTGATAAAGTTTTTTTTCCACTCACTTTACGCGTGAGTGGTTCGTGATTTAAGGCATCGGTTTCTGTGGCTTGCAGTACTTCGTGAGTGGTCCGATTCATACTCGAATAGTTCCGATCACGTAATGATCATTTTCGATTGTTTGCTCCACGTGGAGAAACTGGATTTTTATAATGTCGCATTTACAGTTTCCATTAGAATGTGTGCCCTAAAAGGTTCTTTTATTTGCGTTAAATTGTGTTCAAGTATTTTTTCAACGACACCATAAGACGGTTGTGTTCAATAATCAGGCAAGTGGTTCCACGAGAAGCTGTTACGAGTATTTTCAAGTAAATTGGCATCACATATTTGTTGGAAAACTGTTCGACTTCCTGTTTGTAATGGTGGGCGCATCCGTTCTTAATAATTTTTCTCAAGAAAACTGTGATGAACACATTCGACGGAGATTGGTATTTATTGTAATGGCCACATAATGAAGCTTCCGCCTTATTTGTAGTGTGATCTATGCACATAAAAGTAGTGTGGAAGTAAACTTGTTTTAATGCATAGGTGTAACTTTTACAATTTGTTTTTTTTGAGAGTTGACACTTGATACTAATTAAGTTACTGTGTATAATAAATTAAAAGTTTTATTATGTCATTTACTTTATTAAATTGCAGATAATTAAACCTACCTATCTACTTCTTTTAATGTACATTATGTAAACAACATTCCTTGGTAAATCAGTAGTATTTAAGTTTGTTTTCGAGAAATTCCAATGACATAAAAGCTTAGGTACCTAAAGATATCAAACCAAACTTCTGACTCTTAATCTAAATCCCTACGACTCCATTTACCTAAATCAGTTTCGCTATACCACCATATTCGCATAAAAACATGAAGTGCGAACGACACCAAACTAAAGTGAAACCGCGCAACACTAAAAGTCGACAAGCATCTCTATAGAGCTGTTGAAACCACTTCATTTAATCGAGCCACAATCTAGAATATCGATTTTTACTGATGCGATAGCATAATTGGAGCGGCGTAAGTGTACTCATTGGAAACAAGATATCTCTACTAATCCAAGCTAGTCAATAAAATCTATTATGTATGCATCTTGTCGTATCCATTCGTGGTTTTGCGATTTCAAAATGCAATTTTCTTACGCTCTGTTTTAGCGATGTACAAAATTTAATTGACAATGTGATACCTATAAGATTAATTGTTTTAAAGAATTTCTCTGTCTGATCTATACCTAGTTAAAAAAAAAGTAAATGTTACACAAAGATTAGGTGATATAAAGGGTTAACATTTTAAGCTGTTTTAATCATAAAGTAAATTAAACATTAATAACTAGAAACATTAAACATTTTAGTACAGTTAGATGATTATAACGAATTATTTATATAGAGTCTATCTTTTAAAGTGTGTGAGGAGCTCGTGGCTAAGTAATAACAACCGATCGGGTCGATCCATCAGGTTAAGCTGCGCTTGCCGGTGGTTGGCCGTGGATAGGTGACCATCTTTACATACCGAGACTCCTCCGTGTCTCGGAAAGCACGTTAAGCCGTTTGTTCCGGCTGTCATTTGTGGATCTTTGACAGTCGTTAGGGGTCGTCAGAAGCCCGAAAGTCTGAGTCTTGCCAAGGGGTATCGTATTACCCAGTTACTGGGTTGTGGAGGTCAGATAGGCAGTCGCTCCATGTAAAATACTGGTATTCAGTTTCATCCGGTTAGACTGGAAGCCGGCCCCAACATAGTTGGGAAAAGACTAGGCAGATGATGTCTTTTAAAGTGTACAGGTTAGTTTATAAGTTATACAAAATGGTGATAAAACTAAAAATACAAATGTAAATAGTGGTAGGTTTTATCTCGAGTTTATTTTTTCTACAAAGGCATGTGTCATAATTTCATTTGACGTAATCATAATGTCTAAGAATATCATGCGTAATCATGTGTGTAAAGATTGTATGATTAAAACTATATTAATAATATATTACTAACATAAATGACGTAGAATATTTCTGGACGTTATTACGTAACATTTTAGCCACTAATTGTAAAAAGGAGAGTGGACTGCGAAGATGCTATTGCCTTCTAATTTGTATAGAACTTTCACTATTTATAAGCCAGAATGTTAATAAAGAATATTAATAATTAAGAAAGAAGATCTAAGGGTGACAATTCTATACAACGCAAATCGAAATCAGATAACTACTATTTCCTAACAAGAAATCCAATTCCTAAGCAGGTGTACAGATAAATCACGTGGATTCGTTAACCATGATACAATTAGATGAGATTATATTAAAGGAAATTAGCAATTATTGGTAGTGAAACGGCCGACTGTGGCTACCGGGCTGTTATAACTAGTTCTATAATAAATACATGATGCGTGTGCGCAGGTACCTTGATCGTTAACTTAACTATGTTATAACCTTCTTTTATCTATCAACATTTGCATATTAACATACTTTAATGTTACTAGTCGCATTTGACGCTCTCAATCGCTTTATCTAGAATCTAAATTGTTCTATTATAATATTAAATGTTAAGAAATTGGTAGTAACATCGACGCGGGCGCCGTTTGGAAGACGTTTATTATTTTGTATTTATAAATTGTTTTAGGTTATATTTTTTGTGTGTGAAATGTGTGTTATTATGATAATAAGCACGCGTGTGGCTGCGTTATTATTAAATAAGTAATAAGTGTTGAATAATAATATGGGAGTTAAATGATACCTTGGTATTGTTTCAGCGTTTAGTGATTGCGTTACGATGGGGCTTCCAAGAGCAGTATTCACTGGAAAACATTGTTTAAAAAAATGATAGTAGATTTTTTTATTATATTTTTTCTAGCCTTCGTTGTTCCTCGTCTGGGCAAAGGTTTACCTCCACTCCTTCCATCTTTCACGAGTCTGCGCATCCTCCTTCCAGTTTGAAAGAAAACAGCAGATTATTTATTTTTTGATTTTAGAGACAAACTTAACTTAATCAAGTTCAAATAAAAAGAGTTTTCATTTAAAATGAAGATATAAGTTTTATGAATATAACATGAAAAAAAGAAAGCCTGTACGAACCTTTTAAAGCAACAACGGGTATCCAGCGGCTATGCGCGCAAATTATGCGTTTTGATGTGATCTTAATACGCGGTCTGTCTCAGATCAAGGGTGATAGATACGGTACTATAAAAACTCGAAACTTATGTTTCGTTTTGTTATTTTAAATTACCTACGCATCTGTTAAATAAACTTTTAAAGTTCTTATGGGAAATTTGATTTATAGTTATAAATTGATTTTTAGTTTTTTTCACTATGAATGATCACCAAAGACTCAGGTTATATGGCCCTGAAAACGAATTTTTCACGTTATTATTAAGTACGGAGCGAGGCGATTAAAAATTTCACTTTTCTATAATTGCATCTACCCAAATGACTAGCCCAAGTTCCGATTTAATGCGACCAGATGTTTTTTCCCTCCAATTACCGCATAACTATACAAGCTACATATCGAAACAGACTACAATTACGATACATCGATATAAAAGCAATCGAGTTGAAATCGAGCTGGTTACCGAGTAGTGGCGCAAACCCGCGTAATATCAATTGTAGGCGACCGCAAATACTTGGATCCGTTGCTTTCGCGATGTATCGAAGGAAAGTGGGCCTCTGATTCACAGCGTTGTTTGATAAGAAAACGTACTTTTGTAGTTAGATATTGTATCAGAAAGAGATTTTATTGAAGAACTAGCTGTGCCCCGCGGTTTCACCCGCGTAAGGCACCATCCTGTGGGAAAATCGGGATAAAAAGTATCCTTTGTGTTGATCCAGGTTATAAACAATCTGTGTGCCAAATTTTATCCAAGTCCGTTCAGTAGTTTTTGCGTGAAAGAGTAACAAACATCTATCCATCCATCCATACTTACAAACTCTCGCGTTCATAATATTAGATAAATATAATAATAGCTTTTCTGCAGCCAGAGTCTAGTGGAACTATGGTACTGAATGTATGACTCCTTAATGATTTATCTAGCACGTTATAAAAAATAATGTTTGTTCTAGGACAAGATGATTTTTTGTGGCGAGAGGTCCTGCAGATAGATATTAACTTCTAGAATCATTTTTGTCAAGTGTCATTTGTCATCTTGATTGTTGTATTGTTTGTCCATCAGTTTGTGAAGATGGACCTGTAGAAACAGAATAAAGCTGTTGGTTACTTCAAGGGTAACTAACATTCTGTTACATTGTAACATAGTTAAAAGAGAAAAGCAAGTTAATAAGATTATTTTAAGCCAATTTGTAAATAAATTGTGCGTTTTATTGCAAATAACACCTTCTGTATGCTCATAAACAAATTATGAAAACAGAATTGAAGTACAAAGTCCTATTCACAATATCGGTTTATCCAATAGTTTATACCTTGCCAATTAGGGATCTGATTCAAGAGCCTAATGGACGTTAAATATATTTAAATCTTGGACTATTTCAAAATATTATATTCTTATCAAACTAAGTGTCTACTTGCTACTTTAGTTTATGACGAAAATAGTATTATTTCGTATATTTTGCGTTGAATGGTTGAACTGTAACTCAATGGTTTGGTTACAACTCAGTGGTTATCATGAAGCTGTGGTTATGTTGGAGCCTACTAATAAAATACTTGGGTGTGGGTCCACTATAATTTATTTTCTATTAACGCTTCATCTCCGCAGGTGCTGATGTTGTTGGGTAGCGGTTGCGAATCAATAGATTCTATACATAGAGGTATAGGTATGGATATTTTTGATGTAACTTTCATTCCAATGAAGCAAAATGTAGTAGGTAACTTATTGACTGGTAGTTAAGGGTACTAAAATAAAAAAAACTAATTAAATTAATTTCCTCGAAAAACAAATTATATTATAATATTATATCGAATTTGACCCTGTAGTAAATGTTTGCTAGTTGAATTAGAAAAATATATACCGGTAGGTATATTTAACATTGAACCTTTTATTAATTCAAACATAGTAAATCATGAAGTGCTTTATATCACTGTACCGTTCTTTAAAGGGAAGGTGGACAGGCAGCTAGACTGCACAATCATGTCGCTGATTCGACGCCAACAACTCAGGTTAATCCGACATGACCACGGTAAGTTACGGTCCGCTGACTCGGCTTCACAATCAACTTGCATAGTGTGTCATCTGCCTAACGCATCGGTATGAAACTAGCCTTGTAACAGCTGATATATTGCCCTGATACCTTGCCACTACTTATCCAGATCATCTTTTTAGGAAAACTTATCTAGGATTATTCTAACATTTATCATGCACATAAATCCTAACAAAATATCTCAGTAAAGTGACTAAACAGCGTAAATTTATGTCTGTTAGCAGCTAATTTATAAAGGACAAAACTAAATTCCTGTTAAAATCTACATTCGCAAAATCCTAAGCAATATTTTTCGCTAGCCTTGACGTGCCAATTTCCAATGACCGCCCGTTATGATAAACTGAGTTTTATGAAAATTCTATGATCGATTATGATTGGTTATTTAAATAGACAATTACGCAGAGCTTAATGAAAATTACTTTTCAATTAGCCAGCATCCTGTTCGGTAAGGTATTTATATTAATGTATCAATATTTATATTGACTTGTCATGTCACGAGCGGTAACGTTTAGTCAAATAAACCGTTCGTTTAATTTATTTTGAGATTCAATATCAGTTATTAGCGTTGTTTTTAATTGTTAGTGCGGTGCGTAAGCGCGTGTAATGGTAGTTGTATTGCGTAAATTGTCGTCAACTGCAATGATATCTGAGACCAATGTTCGAGAGAAGTATATTGTTATTTTAGTTCGGTCGTTTATAGCCATGTTGTGGGTGGTCAAGGGGTTAGCCAGTATTATACTGTTAGAAAAGGCAATTATGTAAAGAGAGTGGGAAGTACCATTTACAGGGACACTGATAATATCATACCTTGAAATGATGGTTTTCTTAGAGATAGTGAGGGTCATACTACAATCGTTTCAAAGGAATTTCATGGTAGAGTTACTTACAGTAGCGTTAGACGAAAGTTACAGCGAAGAAAAATGTTGGATACTTAGCTGATTTCAATAAGTAAATGTAATCAATGTACCTATTAATTAAATCTAGTTTCATCTCTGTTTAGGTAGAGACGTTTTGCGTTACAAGTGGACAAATTCTATGCTGACATAATTAATAAGGTACTATTAATTATGTCAGCATAGAATTTGTCCACTTGTATTTGGTCGACTGAGCTCTGTTCGGGTGAAAATAGATAAACAACGTCGATAAAAAAATAAAAATAAATGATAAAATTATAAAAAAATATATTAAATATTGTGAAAATAGAGAAAACGATTTTTTCCAGATATGAGACCTAGCTAAATCGATTTTTCACCCCCGTAAACTCCTATATTGCAAATTTCATCGAAATCGTTAGAGCCGTTTTCGAGAACGTCATTATATTTTAAATATATATACATAATTATATTGCTAATTTAATAGTATGGGGTAGGCGGACAAAGAAGTCAATGTAGACCAGATATCTAAACCATAATGATTATTATACCCTTGTATTGAAGACAGCTATAGTAAATTGAATGGCATTATTCATAGGTACATTAATATATGTGTACATGTACCTACATAAATAACATAGTATAGGAACACCAGAAGTACTCCATTAATTGTTGTAAACACATTATGCTACTGACAGCCGTTTAACCATCAAACTTAACATGTAATTAAAACACACGCACCTGACTTCGCTTACATTAAATGGTTATTAAAATAGAATAAGATCAGAAGCTACACGAAGTAATTACTTCTGCGTTTGCGCATAATTTTAAACGATTTTGTTTTAACTGTTGCATTCATTCGTGTAATGGTCATGGCTTCCTGTGTTCGATTCTTAAGTTAGTTTCCTGTTTTGCCACGCGTCTTTAAATTGAAAATGTTTTTTATAGTTGTAGGTACTAATTGCTAGTTCGAACATCATTAGCAAAATAGCAGTTACCGTTATCTTCTGTGTAAAGCAACTGTTACAGTGCAGGATATTTGGAATTACACAAAGTTAACTAAAGTCGAAAAATACAAGTTGGAATTACACAAAGGTAACTAAAGTCGAAAAATACAATTTGGAATTACATAAAGTTAACTAAAGTCGAAAAATACAAGTTGGGTTTACACAAAGTTAACTAAAGTCGAAAAATACAAGTTGGGTTTACACAATTTAACTAAAGTCGAAAAATACAAGAATATTACAAGAATTCAGATGCAAAAACTTTATATAACTACATATTATAAAACGAAGTCCTCCGCCGCATCTTCTGTGTGTCTGTTCGCGATAAACTCAAAAACTACTGCACCGATTTTCATGCTGTTTTCACCAATGGATAGAGTGGTTCTCGAGGAAGGTTTTAGTATATAATTTGTCAAACGGGCGAAGCCGCGGGCATCAGCTAGTTCTCCATATAAATGTATCAATGAAAATTTACGTTAATAGGTTTCATAGATAGTTAATACGTAGGTAAGGTAGGTCAGCACTAGACAACTTTTATTTTTGAAGAACTCGAAAAAAATCTCTTACAGGCTAAAGGGTCCCCGAAACGATCAATTGCAATTGTCAATTCTTATGTGATTGATACACATTGATGTGCAAATTGATCTTCTACCAAATACAATTGAAGCGATTGAAAATATTACTACAAAAGAAATTGTCTTAAAGGTCTGCCAGGGTTGCGGGAAGTCCGAAAGGGATACCGGGGCCCTTGGCAACAGGCAACTGAAGGAACACGGGTGGGTTTTAGTCCGTAAAAGTCTGACGCGCTCACACAGAGTGGAAGAAGTCATTTGATGATTTACCAACCTCAAAAAAAAAACAAAAAAAAGTGGTCTTAAAGCTGATATCTTGTTCAGAAGACTTGCGAATGCGGCTAGTAGGTACTAAACATATTTAGAACATCATTCTGTCACTGTCATGTTCAAAACAATTAACAGAAGCAGATCGATGTTTTAAATTCGTGTAATACTAAACGCATTTTAGTGATTTGTGGTGTAAACAGGCCTAAATATGTCGTGCAAGTATTTCATACTAAGAACAGTGGGTTGAATAGTACTAAGGAGTATAATAAGTGTATGTCTGATATGCCAGCGCCAGGTGGCTCGTGAAGCAACTCTGAATTGGGATCAAAGGCTACGGTGGTGTATAAGTGTTACATTGTTAGACAATCGAGCTGTGTGCTGAATAGTGCCTCTTCTCATAAGGTATAGTGTACAGTACAGTAATAGATAGATGAATTATTGAAGTTTTCCTTACAAACTGGGATCCTGCTTGAGGTGAGATCCTCCCATACCTATTAACACTGTTATTTGAAAATATTGTAAAAGCCAATTATTTTTCAAAGAGTAAACGTGGAGTTTTATGCCTGCTCTTCTCCATAGGAAACGACCAATTGGAACCGTGCACCCAGCTTCTGACGTTTCATAAGTGCCCATTTAGGTTTATGTGAAATGAAATATTTTGATTTTATAGTTTCATTAGCCAGGAGAACGGAAATAGGTACCTAACAATAAAGGGCTAAAATTGGGGAGAGTGAAAGTGATAATATGTGTAATCAAGGAATATTTTGGAAGACAACTGTAAAAATTGAAAATGGAAGGGCAGATCAGCGCAGTGGAGGAATTCAGATCCTCGGGTGTGTTTATAGATAGAAGATACTACTACTCTTTATTATGTGCATACACCATAAAAATTACAGAAATAAATGCAGAGATTATTGCACACACATTATTGACAGATTTTATTGCTAAAATATATATTTTAAACACAACCTATAAAAGGATTAAAGGCAAAGTTGAGGCAATATTGCAGGTAGTAAAAACAAAACTGATTGACTGGTTACCAAACTGTCTAAGATCCATAAAGTAATAAAAACTAAAACCCAACTACGACTAAAAAGTTATAAACAAGACACCACAGACAGACCAATAAAAAATCCGGAGTCACATGTGTTAGGGCATAAATCGAACAGATTATTTTAATTCTTTTGGGGTTATAATATATATATTTTTGAAATGTGCTCATTAAACCCTTTCATTTGATACCTAACTTGGTACGATTAAACAATATTTTTTTTCAAGTTCCTGACTTTATGTCCTCTAGAGGGCGCCATTTTTAATTTAATGTGACGTCACATGGCCTATAACCAGCGGACGATCAAGAGGCTTCCAACGATACCTCACTTGTCAAATTGTGATGAGTGGTTTAGAAGATATGAGGGAACAGATGAACATACATACATACATACATACCGGTCAAAATCATAACCCTCCTTTTTGCTTCGCCGTAGTCGGGTAAAAATACAAGTGGTAGTGTGACCGGTACCTACCTTATGTATGTTTGCCATACGGTATGATGGATTATCAATAGTGAAATCCAATTTACTTTAGATTGAAACTCAATATTTGTTACAAACATGCTCCTGATAAAAAGAAGCATCGACTGTAAAATACAGCCTCGAACACCAATAAAAATAAAACGCTCGTATAATGCAAATTACTCTAATTTATACAGATTTAAGATGGAAAACGGCGCTCCTAGGAAAATTTCTCCGTGGCGGTCATTTGCCGCGATTATATCGGGGCATGTAATGCGTGTGCAGTTGCTTGCGCAGTGTCCGACGATGTATCGTCACACTGTTTACTTGTACTGGATGCGATAAAGGGGAAAGAAATGGAGGAGATATTGATAAAAGAGGAATTGGTATTAGAATTAATAATGAATTCAATTGATATTTATGTAGATGATGAACATAATATAGGTGTACAATATAGATTAGTTAGATTATGTAGTGCACTCCAAGGGATAACTTCTTAACACTAGAGATCAGATAAAAGAGAGTTAGAGTTAGTTCTGTACATTCAAAAAATAATAAAACACGTGTTTAACACCTTTTAAACACGACATTTATGTATGGAGTTTGACGTAAGATAAACAATAGACACACGCTGAACAAGTGTCAAGTGTTTTTGTGGTAAGGCTCTACCTATGGGTGTTGTAAAACAAAGTGATGGCAGTAAAATATCCCATCGCCATAATCTTTTTTCTTAAAAATAAAACAAACTGCATTTAACAATTCTTCGCTTAGTGATTCTAGTAATACGCGTCATTGTAGCGGTCCCTGATGTCTGTACGAGCCTTAACTTTTACTTGAAGACTTGGAGACACATTTCAACCGTTTATCTTGTTAAACTCTTCACTGATTTCGATCACGTTTTTCCTAAAGAAGCAGAAACGGCAGTTTGTCATTAAGTTTTATGCATCTGAAACCACGTAAATGCGTTTAAAAAAAATCCGGCCAAGTGCGAGTCGGACTCGCGCACGAAGGGTTCCGTGCCACTATCTATAAAAACGGCAAAAAAATCACGTTTGTTGTATGGGAGCCCCCTTAAATATTTATTTTATTCTCTTTTTTAGTATTTGTTGTTATAGCGGCAACAGAAATACATCATCTGTGAAAATTTCAACTGTCTAACTATCACGGTTTATGAGATACAGCCTGGTGACAGACGGACAGACAGACAGACAGACTGACAGACAGTGGAGTCTTAGTAATAGGGTTCCGTTTTACCCTTTGGGTACGGAACCCTAAAAAGTTGTGATGACTTAATTTAGACTGTGCGATTCAATGGTAGGTACAAAAAAACTTTTCTTTATTAATTTTTAGAAATTGCTCAATAAATTACGCTAGCCGACTTCACTTTGGTCTAAATTGTATAGAAAGTTTACGTAACTCCACTATTCGTGATTAACCTTAAAAGTTTGGAAATAATGTCGAGCACTACGGTAGTTGTCCACTTTAGTAAGTAGGTACTGTGTAAGACATAGAGTTTGTAGAGAAAGTCCAACTAACACAACTATTTCAAGTATTAAAGCAGGTACTTAGATATCTACTATATCTAAAAGCTACATATGTATTCAAAAAGGGGTGTTGTTACATGTCCTATCTCACATACAAAAACAACTCCTTTTTGAATTCAATACCTACCTTTTATAGAAAAACTTGGATTAACTTTCGAAAAATGTCAAAAATGTACTCAACTCAAATGTCTTATTCGGCAGACATCTTGAATGGAAAATGAATGTCCATTGAAGATGTCTGCCAAATAGGGTAATTCTTTATTCGATTGGTTAATTTTCACTATAGCAGCTTTTCATTACAAAAAACGCGAAAAGAATCATGAAAAAACCTTAAAAAGTTTACCTTAAAATTTAAACCTTCCAACCTAAACCCTCATGGCATATTCAGTAATTCTTTACACCGGCGCAGGCGCAGCATGTTACAAGGTATTACGAGTAGGTGCTCCAGTAGTAGCCGACTAATCGCAGGCCCGAGGTCAAACCGTGTAGGAGCCCTGCGGCCCGCCACGTTTATTATAATAAGCCCTGCTAGTCCTGCTACCATTATAAAGTTTGCCCATCGCCCTTTATGTTAGTCGGGTTAGACTTACGTTACGGAAATTATTTTCACATTAATTTTGTTTAGCTTTGTTTAGTTGACAAGATGTCGGATTTAGATTTGCTTTCATTGCTGGGGCTTGTAATTGGATTGGGAGATGTATGGTATTGTGTTTCAGTTACGTTAAGCGAATGTAACTAACCCTTTAGGTACGTAGGAATGGTACTTAGTTATATGATATTCATTCAAAATTTTCGCTCTCCTTAACATTGATGGGCAGTTCTTGGACGTGTTGGTTAATGTTACTTAGTGATCGTTAGGTGAACTGGAAAGCACGTTAAGCCGTTGGTCCCGGCTGTCATTTGTAGATCTTTGACAGTTGTTACGGGTCGTCAGAACCCGAACGTCTGACAACCAGTCTTACCAAGGGGTATCGTGTTACCCAATTACTGGGTTGTCGAGATCAGATAGGCAGTCGCTCCATGTAAAATATTGGTATTCAGCTGCATCCGGTTAGACTTGAAGCCGACCCCAACATAGTTGGTAAAAGGCTAGGCAGATGATGATGACCTAGTGATCGTTAGGTAACTGGAATTTTCATGGTCTAAGTGTAACTTTCAGTGTAAGTATGATAAAAATGGACTTACCTATTAGCGCTTCGACGTGGTAACTGGGTATAATCTCATTTGCGGTAGTCAGCTTGGCGGCGGTAATGGTACACTGAAACGAAACACCACCAGCATTATACATCAATCAAACAAAATTATACGAACATCGATCGTTCCGAGAAACAATTTAATAAGCAAACATACCCAAATAACATGTTACGTTACGAATAAAGAAGACGCCAACGAAATCAGGCTAATAATTGGCAATAAAAAATGTATAGGTTTTGATGACAAATAAAGCGGCTAGCCCGAGAATAATGACTGTGATTGACTCAACAAATAATAACGGTTGTTAACAAATAATAAGGCTAAGTCGCAATAAGTTAATTTCATCGACATCTGCTCGGTTGCGCAAGATTCAGTCGTCCCCAAATAAAGTTGCGACAAAAAGCCGCAATTATTTCATTGTATTACAAAATCCGCTTCAAATTAGTCGCATCGTGACAACCCTACCGGTCGATATAGAAGTCTATTGAGTTTTAATCGCATGATCTTTGAACCGTTGCCAAATGTTCGCGAGCCCTGCATTGTCGCTACGTTACAGAATGATTCACGATCCCTGGCTTTATAGCTGAAATAAAGTGTTGTTCCTCACTTTACACAAATAATATAAATTATCGATGCTTGAACAAGATTACGTGATATTATATTTTTAAACTGGAACGTCGTAATTTTTAAGTTAACGACCTTGTTTATGATGTCGTAAATTAAGTTTATTGCGATATCGTAACGAGTCTTTGTTGTAACTTGTTAGTTTCACTCATCCTGCTATTTATTTAAGACTTATCAAGTGATAATTTTCCACTGTTCATGCGTTTATTTTCTCGATCTATTACAAAGTATTTACAGCTACTGTATCTATTGATTTAGTGATGCCTTCAACTTTATGATTTCCTTCAACATCTACAATCTTCCATATCAGTCGAATACATACATAATAAACAAACATATCTACATTCACTACAAGGCGTTATCAAGATTTTCTAAAAGGGAACTTCCACAAGTCTAGACATCGTCACTCATACCCAAATGAGTGGCAAATCCAAGAAATTACTAAATATTCATAAAAATACTTTACACAGATGAAATTATATAGTACAGAGACGTATTTTATTCGCATAAGCGGAAAATAATTTCTTTATAGGCATAGAATCGATTAGCAGCGGGCTTTACGATGCGCCTGCGCTGCTCCGGGTGCCAGCTTTATTGCTGCTGCGTTATACGTAAGTACAGGGTACACATAGTTGTATGTAACTAGTTAATAATGATTTAAACCTTCCGTTAATGAAAAATTAGACCTGTAACGCAGAAGCTAGTAAATCTTAATGGACTTTAAAAGTTAATGCAAATTTTAGATTTAGGTCTAAGCGTGGTAAAGTAACAGGGGGTTAATTATGGGGTACGTGTAGTGGGAGGCAACATTTGAAGTTGGAGGTAACTAAAAGTTTATGGAGCAGTTAAGTGCAAAACCTTTAACGAGAATCTATGCTAAGTTAAACATAAATAAATCATGTTAAATCATTTATTTTCATAAATTTATTGTATTAGTCAATAACATATCCTATTGCATCTTCAAATTAATTGCCACAATGTATCTCAAGTCAAAACATTGCGATCAAATCACATACAATGATTCAACGACCATTATTGCCCAACAAATGATGATACGGTTGCTTAACTAGACGAGTATTTTCATACCAGCTGGTTTGATCGTCAATGAGTTTATGTATCATACCGAAACAAAGGTACAAACAATTTGAGAGTATCATTACGTGGTTAGCTATTGAAAAAATGGATGCCGCGCCTTTTTCTGACACAGTGGCGTTTAGTTTGGTGGACTTGGCACGTGCCAATGTAGGTAACATTGGCACGTGCCAAGTCCACAACAACAATTATACCATAGAAGCTGCGATATTTCTCCAATATCTCCAGGGGTGGTTTCTAGTCGAACCAATTGCTGCTGCCCCTTTTCTGATGACCACACTAGGCTAAGAACTCACGGAGCGGTTTTGTCCCGTGCCTGCCGCGGTGGTGGAAGTGCGGTTTTATTTCTAAGCCGGTGATTTGCGCGGTCACGCAGCCGCCGCGGTTGAGGCGATGATCGCAAGACGGGTGGTTGTGCAAAATGGCTTCGGATTTCTGTACCCCCCCGCCCCGCCGACTAAAAAACCGCTCCGTGAGTTCTTAGCCGTAAAATGATTGGAAATGGTAATTGAATTAGGGTCGTATTATTTTTTGCGTATATTATTATGCTGCCTTTTCTTTTTATAAAGTCTGTTAATTAATCTCGTAGATTAATGTGACATTTCAAGTGATTGTTGTTTGTTTTTCAATTTGGAGTTTGACATTTGCACCTGTCAAATGAGTCTACGAGATTTAAAAAACAGACTTTAAGTGTGTAAACTGACGGATTACTCAGAGCTCTTAAGAACAGAACGAGAAAATATTGTTTTGTAATAATATATTTATTTCTTTAGTATATTATAACTTTAGTAATTTTTTAATCAGTTCCCGTCTACAAAATATCAATACCGATATACAAATATTTGCCACTATTTCTTCCTGTGTGTCTCAAAACAACATATATCAGATACAAAAGCTGATGATTCTGATACACAAAGCATTCGAAGCCTCCGTTATTAATCCTCTGCGAAGATTGATGTGACAGAACACTACCTATCTCACATCTTATAAGTAGGTTAAGGTCCAAATGAAGCAACTAGTCCCATTCAACATGACAATAGAAACTAATGCTCGCGTTAATTACGTATTTAGGCAATAATACATTCCGTAATACTATTTTTTCGTAGTAACTAACTGATTTATAGAAGTTAATAAACGGTATTGATAAAGAAATAGCTCCGTTTCTGCACAATACGAGCGGCTTCTTAGGAGTTAATAATCGTAAGTAGTTACATTAAGTTTAATCGTAGCTACTTTAAAGTGTATGTAAGTACCTCGTGTGTAATGTAACTTTACACTGAAACATGCAATAGTAATAAAAGAGTGAGACGTAATGTGTTTATGGCACGTTTTTTATGAAGTTTGTGTTTGTTATAGAGTAGGGTCGTAATGTAAGGGTATAGAATTTCAGAATTTTACAAGGTCCTAATAATGCCAACGACAAGTGTTGGCAATATTTGGTAGACTTGTCAAAAGTGCGGGAGAGCCTTCAGAAAAATACGTCTGAATGTGAAGTGTCGTTAATTTTGAATTTAATTTTGTCGTATTTTTGTTACAGTGACATAGATCTGAAGAAAACACGAACAATATTCACTAGCGTTATCATAGCAAGCCCCATACAATAACAGGATACATGAGAATTAGAAATCAATCCTCAAATCACTATAAAGTTTCTATAAAACAATTAATAACGTGTTTACAGCATCAATTCATGCATACCAGCCATTACTCCAGTTTCTCTAAACATACAAACTTACGCAATTTCCCTTCATGATGTTGATAATATTAGGTAACAAAATAGTAGCAAGGCCGGTGAAAAATATACCTACGTAGAAGCTCGTTTAAACAAAATATTGCTTCGGATTGATGATACTAGGGGCCATTACGGCTTGCGAACAGTGGTTAAGATGTAATAACAATAATTAAGACGTTGGATGCCGTTCCGAGTTGATCCGAATCGCTATTATGCGCGTACGACGTAGTTATACGTGAATTGTGGGGGTAATTTCGGTTTGATCATGGGCTGTATAAAATTGTACGTAGTACCTACACGTGTCGTAGAAGACCCTGCTTGACGTTTTCCAGTGGTTGAATGGGGATCGTCTTCCAAGTAGGCTTTGATATCACTATATTGCGTCCTATTGCGGAGCAGTGGTGGCTTAGTGGTAACGTCCTGACTTAAGAATTGTGGGTTAGAACCCAGACAGGTGCTTTATTTTACGTAAATAATTTCATCACCACTGCTCTCAAAACGGTGAAGGAAAACATCGTGAGGAAACCAGCATGTCCTGGAACCAACAATTCGAAGACTTGTGACATCTACCAACCTGCGTGGTAGATTACAGCCTACTCCCTCTCAGAGAAGGCCTGTGTCCCAGCAGTGGGAACATTATAGGTTGATTATGCGTCAGTGTGGAGTTAACAGATTAAAGGTGAGTTTAATAGCTCCAGGTACTGGTAATTATCGTCATCTTTGAGAGTACTTGTTGAGAGCTATGCAGCTAACGATTCCATAATTAGCTTTAATCAAAATATGTAGATCACAGATCATCATTGGAGATAATAACGCAGTTGGGTAGCAGAGGTCAGATGACAGTCATTCTATGTGCCTAATTACTAATGTCAAGCTTCATCACGTCAACCGAGGTACCAGAATGTTGAGTCAAGTTTAGTTCAGCAACAAAATGTTAGTGTAAATAATTGCAACAAGAATATTTTATTTAGTTTTCAAAAAAATTGTTTGAGGCAATAAATTTTTCCAAGTTTTGTTGCTAATCTAAACTTCGCTTAACTTAGCTGGGAAATGGCTATGAAAAAATGTAATAATCAAAGAAAAAAGGAAGGTCCGTGATGTTGTCATGAATTTCACAACATTTTGAATTCACTCTTATTTGCCAACTGACCATAATAATGATATAAAGGGTAGTAAAACAAGAGGATCATAAAATTGTGATTCATGTACACATAAGTGGGACACAGTATGTTTGCAAGGATCACAATTTTGGGGTTATAACTTTAGGACCATTTAACGAGCAACATACGACATTATTTAATTTTTTTAATTTTTATTGAAATGAAATGAAAAAAAAATGGTATTTAATGTTTTATATTTTTGTATAATGTTAGCTTTTTTTGTAAAAAAAAACCTATATATTTTGTTCATTTATGATTACCTAAAGCTCACTTTGAAGCTCCTGTTTCAGTTTCTATAATTTTAGCTACTTTGATTTTCGAAAGACGATAAGTAAATATGGGTAGGTACTTACGAGTTCGTAGTATTCAAGGGAAGAACTAAAATCTTGTAATAGACAGTTTTGAATATGGTGTTGAATGGCAATTTCCCATCACATTATTTTCTCATCGGCACGAACTACATTATATGAACGAAAGTGAGTTTGTTTGTTACGCTTTCACGCTAAAAATGCTGAACGTTTTTGATCGAAATTTGGCACAGGGGCAGACCATAACCTGGAATAGGACATACGGGATACTTTTCATCCCAATATTGCCACGGGATCGAGATTTACGCGGGTGAAACTGCGGGGCGTTGCTAGTTTTAATATAATTTTGAGTGACTTGAAGATATGCATATAAAAGGACAGTTCGATAATCTATTTAATAGCATTCTATTGCTGTATTATTTAACAACATTTCGGTACATTATTTATTTCTCTATTTCACAACTTGTCAAAGATACTCGCCTTGCTATAAAGAGAAGGGTCCTTTATTGCCATCACTTTTGGTATTTTTTTATTACTTTTGAAAGTGATTGCAGTTCAGATTGCGTAATGGATTGCTTTTATAAGGAAGATGTTAATGACGATATTTTAAGGACGGTTGGGTAATATTTCTTTGCATGTGAACCGATTTCTTTTAATCGTTTAGAGATAAAACTGTTCGTCACATTGAGAGGACGTAAGTGGTTCGGGCCCTAAATTAACAATATTTTTTCACTTTGGTTTATATGGATTTCGATTTTTGTATCTTTACTGTTCTCACGAATTGGAAAACTTGCAAACAAATAATTAAATCAAAGAATTGAATGATTATACCGTAACACAAAATCCGGTGCATACTTAATAACTGGCATAAGTCCATAAACATTTCAGTATGCGTATGCGCCGTATTTTCATGGAAACCTTGTTAGTCATTGTAGTCGCCATTTTTTCTTTTTTTCCGTGTTATAAGGAAGTAGCGTCGAGTCGTAGATCACGGCTGCGCGCGCGGCTCCGGGAATCATCAGAATTTTATTGCTAGCGTTAACCTACCTAAAGTATAGTGTGCAAAAAAGTTACCGTACGAATTTTAATTTATTGTTTGATATGTGTTTTACATGTTATGTTGAAGCACGTTTAGTTTTTTCAGAAATTACATAAAATTTTATCGCATCGGTATCAGAATCAACAACCCAATTTCAATAAAAATAATGTTATGTAAGTATGTAAAATGGAATAGGAAAAACACTGATTCTTAATTATTATCATTTCTTTTTACTATACCAATTCTCTATATGCCCTGCAGTGGGACAATGGGCTGGTATAAAACCCAATAAAAAGAAATGAAATTAATTAAGAAAATATGTACGTTTATTCCTTTATTATAATAAATAACTTATCACGTATTAAACTAACCTTAATTTAACTATGTATATTATTTATCAAAACTAAGATGAAACTCATGTTTTGAAATTTAGTCTTATTTTCCTGTCCTTACTGCGTCGACATTTTGAAGTGTAGCACCATATTATGGTCATAATATGCCATATGGCACAAATGGTCTCGGTTATTGCACGGTAGCATTGCTCGGCTAGTCAGGTGTCGTCCAATGAACGAGTTTTTGTTAAAACTGACGGATTCAGAAGCTGTCAAGAATATATTGACAAAAACCAGCAAAACTTTTTTCTTAGTAAGATTTTGTAAGAAATAAAAAACTATAATTAAAAATTATCTTGGTGGTGAAGATTTTTAGGTATATATATGTTTCTAACAAAAAAGGCGTCTCATTTTTAGTCCACAATGCGGAACACTAAAAACGCAGCATAAAAAAGTTAAAAAAAACACATCGTTGTTCATAGTTATTATTACCGTAAATAATGCAGGAACAAAATAAATATGCGAATATAAGTATATGTAGGTAGGCAATAACAGTTCACATTTTATTCTACAAACTTCAAGAATTTTAGCTGAGATTGTGATATTTTAATAGCGAATTAGTGTTTTTACGCTTTAAATGATACTGAATAAAATAAACGACAGAATTGATGGAATAACTATTCAAATTTGCGGCCTAGAGAAGGCCGTTGTTGAACTTAATAAGCAAATAAAACAATACTAAAACTTACTTAAATATTATTATTTTACATCACATTAGACCTTTTTTCGTAGAACTTATTTCTCCGTTAGGAAGCAGGTTATAAGATTTTTGGAAGGATTGCGTGTTCCTCTTATTCTTTTCCTAAGTTAATACTAAGAATATTATATTATTATGCCGATGGGCTACAATTTTTATATGTTTTTTTAAAATGTTTTTTATAAAAATATTTAAATATGTATATAAAAAAAGAATTTAATTTCAATCTTTAAAAACAAAACACTGCTCTGGATCTGGATTTGTATTTGCTTATTAAAATTAGCACCTTGTTCTTTTAATAGTTAAATGTCAATTTCAACCCCTTCCATCTTACTCCAAATAAATAACTTTGAATTGGCGCAACTGGCGAAATGTGGGTCTACTCCAAGTACACTACTGGCTAACCCTCCGGGAAATACATTAGTATTAGTATTATGTAAGACTAGAACATATCTTAAAATAAACCCTTCTTGTTCGAGACTAAAACAAAATCGATACCACAGAGTAACGATATGACGTATATAAAATCAGATAGCCAAAGTAAGGTCCCTGCACGACCCCTGTTTATTATGCGCATGAATAATTTGTTCCTATTACTGATTTATATATGATAAAGCACCCAACGGAATCCACGATATCCGCCGTGTATGATTTAATATCTGTATGATACTTCTTGCTCTATGGTTCACATTTTCCATTCATTTTTATTGATTTAGAGTGTTTAAAGGGTACTTCAGCAAATTCTATATTAACCTGACTAAAATGATTATAACGTAAAAACGTAGCAGAATTATCAGTTTTATAATGGATAATATTGATTACTTTAGGTCACCTCGTATTTAAAAACGATTGCACGCAAATACGCGATCGGTAGCATGCTTATATCACATTTTGTTTTGAAAACCGGAAAGAGCCCTCTATCGGTGCGAACACGCGTTTAGGTTCACCGATCAAAAGTTCGAACGATACGTGAATTCGCGCGACGCTTTTAAATAGGACGCAGGGTTAGTCGGGTTAGTCTCCAAGAATTAATAAGAAGTTTGAGATACGAAAAACCTTTTTTTACAACTTATTCTAAAAGACTGACTACAAAAAGCCACAAAATAAAAATCCCGAATACAAAAAAAAAAACTGTATTTAGTAAAGGAAGTATCGAAGATTCGTAAACGGAAGGCGCCTACTTTATCTCCGGCGAGATTAAAAGTAAAAATAATCTTCAACTAATATCTTGTACAAAGCATCACGTGGTAAATGAAACAACTTTCTCTTCATTTAATATTGGATCGGCAAGTTCAAATAAAGACCAAGTGAAATTATAATAATTATTTCAGGGTTCATTTGATTTTCATACAAACGAACCCGCTGAGTATAAGCTGCAGTACAATAGACATCAACGAGCACATCAGTTGTGTGAACCAAAAGCGTATTTTTTAATTTTATTTTTTATGATCTTTATTTCATTAATATACAATTATATCGTTGACATTTTTAAATATGTATTTTTATTTTCATGTCTTTAGTATAGGTACTGCATTTTTTAAATATTATTGGGCTGTTTTTATAATTTTGTCTGGTTGTCGATAATAAAGTACCTGGAAGTAAAAAATTAGCAACATCATAAAATCTAATAAAAATAAGTATGCCAATTTTCTAATCCTATTACGAAAGAAGACCAAAACATGATCACATTAATTCCATCGTACGACCTTACTTTAAGTGCGGGCCACACATTACAATCATTCCATCGAATTCTGACCATCATCGTTTCGTATATTTTAATGTGGCCACATTAAGTCTCATCTCCGTTATTAGTCAGAAACTGGTCTGACTTCCTACGTCTACAGGATGTTGCTCCATATACGCCATTCATTAACTTAATGGCCGCGATGATTTTTATTGCGAAACATCGATCTGAATGCGCAGTGGCATCGCTTCGTGTGAATGGGTTTTTAATGAAACTGGGGCTTTTGTCATTTTTGTATTGAGTTTTTTAATAATTACTTGAGGAAATAATTATTGTGCTGTCTATACTAACGGTATTCTTAGGAGATGACAATTTGCTTTATTCCAACATAATTGGCGTCCATAACGAATATGGATACGTGTTTATTCGAACAAGGCTGTGAGTTTCTTGCCTAGGATGAAACTACCGAAGTCCGAAATATAATTTTAAAAAAGAATGCGTTTCATCAAAGAGTTCCTATGCCGTAATGTTGGCTCCACTGTTGTAGGACCAATACGAATACGCTACGGCGGTACCTAATAGGTTCTTTTTTTTTTAACAGTGTTGCCAACATTAAGGCAAAGGAACTAGGTATTTGATGAAACGCACTTCAGCACATGGCGATTACTGATGTGTGAAGTAGTATTATCAAATTATCTAGAATGTCTACCTTGTGGGTGGCCTACCTACACTGTATCTTCCAGTTGATGATCATGATGAAACAGTATCTAACAAGTCTAGATAAATCACATCTATTAGACTGAATAAAATAACATACTACACATATATTTTTCGCTCCATCACGCTCTCACGAACAACAATAACGACCCCTGAAACATTCAAAGCGATCTCTTCAATCAACAAAAAGAAACATTATTTATTTATTTTTTCAAGACTTTAACTATTTAACATACTAATCTATGATTGTTAACATGGGATGGTTCAAACGACCCGCTAAGTTAACCAGCATTTATCCAAAATCAACTTTATCTGTACGATTTTTAAGTGTATTTTCAAATGGGTAGGTTGAGAAAAAATCGTGCTTACGGTAGCCGAAATCAAGGGTCAAGAAGATCAAACGTGATCTAAAACTGATATTAAAGATTGTAAAGAGAGTGACGCATGCGTGAATGAGATATTAGTGAGGCAAGCAGTGATGAAACCGTTGTACACTGTAAGACATGATGAACTGACCAGACGTGATTTAATGGTGAAATATTACAGAGTTTCAGACAACGTATGGAGCTGCCGCATTTTCCAAAAATGATATTTATATTCTTTACTGATTTAGAATCTATCTCAGAAAACGAGGCATCTGGTCTTTGTAAAAAATATTTAGACTTTTTTTAACTACATAACAATGCATAATTTTCATTGATAAAGTAACGTGGTGTGCCTGAAAATACAGAAACCCTTTTCAGTCAGAATTCAGTATTTTTATACATTAATTTTAAAAATCTACGTACATAATCTTGTCCTCAAGTGTAAAGCTCATGTAACTATATCCACAACAGGCATCAAATATTACTAGATCGGTGATGGACACCGGCCCCCGCGCATTCGCGGTATCTTTTTATACTAGCGATATTTCTTTTTATTATGTTAGTTCTTATTAATGTTAGTAGTCTTTTATCTTTTTGTTTTTTTCTCGCTTCAATGTCAGTGTTTCATGTTTCAAGAAAGAGAGGAGGAAAATGTTGTTTAAATGAATAATAATTGTATGTTTTGATTCGCTTTATCAGCATTTTAATTTGTCCCTGTGTTTGTCGTCTTATATGAAGAAAAAAAAACCGGATTTAAAGTCCATAATTAGCTTAATTTTTTTGCTTGAAATCAATAATTTAATACCAATTTAATTCAGCTCATTACTTAAATATGACCTTTAAGAAAAAATCGACAAAAATGTTAACTGAATAAAGGTGAAAGCTTGTTAAAATGCCGACGTACAACAGAATCTTACACTTGACGTGACGTCAAACGCACCATTAAAATTATCTGCGAAGCCACGTCAAGTCTAATCTTGTTTGCTGGCACAATAAATAAGGCTGCTTTTGATGTAGCCGCTTCGCTTAAATTCGCTTAAATTAAGGCACTCCGCTCATTTGGGCGGCCAATTAAGCGCGAAAAGTATCGCGTTCGCCAAAAACTGCTCCCCTCATCAAAATTGTTCACTTTCATTGTTTCGTCTTTTTACGGTCACCATGATAGGGGTTATTTTTTAATTTTAATAATGATCAACCTTTAGTGTTAATAATTGTATAAAAATTGTCGTTTGTGGTGATCAAGCGGCTGTGGTGTCACATTATATGCGTTATTTGTGAGAGAATGACGGTATTTTGATGTTTCACGCCTTTGAGTGTGCTAATAACTTAAATAACAAAATGCCAGTCTGAACTTCATGCCGGGGTAGTCAACTTTAAATAAATTAGCTCTCTACAAGGCTTGTATAGCAACTACTAAGTCTTGCTTTTTATTGAATCCTGAAAGTTACGGTCACTTCAATGACTCTCAATCCCGCATCACGATGTTCAAGTACAATAATTACACATCAACTCCTTTAACAAGTAAAATATTGATTGTAAAGCTCCCTTCGTAGGCTGCCAACGTACCCAGATTCGATTAGCATAACTATAAACACCCACACGAAAAAACTCATCTGCATCTTGGAAATTTCATTAATTTGACTATAACATGTCTTAAATAAGGTACAAAATTACTGTTACGGTGCGACGCTGTAATCTTGAGTGCATTTAAAACCTTCGTGGGTGGGTAAAGAACTCAGTTTAACGTCCTTAAAAGTAAATTATTATTGACTCAGCCTTGACAGCTTGCGACTGAAATGTGAAGCGTCTTGTAAGTCTCATTTGATGTTATATTTCTGTTGATCCGGATCTACATGGGTTTACAAAAGGTTTATTGTTCAGCTGATATTTCCATAAAAACTTAATTTACTGTATATTCAAGATAAGAAAGCAAGTAAGCAACATCATCTAGGGTTGCTAAGTTCACCTGCTGAATATGTATGTTGATTTGTACAGCCACGTCTCAAAAACACTGAAGGTTGATGACGTAAGCTTTTATATTTCCAACTTAACATTTACATGAGTGTAAATGTTAAGTTGAACTTAATTATTATATGTAGGTATATACTTAGCTAATATAAAATATTACTACCATAGATGTAAATATTAGTGTCAACTAAGCGCATATTACATATTACCACCAATTTTGTACTCGAAATTACTACCAACGCCGAAACGAAACCTTAAATATTTGCCCACTTTAGGCCTGAATTCCTCTTACGCTGATGTCGAGCGCGTACGTAGGTCGAGCGTACGTATATACATTGTGTTCTATAAACTCAAAGCATTTTTTTCAATTAAACCATTTACAGGCACTTTTGAATTGTCAAGGAGTCAGTCAGTCAGAAATATGAAGCTAGTTGCTCATTCCAAAGCGTAGTAGGTACCTATGGAGAAGAACGGGCAAGAAACTCCATGGACACTCTTTTAAATCAAAATATTGTTACAATAATATATTGGTTACATCATTCATGTTGAAATTATACATGTGAGGACAATGTAGAAAAATCAATGTATAAATCACCATACTGCGACGCTGACGTCCGCGTCGCGTACTACGTTGTTACGCGAACGCCGCGTACGCGACCGACATCAGCGTAAGAGGAATTCAGACCTTATAAGAGCAGGTAATTCGAGCGTCCTGTCCTGCCCCAAATCAGGTAGTAACATTGTTTATTTATAGGTATTACCATCTCTCTATAGATCCCGAGATAATAAGACGAGTCGGTGACATTCATTCGGACATGTAAAGCTGCGTGTGAAATGACAGCTGATTCCTTTACGATATCTGACAGTACAATTTTAAATCGTACTGTAGATTCACGAATTTGTACTATAGTACGTTGGGTTAAGGATGGAAATTGAGTTACGGTACGTAAAGTTATGTTGGTTAACAATATGTCTCATCTCAAACGGATCAAAGCTTAATGCTTCGCCGTGAGAATTAATTTCGTGGTGTAATGACCTTCAAGTGCCTTCAAGTAACACTGATTCTGTGACATCTTGTGGGAAAAGCTTCTGAATGTATGTTAATCTGTTTTATAGACATGTTAATAGTAATGAATTATTAATTATTGAATAGCTACGCGTTTATCGGAGATCTGATATTCAATAGAATTTGAATTGAATTCCCATGAATAAAAATAGTTTAATAATGAAAAAAATAAAAATATTTTTATAATTTACTAACAAATTGTGCATCTTTATTGGATAAAATATGAAATATTACGAACATAACGTTTGATATTTATCTTCTGAGAGGTTTTACAGTTCAGTTGCATCTTATTTACAAATTCCTAAGTTAATGTGTGACAGACTTTTTAATAGAGAACGTCGAAATAAAAGGGTGTAAAAGTACAAAATTATTGACCATCTAATTTGTCTACAAAGTAATAGTGATAAATCATTAATTAATTACAGGTATAGTTAACATGTTAAAGACTAATTAACTCGAGAATTATAAATCAAATAATTAATAGTTACGATACTATTATGATGAAATGCGTCCGCTTTATACCTTAATAAATATAAAACTGTATGGAGTAAAAAAGTAATTTATCAAGCAGTAGGCGGTCACTACTGAATAGATTCTACTACCTCCTTTATAGATTGCGAGAGCGAACGATTTGGGCCTAAATTGCCAACGTTATAATCACTATTAATCAAGTATATACATCTTCATCATTTCTGAACAGTAATCATTAGTACCTAGTGTTAAATTGTTACCGCTGAGCCTAAGTAATAAGTAAAGTAAAAATAACCAGCCAGTGTTTCCCACACTACAAAGTTGTTGCCATAAAAAAATAACAAGAAGGAAAAAAAAAACCTCAAAAAGATGTACGTCGTCTTTACTAGGAAGTGCAACTCGATACACTAGAGGCCGAGAGAAACTGGTCGCGGGTGGTCCTCACTTTATTTTTGACTGGTTCCTGTAATTAATGAGTTCAATGGTCATGTACGTAACGCGTAATATGAATAGACGTTGTAACAGTTATGGTGAATGAATAATAAGTACATACTCAGTCGAGCATTTGCTGAGTAGATGAATATTTTATTCAATTGAATAAACTTTTCAGAATTGATCTCGTATCTTGCGCAAATAACATAAATTGTAAATTTTGTTTCACAAGTAATTATATAATAATCGATTAAAAGCAGTAATTTGGTATTCATATTTCATTATTTTATGTACAAAACTTAATTGCAAGTTTTTGCCGTCGAATACGCATGATGAAACCGTAGAAGATCAAGATAGCCAAAGATAATTTACAGTTACGTTCAGTTAAAAAATATTTTAATTAAACCTCTATTTACTTATGCCATATCTCTCATATCGGTACGATGTGGAACAGTCAAAAGTCGAGCGTCGAGATACCGATCTAGATGAATATTAATTGAGAATTTGTTGGTTACAAATGATGTGGCCGCCACTGTACGAGAGAAGTAGTTATGAAATTATTATTTTGTATTCAAACTTAGAACTAACTAAGGAGAGTTTTTATTTATTTTCTTAAAACTGAAGTCATACTCATAACTCATAACTTCTTATGTCATAAGAAACGATAAGTAATAGTTAATTTTCTTGTGATTCAATTAGTTCCAAGGTAAGTTCCAAATACGCGTGTGAGCTTTCATTGTGAGAGTCAGTTCAGTTCAATTCTTGAACAGTGTAACATTCCCCGACGACTTGTTAATAAACCTTTAATAAGCCGTCAGAGCCGACCTGCAACTTTTTGTTGAGATTTTCAATTATAAATACGCTCCAAATATAGTTGGCCAACAAAATTCATCAAACTACAATCTCAAATCGTCCGTCGACATGAAAGTCGATCGTCGTCTTCCAGTTATGGCGTCCGTATATGATATTGTTACAAAAACGCGTATCACAGTCGACTTTTCACTGACACGCCTTATAAAGTTCTGTAATCCAATAGCAATGCCACTTTGACGGGAAATCTTTGATACTCTTACAACATTTTTGTTGAATTCTATGATATTGAAGAGAGATTTTAAGAAAAAGTTCCGATTGAATCGGACATGTGTCTTGTGATCATATAGCTGTCATAAGATATTGATAACGACTGTACGTGTTAGACATCATACTTTAGCTAGAACTTACGTAGGTGACTGTCCATACTGTGTAACGTCATCTCATGTATTTGAGGAGTTGTCGATTCGCTCACAAATAAATTAACTTCATACGAATCGCTTATAGAAAAAAAAATAACGTCTTGATTCGCCCGTTTCGGCGGATTAAATTCGTGCGAATCACCCAATAAGCCTCTCTTGGTTATACATACAAACATGTCATATCGTAGTTTAGAAATCATGGAAGAGATTTAGCTGCTATCAAACACCTAGTAAACTAAGTATCCTTGCGGATATTTTTAATGACCTGTCAAAACGTTTTATGCTACTACATAAAATTCTAATTGGACGTAACTTCAAAGTTCATGACAATTTTGAAATAGAGTCAATTTACTTTATGGTCAAATGCATAGACACTAGTCGCTTAACACCAGACAATATAGTAATGATATACTAATATATATGGTTAAAAAGCTACACTATAAAAGTGCACTAAGAAAAGTTAACTATAAAAAAAATGGAACGGCTAAGTGCGAGTCGCACTTGCACACAAAGGGGTGCGCACCATCACCGTACAATATTTATTCTTTTTATCCCGATATTCCCACAGCACCGAGACTTACGCGGGTGAAACCGCGGGGCGAAGCTAGTACTACATATTTCTTACCATATTTTTATAAATTGACTTTATTTTATTTTTATTATTTGGTGTTAGCGGCCATAGTAGTTCACACTCTGAAAATTTCAATTATCAACCAATTACGGTTCAAAAGATACAGCCCTGTGAAAGAAGGACGGACGGACAGTGGACCAACAATGACAAAAAAAAAAAGATAGAACAACCGAACCTTAAAAAAAATTCAAACTCATCACTTAACGTAACAACATATTCGCTTGTCTAAAAGTTAAAGATAAATCAATAACAATAAATAACAAATAAACGTTTACAAGTGGGCCTATTGTTTTGTACTGCACCTTGTTATCCGTCTATGATAAATGAATTCTTTGTATTGTTCTGTACGAACTTTAAACATTCTCAAATCATTCAATTTTATCGATACATGCTTCTCTTATTCTCTTATCGAACGTTTTTTAAATAACAAGCAAACTTTTTAAGGCGAAACCGCCAGGGTATCCTGCGAAATTATTTTTTTTTTAACGTTTTTTGCAATTTGCAGGTCAGTGGCAGGTTGCATCCCCCTTAAGTAGGCAGAAGTGCGTAGAAAGTTGTACTAACTTATTGAATTTTCGACACATTTTTCGTTATGAGAACCTTGATTTACTTGGTTACTGAAAAATATACAAGAAAATACCTTTTTTCCCGGAGGTAACCCTAAACTAGCTGCCATTGCTGGACTTGTTAATTTCCCAAACTGCCATTCACAGTGCATAAATAAATGTATAACCACTCGCTGGACACGAAATCCGTAGTTTCGGCCCAAATTACGGGCGTTTCCATCTCCATATCACTTACGGAATAAGATTAGTTCGGAGTCCAAACTAATAATTAATGACAACACGATTGGCAGGTGTCCCTATTCCCGATGTGTTTTGTCCTATCCGAAAAACATATTTTGATACTTTGTTTTGACGGATAAACTACTTTCAGACGGGCCCATATCTTCGTTGGAGGACTTAGAGATCTCCATGAGTGGAAATCACTTAACGTTTGGTTCTCATTACATAATCCCATGGTTATTACGATGCCAACCCACACTGCCTTACAAGTAGCCCTAAAACTAATCTCATCAAAATCATAATTACATAGTAGCTTGACCCCTCAAATTTTCTCAATCACTAGTACAAACCTTGAGCCAACTAAGACAAGCTAAAAGTAAAAGTAAAGACTTTGATACAAAGATAACAGCACAATATCTTTATCAGGTGTCCAGAAATTACAAATGTTGGAAGACAAGGCCGCTTAAAGAATTTTAGACCGATGCGTGCAGAGATCTATATTACGAAACAGCTATGATCAGATAAAGCTAGCGTTCGTCGAAAGCGAACTCGAATGCTCCCGACAGACGTCATAGAAACGCCCGCGTGCCACAACAATGTACCTAGAGTAGGGTTGTCTCGTAAAAGCTCTTGAAGAATAAACAAAATGCTAGTTTGGAACTGTTGTAACTGTACGCAGCAGATAGAATTGTAATGCTGGTTGGATTTCCAACTAGGAAATTATTAAAAAAAAATGCATAACTGTTTAGATTTAATCTGTTTCAAAAGTGAATGAAATAGTCTGTATGTTGTTACAAAACGTAGTAACAGCTCTTTTAATACCAATCAATCATCTCAACAGTGAACAGTAGAGCTTTTATGATCAATTAATCACATCTACACACTGCCAACCCTAACATTAGGCAACGATATAAAGTTATAATTAGTGTGTAATGTTGCAAGTCGTGTCGTTAGGATCAATATCAACGAACAATAATGCTGATCGAATTGTGACTGTGACTCATCAAGGTTTGAGGTGGAGGTCTCGGCTACTATCCCTTGACCGATCCCTAACCTTGCTTTCGACAAGATCATGATAACGATGACTCGTCATTGAAAGTGATTGAAGTTATGATGGCAATGTACTCGGGTTTCTTTTGATCGGTCTCAGTTTAAAGGTGAAGTTGAATATGTGAATAATATACGTATTTGGTGGACAATGGGTGTCGTAAAAAGGGGGAAGTGAAGATGTGAATTTTAAATGGTGGTTTTATTATATTTTTTGTGTATAAAAATGTATGTGCCCGCGGCGTCGTATGTGTGAGGAAAAGGGACGACAACAAAAATAACTGTCTGTCTGATTTATTAATAAAAATATTGGTTCGTCGTACATTGAGTTAAAATGTGGCATGACGTCACTGGCCGGTAGATTCTATACTGACTTGTGACGTAGCGAACCCTCACTTCCCAACTTTAATGCGTATTATCTAAATCATTTTTTTACAAAATGATAAAGCAAAAAATACGTGTCTAATATTTTTTTATTATCTGACGTGACGTGATTTAAATAGTTTTTTTTTCATTTTTTTACCCAGGCAACATCTCTATTCTTATTTTCCGGAATGTAAAGTTTATTTTGATCTACATCAGCCGTGAGCATTGTTTGGTTCGAACCTATTTCGCCTTCAAGAAGAGGTTGTACTTATAGACTTACTTAAAAACAAAAATAGGTTAAGGTATGAAAAGTTGGAGAAAATCGAACCCGATGTCCGATTTTCTCCAACTTTTCAACCTTGCCATTCCAATCATCATCATAATTCACATCCCGACTTCACCCACTGCTGGACATAGGCGTCACTTTTCTTGTGCCCATCACCAAGCTCCTGTGCCAGCCTCATCCAGATTTTGCTCGCGATGGCAACAATGTCGTCCGGCCATCTCGCTTTACATTTTTGTAAGGCCGTCCAATAATTTCCACCAGTACATCGTAATTGAGGCTTCTTAAAATATCTACTTACATTAAATTATCACCCAAAACAACCAAGCCTCTATGACTTATCTAATATTAAAACAAGGAGTGTCTAAATCGCTAGAAGTGGCGACCATAATGTGTTCACTTTAGGTACAGATCACGATATGAAGACAGATTTCTAGACGGCCGCCTACGAGCGTAGTATTAACATATTTTCCTTTAGATGACTCCTACGACTACGACTAATATCTGTACTATATTATGATAAAACACTAACAAAGGATTTTGGTGTGTTTGAGTTTTATGCCAAAACTGCTGGATGGATTTCGACGGAATGTTAGCATGCATCGGAAAAGGATACCTAATATATTTTAGTACAAAGTAGTTTCTTTAGGATGGGAGTAAAATGCGGGGTAAGTACAGCCAGTTAGATGATAAGCACAAAACTAAAAGGTTTCCCTTTCATTGACAGATAAGCCTGGATGGTTAAGTAGATTTTTAATTTAGAGTACTTTGACATTTAAATCTCACTTGCAGAATCGAGGCCTACAACCTTGCCTCTTTTGTTCAACTGTCAAAGTTGAAGTATCGATTAACGTATCGATATCTTTGAGTCGGTAAGAAAGCTATAAATGATATAATCACATGTGGCTTCAAGGTCGATTAAGTCCTACAGGGATTGAGGTTAATGGCTGTCCTCAAATGAAACGTATCGCCCATTAGGATCATATTCTTGTAAAATATTGATTCATCTCCCAAAGTCTTTGTACTCGAAAAAAAAAGATACGAAACTGGTTGTTAATCTCGATCGCACAGATGTTCAGTTACGTGTGTTTAAAAAATAACACATGGCAAAGCTGCGCACGCGCATCCGATGGTATCGCGACCGCTCGGGGGGGCGTTACGAAAACCACTTACTTATCAGATGCCATCGACGAAACATTCATTTTGGCTACTCCGCATTCAAATTATATTTCTAGTACATTTTGTTAATACATCAATTGATTGAATATTCTGAAAGTTTAAAGAATGTTGGACTAATCTGTCCCGTCTAGATCGGTTCGTGAGGTATTTAGATAGACGACATTTTGAGACACGAGCCATTCATTCTTTGACTACATAACTTTTGGATTATGATTTAAGACCTCTTTCAAAACTATTGTTGTGTTGTGTGTATGTCTCCGAGTTATTAAGCATATATTCTTTTGTAAACCTTTTTCTTTATTACTGCTACCTATTAAACTCTCCATTTTTTTATAGACTCAAGATAAACACGTATCTACATAATTTTAAAAGCTTACAGACTTAAAATAATAATAATATGTACAAGCATATAAAAAAGGGGGGAAAATAATCATAGTGCATCAAAAAATTCGTCCGCATCGCTGTCAACAGGAAAAGTGCTCAAAAGGCTGGCAGTATTGCCATATTGTATGGTAATGCTGATTCTTTGGACAAAAAATAGGCCAGCCCTCTGGTCACGTGAAGAGTCGACCAACCGCTTGACGATGTCTTGAAAAACTAATTGAGCACTCGGACCCCATGGCCCTAGTGTTTCAACCCCAAATTGATAATCATAGAAAAATTGCCATTAAGTATTGCAAGTTGCCAGTATTTTGCACGATTCCCGTTATGTGGAAAATTTTATTATTGTGTTAGAGCAACAATACATAAGAAAATTACGTCTTCAAAATGGTTAATGTAAGCTCATAAGTGTCAGACCCTATAATCATGTTATTTAGAGTCCAGTTTACGGAGCTATTATACTATTGATGTATATAAGAATGGCATATGTAAGCTGTTTAACTCTCAGCTATAAATTATTTTCAATAAATAAACTGTACTCATGCTTTGTTAGTGATCTATTGTGTTTTAAATGATATAACTGTAACAATTGATGGAACAGTTTTAGTGCTAATGGAGGGTTATGTTTTAATAACATAACATTACATCACGCCTGTAATCCCTAGAGGGTTAGGCAGAGGTGTACCTAGTAGTAATCCTACATTACGCCGGTTATATTTAAGTCCCATGTTGTAGGGGCGAGCCTTTTGCCATAAGCTGGGTTCAAATCCAGACTCCGGGCTGCTAATGAGGAATTTTGGACGATAAAACCTTCTCCGACCAGGGAATCGAACCCTCCTCGAGTCGACCTCTTGCTCAGCAGTAGCGCTTGCGACCCTAGATCAATGCGGCAGTTACCGCGTCATGTATCTACCGGCTCTTGTCATAGTTCGTGGTCTGAACCGAGGTATGCAAACACGCGGTATCTAGGAACATGAGTGAAGGTAAACGAATTTAGCTTCGTTCCCAGTGTATCTTGCGCTTATGACTATTTTGTTTTCACGAAAGTTTTCAGTTTCATTTTTATTTAACTCCTACAGATTTGTCTTGTAGTTTTGTATTCCTGACAACTTTTTGAAGGTTGAATAGATTTAAGATATCATCCTAACCAATATTATAAATGCGAAAGTGAGTTTGTTTGTTTGTTACGCTGTCACGCTAAAACGGCTGAACGGATTTGGATGAAATTTGGCACATGGGTAGACCATGACCTGGAGAAGGACATAGGATAGCTTTTATCCCAATATTTTCACGGGATAGAGACTTACGCGGATGAAACCGCGGGGCGCAGCTAGTTTTCTTATAAGATGAACATAACTGTTGTTCATCTTATTAAAACACCAATAGTAATTATTTTCTTTAGGCCATCAGTGGCGTAATTCTACTAGAAATAAGGTATATAAATAGCTTGCGGTTTCTAAATCACAATTGCCTACAGTAATCTAATCCTCAATATCAGAATTAGTTACGATGTTTTTTTTAATCATCGTACGTTCATCTGCTTTCGAATAATAATCGCTTTTATATCCTGCTTTATAGTCAACACAGTCATCTTCATAGTCAAATAACAGTGATTACTGTAACAGATATACAGAGTCAAATTATTTTAGCTAGCGAAACTTAAAAAAAAAAAAAAGCGTCGTTCACTTTAAAAAAAATCATAAAATCTTTTTTATTTTGTCGTATTTAGATATCGAAAGCCGTCACATCTGTGAAGTTTACAACAAAAAAAACGATATTTTACAACTATTATATATTTTTGCTTTATCATTTTTATATATTATGGATATCCATCAGATCTGCGGAGTTTTGCTGACAAATTGAATTTGACCCTGTAGTTGTAGTTGCAAATACTAGCTTTTTGTAACAGTTCATCGTAACAGTCACCAGTCAAGCTCGGTTGCTCATCAATTTGATATGCGTATACTATGACAAATCACTCTTTAAAAGATTTCGTTAGAGGACAAATAATTGTGCAACATAGTAATTAATACAAAGGCAATATTTTCGGTTTTTCGCATGGCCCGCGATTATCTACATCACTATCTGAACCGTTTCATGCAACAATAGAACCATTATTGTTATGTCGAGCACCAATTGTTTGATGTTTTCTTTATTTCGACTTTCAAGGTGATGTTTTGACAGCGTAATTGGTCCGAGACTACTCGTCGTTAATCTTGTGCCTCAAGAATGTAATTAATTTTAGTTTGGTTTTATTTTTTGAATGGCGCGCGCCGCATAATGTTTGTCAGCGTAATTACCGTTTAAGCGTAGGTACATGAGTTCTATTGCGTCGGCCTTGTGCACTTTCTATTGGGGCTTAACTTTAACTGGTGGATAGTTTATTTAGTCAGTGTAATTTTGTTTTACACCTATTCGTAGATATGACATTAATTACTGGTAATATTCTTCAATTATGCCCAATAGACGGGCTGGTATACATCTTAAACCGTTATAGTGCATATTACTGCACCCATAATTATTATTACTGGACTATTTGGTGCAGAGGACACACCCAGACTCGTTAGCAACTAACCTTATGCTTCGTTTAGACCGTCCAATATTTTATACTAAGCTTATTTTACTGGATTAAGAATGCGATAGTAAGGACGCGTGATTTGACGTGATTGCTTTTGTTTTTTTTTTCGTAACGTAAGTATTATTTTTAATTTTAATGGACGTGATACAGTAGGAATTTAGAGGACACGTTTTTATAAATAAGTACTTATAATTGTAATATAATTCCAAGCAGAAGGCCTCTTTTGCATATACGTATCTATCTACAAATATAGCGATCAAAAACTCATATAACTTAATAATAATACTTAGTATTTCAGTCGAGTTAGAAGTTCAACGAGTATTAAAGCTAACACTATTTGTCACAAAGGTATGTCACCGCAACAATTCCTCACAATAATTTTGACATACTCGCCCGGAACTAGCGCAAGTCCCGAACAGCGTCTGAACACGCCTGTCTCCAACCAACGCTGTCCTAAGCGAAGTCTCGTTGCGACAGCGCAGCGTACAGAACTCATTGTATGTTAAGCGGGCACTTCATCTTTCACGCGGGGCCAACGCCGATTTATTGGCCGACGCGCCCCTCTTGTGACACGGCCAGATACAACCTATCTCTGAAACTCATGTCTGATTGAATTAAAGCCTCTCTTGGCATGTCACAGATAACGGAGTGTCTCGGGTTAGAAGCAGATTAGATATGGTTTTAACGGTTGTCTCACTTGATGAATTAAAGGGAAAGCTGAAGGGTTTGTGGTTTCCGCGTACGTGTCATATAGATAACATTCAGAACTTTAATTTAATCTAAGAAACTTTATCTCGCATGTAAAACATTGAAGGTTTATACGGCACATGTTTTCTAAATGTGATGCAGTTTATATAATGTTCTCTATTCATCTAACATACGTGACTCGCCAACGATTTTCATTTTCTATCGCCTCGTACCACATCATAATTCCGAGAGCGTTTTAACAATGGATGCGCACGCGCTGCGCCTCGCTCCCCGAGGCGCGACCTCTGACCGGCGCCTCGCCACGTGCTGCCGCTCTCATTGGCTGCGGTACACCCAACACTCATCGTTTTGTAACACCTAGTCACCCGCGCTCGGTTGCCACTCCAATATACGGCTACTTGCAAACAAAATACTGTCCCATTGTTAGCTGCCCTCTATATTGTATTCAATCTTTTCATAGCCACTTGGAACTTTGACCTTTCACTCCATAATATTAGATGTTGTGGCATTATTCTGTTTTTTGCTTATTACTGTCTCTTTATCTCATCTATCTTTTGTCGTACACTGAGGACGTGAAGATTGATATTTAATTTTGTCTCATAACATTCAATTCTCACAGTAGGTCATCAATTATTTTACAGAATTGCAGGTTGTATGTTTCATGTATTAGGCGAATTGAATTCTCCGAATTGACGAATAATTCGATGTCGTGGAATTGTTCAGCGTGTTGCCAAAACGTTTTGGTATCGAGACATTTATTAAACGTATTATATTTGCGTGACCGTTTTCGGGTTTAATGTCTGTGGAAATGTGATCACGTGCGGCCTTCGTACGGCTCGCTGCGACAACGGATCGACTGGGACAAGCATTGTTCTATGACATTTCAGGCTTGCTAATGACAAGCAATTTCGATTTTGAAACAGAACACATTTGATTTATATTGTCTTTTAATTTGCCCCAAATTGCTTGTACATCGGACCAAAATAACTGGAGCGACATGAATTACTTAAAGTTTAAACTATATCAAATATTATGAGAATTAAATATATCAAAGCAATTTACTATATTGAATCGTTCAGTAATAAATTGTTTCTATAATTTATGGGTTTAAATATGAACTTAATGTTGAAATTGCTCTGGTAAATGGTGTAGTCACGCCCGCGGCTGGATTTTTTTGCGAGAAAATCTAGATCTGCTCCAGATGTTTTGGATAAGGATAATAACCGCACAGGAGTTTCATAATATTAGTATAAATAAAATATGAAATCGCCATTTATGCTGCCTGGATGTGAATCAATGGCTTCATTACCTACAATCTAAAGAACTAGAGCACATATTGAGCCTTATCTATAGATCACGCGTGGGATGTCTGACGGGATGTCATCCGCTGTCATCCGTCGGATGACAATGACATCTCGGTCCAGCTGTCACGCTGTACCCGCGGTGTTCGGATGACGCACTGACGCCTCTTTCACAAGCGCTCTGCGGTATTTAGAGTGAACCCCAACTGATATCATGTTTCGTGATGTTGTAATGTCTGTCTGTACGTGTCTTTGTTCCTTGTACGATAAGCTGACTCGTGGCCACTTTGTAGATTGATTAAGTTAAGGCTTGTTTAGTTAAAGATACTCATACATAATATAGAGGTATTGTAGGTAACATAGGAGCTGAAAGCATGAGAAAAACCCTGAAAGAATATAACTAATATTACTTGCTCAATCTTTACAAAAACGCTTTAGTATTACGGTTTCTTGTAATACTCAATTTTTTTGCACGCCAAACATTATTATAGTATAATAAAGTGTAACAATATTATTATTTTGATGAAAATAATCTTATAATTTGTATGAAATTGCGGTATTACAAGAATTACAAAGGTTTCGTTGAACGAATAAGTTAGATATAGCAATGTTTTAACAAACAATATTCAGTCATAATATTATAAAAAGAAGCAGTAGAAATCGGTATTTACGGGTATTTGGATCTAGTGGTAAAAACTTGGTCAAAATCTCGTCATTTGCGTAAACCATGAATACGACCCTTGTGGCTAACTTGCTTTCTGTCTTCAAAAAGATCGTTAACTCAGTAGTGGCGATTGTTATTCTTTTTAAATCAAACTCGTCAATTTCTACATTTATATCTGTAATTTTTATAGTGTAGGTACATGAGTAGGTATTCTATTATATTCTATTCTCTTCTAATGGATTCGATCCCTCAGTCAGGCAAAAGTATTATGTCGAATGGGATTTCAAAGTCATCGTATCATTATGAGGCTTATTACAAGTGGATAATTGAACAAAAGCTCCGCTTCACGCACAATCAATCTGCCTAGCCTTTTCCCAACTATGTTGGGGACAGCTTCGAGTCTAACCGGATGCAGCTGAATACCAGTATTTTACATGGAGCGACTGCCTATTTGACCTCCACAACCCAGTAACAGGGTAATACGATACCCCACGGCAAGACTGGATATCAGTCTTTCAGGCTTCCGACTAAAGACGTAGAGTCCGTAAAGACTGTCAAAGATCTTCAAATGACCAAAGGCCTAACATGCTTTCGAATGCATTTTGAAGGATCTCGATTATGTAATGGATGGTCACCCATCCAGAACCGACCTCGCCAGGTGTAGCTTAACCTTCGCTCAACCCGTGCGGCTGTCATTATTTAGCCCCAAGTTCCTCTTCACACACAAAACAGACGTAATTCCGGCATTAATTTAGTGTTTTCCACATCTAGTTTCAGCGGCAGTAGCTCAAAACCTTTCAAATTCAATTTTTTACAAATTCAATTTCTTTATTGCGAACTAAGTGTACAGAATTTGGAGATTAACTATAGGTAGGTTCTTAGAACTTAGTTGCCTGTTAAGGCATTGCAATTTAAATGGTTATAAATATTGCACCTTGCACTATAAGGTGAAGCTAAATTCAAATACCTATGTATATCAACTTAGATGATAAAGAGGAATATTGTCAAACAAAAAAACTGCACAAAACAATAAACTGCCGTTCTCAATCTAAAATACTCATCAATGTTTTACAACGATTCAGTGATTGAATCGTGTTGCCACTCCAATCATCCCATTTGCAGTCAAACATCTCTTATTTGAAGCTTGGAAACACAATTAAACTCCTTCAATACAAGACCCAATAAAGATGACTTACTTTGATAGGTAAATTCAATTAGATAAGTACTGTCACTTGCATAAATAAGTTTCAACTTGCTAAATTCTAAAGCGATTTTCTCCTTTAGTATAGCTTGAAATTGTATTAGTGTTCCGCACATAGTATCTAAGAAGTCATGCTTTTAGGAAGAAAAATTCATTTTATAAAGTTTTCATGAGAAAATCGCTTTTGAATTTCGTTAAGCGTCCACATATGTATGCTTGTGACTGTACCTACTTAAGAGCCAAATATCCCTGGTAATTCACTTTCTATTTCGAAGGAAGCAATCACTTAGTTTTTATTAAAGTAAGTACCTACCTACTTTCTAAAAAGTTTAAGAAAAATAAATTAAATTATTTTGACAGCAGATGTCAGGATGGCGATATTTTTGCGTGAATGAAATCGGTGGACGTTTATGTAAGACATCCTAGGGATGTTGGAGCAATCAGCTTCCCTTGCTTGATTTATACGGTTTCCTGATGATAAGCATCTGATACTTAAATAATATCCCACCATGTTTGATTGCAAGAAAAGATCGCACGTCTATAGATTCAAGAGAAAATAATCAGCCTGTATTATTATGCATTATACAGGATGAGTATCAAGACAAGATTTCTCAAAAAAGAAAGAATGTGTACCTAAATACTGCCAAATAAATTATTTAAAATAGCTAAATTATTTCTATCTTTTCTAACTTCAGTTCACTATGCCAAAAAAAGATAGCTACGGTCGGCGTTCGAGAGAATGCTTTCTTGACACTTGTCAGTTGGAATTTGATCCTTATTATTACTAGAAATAGTAAAACAGACTGATGTGAACGCATTCTCTTGACTACCGCTACCATCACATACCGCTGTTAATTTTCTAAGTGTCCATGTAATTGAACTTGACACAACCATTATTAGCAGTTGATATGTCAAGTACTTCGTACATACAGCCCCAATTTATTACCTTCTTCGATAAACATAACCAAGGCATTCATGGCCACTATAAATCTTTTATGAGCCTCATAGAGCCTGTTGATGAGTAAATACCTGCGATAGTACTGTCACCAGCTAAATCGATGGAATATTCTATTAACTTTTGCAACGAGATTTCGTTATTTTAAATCTCTATTATAGTGAATAGTAAAAAAACAAAGTTGTTTCAGAATAGGTAATAGAGATTTTTAACTATTTGATGAACTTTGACATGGTTTTCACCATCATTTAGAGAATTTCTTACGGAAGACTTCATGTACAAAGCCGGGACAAGTCGCTAGTTCTAAAAAATCCTGGTATTAATAAAAAGGAGGTGATAAATAGAATCTAGTTGAGGCGAGAGAAATCGAGTTTTTGAAAATTAATTATTCATTCTTTTACTTTTGTTGTTGAATTCATTCATTCTTTTACTTTTGTTGTTGATCATACTTTACCAATAAGGTGCTTGTAGTGTTTAATTGTCAATTTTCATTGCCTCTAAGATTTTCGTGACGGAAATGAGAATTTCCTTATTGTATTTTGCTTTATATTTGGAGGATGTGGGCCGTGCGCCGTACCTTCTGCAAGTAAATTATTAGTTAGCAATGAATTTTGATTATTTGGGCGTGATCCCAAATTAATTGCTAACCTTAAAAATTGTGATGTCCTTGTGTTATCATTTTTATTGGAAGGTTTATTGGTACCTACATACGCATCTACGTAACCTTAGCAATGATGTACGACATGCTCCGCGACGCGACTGTGCGCCGCCATTTTTATGAAAACTTCATGGAAATTGTTCTACCAGAATCGTGACGCGACGGTTCGACGCGATTCTGGTAGAACATTTTCCATGAAGTTTTCATAAAAATGGATTTTACTAGAGTCACGTCTCGCCTCTCTGCGGGAGCCTTAATACACAAAATTAAGAGAAACAAAAATGTCTACCTACTAATCATAGCATTTTGGATGCCATTTTATGTTCTTGTGATTTTGTGTTCTGTTTTTTTTTTTATATTGTTGCGAAATATCTATCTATTGGTTTATGGTTACAGAATTAAACAACAAGGCCTCGTATTCAGGGTTTTAATTAAACTTTAAATTCGTTTTGTACTTTTCAACATCGATTTCTATATAACATCAGAATCCTAGCCCTTTAACCAACTCATCACAGAAAACCCGTTACACATTCCCGTTACATAACCTTACTAATTAACCCTTACTTACCCGCGTCTCAATCAAAGCGATCAGATTAAGGAAGTAGCTAATAGTCGCCCGGTAGCACGGAGGTGTTAAGAAATAATTACGATCGGTCACGCCTCCCCTGATTGCTTTTCGTAAGAGATCATAAATCTATACAAAACCCTGATGTTTTTTTATTAGAATTATTATAATAATAAGTAGATGGGCGGTGTTTGTGATGTAAGTGCTTAAAACTCCGTTGTTTTGGTGTCTTATAAGTGGAATAGCAAAACATACAAATAACAAATATATATATGTATGTGGTTTCAAGGTAGCGATTTGATTTGTAAACAAAACGTCGAGTTAGGTTTGTTTCTTTCGTTTTCTAACTTGAAGTTTTTATTACCCTCATCATTCTCCTGCCCTTATCCCAATTTATTCGTGGTCGGCACAACATGTCTCTTTCTTCCATACTTCTCTATTAGCCGTCATCTCGGTAGTCACCCCCTTTCTAGCCATATCATCTTTCACGCAGTCCATCCATAGTTTCTTTGGTCTTCCCCTACTCTTATAACCATTGACATTCATACCCAAAACTTTCCTCATAACATTTTCCTCATTCCTTCGCATCACGTGCCTATATCATGACAACCGATTTCCCCACAACTTTTCAGTCACCGGTGCCACTTTCAGACTTCCTCTTATGTACTCATTTCTTATTCTATCCATTCGTGTAACACACATGTGTTTTTGTTTTCCTATAGACTAGAATGTATTGAGTATAAAAAAATCTCAATTTTATGTATCCAGTCCGCTCGCAGTCAGGCTCTCGCAGTCAGTCGCGACGCTGCAGCGCGACGCAATTCTAGTTGAACAATTTCTATGAAAAGTACCTAGAAATTGTTCTATCAGAATAGCGACGCACCGTCGCGTCGAGCCTGCCGTCGGAAGCCTTAAAACTAAAATAAATCTTGGTTTACCTTTATTGAAATTACACCTAACACCTAGAAATGTTAACAGTTTTATGTGCCTATTTCAACGAGGTCTGATTTACGATGAAAAGTGGTCTAGCATGCTCATACAAGTTCTATTATCACATTTATCACAAATTAATAATCCCCACAAATTAACATATTAATAATCTACTCAAAAACTGCAAATCAATGATAATTATTAACCAATTAGACCATACTGAAACATTTTGATTGAGATTTCTTATCTCCAAATTGACAGCCAATACATAATATATATCTAATATTTTTATTAAAATAAATTACAAAATAAAATCAAGCGCACATTAAAGTTTATTATGTAAAATATTCAAACATAAATAACGAGTTAATGATACATTAACAATTCAAATGTACTCCCGAGGATATAGTAGGGTATTGTTAATAAGATGATGTTCAATTTAATGTGGCCGTAATTAGGGGTTAGGCGCATTTTATTGGATAACTATTGCTTATTTGCTCCGCCAATGGTCAATAAATCGGCATTCTCTAACAAAGTAGTCTAAATGGCACTTGCTTTAGTTAAGGTGTTTGTACACCGAAAGATTTATAAGCTATCTGCGGCTTTGTAGCGATCTGGGGGTCTTCTCCCTAAGTACAAAATCCGTAGTGTCGCTCGATTTAACGGGAGTTTCCTACTCCGACTAATTATGATTAGTTCGGGGCCCGAACTAAGAATGAATTACACTACGATATGACATGCCCGTCCGTAATTTGACACTTGTTTTAAAGGAACAACTGCTTTCGGTCGGGCTAAGCTACGGGCCCGACCGAAAGAGTTGACGAATTTGGACAGCAGACCCCCCTGTGTTTTCCCCCTGTTTTGTAGTGGAACGAAATAGCTGCCTTTAGTATTTGGATCCTAGAATTTTTCACTACTACGCCTGAAATACAAGTTTTCATAAACCTAGATCAGGCAAGTCTATATTACAGCTATAATTAAAGTTTCCTCGTTTGTAATGATATCATAATTTTATTTTTATCTTGAATAAATTTTTATTTTATTAAACTACTTCTCATTTTGTGAATAAAAACGTAGAATCGAACTTGAAGGGAAGCGAAAACGTTTGCTTTTTCACTGAAGAATAAAATGGCTAATAATTATGAAAAAACCTTATTTCTAAATTAATTAATTTTTTTCTACAAGTTAATGTCCCGAAGAAAAAAATAAAGCTATATAGCTAGAAAATCTTCGCTTGCACTGTATCATCAGTCCAGATTATAGGATGCGTCGTAATTCAAGTACTTATAGTTTTCGTTGCTCGATTGCTCAATACGTTGTCGGGACCAGCGAGGACAAATTCATACTAACTAATGTTAGTAATAATGTAGACTTTGGACGGAAACTGAGTCATGTTAGACTAATTTTATTATGTCCGTGTGAATCAGTTCTATAAGATTTGTGTTTTGAAGATACACTTTAGTTGTGTTTATTAACAGATGGCCATTTTCATAAAAATATTGCTGATTTCTGGGGATAAGAACAACTTATCAAAGATCATTTCATCCAAGGGGTATTGTATTACCCAGTTACTGGTTTGTGGAGGTCAGATAGGCAGTCGCTCCATGTAAAATACTAGTATTGCTGCATCCGGTTAGACTGGAAGCCGACCCCAACATAGTTGGGTAATGGCTAGGCAGATGATGATTTTATAGGTATCTTTATCTGCTTCCGCTCTTAATGCTTGGCTTCCAAAATGACCGAGCTAATCTCATTTATACTACTTTGTGTATGCTCTAATTTTTGTACTGTATATTATAAGCATTGCTTTTTATAACAAACACTTAACCAAATAAAAACTCTTCGCTTCCCGCTCTACGAAAGCATAAAAAAGGCAGATGCATATCATCGGATGCACTAATCGCTCGTTATCTTAACCGGTGTTTAGCCGGCTGGTTGAGCACTATACTCCTAGCATTATCAGCTATCTCTACGTGGGAACTGTTCGCACGGACCGCTCCGATTGTTTGACGAACAAAATGGAATGTCAAGATGAACGTTGTGCAATACAGTGTATATGAGGGTTTATTACAGTTTGACATTCGGACAGTTTGTTACGCAGTTTGAAGTTTTCATGTACGGTTTTTGTGTACAGATAGACGTTCATTTATATTGTTTTGTATCACTTGTAATTTTACTATTATGTGAGTTTTTGGCAAAAGACGTGACCGCGTGGTTAAAACGCTTCATAAAACTACGTCTTCATAAAACTTCTACATTCTTGTTTCTAATTCAAATGTAGGTCATTATTGAGTAACCATTTTAATTCCAGATTGCGATTAATTAATGTGCAGACAGCAATCAAGCACAAAGAAGTGATTACTCCATAGGCCATGCATTCATCTTTAAACTGCTATCAGAAAAAGATTTAGGCCGCAGCTAGTAGGCTGTAACTAGCCTACGTAACGTCTTAATAATACTATCTAATTAACGTCTAACAAGAATGCGATCATCAAGGCTTGCTTCGAAGATATCCTTAGTCGGCTAATGCACTAAAAATTACAGCAGGCCACAGATGCAAATCACATAGGCAATTACAGACACTCAATTTCACATAGAAATGAACGGCACAATACACCGAACCCTGATGATATTCATTATGTTAATATCCATCGCATAATTTGACGTGTCACGCACACACGGCACGTGTCCACAAATTGTGTTAGCAACAAAATCTGTTTTAGATTACACTAATTTGTCAGTTGTATAGCCGACAACTGTGGTCCATTCATGCCGCCTCGTGTGGGAAACGTTATGAAATTGAAAATGATCATATTTCTTTTAAAAGACACTAGGTGATTGCACAAAGATTCACCTAGTTTTCGTCGTTAACTATTCATTATTATGTGCCGTGGGAGATTTTTTGTGGCGGCCATTGTTAGTTTGATTGGCGCATTCCAAAGGACGTGGACGGTCTATGTGTTACTAGATCTGTGGTACAAAAGGGAACTGTAGCGAATCTGTTGTACTGTAATTGGGTTGTTTTTTTGTCTGGTAATTAGCTTATAGTTTGATGATGAGTGTAATAAATTATATAATTATCTTGATAATTATTATGAAATGGAAACGTAACGAAGCTTTGCACTTGCTCGTATTGCTTCGTTATTTAGCGGGTCCCCGTGGATGTTATTTTTATCACAAACTTTTTTTTGGTATTTATTAATAACTTTACTTGGACGAAAATAGATTTCCAATGAGAACGAATTCGAAGCACTTTAAAATGCAGTGTTTGTACAGCAGAGCATGCAACTTGAACATTTTTTCCGTTTTCCCAAGTGTGTGTAGCGTAAGTTTGGCCAACAGAACCAGACGCCGCTGTAAATACAGCCATAGGACTTACACAACCTTTAAATAAGATTTCAAGCAAGTTAACGAAACAACACAACTTTTTACACAACATCTCAATCGAACCAACAGCACAAATAATACCGTGTAACAAGGGTGTTCAACTACTAGTAAAACACTGCTCCAGATTGTGAAGGCTCTATGTAAATTTCGGCGTTCATCTGCGCAGTAGATACACGTGCAGGCCGTACTATTAAAACATAGTGTAATCAACGACACTATGCATAAATGAATCACAAACTCCATGAGTTATGGCCGGTGGACGTTGAATATTAAAACTGTATCTAGGCTAAGTGGTAGATAACCTATTTTACTTGGGTAATGAACGTTTTAACACATAATGTTTTTGTTTGATTTGTGGATTCCGTAGCGAAAGGTTGTCAACGGGACCTTATTACTAAGGCTCCTCTGTCCGTCCGTCCGTTTGTCACAGGGCTGTATCTTCTGAGCCGTAAAAGGTAGACACTTGAAATTGTCACAAAGTGTACTACTATCGCACTTGGCCACTTTTTTTTGTTGCAACATCCTCCGCTTTGAATGAATAATAATTCTCGAAATTACATAAGTTCAAGTCGAGAATTAGAGTTTCCTTTATTAAATAGATTACATATTTATGTAAGTATGCAAATACATAAATAAAAATATAAATATATTTATGTGCTTATATTTTTTTGCTTAGGGATAAGTCTGTTTTCCTCATAGCTATTTGCGTATTTTGTCGAAACAAAGTGACGTAGTTGTTTCCATTTCTGCATCGGAATAAATATTCAAGTAGCACATAGAACTTGCGACCTATTTGTTTTATGTAACGACGTTTTTGCACCATGTTTTTGTTATTTTGTTATTGTATAAAATACAGGGAATTTACAACTTGTTTTAAAAAACCTTGTTTCTCAGCTCAAAGTTTAGGAGCTAGTTATATATTTTTTTAATATCACGGTAAACGACTACTTACTGGATTATTATCTTACAGGATACAATAATTAATGTTGCAACATTTTATCAGTGCAAAAATTAATAAGATATCCGCGTGGATACGTAATTAATCACGATTTATCGTTCACTGATTGCGTCGCCACTGAAAATGTATTAAAATCAATATGGCGTCTTTAGTAATCTGAATGGAATCGCCACTTCGCGACCAATTAAGCGTTGCGAAACAAACAATATCTGATTTATATTGTGTCCAGTTTCATAGTGTTTTATTACAATTAGCAACGAGACGAGTTTTCGTAATTGTGAATTAATGTTAATGTTCTTATAAGTTGTCAGTTAGCGGATAAGCCCTTATTTGTAAATGAAGTATCGTGATACCACAAACTAAACGGTATATAACTGTATTGTCGTTACAGATTACTTTGATAAATAGCACGGCACTCTTAAACTTAAAGATGCCTTTTTCAATTCCTCTATTTAAGAAAAAAAAACCGACAAAACGAAAATCACAAGCCAAAAGACAATTACCGACACCGATCGCGAATCAACCATCACTATAAGGTATATGAAGACAACAAAGAACCGTAAACAATGTATGTATATAAAAGTGAAGATAAAAAGTCCTCGAGCTCCCGAACTAGAACTGTCATTTTCTACAGTCAAGCACACAATCATATGTGTAACGCAGTATAATTAGATTTTTCAATAAAAGACAAAATGAAATCGATAGTCTTAAAACTCGTGCGTATCCGATTTAAATATGATGCAGTTTATTACCAAATCGAGTGGAAACTATTGGTTTGTAATAATGGGTAACGGCAATTAGCAGTTTGGTGTGACGCAATCGCAATTTTTCGCGATTTCTTGCGCCAATGGGGAGTTTCTGACTTATTGTTAATGATCACGAATCTGACAGCTTCGTTAGATTTTTTGGACAGTCAGTGAAAAATTATGAAATTAAATTACACGATTATTATGGTTACGAATAAAAGTTATGAATCACGTAATGCTTAAATTATTGAATTAGTTCATTACTTTGACTTAAACTTTATTACTTTAATGGTTTTCTTCTTGTGAGAAATGATAGCGTTAATCAGATGAATAGTTTAACTGCGCAAAATGTTGATATAATAATACATGAAACTAATTCGGTATTGTTACAGCTCACCAATTTGAAAGTACATTATTATAAAAGACTTGTACTTTTGTTACTGACTGTACAAATGAAATTGCAAGTGATGTTCTAATCAAGACCTTTTTTGTAAACTATGCATTTTACTTTTAAAGTCAAATGAACGGTTTTTAACGCCGGAAACTCATTTGGAAATAAAACCGAATCATCCGGTTTATTTCTTCTTTTTCTCGATTTACTTAAATAGTTTCTTATTTCGACTGCAAGGCCCAGAGACTACTTCGATAATCTGAATATTTAAGTATTATTTTTAGCTGATTTGATCGGTTACAGTTTTAAGTTTTTCGATTCGTTATGATTCGCCGAGTTCAGTGAGGTTAGATTTTTTGGAGATATAGACACTGCATTTCATACACGGAGTTAGAATCACAAAGATAACATAATATATTCCCCAAAAGAGGAGGAGCTCGTGGCTAAGTAATAACAGCCGCTCGGGGCAATCCATCAGGTTAAGCTACGCTTGCCGGGGTTAGTCCGTGGATGGGTGACCATTTTCACATATCGAGACTCCTCCGTGCCTCGGAAAGCACGTTAAGCCGTTGGTCCCGGCTGTCATTTGTGGATCCTTGACAGTCGTTACGAGTCGTCAGAAGCACGAAAGTCTGACAACCAGTCTAACCAAGTGGTATCGTATTACCCAGTTACTGGGTTGTGGAGGTCAGATAGGCAGTCGCTCCATGTAAAATACTGGTATTCAGCTGCATCCGGTTAGACTGGAAGCCAACCCCAACATAGTTGGGAAAAGGCTAGGCAGATTTTTTTATTCCCCAAAAGAAAAAACGTTAGTTCTAAACAAAACTTTAAAAAAACATTACCCTCCTTCTGGGGCAGTCGGGTAAAAATTCGTACAAGTTTGAGCAACCTATTTCTAAAATAAAAGTTCTCACAGTTTATGTCAAGTGATTCTAAAAATGTACGGTAACACTTAGTTTAATGTATGTCTTCAACTTACTTGGCGTGTTCTAGTAGCAATTTACTGGTGACTAATAAAGAGGCTCGTAAAGTAGCGGGATTCTTAAGTGACATCTGAAATGTACACTTTTATAACATATTTTTAGTTTTGGATAAGTATGTTACTTGAATTTATTTCATAAACATTAAAATGCCTATTTACAATTTTAACACAACTAACTATTTACACTAGGTACCAAATTAAATGACTAATTATACAAATAAATAAATACAAAAATAAAAGGACACTATGTTACTTGGATTAGTTAGTTGAGTTGGTAATGCCTTCATCTAATTGTAAAAAGTTCTGTTAGTACCTAATACGTTCTGATTTCAGATTTCCTGCCATTTTACTAAGTTCCGAAATTACAACCAGTAGTATCACTCCAGAGTTTTCTGAAGTATATTGATGGTTAAGTAACTGCGGACAGCAAAAATTACCTCGCTATTATATCAGTATTCTGTCTATGCTACAATTTGACATAATACAGAACTCCTATTTAGAACCGAAAATTTGTCGTGAATACCAATGAATCAACTCAAACCTTTCATTTCATGAATCAACTCAAACTCATCATTTCATTTAAAATAAGATAAGACATTTAAATAAACCTTTTTACAGTCCGTTCAAACGATTTTGACTTCTATTGCGTTGGTGGTATGACAAATGGCAGCTGCAGTAGACAGTTGGTATTTTGTAACCTTTTTTGCTTTTAATGCCATCCTCATGGCTACGGTATAGAAGTCAAAATCGGTTGAACGGACTGGAAAAAGGTTTGTTTAAATGTCTTATCTTATTTCAAATGGAGTACAGTCCAAACGAAAACACGTTGAAGCCAACAGTAGCCGCTAGCCGCATTACCTCGGATCATAACAACAGAGACTAACGTTGGCATTCGTGTGTGCGAACATTTTACTAACAATAGCGTTCCCATGCACCGATTGCCATCAGTAGTAAACTTGCAATCCTTACGCAATGCGAAGACGTGTGCTGTAGATAACGAAAGCACTTTTTGTGTGTTTTAAACACGTGTGAGCGAGCGATATGTGTATTGAGGTCTTTAGGTAAGATATAGTACTGCTTAATACTTTGTTCTGGGTTGTGAAAGATGATTGTGCTAAGTAAGATATGTTGGAAAAATCAGTCCAACAAAGTAAGCTTTTAAATGATAAGTTAGTCTTAAGGTTATATTGAGGGGCTGGCTAGATAAATTACAAAATAGAAAAAAAAATAGCATAACATAAATGTGTGCAAAAACGATTGATATAATTTTTGTCAGTAGCTAAAACTACGATTTTACATTAGAATTGAAAAGCCGAAAAAAACATATTTTTATTTTTTAGGGACCAATAATTTTCGAAAAGATTTTTACAGTTACACAAAAAAAGTAAAACTCACGCCTCACAATAACAATTAGTAGGTATGTGTAAGTGTCACAATCACTTGTCAGACTTAGTTACCCATGATCTACAAGTAACTGCCAGTACCTAAATAACATTTTTTTATTATTACTCATAGATTTATAAAACCGTGTAATTAGTATTGGAATTCAGTAAATAATTAACTAAATATAACACGGACATTCAAAAAGAATTCTTTCAATAAAATAAATAAAAAACCGCAAATAAATTCACAAAAGGGTAGTTTTTTTTTTTTTTTAATTGTATTAAACCGCACTTCGTAATATTGAACCTTTAATAACTCTTAATCTATTGTGTAACCGCAAATAATTTTAGTGTATGACATTGTTGAAATAGGTAAATTATATAGTGATTAAATAAATCAATGTAATTGCACTGCATTTTTTCGTAATTATGATTTGATAATTATGTTAATTATTATGTATGTGTCATATGTATATATGTATTGCTTGAATAAATGTATGAAGTTATACCTATGATACATGTTAATAATGTCGCATAAAAAAATACAACTTTGAATTAATTCAGCTACATTGATATCAATAGGAAAGAGTTGTGTATATATTGTGTAATTAAAAAAAATAACAAGTTAAAATAGGAAAGATGGTTGCAGGAAATATTGGATTTTCCGGTTTAGGTAAATGTGAAATTAGGTTTTTCTGTGGTCGGCGAAGGTTCTTTTCATAATAATTACTAGTTTAATTTGGTAAAAACCCACCGCACGTACCCATTATCCTATTGTAGCTAGAACTAAGATTTATAATAATCAAAACATTGAATAAAAACAGTTTATTAAATTAATTTTAATAAACTTTGTATTAAATACGGCCTTAAAAAAGGTTTGTCACACAAAGAAAACTTTAAACTTTCTAGATTTTTTGGAGTTCTCTTTGTATAACAATAAATAATCCAAGATATCTAAAACCGTCTCCCAAGGTGATATCATCACTTAGGAAAAAACTCCACCTCAGAATAAGAAGTGAAGTAACAAAAAAAGTTGATATCATAACAAAAAATATCGACCACGGAACAAGATGAGCGTAAATTAATAGACCCACATTGATACTTCTTTATGTACACTCGGATGAGCTCAAATGACGTTAGACAATAAAAACTTTTTACAAAAAAAATCCAGAAAAAATACAGAGAAAAATAACTTTAATTTCGGAAGTCGGTGGCATAAAACGAAAATTGGAAAGCAAAGACACCGACTTCCGAAATTTAAGTTATTTTTCTCTTCTTAGTTTCTTTTTTTGGAAGTCGGTTTGATTTTTTTTGTAAAAAGTTTTTATTTTTCACTTTTTAGTTGTGGTACCTACCCCACACAAATCCGAATAGCACTACCTGCTATGTAAATATAAGTGAAAGAGTAAATAATGAAATTATTTAGATGAACTAAGTGGGAAAAATACGTAATATTGAAGCTAACTCAAAAACTACGCAAGCAAAGTTAATAAAATTTATATGGGACCACCTCGAAAGCATGACCTACCAAACAAAAATCATCGAATCATCAAAATCGATTCACAATTGGCGGAGTAATCGAGTAACAAACATACAAAAAACACAGACGAATTGAGAACCTCCTCCTTTTTGAAGAAGTCGGTTAAAAACGAAATTCAACGCATGTAGTAAGCGATGATTGAATTAATAGTTGCTGCAATCTGAAACTCAGCAGAGCGATTGTATTCCTTTTTAATTTTTTAGGGATTTAAGAACCTTCTCGAATGACGTTTAGCAGCAGCTTAGCAGCAGTTTAGCAGCAGCAGGAGCTGGTGCGAGAATTTTTTTTGTTTTGTTTATGTTCCCTAAAGGACAGGCAAAATTAGGCAGCTAAAGTCTGTTGTTTTAATCTCGTACAACCCGTGCGCATTAACATGGCACCTGGCTCAATGACGTTTGTACCTCCCCCCACGGGCGGCGGGGCGCCGCGCGGGTAGCGGGGGGAGTATTGAGTTCCGAGCCAGGTGCCATGTTAATGCGCACGGGTTGTAGATTAATTTGACAGATGCAAATGTCAAACTCCTGATTGACAAAAACAAACAACAATCACTTGAAATGTCAAATTTAGTCTACGAGATTAAAAAACAGACTAGTTATGCCAGTAATCATAGTATGTACATGGATTATTATCAAATGGATCTTTTAGATGACATGTATTTTAAAATCTAGGGCTTTAACTGAAAACACTCTAGAATGGATGTTCGAATTGATGGAACCCAGAGTTTCAGCCACAACTTCCACTATCTTTTATGCGGGATAAAGCTGTTATTAAATCAACTTAGCCTGGTCTGGTCTGGACTGGTTTTTCGGCTCTCCATCTTAGAGCCAACGATTTCGAATTCTGCTAATCTTTATTACTTTTTTAATACGATTCATTGCTTTATGATTACTCTTTCCCTGTATTTCTTTATAACAAAACTGGTATAGATTACACGGGTCTAAGTTTTCTCTAGGGTCTATCAACTGTTATCATAAGTGCAGTAAAATCCTGTGATCCTGTGAAAGTGATTATCGTTATTTTAATGCTCAGTAATAATATGTTTATTTATCAGTTTAATGTTTAAAATATCTGGGCTGATTATGACTGTGGTAATAAATTAAGTTTCTGAATCTTATACCCCATTTGAAATAAGATTAGACATTAAAACAAACCCTTTTACAGTCCGTTCAACCGATTTTGACTTCTATACCGTAGGTATAAGGATAGCATTAAAAGTAAAAAAAAGTTACACAATACCAACCATCTACTGCGGCTGCCATTTGTCATGCCACCAACGCAATAGAATTCAAAATCGGTTGAACGGAATGTAAAAAAGTCTTATCTATACGTCTAATCTTATTTCAAATGGAGTATAGATAATAATAATAATGTTGGTAACAGGATTCGATGCCCGAAATGATTCAGTTTATTGTAAGCGAAATCGCAGTGTTTATTTCAATAAGGAGTTCTACATTTACTTTTCTACCAAATATATCTTCGTACCATTAATTATAAAAAATAAAAAGTGGCATCTAATTGGCTCCATCGCTTTCTAAGCGACAAAAACAGTCGAAATAAGAACATCCTTCTACGGCACTTGCACAATCACAATCGGCGCAAGAGCAAAGGAAAAGAAACTAATCGATTCCTTCGATATTTCAATTCGTATCTCATAAACATTAATATCGGAAACAAATGGTTTTCCATTTAAATGAGCTCATTTTGTTCGGTATAATTGTTTCTGTCATATAAGATATTAATGTAAATATTTAATAAAGCGTAAAGTTTTGTCGGCTATTAAGGCTATATATCAATGTTGGCTCGTTAGCAGGCCGTGTTTATGGTACGACTTCTCCTTAATAGAGAATTAATCTTCGCCGGCTTTAGGCGATGACATCCTTATTTACGTCTATGTAAAACGGACGTCCGGCCGGTGAAAGGTTTAATTGTTTTATTGGCAAACACTAAATTTTAATTGAAGACAGTAGATATAATTGGAGCGATTTTCTTTTATTTCCCTGATTTTATTGAGCGTTCAGTTGTTTCATGCTTATATTGCAGCAATGGTTTATGATTTTTACTTTTCCGTTGGGTTTGGTTTTCAAACCCAACGGACAAGACATAAAAGAAAAAAGATAAACGAAAACTGCATAAAAGGTTTTACTGAACTGTTATAGTCGCCATTTGAATTGTGTTTCATAAATGCATCTCTCAAATACCAAGCGACACGATTAGATTTAGATCTGAAACGTCCGACAGAATCTAGACGTTCTTAGTTTAAGAATGACCTCAACTTCGACTGCACATTATGAAAATGAATCTGAAAATTATACCGTCTACACTCCGTCTGCATTTTTCATAATTTGAATTTCATCTAAGTGATGTACTTGAGTGCAGAATATGTCGAATTTCCTTGAATTTTGATCAGACAACTATGTCTACGTCTTTGATCAGGAGCTGAAACTGCAAGCGAATATCGACAATTTTTTCAGGTTATTTCTGTTTTTTTAGGACTAAGATTGCTTGTTGTTTGCGGTGTGTTAACCCCTAAAATAGAATGTGTTTATAGTCTGCATCGTGATTCATGTGTCTGCTGCAGTAGACGAATACAATTGTCCTTTGGTTGAGACAGACATTTTTTGAGGTTGAACGCTCATTTTTCATGTCAGTGCAACATGTATTTTAACTGTATAACACTGGAATAACAACTAAATAGGTAAATTGGAACAGGATATATGTGGGTACAATATGCATTTTGACTATTTCTTCAATTGTGTTCTATATTATTTTGGTGTGTGCAAGGAGACCAATATATTCAGAGCAGTTTTATACCTAAAAGATTATACAAGATAAAATGAATAAAAAACACATTTGCCGAATAATAAGACAATAAGATTCTATCGACCTTCTTGCTGTTATAATAAATCTGCATAAGTACCTATTTTATTTAGGATTATTATGATTTAACACCTTTATTTCGATGTTAAGGCTTTACGATTTTACCCACGGGATGGCCAGAAACTAAAAATTATGTCAATTTGTTGCCTTGTGACTTGGTGTAGCAGTAAGCAGTAGTAGTTTAGCCAAATACTTTATGGTAGGTAGGTACTGTGTACTAAGAACGTTATAACCTCTACTAAAAACTGCATTCGACCAACCCATTTTCAATCAACCGAGCCATATTCATAGAAAGTTATGGCAACAATACGCGACATCATCACCCATTCACCACACTAGGAAGAGTATAATCGTCCGAGATGCCATTCTACGGCGATAATTAGAAATGAACCGCAATTATATGCAAATGCGACGCGCGACAAAGTTGCCTCGTTTTGAAACCAGCCATTTCGTAGCCCCGCCCACCGGTACTTGTAATGACGCTCAATGCTTAGAAACTACTTGACATACAAACTGCGTGGTTAATATCCTTTGGAGCAAGGATTTAAGGGTTCTTAATTTGAAATATACAGCAATATTTAAATCATATTTTCATCGGATTGGATGAAATAGTTTCGATGGTGGAACAGAAAAATAAAATATGGCTTTTTCTATAACTAGACCAACGGACTCTGGTTGCAATTCTCTGCAATTCTGGATATCCACCCAAACTTGTATTTTGAGCCCCGTTTTAGTTTAAATTAACAAATATTGCGTGTATACATAAGGATACATTTACAAGCAATAATAGTTATCAGTGCCATAAAATAAAATTAAAGATAATCATAATTAAATACCAAGTTGAATTAACGATGTTTATAAAAAGACGAGTGCTCAATTAAAATTTAACCTCATATTTATCTAAGTCATATAATATTTAGTACTGCTACTATCTAAGTAACTTAATAAAGTAATCATAATTAGATAGATACTCGCAAATAAATTATGTCATAGTTATTTTTTCGTTGAGAATTTACTACGTTATTTTTTAGCATAGATTAAATCCATCAGATTTTAATGTTAGTGGCAAGAAAGAAAATTGAAATGTACACAATTGGAATTGAAAAACTTAAACGCTAGTACAACCATAGAATATTAAAATACTACTTATATTTAAATACTACTTAATGTGTAAACAAAAACTTCTGAAATCAGTTATTACTGATCCTGAACAAACTACTTTCAGGTTTACAGTTACACTATACAAAAAATAACGTTGTCGACCTCTGTGTTTATAAAACTACGCAAGTACCTACCTGTATCTTACAGATAAAAAAACCGGCTATATGTCGTTTAACTGATCGATATAAAATAAGACAGGTCCGTCAGTTACCTAACTCTACGCACGTATTCTCAGCAGTGAAAGCGAACTTTTTAATTACTTTTTTTTTACTACAACAGATGACACAGCGTTTCGTTTTAGATCTATTTTTAGGGTTCTATTTGCAATTGAAACTCTTTAGTGACATTATTGTGTTTGAAGATTAAAATTAATAGCGGGATACGTATAATTAACGATGTTTTTTTAAAACAAAATAATTGCGTCTATAAATAATTCATATTTATAGACGCGATTATTTTGTTTTACAATGTAAGTTTTGTTTATTCGATTTTACAATATGACCATGCAGTATGTACTTTATTTCCAGTTTAATTCATCCCGCATCCGATATATTCTCTTACCTGTAAAAGCTACGGAACCAAACGACTTGTAACAATACGCTCGCATACTTTTTAATGACAACGGAACACAATCTTCTCGGTCGATGTGAAATGGATATTAAATAATAATAAAAACGAACGTGATTGGCTCTGTTATGAACAAAACAAAGCTATTTATTGAAACTTTGATTAAATATACGTGAGATTATTAAAATAAAAACAGTTATTTACAATATTTAAATTAACAACCAAAGGAGCAATAAGTTTGTTCGTATTTTGTTATTTTATAACAGTCCGGTATTCGCAAGTAATTTAAATAAAAAATAAACAATTTCGATTCATTTAAATTAGCTCTCGATGCTCTAATAAAGTTTTACAAAAAGATTGTAAAAATGTTCGCGTCTTAATTTCTTTTTTTATAAAAGTAAAAGTCATAAACTAGTATTTTGTCTAGTCTCTGAGTAAATTAAATACATATTTAGAGACGTAGTAAATGTAGATCAGAATCAATCGAATAGATACGCTCAATACATGTTTGTTTTGTTAAAACCACTTAGCAAGGCAGCATTTGTGTAAAAAAACTTATCATTTATTTAAGATACGTTATTTAGCAGGGAAACCTTTTTCAAAATTATTGCCGTAATTAGTTTAAATAAAACTTCTAACCACTTTAACCTCTATTGCCTGATAAGCCACTGGTTGTCCAAACGGGTCCTCAAATGGAGCATAACTTGCTCGAATATTATTGTTATAATCAAAATAATAAACTTCGAATAAAGTAAGGAGGTTAAATTGCTCCGCGATCGCTTTTATATTATATTTATTTTATTACAAATTAAACATTTTATGTTTTTATTTTATTAAATGGGAAGTATAAAAATATTTTTCGTATAAACACTTAAAGTTTTAACAGAAGCTGAAACGCTTTGATAATAAACATACGTTTTTATTCAAACCTTCGGCCGAGTGATGTAAGGAACGATAAGAGTAATTTCGCGAACCCGGTTGCAACAGTTTTTTTTTGGTAGCCGCCTGAGTAGTGAATGTCTTTTAAGGAGCTGATACATGTGAGAAATACATTTTATGGCCTGTTACACATTTAAAATCGACAGCGATCCAGTTTTCGTCACGTATTCGCGGTACTCTTTTTATATCTGCCCACTGATGTATAGTGGGTTGCTGAATTGCGTCGGTTTGGCGTGCAAGGATTTTGATCTTATCTGTAGTAAAATACTTGGTAATAAGTTACGGAGATTTATCTGTTTTAGCAGTTAATAAGGAACTAAATGTTTTGTAACTCCAAAGTAATATTCGAAGTCGATGAATGAAAATAAAATGCAGTCATGATCTACTTTTTGACTTTTACGATTGCGACGGTTCAATCGGTTCAATATAATTAGGCGATTCGTTAAACTGAGTATTCCTCAATAAAAAAGGAACGCACGAACAGGTTACATAAAAACTGTCAAAAGTATTTTAAAGCATTAATCCGCAAAGAGCAATTCATCTTAAAAACGTCAATCGTTTTTAAATTTAAATTGCGGCGTGAAAGCATGAAGTGCGGTGGACGTTTCAAAACAGGATTTTAAGAAGCATGCGTCGGAGCATATGTGAGTAAAGATGGACAAGAGGTGCAACGCGAGATGATTAATTAATCTAGAGCAGCGTACGGTTATGATGAAAACTTGGTGTTAAAAAGAGTTCCCTTAGAAGAGCTGGGATGGAAAAAGAGGATCTTTAGGCAAGGAAGAACCTGTGTATTCAAAAAAGAGGAAAATAAGAAAGCGTTGAACTTAACATCCCTTCTTGTAACCGAATGAATTTTATCCACGTTTTGCGGAGCATTCTTGCAAAAAGTATCTATAGATCCGAAATATTGTAAGAAATTATTTTGAGTTATGTTTAAAATCTTCATTTACTAAAATAAAAAAAAAGTAATAATCAATAAAATAAATAAAGTTATAACTGGTATTTATTACATAATTAGTGAGCACTGACTTCTAAACAGAACCAATTATGAAAACTGAACAACTTTTCAGAAGTAATTATCTCAGAGAAATTAAATTAATTAAAATTATACTCCTTTATTCATCCTTCGCAACACAAAAGTCAAGAAGCATTTATAACCGCAAGAACTTATCAATATCGAGCACCACTGGAGCATAATGAGTAAAACTTGAGCAAAAAAGCGTTCGCCGACGGCGGGCGGTGCGCCGGCGGCGGCGGGCGGAATAACTGTTTCGCTTTACTAGGTCGAATTATCTCATTTATTCCATTTTTTTACTTTATTTTCTATAAGCGAAATTGCTAATGAAACTGCCCTTCACTTTTCTTTGAGAGAGTTGTGGTAGGTCAGGAATTATTAAGGAGATAAGTCCTTTTTTAAATTTAATTAATATGAGGGGAATAAATAATTGTGCCAATAAAAACCCCTTAAATTCAAATCTTAATTTGCTTTGATTAACAATAAATAATGGTTTTATTGATCGTTTTATTTGTTGTATTTTATAAGCAAGCCTAATTTAGTATTTAAATGAGACATCAAAAAGAAAATAAAGATCAAGCATATATATTTAAATTTATGTTAAATTTTATACTTATAAATTAATGATCGTTTATTGGAACATCCAATAAATTTGTCATTATTTATTCAGAATAATAAAAGAGTCAAAACGGTATTGTCAAAGAACTATTTTATTGTAAATCTATTCAAATTTAATTAAAGCATTTTTAAGTTATTAATTTATTCTGAAATTCGATTTTACACGTGTTGTTTTATATATTTAAATCGTTTTCGGATCATTAGTACCTTATAATTTTCATTTCCATTAACACTGAATATTTTAAAGATAAACTTAAAGCTTTTGAAATATCTGCGCAAGAGTTAATAAAGTTTAAAGAAGTCATACACAAAATATTGATAAGTTATAATAAATTGTTTTATGAAGCAAATATTTTACATTCACTATTTTAAATTATTTAAGAGAGTTTTTTTAAGAGCGCGACTTGCGTTTTAAACAAACACGTACCTGTTACAGCAGAAAAGTTCATAAATTTCAGCTGATCCTTTTCAAATTACTTCAGTTCCTTTTACAATCTCACAAAAAATAATTAGATAAAAAGTTTAATTGAAAATATCCTTTCGTGCAGAATATTATAATTACAATTACACAGAGTATCGGTTTCACTTTCTCATTAACACTTATTTGGTTCAAACAGTAAAACACACAGTATGAATTAAAAAAAAAAGTTACTCGCGATCAGTTAACCACTGGGCACTTGTCCATAAAAAATATCCATTCCATCACTGGGGGCGAATTATTTTTTTAAAGTGTCCGCGCGAGCTTAAAGCTGCGGAGCGTTACTATGTGCGCGTGCGCAGGTCGGCGTGGCATCGCGTTATCAGCGCGAGCGGCGCGGCGCGCGACAACAACAGAACTTGAGAGTCGATCTCAATAACAACAAGAAAAGAAAACGGTCCAGTTTCAGCGGGGCTTCCGGATGGGTCGCGGCCGGGGCGCGGGCAGTCTGTTGTACTACTCGCACGTAAGGCGGCGTTTCGCTCTCTCTGTCTAACGGGACCGATGCGCGCGCTGCGTGAACGATAGCGCGGCTAGTCGCAAGCGCGACACCGCCCCGTGCGCACTACAGCCTGCGCGAACGCACCCGGAGTGCACGCTCCTTTTCCCGCCATTTTTACGTGTATGAGATCGTTTCCTTGAACAAAATCTTCGGACTATTTCAAACAATCGTTACATGAATTGAGAAAGTATATTTTAACAGGCGTAATAATTATACAATTAAGTTTTATCATTTCCCTTTTATCATTTCAAGGCGAGTTTTCTTTTATCAGTAATGCATATCAGCTGTTAGTGCTTGCTACGATTTCTTTAGTTGATATTAGGTTATACTACTTGTGCTTATACGTACAATTTATATTATGTTTTTATTATGTTGCATTATGTTATTGATTTTGGGATAACTTTTACTTTTAATTTATTCGTAGGAAAATATTAGGAGTTTTCTTTACGCGTTGATGTCTAATGTATGAACAATGTGTAACCGGACGGGGCTTCCTAAAGTAATTCTATTTATGTTGGTTTGTTTTCTAATTTGGTAATAGTTACATAGTTATTTACAGTCACTAGCTTAAAATTTATGGTTTTCTTTCATAACTTGCGTTTTATAATTTAATTTGTAAAAAGTTTCGGCATCTTAGGCTGGTTTACTTGTTTCTGAGAGCAAAACTGCATCCCCTTTTAAACTGTGTTCAAAAAATCTTAACGTAAAATATAAGTACCTTCTTATTTACAACACAATTGACTTCACACTAAATACACAATAAATCAACTAAAATCACAAACCGTTCACCGAATTTCAATATCAAAACGAAAATTAATTTTAATTTGAATATTTTTCACATTTATTATTTTGTTGCCCATATTTTGGCGGATAAGCATATCTTGGGTACAATAAATAACGAAGGCGAGCATAATAAGTTATATTATTTTTATGAAAAACGCTCTTCAAACAATAAGAGGGTTGAGAGGAACGCCGGAGGCTCTCCGTGCGGTACCGGACGAAGCCTTATTAAAATGCAATAACAGTCATGACATTTAATCGTTTTTCACGAGAAACGGCCAAAATTCTACGGGCTTTTATGGTACATACTGCTCTGTTGGGCGAGTAACATTTCAATATATTTGGTACGTTGAATATTATTGTATTTTTTAAATAAGATTGTCACTTCTTTGTGTGCAGGTTCTGAAAGAGTGACACGTAAAATGTGCCGTAAAATTAACGGAAAAAAAATCCACAATTTTTTTTATTTATAATCACCGTTTTTCTGCCCATACGACAATTGAATTGGCATCCGGTAAGCTCGTTCACTCACCTAATCTTTATATTTTTAAATTTATTTTTTACTAGCTTTCGCCCGCGTGGTATGTCGATAAAAAGTAGCCTATGTCCTTCCCCGGGATGCGATCTATCTCTTTGCCAAATTTTATGGAAATCCGTTCAATGGTTTAGGCGAGAAAGGTAACATACAGACAGACAGACAGAGTTGCATTTGAATTTATAATATTAGTATGGAAGTATGGATTGTTTTAAGTGAAAGCTGGCTACGTCTGTCTGTGTATTCGGAAAAGGCTTTATATTTAATTGATGGATTTCATGAAGTTTTCACCATAATTTCATGAGATTTTTCTATAATTAAATTATTATGATATTGATTTGTTAATCTCCCAAGTGAAGCCGAGTCGTACCACTAGTTACTGAAATAGTAAATCGTCCCTTAACTAGCAAGGTGTAAATCTTCATGTTATCTACTCGGGTTTCTCCTTAAGATAGATAGATAACAAGATAGTACGGAAACCTCCTTTTCTTAACGGTCGAAGATGTTAGGCCGCGGTCTCCCCGTGTTTAAACCTGAACCTAACCGTATTAATGAACTGGCCGCTTTGATTAAGAAGAAGACTTAGGGGACATGAAATGTACGAGAGCCGGAGAACCGGTGCGACTTTGTTTACTAACGGCTTTCATTTAGAGCATGCGTTTATTGAATTATGTGTAACGTTAAGAAAATTGTCTATGTCGAATAAAATTGCTTTATTGGTATCATTTATGATTTTAAGAGTTTTTAATTTTGCTTGTGCTTTTAGACTATGGAATAAATGAAATTGTTGTTTTTTTAAATATGGTAGTGGTCGAGTATTCAGGTCTTTGGTTTTTTACCGGGTTTTTATAAGTGTTATTGAGTTTTCACACAGTAAGGAGACCCGGAGTCCCCCTCGCCCCAAACACATGAGATTAACTTCCCTCTTCTTTTATGGGAAATACTGGCGTGATTTTCTGTAGTAAATTAAAAACACGTTAAAAATACTTGTTCGGTACAACAAGCGACAATGTGTCACGAATTTTTTCGTGCCGTTTCTGAAATTACTCAGTTCATTATGTTAAAATCAACACCGTAGTAACTCTTCATTAAAGCGGCCTCGGGTCTGCCCAAAACGTACGCCACGATTTATATCGTTTTAATCTTGTATGGATATGTATGTGTTGCTTACATGCTGTACGATGTGTTGTTGTGTTCTGTTTTATAGTTGTTGATGTTGTTACTATAAAAAGTGGCTGATATTAAGAAAAGAATTGGCAATAGATCCTTCTTTTGCAATGTTTTATCTTTGAATCACTGAATTGTCTTTTTACAACTACTTTTAGTTGGTTTGATCTTTGGCCTGCAGTGTGCTGTTTTTGTGTTGGGTCTAATGAAAGCTATCTGGGGATAGCTAAGTATCAAAATAAGGTATGTTTTTGAGCACAACCATTTTATACGTAATAACTATCGAAGTATTAGATTACACTGTCTTTTAAGTCCCAAACTCCCATTATAAAACAATAAAACCGAAAACTACAACATAAATCCGAACATTTTTGTTAAATCTGATTATTTGCCTCATCAAAACTCAAAGATAAACGGTCAATTATGAAAAATTCTCAAATTATTCATCTTGCTACCATTCTCGTAACATCTCAGTGATCGCTCTCAACTTGTACGTACGGTATCGTGTGAAATCGCATCAATAATGGACCAGTTCAAGGCTTTGGGAGATTCTCTGCATTGTTCCACTAACAGATACATACTCCTTTGTATTACGTTCTCAACGACCTTTGAATTAAGAAGCTATTTCTTTTTGTTTATGATGGAATTGGAGTAGAATTTTGGTTTGTTTTTAATTATTTTAAGTATTCATGTGACGTAGTATTCTGAACGAAAACAAGTATTTCATGCCATATGTGATGGTGATGATGTTGTATATTTAAATGATTGATTGAATTAGTCTTTTGTAGTCTAGACATAATTATACCTCTTAAAAAGTATGTAGAGTACTTAGATCATTACAATTGATATATTTAGGTTAATCAAACAATAAGAATGGCCTCTTAAGACTCATGAAGTCATGATAAATATAACTGGGCATTCAATCAACTCAGCATATCGCAGTCCACTGATGGACATTTCAGGCCATCATCATCAGGCCTCTCCTAAGCTGCGCTACAACACCCTGTCCTCCGCCTTCCGCATCCAGACTGTCTCAGCCACTTTATTTGAAGGTCGTTGGTCCATCTAGCTGGGGGGCGTCCCACACTACGCTTGCCGATACGCGGTCTCCACTCCAGGACTCGTCTGCCGCACCGACCATCGGTCCTTCGACAAACATGGCCAGCCCACTGCCACTTCAGTTTGCTTACTCTGCAAGCCGGTAACTCCGATTTTTTTTCCGGATAATTTAATTTCTGATTTAATCTTTCAAAAAAACTCCGAATATCCGCTCCATAGCGCGGTGAGTGACCTTGAATTTGTGGACCAGCCCAACTGTCAGTGTCCACGTTTCGGGACCGTATGTCATAACGGCTAGGACGCACTGATTGAAGACCTAAGTCTTCAAACATTACGGGATAGGCGACAAGAAGACTTGACGAAGTTTCCCAAACGCGAAGCTGCCCAACCCAACTGAGTCCTTCTATCGATTTCTCTGTGCATTATGTGGGTGTAATATACGTCACTAGGTACTTAACTTTTGGGAAATACAGGCGTTATGATAATTAATCAATTCAGCCTATCATTATCCACCGCTGAACATTGATGGCCCAAGTTTGCCTTCTACACTCGATCCTGTACTTTGCGTTGATGCATTTTAGCTCATCTTTGAGTAACTTAAATGTTATGTTCATTTGACGATTCTCAACTTAACCCTAATATATCAATATGTACTTAAATAATTATGGTAATGTAAACTTTGATCAACTATATCTTGTCTAGTGATCACATCTTACCATAAGTGATCAATCCTGTTGACCGCATGACAGCTTTGTGTGTTAAGGCTCGTGCAAACAGACGCGAAATCGCGGGCGCGACAGGCAGCGGTACCTTTGTCGACAAAGGTACCGCTGCCTGTCGCGCCCGCGATTTCGCGTCTGTTTGCACGAGCCTTTACTGTTTTTCTTAGTACCTATTTAAGTAAGTATTATATTAATTTGCCTCATTAGCTAAGACTACAAGGTATTTGTGTTGACCACAAATGATTATCTTTTCGCAGTAAATTTTAAGGACAGTGCTATGAAAAATTTATGTAGTTATATAATATTTTTGGTAGCCTAGGAGCTAAGTTAAGCTATGCTTGCCGGGGTTGGTCCGTGGATGGGTGACTATCTTTACATACCGAGACTCCTTTGTGCCTCGGAAATCACGTTAAGCAGTTGGTTCCGGCTGTCATTCGTGAATCTTTGACAGTCATCAAAAGCCCGAAAGTCTGACTGACAACCAGTCTTACCAAAGGGTATCGTATTACTCAGTTACTGGATTGTGGAGGTCAGATAGGCATTCGCTCCATGTAAAATACTGGTATTCAGCTGCATCCGGTTAGACTGGAAGGCGACCCCCACATAGTTGGGAAAAGGCTAGGCAGATGATGGTAGCCTTTGGGTAATTCCTCTACATCTACAGGGTTGAGATTTAAAGAGGAAACCATTGCTTTGTTCTGAAAAAAAGGGTATTTATATAACTTGTTTTGAGGAGTATGTAAGGATCGTAGCAGGTGGCGCTCTGTAGTTTCTGCCTACCCCCATGGCAAGAAGGCTTGTCAAAGTCAAACTAAGTTAAAAAAGGTAACCGCCTTCTGTTCTTTTTCAATATCACTCACTAACCACTTACTCAAAATATGACAGCCTTATGAGACACTTCTGTTGACCCAATAAAATCATCTCATTCATTACCATGAGCCGTAAAAGTAACTTTTAGCCTAATTAATGGAGTCCAACTCAGTGAAATGTCAGATATAATTGAACGAATTATATGAAAATTATACTGTGAAGGGAAAAAGTTGGCAAGTCATGTCGTAAGGGTAATCATGAAATCGTGGTTCTGATAAAATCTCTAGACTGGCGACGAATTCAGATAATTATTATGTGTGTTGGAATAAATGTATCTAAATAATTATGGCATATAATTTTTACCGAAATACGGCTTTACCTTTTTCGGTTGCAGTGGCTACATCCATTATATTAGAAACGATTACTGGCAAAATATTTTCTGTAAAATATTACTAGGTTTTATGAGAAAAAAAAAAAAAAACATTATTAAAAAAAAAAAAAAACTATCTTCACGAACTATCGACGAAAAAAACATTCTTCAAGAAGCTTAAGGCAGAGGTGATCTATAGTGACACCCACATCTCCCCAGTTATGTTTAAGTGCCATGGGGGCAAGCCTATTGCACTCAACCGGGCAAAAATCCAGACTAGGTAACGATTTATAGAATATCTTGAATGATACAATTGTGATTATTTAACATTGGTGTTACGAAGGACGAATTTATCTCAAATTGACATTCCTTCGTTAATTAATTGAAGTAATTCTGATGTAACAACAATAAACAAGTTTACAGGTCAAATGAAATTGTTAATTCTGTAAATAGGATATCGGAATCACATTTACACGTCATAGAAAAAAAATAAGATAGGTAGAGCCGCCATTTTCTATCTGACCACCCCTGATATGGTCAGTCTCTTTTAAAGTCAAGACTTAATCTTGGATCTAGCAGGTCATAAATGAGAACCTTTTGAGAACCCTCTGGCACCTCGGAGATATAAATAAAACACTTGATTCCACCACTGCACTGCGACATATATTTTATGTTGACACAGTAAATCACGTTGCGCGACTCGCTATCGTAAAATCGCCATTACTTTCAGTTTCAATTATACACAATTTTTATCTTCAACTCTTTTGTAAATTACATCATTCTGTTATATATTTCATGGCTTTATTGCCGTGTTTTATAGCTATCGTCACACACATCGGTTAGTTCCATTATAATTTTGGGTATAATAGATTTATTACGTGTTATATAGTGTGTTATGCATTTTTAGTGTTTTTATGAAAAGTGAAGCATGGTTATGGGTTAGGCAACGATATGATGTAATGACATGTGGCTAGACTGAAAAGGAATCTGAAACAAATGAAGAAGGAAAAATGATTACCACGTAATGCAGAAACAAATGAAAGACGTTTTCGATTTTCAATTTCAATTGTATTGCAATCTTCCTTACATTATTATAAAACAAAGTCCTCCGCCGCGTCTGTCTGTATGTCTTCGTTTTTCGTCTTTCGTTCGCGATAAACTCAAAAACTACTGCACCGATTTTCATGCTGTTTTCACCAATATACCTATAGAGTGGTTCTCGAGGAAGGTTTTAGTATATAATTTGTCAAGACTCCACGCGGGCGAAGCCGTGGGCATCAGCTAGTTATTTATAATCTATAGATTTTTTAGTTTTATTAGTATGCGACTAATTTAATATTGACCATTTGTACATTACCTATGCTTAAAGTTTAGCGTATCTATAAAATACCTAAAAGTACATACTTCAGTTTAGAGTCTCCGATTGAATTCAGTTAGTAGTTGTCACACACTGTGTGTCAAAACGAATTAAATTCAGGTATCTGTTTTTCTGTCAAACAAATTACCTACCAAAGTGCAGGTACTTTGGTAATTTGTGCAATTAAATTAGTATTAAGATAATCGTATTCCACAACGTTAGGTTTTAGAACTTGGAGATCAACATAAACCCGTGTCAGGTACAAAGATAGAGTAACAAGAGACAAAGAGCTTATACCGACAGAATAATATGTTATAACAGTGTTCAACGTTACAAGCATATCCATTGGGCATTCAATTACTGTATAATTGAACTGACAATCTTAATAGTGAATAGTAGGGCTTAATAACGTTTAAAGTGACTGTAAGGTTATAAGACTAAATTAAACTTTGAAGTCGTTTTTATGTGACAGCAATGGATCAAGTTGTATCGTCGTAATGTTTTTGGAACCAGTTTTTTTGCGTTATTATAATTGTTAAGAATATTTTCTGTGCCTACTTTATTAAATTATTCAGACTTGAACCTAATTTATGTACAGCTTTAGAAGATACAGAATATTCTGTAGTTTTGGTGCTTCGTAAAATAATTTAGATTCTAAAAATAATTGAACACAATGAAGCCGTTTTTGCTCTCATTTAATTAAAAATTACATGTATTTTTATTTTTTATTTTTATTAACAAAAACTTAACTTTTTAATTGTATTAACGTTGAAAATCGAAATGTTATGGAGATTTTCTTTTTTTCTCTTCAGTCTCACAAAAGCACACAAATGTAAGGTTGTATAAAGCGTCGTGGGGCCCTGCTGACTTATAATACAGGCGTTGTGTGCAATGCCTATTTAAAGCACCGGTCTCTCACAATTCTAAACTTATCCTTAAGATAGTTTTTAAGCACTACTAATGTACATTTGTGCTGAGAAAAAAAAAAAAACGTAAGAAAGAAACTTATAACACATATAATACTAAGTCCGTTATACGCCATTTATTATCTATTACATAGATTGCCAATTATATGTTAATTCAAACCATTTACTTATCACCCGATCCACCCTTTTGCAACGACAATATTCTCTCAAGGTCTGTAATTATCTCACAATCAGTTGCATTTGATTGATTATTTTATTGATATTATTTATTACTAATAATTAAGCTAGGCTGAACGTAATGTCATAATAATTTGCACACTTATTGTGCTTTAAACATTCAAATTTAAATTGATGTTTACGTAAGATTGTTCCAATTGTGCCAAATAATAAATATGTTATTTATTGCGACAGTTATCAAGATTAATTGGTGAGATACCTACTTTGTTTCTCAATTATTATAGGCCTGTAACAGCGAGTCGATTATACTTATTGATTTTATACAAAAACGAGCTGCACCCCGCTTTTTCACTCGCATAAGTCTCGATCCCGCGGGAATATAAAGATAAAAAGTATCCTATGTCCTATTCCAGATCATGATCTACCCCTGTGCCAAATATCATACAAGTCCGTTCAGCCGTTTTAGCGTGAAAACTTAATAAACAAGGAAACTCACTTTCACATTTATAATATTTTAGTTAGGATGGTACTTTATATATTGCCTGATATTCATATTAAATGTTACTTTTAAGGCAAAAGCTTTAGTGAAGCCCGCGAAATTTAAATTTTCTTACATTTTTTGCAATGTGCAAAAAAACAATTGCAAAGAAAATTTAAATTTCGCGGGCTACCTTGGCGCATCCCCTTTAAAGTAAACGGTTCTCCTTTCGCAAGTCTGCTGGAAGAAATTTCTTAAGAAATAAGCTGTATCTTTCCACCCAAAAGTTTAACATCGTTTCCCTATGTATTTTTTCTGCATAAATCATATAACATTTACGTTTTGTTTCAATAATTGAACGTATTCTGAGTCCATGCGAGCGATTTGCAATCTTTTAGAACAATGAACTATTCTTACACGACAGTTGCGAATGGCAAAATTAATTTGAAATTAGAGTTACACCACTACAAAAAAAAAAAACACGTATTAAATCTACGCATGCTGAGCCCCAGGCCAGTGGCTACTTTACCATAATTAAACAATACATCTTATTGAAACACATAGGTAATTAACGCACACAAAGAAAGTAAGTGTGCGTACAGCTATTATATAAAACAAAAAAAATGTTCAAGAACAAATTGGTCGAAAGAGAAATCTATCTATCTTTATCTGAACATATAAATCAGTTCCGTGACTGACAGACGACAGTCTATATTACTGGATATATTTAAAACATGAAATAAGTTAGAAATTATTAGTCATCATCGTCTGTGTAGCCTTTTTCCGACTTAGTCGGGGTTAGCTTCCAGTCTATCCGGAAAGCTAGAAGTTATAAGTAAATGTAGCTTAAAGTTAAATAATTAACGTCTGTTTAACCATATTATTTTACGTTTAAATGTATTTTAACTTTAAGCAACGTTTATAAATAAACCGTATGTTTCTACTACTATGTACCAACTTGTGTGTGTGTTGTGTGAAATGTTCTAGAAACAAATATTCGAAGACATGTGACATCTCCCAACCTGCACTGGGCCCGCGTGGTAGATTACGGCCCACTCCCTCTCATAAAGAGGAAGCATATGTCCCAGCTGTAGCAGTGGGAACATTATATGCTGATTATGCTGTGTTTCTTAAAGGGTACAAAGGAACCACACTACCTATTTCAGTTACCAAACGGCGTTGCGTTGTTACAGCTTGAAAGATTGGTCATCAGCACCCTAATTGCATAACACACTTTCAATCACAATCCGAGGATTTTGACAGAAACTCCTCAGCAACGTAAATATCAAAATGAACGTCGCTTAGCTATCAAAATGAAAGGCATTGCGATCGGTTGCCATTTCATGTGTGTTACGCAATTACACCGGGAGCAGGTGTAATTTTACAAGCACTTGAGGCATTTCAGCTTTGGCTCTGTAGCGGCTTCGCACCTGAATTGCTTCTGCAGATGTCCATTCCTATAGACATCGGTCGGTGGCAGCTTACCATAAAATGGGCCACCCTCTTACTTACCATTTAATACTATACTTTAAACTCCACCTCCTCTGAGCGGCTCAAAGTTTGCGAGCAATTCTTCTTTTCGTGTGGTGGGTGACTAAACTGGTGTCACAGTTTCAGTTTCAACGCCGACCAACGGCCTCTGACTTGGCTTCACATCCCGTCGACAAATATCTCTCTGGCAGGCCGGTTTCCTCACGATATTTTCCATCACCGTTTTTTAAGCAAGTGATAAATAAACAATACGCACATGAATCCGAAACGAGGAGGGTGCCAGAGGTGCGTGTCTTGGATTCGAACAAGAGACTTATGATTTGGCAGTCCAACGGTCACACCACTATAGGCTACCACTGCTTATAAAAAATCTGCCTAACCTTTTCCCAACTATGTTGGGGTCGGCTTCCAGTCTAACCGGATGCAGCTGAATACCAGTATTAATATGGAGCGACTGCCTATCTAACCTCCACAACCCAGTAACTGTGTAATACGATACCCCTTGGTTAGACTGGTTGTCAGACTTTCGGGCTTCTGAAGACTCGTAACGACTGTCAAAGATCCACAAATGACAGCCGGGACGAACGGCTTAACGTGCTTTCCGAGGCACGGAGGAGTCTCGATATTTGAAAATGGTCACCCATCCACGGACCAACCCCGGCAAGCGTAGCATAACCTGATGTATCGACCCGAGCGGCTGTTATTACTTAGCCACGAGCTCCTCTTTAACCTATCACTGCTTATATGTAAGCAATAAACAGCATAAGTTATTATACAAACAAAGTCGTGAGCAACACCTAGTATTTATTAATCTGCTACCATTCGACTACAAGTTACGCAAACAAGAATTTAACCAGTAGTTATTGCCGGATGGCGGCGCTAAAGTTTATTTCTTTTTTTCTCTAAATTATAATAAGGCATCGGACTCATTATAAGCTGTCAATCAAACAGATGTTATCGGTTGAATACGAGTTCAGTGAGGACGAAGCCTTTTAATCCTGATTCATTGAAGAAGTGAGTAATTTCTTGGATTCGAGTAAACATAGTGAAAGGTGTGATGGTCATGTTTAATAAGGTCGGCACACGAGGCTTGTTTCTCAAGCCAGGATAGTAAGCTAGGAAGCTAGTAACTCTGGCTTCGTGTATACAGAACTAGTTTCATTTTTAGGTTAGTAAGCTAGTGAGAAAGGTAGTAAGCTAAAATCTGTTTTTTTATCTCGTTGACTAATTTGACAGGTGCAAATGTCAAACTCAAAATTGAAAAAACCATCAACAATCACTTGAACTGTCAAATTAGTCTACAAGGTTAAAAAACAGACTTTATGGTCTCAAGCTAGGATATTTTAATAGAACGGGGTTCTATTTTTTGAGCTAGTAGCACCCCCACCCCAGATTTTACTATCCTGGCTTGTGTACTAGCTTCATGTGGCCGGCGAAGCCAGTATTCAATTTTTATGAATTCTGTTCATTTTACTTCACGGACACTATCACCTTACTTACTTCAATGGTACTGGCTTAAAATGATCTGGCATCGTGTAAACAGCACTAGCATGTGCCAAGCTAGGACTACAGCAACCCAGGATATTATACCGAGTTTTAGCTTGCTATCCTAGCTTTGAAAAATAGCCTCGTCTATCTCAGACATTATGGATGTATTGAGTGACCTGAGTTGCAGCCGCACGAGCCGATCCATCAGGTTAAGATACGCTTGCCGGTTTGATCTGTGGATGGGTGACCATCTTTACATACCGAGACTCCTCCATGCCTCGGAAAGCACGTTAAGCCGTTGGTCCCGGCTGTCATATGTGGATCTTGGACAGTCGTTACGAGTCGACAGAAGCCCGAAAGTCTGACAACCAGTCTAACCAAGGGGTATCGTATTACCCAGTTACTGGGTTGTGGAGGTTAGATAGGCAGTCGCTCCATATAAAATACTGGTATTCAGCTGCATCCGGTTAGACTGGAAGCCGACCCCAACATAGTTGTGAAAATGCTAGGCAGATTGATTTTTTTGAGCGACCTTTGTTGACTAATGTTATGAACTTTAATAATATTTGAGACAAGCTGCTGGGCCAATATTGAGTTTTCTTGAACGTTCGATGAAAGAGTCTTGTGTGGCATGAGGTCTTGGGTTAGATTCCCGGGTCGAGCAAAGTGGTAATTGGTTTTTCCATCTGGAATTCTCATTAGTAGCCCGGAGTGTGGATTTGTGCCCGGTTTGGTGGCAATAGGCTCGCCCCTTATCACATGGGACTTAAAAATCACTGGCGTAATGTGGGTGTTCTATAGGTACATCTCTGCCCAACCCTTGGGGGAATACAGGCGTGGTGTTAATCTGGAATTTTTCATTCGATCATATATGTTAATCTTAAAACAGGTATGTCTATCTTATTTTGCTGTTTATTCGACACGTGGTAGCTTAGTGCATTTAAACGTTTGACATTTCAATTATTGTTACATTATGTATTCATACGGAAGCATTAGTTGAAGACTTCAATTGTTTTATATTCCGTGCATCAAATTGTCACCTGTTTTAATACAATTTTGACAGCATAACTGGTTCAGATGAACAATTCATCCATCACAGTAGACCAATCCAGTTATCAAACTCACAAAGACAAGATATATTGCGTAATATTTAATGCACACGCATGCCATTTTATAAGCCTTAGGAACTACTAATTATTAATTCTGAGCACTCAAAGTCAGTCCGTGCGTAAAAGGGGATTTACACGGGTTAATTTTTAACAACCCACCGCATGCATTAAGTTAATCGCACTGCTAATGCTATTCTACTTTGGCGTTTACGATTTTAGTCACTTGATGTCCAACCGATTTTAACGTGCGGCTTAGTCGTGCAGTAGAAGTCGAGTCGTGTAAATCCCCCACAATAGTTGAGCGGTAGGCTTCGACAAAGTTAGGCGTGGCCGAGAGACCTTAGTGAACGGATGTAGCAGCCTCGATCGCACACCGCCTATCCAGATCGACGTTTGAAGATAACCAACATCTGAAATAAATAAAAATAAAACGCTTGAGTGAAAAGGTCAGGCGGCCGCTGCGCCGAAATTAAAGTCCAAAATTATAATCATTAAAGCCACTACCTGTTGGTAGGTAAAGGTATTTTGACAGGTTAAAATGTCGACTCTTGAAGTCTCGAGCGATTCTGCTATCAACGGTTTTCTTTTGCCAAATTATGATATGGTAATTTATATGTGTTGGTGAAATATTATCGCTAAGTTTTATAACTCAATTTCGATGAGGTTTCTCGCTACAGGGATCCAAATTTTCTCTTTTATCCAAGCTTATTGTTTATAAAAAGGATCTCCACTTTTTACTTCGTTTCACAAATATGGCGAGTTTGAGTCATAGCGGTGGTAATGTGGAGAAATGTATGTACTAATTACGGCTGTGAATTTACTTGGTTTACAAGAATCCAACTTTAAAAGCTATTGCCATACTTTTTGCTCTCGTAATGAGCTTTTAAAGCGCTTCTTTTTGTCCCTTGTCTCTGTGTTCTTAAGGGATGATTGGTACTTTGTTTTATTACGACTTTTTCCAGAGATGAAGCCTCTCTAGTACTGTGGATAAAAATGATTAGTTGTGCCTGGTTTCAATGTCCACTAACGTGTAGTTTCATTTACCAATACCATCATTGGTATCTATTTGAAAACTATAACGATTAAATCGACACATTGACCTTTTTTTCAGTCATAAATTAAAAGGTAGTCTATGTATAGGTAGTCCACTATGTATAGGTAGTCCACTATGTATAGGTAGTCCACTATGTATAGGTAGTCTAATAAGAATAATAATAATATAAGGTTTTTTATAAAAATATTTAAAAATGTAAAAATTATGCATTGAAAAAGGAATCAATGAATATAATAATAATAATAGTCCTCCTGACCGTTTTTTGGCCACGGCGGCCAATCTCAACGGAGACTAGTCTTCGGCGCGGGAGACATTATAGTGCACAAGTGTGTGCGCAGACACAGGTGCACTCTCTCTTCCCTCACTCTCATAGTCCAATGGGACGGCAATGCGACACGACCGGAGAGAGATCAGGCGAAGGACCAACGGCTTAACGTGCTTTCCGAGGCACGGGGGTATCACACCGCCAACTTCCAAACTCCGGGCTGTTACTACGAATTTCCAAATTGAAAAACCCAATAACACTTTGCCCGGGAATCGAACCCAGGACCCCACACTCAGCAGTCGCGCTTGCGACTAGGAGACCAACGGGGCAGTTATAGGTAGTCCACTATATATAGGTAGTCTACTATGTACAGGTAGTCCACTATGTATAGGTAGTCCACTATATATAGGTAGTCTACTATGTACAGGTAGTCCACTATGTATAGGTAGTCCACTATATATAGGTAGTCTACTATGTACAGGTAGTCCACTATGTATAGGTAGTCCACTATGTATAGGTAGTCCACTATGTATAGGTAGTCTACTATGTATAGTTAGTCTACTATGTATAGGTAGTCTACTATGTACAGGTAGTCCACTATGTATAGGTAGTCTACTATGTACAGGTAGTCTACTATGTACAGGTAGTCTACTATGTACAGGTAGTCTACTATGTACAGGTAGTCTACTATGTACAGGTAGTCTACTATGTACAGGTAGTCCACTATGTATAGGTAGTCTACTATGTACAGGTAGTCTACTATGTACAGGTAGTCTACTATGTACAGGTAGTCCACTATGTATAGGTAGTCTACTATGTACAGGTAGTCCACTATGTACAGGTAGTCCACTATGTACAGGTAGTCCACTATGTATGGGTAGTCTACTATGTACAGGTAGTCTACTATGTACAGCTAGTCTACTATGTACAGGTAGTCTACTATGTACAGGTAGTCCACTATGTATGGGTAGTCTACTATGTACAGGTAGTCTACTATGTACAGCTAGTCTACTATGTACAGGTAGTCTACTATGTACAGGTAGTCCACTATGTATAGGTAGTCTACTATGTACAGGTAGTCTACTATGTACAGCTAGTCTACTATGTACAGGTAGTCTACTATGTACAGGTAGTCCACTATGTATAGGTAGTCTACTATGTACAGGTAGTCCACTATGTATAGGTAGTCTACTATGTACAGGTAGTCTACTATGTACAGGTAGTCTACTATGTACAGATAGTCCACTATGTACAGGTAGTCTACTATGTACAGGTAGTCTACTATGTACAGATAGTCTACTATGTACAGGTAGTCTACTATGTACAGATAGTCTACTATGTACAGGTAGTCTTAACTTATCGCTTCATAAATTAAAATAAATTGCTCTTTTTTGTAACTTTGTTTTTAAACTGATTTCAACATACTGCCACAGTTTCACTTCACATTTTGCAGTAAATTATATCAAACTGCGATCGCTCATTTCTTTTTGACATTACCTCCAATGAAAGTTTCTCATTACGTGAACCATATTTCCTAAAACCTGTACCGGTCCGTACAGGTCTCATTTTACGCAATCGTGTAATTTCTTTCTCTTTAGCAAATGTCAATATTTCGCTCTAAAGGGCAAATAAAGTGGTTCAGTTTTAATTGAATAACAGAGAAATCGTAATCAATCGGTTTAATGTAATCATTAAATTAAGTCTAAAGTTTTTCTCATTATAGCATTAAAACTTCCCTGTTACCAATTGCTTCCATATGAAACTGTTCTAGAAGAACAAGATTCATCTCTGTGTCAAAGCTCACCAGAATCAATTCAGCAGTTTAGCAGTTAACACCTAATAAACATACAGACATATAAACTCAGTTTCGCATATATAATATAAGACCATAATGCTCATTTAATTATGCATACAGTTAAATACGTTATGATGTTACAAATACATTTACACTGTCAGGTTTTTGTCAATGAAACAACAGCAGAATTATACTGAATCACTAATTTAATTAATTATTAATTACATCGCGTCCGCCTGGTTTTGCCCGAATCGTACTTACCTACTTCGTATTAGATCCGTCTTAAGGAATTGTTCTGATTTTATAATTAATGTTTATAAGGTACCGCGAATCAGTCGCGGATATTATGTCCTTCGTCGCTTGTCAGACAAATGTTCTCTGATCATTACTCAGATATTGATAAGATTATAACTAATAAAATAGTTTAATTATAGTATTTTGTATCCGGATAATGAGTTTCTTTGTCTTAATAATATTTCAGTTAGGTAGTAGTACAATTAATGAACAAACCATGCTTATGGCGTCTACATGGCCATCGCGAGGTTTCGGTTCGACTAGTTACACTAGTGTAACCGTTCCTTAGATAAATAATACATAACATTACACTACCCTTGTATTCTCCAAAGGGTTGGGCAGAGATATAAATAACAATATAGGTAGGTATATGATGACGTAATGATCTAGCAAGGTGGTCGAAACTCTTTCATTTTCTTTATGAAAGGAGGTTTTAAACCTGCAGTGTGACAGATACTCAGATAATGATAAGATTATAACTAATAAAATAGTTTAAATATAGTATTTTGTACCCGGATAATGTATTTCTTTGTCTTAATAATATTTAAGTTAGGTAGTACGTAGCACAATTAATGAAAAAAAACTTTTTACAAAAAAAAAACAACCGACTTCCAAAAAAAACACTAAAACAGTGAAAAATAACTTTAATATCGGAAGTCGGTGTCTTTGCTTTTCAATTTCCGTTTTTTGCCACCGACTTCCGAAATTAAAGTTATTTTTCACTATTTTAGTGTTTATTTTGGAAGTCGGTTGTTTTTTTTTTGTAAAAAGTTTTTATTTTTCACTTTTTAGTTGTGGTACCTACCCCACACAAATCCGAATACCACTACCTATGTTAATAACAGTGAAGGAGTCAAACAGGATATCGTCTAGATAAACTAAGTGGGAAAAATACGTAATATTGAAGCTAACTCAAAAATTACGCAAGCAAAGTTAATAAAATTTATATGGGACCACCTCGGAAGCATGACCTACCAAACAAAAAAGAATCATCAAAATCGATTCATAAGTTGCGGAGTAATCGCGTAAAAAAAACACAAAAAAAAAACATACAGACGAATTGAGAACCTCCTCCTTTTTGAAGAAGTCGGTTAAAAACCATGCTTATGGCGTCTACATGGCCATCGCGAGGTTTCGGTTCGACTAGTTACACTAGTGTAACCGTTCCTTAGATAAATAATACATAACATAACACCACCCTTGTATTCTCCAAAGGGTTGGGCAGAGATATAAATAACAATATAGGTAGGTATATGATGACGTAATCTAGCTAGGTGGTCGAAACTCGTTCATTTTCTTTATGAAAGGAGGTTTTAAACATGCAGTATGACACATACAGGACCATAGTCAAATATAGTGAGTCGAGTATAGGCGAGGTTAACATGAAAGTGATGTGCATTTAAAAATAGAACCACAAAGTCTGAACTAAATCAAAAGTGTAGATAGATGTCAACATTTTCCACGATCAATTTACCTGTCCAGCGTAATGGTCGTGTAATGTATGTAAATATTAAAATCAGAGCTAATCGATCATGCGGTTGCCAGTAGGTAATGTATTATGGACATGTTGTTCTCCTTACAAAGTCGGTGCCGCAAGTAAACATAGGTTTATGCATCTTTTTCAATCATAATATGCATACATGATAGAGTGGTACAGGGTTTTGTAAAGGCGTTGGCTACATATAACGCTGTGCGATAACGGTAAAGGTGCTGCTACGTGTGGTAAATTTATTCTGTTATTTATAGGCAGGTGCATGAATTACTAGGCCAATTTCTTGAGGCAACGAGAAAAAACCAGAAGAATAAAAAATTCGGGAAGTGTCGTGGGACACCCGTTTGGACCGAATTTCGTTTTACGGCATATTATGCATTAATACAGAGCCATTTAGTATGCCCTCAAGAGCTAAAAACTTATAGTAAATAGGCTCTGAATTTAAATACAATTTATAAAAACTTTTGACACTTGAAACTGACTTTTTCGGCCATAACGTTACGTGACCAATTCTGCCATTTTACTCCTATCGCTGACTGCGTTAAAGAACTTCATTACAAAACAAATCACGAAGATAGTTGCGGTAAAAGAGTATATATTGCCTGTCGCTCAATATGATTCCAACTTACGCCTGAAATTGACTGAAGCTATAATGATATGATCTTGTTTCCGACCAAGCCGTCCTTGCTCCGTAATTACTCTCCATCACCTTTTTTTTGGGGAGAAAACTTCAAAAGGCGCCCTGCCTTTGGGGATAAGAAACGAGAAGTGTGGGATTTTTACGTCAATAAAACCAATCCACTGTCCTGTCTATCGCCAGTATCTCAGCAACATTTTGCATAGGCTTCATTGAGCCACATCACAATGTAATCGCTACTCCTGTACTCTCTCTGCTTGCTATGTGACACAGCCCTAAACAGAGTTGCACAAAAACGAACTTGAACAAGATCAAATACGGTGTAGCTACATATGTTATTCAAACATGGCGCATAATTTTAATCTTCAGCTCTAAACAATGGAACAAGAAGTCTTATTGCTAAGGTACCCTTTGGTAGTTGATTATGCTGTCCTTAAGAGTCACTTTGGTCAGTTTTAGGTAGTTAAACTTCTTCTTTCATGTCAGCTACGAGGAAAGCTTAGACATTCAAAAGTAATAAAAACTAAAACCCAACTACGACTAAAAAGGTATAAACAAGACACCACAGACAGACCAATTAAAAATCCGGAGACACACGTGTTAGGGCATAAATCAAACAGATTACGTGTGACTCCGGATTTTTAATTTGTCCGTCTGTGGTGTCTTGTTTATACCTTTTTAGTCGTAGTTGGGTTTTAGTTTTTATTACTTTATTTTGTTTTAATTCTTTTGGGGTTAAAATATATATATTTTTAAAATGTGCTCATTATGCCCTTTCATTTGATACCCAACATGGTATGATTAAACAAAATTTTTTTTTTAGTTCCTTACTTTATGTCCTTTAGAGGGCGCAATTTTCAACGATAAGGATCAATACGCTATCAACGATACCTCACTTGTCAAATTGTGATGAGTGGCTTAGAAGATATGAGGGAACAAATGAACATACATACATACATACATACATACCGGTCAAAATCATAACCCTTTTTTTTTCTTCGCCGTAGTCGGGTAAAAAGGGTACAGTTGCTAGTGGGCTGATATACCATCGCATAAAAACCCTTGCAACGCAACCTAAACGTATCGTCACTTGTAATGTGTAAAGGCTTACGGTACCCCAAAAACCAAAGTGTCAAATTATAATAAATAAATATATAAAAATAATAAATTAATTTAATTTAACAAGTGCGAGTTGGAATCGCAGTCGAAGGATTCCGCACCGAGCAAAAACCGTTGAAAACAACACGTTGGTTTCTTGTATGAGCCTGTAATTGTTAACTTTTTATTACCTATTTGTTGTTATAGCGCCAATATAAATACACAATGTTAACCTATTACGGTTCTTGAGATACAGCCCGCTGACAGACAGACAGACGGACGGACGGACAGCGGAGGGTTAGTAATAGGAATCCGTTTGGGACCCTTCGGGTACGAAACACGAAATAAAGAAAGCTGAAAAAAAAGCAAGTTTGATATCTCATGCTTACTTTTCTTGGCAGATAAAAACTGAACGAACCTGGATATTCTGATAAACAACAGAATTTTTTTCTCATGTGGAAAAAAACTGTCGAGCGTCTTCTTCAGCCTTTCTCACTGTCCGAGGATATTTACCACCAGAACATAACCAGCTTTAAACATTTTTCTTCAATCTTCATTGGTTGCCGGCACCCTAAGGTTTCCATTAATTGCACGCCCTTAAAGGTCACGCCGGTAATCAGTCATTTAAACACCGTTTAACTAGCCTGTCCGTCTGTCGATTGTTATAATTACTCGTTTAATTTGTAATTTACATGTTCGTGTATTAATGAAAAACACGTGAATGTCTGCTTCTTGGAGGCTGAGGTGAGAACGAGTTTGAAGTGTCGATTATGTTGGCTATAAGGATCTGATAAGAAGGTAAGCAATTAATTTAAATAGCCTGTAATCACTTGAGCGTGCATTTTGAAAGTTGGCAACGTCGCATATAGCTGTCAAATATTTCGCTGTTTTGATTAATATATCAATATTACTAAATTAATATATGAAATGATGTTATATATTTAATTAGTTATTAATCTTAATTATAACAAGCTGACACAAAATAAAAATATTATAAATATAAAAAGGTAGTTTAGGGGCATGAGGAACAGGGTGTAAAGTTCACTCATCCACCATAGATAAGGGAGGATCCTCCGACCAGACGGGTGTTGTGTCTGGCGGGCAACTGCCAAACGATTGATGTTGGGTTCTCGTATATGTCCACTGCACGGTAAACTTTCATTGCGCGATGCAGGATTTATGTGACGTCTGTCTGACGTCAGGTCTTTGATGTGTAGTTCGCATGTGGCGATGTAGATACCGCCACAGTAGGAAGAGTTCATTGGGCATCAAAAAATTCGTCCGCATCGTTATCAATGAGAAAAGTACCCAAAAGGCTGCCACTTGCCACATTGCAAATGCTGATGCTCTTTGGGCTAAAAATAGTCCAGCCCTCTGGTCTCGTGAAGAGTCGAGTCTGCTAAAATATTTATATTTAAAATGATATATTTTAGTACACTACAGAGCGATATTTCATAATTTCGTTTAGTAATATTGACAAAATAATCAAAACTTTAAAATATGGGTTCACCATATACTGAAACCCCTCCGTGGCTCGGAAAGCACGTTAAGCCGTTGGTCCCGGCTGTCATTTGTGGATCTTTGACAGTCGTTACGGGTCCCCAGAAGCCCGAAAGTCTGACAACCAGTCTTACCAAGGGGTATCGTGTTACCCAGTAACTGGGTTGTGGAGGAAAGATAGGCAGTCGCTCCTTGTAAAATACTGGCATTCAGCTGCATCCGGTTAGACTGGAAGCCGAACCCAAAATAGTTGGGAAAAGTATAGGCAGATGAGAACTATGTATTTAGTAACTAATGACCTACGTCACAACTCTTTCAGGTACATATTCACTACTAGGTATATCAATATGTATGTAGGTGGACTATTAGAACAACTAGTAGGTATAAGAAGGCAATATCTAGCCTAATAGTTAGGTATACTCATAAATAAACTATATCTAAGACAACTATTCCCAAAAAATAAACTGTAGGTAACAAGGTGCAACTCCATTGTACTTTTATTTGCACTAAGAACCGCAAAAAGCCCGTCCAAACAATTTCTGCAAGCTCTTAGAAACTAAATGAAAAGATGATAACGCAAGCTTAAGTACTAAGTTACGCCTAGATAACCCACCAGCCAATAATCAGGTCGCTACGTCACGGAAGCCGGTTGTAATTGGAAATATTTGTTATATCATAGCCTTTATAACCCATAATAATACATTATACTGACCAGGATACGTAATGGTTAACAATTGAATGTATCGATGTACCGGCATAGTTTGCATGAAGCGCGGGCAGGGGTGACGGGGGGTGAGGCAGGTGCGCGGGCGCGGGGGGCGGGCGTGGTCGGCGCCGGCCGCTCTCCTTGACTCCAGCGTCAAGCATCGCATGATCTCTGCTAGTGTGAGGGGATTGAGAGGTTTTGGTACTTTAGAAATCGGGTGTTAAAAGCTTTGTTGTACTTGTAAGTGTTTCTTGATTTTATCACTTCGTAAACGTTACTAGGTTAAGACGGGCCTTCCAAATAGCTTTTGACTATCAACAATTGTCCATATTTAAATGTTCCATTACGTATTCTCATAATCACAGCACATGCAAAACAGAATGCTGTTTAGGAAATATTTCCTTAGTTCCCTTGATCTTCTGCAGCGCCCTTCGAACAGAGGGAACGGTTGTTGAGCTGATATTTGAAAGGCAGCGTTGGTTTTTGTGCCTTGTTTTTCAAATACTGAAAAGCTGTCGACTTAGTAGTCTGTCATTCATAAATAAAATGTCGATTAACAGTATTAGTAAAGAGAAGAGTAGATAACCATAGTCAACCTAATGTCAATTTACCTAATTTACGTACCCAAACTTACCATAACCTAGTCTAAAGGTGAAAATATGATTTCCAAAATACTTTCACTACCAGCATTCAGCATTTTAGGTATACGCACCGGTTATAACCAAACTTGAAAATCTTTTATATGAAACCATAATCACAGGGGTCATTCATTCTTATTTCATAAATATATGCGGTGATCAAAAAACATAAGGTAGTCAAGATTATAGTCAAAGTCAAAGTTAATAATTTGCTTTAAATGTGGTAATACAAAGGTGGTAAATAAAATAGTATTCTTGAGCGATGACACATTTCACCATATTTTGGCATGCAAATATTAAAAGTAAGGCAAATAGGCAATTATCTATAGGTAAGTAGTACCTAAAGTTGAAAATATTTACTTAACATGAAATTATTTAAAGTCAGTACATCAATCTTCAATGTCCACAACACTATTAATTTAAATTTAAATGTATAGGTAAATTGAGCACAACATAAAAAAATACAGAACAAAATTATATTACAACTAAAATGCATTCCTGTAATGATAGGACCGACAAGAAGGCTGGGGGCTGGTTACCTTACATGCGCCGAAAACGAACGATTTTCATTTTTGAGTGCTTCTAATAACATAAAATTAAATATCAATTAAAAAATTACAGGAATTTAATTCCAACTACCAAGACTAGTCAGTCGCAGTATATTCTCAGTGAATGTGGCGACTGTTCGAGTGGACGCGGGCGCGGTGTGATAACGGCGCGTTATCACAGCTCCAGCTAATGCCCGCTTTGTGCTCTGCTAGTGTCTACTGCTTTTGTTCTTTATTGGGTAGGCAGCGGTGTAGGCGATACTGGGCTATTTGTTTTACAGACTGTATAGAAATGAATTGAGTTTGGAGAGTGAAGGACAAAGATTTGAGTCAAAACGCTTTAGTAAACGTTTAGTGAAGTACCCAGCAGTGTTCGACAAACCAATAATAGGCCAATATAAATGAACCATAATATAACTCGCAAGTTCCATGGTTCCAAGTTCTACTCAGGAATATCCTAGTAGGTTAGGCTTTTCGACATCTTTCGAAAATGCTATTTGTTCAGGGTCACTAGTAAGAATTGTGTTTATTAGGTGAGGCCAGCAACTCTCTAGTAAAATAATTCCGAAAAAGTATTTGAAGAGGAATATGTCATTGTTGATTGTCTACAGCTACACTAATATTACAAAGAGAATAATTCCAAAAAGAGCAATAGGTCACTGTTGATTGTCTACACTAATACCTATTACAAAGACAAACGATTTGTATTTTTGTTTGTAATGAATAAACTCAAAAACTAATGGACCGATTTAAAAAAATATTTCACCAATAGAATGCTGTATTATCACCTGAGTAACATAGGATATCATGCGGGCGAAGGCGCTTGCGGAAGCTAGTAGGTAATATGTTTTTTTTATAAGCTACTGTATTTTTCTTAATGCTTATTAGACCTATACTCCATTTGAAATAAGATTAGACGTATAGATAAGCCTTTTTCACATTCCGGTCAACCGATTTTGAATTCTATTGCGTTGGTGGCATGACAAATGGCAGCCGCAGTAGATAGTTGGTAATGGTGCCGATTCCCTTGTTCACAAATTAAACTAAATTTAAGTTCAGTGCATCTTTTTCTTTCTATTTCAATATGAAAAGGCCAGCCGATAAATTTTAGTTTAGTCCTGTCAAATTAATCAGCGCCTGACGTAAATTGACGTAATTTTAGTAGGCAAGTTTTTAATCGCGTCTAAACTTGTTTGGAGGAGTGACAGTTTGACAGGACTAAACTAAAATTTATCTTCTGTCCTTTTCTTAATGAAATAGAAAGAAAAAGATGCACTGAACTTAAATTTAGTTTAGTTTGTGAACAACAGAATCGGCACCATTGTGTAACTTTTTTTGCTTTTAATGCTATCCTTATGCCTACGGTATAGAAGTCAAAATCGATTAAACGGACTGTAAAAGGGTTTGTTTTAATGTCTAATCTTATTTCAAATGGGGTATAGTAACTGGTAACTGATTTAGAACATTTGGGGAGAATGCGATTATTTGTTGAAAACGCCCCGTTTCTAACTTGCGCTTTTCTTGTATGTAGGATAAGCTTGTATGAATACGAGTTCAAGATCAAAAAATTCTATTGAACGTCAACCATCTTATGTTTTCAGAACATATATGCACGCTACTAAATCAATGATCAAGATCAACTAGATACTACGATAGTGTTATTTTCACAAATCCTTCTATTTATAAGATAGTAGTTTCAGCTTTAGCATTCCTTCTAAAACAATATCCCGCTAAAATCTAGCTACAACAGCCTCCTCTTCTTCTTGAATAAAATAATAATATTTAAATACTATTTCCAGGTTCTCCCAACATTTCATACTGTCACTTAATATACAGAAAGTGTATTCAGAATGGACATCAAAAGCTATGTCTTACTTATGAAAGCAATCTGAACGCCGTAAATTCCGATATCTGAACGCTGAGTATAATTTATAATATTTGCTCAAAACTTAATACGGATTCAGCTTCCATTCAGATGTTTGTTAATTTTGTTATTGAGGCATTTGTCGGATTTAATATTACTTAAGTGAGGATTAGTAGGGAGTAGGAAAAAGCAAGGAATATTTTGTGTTTTGCTAAAGGATTTTTGGATGGAAACAAGCGAAGGGATATTTTGACTAGCATTCAATTGAGAATTTAATTTATTTACATAATATTAAAATGCAATTTAAAATCTGACATTATAATATTTATATTATGTACTTACGGAAAAAAAAACGGGCAAGAGCTCATTGAGCATCAAAAAATTCGTACCCATCGCTGTCATTGGGAAAAGTGCCGAAAAGGCTGGCAGCGTTTCCACGTTGGATGGTCATGCTGATTCTTTGGCCTAAAAATAAGCCAGCCCTCTGGTCACGTGAGGAGTTGACTAACCCCTTGGCGGTGTCCCTGAAATACTCGAAAAAGATTGAGAATGCATTTTCTTATTAATATGATGCCGATTAAGGCCGATACGTTCTGACCTAGGTTGAAAACCTTAGCTACGGCAACCTACATTTGAAACAAAAGTCTAAGATAGTTAATTGATTCAGGCGGCAATCCATTATAAAATACAATAGACGTAGATATATTAGGTAACCTATTCCGCTTTACTATTCTTCAAGAGTCATGAAAAACCCTGTAAGAAATCGACACGTGTTTCATCTCTCAACAAGGCATCCTCAGGATGACGATTGACCTGTTGCAAACCAGAACACGACGTGTTTTTCATGACTCTTGAAAAATAGTAAAGCGGAATATTTATGTTACATATTTATGTAAGTCCTGAAGACTCCACATAAACGCCATCTTTCTTTCGCTCACAGATCACTTCTTCCCACAGATTTTAACAAGGTTTAGATCATAAAGACTTTTTGTGGGGTTTAAAAAATGTATTGATAATCCAGGTAATATTCTAAACTCAGTCAGGTCAAACAGAACCCCGTATATTTCCACGAAACTCCGTAGCGGGCCTCAGCTTTATCAATAAAACTGAATATCTAACGCCCAACGTAGGCGTAAACAAGACTGATGCCTACTAAGAGGACTTTAGCTGAATTTGTGTCCGCAATACCTATTGATAGCCCCTAGGACCTGGTGTAGGATATGTCCTACATTAGGGCCTGCTTAGGTATGCCTAGCGAGCCTACATTTAGGCGTTGTATAGAGGATTATGTAAGTGCTTTTGGAGCGGATGGAAATTGTAGAGTGTGGCCCCGGGGTATTTTAAATAATTATAATTTTGTGGACAGTTTTGGGAGTAGGACAGTCATAACTTATTCGTATCTTTTAATAGTTTTGATAAAGTTCAAAGAGTACGAATTAAAACAGCATGTTAGCAAGAACAGACTTGTTACTTTGAAACACAATATTCAGCATGTTATGAATGAAAAAAAAAAGAAAATATTTTATTTTTGACTCGCACAGGAAATACAAACAGTAATAAAAACTATAAGGGTTCTTTGTATACGGAACCCTAAAAAGGAGCATCTAAAATTAACAACATTTTTCGAATAAAGGAAAACAAAAAGTTATATTATCGACCTGTGTGAGGGCCAGAGGCTCCCCAAAATCGTCAGCAATTTTGGGGTGCATTCAAATTTTTTTTTTAAGGGCGATACCTACTAACTATTTACGTTTGGCACAATCTTGGATAGTCAGCACCATTTCCTAATTGTTGTCTGATCTTTTAACACGACTTATGTGAAGTAAAAAAGTTTTGTAAAGCGGTTGTCTGGATTCGAACCTACGACTTACAACTACAACAGCTCGTAGTTATTATGGACTAGCTGTGCCCCGCGGCTTCACCCGCGTAAGTCTCGATCCCGTGGGAATATCGGGATAAAAAGTATCCTATGTCCCATTCCAGGGCATGGTCTACCCATGTGCCAAATTTCATCCAAATCCGTTCAGCTGTTTTTGCGTGAAAGCGTAACAAATAAACAAACAAACTCACTTTCGCATTTATAATATTAGTTAGGATAATAACTACTTATACCATATCCATAATAAATGGCAAGATTCGTTGTATCAGTGCATGGGAAAGACCCGCCGATCATCTTGATAATTTATGAGTATTTATTATATTATTCATATTTTAGAGTAGTTTCTGCCCGTGAATTTTTCCACGTAAAATTTCTTGGTCCCCCGACCCGCCGCATCGTATCGCAACTCCCGCCCGTGCTTTTACTTCGTTTTCGCTCAGCGTTTTTTTTGTAGCTTATAACCTTCCTCAAGAATCACCTATCAAATGCAAATAGATTTTTTCAAATCCGACTGGTAGTTCCAGAGATTAGCGCGTTCAAACAAACAAACAAAAAAACAAACTCTTCAGCTTTTTTATTAGTATTAGTATAGAATTTATACTTGAATACTATGGTATAAATTAGCAATCATTATGGGTCATTATGTGGCTCCTTGATAGCTCACAGACTTCAAAGTGGAAATTTATTTTAAACGATTCGAAGTTAGTACATAGTAGGTACCTAGTGATGTAGTAGGAACTGTCTATGAAAATTTAAATAATCTCTGGATTTTTATTCCACTAAACAAATCACTATATCAATGGTATTTTATAATTAATGGACATCTTAAATTAGGTCAGAGTATTTTCCTTATGTATACTCCATTTGAAATAAGATTAGACATTTAAATAAGCCTTTTTTACAGTCCTTTCAACCGATTATGACTTCTATTGCGTTGGTGGCATGACAAGTGGCAGCTGCAGTAGACAGTTGGTATTGTGTAATCTTTTTTGCTTTTAATGCCATCCTTATGCCTACAGTATAGAAGTCAAAGTCGGTTGAACGGACTGTAAAAAGGTTTGTTTAAATGTCTAATCTTATTTCAAATGGGGTATAGTTGTAACTAAGGCCGAGTTCTATAAACGTGACGTACACGTATGTACTTTGGTCCTGCGTTTGATTCCCGGATCGGGCAAAGTGTTTTTGGGTTTTTCCATCTGGAATTTCTCAGTAGCAGCCCGGAGTCCGGATTTGTGCCCGGTTGATGGCAATAGCCAGGTGAAATATGGGTGTTCTATAGTTACACGTCTGCCCAACCCGTTCGGGGAATACAGGTGTGCAAGCCTTTTTTATAATATTTTACTTTTCTAACTTTGTCTTTGTTACTTTTTTGTCTTTCTCTATGTTTTTTGCCTTTTGACACATTAGACTTTTGTTTCTACCAGAAAACCAGCGCCTTTCCTTTCCTTTCCTTACGTATTCTTTTCCAACGTCAATAACAGGCGTGATGTTATGTTAGGTACTTTGGCTAAGCATTATTCCTGTCACTGTCGCACAACTGTCAAACTACGAGTGCATGATAGAGACGGAGACATGCACTTGCTAAGAAAAGTTTATAGATCTCGGATTGCAATTGCAATATATTGCAAAAATTTAAAAACCCATTGGTATACTCCCGGAATCAAACTTGCGACATCATGTTCCATCGATGACTCCATAGTGTACTAAGAACGTTTGTGATTGGAAAATTTAATTAATTCCGTTAGTTACCACAGCGGTTTTTCCGAAATCTGGATGACACTCGGGTTATAGCCAAAGAGGATATCATCACGATAAACGTTTGACAAACTTATCGGCTATTAATTCACTTATATAAGTACAGTCAGTTATATTTAAGGCGGACGTTCAAGTAATTTGATCAAACATCAAATTTATTTAAGTTAACCAACAATAATTGTTTACACTATATACATTTCTGATTTAATGACTAGAGTAAGATATTCAAGTGCAACAATTAATTACAGGTTAAGACCACATGCCCAAAAAAACGGCTTACATAACATATTTATAGCTTATTGAAATTAGAATTTATACTACAAAGAATAATAATTAAAAGCAATAATAAAGAAAATTATCAAATCATAAATTCATGTAAATAAAGATAATAAACTCAATACATAAAAAAAAAAGAAATGAAAACAGGTATAAAATTAAAATTAAAAATTTAAATCGCCACTGGATTATTTATAAAAACTCAAACAATTGGCATGAATGTGTTTGAGAAATTTCATCAAAATGAGTTGTCAAATAGCATTAAGACTATGAATTTTCGTATTTGTATTTGATCAAACTGTTTGAACCAGCCTGTTTGATCAAATTACTTGAACGTCTATGGCCCGCATTAGTTCATTCAAGAAGACACTTCAGTTTTTTAAATCTTATTCAGCTAAATATTTAATTTAAATCGGAACTGAAGTAAAATTAAAATAATAGGTCTAGAAATCTCTGTGAAATAGCATAATAATGTTCCCACTGCTGGGACACAGGCGTCCTCTCGGTGAGAGGGAGTGAGCCGTAACGTAACCCACCACGTGGGCCCAGCACCAGCACCTTGCCGGTGGGTTGGTAGATGTCACATGTTATATACTGTTACATTTAACACCACACTAACACACACCACCTAACACCTTAACACCGTAATGTTGGTGTTTGCAGCACGACTTGACAGCATAATATTCGGGCGGTTCACTGAGCTGCACGTCAGTAGAGTAACTCAGTGAATCGGCCGGGGAATATGATGTTAATGTAGTGTCATACTGTCAACTGTGTAATTGCACTAATATGGACTAAGTTGTCTGAAATAAAAGTTATTTTATTTATTTTTAGCTATGTATTTTAAATAAGATTCTCCAACTATCAATGTTCAGTCAGGGAAATTATTTTTTACCAAATTAACACACTACGCTAATTTGCCGATTTTATACAATTTAATTTCTGCCACTTTAAATACTTTGTCAGTTTTTATCATGTGTGTGAACGAGCGCTTATTACGAGGTTCTTCATACAAAATCGTATTTATTCTTACACAAAGTCTAGACTACTTTATACACAAACATGCCCATATCAGCAACATATGTCTTATCGTTGAAGCCATCAGTCAGCACCTTCCGCGTCGTTTGCCAATTACAGCATTCATATTCATTAATCCTCGTCAGTATATAATTACGAGAGAAGATTCTGAATGTAGACCACTGGACAAGGAAACCGCATGAAAATACCGCACGCACACTGATACGTAGGTATGTATGTGTGAAATATATAGTCGGTATATTTAACACTTTTGTTTTATAGGTACATTTAGTTAGCAATGACTTAAAAAGTTAAGGATAGTCTCCTAAGAACGGTTCCGGTAGCTACAGCGGTTGAAGTACCTGCCCTTACTGCCGCATCTCATAAATCCATTCAATATAAAGTCAGTTAAATGTCGCTTAACGCAACAAAAATGGTGATGGTAAATGGTCAATCAAGCACTTCAAGGACTCCGGTCCTTGAAGTGCGTGATTATCTACCATTTTCAAACCAGTACCGGAAACCAATCTTAATATCTACAAACATAGGTAACTAATTTATATTTAGATGGTCTGCACATGATCTAACCAAGATTATGTCTGTACTTCAAAAGAGATGGTCACCTCTGAGTTTGTTTCGGCCTTTTGGTTCCGGCTAATCTCCAAAACGACTGGACCGATTTTGACAAAACTTTCACTGGTAGATAGCTGATGTCTGATACTTTATTTTAGAAAAAGAATTAGGGTATACCTGTTATAATTGGAGGATTTGGAAATTGACTCTAGCCGGTTTCTTGAACTTTTGGGAGGCTCCAATCCTTCAAGTTCAATTACTGACTTACAAAAGTTAAAGGTATATAATATGACTAAAAACAGAGCTATACTATTACAGTTTGTACGCCATACCAGTTTTCCTAGTAACCACCTATAGGTCTAGTTATTTTTCATACTTAATTTATAACTTAACTAATTACCTACCCATACACAGGTAGTTATAGCTAATTACCAATTCAAAATAACTTAATGTATAAGCATATTATGTTTATTCAAATATACGTCTTCGATTGAACCTCTCTGCCTTATGTAATTAGTAATACATATTATATCTACATAAACACTATATGTAATCAAGTAATCCCTTTGAGGACTCAAGAGGTATTTGAATGGTGTAGAAGTGTTTCCCTGAATTTGTTTCGCCATTTTTCAGGGGTAGGAAAAATCAAATAGGTAATGTCGACTCCATCTAGGTTATTTTTTAATATGACGCGTAAAGTGATTCCGATGTACTATTTACAGAATAAACAATTTAACTTTATTTGATTTCATTTTTAATAAATTATTTATTCAAAAGTTTATTTTGTTAATTAAGAATAGTCTTATATTCAGACAATTTGCGTCGACCCCAAATAAATTGGGATAAGGGCAGAGAATGATGATGATGATTCTTGTCCAGTCGCATATATTTTTGCATAAAGTATAAATTATTATTATTTAAAAAACACTGATAATCAAACACCATAGGCAGGCCTGAGACGCTGGCGTGACGGTTTAGACTCTTTACGGGTTTTGTCGACGGAAGAATAGACAAAATGACAGATAGACACTTAATCTGAAATTTTGTCTATTCTTCCGTCGACAAAACCAGTTTTTACGGTGTCCATGCTACGCGTGCAGACCGATTGACCCGAGAAGACAAAACACTTACCAACGACTACAATAAAATTCTTGATGAAGGCGAGGATCGTACTACGTAGCTACTCTGCCTGCTCCCACGAGAAAATCGCAAAGGAACAATGCACAATCAATCGAAGGCACTGCTGATGCAAATAAATTTTTCCCAAAAAAGCTTGCGTATAAATATAATTTACTAACTCTAAACGACCGATCACAATGAGAAATAACTCCCATACATGACAATCAATACAGTTTATTAAGACATGGGAACTATTAAAAAACAACTAAACCAGACTGATGTCAATAGACGGAATTCCTTCCCATGCGCCCACGCATGTTTTGTTGCAATGATAGTACGAATATTGCATTGGCCTATTTTTATGGTGTTCCTTATTGCATCACATCTGTAATACTTGAGCTGCTCGATACATTTCTTTAGAGATCCATCCGTCATAGGGATTATCATCCTACGACAATCCTTAATTTCAGTTAGACTCGCGACAATCTAAGAAGTCCGTTTTGACAGCTATAAAAATGCTTAGTGCAGCGATGAAAAAAAAAATGGTTTCTTATAAACTGGTTCTCGAGACATATCGATTGAACATACTTAGAGAGTTTTTAACCGACTCATCTACATTGCTTAAAACTGATTCTCAAGGTATAACGTTTTATTACATGTACGAGAACGAAACGTCAAAACGGACTTCTTAGATTGTCGCGAGTGTAGAGGCATGTTTTTCAATTGATTTTCAGTATTACCAGAAAACTTCAAACATTCATGAGCTTTGAATGGTACCTATCTACATTTTAGTCTCACTTTATTTTGCCATGAATTATGGCGTAGCATCCCTTTTTCAATTGCATGGACGTCTAAGCGTGTTGTGCAGAAGCGGACGATACTATCAAAGTACAATTTGGAAAGATGGCAGAAAGGAAAGGACTTCTAGACCCAGCAGTGGGTGATTCCGGGCTGAAATGATGATGATTCCATTTCCTATGTAACCTGTCCAACTCAAATTCAAAACTCAAAGCATTTATTTCAAAGAAATCAATTACAGGCACTTTTGAACTGTCTAGGGGTCGGGCAGTCAGAAAGATGAAGCTAGTTGCCCATTCCAAAGTACTACGGTTCCTATGGAGAAGAACGGGCAAGAAACTCCACGGACACTCTTTTAAACAACCAACCTTGAAATTACTAGAAACATCAGCAACAATTAGTAAGCAGGTGGATTCTGTAGTATGTTATAGAATGTGAACAAGTATGAGTATATGGAGTTGTTAGTACTAATACCCCTGATATAATGGCTATTTAACCTCATACGCCTCCCACACTAAAAATAACATATGATAATGTTTGTAAACTATAGCATATCAACACTAAGTATATTTCCTTATGCGTAGTCTATTAGTTTATTACTAATGCACCTCTTTTGTGATTTACTTCAAGTATTTATTGATATTTTCATTAAATAGTTTTGCGTTTGCGTAACCGCTCAATACTGACCACCAAGCGTGCGTCTTCACGCAGGGTCCAACCTTCCGTGGCCCACTTGGAGATCCCTGAACAACCCCCCAACCCAAGTGGGAAGATGTACCTAACTACAACCTTTTGCATTGTGGGGCATTGACGGTACTGCAGGGCTTCCCATCCCTGCGCTCTGCACTGTCAGCGACGATGCCGTGGAAGTTGATGCGAAGTTTTGGGTCAACAAAATCTTATTCACCGTCGTGCCATCGACATGAAGAAGAATAAGCAAGATAAAAAGTGTTGGTGATCCCTTAAGAGATGACTCTATGGAAATAAAAAGAAACTGTGAAAGAAAGAAAGAAAGAAAATACGTTTATTTACGGTAAATATGACGCGAAAAATAAAATAAACACAAGGAACATAAATAAATAAAAATGTGAATATATTTATAGCCGGTAGTTTTGACTGTAGTAACCTAAGCAGGTATATATAGAATGTTACGACGAACTGAGAGTGTAAGATAACTTACGAACTGACATTTTTGAAAATAATAATTTTTCAAATGTAGGTACCTAATTGACAAATTATTGTTTCTCGCTTAAAAAGTTAAAGTTTTGACATTGCTTTTCAGTATTTTTAAGTATCTTTAAAACAAGGTGTTAACATGTTTCTGAATTAAAGGCCTTGCAAACCATTTTGGGCTGTGTTCATCACATCCTGCCCTCAGGCTAGCAAACTGTACACAAGACATTAAAAACCAAATCAAGTTGAATTTAATGAAAAGCTCTCCAAGGCTTAAAGCATTCTCAATGGATAAACAAAAGAATGTCAAGAATTGATGAACTATAATTAAGTTCGATGGAACTGAATAATAACAGAGATGTTCGAAACTGAAGAGTTGATTGACGACAAACGGAAACGTAAGAAACATTTAGAACATTTTTTAAATTGTGAATTATGAACTGTTATTTAATTTTAATTAGTGCTATAATTTTATTTTTAAATAACTTGTGATACTATGATCTGTAATACGGTCTTAAATAAAAGATTTATTTTTATTAAAAAGTGTTCCTATGAGGTGGATTAAAAGGGCCTCCGCGAGTACAAAGTTCACCCTGTGTTCAATCTTGCCCAGAAGCCAATTTTGGCAACCGTCTGTGTAGCTTGTATTGCAAAGAAAAATAAACATATTTTTAAGGACAGGAAAATCTGAGTGCTTCCAGTTAAACCAAAGCATACATGTTGCATATATACATAACTACCTGAATTTAATTAAAACTTCACCTAGAACACAATGAACCCGTTAAACCCCTAAAACAAACCGTACACTGCAGGCCACAAATAAGTGCACGCTCATATTTCCAAAGTATTCGAGCTAAACCCGATACGCATGAGACGCTTATTCCGTAAGCGCGATCTCAAGGCCCCGTGCAGTATCGTCGTCGACAGGCGATCCGACGGTGTCGGGTGTCGCCGACGATGCGATCGACTTACCCATCGACCGATCACGAGCCGAGAATGTCAACGCACTTGTATTGCACTAATTAGCTGCGTAGATACAACAATTAGGTCATTATGAAACTGTCGAACAACTAGACCTAAGAATTTGAAATTGACGAAGCTAAGATTGATTTTGTTTGTCAGTTAACGGAGGATAAAACAGCAGATTGTATCAATTTGTCAAAAACGAGCCATACAGTAGTCGCCTATGATGTGTAACATCTGAAATTTTGGCTGGCAGTACCAACTTCTCGGAAAATAGGTTGGTGTCATTTGATGGCCAACTCTAGCAGCGCGCGCGCGCATAGGTCAAATGAAATAGCGCGCGCTTCCGTCCCTTTTCACGAAATCACTCCCACAGATTGCAGGAAAGCGAGAGGAAATATTTTTTTTAGACACTTCAAAAACACAGTAATTAGTAGATAGGCAACACCAATGCATTCTGTCAAAATAACTCATAAGCTAATAAAAAAGCAGCAATTGTTACATATATTGCGGCAATGGTCTTCGCATGTCACAGCGCACTCAACAAAACCTTACACATAACTTTTTATAAGTTCGTGGAGAAATCCGCATTGTGTTGCCTTTACAACGTTTAATGCGATGCCGATACGTAGTAAGATTGCACAGTATTGCACCGCACGGAGTGGGCGGGACACGCAAGTCTCGCGGTCCGAGCCATGCAAATGCTTGGTGTACACAACAACTTGGTCGATAATGTATTAGGAATCCTGTTTGATTTGTGTGGGCATTGTCGAGCCTTTGTCCTGTTACCTACCAAGTTTGTTCCCTTAATATTGTTTGTACGCACATTTTTAACGGGACCGATAACAGTCATACATGGGATAGCATTTGTACATAGGTAAGCATCCTTTACTTCATTGTTTGTCCCACCTACCGTAGCTGCTTCAGAAGGATTCGCAAATATTGATTAATAGCTAACGGTATCATCATCATCTGAACTCTTCACTATCTCTTGTGTCAACATTCCACCACATATATTTGACTAAGTTTTTAGGAATTTACTCCCGCCGTCTTCAAGTCTCTTTCATCTATTTATCCATACTAGGTACTGCTAACAAACTCTTTATTAGCATTTCGCTTCCAACTTAACCAAGCCTTTCGTAACAAAGAAACAACGTCAGTTATCAGTCTGACGCAACGGGTCTAGGGGCACTGATAATTAAGTCGGCCGCAAGTGTCCGCGCAGTTCTGCGCCTGCGCCGTATCGCGTGGCTCCGGGCGTGTTTCCGTGCTAATGTGCAAGCGCATCGGCCAAATCGCTCTGGCTGCATCACTGACGTATTCTACAATAGATTTATTTAGAAGTATTTACCTCATGGTATAAAAATAGAACTTTAACGGATGCCTACCAGCAAACAAATATATATCAAGCCATGGTTGCGTCATTGATTTTTTTTAAACCTAGAGAAAATGCTTTGCCAAACACGTCGTTTTTAACCCGTCGTATGCCGTAATTACAGACAAAATTAAAAATCCATTGTTTCTCAACGAGATCCACGTTTATACCAAAGGTTAAGTTGTACAAAAACAAATAATACAAATTAGAACTTGTTAAAATGGCGTTGTATACGGCCCCTGGTCCCTACAAAGGAGTAGGTACCTGAAGTCCTAGACAAAGTGACATTCTATCAGCGATAATGATGATGGAAAAGGCAAAAATATGTAGGACTGACGGAAGGATCGAAAAGCCTATGTCAATCCTGTTGAAAGTCGTTGAAGAAATACGAAACGCTTTAAAGCGATTGTCACTTATCTAGGCCCTCCGGGGTTATACTGAGTAGGTATTTATTATCATCTTAAATATCTGCAACGCTACTTATCAAAACCAATACCTCCGCCCGTAGTCTAATAACAACAGTCATAATTTACCAAAGTGAACAGATTTTTGCTGCTTGCATCCGTCAGCTCCTCGCTACCATAACAGGATTGTCAGTCCATGTGGTTCCCAGCCGTTCCTATAACCCTGCTATACAGAGTGTATTAACACGGTTAAAATTCAGATTGATTGGAACATCAAGTACCAAGTTCGTCCATTGTGGAGGAATCAAAGGCTTGCGACGCCCGCGGATATGTTTGACATTAGCCCGGTATAAACATTGATGATTCCCTAGTTTCATGTTACACTACAAACGAGCCATCGGACTTTCTACTTAAATTGATGTTACTTATGCAGTTATTGTGAAATGCCAAGTACCGCAGGTTATAGCGAATACGGAACAAAATATTAAAAAGCCTTTTCTGACCCCAGACCATCCAATGGTGAATATTGGTACCTACTATCACATACCAATTTCAAGTCGATTACGTAGATCTGGATGAAACGGAGAGAATTGGGAAATTGAAACAATAGTTAAGCTCGAAATATGAATTAGTGAAGGCAAATTGTCATCATCATCTGCCTAGCCTTTGCCCAACAATGCTGGGGTCGGCTTCCAGTCTAACCTGATGCAGCTGAATACCAGTATTTTACATGGAGCGACTGCCTATCTGACCTCCACATCCCAGTAACTGGGTAATACGATAGCCTAGGTAATACTGGTTTTTAGACTTTCGTACTTCTGACGACCTGTAACATCTCTAAATGGCAGCCGGGACCAACGGCGTAGCGTGCTTTCCGAGGCACGGAGGTCTTGGAACGTAAAGATGGTCACCCATCCATGGACCAACCCCTACAAGCGTAGCTTAACCGGATGGATCGAATCGTACGGCTGTTATTACTAAGCCACGAGCTCCTCGTGATGGCAAATTGTATTTTATTAAAATACAGAACGACGCTGCTTTCCTTACTCTAGAGGTAATTTCTCTTGTTAAGTCAGGAAAAAGCAAATTGACTATCAACTTAAATTGTCCGTATATTCAAGTCACATCTATCATTCTTTGTCAGTCGTATGAAACAACTATAACACGGCAAATTGACGCAAGGTGTCACCTATCAATTAATTTCCCTGACTTTGGTTAATTACCCGACTACGGCGAAGAAAAAAGGAGGGTAATGATTTTGACCGGAATGTATGTATGTATGTTCATCTGTTCCCTCATATCTTCTAAACGATTCATCACAATTTGAAAAATGAGGTATCGTTGGAAGCGTCTTGATCGTCCGCTGGTTATAGGGTATGTGACGTCACATTAAATTAAAAATTGAGCCCTCTAGAGGACCTACGTAAGGAACTAAAAAAAAAATTTGTTTAATCGTACCATGTTGGGTATCAAATGAGCACATTTCAAAAATAAATATATAATAAAACCAAAATAATTTAAAAAAAATTAAAGTAATAAAAACTAAAACCCAACTACGACTAAAAAGATATAAACAAGACACCACGGACAGACAAATTAAAAATCCGGAGTCACACGTAATCTGTTCGATTTATGCCTTAACACGTGTGCCGTGGTGTCTTGTTTATATCTTTTTAGTCGTAGTTGGGTTTTTGTTTTTATTATTTTCTGTAACGAATAATACTTTTTCCTGCACAAAGTAACTCTAAATTATATTTTGATGTATAACATCTTTCCTCTCGCTTTACTGCAATCTGTGAGAATGATTTCGTGAAAAGGGACGGAAGTCTGTAACAGGAAGCCGGGGAAGCGTGCGATATTTGATTTGACCAAAGAGCGCGCGCGGTTTTGGCCAACAGATGGATCAACCCATTTTCCGAGAGGTTGGTACTGTCAGTCAAGATGTCAGATGTTACACATCATATGCGAATACTGTAAGGCTCCTTCGTTTTTTCTGGGTTTTTCTGCAGGGAAAAGAACGTTTACAGGAATCAAACTGACATTATTGTTATTCTATATAGTACAAGTTTATGGTTCCACAGAAACACGAGTAACATTTTTAAGAATAGAATAAGAAACTTTTATTTGTAAACATAGGTAGATACACGGAGTGTGAGATGTTACAATGTAGGACTTAGATTCTCTATGATTTGCCGTGAAGCGTACAAATATGGACAAACAACTATCAGTAAGTCTTCCATGCAATCATCAAGAAGTAAATACAAAAATAAAATAGCAGACAATTAAAACAATTTAAAAAATTTAAAACCTCAAGAAACTATTAATTAGCAAAAGTTATTAAAATTCAAGATTCGATGTCATGGATAGGAAAAACAATTAAATAGAGGTCAATATATTTCATTAAATAATAGATGTCAAAAAATTAAAGTAATAAAAACTAAAACCCAACTACGACTAAAAAGGTATAAACAAGAGACAGACAAACAAATTAAAAATCCGGAGTCACACGTGTTAGGGCCTAAATCGAACAGATTACGTGTGACTCCGGATTTTTAATTTGTCTGTCTGTGGTGTGTTGTTTATACGTTTTTAGTCGTAGTTGGGTTTTAGTTTTTATTACTTTAATTTTTTTTAAATTCTTTTGGGATTATAATATATATTTTTTTGAAATGTGCTCATTAAGCCCTTTCATTTGCTACCCAACATGGTACGATTAAACAAAAAAATATTTTTAGTTCCTTACTTTAGGTCCTCTAGAGGGCGCAATTTTTAATTTAATGTGACGTCACATAGCCTATAACCAGCGGACGATCAAGAAGCTTCCAACGATACCTCACTTGTCAAATTGTGTTGAGTGGCTTAGAAGATATGAGGGAACAGATGAACATACATACATACATACATACATGCATACATACATACATCATATCGGTCAAAATCATAACCCTCGTTTTTTCTTCGCCGTAGTCGGGTAAATACTAGGTTAACACAACTTACACAACAGATGTCAGCAAGAAAAGTCAATGATTCAAAAATATTTCTATTACCAAGATACACAATTGGATGTCAAGACAATAAATTGCAGTAGTAATGAATTTACAGTTAATCAGACATGTCAATCGTAAAAATTATATTACTATTTTTTCGTTCAGAAACTCATTTACATTTTAATAGGATCTACTTAACAAAACGTTTACGTTTTTCGCTTCAATTTACGCAACAGTCAAACATTCGTCGATATAGCTAACCAATTCTCTCATCCTGTGTAAAAAATGCTCGGTATCTCGTTAGGCGTTCATTTCCCTAGCTCGACTTAGTGGAATATATCAAGCGGCCTGCAGGAAGCTTTAGTTACGAAGACCTACTGACAACGCGCGGACTGTTAACGGGAGTGCCCTGACGATCGACAGCTGCTGTACAGGCGGAGACAAACGGGTTACGTATATCCGTTTAAGAATGAATTTAAAAAAAATAGGTGCAGATGTACCTATACTTTTGGCAACAACTGAGCCGATGTGCAGTAACCTTGTTAGGTACAAAGTTTGGCAAAGTTAGTTGGGAAAAGAATCCATGTTTCTTGAAAATCATTAAGATCAGACTAAGAAATATGTACAATAATAGAATAATGACAATTTGTTGATACAACTACAAATTAAACCAATTATTGCATTCCTTAGCCGTGTAAACTTTTAATGGTTCCGACACTGGAACTATTAATATTTTATTAGACCTTTAAAATACCTATCTTTAACGACCATAAGGCGAAGTATGAATCATATTTGTTGTGATCAATTGTTCCTTCAAATATTTAGACAAACTAAATAAGTCTTTAAATGTACCTACCTCGCCTGGTTGAATACAATTTACATCTGTCAAAACAGTCTACTTCACAATTTTTCAAATACTTCTGGGCATAAGCATACAATCCGCCGGCGTATTTAATAGCGGGAAGCGGGCACAAATTAAAATAGGTTCGCGTCAATCCAACGCACGTCCCGCTTGTTTACTTGCCTAGTGAAAGTGAGAGATATTATCTGCGCCCGCGTCGGTAGGCCATGTCAACGGATTTTGATTGATTTTTATTAGAATCGCTAACTAGGTAATTAACAGCCCTGCATGTAGGGTTGTCAGTATTGGGGCTAGACGGTAGAATGGAAGGTCGTGGATATGAGTTAGAAAAGTCGTTGAAAGTTCTGAATGTTGTTAAAACTGAAAATCGGGTTGAATGTTATCAAAGCGTTAGTAAGTTAGTCTTGAAATATCATTATCTACCTAGCCTTTTATGAACTAAGTTGGGATCGGATGCCAGTCTAACCGACACAACCCAATTAAATTAATGTGTTTCAATAATCTTAATCGAGTCATGTAACGTGTGGTTGAAGACGATTAGTTGTTAGTTATACAGGATTGATGTAAACCTTTTTCTTTAAATTGTCAAAGAAGAATGTTCTAAATCAGTTCATTGAATCTAGTTGGTAGGTATTCCATTACCTACATAGAGGAACAACTGCTTCGAAAAAAAACATAAAGCTTCCTTGAACATATTATACTGCATCACAAATTTCGTAGATCCTATTTGGTTATAAAAGTCCCCTACTTCCATGTAACATCTCAAGTTCCCTGTGAGTCATCGGTAGATAAAGAACATCCAATTAAAAGCTAAAAATAAACCAATAAGGACATCACTAAGTGCAAATATTTGTCGTTTATTTTCACATAAGTCCACAGACTTTTATAATACGTTATTACAACTTCTTGAAAGCCATTCAAAGGAAAGAGGAAAAATAACAGGAAAGATAGTTCTCACAAAGGAACTATTTTTTAGAAATAAGAAACCGTGATAATTTATTTCTTACTTGATAACTCGTTTGGTATCTTTGTTGCATTTCCGAGAACACTTCCGTCTCACATAAGGAAAGGTCACGCCAAGGTTATAGAAAGTTTGTTTTTCATTTGTTTTTTTCTTCAGGCGATAAGAAAAACCACATACATATCGAAATAATCACTTCTGTGGTCGAATTGGCGGGGTCATTACGGGTTTTACCGGAACTTCGCCGACAGAAATGACCTTGCAAGGTTTTGTTTTAACCCTTAATTGCTTAGTTCTACTGTATGCTGGTATTTCCTAGGAAACGGAACGTGGAATTTTAAGTGTGTTAAAATAATGTGTTGGGGTAGCAAAAACCCCGGAGAATCTCGGAGAACTCAAGTTTCCACTTTAGCTCTGCATCGTTACAGCATTGATGTTGAGAAGTAATTTCATATAAATAAGAAATAATTTATACCCCACGCAATTTGATAGGTCAATACAAGTTAAGCTCCGCTTACCGCGGTCAGCCCGAAAATGGGACAACATAACAAAAGTTATGATATATGAATTATCTGATATTATGCCGCTTTTAAAAGCCGGCTGAAAGCCAAACCTGTTATAGAAACGTTTAGGTGATCTATTGAGGATTGTTTCAGGATTAGTGTTTTGTTAAGCCTAGAAGCTCAACATTGATTGCACGCTTACTGAACCCTTTCTGAACTGATGATTTTTGTTATCTTGCGCTAGTATAACACATTAAATTATTAAGTGTATGTAGTATTTGGTTCACTAAGATACAGGCTGTGCCTAGATTGGCACCCGCTGTTAAATCTAAGTTTTATGTTAGTTAGAATTTCATGACATATTAGGTACTTCTATGTTTAAGAACTATGTGTACCTAAGTTAAATAAGTCTCATTTTATCTAAGTCTGCCGCCATAGCAACAATGTTAACAGCATTGTTGTGTTTCGGCAGTTAGAGGTAAGATAGCCAGTACCTCTGTGTTTGAGGATTCCGGGTGAAGCTCGCTTCCACCTTCAGCCTGATCATCACTTACCATCAGGTGAGATGAAAGCCAAGAGCTACTCAGAAGTGGTAAAAAAATTAACTTCTTTAAAAAATCACCAAATACATGTGAAAAGCTTGTCAAATGTCACTTCCTGCATGCCTTACTTCCTTTCCTATGTTCCTATCAATAGTTAGTCCAAACAATCCATACCTATAACTCACAGGTAACATAGGTAGTTAGTGCATCAAAGCACCTGCCTCCGAGCACATTAATAACTTCATCTGCAGAGAGTTATAGCCGTCGCCGCCAGCCGCGATGTCGGCTTGTCCGTCTGTCTGACGCATGCTTGATTTAGATGTCCTTACGTATTTCCTCTGTTGCTTGACTACGGGGAAAGCTGGGTACAGATGTTGTGTACGTTTTTATTGGTGTTTGATTGTGTTGTTAGGAGTTGCAATCCGAGATTTTTGAAGGACATTGCACATTAGTAGTTCTTTTACTTGAGTAATTGTGTTGTATTATTGTAATTTTTTCTACTTAATTGTATATGTGTGTCCTAATTTTTTTATTGTACTAAAATAGTTTAAGTAATACTAAAAAAATATGGGTATTGTGCCTGAATTAAGGATAAATAAAAATAAATATATTATTCCTAATCCATTGATTCATAGGATTTGATAAATTCGTCGGCTTACCATCGGAAATAACGCAATGATTGTGGGTGAACTGTCTAAATGAAACCCATTGCAATCAATTGGCATTTTTTGTGAGTTCCGCAACTAACCCGCGCCGGGTGCTTTAGTAGATTTGATCAATTGCTGATGTTTTTATTTGTCTAGGTTGTAGGTTCGAACCCTGATAGGCGCTTTAATTTGTGTAAATTATTTCATCGCCACTGCTCTCAAAACGGTGAAGGAAAACATCGTGAGGAAACCGGCATGTCCTAGAACCAAAATTTCGAAGACATAATGTGACATCTACCAACCCGCACTGGGCCCGCGTGGTGGATTACGGCCCACTCCCTCTCAGAGAGAGGAGGCCTGTTTCCCAGCAGTGGGAATATTATAGGCTGATTATGTATATGTTATTTGTCGCTGCGACCGTGACGTCGTTGGTTGATCGTCAACGGTTTTCTGTTTCTTCAAATCAGACAGCTAGGTTTATAGGTTTGACCCACTGTCTAACGCATGCTGATGTCGTTAGGTATGTGTTTCCTTTGTTGCCTGACTACGGAGAAAGCTGGTCAGGATTGTTAGTAAGTAGTTAAGTTATTTGGTGAGCAGATTTTTTTTCGAACTTATGAAGCAATGGATTAAACATTTGTTTCGAACCGATCCCAATTTTGATTGATCGTGTATTACGCAATTAGGGTGCTGTTGTTAGTGTGTAAGTTTTTATTGTTGTTTGATTATGTTGTTAGGGCTTATTGTTATTGAAAGGAATTGGAAGCAAATGTTGATTGCTGTTCCTCCAGAACATAGGTACCTGAAGTCAGTGGAACAGGTTCTTAGAGTATTCATTGTTTACTATTCATTTTTACCATTTGCAAAAGGAGAATATTCTCAAAGTTACCAATTGTAATTTCATAAACAAACCAATTATTTACGAAATTACCGCAATCAAAATCACGAGCAGAAGCTGGTCATAAAGATCTAAAAATAAACATCGAAATTGTATTAAAACCATCAAGCTGATCAAAATCATTAAAACTGTGATGAAACCCAAACATGGGTGTGGTCAAATTGGGCAAAAAATCTAAAAGTTATTATTTTGCAAGTTAATTGGCCATAGCATAGTTAACACGGCTAGTTATTTTTTATATTCTTTATTATCTGTGTATAATTATGGCCGACGGTTAATACGGTCATTTAGGATTTACGATATATATGTGCGCGACATTATTTGATATTTTAAGTTATTAATATCGGCAATGGAATTTACTGGTTTACTCATTTTGGGAGTTGGTCCAAGTTGTAGCGGGTAGCGGCGTATAGGTAGATACCTACCACCTACTTAATTATTTATTTGTTGGATTCACACTGAATTTACAATGACTTTATTTTATTAAGCGGGTTCACTAAGCGGGTGTTACTTTCATTACCATGAACTGTGCCATTAGTTGTACAGGAAACCTGTCAGGGTTGCGGGAAAGTCCGAAAGGGATACCGTGACCTTGGCAACAGGCAACTGAAGGAATACGGGTGGGTTTTAGTCAGTAAAAGTCTGACAACGCCCTTCCGCTCCTCCCAGAGCGGGAGAAGTCATTTAACAGAAAAAAATGCTTCTTTTTATTACATCTAAGCGTCATTTGTTAGGTAAATCCTATTAACTATCTATCTATATAAATTAAATTAAATGCTGTTCGTTGGTAATTGCATCACTCGAGAAAGGCTGGACCGATTTGCCTATTTTCGGTTTAAATGTTCGTAATAGTCCGAATTACTTTTTTTTATAAAATATTTTTACGGAAATAATAAATTTTTATCTGCGTGCAATTCATATTACGAAATAATTCATCTGTTTGACAGTTTTCTGTGGAGATTCGTAAAATGGTGCACAAGTTATGAATTGCTTTTGTGCCAAATTAGAGGAATTGCCAATGACAGCTGGGAATTCATAAAATTAATTGCTTTTAGAGGAATTACTAATGTGGCCTCCAGGACGTCTGTCGGATCAGCTAGTGATATACCTAATAATAACGAACGTTTATATCCATATTAAACCGTTCTTGAGATCTTATTGTTAAAAATAGTCAAAAGTAAATAAATAAATAAATAAAAGCTTACACAAATATCCTGAGAACTATCAAAACATGACGTTTGAAAAAAAAAAAGGTGAGAGATATTAAAACAGTGACGAGGGGCTTTTAAATAAATCATTCTTTACTTATGTATATGGGTCCACCAAACGGAAGCTATGAAAGCGACTACAAATGCAAAAAATCGCTAACTCTATGACCACACATTTTATTGAGTAATTCAATAAGGCTTCCTCCAAAGAAGCCGGTTCAATCAATGCTCTGAGCCAAATTGACGTACATTTATATTGGCATCCGCAATCAAAGGTAGTACCAATAAAATACATTAGCCATTCACAATAATTTCTAATTAAGATGTAGAGCAGGCCTAGTTAATGAGGGATCGAAGGCCGAGGACCAGGCTTATGTTTATTTTATAAAACACTAGCGAATCGCCCCTGGTTTGCACAGTTTTTACACCTACTAGATACAATTTCTTTATTATATTATGTAGGCAAGTTTAATATTAATGTTTTATACACATAAAGCACGTTAAGCCGTTGGTCCCGACTGTCAGTCGTGGATCTTTGACAGTTGTTACGGGTCGTCAGAAGCCCGAAAGTCTGACAACCAGTCTTACCAAGGGGTATCGTATTACCCAGTTACTGGTTTGCGAAGTTCAGATAGGCAGTAGCTCCATGTAAAATACTGGTACCTATTCAGCTGCATCCAGTTAGATTGGAAGCCGAACCCAATATAGTTGGGAAAAGGCTAGGCAGAGAGAGTTTTATACACAAAAACCTTCTAGAGTAAAATTCTCTAAATTGTGGTGACAACCGCATAAAAATCCGTTGCGAAGGTCACACAAACAGACACGAAAGTCTTAACTGATAATATGTATAGGAGAAAAATATTAAAATTCCGTAGTTCCGTTACTATAAACTGATACAAATAATCTTACGTATGTTTTGGAAACGGTAATTTGTTAATTAAATTACAATTTTCATATTATTATTGCTAGCAAACAGAAGAAATTCTAGAAATAATAGACGCTCTATTTTTATTATATTTTTACCTGTTATTTTGTGCTTTTTTCATAAAATACCTAAGATTAATTTCTGTGAAAAGCCGACTAGAGTAGTGAAATAAGAGTTTGTTGTACCAATATGGATCCCAAAGAAGACCGACTGTAAATAAGATGAAATACTGATCTATTATGTAAAATAGTAACTAGGTACTTGTACGAGCTTTCTTTTTCTTTCGAAACACATTAGCGGGAAGAAGTGTTGCAATTGTTAGAAAATTCAATTAAAGTTTATAATAAGATGGACTGAATTTGATTGACGTTTCCATTTTGGCAAATTGAAATCGCAAATAAATATTGCAACTTTGAGGTAAATAATGATTCAATTAATTTAAAACGAAAATAATATAAACTAGGTATTTTTAATTTAAAGAATTCATTGTGCGCTTTTATAACTTCTAACGTGACGATATTACCGTGGACATACACGCCCACGTCACGGCATCATGAAAATACAGGGAAGTCAAATATATGGAGATATATGGAGATGCTTTTAAAAGGAGCTCGTGGCTAAGTAATAATATCCGCACGGGTCGTTCGTCAGGTTAAGCTACGCTTGACGGGGTTGGTCTATGGATGTGTGACCAATTTTACGTATCGAAACTCCTCCGTGCCTCGGAAAGCACGTCATGGCGTCATTTGTGGATCTTTGACAATCGTTACGGGTCGTCAGAAGCTCGAAAGTCTGACAACCAGTCTTACCAAGTGGTATCGTATTACCCAGTTAGTGGGTTGTGGAGGGCAGATGAGCAGTCGCTCCATGTAAAATACTGGTATTCAGCTGCTTAGACTGGACTGGTTAGACTGGAAGCCGACCCCAACATGTTGGGAAAAGGCTAGGCAGATGATGATCTTTTTTCTCATAACCACAATCAGCCTATGATGTCTGTACAACTGTAGCAATGTGCTCCTCTCTGTGAGAGGGGGCGGGTCGTAATCCAACTCGCGGGCCCAATGAGGGCTGAACTTTATAAAAATTAATAAACTTTATGGCAGAAGCATCAATTTCTAACCTTGATTATACATAATAACATCACAATCAAAACATAATAACGTCACAAAGAGCGAACTAATGGTTTTTAAAGCATGCAATGTGACATATTCATGTATTCCAACTGTCGCTCTTTGTGGAGAACCTCTGCGAAGGGTGGACAAGTTTAAGTATCTGGGTCATTGGGTCACTGAAGATCTTAAGGATAATTGTGACATTGAAAGGGAACGTAGGTCGCTGGCTGTCCATTGTAACATGCTGGCTCGCAGGTTGGCACGTTGTACGAAGCCAGTTAAAATAACGCTTTTCAAAGCTTACTGTCAGTCCTTCTACACGTGCGGCCTGTGGGTCAACTTTACTCAGCGGACATACAGCGACCTACGCGTTCAAAACAATAATGCACTGAGAGTGCTGCTGCGGCTGCCGTGACGAAGTAGTGCGTCAAGGATGTTTGCAGATAATAATATTGATGGTTTTGCAGCCATTATTAGAAATAGATGTGCATCCCTGATGACTCGTGTTCGCGGCAGCACCAACAGTATTCTCAGCGTATTCGCAGATCGGTGGGACTCCCCGATGTTGCGGAGGTGGATGCGGCTCCATGCTGAATTTTAATTGTATATTTTCATGTCTGTAACCTACTAACACTAGAACTTAAGTAAAATTATTACTAACCCTATGGACTCCGGTCTGAAATAAAAACTTTCTATTCTATTCTATATTCTATAATAAAATTATAAATGGTTCGGCCACTTGTACCTAAGTCAGGACTAAGCATTGTTTTATTAATCACGATAAGCTGAATCATGAAAGCCTACGATTGACAATAAATAAATCGAAGCCAATTTGCTTGTCAAAATAATTGTTTCCTGATTGTCCACTTTTTGTAACCTATAGATATTATCGATGTGTACCTACTTAATATAATATTTTGGAAGATAATTGGCTGGCTCTTTAGTTATTGTAATTAAATGATTATTATAATTGTAATTATTAATTCACTTATTTGACTTGGATCAATTTTGTAACATAAGCGTCTGTTTTTTTTCGTTTTAATCTGCCTAGCCTTTTCCCAACTCTGTTGCGGTCGGCTTCTAGTGTAACCGGATCCAGCTGAATATGAGTATTTTACATGGAGCGACTGCCTATCTGACCTCCACAACCCAGTAACTGGGTTATACGATACCCCGTGGTAAGACTAGTTGTCAGGTTTTCGGGCTTCTGACGACCCATAACGACTGCCAAAGATCTACGAATGACATCCAACGGCTTAACGTGCTTTCCGAGGCACGGAGGAGTCGCGGTATGTAAAGATGATCGATCACCCTTCCACGGACCAACCCCGGCAAGCGTAGCTTAACCTAATGGATCGAACCGTGCGGCAGTTATTAATTAGCCACGATGTCCTCCCGAGTTTTTTACGTAATACAAATTAAATGGGATTGTATCCTCAAAGTATATGCCTAAAAAGTTTATAAAGTATGTAAGTATGACCATTTAATAAGTTTATTTTTTATGATGAACCGATATAATTGGAATGCTGTATAATTAAAGTAGGTACCAACCTGTTTCAAAATAAAACATCCTATAAACTAAGTTCAAAGTACAATCCAAAACAAAAGCCCATCGCAAATCTAAGTGATGTACATTCACGTACACAAGTTTTTCTAAACGTGCCGCGCGTGCGCAGAACGTGCAAAAATTACGGCGCTCGCGCCTCAACGAAATGTAAATTAGATGGCAAGCGGTAATAGTTCGTGGTTCAGAGGTAAGGTTACTGATGGTCGGCTGTTGCTTACATTGTAGTTTAACGGCAATGCAGCGCGAAAACGATCGGCTGTGAATGACTGCACATTAGTTCGCGTAATTCTTGAGGTGTCGAGTTAGAATGTAGAATTTTGTAAGGATTTAGAGAAGAGGTTTTGTTTCAGTAGGTTTTTGGAGATGCGATGGTTCCATGTGTGTTTGAAGAAACTAAGTTTATACTTACATTACATGCAGCAGTCTTTTGTTGGTTTCAGTCTATTCTCAAAAATGTTGTTCTTCTAAACCACGCAACAGATTTTGATGAGGTTTTCACCATCGTTTAGAGAATTTATTCCGGAAGGTTTATGTGTATAATATGTTAATATGAAAATCACTTATAACTAAGAAATTTCGGTGTTTTGTCAAGTCGTAAAAACCGTGCGAAACAGGAGCGAGCGCTAGTTACATTACAAATAAAATGCACACGAGGTTGATGCTTATATAATTATTTAACAGTTTATGTACACATATATGCAGTTCTTGTGTGCACACAAGAAGAAAGGAACAGAAAAGCACATCGTTAAACTTTATATCACAAAAATTAGCGATGTCCTCTTACAGTTTTATAGAAACTAAGAAAAATTTTTTTTTTTCTGAACATATATATCCATACTATTACCATGAATTCAAAAGTAACTCTGTCTGTCTGTCCGTATGTTACCTTTTCACGCCTAAACCACTGAACGGATTTCGATAACATTTGGCAAGGAGATAGATGGCATCCCGGGGAAAGACATAGGCAACTTTTTATCGACATACCACAGGGAGCCGCGGGCGGAAGCTAGTTTCCAATATATCACAAACTTGTTACCAGAATACTCTTCAGTTTGCGTGCAGACACAGGTACGGGTCACAATCGAAACGACACATCGGCTATTTAGCACGAGAGGTGTTGCTGAGACGCTCTGACCTCGGCTAATGAAGTGATAAACACTGAACTAACCGCTGGTGACATCTGAAAGGAGGATCTCGTGTTAGGTGTTGAGAAAAAAAAATTAAACCCTTTGCTTAAAGGAGCTGGATGTGTAACCCGAAGGTTTTTATTTGATACTGGAATCCTAACTATCCTACTAATATTATAAATGTGAAAGTTTGTGTGTTTGGATGTTTGTTACTCAATCACGCAAAAACGGCTGAATGGATTTGGATGAAATTTGGCAAACAGATAGTTTCTAACCTGGAATAACACATAGGATACTTTTTATCCCGATATTCCCACGGGATCGAGATTTATGCGGGTGAAACCGCGGGGCGCAGCTAGTAATATTATAAATGCGAAAGTGAGTTTGTTTGTTTGTTACGCTTTCACGCTAAAGCGGCTGAACAGATTTGGATAATATTTGGCACAGGGGTAGACCATGACTTGGAATAGGACATAGGATAGTTTTTATACCGATATACATTTGGATCGAGACTTACGCGGGTGAAACCGCGGGGCACAGCTAGTTTTTTATAATGCTTGAATGAGTGGATATTATGAGTACTTATATCGGTTATTTTTCGGTTGTCAACATGTGGTTTCCGACCACATTGCCGGATGCAGACGTCTTCTACTGCATTTCATCGTTTTAATTCGCTCTTACATTGTACATGCCACAGTATCTTCAAGTTTGAGCAATTATCAGCATCATCCTTCTCCTTCATCATCTTTATCTAATTTCACTTGAGGTTGGTTCAACATACCTCCTTCTTCCTTATAATATCCTCTTCAGCCTTCTCATTAGCCACGTCATCTTTCAAACTATCCAACCACTATTTTCTTTTGGTTAAACCGAAGAAAAGATGATAGCAGTGGTGGCCCAGTGATAACGGCCGCGACTCACGAGTTGTAGGTCGTAGGTTCGAACCCAGACAGGCGCTTTACTTTGAGTAAATAGTTTCATCACCACTGCTCTCAAAACGGTGAAGGAAAACATCATGTCCTGGAACCAAAAATTGGAAGACATGTGACATCTACCAACTTGCAATAGGCCCGCGTGGTGGATTACGGCCCATTCCCTCTCACAGAGAGGAGGCCTGTGTCCCAGCAGTGGGAACGTTTTAGGCTGATTATGCTTAATCAAATAAAAGATGGATGGATTCTGACTCTACGTTTGGTGAACATATTACACGGTAAAATAACATCCATCCAGGGTTATAATGAAAAGTAATTTCCTTGTATCAATAAGGAAACGTTCTAAATGTGAAATAGTGGCTATAAACATCATGTGTGCCTGTAGGGTGCTGTAAATTCATAGGCTTCTTGCTATGCTATCAAAGAGATTGGTGATTATTGAACCTGTTAGTTGTAATGAGCACGAGTATTTTGATATGATGATAAGTTGTTTGGTAATTCGTAACTTGCTGCCAAATATAATATATCGTGAATAAAATGGATTCCACTTCTGAATAATTCATTTTAATATAAACTGAATAAATGGAAGTTATTCATATTTTGGATAGCGTGTTCGAATAATTATTTGTGATACATATAAAAATATAACCGTAACAGTAGCTATAAATATTTACTCAATTATTATTAATTTATAATAATATCAATTTTTTAATAAAAAATAAACGGCCTCTGCGAGTTGGCTTCGGTCCCTCGTACGCCTTCCAAAAGTCCGGGACACCAGGGTCCCGAGAAAAAAATTAATAGTTCTTTTACGGTATCTCTAAATTGTTTATCAAATTATTATTTGCCTCTTGAGCCTCTGGCTGGTATTATTATACCAGCCTATATTGTTCCACTGCAGGCCTCTTCTTTCTTCTTCTAATGTTCTTACAACAGCAAATTCTAGATATTTCTGTTAATAATTGCCAATTATATAAAAGACGTTAGATTACTAATGCAAGTATGTCAGTGTTAAACAAACAAGAAGCTCTTACGACAAAGATTAAGAATTTTATTGCTCAGACGCAACTTGTAATACAAAATGGGGCTATCAAATCATTAGCGGTGGATCATTAAAAATCAATTGGTCCAGTATCAAGTTAGATGGTGTTATGGTAAAAATTCTTGTTTCATAGTGAGTGATTGAATTGACAACATTTAATTTCTAAGCTCCAAAAACAAAAATACCTTTTAGATTTTTTTTTTATTCTGAGCACGACCTACCTTTTTATATTTGTTACTAACTGGTTACGAAATAAAATAATAACAACCGATTTAAATAAAGACTCTTTATTTAACATAGTTAACGAGACATCTCCATAGTAATAAGGCATGTCATCGGAATTTCTACCTTCGCACTATGCTTTCATAGGCTCCATATTTCTTAGCGTTGACGTCTATTTACAATAGAACGAAATCCAAAGATGTTTTTTTTTTAAATGTAAACATGAAAATTTTAAACAAATAAAAATACAGGTGTCTAATTTTTTCATATAATTCATTTATGATTATAATAAATATTCATCTTGAAATATTCTCAATTACAATCGATTTGCATGATACAGCCTATTAGAATTTAATATAATCAGATGCATATATTAAAGCAACAGTAGGTAGGTAGATATATTAGATTCATAAACATGATAATTGTTGAGATTCAAGTAAGAATGGAGGAAGTGAACTAATAATTTGTTTTGAAATTGACGTTTAATTTGTGGATTCCACATTGGATGTCAATTTCGTAAGTTCTACGGTGGGCCTAGTGACACAGTTTGCAATAAATAATAAAATCCAATCTAATCTAACTAATCTTATAAACGCGAAAGTTTGTAAGGATGGATGGATGTTTGTTACTCTTTCACGTAAAAACTACTGAATGGATTTGGATGAAATTTGGCGAACAGATAACCTGGATTAACACATAGGATACTTTTTATCTCGATATTCCCACGGGATCGAGAATTACGCGGGTTAAACCGCGGGGCGCAGCTAGTATTATAAATCCGAAAGTGAGTTTGTTTATTTGTTACACTTTCACGCTAAACAGGCTGAACGGATTTGAATAAAATTTGGCACATGGGTAGACTATGGCCTGGAATAGAACAGAGGATACTTTTTATACCAATATTCCCACGGGATCGAGACTTACGTGGGTGAAACCGCGGGTCGCAGCCAGCAAGATAATTCTTGAGATTCAAGATATGATTAAAGGAAGTTAACTAATAATTTGTTTTGAAATTTACGTTTAATTTGTGGATTCCACATTGGGTGCCAATTTCGTAAGTTCTACAGTCAAGTGTGCCTAGTGACACAGTTTGCAATAAATGATAAAATTATGGATAGAAATAAGTTCAGAACGTTTTTATAAATACTAGCTGGACGCCGCGTTTTCATCCGCGTAGGTCTCGATGCCGTCGCGAGGATAAAACGTATCCTATGTCCTATTTCAAGTCATGACATTTCTACCCATGTGCCAAATTTCATCCTCTCTAGAGTAGAGAACGTCGCGGCGGCGTCGAATGGTTCGCATTTTTATACTCGTAATAACTTCGAATATCATGTAGTACATAATTTGTATGTATCATCAATAGATTTCTCAGCGCACGCCATAATGAATTTTATAGGCAACATTTTGCTACATTGTTGCTTTGGGTTACATTCTTGCAATTTTATTAAAGAAACCATTTTTTTTTAAATTAATTATTGCCTATGTTACTTATTGATAATTTAGCTTTCTATTGGTTTAAAAATAGTTAAAATCGCTCTAGTAGTTTCGGAGCCTATTCGATACAAACAAACAAAAAATATTAGTATAGAAATCTTATTAGCCGAATGTTGATGTTACCTATGCTTTACCACTTGTTTTTATGTTATGTGGTATTTAGAGAAATCCTGGTAGGTCATAGGGTTTTTGTCATGTCACTTCATTGTAGAAGTCTAGAAGAAGTGATAATATGGGTAGCCCAGTGGAGTAACTAAGCGTAGTAAAGAGGCACTTTTGTGTTTCAGTGGAGAACTTAGCTACCTACCTACCTTAAGTGCCTAGCTTTAAGCCCCTTGTAACATCTTTTTACAATATGGAATGCAAAATAAATGAATATGAATATGAATATGAGAACCTATACTCCATTTGTAATAAGATTAGACGTATAGATAAGCCTTTTTTACATTCCGTTCAACCGATTTTGAATTCTATTGCGTCGGTGGCATGACAAATGGCAGCCGCAGTAGATAGTTGGTATTGTGTAACTTTTTTTGCTTTTAATGCTATCCATATGCCTACGGTATAGAAGTCAAAATCGGTTGAACGGACTGTAAAAGGGTTTGTTTTAATGTCTAATCTTATTTCAAATGGGGTATAGATCCTTATTAGTTCTTAAACTGTCTTACAGCTAATATAGTAATAATGATAATAGTTATAGGAAGTCATGATAATAGTTGTAAGAAGTCCGGAGCTCGTGGCTAAGTAATAACAGCTAGGGTCGATCCATGTGTAAAGCTACGCTTGCCGGGGTTGGTTCATGGATGGGTGACCATCTTGTAAAGATACCGAGGCTCCTACATGCCTCGGAAAGCACGTTAAGCCGTTAGTCCTGGCTGTCATTCGTGGATCTTTGACAGTCGCTACGGGTCGTCAGAAGCCCGAAAGTCTGACAACCAGTCTTACCAAGGGGTATCGTATTACCCAGTTACTGGGATGTGGAGGTCAGATAGGCAGTCGCTCTATGTAAAAGAATGCTATTCAGATGCATCCAGTTACGCAGAAAAGACTAGGCAGATTATTTGATTGAGTTATTAGAAGGCCTGATTATGTTTCTAGGTTTGCTATGAATGGTACTAAATCAAGTATTTTTTTAACTACATCCAAAAATACAAACAGAAATGCCCGCAGTCTTATATAATTAGCAGTCATTAAGTTATATTTACATTCCAAAGTTTCCACATCATCAGTGAAGCCCCTGGGGCGGTAGCATTCGGTCTTCTCTTCAACCATTACATAAGTAAACAACGAGGTACCAGTTAATACATGATATCAAGCTTTGCAAAGATTCCCTTCTTCGTCCACAATCAGCAATTACGAATTTACGATAAATAATGCGTTTGGCAAAACCTTTCCAAACACCAAAAGCCATTTAACAACACACTAATCGAATGAGAACCAACCTTAAACAGATGTCACAGAGTTGAAATTTCTACGGTGTGATGTATCGTTATAAGTCGTTTATAAGCAACTTGCTCCCGTTTTCAGATTGTTCCAAAAGATAGGTGGTGGTTGCATGCAAAATACTTCCCGTTGAGATATGGGGATCGTCCAGCGGCCAGGTATTATATAAACACAGTTTATATTATATGTTTGTATGTATGAAGTATCTGGGGATGCCACACACGTCGCTACCGTATGCGAATTGTACCCATAAAGCCTTGCTTCAGTTGGTTAAAGAGAAGTTTCCTTAACTTTATGGAACGTGCTTCTCATATTATGCTAGGGCTTCTAGCCTTGCCTAAGGTATGGTTGTGATCTTTATCATAATATAAGGCTTTTTATTACCCGACTACGGCGAAGCAAAAAGGAGGGTTATGATTTTGACCGGTATGTATGTATGTATGGTTATAGGCCATGTGACGTCACATTAAATTAAAAATGGCACCCTCTAGAGGACATAAAGTCAGGAACTTGAAAAAAAAAATTGTTTAATCGTACCATGTTAGGTATCAAATGAAAGGGTTTAATGAGCACATTTCAAAAATATATATATTATAACCCCAAAAGAATAAACCTTACAATTTCAATGGAATCAGTCAATTTGCTTTGCTACTGATCCAATAGCCCTAAAATAGTAAATAGTGAAATTTTACAGGTCGTACTTTATTCCAAAAGTTCATTTTAATGCCAGAAAAAACAGACGTTTAGCGAGTTCCGTTTTACCCCAAACACAAAATTCGTGTCCTTATTCTCTCCTGATGCCGGATACGGTAACCACGTCAAACACCTAATCTATCATCCTCCCAAAAACCAAAAACATCTCAGTAGCTTGCCCAAATTGGCTTCGTAGACCACCCGTGACCTCGGAAGCGGAACCACCCACACGACGTCACGAGTCGCCTATCAGGCCCGATCTTAATTATGAACGTGGCGATCATCATCTTAAATTTTCTACCTTAAAAGGTCTATAAAGAGTCAGTAAGTGTACGCAATTTATTCTAGATTACAGGCGCCCGTCGACTTATGTCACGACTTGGAGCGGACACTTCTGTTCCATGCCCCGGCTGAGGCACGTGCCGTTCTCGTGTCGAAATCCCCAGCAGAACTTTAGTTCTACGACAAATTCTGCCTTACGAAACTTTAGAGAAATGCTCTTAATTGTTTTTATAAATTTTTCAAATAATTAGCAGAATTATTAAGCTAGATGGGTCCATCTCGACGACCTCATCTCGACGATCGAAGGTGGCTGGGACAGACTGGATGTAGAACGACAAGGTATTCTGGCGCAGCCTGGAAGAGGCCTATGTCCAGCAGTGGGCTGCGATTGGCTGCGGTGATAGCTGAAATTTTGTTCTACGATAAATTCTAGAAATTTTGGAGAAATGCACGTAATTGTTTTTGTTCATAGTGTATAATTTAATTAGCACAACCATAATATTCTTTGCATTCGTAAGCAATTAGTTACGTTAAGCACCAATTGCTGTCTTATATGCTTTAATTTATTATGACTACTATAATTGGTCGCAAAAAGCATTGAATGTGAAAAAGGACATATTTTTAATTACTTTCTAAAAAGTCGACAGCCTGAGAAAACGTGTTGACAACAATAAATCACAGTAATATACAATGAGCGATATGAAAAATAAGTTTTGAAGATAAAAACTTTATTCACGTGTATTTCTTTATTTTAGCAAGATTTAACGTTATATAGGTACGCTGGCGTACATAATGCCGTCTACAGATAAACCCATTGGTACTCATTGCTTAAAAGCAATAACTCTCGTGGCCACTAAGTTTTATAAGGCTTGATACAGCTAAAAAGCTAAGCCTTACGTTTCGAACTGGTGCTGATGTTGCCCGGCTAGATTTTTAGGTCACCTAATTTTTTTTAAAGCTGCTTTGTCCAGGTGTTATGTAGGGTCCTTCATGTTCTACGTTCAGTTTTGTGCGGTTAGATAATAAGCTTTTACCTTACCTATTTGTATTTTACTTGGAAGGACTGCTATCAATAATGATTTAAGGGGAACGAATTGGAATGCATGAATTGGTTGATTGGTTTACGGTTGGTATTTTTGGCTTATTGGCTGATTCGCACGAATTTACTCGCCCGAAACGGGTGAATCGACACTTTAATATTATTTTTTCTTGAGGCAATTCGCACGAAGTTGGTTTATTTGTAGGCGAATCGATTCCTTGTAAGTAGAATTAAGTTTCAACGTTCTTTTCGACGTATAGTTGTCAATGCAAAGGGATTGACCATCACAGATTTATAAATCCGTCCTTTATAGAGCAAACTTATGCCTAAAATAATTACCAGAGCTAACGGTAGTCCAGTCCAGTGCTCTAATGGCATAAGTGTAAAATGACGCGAGGCGCGGCGCATGCGTCCCGCTATGGTCACATCACGCGGCCGCTATCACTGTTATAACGCGGTTACCAGCGCGAGCGCCTCCCTACACAGACACTGCCCTCTGCTATGCCGAGGAAGTGATCTTGATTTTTATATAATTAGCGGTTTTTTATCTTTTTACAACCTTTTTATGAATTGACTCGCAAATTAAGAAAGTAGAAAGTAGGTAGGTGTCTAAGAATCATACAGATTTCTTTTTTACTTATCATTTAAATAATAAGATTTAAAATAAAAAAATAAGTATTTTTTTATTATACGTGATAAATAGTTGCAAGAAATTCCTTTATCCTTCAGTAGTCTTTGAATAGGTAAGCTGTTCCAAACGTAGTAATTTTTCTACGATTGGAATAGCTTACTCATCTCACAAGCCATTTGTATACAAAAATGTGCAATTTGAACAGAAGCTTTAAGTAGATATAAGTTATTACTGCGCTAAATTAGAAGACTGGTTATTTATAAATATAAAGACACTTAGAAATATGGTAAGAGCTCCGATTTTTTACGATAGACTAGATAAATATGTCAAACAAGTAATAAAATTAGCATTCCAAATTCACACATGATGAATAACTATCCGAAACATCGCCGACAGAATTATAAATCGCAGTAAAAGATAACAGAAACTAATAAATAAAATCATATTAGTACGATCTAGACTAATATTTATCACGCGACAGAACAATGGGGCGAGTATCAAAACTTATTGGTCGGCGTCGGATCAGGACCGGGTGTGATTCTGGCGGTATACAGATAAGGTAAATAGCTCATACAATTGTTAGAATAGGAGGCTCTGAACCTCTTTTGTTAAGGAAGTGGTCTAATGGGAGAACGTAGCCACCGGCAAGACTTACATGGTGTCAATTGCTATGTGATGTTAGGGTGATCGTACAAAGGACTGAGAAAGTCGACGAATAAAACATGGTGATAACTGTCAAAAAGATGACGCGCCCATTCAAGATGGGCTTAGTTGTCACGAAAATGAAGACATGAAAACATGCTGGACTATGTCACGACCTGCATTGCTACTCTGTGACCATTTCACTTAAGTGAAGTGAGCGTGGAGTGAGCTGTCATTGCCATCGATACCTACAGTTTTGCTATTCTGTAAAAATGTCAGCGTGAGACTTAGGTGAAGTGAGCTTGAAGTGAACTGTCACTGCCTTAGCATCAGTAGGTATCGATGACAATGACAGCTCACTTCACCTAAGTGTTCACGGTGAGATGTTTACGCAGAATAGCAATACTGATGCTAAGTCAGTGACAGTAGTTCACTCCAAGTTCACTTCACCTAAGTTTTTATGGTGAGATTTTTACAGAATAGCACAACTGGGGTAGTATTATGAAGTATTAATGCCATCATTATTCCACTGCGAAAACGGGATGGTGCTAGCGGCCTTGTCTAGCTCCGCCTCTCTCTCACACTGGAAAAATGGTGGCATTAATACTTCATAATACGGCACCTGCACAGTTAAGTATGGACCTAGCTATTACCTAACTTGTGATTTTCGGACGAGTCATTTGATGAAAGGTCAATTAGGAATATACATTATATTCTATTTTGATATCATCAATCCAATCAAGACTTAAACTTTCTACAAGTGAAGAACATAGGCATAATTCTTATCCAAGATAATGATCAGTATGCGAAATCACAATTTCAATAAAACACATTTACGGCCTCAGATGAGAATTGTTAGTTCATAGCTCCAGAGAAATCATACATAATTGCCCATCTTTATTCTCGTCTTGCCTTTCTTGCTCATTGAGCGATAACCCTTAGCACCAAAACGGTGTGCCGATTGCCCACTCCATTGCCCATTCGATGACCAATAGGCGGCTTCCACAGTATAATTTGAACTTCGTTTATATGGTTAAACTGTTATTCGATAGCAATGGATATGAGCAGTGTTGCTAAAAGGAAAACATTCAGTTATTTATATTCCTATATACTTGTACATAATATCGGTTCGTTGATTATCGATTTGTAGTGGAAAGTGTGAATAGTTGACTATTATTGTTTTAAAATGTCAGATTTATTAACCGATTCCAAATCGACTATTTAAATCGATATACCGGATTACTGAAATTCTCAATTCTCTTCAGTAATCTGTTGTGGTTGCGGCCAAAATAAATACTAGCAATTTTCTAAGTTAACGACGATTCGTCCATTTAGTGCTTAATTTCAGTACTTTCTTGGAAATATTGTCCCTTTTTAGGGTTCCGTACCCAAGGGTTAAACGGGACCCTATTACTAAGGCTCCGCTGTCTGTCTGTCTGTCGGTCTGTCTGTCTGTCTGTCCGTCTGTCACCAGGCAGTATCATACAAACCGTGATAGTTAGACTGCTATAACAACAAATACTAAAAAACAGAATACAATAAATATTTAAAGGGCTCCCATACAACAAACGTGATTTTTTGCTCGTTTTTGCTCGATATTGATAAGGGCAACAGGTAGACGCTTGAAATATTCACAGAATATTTCGTTATATATTCACTTTAAAAATAAATAATTAAATTAAAATAAAACAAATATTTAAGGGTGGTCCCATACAACAGACATGTTTTTTTTTGCCGTTTTATAGATTGGTGGTACGGAACCCTTCGTGCGCGAGTCCGACTCGCAATTGGCCGGTTTTTAGGGTTCCGTAACCAAAGGGTGCCAAATGGAATCCTATTACTAAGCCTCCGCTGTCTGTCCGTTTGTATGTAAGCGGGCTGTATCTCATGAACCGTAATAGGTAGACAGTTGAAATGTTCACAGATTGTGTAGTTCTATTTTATAAGTATTATAATAAAAATTAAATAAAGTTAATAATTAAACGAATATAAGAAACGTGCTTTTTTTCAGCGTTTTGCACGATCTTAATACGGTACGGAACTTATAGTGTGCGAGTCCGACTCGCACTTGGCCGGTTTTTATAATATTGAGTAAAGCAGTTCACATTCTCAAAGCAAATAGTGATATCAAAATTTATGATATTATGGCGCAGTAATATCAATTCCCTGTTTTGTCAAAAAGATATAAAAGCCTCATTAAAATATTATAATTTTTATTTGTAATAAAAATATTTATATCACTATAATGATCTCCAAAGCAGTCGAATTTTTAATGCATAATTATTTTATTGGTTACATGTAGATTTATATCAAATTGATATTCATTAGTCATTATCATATTTAATAAGAAATCCTTGACAAAGTACCGCGTGATTTGTAAAAGTTTTATGCGTAATGCAATAATTACGTTCTTACTAATTAATTTGGGTGATTAAAAGTAAGTACTAATTGAAAATTAAAAAAATGTCTGAATTTGTCGTTACTAAACTAAGTGCTAAGATAGTATCGTATAATCAATAGTCTTTTAAAAATATTTCACAGATTTTTTCAAACATTAAACTTTTTTTTACCGTGACACAATTTGTAATATTACATCGAAAACGAGGAAACTTCAGTTACTTTTTTAAAAACCAAATTCCTATAACAAGTCCATAATGAGTATAAGGAGAAGAATAGAATTAATGAGCACTACTAGTGAAATTAATTATGATTGATTAGAATCACAAAGTTTATAGCATACTAGCATCCAATTTAGAACCTCTACAATAAAATATATTCTATTCTATTCTATTCTATATAGCCAAATAGAAAATAACCACCCAAGTTCGTACTGAATGCTGGAATTCTTCATAAAATCGTAACTATATATATATAAATAAATATAAAATTATATAAGTATAATTATATTGTATATTTAATATTATAAATGCGAAAGCGAGTTTGTTTGTTACGCTTTCACGCTAAAACGGCTAAACGGATTTGGATAAAATATAATACTTTTCACCCTGAATCGCAGGTGAAGTCGCGGGTAACAGCTAGCTCTTCATGAAAATGAATATCACCAGTGTATTGCCTCAGTTAATAGCATACTTCGTTAGTGCATGCAACTGCAGTGTAATCAAATTTGCATAGAAATCCCCCCAAATTAGTCCTTACCGATCGGCCGCCAGTGTAACCATATAGATTAGGCTGCTAGATGGGACTCCTTTTAAGGACTTATAATAGGTTTCTGTGTGTGATCAGTTTAATTTTAATTGAGCTTAGGTACAGTCACGGACTTTAATTGATGAGCCACTTGGTACTGTTCGCATTTTAGCCGTGTAATCCAAATCGAGCTTAGTCGGTTATACTCGTACATCCAGATACGGAAAGTCATGTCTTCATATTATAGAAGAAATATCTTTATCGGTTGGCTAACCTGAGAGCCAGAACTACAAACTTGACAGCAGAATGACTACTCAAAGTCCACCAATTGCAGGTCTAGCAACCGTAACCTAGCGACGATTGTTTTAGCGTAGCCATAGTAACGTTAGCGTACGGAGAAATTTTAATCGACAAATTCGAAAATAACGTCTCTGACATCGACATTTCAACTGTCACTGGCTTCGGATAGGTTTTCAGAATTATCGAGTTAATGAGCTCTGATTCAAAGGAGGTCAGTATCAATTAGGTTCGATAAACATTGTATTTATTTTTTATTGAGAACTTATTAGTCAACCTCTATAGATAAGACTATTTCCGATTTTAAGTAATTTGTCATCTTGTTTACGAGCATGCGATTTGAGTTCGAGTTTAAATCGTGTAATCTCGTGAATGTAAGAAACTGCAAAATTGAAAATTTTGAAGGTGGCTTATCAATTAAAGTCCGTGACTGTACATGAATAGAAAGAGAACACTTCGGATTGGACCAGTGTTAATTAAAAAGTTGCTTGACTTTAAAAGGAATTCATTATTAAACATTGAGTACTGTCGAAAATGACCTAGCAAGGGTTATGTGGGAGTCAATATTTTTTCCCCCTGCTCTGCTTAGCAAGCAGAACTGGGGGAACAGGGGGAACAGGGGGCACAACTCTCCGCATATGCAGACGGCTGTTTAAGTCCTATGTAACAGGAGCATTTACTGGTTACAAATCGACAAACCGGGCACCAGATCAAAAACTGGGCACAAATCTAGAAGCCGGGCTGCTAATAACACTTTCCTAATTGACAAAAGTGTGACTGGCATAACAGTGTATACTTAAAACAGTGGTACAAGTAGCTGTTTCACACTGTTTTTCTATTCCATTAGAATATAAATATGTATAAGCAGAAGCCACAATGTGGAACAAAGAGGTCGGTACTGGTCACGACTCTGACCGGTACACGGCACACACCGTTTTGGATGCCCGCGCGCCGCCCATGAAGTGTCGCTGATAACCATAACTATGTGCTAATGTCACCGGTTTCATATTTATTAATATTATCCCTACACTTATATGGGTATTTTATAAGTATCGTAAATAGTTGGTATAGGTACCGATCTTGATACTTGCAATGATTAATCCTTTTTTTTTTGTGGGTGGGTAATCTTTAAATGACTTCTCCCGCTCTGGGCAGAGCGGGATGGCATGTTAGACTTTAACTGACTAAAACCCACCCGTGTTCCTTTAGTTGCCTGTTGCCAAGGGTCCCGGTACGCCTTAACCCTGGCACTTTTCCGCAACCCTGGTATGCAATGATAATCCTAGATTTTATTCAGTATTTTAGTAGAGCACAGGTAAAAGGCACTTACGGTTGAAAATCTAATGTATGTGGTGACTGTATACCTACCCAATTGTTGGTAAAACTGAGATACAGAAAGGTGAGTGATAAAAAAAAGTTAGAAGCAAGCATACCTACCACACAACCTAATTCGTCGTAAAAATCATATTAGACCCTCTCTACTCGTGGGTATAACAATAATAGCAGCACAAAATTTTTATTTGCTGAAAAAAGAGGGTACTCTATGCAGTTTCTACAAAAAAACTACGTAAAAAAACTTTGTAATTGCACTTAAAATTAGTAAATTTCCCTCAAATAAGACCAACTTACACTTTCTTTTGCATGGATAAAGTCAGAAATGAAATTATCCGGAGAAGAACTGCAATAGCTTGCAGAGTAAGCAAACTGAAGTGGCAGTGGGCTGGCCATGTTTGTCGAAGGATCGATGGCGGCCGGAACAGACGAGTCCTGGATTGGAGACCGCGTATCGGCAAGCGTAGTGTGGGACGCCCCCCAGCTAGATGGACCAACGACCTTCAAAGGGTGGCTGGGACAGACTGGATGCGGAAGGCGGAGGACAGGGTGTTGTGGCTCAGCCTGGGAGAGCCCTATCTGCACATCCATCGCGATAGGCTGAGTTGATTATAGACATACTGTCCACTGTTAAAAGTATAAAAAATGTAAAACTATAAACTGCATAGCAATACAAAAAGTATGGATTTTTCGTGTAAATCTAGTAATCTGCACGTCATTTTGACAACCTTGCGAATGCATCATAATAAAGATTATTCTGCTACAGATACAAAAATAATATAGCTAAAGTAAAAACAATACAAACAACCTTATTCTTCTTGTCCTTATCTTTTATCGATCACATCTTGAAACTTCCTCTTAACATAAAGCGAACGAATTAAAATATTTCGTAGTGCACATTCCAGCAAATCATAGTTATCATATCACACATGGCCGCTGCGTCACGATTGTCGCAGGCGCACGCGATAAGACCAACATTAGGTACGTTCTCAAACAACGACAACTATCGAGATCCACGAACGCAATAATTTTGTGTTCCGCAATAAACTTTATCGATTCTCTTATTAAATTTAATATTTGTACCGCACACTTTGCTGCTAACATTTTCAAGTTTCCGTAAATACATTTTCTTATTGCTTACATGATATTTATAAAATGGAAAATGTATAATTTTAAAATCGGAATATTAGTATGACGAATGTCTTACATTACTAAAAAGTCGAAAAACAAAGCTTTAACATGAACTTTAATTTCTTTGTAATTTCGTACACTGTGATTTATGCGAAATACAACCATTGTTATGAGAGTAAATATTATTATATAAAAATAACTATTTAGTAATTTGTGAATTATGTGTTAATGATAATTTGAAACTAAAATACCGCAAACATTTTTCACCAGTTCCAAGAGACTTGCCCATGAGATATTTTGATGGTAAAGAATGGAAATTTATGAAGCCACGCAACCTCTTTAGGACGAAAGGTAAGACTTTTAAGTGATGATAAACTGATATTGATGTGTAAATATATGAACCGCCGAATGCTCACACTCATAATGAAACTGGTAAACACGTGCAACTTGCTAAGCACGTGTATAAATATTGAGTTAAAAAAAACTAGTATTGAGTTCCAAAATCTTTAAATAACTGTTAAAGATTTTGGAATTCAATACTAGTTTATTTCCAATCCATATGTGTACGGAAATTCTCACAAAATGACCACAAATTTTAAGGTGACACCTTGTGATCATTGTGGACCCTGTCGATGTCGGGAACAGCATAAGTTTTAGAAGAGAGGAAGCCTTGAAAACTTAGCTACACACACATATCCAATGTATATGTAGAGTTGCCAAACGGGAGCTTTGCAAAGTCAAAGTCAAATAATTTAGTTCAAATAGGCACTTATAAGGCATTTTTGAACGTCAAAAAAAAACAAAGTAGTTTACGTATGGAGAAGGATGGGCAAGAAACTCCACCGTTACTCTTTTAAAAATGTTTTACAATATTTTGTATACATCAATTACATATTATATTATGTGAAGACAATTGCCAGACGGAGGTAACCCTTTCAGTCTTCTGAACTAAATCTAATATTATTATATTAGGGTTTTTATACATTTAGTTTAGTCTAATAATACTTATTATATAATTATAGACGGCACTCATATTTTGTTACCCATAGGTGCTTACTATTAGTTAGATTCAGTGTAACAGCATTTATAATAAGTGCTCTCAATGGTAAATGATTTTATTTCTGCAAGTAGGTTTGTACAAACATTTTTACATGTAAATCATATTTTTTTAAACTAGATGAGGTCGGTAATTTGTACATAGAGTCTGTTATTTAATCTTGAAGACTAATTTAATTTGACATTTCAAGTGATTGTTGTTTGTTTTTCAATTTGGGGATTGACATTTGCACCTGTCAAATTAGTCTACGAGATTAAAAAAACAGACTTTAGTCATGCAGATTATTTAGTTTAGGTAGGTAGGTACAAAGTTGGTGCCCAGTGAGTGTTAACTCAATTATTTATACAGGTATCATCTGTATCTTTTACAACCTCCAGATAGGTTTACTATTCAACTGTGTTCTGATAAATTCTGTTACATTTTTCTGATAGTTTGTGCATAACTTGCCACTGTTAATCAGGTTACAATATTGTTCTATTGGGTACCTACCTAAAAATAATTCTCTAACTGTGGTTATGATGAAAAAAATAATAACTTTGTCTGATCTCAACATATTACGATTTCAGCGCCAAGATATACAAATATATCAATAGAATTAGACTGGGCTGATCTCATCAAAGAAATAAAAGAAATTGAGTTACAAGAACCTACAACACAAATGCCGCCGGCTTGTGGTAGAACCAAAACTACAACACAAATGCCGTCGACTTGCATTAGGGCCAAAACTATAACTAAGACTACATTCAAATCTAAAACTAAAACAACCACTAGAGAAAAGACAACTACAACTAAAAAAACTACAACTAAAAAAACTACAACTAAAAAAATTACAACTAAAATGACAACACCGATAACTACTATAAGGAAATTTCGTCCTACCAAACCTGCTACAACGACAAAGGCCGCTATAAAACATAGTCTCTCTCGCTGCAAATTAAAATTAAAACCCACCACGACCAATACGATTGATCCTCGAATCTGGCAAATGAAAATGCGTACAAGTGAAGACTGGGTAAATATTTGGACTCGTGTGAGACCGACTAAGAAACCTTCTCAAATAACGACAAGGAAATATACTACAAAAAGTCTACTTGAGAAGCCTGCTACAACAACCAAGGCACCTGTAACAACAACCATGAAATCTGTGACAACAACGGAAAAGCCTGTCGAACTCTCTGGAATACATCGGGACGGTATGGTTCTCATCTTCTTCTTTCTGACCTTACCACAGCCCGTGACTGTTTTTTTTTATCTGTGCTAATACCTATGTGTGAATTTTCACCGTGTGCTTGCAAGAGAAGTGGACAAAGTGGGCATAATTTGGACGAGTTCTGTTTGAAAATAAAATTATGATTGTTACTCTATATTTTGTAACATAACAAAAATCAAAAAGAACTTTTAATTATTTCTTTTATTATATTTAAAGTAAAAAGAACCTCGCTGGGCACCCTTTTTTATTTTACCAGAGCATTTAATAGTATCGCTACGTAGATTTATTATGTCCAAAACGAGGTTTGCGATTTAATTCATTTGAACTGCAATGACATCTGATTCTGAAAATTCACTTGTTATTGTTATTGTATTTTGTTATTGTATTGTATTCAAATGTTATTGTAGAAACTATTTGCAGTCTATATCAATGTCATCGTTCATTTCCAGACGGCAACGGGCCGGAAAACTGGTCAAACCTTATGAGAGAATTTTTAAAGTTTGTGGAATTAAAAAAATGTCGGCCTCGTGAGTATTCATATTTTATCATTTACTTCATATAATTTAAATAGTTACTAAGTGCTTCAGTACTAGAGAAAAGGCTCTGTGTCCTACCTCGGTAAAATACAAGTATGTACAGTAAGTACACCGGTTGTATATAACATGACATATCGAACTTTAGAAAGGTGCTGATTTGATTTGGCAGTTGCTTGTTGTAGTTTTGGTAAATAAGAAATTACAAAATTCATGTTTATTAACTGAGCAGTAAACTAAATAAAAATGAGTCATAACAAATATTTAAATGGGTAATTAAATAAATAACTAAGCAGTAAAATGACTGAATGGGCCGTGTCGGCAGTACCAAATCGGAATTAGTTGGTATGAAATCTAGCTTGGAAGTAGCGCTCGCCGGCCGCTGCGTTGGCACTGCTCGTTTCGCTCGCTTGGCTCACCCGCAGTTCTAACCTAACCTAACCCATTTGGTCGGCTTGCCCTGGCTCATTTACAGCCCGCGCGGGTTGGTCAAAGTTCCAACCTAACATATGAAAAAAATAAAAAAAGTTGGAATTGACAGTTAAGATAAACTGCCAATTCCAACATTTTTAGCGGGCATACATTTATTACACCAATTGAGTCTTTTTTTGTACTGAAATTGTAGTATAAAATAATTAAAAAACACGACGGCCCTGCTAAAAAACGAACTAAAAAGTAAAAAACAAGTTGATAAAATTGTCCTTGCAATCAGGGGCAACAAGTGTTCCACAGAACGGTCCCCCGTTCTGTGGAACACTTTTTAATCTAAGAGGTCCCCCGACTGCGATGACTTTTTAGTTCGTTTTTTACCAGAGCAATCGTGTTTTTTAATTATTTATTTTTATTTTATACATTTTAGTGACAACTTTTGGAAGTTTAGGTTCATTTTTGTTTACCGCTAAGCAATAGTTGGCATTGTGTAATTGTTAACATTTTTTTTATTTATTTAATTATTTGCCTAAGTATACTGAGTGATGATGAAAGAATTCTAATAATAACTCAATCATCTACTAAACCATTCACTCATTTAGATATATGCAGTGTTACTAAAGTCCGCTTAAATCGTTTGCAGCCAAAGATGAAATGTTTTTTTGCATGTACACCCTACCTATGTAAAATATATGCCAATAAATTATATAGTTTTGGAATGTGCTTATCGAGGCCTTCAATTGGATACCCATATCGTAAATAACCGTTTTTTTTTTTTTTTCACTTTTGAAAATGAAGCCATGCTGCCGCCATAATGATTTTTTTCAATGTGGGTAATGTAAGGATTCTAACGATACCCCACACATTCAAATCCGTTCAAGCATTCTAAAGTTATGGTGGAATAAAGAAACTCACATACATACATACATACGTGAACCCATTTTTTAAATTTTTATTTGGTTGGGATATCATCAAATGACTTCGCCCGGTCTGGGCGGAGCGGAAGGGCGTGTCAGACTCTTACTGACTAAAACCCACTCGTGTTCCTTCAGTTGCCTTTTGCCAGGGTCCCGGTATCCCTTTCGGACTATTCCGCAACCCTGGCAGGCATCGGTCCTAACGGACCCCGTCAGGTGTGCTGACATCTCTTTGAGGCGCGCGTGGAACACGACGCGCCATCGACCCGGGCCTGGTCCTTATCGGACGGCATACGTGAACCCTGAAAACATTACACTCCTTTTTGGGCAATCGTGTAATAATCAACCAATTTTCTTTTGATTACTGTTCATGTTTTACTGTCACGCTAATTTACCAACTACCGAAAAAATTAAATTACTGTCGGTTAATTTATTCCTATTAACCTTCATATTGTTTAAATAATAGTTTTTAAAATAATCCCTTTAGACACAGGTATGAGTAACAAAGGCGACGATCTACCAAGTCGATTTTTTCTAAAAAGCATAACAAGAGTTTTATTTACAGCATGTGAATATGGAACTACAACCACCATGCCTTTTTCGGGATATATGCTTGATGACAAAATAATTAGGTCGGGCGCTGATGACCTTACGAATATCCTGTTGGATGGTAAATTTTTGTTAAAAACTCGCGCACAAGAGCTAAGGGAAAGAGTTTTGCGTTCTTTACTTCATTTAATTTAAAAAAGTAAGAAAACAAGTTGGGATGCACAAAGAACAACGCGAAACGCTCGCCAGCAGCTTGAGTTCGCGAAGTATTTTCATGCCTAGTTTTTATTCTTCGTTTATTTAGGTAAAATGTAAATAAAATTAAACAAGCTTGAACAACCTGCACAAATTGTTTTTCTAGTTTTTTAACACAAAAACTATACTTGAATTTAAATTATTAAGGTATGGCAAGATTGTTTATATTTATTTATGTCGCCGCAATTGAAGCTAGGTCATAATGACCCGTGACCATGTAGTAGTGCTTGACATAAGTAAGATACTGGATGCTGCACAGGGTTTTAAAAAAATGACGTCACTTAGTTCAAACATATACAATAATAAAGTGTATTCTAATTATTCTAATGTTGGTCGTGAACGATAGATTCGAACTAATGACCTATAGATACTGCCGCATTACAACGATGCCTGATGACTTATCTTGATAAAAATCAACCTTCGGATACTTGCAATACTTGAACATTTATTTTAATGAATGTCTATTTTAATGGTCAAATTATTATCGTATTGATATTATGTAGGTAGGTCCTAGTTAGCTTAGTATATCTACATACAACAAAAATCGCCATCTCATATTCGGTCTGCCGCGATACCGTGTGTCAGCGCAAAAAAATTGTGATTTATGGTCCTTTAGCTTTGGTTGGCATACGGCAGTTGTGGCCTGCTCAGTCTTATAGAAATCTAGCATCTTTTTGAGCTACATCGACAATTTGCGTTTTATTTACAGAAAATATAGTTTGTTTTAGCTAACTGAACTGTCATATCTCTGTACTAAATATAATGTAAAAATACAAGTCCCTATGTGTTTAGTTTCTGAAAGCTGAAGCTTTACTTATAACGTCAATTATTTTCATTATTTCTATAAAAATCATGTTGTTTCAGGTGTTGAAATAGATAATAAACTAAGTGAAGTAGACGATGACGCCTCACAGAGTAACACATTAATGCGATTCAGAGAAACATATGAGGGTGATAGTGGGCAACTATATAATTACGATTCAATAGAAGGTTCTTTCTCAAGAGACTCAAAAATATATGATAGTGTACAGGATTTAGATCATAAGACATTCAAAGATTCGGTAAAAGTTAGTCGTATAAAACAAGACGAGGAGACTGCACAATACAGCAACAAAAATGCACTTTTAAAAGAATCGAATTCTAAAAATGTAAAACAAAATTATGAAACTCCACGAATCAGTCGATCGAAATCATATTTAGATGAATCAAAAGTTAGAAATGCAATAGAGGAGGACGAAGTTATACAAGACAGTGAAATAAATTCTTATATAAGTGCATTAAAAGATAAGCATACCATTAAAGAAAAAGATATTAAAACAAAAGCATATTTTGATGCAGAAAATGCTAGGCACACAGAGAAAGCACAAAGTACAGACATAAGAAAACATTTAGATGCAATGAAAGATATGTACACCCAAAGATATAACGACAATTCACAATATGTAACCAAAGATCCATTAAACTTTAAAGAGCTTAATCAATTTGAAGATTACGTAGCAACTAAGCGTATATACTCTAAAGACTCTACAGAAATAAGAAATGATAATGAAAATTTCTTACAAGATAGAGATTTAACATTTGATTTAGGAACGTTAGAAGATGACAATGAAAAAGCTGATAAATATTCCACAGAAATCATAGAAGAACGAGACTCAGACGTATACGCATATGCAGACACAGTAAATGACATAAATGAGCAAAAAGATGATAAAACCATTAGCTACGAAAATGTTATCCCATTATTCAAATTTAAATACGCTCTTAACGAAAATATAACGAAACGAAAATAAAGACAACCAAGAAAACCAGTATCTCTTTGGATGATAGTGTTAAAATAGAAAGTCCATGCTCACCACCACCAGCCTTCGGTCCGTTGAAAGAACTCGATTTTCGCAATAGTAAAACATGGGCAAGTTGTTGTCATGAGCTCGTGGATAAACTCGTGGTGGTCTACACGAACGGAAAGTGATGTGTCTCTGGTGTGATCTAAATCCCTGATATTTTATGCTCTTCACGACCACTTTGAGGCCATAATAGTTCTAAATTAATATCTACTCACCGCTACCGCAAGTCGGTATGGTCGTAACTCGTACCTATTTATATTTAGATAAATCAAATTAAAATGTGTATATATTTTCAGTAAAATTATGTCTAATGCTATTATTGAACTTCCTACATCATACAGCCCTGATATCTTTTTCTTTGCATTTTCTCTCCATAGGTATATATATATTCTAATTCGGCCTAGCCTTTTTCCAAACTATGTAAGGGTCGGCTTCCAGTCTAACCGGAAACAGCTGAATATCAGTATTCTACATGGAGCGACTACCTATCTGACCTCCACAACCCAGTTAGTGAGTAACACGATACCCCTTGGTAGGACTGGATGTCAGATTTCTGGGCATCTGCCTACCCGTAGCGACTCAAAGATCTATGAATAACAGCCGAGACCGGCTGTTCGTGCTTTCCGAGGCACGGAGGGGTCTCAATATTTAATGGATGGTCACCGATCCACGAACTCACCGCGGCAAGGCGGCTGTTGTCATTTATCCACGGGGTCTCTCTCTATTTATATTATGCTCTTGTTTATGTTTTTGCCTGGCTTTATACTATTATTATTTCCCCGCATGAAGTGATTTCGATAACGTTTATGGTTTTAGTAATTTATTTTTAACAACATTGCTGTTTGATAATGTAATGTTGAACTGTAAAGTAAGTTATACCGATATACTTACAAATATTCAATAAGTGTCATATTCCCTCAATTTTGTGGTGTAATGATGGTCAAGTAACTTTCTGATGTCATGTCTTCAGTCATGGCTTACTTTTTATTTTGGATGATGTTTATTCACAAGCAAGATTGCGGTGTTATACGCTGTAAGTACTAATTTAAGTATCTAATACAATTCACACTTTCCGTGATCCAAGGGCTTTTTTTTTGAGGGTGGGAAATCATCAAGTGACTTCTCCCGCTCTGGGCGGAGCGGGAGGGCATGGGAGGGCAGGACTTTTACTGACTAAACTACCCGTGTTCCTTCAGTTGCCTATTGCCAAGGTCCCGGTATCCCTAACGGGCATTCCCGCAACCCTGGCAGGGTGACCCAAGGGCTGGCTTTTACCTTGGCCAGAGGCTAAGCCATACAACGTGGCAATGTCTCCAGTCTCTTGTTTGTACATTACCAGTTGATACCGAGGCGGAGGAATTTTTCAACGCCATATTTCAGTTTTGTAATAGTTATAGTTAAGTTAGGATATTATACTTTCATTTTATTAATTAATTAGAAGTAACTTATTATTTTTGTACTGTTCATTTTAATACAAATCTAGATGTGTGGTGGGATTTACTGTTGTAATGATTTATTTAAATTGGAATTGGCTCTAACTGTATTGCATGTTTGGGGAATTTCGTTATTTATGTTTCCCCATCGGCGTCGGCGACGAAATGCCTTTTAATTTTGTTTGCAATATTTTATGATATAAAGAATTTTATGAAACTGAAAATTATTGATAGTATTATCGTAATAAAATCAAAAGTAATTTATTCAAACTAGGCTGAGAATCAGCACTTTTCGAACGTCAAAATTACATAAGACATTCCCCCAAAACGCCCACCCTTCACCACTTCCTAGTGCTTTAGTAGTAATATGATTGGAATACATTATTAGAACATTAGAAAATAATAAATCATGTGCTGTTTTAGTAGATCACCATAACCGAAACGCCCTCGAATATGTCTTCCAGAAATATATGAATCCACTTCGAAGATTATCAGGTATTTAATTTTTTACACTTTATAAGGACAATATTTGTGTGCCAGAGAATTGCAAGCAAGTACCGTCTGTTTTATGGGTGAATGTGTGGTTTCCTAGAAGAGCGGTGGCCGTCATTGTAACAATCGTCAAGATGAAAAACTGTTATTTTCACCAGTTTATGACATTAAGATGTCAAAAAACGCCCTGCATTTTCCGTTCACCGTTTTCATAAGAAACGAAAGGTTTACACTATTATTGATAACATTTATTTTATTATTTGCAGCTGATCTACCAAACCATGCTATAGAAATGGAAATAGAAATACATGGGTCACCTCAGAAAGAAGTAAAAAGTAATCCGAGACGATTCATTCGCCTCATAAATCCTCTTTACCCCAAACCAAGTAAGAAAAATTGAGGTATTCCACTTAGAACACTGATTTCAATAGCACCTGAGCACTTCTACTAACAGCACTGAAACAAAATTTTGATAAGTGCGGTTCGGTGGAACAGTTTATTTGACCAAAATGCCTGATAAAATCTGTGAATCAAAACTAATTATTATTCTCTTTGTTCAGTTCCGCGAACGCAGGATGAGCAAGGTAAGATAAAAAAAATGTTTATTAATACATACATAAACTCACGCCTTCTTTCCATGGGGATAGGCAGAAACTACAGAACGCAATAAAAATACGGCCGTATAAGCGACTTATTTTGATACTCGCAAATAAATCAAAACCTATAGGGTACTTCCCATTGATCTACATCGAAATTTGAATATTTCAGTGGGTGAGGAAGGGAAGGCGGCTGCGGAAGTAACAGCCGACCTTACAGTAGCCCCAGATGAAGCAAAAGTTCCCGCTGCGCCTGCACCTCCTACAGGAACAGGTTAATCCACTTCCTAAAAATCTTAAATTCATTCACTGAGAGACAAAGCACTGCCTAAAAGACTGGGTCTAGAAGCATGAAAGGATGTATAATTGGATGTAAGGATTTTTTGAAAATTCGTCCCATACAGAGTTTAAATAGAGGATACATAAACAGCCTATAATGTTCCCTCTGCTGGGACACAGGCCTCCTCTCGGTGAGAGGGAGTGGGCCGTAATCCACCACGCGGGCCCAGTGCGGGTTGGTAGATGGCACATATTTCTTAATTTTTTTTGGTTCTAGGACATGCCGGTTTCCTCACGATGTTTTCTTTCACCGTTTTTGTGAACTATTTTTAAATCGAGAATGAAAGTTTGTATTTTTTGCCGAAACGAAATTCCATTGCGCACACGGCTTGTTATATTCTTCTGTTTCTACTTTAGTCTACTATAAAAGTCAATGCATAGCTCCATTGAGTTATACCAGTAGCAACAGGCAACCAGACTACAGTCTGGATTGATGTCCGGTTGATGCCAAATTCGCCCATCTTTATCTATACTAATAAAAAAGCTGAAGCGTTTGTTGTTTTGTTTGTTTGTTTGAACGCGCTAATCCTTGGAACTGCCAAAAAAGGGAAATAAAAATTTAAAACGGGCCAAGTGCGAGTCGGCTCGCACAGGAAGGGTTCCGTACCACCGTAAAATATTTAGCAAAAAACGCCGAAAAAACACGTTTCTTGTATGTGAACCTCCTTTATTTTATGTTTTGTTATAGCGACCATAGAAATACACGATCTGTGAAAATGTCAACTGTCAACCTATTACGGTTCATGAGATATAGCCCGCTGACAGACAGACGGACAGCGGAAGCTTAGTAATAGGGTTCCGTTTGGCACCCTTCGGGTACGGAACCCTAAAAAATTATACATTTATTATACATACCATTTTTAACATACAATTTTAATTTATATTATTAGAAATAGATACATCACAGAAAATTCCCGTCTTTATGGAAGATTTAAAGAAAGCTCTTGATGAGCTTGAAAAGAAGTTGAAGACCACTCCAGACAACGCGGCAGTAGTGCCAAGTAAGTCCTTCCTTACAATACTTCCTTCCTGACAATTTAAATTATTATTTTTTAATGAGTTGTTGTAGTTATTTTGGCTTTTTATCTGTTTTGAATTTATATTAGTTTGTAATTTAAATGTATAAGTGTAACTATGGACTAGAATAATGTGTGAAAAAAAAAAAAAAACAATTGATTATCTTTTCTACTTTCACATTATGCCCCCAGCATTTGAAACTAGACAACGGTTCTAGTTTTACGTTATTTAATTTTTTTATAATGCATCTCGTTGAGCGCACCAATTTGAAGAGCACCCATTCGAATAGCACCCATTGTATTCCGCATTGATAGAAACTATCGATGTTTTGGGTGCGCAATGTGAAATTCTATGGGTATATTATATTTACATGGTTGCAATTCAAATTGGTGCTCTAAACGGGATGCCTTGTTTTTATTGGTTGATAAAATATAACTTCAATTTTAAACTATTGTAAAATCTTAGTAATTTTGAGTTTTTAATTGGCATCAAATCTTATAGTTTTCAATTGAGATTCACGAATGATAATCATCTATAATTATGTAGATAAATTAAAGTCGCTTTTCGTGTCTGTTTATGTGACCGCGTTGTTCTTCTAAACTGCGGAACCGATTTTTATGCGGTTTCCACCATCATTTAGAGAATTCATTCTGAAAAGTTCATGTGTTAATAATAACATTAATATTAAACGACATGTAAAATTTCGTACCTACTCATTAAATAAAGAAGTTTAGTCAAGTCGTAAAAACTATGCGAAGCGGATCGCTAAGTGATCTATAAAATACTATTCCACAGACGCCAACGTAACTAGCGGCGGAGCCCCGGCTGGTCCAGGGGCTTTGAATCCACCAACTAGAAGCATTGATGATATTGTGCAATTGTTGAAGAAAGGTAATTTTAACAATCTGTTCTTATTTCCAAATATAATCAAAGTTAAAGTCAAAGCATTTATTTCAATTTAGGCACATAAAAGGCACTTTTGAAAGTCAACATTCGTTTTCAGGACTTTTTAGTTATCACAAACGAATTATTGGTGTTGCCGTATCGTGTACTGTAGATATGAAGCGGAACCTGTCAGATTCGTCTAGTCAAATTGATATATACATACATAAACTCATGCTTTCTTCCAATGGGGGTAGACAGAAACTATAGAACGCCACCAGCTACGAAATTGATATCTCTCTGAATTGACTGAACCGTTGTGTTATTGCCCTATATCCATACTTAATAAAACAATTATAAATAACTACTTATAATACTTAATTCTAAGAGGCTATTTTAAGTTAATATTTTAAGAGGTTTATTTTTTATTTTTCAGCCATCCACGTGGAAAATCGTATGCCAAAAGTAGGAGATGAAAAACTAGAGTGGGTGCAAATAAAGATACCTAAAAGTATGCAATTGTAACTTATGTGTTCTGTGGTTTGTATTAACTTACGTATACCTATTTAATTATAACGTATACCCGCATAATCATCATCTGCCTAGCCTTTTCCCAACCATGTTGGGGTCAGCTTCCAGTCTAACCGGATGCAGCTGAATACCAGTATTTTACATGGAGCGGCTGCCTATCTGACCTCCACGACCCAGTAACTGGGTAATACGATACCCCTTGGTAAGACTGGCAGACCCGCCTAATACACGGTGAAATTGAATTCATCGGCATCCTCTTAAATCTCCAACTGTCATAACGAGACACATTAGAATTTTAATTCTTATCGCCTTCTAAAGGCCAATCGACAGTTGAGCGGTGGGATCATTGTACTCATCATTATGAGCAACTTTTACTATAAGACTCATTCTGAAATCGCGAAAAAAAAAACAGCTTTTGCCTGCATTTTGACGAGCTATGCGAACATATAAATGTAGGAAACAGCTTTTTTTTTTTTTGCGATTTCGGGGCTGCACTCATAGTGAAAGTTGTTCGTAATGATGAGTATGTTTCAAAGTTTCCACTTTAGGGCTCATTCTTAGGGTATTCATTTAGGGCTTCAATTTCACCCTGTATAATTCACAAATATTAATGTGGTGATAAGTCTGGCATACTTACCCTAACACACACATCACGCCTTGTTTCCCGAAAGGGTTGGACTATAGGTACACCTATAGTACACGCACATTCCGCCTACCCCAAATCCCTTTAAAAACCCACAATCTTATTTGTTCTTCCTTGCATGCGACTGGTGAAGTTTTCAAGTACGTCCCGAGCCTCCGATTCTACATGGGAAATTACATCACCTACTTGTACCTAAATTACATTTTGTTATAACTGTTTTTTTTTTGTAAATGAAGAATAGGATCGGCTAAACATCTGACCGCAGGGCAGACAACTTACTAAATAGTACACAAAGAACTTAACCAATCAATTATTTGGTCAGGAACGATAATTTAGATCTGACCTCAACCTCAGAGGCAGCACACAAAAATTAACTAGAACGTTATTTATGATCTTCGTTTTGAGATAATTCTGTACAATATTATTAACTCATCGGAGCTTGCTGACGTTAAATGTGTGCCGTATTCATAGTTTGCTTCATGGTTTTTGGTATGGTATGGTAGGTATGTATTATCTAATTCGTTTTAATAATTTATTAGCTGCCCCGCAGTTTTACCCGCATATCTAAGTCTCGATCCCGTGGGAATATCAGGATAAAATGTATCATTTTCCAGGTCCTGGTCTACCCATGAGCCAAAGGAGATCATTCATTTTGGGTTAAATAATGAAAGTGCCGGCCAAACAAAAAAAACATATATTGTTCACTATTAAAGCAAAATCTGTAGGGCAAAATCCCTGCGCTGTTATACGATTTTGAAAAATACTGTTTTCAGTATGTTTTAGTTAAAATAATTAATAGTAATCTAATTAAAGTAATAGCTTGTAGTAAGAAAACATGAAGAGAAAAACCTACTCTTTCGGAATTTAGCTTTTTTTTTGTCCGGCACTTTCACAATTATAGCCCAAAAATGTATGGACGGTGAATGATGTCCTTTCATCCAAATCCGTTCACCCGTTTTACCGGTGAAGCATAACAAAGAAACAAACTCACTTTCACATTTATAATATTAGGTAGAATTAGGATAAAAGAGGCATCCTTCGGGCAAGCAAGGCGTAAGAAATGTTTATGTGTTGAGTTTCAACTATGAATACTCCCCAAGTTATGCAAGCCTGATGAATAGTTCAGTAAAGCACGGAGCGGGCAGGTGACCTCCGCACCGCTGCAGCGCTGATCTCTATCGCCGCCCCGGACCGAACAGCGCAATTAAACTATTAGCTAAAGGACACTCGCGATGAATACCGCACTTACTGCTTTGTTCTACTAACTATGCGGTAGGTGGAGTTTGTAAGGAATTTTGATTATAATGATAGGATATTTGAGACCTATGCCAATCCCCTTTGGATTGGCATAGGTCTCAAATATCCTATCATTATCATAGTTAAGTATGCTGAGGTGAAATACAATAATTAAATTATCGGCCTACCTCAGGGAATTAATTGTATTGTATCGTTTTAAGTATCAACTGAGCTAAAGACAGAATTGATAATATCTGCTATAGTCCTTTATATAAAAATACTAGGTGCGCCCCGCGGTTTCACCCGCATAAGTCTCGATCCCATGTGAATGTCGGGATAAGAAGTATCTTATGTCCTATTCCAGGTCATGATCTACCTCTGTGCCAAATTTAATCTAAATCCGTTCAGCCGTTTTAGCGTGAAAGCGTAACAAACAAACAAACTCACTTTCGCATTATAGTTAGGATGTTTTCAAAAAACTGGTCATTACCTACAATAATTATGGGATTTATAAACGTTGCTTAAAGTTAAGAGACGTTCAAAAGTCAAAAAGGTATGGTTAAACACTCGCTTATAATTACTTAGCTGTAAGCAACGTTTATAAATATACCCTATGAACTACAGGACTATATTGCGGGAAAGTCCGAATGGGATACTGGGGCCCTTGGCAACAGGCAACGGAAGGAACACGGGTGGGTTTTAGTCAGTAAAAGTCTGACACGCCCTTCCGCTCCGCCCAGAACAGGAGAAGTCACTTGATGATTTCCCACCGTCAAAAAAAAAAGGGCTGTGGATATCGCATGTATATACCTCCTATATATATTGTCTCTGTGACTATGCGGTAGCTACATGGAGCCGCTCTCATTCCACGTCTCAATACCAAAGAAGGGTAATTATGTTGGACAAATGGACCCTTCGTCCACCATGTCAAAATCTTGCTAAATCAATTTTAGAATATTATCACATAATATTACATCACGCCTTATTTCCCCGAAAGGATAGGCAGAGGTGTAAGTACCCATAGTAGGTAGATACACCCACATTTCGGCAATTATGTTTAAGTCCCATGTAATAGGGGGCGAGCCTATTGTCATCAACCGGGCACAAATCCAAACTCAGGGCTGCTACTGAGAAATTCCAGATGGAAAAAACCCAATATTACACTGTCCGACCTGGGAATCGAACCCAGAATAATAACGTCACCAATAAATTCCGTACTGCTTATTCATCTGCTTATGCGGTTAATATCCCCGGGTAACTTTTCCGTAATTAACTGGTCTTCAATAAACGCCTTATGAAATTAATTTAAATAAACACCGCGTTTACTGCGGTTAAACATACCACCTGGTTAGTTCAAAGACAATAAAAAACATGTATTTTAATCGACCCCAGCGTGGGGTCCAGTAATTTTATGCTCGTATTTATACAAACGAGTGACTTTAATGGCTAAGCGCCATAACTGAGACGAAGTAATTAGTCTTAGCACACCTTTAATATTGTTTTTTTATTTTTTTAAGTATTACTAGAAAAATGTGGTCAGGTTTTGCACTCATCAAGCTTTTGCACACGATCATTGGGAATATGCATGTGATTCAAATAAGGGTCAAGTAATTCAAGTCAAGTCAAAAGGTTTTTTATAAACTATATTACTTCAGAATTATGCTTCCATCAATATTTTTGAATAATATTTCTTTTTGAGTATGAAATTATTTTTTTTAAAGTGCCAAAACTTTGTGGGAAATTCAAATACTTGAAAAGCGACGCTATTGGTCAGAGCGGATGTGACGTAATAGTCTATGACAACCATCAAAATGTCAATGTGTTTTGTAGGAGTGTTTGACATTGACTTGACACTTGTTTGTTTGTTGTCATAGACTGTCACGTCACCACACCAAGCGCGCCAAATGGAGGGCGTTTAAATAGCCCGGGTCGGTTGGATATTTTTTACATTTTTTACCCGACTACGGCGAAGAAAAAAGGAGGGTTATGATTTTGACCGGTATGTATGTATGTATGTTCATCTGTTCCCTCATATCTTCTAAACGACTCATCACAATTTGATAAATGAGGTATCGTTGGAAGCGTCTTGATCGTCCGCTAGTTATAGGCTATGTGACATTACATTAAATTATTAAATTATACATAAAATGGCGCCCTCTAGAGGACATAAAGTCATGAACTAAAAAACAAATAGTTTTTAATCATACCATGTTAGGTATCAAATGAAAGGGCTTAATTAGCACATTTCAAAAATATATATATTAAGACCACAAAAATTAAAAAAAAAATTTAAGTCATAAAAACTAAAACCCAACTACGACAAGAAAGTCAATCAACTAAAATGGTATAAACAAGACACCACAGACAGACAAATTAAAAATCCGGAGTCACACGTGTTAGGGCATAAATCGAACAGATTACGTGTGACTCCGGATTTTTTATTTGTCTGAAAGTAAAGTAGGTACTTTACATAGCTTTTTTGCCGTCGATTTTTTTAAAACTATTATTTGGCGATCAGATCATGCATATTCCCTATTGTTTGGAAGTATAGAGATCTCAATAGAGGCCGTATCGCAACGGCAACCGGTGGAGTGAAAGCCAAGATTTTTATTTATAATAAATTACTGTGAACGTGACTGTGTAAACTGTTTTTAGACGGTGAAACTTTTATTGTTGCTCAAGTTTTGGTATGCCACAAGCAATTAAATCACACCGTGTAAATCTGGCTTTACCAAATCCGGATTAACCAATTTAATATATGAAAAATATGCCCAAACGAAAACTGGGGAAAGTTTTAGCTGGTCCCGGTGTTAATGTGTGTTACATATTTGCGGTTATGGGGGTAGGCAGAAACGAAATTCCATAGTTAGAACTATGGATTTTTGTTTCTGCCTACCCCCATGGGAAGAAGCCGTGAGTTTATGTGTATAAAGTTGAATAATATAAAGTTAAAATATATTTTTTTTCACATAATTATTTATAACAAGAATCGAATACCGAATACTCCTCCTATATCGTTGAACCAGTCAGCCTATATTTGACATAGCAACTAACTCTACGAAAACGATTAATCGGTTGCACCTGTCAAATGATCAATCTACTCAGATTATATCTAAAACTTAAGACCTAACCTAGTACCAAATACTATCATTAAATCAATTAAAATACAACAAAACAAATAAGACTTTAAATATTTAATGTGTAACAGAACAATATAGTTAATTAAAGCCTTGGTGTTTCAGAAAAGGTCTTCGCTATTAGCATTGCATATAAATGATAGGTTTACAGGTGCTTTTATTTTATCATTATTAATATTTATACTAATGGATAGATAAATGTATATTTCAATATAATTGGCACCTACTGGTGTTTGGAATGAAATTGGTTATTGTATCTTGATCGTGAATATGATTGGGAGCAAACATTATCATAATTCTAATTTTGTATTCAGTTTGAAGTGTTTCACGGGATGAAACAGAACTCAATAATCTCCTTCGACTTCTATATCTTTATTTCTACTTCAAGGTCCACTTTTTTTTTAGGAAGTGTCATTTCTTTCTGGATTTGCTCGTTGTTGCCTATCGTAGAGGCTGTTTTGCCTGATCTTAGCTTCCACAGCATATTTTTTCTTTCGGTTGGTGTCGGTATTTATTTATGCAAGGCAAACAATCCGACGCCTCACATGGTTGTAAGTCCACCGCCTATGGACATGCAATACCAGAGGCTTCGCAGATGTGTCGCTGTATCCTAGATACAACGCTGAAACATCTGTAGTGCTTGTATAACATTAGCACCCACTCTCTTTTAGCGTGTCAATGGCAATTTATATAGTGTTAGTTAAGAATTTGGCCACGAGTTTGCCACCTTCAGATTCACAGATGACTCCGCCCTGGAGTGTAAATATGGTGCTGTTCCAAAAACAATGGGGCACTTAATAGCGTGTCCTGTCTACACGATGCAGGAGCTAATAGACGCTACTGAAGGTATCCATACCTTTAAAACTGGAACACAGCAACACTGAAATAGGTTACCATTGTACCCGGATGCTACTAACAATTACATTGCACATTCTGCCCGGATTGCTTCTAGCTAGAAGTCCTTATTAAGGCATATCGTAAACCCAAAGTTGCTCTGCATTATTAAATTCCTTAAATATTGTCACCGACGCCGCCTACCATACAATTTTAGTGTACCGCCAACAAATTTATGTAGACAAGAGCAATGAATAATCTGTACAGGAATTAGCATTCCTAAAAAGGTAAACGTATACTTTATAGTAGACGCTGGCTTCAGGACCGGAGCCGCGCGCGTAAATCAGATTGCATGGACAGTACACCATTTCGAACAGTTCGAGGTATCGGCGGGTTCTGGTTAAGGCAGATGGCATTAGAGCCTTTGGAAGTGTATGACGAATTGAGAGTACTATAAGCATCTTTTGGCGTTTGCAAGATGTTGAAATGGGAGCTCCGTTGTGAAACTGTTTCGTCAAATGTATTGAAAATACAAGATAGCGTCATTAGTTACGTTTTGGCCACGCACCAAAAGGTTCTTGGGCTAAACGTCTATTTCATTGAAATAATGGCTACAGGAAGTAAGCAAGGTGATGTGCGTTTCATTTTCTTATGAGAAGCCTCTATAACTAGACTCACACGCGCAATTTATTCTGAAGAGTTAGGAGTAGTGTTTCTTTTCGATTTTGACATATAACCAATATGCAAGTATACAATTAGGTAAATACCAAACTTTTTCGCCATTGTTATTAAACGCAAAAATTACATAATTAGGTAAGTGGCATGCAACTTTAAATTGCTAACTAAACCGTTTTAAACAGCACAGACTACCTTCAATTTCGCATTATAAAATAATAACAGTGGCAGTGCATTCGACCTTAGCGTAAATGCGGCTAGAACCTCGGACAGCGCCCCGGAGCGAAGCAACACCATAACATGCCTGTAATATCAGGAGCTACAATGAACTTTAACATTTCCACATAGGGCCCTGATGGTCCTGACTTTCACCGTAAACGGCCAATTTACGGACGGCTGTCGACCGGGCAGTGTGTTAAGCTAAACTGTCTCAATTAGTGCCCGGATAGATGACCCCGCAATTTCGACAGCAATACCGGCCGAGATTGCAGCCGTTATTAGGTTAAGTGCAATAGGGCGGACGCCGCAATGGATGTTGAGGGAAATTGTAAGCTCTTAACTGTCAATGACTCGACCAAGCGTTGTATGGCGGTAATTGTTTTCGACGTTGCCGTGTTTTAAGTAATTATATGTGTATCTAGACACGCGTTTGATCTTTGGCGATAAGATGGCAAACACTGCTGTGTAATTTGCTAATAGAAGTGGTCTCATTTTGAGCGCTTTCTTGCTGTCTTTCAAATCGAAGTGGGCTTGTACGTTGGTGACGAAAATCCCGCATTTATTTACAGCCAGTTCATGTAAAGAAAGGCCGCCTACTAACCACTCCGCACATATTGAACAATAAAAGGTGATATTACTAGAATCACCACATTTGGAAGTAGTAAATTGGTGACTGCAGTAAGTCAAACATCTTTTTGCAAAGAAGCGAGTTTCGTAATATATTGTGACAACGTATCTAAGAAAGCACAGGGGGCATAAAACAGTCACTTTGGCAGAATCATAATAGGAAAATATTATGAATCATCGTAAAATATCACAAACTGACAATTCATAATATGATCTGCGTGCGATTCTTATTACGAAATAATTCATCTGTTTGACAGTTTTCTATGGAGATTCGTAAAATGGTCCACATAATATGAATTGCTTTTGTGTCAAATTAGAGGAATTGTTAATGACAGCTGGAAATTCAGGAAATGAAATGCTTTTAGAGGAATTGTTAATGTGACCGTTTTACCACAGTAAGCTGTATTTTCTGCCATACGAAAGTACAAAGTAACAGTGAAGCTCTCTTCAATTGCTACAATGATGCAGCTATCTCGATTAGAATAGCTAATCTAAACGAATTGACGGACAACACTAAAGTCAAGGCTTTTTTGTGTCAAAGATGTAATTACAAATCTTTAGCGGTTATCTCGATTGCTTTCGCTGTCCGTGGGGCGTTCTTCTTTTATTTTGTTTTTTTTTCTGAACTGAAATGAAGATGAAAGTGATCGTATGCATTGTAGTTGAAACTATTAGGATTTTATTGTGTTGGTAATCAGATTTCTAATTACTTTTTTCTTATTGTTTCTTGAGTTCGCTCTTCATTTTGATGATGCGTTTGATGCGAATCTTTTTCCAACCTAGTTTTTTTTTTGTGTCTAATTAGGTAGGTATAAAATAGACCAATACGTTATCAGTAGGAAGGAATTTGTATTAATTTGCAAAATCACTCTTGAATGTATAATTTAATTGCAATGAAGTAACGTTCTACTCAATTAACAAAAGCTAGGTTTATGAACATAATTATTTTTATTATTCAATTACCTACTCAATAAAAGATCATAATATTTTAATTTAGTTATTCCATAAAAGCTACATAAACTCATTCTTATTTGCAAAGCTTAAGCCTAGTGGTGGTAATAAATATGTAATATCCTAACTAATATCATAAATGCGAAAGTGAGTTTGTTTGTTTGTTTGATACACTTTCACGCTAAACCTGCTGAACGGATTTGGGTGAAATTTGGCACATTGGTAGACCATCATAACCTGGAGAAGGACATACCTTTCATCCCGATATTCCTACGGGATCTAGACTTAGCGGGTGAAACCGCGGGGCGAAGCTAGTTTAGAATAAATTACAACTGAAATAGATGCGATAATAAAGACCGCACCCATTTGTCGTGCGTACGTGCAGGCCATAGAGTCCAATTATTTTTTATTTTATTCGATCAATGAGATTGAAGTTTGATAAGAAACAAGTTTTGATTACCTACGTTGTGTTTATTACGAATAGATGTTTTATTAAAGTAACAATGTGGTAACCCAGGTGATGCTTTCAAAGGTACTAAAAGCGGTTCCTGCATGGGTCGATATAAAAACGTAATGTTATAAACAAAAGCCTAATGTTTTTATTGCTAAGGAGTTTGTAAGGCGTTTTGTTGTTTCTACCCCATGGGAAAAAAGGTGAGTTTTTCTATGTATGAATGTGTGATATTAATATTAAATTCTGATTATTTTATCGTGCAATATATTCGATTTGTTGCACATAAGAGCTTGAATCATCGAAAGAGCTCGTCTGGGAAATTTCTATAATGTCATTATTTCAATATACCTATTTTTGCCGAGCCGCTGTTTTTAGATGACTGCTGGAAAAATTACCCACACTTGAAATTTTCTAATTTATATCTGTGATTTGCAAATTCCACTTTACAACTGGATTATCAGTCTGTTTGCAAACATACAAAACTATCGACATTGTGTAATGATCTAGTGTTAATAATCTATTGATATAAATTAAACAAAACCCGAGTTTCAAATGAAACTGATCGTGAATCTATAGGGTGCATAGATTAAAATAACAATTACACAGAGGCGTGGCGTTGCGGGCATGATGGAGTCGGTATCACGAGCTCCGGTCGGCGGCGGTGCGACCTCGCTCCTGCGCCCGCGCCTCCGAGGGCTGTCTGATTCACTGGCTTTCCGCGTTGAGGTATATAGATCACGAATGTCATATGTTGAGGCAAAACAGTGGTTTGTTGAATGGAAACATAAAATATTGTTGTTTTAAGAATGGGACTGATACCATGACTCATCTAATGGAAACCATTGAGAGGAGTTTGTTCCTTCTTTGATTAAGAGGGTTTTTTCTGGTAAGAAAAGCCTCTCATTCAATGGGATAAACTGAGACTGGTCTTCAAACCTTTTTAAGAGATTTGTAAAAAATAATGTTCTGATGGTTCTGTGGGTTTAATTCTATTACTTCAGATCTAATTATTATTTTTAATAGGTCGGTCATTGTTCTGGCTTTTTAATAAAAAAACTTCCAATCTTTTACAATCCTAACCAATATTATAAACTAGCTTTCACCCGCGTAAGTCTCGATCGATCGATCTCATCCCGTTCCGATCATCTCGATCCCGTGGGAATATCGGGATAAAAAGTATCCTATGTCCTATTGCAGGTCATGGTAGACCATGACCTGCAATAGGACATAGGATACTTTTTACCCCTGTGCCAAATTTTATCCAAATTCATTCAGCCGTTTTAGCATGAAAGCGTAACAAACAAACAATTCACTTTCGGATTTATAATATTAGTTAGGATGCGAAAGTGAGTTTGTTTGTATTTTTTCGGTAGGCGATTTGCACGAAGTTAATTTATTTATGAGCAAATCGACAACTCCAGAAATACAATTAGACGTTTGGTACATAGACGCTTTGCCCGATTCTGGCGAGATAATTCCCGCGAATAAAAAGCCAAAAAGCGCAAAAAAAAAAACAATCAGAGGCGATTGACAATTCGAAACAAGGCCATTAAAAAAATCGTTTCTCGTTTAACTATTGTGACTTTGATTCGATATATCTAAGTGCACTTGTCTATATTACACAATAATAGCACTTATCTTTAGAAAATCACAAAACTAGTTATTGCTGAGAAACAAAGAGCCGGATTCGATCATTTAAAACGACATTTTAACAGTGCATTTAGTCGAGATTATCTTTGCACTGGTCACTGGTCAGGTGCGGCTGAGTTCGGCCGCAATTATATTATAATTATTTGATTACCTATGCAAATTGTGTGTTTATCTTGTCCAGTTGTTTATATGGACAATAAATAAAGATTATTTGCTTGTAGTCTTGTCTTGTCTTGTCCTATCTTGAGTAAAGTGCGAATAAGTATAATAATAATTAGCCTATAATGTTCCCACTGCTGGGACACAGGCCTCCTCTCGGTGAGAGAGAGTGGGCCGTGATTCAAAACGTGGGTTGGTAGATGTCACATATCTACGAATATTTAAGAAAGAAAGAGAATACGCGGATAATTTGCGGTAAACATAATGCTAATAAAGGACAAATACACGAAAAATAACAAATTGGGGAAAACTATGCATCACATTCACGCAAAACGGCCACCGCTGTATCAATAAAGATTTTCGGTCGCTTAATTACTAACAGCAAAACAGATAGGGTAGGTTATATTTTTTAACCGACTTCTTCAAAAAGGAGGAGGTTCTCAATTCGTCTGTATGTTTTTTTTTTTTTTTTTTTGTATGTTTGTTACGCGATTTCTCCGCCAATTATGAATCGATTTTGATGATTCTTTTTTGTTTGGTAGGTCATGATTCCAAGGTGGTCCCATATAAATTTTATAAACTTTGCTTGCGTAATTTTTGAGTTAGCTTTTTTATTTCGTAAGGGAAAGCAAACAGTAGTACCTATGTTAAGAATATTAAACACAAATAAATTAACAAAAACAATAAACACTACATTTTCTACAGATAAATAATTACAAACTCTTGGCGAACATAATTAATTAATGCGATCACTTAAAGCTTTAGAATCAGTTTAAAAATTGTAGAACGAGGCGATTGTTTATTCTGAGGCAGACTTATTTTGATGGCACCTAAGACATTTGAATAAACTGGGTTGCGGTAAAGTGAACACGTCTTGTTGAAAATAAATAGATAAAATTCAGCATAGCCTTCTATTGACAGCTGCTTCCCTTATATCACGTTATCGTAAGGCTACAGTATCCTACAGTACATACCATACTTCCCCGAATGTAATCCTCACTTCCTAACTAATATTATAAATGCGAAAGATTTATTTACGTCGATGAAATACACTGTAGGTATACAGTGTATTTATTGTTTTTGTTAATTTATTTGAGTTAGCTTCAATATTACGTATTTTTCCCACTTAGTTTATCTAGACGATATTCTGTTTGACTCCTTCACTGTTATTTACGTAGCAGGTAGTGGTATTCGGATTTGTGTGGGGTAGGTACCACAACTAAAAAGTGAAAAATAAAAACTTTTTACAAAAAAATAAACAACCGACTTCCAAAAAAAACACTAAAAAAGTGAAAAATAACTTTAATTTCGGAAGTCGGTGGCAAAAAACGGAAATTGAAAAGCAAAGACACCGACTTCCGAAATTAAAGTTATTTTTCACTTTTTTAGTGTTTTTTGTGGAAGTCGGTTGTTTATTTTTTTGTAAAAAGTTTTTATATTAAGAGTTTTTGCACGCACAGTAACAGGAGAACCGATTTGCTCTCGTTTTAAATAAACCTTGCTTAAAATAATTACCTACTGTTTAAAAGCGGAATCACTGTCGACAATTTTTTCCACGGCTTTTTTGGGTTTAACAACTAATTAACATAAATTCCGAGCATTCATGCTGTCACCCTTTCCGTATTTTAATGGCGGTTGCGGAAGGAGTTGTAGCTGATTTTGGGAGAAACCATTAAATCAGTAGAATGCGATAGCTACTTTGGTTAATTTAATTGTCAACATTGAAATTAAATGACATAACCTAATCATTCTGCTAAGATAACGGAATCACTTTTACACGTCATGTTTTAAGTAAAATAAGCTAGATTGAGTTGTAGTTTCATATCTGACGGTAACTAGCCCTGAGAAGAAAAGACGAAATAAACTCACACACAACACAAACAAAACAAACACATACGCATCTCATTCTCAATCTGTAAAAAAACATCAATTTACCAACATTTTTGACAGATTTCGATTTGAATGTGAACGTTTTTTAAGTAAGAGAATTGGCCCTCAGGTCTCCCTTAAAGTCCAGACATTAAATATCAAAATATGCAAGTTATTTTTATCTGTGCATTTTAATTAGTAAGATATTACAATGTCACCGTTTACGGAGGTCAGTCTGCCCTCAAGCCACGTTGTGAATCAGTCGTTTCTAGGAAAAGGGTATGTAGGTACGTTTAAATACTTAGAAGTGAAGTCTTACTTACGTAGAAGTGCAAAAAAAATCCTTTGTCAGACCAAAGGAATCTTTTCTTGTTTAATTAGCAGTTATGATTTAAAAACCGATTTGAAAGATTTTAGTGTTATTTTTATAGCAAGCCAAGTAAAAAAAATCTTACGTGCTTTTTTTTTTGAACTGAAGTTGCTACATACCTTTTTACCTACTTAATGAGGCTGTGACAACAGAAGCACAGATAGATTATCATCTGTATAATCTTAAAATCTAAAGAATTTCAAGCATGTTCTTTTATGACACATTCACGACTCGACTGAGCTTTTTTCGTGATTACTTAATTTATGAAGAAATATGAACGCAGTGTTTAGGTCCACTCATCACTCATGTAGTAACAATATATTTGGAAAAAATTTAGTCTCAGGTGTAAGAAATCGTGAGATCTTATAAACTTGCTGAAAAATAAATCATTCATTTTCTTACACAGATTCATGGAATGCTCATATTTAACTTAGCATAACATCACGCCTGTATTCCGCGAAGGAACAGGCAGAGGTGTACCTATAGTTCACCCTCATTTCGTCAGTTATATTTAAACTCCAATGTTACAGGGGGCGAGCCTATTGACATCAACTGGTCACAAATCCACACTCCTGGCTGCTACTGAAAAATTCTAAATGAAAAAACCTAATAACACTTTGCTCGACCCGGGAATCGAACCCAGGACCTTCTGCTCAGTAGTAGCGCTTGCGACCACTAGACCAACAAGGCAGACCTTATGTATTTTTAACCGACTTCTCCAAAAAGGAGGAGGTTCTCAATTCGTCTGTATGTTTTTTTTTTTTTTTTGTATATTTGTTACCCGATTTCTCCGCCAATTATGAATCGATTTCGATGATTCTTTTTTGTATGGTAAGTCATGCTTCCGAGGTGGTCCCATATAAATTTTATTAACTTTGCTTGCGTAGTTTTAGAGTTAGCTTCAATATTACCTATTTTTCCCACTTAGTTTATCTAGACGATGTTTTCATTTAGTCCCTCACTGTTATTTACATCAGCTAGTGGTATTCGAATTTGTGTGGGGTAGGTACCACAACTAAAAAGTGAAAAAAAAACTTTTTACAAAAAAAAAACCGACTTCCAAAAATAAACACTCAAAACTGAAAAATAACTTAATTTTCGGAAGTCGGTGGCAAAAAACGAAAATTGTAAAGCAAAGACACCGACTTCCGAAAATAAAGTTATTATGCAGTTTTGAGTGTTTTTTTTGGAAGTCGGTTTTTTTTTTTGTAAAAAGCTTCAAAAAAAGTAGGAGGTTATCAATTCGTCTGTTTTTTTATGTTTGTTACCTCAGAACTTTGGACTGGGTGAACCGATTTTGATGATTCTTTTTTTATTTGAAAGCTGGTGCTTCCCGTGTGGTCCGTGTATATTAACTTTGCTTGCGTAGTTTTTGAGTTAGCTTCAATAATTACGTATTTCTCCCACTTAGTCTATGAAGATGATATTTTATTTGACTCCGTCACTGTTATAATGAGCATAAGATTATCTAGTAGGTATATAACTGTTTTACCATATCTACGCTACACTTCCGCGTTATCCCAGACGAAAACACAATACTCATAACTTCAGTTTACATACAATACTCATAACTAACTGATTACATAAAAGGCTTCCTTGATGCAACATTTAATTTAATTTATATGTTATTCAAACACGTTTGAGGAATGGATAACGTCATTTTTGCGTCGCTTGCGCACGTGCCAGTCGAAGGCTTCGCGGCGACGCCCGTCTATTGGGCGCATTGGTACTGTCGCGGTGGAAATTCTTACGGAATCAATACCTATTTAAAAAAAAAAAAATTATAACAAAATATCTATGTAGTTAATGTGTTCAAGTTTACTTATGTGAAAGTAATGAATGGTTACTGAATCAACTGTAAGGTAACACTTTGACAAATAAAATAATCTTCTTATGTCTTGGATAAGAAGGAAGCATATTTATAATTATTTAACATAAAACAACAATTTTAACACTAGACAGGTGCTAGAGCTTGTTTAGGAGAATCCTGAAAGGGAAAACAACTTGAAAGCAGAAAACGTGTTCAGTTGTACACTCATAACCCCAACCTTCTCAAGCTACATCGACCGGTGTGTGCGCCCACAGGAAGCGAAAATACAATTTATACCCTCCAACCAAACCGTTCTGTTCCCGGCAGTACAACAATAAAACTCTTCAATCGGTGGTAGGTACAGCACGATCGCGATTGTTAATCTGCCTCTCGTTTTCACTCGTGAATGGCCGACAGACGAAGGTCAGTACAAAATTAAAAGTGTTCCAGTATCTGATTACAGGGGCTTATTATGATTTGAGCTAGGCGATACAAAAGCCTCCTGCCTGCTGTGTTTAATATAAATAACGAAATTAAAGTGCATTGTTTGGTCAGGAGGTTTTTAGGTAGGTCTGTTTAGATGATGTATTGATATGGTCTGGTTTATCGATGATTTATGTGTTGCATAAGTACCTTCTCAATGTACACAATATGTTGGCAAGGGGAGGCACGATGTTCAGTAGTGGAGTTCTCTGTGGACGAGTTTAAACCCTGGAGGTTCGTAAGTAATAAGTTGTGTCCTCGTTTGAAGGTAAGATGTGAAGCTAATTTCGCAGAAGCATGGGGCATTTCAGCTTTGTTTGTAAGGTCGGTAACGCGCACCTAGGTAAGTGTCTAAGTAGCAATAAGGTCATCATCATCTGCCTAGCCTTTTCCCAACTATGTTGGGGTCAGCTTCCAGTCTTACCGGATGCAGCTGTGCCAGTATTTTATATGGAGCTACTACCTATCTGACCTCTACAACCCAGTTACTGGGTAACACGATACCCTTTGGTAAGACCGGTTGTCAGACTGTCAGGACAGACAGGGCTTCTTACGACCCGTAACAACTGTCAAAGATCTACAAATGACCAACGGCGAGGAACGGAGGGGTCTTGGTATGTAAAGATGGTCACCCACCCATTGACCAACAGCGGCAAGCTTAGCTTAACCTGATCGATCGACTTGTGCTGCTTTTATTACTTAGCCACAAGCTCCTCGGCAGCACTGAGGCATGTTTGCCAAACTGTAACAGAAAAAGAAGATCGTGAAAAGTAGGAAGAATATAAAACAATCTTAGTTTAAAAATGGAGGGCCAAAAAGAAACTGTAATTAGGAAGCTTCTTCAACATATTGGTGTCAATAAATAAATGCTCCACTGTCCCGCAAATATGTCATGGCATTTTAATATACCGTTTGCCTTCAATGTAAATACTACTATTATACGAAGTTCTCGGAAAAAGGTAATTGTAATTATGTTTCGAAAAAAGTGAACCAGAATCGACTCGCATCTCAGTGAACAAAAACACTGTTACTGCGTTCTCCGTAATGAACAAAAACATCTCTGGTGATCAATTTCGCTATCTTCAAACAGTTTTTGTCATAAATCAATCACCCATTGAAGTTTCACGCGATTATCATTTGACGATTATGATTGAAAAAAGAATTCGGTGCAATTCAATGGTTCGACTGTCATTTGTTCGATTGATGTTTCGGATTTTGTTTTTCGAATATGGAAACTCTAAAAATAATATGTCAAATCTTTTTGGAATACATTTTGAAGGGTAGAAGCAAAAGTTATTTTTACCCGACTACGGCGAAGCAAAAAGGTTTATCATAATGTGTGTTTTATTTGAGCAGAGTAAGCAATTTTCCTTTTTCCTTTCTTTTTGTTTTAGAATATACTAAGCAGTTCAAAGTTTAACGAATAGGCAAACGAAATGTTGTGAGCTCGAAAATTAATATTTGTCGGAAGCAAAAAGTGAAACCAAAACCAAGTCTTCAAAATTCTTTAAAACATCATCAAGCCGTTGCCACAATAACTACTGAGAATCTTAGGTAGGTACCTAATTTCCCGTAAAAAAAAATCTTTGTCATAGCATTTAATAACCTATTCGGAATATGATAGGCAAAATAGATACTTCCGATGGACTTTGAAACTCTTCTTATGAAACATTTTAGATATCTATCTTAGCACTCGATTGGAGTCGCGTCCGTTCGACAGGTGGCTCGAAAGATAAGAAAGAAAGTAGGCTGTGGTAACCATGGTAACTTATCGATTGTTTATTTAGATTGACTATATTGTAGTGCTTTTCCGTTAGATGTCACGTACCCGTTGGTTTATGGTTGTTGGAGTCGGTTGTTTTCCTTCGGAATACCTACATACTAAAAAGAGGTTGGGCCTACCGGTAATGGTAATTGTTTTTGGACTATCATTAAGTCTATTTAATATTTAAGATACAATGGTACCTACAGCCGAGGCGGAAGCAACAGTGCGTTTTTTCATAGTCTGAGAATATTAGTCGTTGGTGTTAGGATTTACAAACGGCGGTAATTTTTGAAAACGCAAATATTCACTAGTCAAATAAGTGTAATTCCATCTAACCAAGGGTACAGTCGTGGCGAGGCAACATGAGGCGAGTCGCTGCGCAGTAAAAAAATCACGAATTTGACGCGTACTATAGAGTTATTAAGACAATAATTACACTTATCTTGCACATGACGCGAATTTCAATTAAAAAATCCATCGCCTTTTTGACTGCAGACAATGATTTACCTACAATTTCGTGAACAAAATATTCCAATATACTATTTGGTGGTGATGAAACTTGCATCGAAAGCTTGCTAGACAGTGCGTCAACCAATATGAAAGTAATTTGTTTTTTCACCAGACCGTAACGACTAGTACAGTCAGTGCAAGCATTGTTCAATCTCAACATTTAATTGGTAAATAAAAAAAACATTAAAAAAATAGGACATTACCTCTGCCAAACTGCAAAGTGCTATAGCAAACAAAAAAAAAGAAAAGTTGGAAGTATTCTATTTAATTAGATTCTTAAGTTTAAAAAAAAAAGGTAACTATCTTATTTGTTCCAAAAACAAAAGATTTGTGGTCTGTATTGATAATAAATTAGTACAAATAATTCATATTTTATTTCTGTTTTAGTACCTATAATAAAAATATAACTACCCTCAAATGTTTTGACTTTTGACCAGCCGAGCTCATAGCGCGTCAGTTTTGATCATCGTTGATCGTTTGTGCGCCGACTCAAAATTAGTACTTTACAAGCTTACTTAGATTAAAAAGTTTATTTTTATTTATTCTGTTTCTTTTTTCGTGGGTAAATTTTTTTGTGTACCTATTTTCGGTTATTGCGTCCATTTGGATTGTGGACCGCATAGTTTTTACGGTTGCGCATAACCTCCTGTGGTGTACCTAATACATTGAAATATAAGTGTTCGATGATTCGCAGTGACAAAAACCGTTGACACCACCATCACATTTTTTAAATTGATCGTCAGAAACATTCTCATGTGAATTTCTGGCGCAGACTGTACAAAATAAATGTGTACCTACTTACTGCAATATTTTTACATCAACAAATTCTATTCGCAATTTCTACAAAGTCTATTGTCTATGTTATGAAACTGTCGTTGTTCGATTCAATCATGAAGTTGTTGATTTGTGTTTAAAAATATATAATATGCAATTACCTATTTTTCCTGTGATTGTAAATCTCTGTTTTCCTAAGTATCATAACTTAGATAATACAAATGCAATGCAAAGGTTCTAAATTCTTTATTATTCATACATAGGTAATTGCAACATGATATGTAGGTAGGTATATCTACCCAAAATGTTGTTTTTAATCTTATTTTGATTGTGAGAATCTTCTCAGAATCGATATTTTCTTACGTTTAACTTTCTTCAACAGCAAGATATATTCTCTAAAAACAAAACACAACATTTCACAGACTGTGACACAATCCTTATTACCCCATTTCTGCAGCAAACGCTACTTCATGTTCAACATACATCCTATTCTTCCTGACCATTCAACATCCATCACCCGACTTCCTTACACCAGCATCGTGACGTGTCGGTTATCTAGCGGCGCTGCGCGAGCGCACAATTTGTGAGGCTCGAGCGCGCGCCCTGATAACGCGCCTGAATAATACATTCGCTCTCGTTCGTTTGTTCGTCCATACGGATTAGAGATTCTACTGCTCTAGATTAGACTTTTTAATTGTTACACTACCAGTAGTGTACAAATATGACACTCATTACTCCAGAGTAGAGTTTTCTTCGGTGACTGTCTCTGGCGATGGACATTTACCTGATTGAATTGTCTGGATTTGTAGTTTCCGGCTAAGTGAGACGGCTCTTCTTCTCTTGGGGGCAAAGATAAATATTGAAAAATGAATTTTAGACAATAGGTAGTATACCAAAATGATTGATTGATGTACCTATGCTGCAAGAATTTTATTTAAATATGTTAGTATAGATACTTGTATGAGCTAGGTATTCATCAAATACAATCAATAAAAAAAAAACGCCAAAAAATTAAAACTATAAAACATTTCAGCAGCTTTGTAAATTATTAGCTCTTGATCTCGGCTTCCGCCCGCGTGGAGGTCGGAGAAAAAAACTTATAAAAACCTTCTCCATGAAAAAATACATTATGTACCTACTTTCATGGTGTTCGGTCAAACGGTAGCTAGTTGGAGTTTATCAATCTCTTAAATACCAATATCCCTTTTTATTTTATAGATAAAACAAAATTCCTAGTATCTTTGCTAAGTAATGTGATATAATTAACAAATGCTTCTTCTCTCCTAACTCACGTATTTTGCTGTGCCCGACGGGTCCTTAAGATCAAATTATAAGTTTACCACCAAAGAATACCTACATGTGGAATGCAATAAAGTATTGAGTATTGACTAAAGCTTTTAAGATAGCAACAAGGCTCAGATGACAATAAGTACCTACGCAAAAATAATTGTAAGTAACCGATATAAAGGTGCTGACTTCATCACTTACGAGAAACTTGCATATTCATGAGAAGCTTCGAGGAAGGCCAAGGAAGCTTTCAAAGTGTCGCCAATTAACACTAAAATGGTGATTTTTCTAGAACACTTACGTGCGAATGTAATCCATTTCCATATCCATCAGTTACTGATGTACACAAGTCTATCCAAATATGGACATTACTCACAGTACAACAAACTAGAAGTGATTTGTAAGTAATACTATAATTGGATTCATTAAGAACACCCGACATCACAGAAAGTAACATCGGGAAATAGACTTTGACTTAATCAAGCTATGGTATATTATTGCATGGGCCTGTTTAGTACACAGAGTATGTAAACTAACCATTAGCAACTTAGGGAGAACAGCTTAAAGTCAATAGTAGTATGTATTAGGAATGAACTGATGCTTGTGTTTTTTCAAACCACGCTTGACTTAATGGTCCGGGATCTAGAAAAACTTGCTTTGTCAATATTAGGAAGTAATTAAGGCGCCTTTGACAGTCCTATTAAATTGTCTGATGGTCTTTGTGAGGCAGTCGATGCGTCAATTTATTTTTTTGTCTAAAGTTGGACGCACAATGAAAACATTATTGGGTTCTGTTTGGAAAATTACAAATTAAACGCGTTCTATTAATTTTTTATCTCGTTGTTTATTTTTATGGTTTATAATAGTATTATTGTGGCATTTTAATAATTGATTACTAACATAGTTTTTAGTGTAACATAAATAAGGATCACTGTGTCTGATATATAATTAAATGAAATTTATTGCTGGCATGGTCATTGGTCGAGCTATTTTCTTCTTTATGTAAGGGTATTTCCCACACATTGTTTTTAACAGATTTGATCGTCTCGTTTCTGCACGAATCAGTGACGTACTTCATGTCAGTGTCACACCTACTGCAATAATCAATAACAATATCGATTATTATGATGTGTAGGTTTTAGATCAACCCATATAGGATATAGACCAGTTTTAATGTAGGCTGAAAGGAATTTCACGACCAACATACACCTACAATTATTTTTCTTAAAAAGTTGAACCATTAATTTGCTACCTACTGTAAACTGTAGTACATTACGAACTTGTACTATGGTTTTCTTCAATTAAAACTTTCCCTGCATGATATTGCTCATTGCCAGTTTTCAGTTTTCCAAGTTACGTTATTTGGGAAGAATTTGGTGCAAACAAAGATATACCTACTAATTTTATAAATTACATAACAAGGGTATATTTTGCAAACCAACTGCACCCACAACCAAATCTTCATTCTAACCGGATGCAGCTGAATACAATGTTTTACATGGAGCGACTACCTATCTGACCTCCACAACCCAGTAAATGGGTAACACGATACCTCTTGGTAAGACTGGTTGTCAGACTTTGGGTTTTTGACTACCTGTAACGACTGCCATCGCTGCCAGATCTACGAATGACACCGGAGCTAACTTAACGGATCAAATCAAATTAAAAGTCATTTATTCAAACTAGGCTGAGAATCAGCACTTTTCGAACGTTAAAATTACATAAGACAGTCCCCCAAAAACGCCCACCCTTCCCCACTTCCTAGTGCTTTAGCTGGGTAGAAGAAGTGGCGCAACAAACTCCCCTGCAGCATGCTGTCTGTTTATTTAGCGAAAAAAATGGGGGAGGGGTCATATGTAAGGGATGGTCACTCATCCACGAAATATTATTTAGCCATGAGCCCCTCTTTCGAAATCTCCTCATAATTTCCAATAAGTAAGAACAACTAAACAACGTACATTATACTTTCTATACACCAAATGATTGCTAATTGATGACGTAGTGTAAATAAACGACCACCACAAGAACAATATTGACATAACATTAGATAATGATACTTTGTACATATCCTTTTGGTCATTAATCATGATCATTAGTTCGCGGTTGCAAGCGTTTGATCATTTAGGTATATTAATAGATACGTGATTATGAACTGTCAATAGCTCTATGAAAAACTGAATTCAGTTGTGAAGGTTTAACATTGCAAATTCGCTGTACACACCTACTTGACTACGAATATTGTATTAACAATTTGTTTATGTTTTATCAATCTACCTAGCCTTTTCCCATTTATGTTGGGATCGGCTTCAAGTCTAATAACCTGATGCAGCCGAATACCAGTATTTTACATGGAGCGAATGCATAACTGACTTCCATAATCCAGTAACTGGGTAATACGATACCCTTTGGTAAGACTGGTTGTCAGACTTTCGGGCTTCTGACGACCCGTAACGACTGTCAAAGATCCACGGAAGACAGCCGAGACCAACGGCTTAACGTGCTTTCCGAAGCACGGAGGAATCTCGGTATGTGAAGAAGGTCACACATCCATGGACCAACCCCGGCAAGCGTAGCTTAACCTGTTGGATCGGCCCGTTTGACTGTTATTAAGTACTTAGCCTCAAGCTCAACTCAATCTTTTTTTTTCTATTTTTTATATATTAGGTCTTTACCTATGAAATTGCCGTTCTGCAGTACTGGCCATTTCAAATCAAAATAATTTTTGTTTGGCTAAGAATTCTAATTTCAAATTAATTTTATTTTAAAAACATGTTTTTTTTTTTCCAAAAGTAGTCATTTCTTTATTGATTACTGTTACATTTTCATCGCATTTCAATCTTTTTCGTCACCATGGATACGTTAAAAATTCGAGTAATTATGGAATATGAGTAGGTACCGTCGTGGCAGCAACGCGGCACAAGCGGCACGCAACATCAACGACGTTTACGGAGCTAACACTACAAACCAACGCACCACCTGTTATTGGTTTGCTCGCTTCCGTTCTGGAAATTTCGACCTGAAAAATGAACCTCGCGGTCGTCCGAAGACTTTGGTCGACAATGACGAATTAAAGGCGATTGTGGAAGCTGATGATACACAATCTACGGCTGAATTAGCAGCAGCTTTCGACGTTAGCGTCAAAACAATATTGGTCCATTTGCGTCAAATTGGCAAGGTAAAAAAGCTTGACAAATGGGTGCCCCACGAACTCAATGATCGCCAGCGCGAAGTACGCGTCGAGACGTGCCTTGCACTGCTCAACAGACACACAAATTAAGGAATTTTGAACCGCATTGTTACCTGCGATGAAAAATGGATTCTGTTTGATAACCGCAAGCGCTCAGCAAGTTGGTTGGATCCTGGTTCAGCTCCTAAACAATGCCCTAAACGAAAACTTACCCCTAGAAAAGTGATGGTCACTGCTTGGTGGTCTAGCGCCGGTGTGATTCATCACAGCTTCTTACCAAACGGGGTGAGCTACTGCAGATGTGTACTGTGAAGAACTGAACACAATGATGGAGAAGCTGGCGCATCTCCAACCAGCATTGGTCAATCGCTCGTCTCCGCTGCTCCTGCACGACAACGCGCGACCTCATACTGCACAGCAGACGGTCTCCAAGTTGCAAGAACTGGGGTTTGATGCTCTCCGTCATCCGCCCTACTCACCAGACCTTGCGCCTACAGACTACTACTTTTTCCAGAATTTGGATAACTTCTTGGCGGGAAAAAAATTCAATACCCGAGAGGCAGTACAAAATGCCTTTGAAGAATTTGTTGCCTCCCGTCCAGCTGATTTCTTTAAGAAGGGCATCAATAAACTGCCACTGCGATGGCAAAGATGCATTGATTGCATGGGTGATTACTTCGATTAATACAAATAAAAAATTCATGAAAAAATTCGTTTAAATTTTTCCATACAAAACTGCAATTTCATAGGTAAAGACCTATTATTAAGGAAAATTTCCCACACGTCAACTTCACCTAAAAAATGTTGATAAGGAAACCCTAATTTCCATGATTAGGTACCGTTACGTTACTAGCCCCATGGATTAGGCGGCGGGCGTATTACGACCGGACCCGGCTCTGGCACTGAAACTTTGCTAATATAACTCAAAAACTCATGGAACTTAAAGTCCAGAAAAAGAACAGGCTCGGCAGTCGCATAAATTACGATCACTAGACCTGAGGATTTTTCTCCGAAGTTGGTCAGATTAACAGAAAGAGTAATATACACAAAACGAATCACAGTTTCAAAACAGTACAGTTACAATCAACAGTTATCGAAAAAATCAAGTGTTGACACGTGTAATTACTACACTTATAAAGAAAAATGATTTATTTATAATTTTACACTGCAATTTTTCTTATGCAACCTGCATCAAGAATCGTAAAACGTCTCGCTTTCATGGCCAACATTCATATCAACGTCCTTTTGTATAAAACGTACGCAGAATTACACAATTTTTTAATCAAAATACCGAGAAACCACACCATCACGTCATTCATCGCACAAATAGATTCGATCACATAAATCGATATATTTTTTATATCGATAACTATTACACAATTGTTACGTGCAAAACAGTAATTACTTACGACCAATCGCCTTCCGTGTACCGGTGGACAATGAAACCGATATTCGATCGAAAACGTTTCGTTATCGCACTATGTAGATCTCGGTCAATCTCTTTTTTTGTTACACAAACACGCAATTTGATGATTTTATTTTACGCGTCAATTTTGTTACATTATTTATTACGGGGAAACTGTATTATTTTGTTTTGTCACGAAGAAAACGTTGCGTCTCAATCGATTTCGGTTGGTTTGCGTTGTGAAAGTGTAACCCCCGAATACTCAAACGACACTACCATAAGACGTTTTTTTTTTTCAGTCACTACACTAAAAGACTTGACGCCGACTTTTTGTGATGCGTTTGAGAATTCGGCCATTACTTTGAAGTTTAAAGAAGCGGTGGCTGATGAAACATGTTGCAAAAGTTCGTCATAGAAAAATGAGCAAATTCCTATGATTATGTTAGCAGCAGTAAAGAATGTTAAGTAATCATTGTAGATCTAATAAAATTACGTCTCAATTATCCGGTCTGGAACCCACGCGAAATATACTGCATTGCATATTAAGTATTTTACCAACTATATCTAGTCAATACTTTATTGTTTAACGAAACGTTAAAAAGAAACACAAAATTAATTGTTTTCTACTCTTATAATAATTAAATTAATATTCATGCTCTAGAGGAAACAACCGCATAATAGTTCCCTTTTCAAGATTTTAAAGCCTACAAGCAAACAGTAAATTGACCACTAATAGATTTCTTTGAAATGTATTAATAATTACTTTGAAAAGTTTCCGCTAAAAGCTTAAAATTTTCCTTGTCTGCGGTGTAAACTTAGTCCTACAATATTTTTAAGGACGAAGAATGGTAGCTTATGAACTGCATATTTTTCAATTAAAAGAACTAATTAACTCAATCATATATAAACATTTCTGTGTTCAAAAATCTGGACAAAATAAAACAAGTTTTTGTATCTTTTTTATGATCGCCACTGTTGAAAGTTAATACATACATCAAATTGTGTTTCATGCTGATAAATATGATATTTCCGGAGCAGAGATAAGCTAAAACAAAAGAAATCGATACTCTGTCATCTGCGGAATGAATTGTGTTTACTTTCTGTGCGTTCTCGGGCTAGGGTTGTCAAAGACTTTGATTAAAAAACATTTTTATTTTGCATAAAAAAAGGTATTTTTAATATGATTGAATTCAGTTTTTATTTAATTCAACGACTAAAGTAAAGTTAAAAGTTTAAAAAATATCTTTCCCTCTTTTTGTCATTAAATCTTTTAATGCCCGTGTTATTTTTTTCGGCAGCTAAGTAAGTTTTTATACACGTTCTTAAAATTAATAACGAAATTTAATAGCGACCGTGAGTTACGACCTAACGTGAGTCATTTCTACCCTTGCATAACTCATTACTGTGCTTTCCGCTTGCAGTTTGAATTAATTTCTGCCGGCTATAATTATTTACAATACAATAAAGATCTAACCATTTTAATATCAATTAGTTAGTCTTGAGACACAATAATAAAATAAGGACAAAAACAGAAAACCTAATGAAAATGTAGAAAGAGTGTTTCTCTCAATTTTATTTGCCCAACCGGAAACTTCAGTTTACCTTCCATTATTTTTCATTAACCGTCAACCCTTGCTAAAGTACACTCGCGTTCAAAATCAGTGGTGGTAGGCATGAATGATCGCCCGTGTATCGAATCGGAGGTACTATCGGTTGCACAAGTCATAAGTAATAGTAATTACAACAGATGGCCATTGTTCGCGGTGACCGATCGGCCTCAGCGTCATTACGACCTTCGGGCGTCGCAGGCGCACGATTTTTGACCATTACTCTGTATTCATTTGAGAGGTTAATACCTCTCTGAAGTAGAAATACCTTTTTTCTCAGGTGTATCCTATAAATTTATGGAATGCATGACTTTAAAATACAACGCTAATAGGAATGTAGGTAATATGCAAATCCCATTAAAAAAATGATATTAACTAGAGTTTTTTTATACCAAAGTTTTCTCCCAAACATAGTATTGGTATGTTAGTAACTAAGGATTTCATAATATTTATTTCATTGAAAAACATTCATTAATGCACCTTTATTTTTACCCCAACGAATAATACATTTTACAGACTTATAAAAGTAAACACGTGGTATCAACAACTCTATACAAACCAGCGCGCGCGCACGCCACGATTGGTCCACTTGATATTGACACTCATTAGTCTATTTATTACGCTGTAGATTAGTTATCTTAAACAATATTGCCTCTGTTAATAACGCGATGTGGTTACATGTACAAAATAATGCAATGCCATCAGTAAAGGTGATATGTCGGGTTAGTTCCGGCATTGTTAAAGCTGGGTCTATTTTACGGCTCGCCACTGTAATGAGCCAATAGAATGGCACCTGTACTTCTTACTGTTGCCACGAACAAGTGATTACATTCTATTGGTGCTATAAAACATTTGAGTGGGTGAGTGGGTAGGTACTTAAAAAGAGTTGTATAAACTCATCCTACGGAGAACTCGTAGTTTCTCGATTCATTGCAATCTGAGTAAGAAGTTTTTTGAATTGGAGAATGAATTATTGAAATGGCATAAGGGTAGGCAGAGAAAGCGAAAATTAATTGGTACGTTGGTTGTACAATCGACAAAGAAAACCCGGACGGTGCAATAATTTGAACATTATTCATTTTTAATTTTTAGGTATTTCATGTCTCGCCATATTCCACAATCAGGAAAGCTGCTGAAAGCTACTGAAGATTAACTTGTAGCCAAATTCTGAGCTGACTCTTTATAAATTACCATCGACCCGCTTAGAAGGTGGCCCAGTGGTAACGGCCACGACTCACGAGTTGTAGGTCGTAGGTTCGAACCCTGACAGGAGCTTTACTTTGTGTAAATTATTTCATCGCCACTGCTATCAAAACGGTGAAGGACCACAAACCCGCACTGGGCCCGCTCCCTCTCACAGAGAGGAGGCCTATGTCCCAGCAGTGGGAACACTATAGGCTGATTATGCATATTCTAATGCCGCTAAGAAGAATTGACCCACATTACGCCAGCTATGCCAAACTCCCATGTAGGTAATAAGGGGCGATCCTATAAATAAATAATTCAATTTCTTGATTACAAGACATCCTGTATACTTATCATCAAACAAGATCGTAATCTAGTCTTCCTTCGGAAGGTAAGCAGTGTTGTACCAGTATTACCTAAAACGTTATTTTATATCTAATTTAGCATTTTATTTAGCAACGATCCGTATCAGTAAATTCCGATTAATATCGGAATTCTAAATGAAGCTCTATTTCAAAATGCTCGCATCGAGTTATAAGTCACACATGTCAATTAGCTATCGAAGTATTTAGAATATTTTTGCAATTTAAAATATTCCTTGATACAGGAAATTCCGGAGATAATGAGAAATATATTATCAAATATGGTGTATATACGTCGATGACGATTTATGATAGCTTTATACATATAAATTAAATTAAGACTTATGAAAGTTATGAATTAATCGCTCGCTTTATGACGCTGTTGATTAATGTCGCTCAAGGCAGTGCCCAAATTAAATAACTATTTTATTAATCAAATCAGCATATAAGTATCAATCAAATCAACAACTGAACAGTTGTCAAAATTATATATATAAGGTGGAGACGACAATACGACAAAAAAAAACTCCGTATATCTTATGACGTTCTCGGTCTACATACAAAAAAATAATCAAATATATGCAATAGTTTAGTTACGATAGCTAGTCAAAGATCGGCAAACCCCATAGTCGGCCCATCACTACTATTTAGTTTGTTTGAAAAAATTACTCTTTTAATTTCGATGTTAGGATTTATTTGATAGTTCCAAAATACTCTTATGCATTAGTATTGCCAGTGTTTTCATTGGTTGTGCGTTGTTTTATAGACTACATTTTCATAGAATTTCGTTTCACATAATTTTTTTCTCATATTATCATTTCATAGAATAATTAATACGCAGAATATTTACGCAGAATATTTAATGATTGATTTTTGTTACAAAGAAAATTTAATGTTTATTTATTCATATCATAGAATGACAAATCAAATTTAATATTCTTTATCCTCATATTGTTTACTTTATATAAAACATATTACCAAGAAAAACATTTCATCGAGTGTCACATTCTAAACATTTCAATTTATACCTTTGACAAAATGCTCATGTACCCTCTTATAAAATAACAACACCGCGTCCACTGTAAGAAGCATGCAAACAAGCATACACCATGCATTTAGCATGAATGCAGCATGCAAGGAAGCATGCAGCATTCAAGCGAGCATGCAAGCAAGCATGCAGCATACAAGCGAGCATGCAACATGCAGCAGGTATGGTTTCTGTCACGGCTCAGGCGCTGCGGGGCTCCGGCGGTCCCACGCGAGCTTATCGTCGCAGATGGTTTAACGCTCACCACTGCAGATTCGTATTGCTCTTCCTCAGCCGCGGCGGCGAGCGGTACAACCACCTGCTCTTCAACTCGCGGGACGCCTCGCCCCTCCGCGCCTACGCGATTTTAAATTACACTCTAGGGGTAGGGCATACAAGACTACGTGGAGTCGGATTTACAGCGGTTCGTTTGTGGCACTAAATCCTCATTTATAGAAAATGTTAATGTTGTAACAATTTTATTATAAATGAACATTCGGAATAATACACATTATGAAACAACAATACTTAGGAAATATGACTTTAGTTCATACAAAATTAGGAGATTGAATTATTATAATACTCAATATTATAACAGAATAGTTTTAGAAGTACCTAAAGATTTTTGAACATTATGGTTACTGAGGTTTATACCAAACGTGTTCTGGATTTTCGGACAAACAATATTCGAAAAAAAAATTCTATTGTTTGAAAAAATTGTTAAATATAAAAATGTCATTATAAAATTCATTGAATTGTGCTTCTGTGAAATATGTTTCATTCAAGTAAATAGTCGTTAAAACAATAATATTCGAAATAATAATACAAGGACCAAATATTATATGAAACATTTTATGCGAAACGAAATTCTATGAAATTTCTGTCTGCGAAACAAGGGAACACCGTTTTCATTTATTGTTGTATTGTCGTCTCCACATTGTATAGTCCTCCAGACCGTATTTCGGCCATGGCGGTCAATCTCAACGGAGACTAGCGTCGGCGCGGGAGATATTATACAGGTGCACTCTCTCCTACCTCACAAAAAAAAAAAAAAAAAATTAGGTATACACTAAAACTACCTAATCAAGATCAAACCCTTACAATTTAAAATAATGTGGGCCTAAGATTATTACAGTTCTTTTTCAAGAACAAATGACATCACATGTGGATAAAACTTAAAATAACATAAATCATAACATCATGCCTTATTTCCCCGAAGGTTTGGGCAGACTTGTACTATAGTACCTTCACCCACATTTTGCCAGTTTTGTTTAAGTCACATACAATAGGCCCCTCTATTACATGGGACTTACAAGCATAGCCTCCAGCCATCAACCGGGCACAAATCCAGACTCTCCGTGGGCTGCTACTGAAAATTTCCAGATAGAAAAACCAATAACACTTTGCCCGACCTGGGAATTGCGACCAACCGAGTCAAGTTTATAATAAAATCAATATAATATGGTAATATAATGTGATAAATAAATTCAATATACACAGACATAGGTGCAAATTAATGTTTGTCATAAATATTTGATGTATGTACCTGCGCAAGAGTTATTATCAAAGCCATCAAGCTGTCACATTAATAATAACCTGAACCTGTGCTGTATTGAACTTTAAAAGTCCATCCACTTTGCACGAATAATTAATACCTACATATGCAAGTAGCATTTGCAGTGTTTAAAGCTCCGGTTTTCATACATAAAAGTACAGAAAGCTTAAGGAGCTTTAACAATAATGGCTGCTGGGCTAAAATCGTCTGCATGAAATGTCTGAACGGATGACCAGCAACGTGCGTAAGATTCTTGCTTTTGTCAAAGTCAAAGTCAAATAATTTATTCAAATAGGCTACCAGACGGGCCGCGCGCGTGCCAAAACTTACCGGTTTTAATTAGAAAGTCCTTGACGAATTAAAGGCACTTTTGAACGTCAAGTTTACAAAAAAAAATATAATTGATTCTAATCGCCCCTTCCAAAAGGTAGTTTTCGTTTTGATGAAGAATGGGCAAGAAACTTCACCGTTACTCATTTTAAATGTTGTTTATATTTTGTCAACATTATTTATATCGTTATTTTGATAAGTCTAACATAATTATATTCATCGATCGGAAAAGTTGGAAGGGGTTCATGGCTAAGTAATAACAGCCGCAATGTTCGATCCATTGGGTTAAGCTACGATTGCCGAGGTTGGTCCGTGGATGGGTAACCTCCTCTGGAGACTCCTCCGTGCTTCGGAAAGCACGTTAAGCAGTTGGTCCCGGCTGTCATTCGTGGATCTTTGACAGTCGTTACGGGTCGTCAGAAGCCTGAAAGTCTGACAACCAGTCTTACCAAGGGGTATCGTACTACCCGGTTACTGGGCTGTGGAGGTCAGATAGGCAGTAGCTCCATGTAAAATACCGGTAATCAACTATATTTGGTTAAACTGGAAACCGATCCTAACATAGTTGGGAAAAGGCTAGGCAGATTTGATCGGAAAAGTTAGAAAATCGATCGCCTTCTACAAAACAAATCAGAACTGTCAAAATTTATTGTAATACATGTAGGTACGGTAGGTACAAAAAGGACACTCAAATTTCACTGGTTATGTCCAATTGCCCATGTCCCATTAATACCCTGAACTTAGGTAGGAGAGCTTACGTATTGATCAAAATTCATAAAATCACGTCTATAATCTCCAAAGGGTGTGCCTGTAGTACCACCAAATTTTGCCAGTTATGTTTAAGTCCCATGTAATAGGGGGCGAGCCTATTGCCATCAACCGTGCACAAATCCAGACTCCGGGCTCATACTGAATAATTCATAATAAAAACCAATATCATTTTGCCCGACCAGAGGTCCTAGACAAGTGACAATCGCTTCGAAAGCGTTTCGTATTTCTACATCAATTTTCAACAGGATTGACATAAGCTTTTCTATAGCGTACGTCAGTCCTATACATTTTTGCCTTTTCCATCATCGTTATCGATGATAGAATGTCACTTTGTCTAGGGTCTCTGGGAATCGAACCTAGGACCTCATGCTCAACAGTAGCACAGTAGCACTTGCGACCACTAGACCAACGAGCCAACATGAAAATTAGTGATCAAATAATAACCGCTCTAAATAATAAATAGGAATGACTCAACTGCGTCTTAAGCCAGCGATCAGTTATTACTTATTTATAACAATTACGATCCATAAACATGGCCGATAATCACCTGATTGGTTATTGCTGAAGACCTTGAGTTCCTTCTGGAGTTATACTTTACTAGCTTTTGCCCAAGGCTTCGCCCGCGTGGGGGTCAGAATTATCCTACCGTAACGTACTACTGGGATAAAAAGGTATGGTATGCAGGTGTCTTACCCAGATCAAGATCTACCTATGGGCCAAATTGAATCGAAAACCCTTCAGCAGTTAAGGTAATAGATAGACAGACAGCGTTACTTTAGTTCAGTTATGGATTAATCAGCGGATCAGCGGATCTTTCCTTATATTATTATGGTTAAGCTCATTGTGGCCTTGCACCTGCAACAGTTAATTTATATTAATTACCAGTTCTTTGTTCTCGCGTGACCTCGAATCCGCAAATGTAGGGTAGGATGCCCTCAGATTACATGGAGCGATGATCTTTGTAGGGTGACTGGAAGCATATGATGAGAGTAACCTAGTGTCGACTTAGATGGCGTGAAATTGGCGATGCTATAGTTTGACGATGATAAACTCGTGTCTGTTTCAATCACAACGAGAATGTCTGTTAAATTAACTGCATCGTAGTTACATGTGCTTTATCGTTTGTGCCACAGAGGAATAAGTAAATGAAGTTCTTCCTTAGAAACCAGACGATTATTTTAATTGGCCATGTTTGTCGAAGGACGGATGGCCAGTAGAGCAGACGACTCCTAGAGTGGAGACCACGTATCGGCAAGCGTAGTGTGGGGCGCCCCCAAGCTAGATGAACCGATGACCTTAAAAAGTTGGCTGGGACAGACTGTATGCGGAAGGCGGAGGATAGGGTACTGTGGCGCAGCCTGGGAGAGGCCTATGTCCAGCAGTGGACTGCGATAGGCTGACTTGATTGAATCTGTGAGTTTATTTGAGAAATAATCCTTTTCTACTTAGCATTGGCAAACTACAAGTTGCAGGCTGAGTCAATGAATGGTAGGAGTGGAAAAAAAAAAAAAAAAGCAGTAGCGGAGATAATTTGTATTGTTTCCGTTGATGTATACAAAATATTGTAAAACATGTTTTAAAAGAGTAACGGTGGAGTTTCTTGCCCATTCTTCTCCATACGAAAACCACCTTTTGGAAGGGGCAACTAGAATCAGTTCTATTTCTTTGTTTTTGACATTCAAAAGTGCCTTTAATGTGCCTATTTGAAATAAATTTGACTTTGACTTTGACTTTGTTGTCACTCCATTTACTCGCCACTCTGTGTCACATACCATAAACGCCATCTTTATTATTACGTTCGGTTTGCGGAAGCTTTAGCTGATGCTAGGGTATCATACAGATTTATGTGATGCAAAACATGTCCAATAGCAAATTAATATGGAAATTATAGAGATCATGAATTCTAGTATATTTGCATTATGTATGAAGTCGTCACATTAAAGGAAATTCTAAGCAAGATGATTGTCGGCTAATGTTTCTTTACATGTCTGATTACAATACTGAACTGGGGAAAATATACGCTGTTAGTTGCGTGTATCATGATCATAATTATGGAGTATATCCACGCGATATCAAACTGCTTAGAATATAGTAACTAAGTAGGTACAGACTGAGAGATTTGTATTGTTCAAATTTTAATTTTTTCAAAAGTATTATTATTAGTGTTAGGGCTGGCTTCCCTCTTTCATGATGAGTTCACATTTTAAGAACACTATGTTCTTCTGAAAGGCAATATGCATGTAATTATTTTTCCACTAAATCAATAAACAGTATTTTAAACCCAAGAAAAGTATTAAAAATTAAATCCAACAACTGCTTGTTGCTCAAGAAAACTATGAAACTCCAACCATTTTCTACTATTGTCGGGCATCATGTGACGTCATAATTACCATGATACTGCTTTGTTTACAACTGTTTTTTTGCCCCAAATCTTAGAAATTACATACATTTTTGTGTTTTATTCAAGCAGAAATCGCACTTACCTACTTACCCTCTTGAAATTTCAAGTACTTTGCAAAGATTAGATATTTATTCACGTAGTTTTTTACGTTACTTCCGGCATTGTCGAAGGCGACGCAAACTCGGAGGTTGCGTTCCGTTCCACGAAAAAAAATAAAAAAATGTAAAAAAAACTACTAATTTATTTCTTGACTATTATAAAATAATATTAATATTATGTTGAAATAATGAATAAGTTTTGAATTACGTGTATAATTATACCCTATTGTTCTGTTCTCTATGTGCTTCTGAAGGATGCGGACAATAGATCTAGGATCTTTCACCTGCCTAATATTTGGCGTATTAGGGGCTTTCGATTTCCTGTATAGGGAGGATATAAGTAAAATATATTGCATGCAGTAATCATTGATATCTTTTGGCCTACCCAAAATAAATCTTGATAATGCGATGACTCAATTAGCCTATTGGCCGTCTTTTTCCTCTCATTTTAATTCAATTCGAAGCTGACTTTTCTGAAATTAAGTTAATTTCTGATATAATTAGAGTTCTTGCAATAAGTCGTTTATTAAGCATTCACTAAAGTGTTTTACAAAGGTAGATAATTCAAAACAATTAACTGAAACCACTTTTGATCTCATCAGCTTATAATTAATTAAAATTCATTGGATTAACAAAACGGCGTCGTTTAACCGTACAAGGTGGTTAAAAATTTAACCAAAGTGTGTAAATAACAACGATAATGAGTTGTAATTGATTATAATTACCAACTTTATAAATTACGATATAATGCGACGGTAACTTTTATGATAATTTAATAGACTATAATAGCTGCCAAACCAAAAATGTATATAAAATATATAAAGTTTTAGCTATAATTTTTTATTTTATTGTAACTTAATTGTTTTAATATTTCTATTCTTAAATATGTACGATTACCCTACACCTATTGCTAAGTATGCAGCAATTCATCTGAAAGAAAAAATAATAAAAGGTTATCGTTTTATTATGTGGGGTATTACTATTAATACCCCACATAATAAAACGATAACAGGATACCAAATCAATAGATTAAAATCACCTGCCTTCATATAGGAAGACTTAATCCAATTAAAACTTCTTAGAACCACACAATAATAAGCAACGAACAAGTTTAAAAATGCGAATTATTCAACATTAACACAATAACATCCAGTAATGAACCTTTATAGTATAAATGAACAACACAGGCGGTAATCATCATTGCTTTTTGATTATTTCCTGCATGCAAGTGAATCCTTATAGTGAAGCGGCATTTATGAGAAATAACTGATGACACGGTAATGACTGCAACATGCCTTTCGGAGTTTGGTATTCTCCACCAATGGGAATATTATGAGACGTGTAATTAGTAGGAAAAATGTTAAAATGACGTCATGCTGTGTGGCGGACACTATGGGTTTCTGTATAGGATTTTATAAAATATCCGATGGATTTGTGCTTGATATGGAAGTTGAGGTTATGTGATCAGTTTATCTTCAAAGCGAAGAATTTTATCGTTGTTTAATCTTAGATAATGACCGTTCTTAATAGGCTTTTGAACCTTCAAGCGCACGTGTAACTTTATGCTAAAATAATAGTGTCAAGATCTATGGCATCTTACCTTGCGTTTGCACTGGCGAAACATTCACGACAAAACATGTTGAAATCTCTAGTTCCTGTCAATGTTCCATACAATTTTTGACAGGAACTCCGACATGTTTTGTCGTAAATGTTTCGCCAGTGCAAAGGCACAGTTACCCCCGCCTCCAAATAAAAAGCGATCGTCGAGTGAATACGTGACTGTCGTGATAATTTGTCACTTTTTTTTCGGTATTCCGGAAGGTGCCCTCTGTCGTCGTGACCACGCGTTCCGGTTCACCGAACAAGAAGTGACACAATAACGCGTGACGATCACTTTCAATTAGGACGCGACCTTATTGTTTCCCAATTCTCAAAATAAACTACTCCTTTTTTATTGCGGTCCCTCAGCTAAGTTGCGCACAAACGGTATCTATACTCTAAAGGTTTAGGTAGTTAAAAAAAGGTAAACAAATCGTAAAAAGGGTTTTTTATAGACACTTTCTTGTTTTAAAATACGTTATAACAAAATTAAATTTATTTTCGATCACAGGATAGTTTCCTCTTTTATTATAGTATGCTAAACTTTATCATTTATTCTTAAACTACTATTCGTAGATATAATTGCTTGAGCATATTTATTAGTTAGATTTATTATAATGATATAATATTTTGTAATCTGTCTATTGTAAAGAGCACAAAAAGACAGGTTCCCCAAACCTTTTAAAAATACAACGAATTAGATAACGTTGCTAAATTGAAGAGTACAACTGTGTCGTAGTTTGGCAACTGCAGGGGCAGGTATTACGTTTACTCGCTTAATCAGACGCCTTTGTTGACAGCGCTAAAAGAAGAACAGAAAATGTTTAAATTAGACAAAATACTTGATGATACCACTGAACGCTTTATTATTAATGTAACAGATAGTTCATCAGATTCAGATTCAGAATAGAGCCTATTAATATGTGACTATATAATATGATTTTAACATTTGAAGTAAAAGGTTTAGCAGTTATGAGTCACGTGTTTTTTTTTGTTTACCCTTTTTTAACTACCTAAACCTATGGAGTATAGAGCTGACATCGAATGCCATTATAATTAAGTTAAATATAATTGCTTCCTAAAAATCTTATAATACCTAATTAAATCGTTCACGTCCGCCGTACCTATTAACACACAACCTCTAACCTTTACCGCAGTCATAACAAAAATTGTTAAGGGTTAGACTCACGTTCAATGTCACAGCAATCAACCATCAGCAATAAAGCATCCATTACACTGTCCATAACGAAAATATAATAACATATCACATAATATCCTCCGACGTGCGTGCATATCTTGCGTCAGAGTGAAAAGTCCGTCGCAACCTCGCTCCGAATAGCTCAACTGCTCAAATAATGGCGACCTTGGCTGGACCAAGTAACTCTTTTAATTATTATTATATAGGATCAGTTGACATCTGAGCGTCTCGTCAAACTAGTGACGAGGTCATGCCCGTTATCGTGCGATCTCTAACTATTCGAATTTCGATTTCGAAGTTTCGCCTCTGCGTCGATCGCGCAATAATTATTGTTTGTTTTTATTATATTGATGATGTCGATTAAAGTAATAAAGCGTGTAATTAATGTTGAGCAGTTTTTTGTAAATTAGTTTTTTTTTTCTTTTATGGCTATTAATTTATTTGAGACTTATTAAGGCTAGATCCGCTGCCAGGATAACTTTAAGGTCTTTTAAGTGATTAGTCAGACAAAAAAGAATGAAATTCTGATCTTGGAATAAGTTTTCTCCCCAATAATACATGGTAAATTCCACAAATTAATGGCCAATTTGTTAAGGTTTCTTTGGGTAATTTTAGACTTTTAGCGTAGGAAATTACCTTCCGCCTGGGTTTTACCTACGCAAGGATGTAAGCAAGTGCTAAAAGAATGTGTTGAAAAACGAAAGTAGAAACAGCAAGTACTTTAAATGCTACAAATAATTAACACAGACGTGTCTGGAGCAAGGTCGCAGGTTGACATTTCGATTTTTGACAGTTTTCACTTGTTCCAATTTTAATGGGCGATTATCAGAAAGCTTTTGGAGTTCCGTAGATAAATTTTTAAACGAAAACTCATACATTGCACACACTTGCAAAAGTGAGTTTTCAACTACTTACAAAATAACTAATTTTTGGATAATTTTATCATTTTGATTTAATTTACACAATTAATTCGTTCAAGCACACTACTAGGTGATTAGTCCAACTCTAAAGTGACAGTAACGAAAAGACGAGACAAAAGATGTATGTAATCGCAGCAGGTGGCGTTCTGTAGTGTCTGCCTATCCCCATGGGAAGAAGGCGTGAGAATATGTATGTGTTTGTGTGTGTGTTAAGTGATAGTTTATTCACTTATTTAGTCAGTGCGCTTTAATATATCATCATGTTCAATGATTACTTACCAATATTTATGTAGTTTGACAATGCATAAAAATCTAATAGGTACTTAGATACCTAAATAACGCTCCATTTTTTTTCGTCTTCTTTAAGATTAAAAATCCTCTATAAAAACATAGTCTTATATACGGATCCTTCGAAGTAAGGCCAGCACTCAAATCCGGTTTTTTTTAATTTAAAAATAAAGTAGTAGTAAAGTCGCTACTTAATGGGAGCCGATTGAGTGAACATTAACTTGAAGAAATTATAATTTATCGACCAATGAACAATAAATCTATTCAGTATTAAAAATTCATAAAATATTACGAGTGGTTTTTAAACTAGTTTCGTTTTAATAATAGGCAACTACGCAAGCCAACTTTGGTATGCGCAAAATTGAGATCGAGAGTCTATTGTGCAAATTGTTTTTTTGTTTTTTGTTTGAATATAGAACAGTGAAGCTTTTCACTAGAGTGGGTTGCAAATCTGACACTCCTACTATATCCTAGTTATGTCAGATTTGATATTTTGATAAAGATATATTTGTTATGGGGCTGGAAGATCATAATAGTTATGTATTTTTTCGTGAGCAATATAGTCTTTTAGAATAAATAAAGAATCTCTAAACTCAAGAGTCTTTTCAAAGTCAAGCGCGCTCTCACCAGCTGCTTTTGATAATCGGATGCAAAACAGGGAAAGTATGTAATTTCAGGGGTCAGACTGTCTTGATTAGTTAAGTTAATTTATACTTAAAATCAGTGAGTCACCAATGATAGTAAGTATAAATTAACTTAATTCAGTGAGTAAATAACTGATGCTCATATTTAAGTCGTTAAACCACACATTGCTCTGCAGCGACGAAAATGATCACAGGCCAATTATTTCAAGCACTAAACTATATCAGGCGATACAAAAAACATTAAATTGCAAATCAGAACTCACTCATGCCATTCCAATGAGTTTCGTTTTTTGCCACCTGTAATAGACTTTAATCAAACTGCACACGTAAATAATAATTATAAGTTTATTTTATACTTCTCAGAATATAACTATAATACAATCACACCACTTTATAATAATTCTGGAGCTGTTACTCGCACTGAATCCGACAACCAACTGCCAATCAACACTTCCAACATTCGTGTAGCAAGTGCCGCCCCACCATTGGTCCGGAAGTACGCAACGGAACAATAATGGCGCGTCACCAGTGTTGCCAACCTAAATATTAGTCACATAGTATCTTTAATTTTAAATAGGTAAATGTATTTAATTTTGAGTAACCTTAAAAAGGTTATTAATTAAATATGTTTTTGACAATTAAATAAACTACTTATAAAATCATAAATCAAATAACTCATTTTATTTGTAAATATGTATGTCTGTCTTCGAAGCGACAACATCCGGCCGTCCTGCGCACGCATCCGTCCTCGGATAGCGTCCCAGTCTGGTGCAAATGCTGAGAACAAAGTATAAACAATAAGTCATAATATTTCATAGAGTGAAGCTGGGATCACTACTCGTCCTTTGAATTAAGCGTCTACTCTACTATTCCATCAACGGCCAGCAGAGAAAGACCCCAACTCAAAAGACCTGTTATCATGACACATGTTGGTATTTACAATAAGTATCTAACTGTTCCATCAGCGGTCAGTTATGTCCAGAGTTTGCAGTTTTCCCTAGGCGATGCCTTTGGCCAACCCTAGTTGCATATCACTACAAACTCTAAACTCATTTGTCACAGATTTATTTTACACGAATAAATACTGTAACTTAAAATATTCCAAATACCAAAATATGTTTGAAGCAAATGCACTAGACAGCTTATGACAAGTAGTAGTAAATACTACCTACAAAAGATAACATTTTAATAAGTTGAATCATTATTTGGGTTTAATAAATACCTGACAACATCTTAGGCCATGTCCGAACCTTCAACATCTACGTCTGCCAACTTGATCCACGGTTTCATATTTTCAGCACACGTAGTCCCCTCATAACACTTGCTTGTTCTTTCAGCGCCACGCATATCCTTTACTTTATAGCGGTCGTGACCTAATACTTGAGTCACCTGAAAAGGTCCTTTGAAAAGTGGTAATAATTTTGTACTTTGCCCGTCATTGGATTGACTGGGAATTCTTATAACTACCAAATCGTTGACGTTGTAACTGTGAGCTACTTTTCTTTTGGAATCGAAAGCCTGCTTTTGTTTGTCTGCACTAGCCTGGATGCGACTGTTGACATTATTCCTTAATAAAGTGACGTCAACAGATTGATCTTCCTGTGCTAACATGTCGGCATCAGTTTGAAGTCGGTATCCAAAGAATATTTCACTGGGGATGGCTGAAGTAGTTTTATTAATGGTACTGTTAATACCTTGTTGGATACTGGTAATATGAGTGTCCCATTTGTCATAGCTAGTATTAGCACCCATACTTCTCAATGCGTCAAGGATGGTACGATTAAAACGTTCCACCTGACCGTTTGAGCGTGGAACAGCAGTAGCTATAACATGTTGTCGTATATTTTTGTCCTGGCAGTACTTAATGAATAACTTTGACGTGAAAGAACTTCCAGCATCACATATAAGACGCTTAGGATTACCAAAAACTTTAAATATTTTATCTAACTCGCTAATAACAACTTGAGTTTTAGTGTTACGAACAGGAGATATAAATACAAATTTTGTAAAGGAGTCAACAGTCACCAAGAGATAGGTATTTTTACGCGTGGTCTTTACAAATGGACCCAGATGGTCTATGTGAAGCGTGTGAAAGGGCTTTGCATATTTAGGTATAGGAAACAGTTTACCTTCCTTTTTGCCATGGATACTTTTATAGTAAATACAGTTAATACAATTTTTTATATATTTGGATACGACTTTCTTAATTTTGGGAAACCAATAACATGATTTTATTCTTTCGACTGTCTTATCCACGGCAAAATGGCCAAGGTCGTCATGATTAGCTTTAATAATTTGCCAAATACATTGTTTGGGGACAACCCAGCGTCTACCGTAGTCAGTCCGACGGTATACCTTATTACCTAACAACTCATATTCATTATACACTTTCTTATTAAGCTCGGCCTCACCTGATTCTAATATTTCTCTTATCGCACAAATGCTTGGATCTTGTAACTGGACTGACAATAACCAATCTGCTTCAGTAATAGCCAACACACTTTCATTGCATATGGAGGTGGAGTTTTTATCAAATGGATTTCGGCTTAAAGCGTCAACATGTTGCATTTGAGCCCCTGGTTTGTGTATTATTTCAAATGTGAATTCTTGTGTAAGTAATACCCACCTACCGATTCTAGAATTAATTTCTTGCTTATTTATTGTATATTTAACAGCATTGCAATCTGTGTAAATTTTAAACGTGGATCCTAATAAATAGTGACGGAATTTTTGAAGTGCAACAATTATTGCTAAAAACTCTAACTCAAAGGAGTGATACTTTTTCTCCTCATTAGTAGTCTGTCTACTATAAAAATGGATTGGTTTTTCCCCTGTATCAGTAACCTGAGTCAATATGCAGCCCATACCATCGCGACTGGCATCAGTGTATAAAATAGTAGGTAATTTGGGGTCATATATTTTCAACAAAGCATTACGTAGCAATTCATCTTTTAATTTATTGATCGCTGAAATTTGATCGGACCCCCACTCCCATGTAATATCCTTTTTCAAGAGCTTTGTTAACGGTTTTGCTATAATAGCACAATCCTTTATAAATTTTCTAAAATAATTTATTAGACCTAAAAATTGTCTTACTTGATGCACATTTTTAGGTTCAGGATAATTTTCTACCGCTTTTAATTTCATTTTACCTGGACGTATCCCATCTTCAGAAATATCGTACCCAAGGAAGTTAACCGAGCTCTGAAAAAAGTGACATTTCTCCAAATTTATCGTCAAACCATTATTTTGCAATATTTTTAATACTTCGTCTAATAGCCTAATATTTTCATCCATCGACCCTGTGGCCACCAATAGATCATCCATATAACAAATAACTTTATCAAAGCGTAGTTTACCCAAGACGGTGTTCATTAACCTTTGGAATACAGACGGTGCATTGCATAACCCAAATGGCATCCTCCTGAATTCAAAATGGCCATCAGGCGTAATAAATGCAGTTTTAGCAATAGAATTTTCATTGACATTAATCTGATAGTAGCCACTTTTTAAATCAATAGATGTGTAGCATTTGCATCCTCTAAGTTTGTCTATAAGGTCTTCTACAATAGGCATTGGATATTTCTCTTTGACAGTAATTTTATTTAGTGATCTATAATCAATGCACATACGTTTCTCGCCCGAAGGTTTATCAACCAACAGAATCGGACTGGCATAAGCGGAATTACTTTCGCGAATTATCCCATTTTTTAAAAGGTCATCAATAATTTCCCTAGTCGCTACCTTTTCGGATTCAGACATACGGTAGGGTCTATGGTATACAGGTTTATTAGTTATTAGTTCAATGTCTAACTCAACAGCAGAAGTCTGCCCTAAAGATTTTAAATCTTTTGAAATAACCCGAGGGTATCTAGAAAATATTTCATTTAACATAGAGATGTATTCAACAGAATCAGGGTTAAACATAGACGACTCTATTAAAGCGACTTTGTAGTTACTTATGGGGCAAAAGGAAAGGCTATTGCCTACACGTGCATACATAATTCTTTTATCCTCCGTAAAATTCCTACCAATTAAAATAGGACAGCCAGCTAATTCATCACAAATATATAGGACCACATTAAGCTCAGCATTATCAACCATAATGTCAACCTGTACCCCATGTGTGACCTCGGAGCAAGAATCTGTTTTAAATCCTGTTAATAAAACAGGTTTAAACAATTGGGAAATTTCAAGGTTTAACTCGCGTGCCAAAGAAGACGTTATTAGAGAGCAGCCACTACCCATATCAATAAAAGCCTGTCGTTTACATCCATTAATTACAATTGCCTTATAAAATTTATCCTTAGATGTAGGTTCGACAATTAATTTAACTTCGCTGTCCTTTTCAGGTTTCATTTTAGGTTTAAACCTACATGCACGCTCTAAATGACCAAATCTATTACACACATTACATTTGACATTATCCTTCTGACTGCAGCTGGTCTTTTTGTGACCAGGTTCACCACAGCGAAAACATGTTATATGTGTACCAGCATTGGAAACAGAACTATGCATTGGCACTCCATTAGAGTTGGAAGAACTATCAGCCTTTTTATCAACATTACTATAGAATAAGCGAGTTGAATTTTTACCGTGCAAATTGTTATGCTTCTGAGTGGACTTTTGTTCCGGGTCAACATGAATTTTCCCGTGCAAAAATGAGGCCAACTCATCACAGTATTTAAAATTACCAGCATCTGCTGCAGTGATTATATTTTTATCGCCTATTGATCCTACGATTACTGAAATAATATCTTGATCAGAAAATGACAATCTCATCTTGTCAATTTTGCCTTTTTGTACAAAATAAAATTCGTATAATGACTGGCCATCTGAGGGTTTCGTTTGGACCAAGTCTTTTAGCAAACAAAACATATTACGCTTAATTTGAAATGTGTCTAATAGTGTATTTCGCCAATCCTTCCATTTCCAAGTAGTCCATCGTGTTTTATTTTTTTGAAGTGAGTCATACCATGTTTTAGCAGTATTACGCAATTTTTGCAAAGCTTGATATTGTAGGACACGATCAGACCAACGAAAAGCACGCGCATTGGCTTCCACAACATTTATCCACATTTCAATATCGTCCTCTAATGGGTCAAAATCAGGAATCACCGAAGATAAAATAACATTTTGGCTTACTGCGGGAGACGCACGCCTGGTGCGTCTTTTTTTTCTACGCCTGTGATCATCAGAGCTGCTGCTGCTGCTTGACGAAGGCGAACCAGAGCTGCTTGATGACGACCTACTCGTAACAATTATTTTTGACGCACGTCTTTTGCTTCGAGTGCGCTTGCGACTTCGCGGCATTTGGGCGCGTTTCCGTACCACTTCTGATGTAATAGACTTTAATCAAACTGCACACGTAAATAATAATTATAAGTTTATTTTATACTTCTCAGAATATAACTATAATACAATCACACCACTTTATAATAATTCTGGAGCTGTTACTCGCACTGAATCCGACAACCAACTGCCAATCAACACTTCCAACATTCGTGTAGCAAGTGCCGCCCCACCATTGGTCCGGAAGTACGCAACGGAACAATAATGGCGCGTCACCAGTGTTGCCAACCTAAATATTAGTCACATAGTATCTTTAATTTTAAATAGGTAAATGTATTTAATTTTGAGTAACCTTAAAAAGGTTATTAATTAAATATGTTTTTGACAATTAAATAAACTACTTATAAAATCATAAATCAAATAACTCATTTTATTTGTAAATATGTATGTCTGTCTTCGAAGCGACAACACACCAATACCTAGATTAAAACGAAGTACATTTTTTCCCTAGAATTTAGTGGTTTGTCCTTGTGAGCTCTCGGTATTTTTTCCAGTTAAATTTTGAAGCTCGTTTGACAGGAGGAATGTAATAATGTTATGCTAGGGCGGCGGTCGTGGCCGGTCGCGACACGAGCGTGACTCGAGCCAACTCAACAACCACCATAATTTGAGCTCTAGACCACTATTACACTCCCCCTTTCTCCCATACCATTAACAGTTTGAGAAGGGATGGGGAGGTCTGTGTTAATTGGTTATAACATAATCCTACCCGTTGTCATCTCAATGCCGTCTCAAACACGAAGATCCGAATTTTTTTCGTCGTGTCTATTAATGATAATTAATTGTTCTTTGTTAATATGTGATTGTCAATCGCAACATATTAATGTCAGTTTGTTTGCGTTATTAGGTCACTATAGATCATTGTACGGCCATTTTGTTGTAGCTAGAGGTTGATTACCTCGTTGGTGTTGTTACTAACGCGACTGCTGAGCACAGGGTTCGATCCCAGGTCGAGCAGTGTTATTGGGTTTTTCTCTTAGGTTTTTCTCAGTAGCAATACTGTTATCTTTTTGTATGCACGTGTTTCTGTGACAAATAAACCTATTTTTCTTTCTTTTTTTCTGTTGACGGCGATAGGCTCGTCGACCTGGGATTTGTCATCAATCTACTTAGCCCATCGTAGTCCACTGCTGGACATAGGCCTCTCCCAGGCTGCGCCACAACAACCTGTCCTCCGCCTTCCGCATCCAGTCTATCCCAGCGAACTCTTTAAGGTCGTCGGTCCATCTAGCTGGATTGTGTCGTGGATTTGACATAAGCCGGCGAAATATGATTGAAGGTTCTATAACCTGTTCCTACCCCTTTCGGTAACACTGTTATGAATCTTTGGTTACTTGTGTAGCTATAAGGCTTTTCTTAGTTTATTGCTTTGTCCTTACATAAAATGTGCAGTTTTTTCTTGAACATGCATTATTTTTTTACTTTTAATTAGCTGTACGTGTAACTAAAGTAATTAAGGTAACCTTTATGCAAATTATCCTTCATGTAATTTATAGTTAACAATTAGGACTTTATCTTGAGATCAAAATCACGTGTGAAATATTATAATTTGAATTAAGTAATTTATACTGCCCTGTGGCATGTTCTAATAAAAGTTTTTTTTAATGTGCCATTAGTACATGCAGTAGCACAGTGACACTGCTGAACAATTTGCCCCCTTGTACTGGGATACAAGGGGGCTAATTTTAATTTATGTATGGCACCAAAAACAAAAACTTTTGTCAGAACGGCAGGTTTAATGTATTTCCTTCTTGTTTTTGAAAGAGCTCATATTTACCGAACTGTCATAAGAATCTTATAACAGTCTAGCGTTTTAACCATAAGCAGATCAAGAAGCATTGCAAGCAAGCAAAAGGCAAGTTACTTAGATATGATTACTAGATAGTAGACTATCTTCATTGTCCAAACGATGATTTATAAAATTTATTAAATAGCCACAGACGTTAATGGCCCATATATCGCTTCGATTAATTATGTAGTAAGCTTAGATAACGAATTACCATTATTATTAGACCTCTGGTCAGTATGATATAGACTCTCGGATTTCTAAAATTAGACTATTTAGAAAGTAATGGTACTGAGAGAGTAAGGATTATTATATGGAGCTATGATATAGATTGAGTCAAGAAACAAAAAATTAAGAGTGAGGATGGCAACACACCTGTGGTACCCTTTTTATTTTTGAGGGTGGGAATCATCATCAAATGATTGCTCCCGCTCTGGGTGGAGCGGGAACGCGTGTCAGACTTTTACTGACTAAAACCCACCAGTGTTCATTCAGTTGCCTGTTGCCAAGGGTATCCCTTTCGGACTTTCCCGCAACCCTGGCAGACCTGTGGTACCCCTGGTATTGCAGCTACCCGAAGGCGCATGACCACTTCATCAGGTGGACCACCAGTTAGTTTGCCACTCAATGGCAAAAAAAAGTTGAACCCCTCCCCCTTTCAACCCCCCACCTTTGGTCTCCTGTGAACTTTTTCCCATCATTTATTTCTCATCACCAAGTCCTTGTTTGCCCCTTTCTGTGTCTCATCCCCTGATTATCATCATCAATACAATCCCTACAGCAATCCGCAGTCCACTGCTGGCCCCTCCCATTGCACGCCATTCAACTCGATATTCGGCAACTCTCATCTAGCTGCTACCAGCCACCCAGCGAAGATCGCCACTACACCCAGCCTGAGGGCATCCTACCTTACGTTTGCACTGATGACTGGGCTATATTCAGGCATATTTCAACACGTCCATAAAAAAAGTTTTAGCTAGTTTTAATTAAAACGTAAGGGCGTTAGAGGTCTGTTCAGTCTGGTCGCTCTCTTAGTCCCAAAATCGTGACTAACAGTATGTATGCAAATAATTATGATTGATGTGTATCTTTTGCCAAAATGTTAAGGCTTGTGGGCGCGTCCTTGTTTCATTATATCACCCCGAGCAATGTTTTTGATTTCTAACAATGAACCCAGGCTAATTTAATGCTCGCGTGCTCGACACAGAAGTTGTTATAATTTATAATGATAGACGGTGCACCTTGAATGACAACTAGTAATTATAAAATAAAATATTGAATTTGTGCTGGTAGGGTGAGTGGCCAGATGTTAGAGTGATGAAATCTAAGATATTGGCTGATAACACGCTTTATTAGTTTTGAGTATGTTTCAATTGATAATTTTTCATAAATTTCTGTGATCCAAAAGAGAGATAAACAATTAAAACTAAACTAGTTAGTGGACAGGGCAGAAGACCAATTCGCCTATATTTATCGTAACTATTCTTACATATTATAAAACAAAGTCCTCCGCCGCGTCTGTCTGTCGTCCTGTTCGCGATAAACTCAAAAACTACTGCATCTGCTACTGCTGTTTTCACCAATTAATAGAGTGGTTCTCGAGGAAGGTTTTAGTATATACCTAATAACCGACATCCACGCGGGCAAAATTGCGAGCATCAGCTAGTATAATATTATAAATGGGAAAGTGAGTTTGTTTGGGGGATGGCTAATGAAAATAGGAAGTTAACAGCAGCTACCCTATCTACTACAGCATACATTCATTATTCCTTGTGTGTGTTGGCGTTTGCATTAGCCGTCCCCCGACACGACGACGCTTGGATCAAAATATTACCTACAACTTTTATAAAGGGGCAATATGTATAATTTTTTTACTTTTTAGTTGCTTTGTTTTTGTCGGGGGTTTTTTAAATTTAACTTTTATTAACAATTTAAGGTTACATATTCCTCGTCTTTACAAAATAATTGAGGTATAATTTTAAAAGGACTACCTCCTTGACCTAGAGCTACTGCTGAACATAAGGTCGTGGGTTTGATTCCCGGGTCGGGCAAAGTGTTTTTGGGGTTTTCCATCAGGAATTTCTCAGTAGCAGCCCTGAGTCTGGATTTATGCCAGGTTGATGTCAATAGGCTCGTCCCTTATGACAAACGTGGGACTAAAATAAAAGCAGTGGTGGTCCATGGTCTCGGCCCCGTCTTACGAGTGTGGTCGTGGGTTTGAATCCAGCCAGGCGCTTTACTTTGTGTAAATAATTTCATCATCACTACTCTCAAAATGGTGAAGGAAAACATAGTAAGAAAACTGGCATGTCCAAGAACCAAAAAATCGAAGACATGTGATATCTACCAACCCGCACTGGGCCCGCGTGGTGGATTACGGCCCACTCCCTCTAGAAGAGAGAAGGCCTGTGTCCCAGCAGTGGAAACATTATAGGCTGGTTATGCAATTATGCTGTCAAAAAGTTTATATTTTCATTTCGGACGGATCAGGAAAAAGATTTTAAAAGCAAGTTATTTTCTTACAGGATTTCTTGCCAACACTCTATAACAGGATATGAAAAGCTACACGGTCAAATTCGATATAATTTGATGCATAAATTAATTGATTTGCCCTCGAGGGTGAGGAAGGAAAGTAAATAAAGTAATACATTCTTTATACTAATTGAAAAAAAATATAAACAACACTAATTAAATTCAGGATGCTATGCCGGATTTGATACGATACCTTTCTAGGAAATTGTTACTATGTTTATAAATTAATGAAGAGATAATTCTTTGCATTGCAATTTGTTGATTGCTATTTAATTGTGGTACGCAATTTTCTTTAATTTCATAGATATTTTAAGGTCGTAATTATTAATTTATACATAACGGATATTCTACGGACATTGCAATGCCTTTTTTTTTTCATGGCTGCATATTAGATCCGGATTTATCCCTATTTAAATGACCCTTAAATTATTGCCTCTTATTTGAATTTTAGTTAAGAATCGTACGCATTAGAACCCTTGTTTGTAATTTATTGAAGATGATTTATAAGACTGATGTATACCTAAAGAAAACTCAAGGATTAATGACAGCATAATCAGCCTATAATTGTTCCCACTGCTGGGAACAATTAGGCCTTCTCACTGTGAGAGGGAGCGGGCCGTAATCCACCACGCGGGCCCAGTGCGGGTTGGTAGATGTCACATGTCTTCGAATTTTTGGTTCTAGGACATGCCGGTTTCCTCGCGATGTTTTCCTTCACCGTTTTGAGAGCAGTGGCGATAAAATAATTTACACAAAGTAAAGCGCCTCATTAATGACAGATTCTAGCCGTACTTTCATCAAGTCTGTACTTTCATCACCAATAAAAAGATTGCTTACACATTGAAGCATATACCACCTGACTTAATGACATAACCTGTTACAATAAGTTCATATTAAGTTGCACTGTTACCTGTCGGGGCACATTAATCGCCAAAAAGCATTGAAATCGTTTCGTGGAACATAAAATGACCCTTTCACTCGAGCAGTGTCTGCAGAGAACTTTGTACCTACTTGTGAAACAGTTTTATTATGCGATAATGTGTTTCTGGTTAAATTATAGATATTGTTTAATTGGTTGAATCCGTTTTAAAACGGTTTTTTGTGATAAAAATGTTACCTTTAGATGATAGAGAGATATTGTGTTTCGTTGAGCGTAATTTCACTTTTCGTACTGATAATTACGATAAAGTTTATCATGTTGTTTAAAGCCGACCATATAATGCCTACCACATTAGTACGGTTATCCCTGTGTTGTTAGTAACAACACACGGTTTAAAACGGTTTATTTACAACTACGGTTATCCCTGTGTTGTTAGTAACAACACAGGGATAACCGTAGTTGTAAATAAACCGTTTTAAACCAAAAGCCGTGGTTTAAAAATTGTTTTAAAACGGTTTTTAAGTATTTACAACTATAGTTGTTCATTTGTCTACTGGGAGGCTCACGAATGGCTCATATTCTATTATTATGTATAAAGAATACAGCCATAGTATTTTTGTTACATCTAAATCAGACAGCCAGGATTGATGTAATAGGTGTTAAATGAAAATCGCATCATATTCAATTCATATATTTTATTTTTTACCGGATCCACCATAAAAATCTGATCTTTATAGTGACTTTCAACTTCAGAATAAGTGCAGTAATTAAATGAATTTTACTTATGTATCGTCGGATCAAAATGGCCAGACATGATGGCGGTTACACAATCCTTAGCATTGACAGTTGACGAAAGGACGTTCATTTTTTAATGGAATTGTTTGCACCAGTTACCGACTGAGAGTTACATTGAACGCCGTTCAATGTAACTTTTTAGCAAGTTTTAATAATTATTATAATTATAATATGCTTTAGTAATGCGCTGTGTGTTGTCCCTCCCGGCTACAGTCAGCCAGGACATGGTAGAGCAGCTCCTCCATTATCAAGAGGAGATAAGTTATTTACTTTGTTCGATTCCGAGGGATGCGTCGATGACATGACGTCAGTCTTACTTCGTCCGGAAGTCAAAGTCAAAGTATTATTAGTGTGATTTTTAGATACCTACTGTATCTTCTTATAGTTAGGTTATGGTAACTTAAAAACCTACCCATTAGGGCGCATACACTATGTAATAATATAAGAATTTCAAATCGATATTACATACAAATTAACAAAAATTTCAATATTAAAATCATATTTTTTATAATAAACATTTAAATTAATTATTATAATATATATTCGGAACACAATTAATAAGTCAAGTTTTTTAATTTTCAAGCGTAAATACATAATTATCATTTAGTTTATTACATTTTGTCAAGAAGGAATTCGGCAATGGTATGCATTTTTCAATTTAAAAATATTTAATCTCCGTTTAAATTGTGTCAAGTTTCTTAGAAGGCCAGATTCTCAAATTAGTCAAGATGTCTGACCTGATTCTGGTCTGTCTTACCCAGAGACGTCTTTTGGCTAAGTTGGGTTGATTATAACTTAAAGACTGAGCCAGACTGACCCCAAATTCCCGTTATTATCTTTTAGTTAAAGGTTCATCCTATCTCAAAAACCCCGTTACTCATACAACACAGGTTAACAGCCAAAAAATCTGATACCCTCCAAGATTAAACAGTTTGTTATAAATCCACTCTACGTCGTCATGTCGTGTCCATGTTATCGATGAAGTCTACAAGATGTGGTGCAAGCCTGCACAAGCCTGATTTACTCCGCGGATAGTGTCCCACAGACATGCGTGGGCGCACCTAACAATCCCACTTTCGACTTAATACCCCGTAAAAGATGGGCTGACAGGTACATACACTAGTTACTTTGTTGAAAAGGCTCTAAGGAGTTCAGGTAAATCTGGATCTGTAAGTTCCGTAAATCCGTAGCTAATCAGGGAAGTAGGGCACTAACGAACGTTTAGTGGTCCTATTCATCTTTGTAGATAAATTCTGGAGCGTTACCACCTTGTGTTATTTATTTGAGATGCTGTTAGGTAGCCTCAATTTTCCATTTTGTTCAACGATAACGTGGGCAGGGAAGATAATATAGTCGACATCGTAATTGATTTATCACCCAAAGGTTCAATGTCACTTACACATCATAAAACAACAAGGTCAATTTGTCCATGTGACAGTAAGATACTTTCAACCATTGTGACCTTAAGTTTTAATTTTCTAGGAATTGTTGTCAAGAGTGATAAACAATTTCGAGGTTAACTATACCTACATGTATAAAATTCGAGTCAGAAAAGAGGCGTTTTCACATGAGGCTCAGCTCCGCCTCTCATGTGACGCTTTGTTTATTTGACCTTTGAATTACTTACTACCATTCTTGATACCTACATCGCTACTGGACCTGCTCAACAATAATACTGTACTTTGTACTTTACAAACTACTTCATTATTGTACTCGAATGATTCACCAACTGACCTTCAGAGAAAATGGAGGAACATTCACGGATACAGCTCATACAATACAATAACTCAACAGATGTTATCGAAAAATCAAAGATAATGTGTATAAAGGCAGCATTGTTAGGGCTAATTGCTGCTCCCGGTTCCACCCGCCCTGGTTAAGCGCCTAAGGCGAACACATTGTGTAGGTCTTTATTTAATGAGTACTGCTGTTCAAGTTATAATGCCGTGCTCCACGGCAAGCGTAGTGGGCTCCGTACGGACCCTGGTAAACATCATAGAAGTATTTCCACCAACAAAAGTCCAGCGGAAAGGGATGAACTAATAAATATAGTTTAAAATGAACTCGTTCCAATTAAGAAAACGGAGCGATATCAGTTCAAACTTCTGTTCTGTTATGGCCGATTCCTATAATTTACGGATCGTTATTGGTTAAAATCAAGACTGTTGTATCTTTACCAATAATGAAGCAAAAACGTCAAATCTTTGCATAGTAGACCCTCCCATATGGAAGTAGCTATCACAGGTAAAATAGATTCGTAAGCACGAATCTATTTTTATGCTTAGTTTGGCAATAAAAAAGATTACCATCGGTAAGCAAAACGATTCGTCTTTGTTTATAGGAACCGAGCATTAGTCGCGCTCCCTTCTCTTCCTTGGCTGTGGCTGCTGGGAAATGAAATGAAATGAAATGCTCAAGCACTAGGAAGAGGTGAAGGGTGTGCGTCTTGCTTGGAAAAAGTGCTTATTGTCAGCCTAATTTCAATAAATTACTTTCGATATTGTTTTTATTTTTTTCCAGTGGAAGCCATATCATAAAATTATTCAAAACTCTTTCTTAGTAGAAGTTAAAACCTATTTTAGCTTGGACACAGTTCAACTTATTACTTGCTCATTATATTACGGTACCTCTTTTGCAGTGGAACCCAGGCTTAAGGCTTTTATAGTAAGTGGGATTACTTATTACTTTGTAGTGTAATGATAAAGTTAATTTACGAATATTTTTACAACTTTTAAAGATAAGCAGGGCGTTAATTTTTTGTGAAAGCTTCGCAATTAATGATGTTTGTATAAGTTGTTGATAATTATAATTTCGATAATTTATGCCTAAGGTACCTAGTAAGTTAATTATAACACATCATGCACCTGTGGTCCCCGAAGGGGTAGAGCACAGGTGTACTTATAAACCACGCACATTTTGCCACAAGCAAGTACACGGGAAAAAATTGTGCGGGAAAAACACAATGTGATTCGCTTCCCAGCTAGTCCCAAGGATGGCTATTATGTAGTACAGCCAAATGCATGTCAGCTGGTCTATTCTGTACTAAGGTGAAGTGAGCGTTCAATCCCTAGCGTGAGGTGGAGTGACCATCTAATGCTAGGGATTGACACTAATAATTGCTCACTTCACCTTAGTTTTCACGGTGAGATTGTTACAGAATAGACAGGCAGTTGTAAAACTTTGACATTGATATCGCCTGTATGTCCTAGCAGTAACGGCGGCGTGTAAAAGATGGTAATTTTGAGATATTAATTCTGAAATCACTACATATTATAAAACAAAGTCCTCCACCGCCTCTGTCTGTCTGTCTGTTCGCGATAAACTCAAAAACTACTGCATCGATTTTCATGCTGTTTTCACCAATGGATAGAGTGGTTCTCGAGGAAGGTTTTAGTATATAATAACCGACACCACGCGCGCGAAGCCGCGGGTATCAGCTAGCGTACAATATACGTATTTTTTTCGGGAAAGCTGTTAATATGTTTTTTAAGATACTTCTGTTTAAGTTTTCAATAAGACATTTTTTTTTTTTTTGATATTGGGAAATCATCATATGACTTCCCACCCTCAAAATTTTTCCTCCCGCTCTGGGCGGAGCGGAAGAGCGTGTCTGACTTTTACTGACTAAAACCCACGCGTGTTCCTTTAGTTGCCTGTTGCCAGGGTCCCGATATCCCTTTCGGACATTCCCGCAACCCTGGCAGGCATCGGTCCTAACTGACCCTGTCAGGTGTGCTGACATCTCTTTGAGGCGCGCGTGGAACACGACGCGCCATCGACCCAGGCCTGGTCTTTATCGGACGGCGAGCTACCCATTGCTCAATAAGCCCCTTGGACCCCCACCCATTTCTTTTAAAGGTCTCATCGTCACATATTTTTCCAAGTTGTCCGTGTTCATTTCACATACGATCGACCCAAAATCAATTTAAGAAACACTTTGATACAATCTTAATGAACCCACGACAGGTAATGGGTTGAAATGGAAATGTATTGCTTATGATTAAAAGAAATTGTCATTGAAAAGGATAACCTCACAAGGCGAAAAACATAAATTTCAGAGCTGTTAAATGAATGTGTGGGAAATAACGTTATGTAACTACTACAAGAATGAATGACAGATAGAGATTAAAGATAAAAATAATGCAATATCCAGTTCCGTTACCTTATTTTGCATGAATAAAATGTGTGCTAAAATTAGCAGAACTTATGTACTGAGAAAATATATTTCTCAGGACATAATTTCCGCTCTTGTTAAATTGACTTTGTAACACTTTCTTTTTGCTTCAGTTAAGTGAGGGATTTTTAAACGTGTTTTTAGTCAATAAGTGCCAACTTATATAAAGACTCGTAGGTTATGGATCTTTGGTCTGAAATAAAGATTTATTTATCTTGTTTTTTTTTTTAAATAATCTACGTATGCTTTCCGAAATTTCACAACAATGGTCCAGTAAAGTGTAGAATTGTAGAGTTAGAGCTAGCAAGGAATATTTATTTTTAATGAAGGTAACAAAGTAATAAAAATGGGGCTCACTGGCAAAAATAACTGTTTAATCAACGTATTACCTCCGAATTGTATTACCTGGACAATAAATACCTATATTTATATTTCTTCATAAGCATTTAGAAAAACTTATCTAATTTATCACAAACCATTGCATTAACACTCGTTTTCTACCACCGCTTACGGTAGCGGTGACTGTAGAGGCACGTGCGCCGGCGCAACTCCTGAATAATCGGCGTGAAGTTGCCTCACAGCTTGATGATACATCGGTAATGACCAAAAAACGCCAATTTTTTGCAACGAATTTTTGTATTAATTTGAGTGACAATCGTCAGTTATGTGTTAGTGAGAAATTAGTCATCACCATATGCCTACGCTTTTCCCAACTATGTTGGGGTATGTGGGAAAGGAACACCGAGGTGGTTTTTAGTCAGTAAGAGCCTGACAGACCCGTCCGCCCACCCCAGGGCGGAAGACATCCATGAGGATTTATCCACGACGGAAACAAAAAAAAAAAAATGCTTCTAGTCTAACCTGATGCAGCTGAATACCAGTATTTTACATGGAGCGACTGCCTATCTGACATCTACAACCCAGTAACTGGGTAATACAATACCCCTTCGTAAGACTGGTTGTCAGACTTTCGGGCTTCTGACGACCCGTAACGACTGTCAAAGATCCACAAATGACAGCCGGGACCAACGGTTTAACGTAGTATCCGAGGCACGGAGGAGATTGATTTTGGCCTGCAATCAAATGTATCTAAGGATATAAATCTGCCTCCTCCTCTATGCCTTCCAAATCCAGTTATCTCTGGGCTCCTTTTTAATATCATTGGTCTATTTAGCTGCGTAGCTTATTAGCCTTTATCACCTTGCAGGACTAGGTGTGTTCTCTATGTCAGAGATCCTTGGGGCCTACCACCCCCGCTTGCAACAGTATTATAATAATATTACTTCAGTGTAGGAAAAAGATGAAGCTCAGACGGACGGACACAGGACGTATAGCTCTATCTCTTTCCCCCACGAAGTAAGATTAAAATAATACTGCTGTAAGCGGTGGCCCCCAGGATGAGCCTGAAGTTTAATCTAAGTTATCGGTGCAGGCGCAATGCCTTATAAAATAGAATTAAGCTAACCCTCGATTTTTGTTATTATGCTATGTTCAATGAACTTGCAAAATTTTGACAGAATGTTCAGGATAAGGAAGTCCTAGTTGACTAATAAGCTTATATTAATCAAATGGATTGCGTACCTATTTCTACTTAATACCCATTGCAATTATTTAACCTTACAACTATCAAACCAAAATAAAAAACACCAAATACGCATTAAATATGACATTCTCATTTACAATGCTTGTCAAGATAATCTCTTATAAAATAGGCCGTTGAAATTAGGAACTAAAAGCTATAAGATATCAATATCACTTAGCCAAGGTTATCGTTCAATTACTTCTAAGTATTCAAAGTGATTGCTGCGCCTACGCAATGGCCGTGGCTTTGCCTTACAGTAGTGAGACATCTCTTTTACAAAATCATTGCGGATACGATTCGTTGCTTTGTTTCATGATTCAATTAAATCACGGAACCTACTTTTTATTCTTTTTTCAGGTTTTCTGGTTGGTTTAAGAACTGGAATTTAGTTATTTTCTTTGTAAAGATTTTCTGATGAAATTACGTTTTCGTTCGAAAACAACTCCTTTGACGGGTCGAACGAACAATGAGCGAATTGTAGCCACATTTAGGAGGAAATTATTGTAGTCATTTTGAGATGGTAATGCGATGGTGAATGATGTGTTAAAAGCTTCGCTATTTGACAACTAATTTCGTTTGCAGCAGTAAAGTTGATGAATACCTACAGATTTATCACGAAATATTTACCAAACAGGAATAATCTGAATAAAAAATTTCAGCACAAAAACAGCGTGTCATCTAATGATCAAGTCACCTAATTACCTACGCAACATCATCTAATTTCCTACACAAAAAACAGCCTCGTTCCTAGACGAAAAAAACGAGATTCGCATTCATTATAAAAACTACGACATCTGAATCACAAGACGACATTGTACGCAAACATTAATTCTGCAAAGAATTCCTAACGTAACAAAATTTAGATGACAATTTGACAACCGGCAAACCGGACTGTACATTTTTCAAGCACGAATGACTATTGAATACTTCAAAGTTACGTAATTAACGAATTTTGCCGACAAATTACGAGTTAGGCTTCGTAGAAATTGCGCCCACCTTTATCTGCTCTATTTACTTACGATAAGTTTCGCAAGCGTACGCACAGACCTTTAGTGTCTCAACTCAACACAGACGTGATCCTGCGCAGAATAACTGAGTCGGATCTGTTGCGTACAACAATTCACTGATACACTGGCGGACGCGGTTAGGTGGTTACTTTTTTAGTCAATTGCTAAGGCTGTTGTAATTTTGTCTTGTTATGTGGTAGGTACAAATGAAGACGTTTTTAAGCTATTGAAAATTCGAGCCTTTGAATAGAGACCAACGTAGGGCGAGAATACCTAATGCTTTGCAGTGCAACGAACGTTGGTGGTGGATTTTTATTTTATTTTTATTATTGTAAAAACGGCCCATTGTTCTCTATATTTTTTTATTTATTCCAAGTGTGCATGACGTATGAATTATTATGTGACAGCTTGTCCAGCTTTACACGACTAAAAGAGAAAACATACCGATGTCATAATTCTTTCTCATAATTTCGCATTTTATTCTATGATGCATCAAGATTCTATTGGACATGAAATACAAAAAGGTAAATATAAGCTGATTGATTTACGACTTATTGTATTAATAATGACACATGACTCGGAAGTGTGTCATTATTTATGGCCCCATTTGTAAGTGCCTGCTTTATTGGACAATGTCTAGTCTGTTGACTCGAGGGTGGAATAATCGGAATTCCTAATACGTATTAGTATTACTTGTTACGTTTATAATTAAAAATCAATAGGATGTTTATCATACTTCGTCATTGTAGTCTCATGTTATATGAGTCAGGGGTTTTTCATGGACTGTGCCGTTTTTATTCTTAGCGTGCACATAAAGTGGACTTTCCGGTAACATGAAAATTTGTCACTTTTGTCATGGTGCAGCGGAGGTACCTATACCGATCTGCTTTTTAAACACTAGGGTGAGGGTCCGAATCCGGGCATGTACACATCTATGAGACATTTTACTGCCTTCATTGTCTGTTATCGTAGAAACCATTTCTGGATTACGCTGAAAAAATACATTACAATAGACTGAGTTTGAAATCGCCATCCTTGGTGATCAGTGAATTATCATTGATCACCAAGGATGGCGAATCCTTCGATGGCGAGACGTTCTTTGGAAAAAATCATGCCTCGCTTATTGTGGGACAAGGACACTAAAATTTTATACCTTGCAGAAATTCCCAAATGCTGCTGCTAACGTTCTTAAAAAAAGTCTTATGTAAATGATGATGTAAATTATATAAAAAAAAAACAGTATTTAACTGAGCAAGTGATTGATGATTTTATTAGCAACATAAATATTAATGATCCTCTTACTATGTACTAGGAGAACATGATTCATTGAGAGAAATGTGATGCTATGCTCGAAGGTAACCTGTCACTGTGTATGCACAGCCACTGATCTTCGACCTCTACGTGTTTCGAGTTCTTTGGCTCACTGTTTATTCATCAATATTACATTATATTATTTTTATTAAACTTATTTTTTATTCCTTTATTTAATTTTAACACTTATAAATTACATTTTTAAATATTTGTATAAAAACATTTAAATTATTTTATATTATTATTATTACTTCCTTTATTGCATTTATATGCAAATCGCTTATATTTTTATAACTTTTTTTTTTATATAAAAAAGGTAGCCCATCCGCATAAGGAACAGGGTCTAAGCTGCCAGTGCAGTGATCAGGGTTCTAGATGGAGGAGCCTCCTCATTATCCGTGCCGCGTCCAGGAATACTGTATTCTGAATCAAGCCCTTGACCCTGAATTATTTATTATGATTAAGTTATGTTCGGACTGTCTCCAAATAAATTGAAATAAGGACAGGAGGCTGTATGATGATGATGACTAAGTTACATGAGGGAACTTATGGTTTACTTAAAATATTGTAGATCCTGAAAGTATTGTGTAAAAGATGTTAGGTCTTAGGTGTTTTATTGGTAAAAGATGGTGAAAACCTCATCAAAATATGTTTCGTGGTTTATAAGAACAACGCGGACATACAGGCAAATACGACAAGCGACTTTACTTTATAATAAATAAATAAATAGTTTATTTTCTCCACAATATTACTCTTAATTGCTAGCCTTATTTCTACGGTAACATATTATAGGGGTATTATATTGTGGGAGACTGGTGCCTAAACTAGGCTCAAGGCCTGTATTTCAGGTCACCAGGACTCCTTCATTTAAGTTTAACAAATTATGTTATGTACTCGTACAAATGGTATGCAATTAGGGAAACGTTAACATTTTTTTTAAAAGCTTACTAATTATAGTTGCGATTTATTTGTTAGTATGGTTAGTATCAGGGTGGGAGTGAGGTTGAGTGTGTACTGCGTGTATCTATAGTTTGTGTGTTTGGGGATGTGTGTGTGGGGGCGTTGTGAGAGTGTGTGACTGTGAGAGTAAATTCTTTTTTGTTTTTGATCGTAGCATATTTGCATAATGATGTTTATGTTACGGCTGTTAATAAATTTTCAGTGTCATCGTAGTTGAGTTCTTGTAGCCAACTATGTAGTTTCATTTTGCACTTTATTTTATTGAGTTTATAAATAGATATGACCCTATTTACTTTATTGTAGAGATACCGACCAAGGTGATAAAAGAAACGTTTTGAAAAAGATGTTGAAGGCGAACTTTATAATTATGTATAGATAATGGTAATTTTCCTACCCTTTAGTGGGTGTTAAATGTTAAATAATTGACTAGTGCAGCTTCTCCTTTGTAGGCACTAGGTGCCACCTCAGCCGTAATTAATTCTAAAACATTATAGGGCTAGATTTACAGTACCCATTTTTTTTTTGAGGTTGGGAAATCATCAATTGACTTCTCCCGCTCTGGGCGGAGCGGAACAAAAAAAAACAGACTTTTTCTGACTAAAATCCACCCGCATTCCTTTAGTTGCCTGTTGCCAAGGTCCTGGTATCCCTTTCGAACTTTCCCGCAACCCTGGCAGGGCTGTACCCATACAATTATTGTCAATAGGATGTAAGGTGACGTAAATCTGCGTATATATTATGTTCAGATTACCTATTTCTCCAAGCCCCAGGGAAGGTGGGCAGACCACTAAATTCATTGCTATTGTTATGATCCAAATAATTTAACTACCATATTAGTTTCTATTATTATGCAAATACAAGTAGTCGGTTATCCCAGAAACTGCTGGTATTACCAACGACCGCCTCTATCTTTGTCTATTCTCAAACCGCCATGGAAAACATGTCGAACAGTAATTGTACGATAATAATAGATATTACAAAAACATTACTATCGTTCAGTGAAACTCAGAAAGGTATTGATACTCTAGATTAGATAGTCAACTCTAAATACTAGTATAACTAGAAAATACCCACTGATGATTATAATAAATGGACCTTTTACTGAAATTATTGCGATTTATTACCGTTTCGCCGACCGATTTAATATCTGGACTGATGTAGGTACTTCTCATTAATAATTGCCTTATAAATTGTAACAATACATCAAGTGAAGTTGACTTTGGCGCACGACGATCGTAAGTCAAAAAATGTTTTAAGTAGCTGGATGAAATACTGCTAAATTATTTACTACAAGCTGCACCCCGCGATTTCACCCGCGTAAGTCTCGATCCCGTGGGAATATCGGGATAAAATGTATCCTATGTCCTATTCCAGGTCATAGTCTACCCATGTGCCAAATTTCATTGAAATCCGTTCAGCAGTTTTAGCGTGAAAGCGTGATAAACAAATAAACGAACAAACAAACAAATGATAGATGATGATAGAAAAGATGTTGTCGGGAAACGTTTAACGTTGAATGAAATGTGCTTTGAGGTTATTTTCGAGATTAAAGGTGAAGTCAATCACCTGGATAAATTAGATTGCTGCAAGCTGTACCCATGTCTCATACTTTGAAATCGAGATACAGAAACATCAATCTCTGAAGGATAATACATTTATTTGCACGTTTTGGCGGAGACTAGCAACAAGAATATATGGTAACCGTTATCGTTATCAGTAATTCAACAAGGCACAGAATCTGGTGCGCGCTCGACAGAAGGCTTAATAAAGTATTCGAGCAGATGTAAATGGAACACAGAGCGGCCCCGAGGCTAGGGCGGGGTCCGGACAACACTTTCATATTATTACGACCGCATTGCACACACACAATCACACCGCACACACACACACACACCCGCGATTAGATCGCTGCGGACATGCGCGCGCGCACGCGATCCGACCACTTTCAATGATTCGTTAGCGAAATCATTAGGAGATGTAATGTCGGCGCATTGTAATACGTGTTTATGGTTATTTAAATGATTTATTTTTATTGATTGTTTTTGCCTTGTTGCAAGACAGAAAATAATGATGGTCGTATGAATAAGGCTACCATTATGGTCAGCTATTGCGAAGGTGATCGTTGCTACTATGTTATTTGAGCGTTTGGTAATGGAATCTGTTACGAGAAAATGAGTTGTCAAGTGGGTTCAGTAGGGACATCCATCACTCTGGACGGTCGGGTCGTGTGTAGACAAGTTTAGCTGTTGGCCTGTCTGGCTAGTGAGTGATGGCCACTGGCCGGATAGCCGCCCGCGCCAGTCTGGTCGCCGCAGGATTACTTACTCAACATTAGGGTATCATTCACCGATTAACATTGTTCAAGCCAGATTGAAACAATTGAATGTATGGCTTAATGGACATCATTCTATATATCTGTCCTGTGACTGCTTATGCTTTATCAAAAGGACTCTCCTTCCAATTTGCTACTACATCTGTTCATTACAACTTTAATTAAGAGCTGTGACTTCCATGGAGCAATCACTCTATATCGGACAGTATTCCAAACCAGAGGTCTTATTTTATAACCTCGTTTTCTACTTTAATTTATTACAAATCCTGCTTTGAAAGTGATACTTCGTAGTTTCAGAATATTTATAGTTAGTACGTCGACTGTCAATCTCATCAATATTATTACTGGGAGTGCTGACACTAGTGACATGTTATTAACATAGGACTGACAGTGTTGTCAATAGCCCACTTCACTATGCTCTGTATAAATATTCATAGCTGTGTCTTTGGTACTAATTAAATTGTTGTTTGTATTGCAACAATTTTAGTCTTCTAAATACAACATTTAGCTGTAGTGATGTTCCATTTCGTCATTTGTTTTTTTATTTCGCTACACTGTAATTTGAGAGCAAAACAAAAGAACATCATCACCATTTCGAATACCGATTGAAAATACGAATTCGCAATAATCCTTTACGACGTCATTTCGGCAACTGACACCCTTCCTTCTATTTGTACTAATCGCGTATTATTACGAATTAAATGGCTTATTACAGGCAATAAAAATGAGAAAATAATATGGAAAGTATTATTCGGTCGTGTACAGGAAAGGGCAAAGCCTTAATCAGTGAGGCAAGTTCGATCAATCGTTAATACAATTGTCACAAATGCTGGGTAATAAAATTTTACAATGGCAAAAGTACGGGGGCTCGGAGATGAAGAATCTGAACCGTGTGTGCATCTCAATTACTTTATCAAGACTTTGGGCTCAGAGAATCCTGTTATTTGTACCCATAATGCACCTTTCATCAACCAAACATTATTTAAGATTTTCATCGAAATGAACATAACATAAAAAATAAACGGCAGTGTTGGAAACTACGAAAGTATGGTGGATCCATTCTCAGTCAACTGTAGAATTTCAAAAGTAATAAAATATATAAAGACGAACCAAATATTTATTCACACGTTTAACAACTTGTGAGAGTATGAGAAATTATAACCCATAATTACATAAAACTTGTAAAACCAATGACGTTCTCACTCATAAAGAAATTATGAGATGATAAAAATTGAATATAAAAATACAGGATGCTAGTATTTAAGAAGTTGAATATTACGCGTTTTATATTTTATAACACTTAGTAGATATGGACACATAAGGGAAATGTGAGTACCCGAGGCGAGAATCACCAATATGGGGTCGACCTCATTTATAATTGTTCCCAGAGGTGTGTGTGAACGGAGTCGCCGAGACTTAAGGTGTCGTACAGACGGTACTGCGACTCTTTGTCGGCAGCCTGCCTGTCTTCTTCACGTGTAGCCCCGTTCATTAAGTTCGCATGTCCGTCCAGCGCCGCGATTATTGCAATTATTTAAATTCACACCTTTGAAACGCGAAAAAGGCTCTTTTTACATTTAATGTTTCGTAAGCGTAAGGAAATGACGTCTCATTCGAAAGGTATAATTAGGGACAGCCTTGGAGTTCAGGGTTGTGCCGGATTTATGCGCTTCTGACATTGTGTGACGCGTTAATTGTGCGATGTTTCAACATATATTGTGCGGACTTTAATTGGTGTCGATATTTACATTGTGCCTATTAGGAACATCGGTGGTACTTAAATGGGATGTTGACTCATTGTTTTGTAAAGAGATCGCAGCTGCGCGGCCGCTTTGTAATTGCCGCGAAAATATCTGCATAAAAATATTTCCTTGCATGCTTTTCCTTTGTCAGCGTTTTAAATTATTTAATTGCATTCTGTTTTTAAGTGACCTATTGTCTGTTATTTATGGTTTCTCCATTTACAACTATTTCGATCATCTTCCAAGCTCCTCTATTCTTACATTAATGTTGTCAATACTTGATCCCTTTATCATGGCTATTACGTAATGATCCAGCAGATAACTAAACAAGCCTACAGCGATATTTATACTTCCTCGTTCCAGTATGCCCAGAGGGTCTAGATAAATACATCAGACATAGGACAGGCAGATCAAATATCAGGCTGTGTTTCGTAGAGCTGAGAAAGATGCTTGATCGACCCTCGGTCGTTGTGATGAATGCGCGATGCCTGATAAGACAAAGCATTGCAAACTACACTATTCATAATGATTATGAAACAAAACTCATTTGTTTAATAGTATGATTTATTTTATTCCTCATGGTAATTTCTTAACAATTTTAAGGAGCGGTGAAAGGCTTTAGGGGTTTTCTTTTGTAATTCTTGACTGACAAAATGTGCTGAATTCTAGCGTTGTTTGTTAGCCTATGTTATCCCACTACTGGGCATAAGCCTCAGGACTTCCTCAACCTTATTTGAATAAATAAATTTCACATTTGATTAAAACACAAAGCTAAACGGAACACCGCGTCTATTCTGTTAGAATATAATTTAGATCTCGTTGTTACTACCTCGATAATTTAGTAGGTATGCATAGATAAGAACGCAAATGCCCATTTAATTGCCTTAATCCTGTTATACATTTGAATTTTGAACAAGTTTCATAGGTAGTGACTCACGCACCTGATAGCATTCTAATTGAGCTAACATTAGTCGCTAGTGCACATAGATACCTAACTTATATCGACGCATAAGTCTACTGGGCGCTAATGCCTCTAATAGTGCATGGTACAGTAACACTAAAATTGAATAATATTCTTTTAAAATTGGGTTTTTATCATCATGATCATCTTCAACATAATATTGTACAGACCCAAGCACTGCTGGGGGCATTTGCTTGTCATCTTCAGGGTTCTGCCCAAACACTGCCTATAAAATTATTTCGTTAGTGCGTTTAATTAATGTGATAATGACTTTTAGTTAAACGGGTGAGTAGAATTCTGTTTATTACTCCAAATAAGCCTCTAGAACCAAAGATTTTTTGCTAAAATATTGTTATTTGCCTTAACACCAAGGATATTATTTTGTGTCTATTGAAATGTAATTCTGATCACTCTATGCACGGCGCTTGGCGTGGCAACACGTTGTGTTCGGGCTCGCGACAAGTCAATCGTCATCCAGGAGAGGTGAAACACGTGTCGATTTCTTGCGGGTTTTTTTTATGACTCTTTAGGAATAGTTAAGCGGAATAGGTTACTAAATATATCTACGTCTATTATATTTTGTAATGCTCATCATATAAAAATCTCAATAATAACAGTTAACACGTAATAATTGTGTACTTAGCGCTAAATAACTCAGAAAACCCATGTATGTATGTATATATAACATAATAATGATCCTACATATCCTTATCAGTTTGTAACACGTCGCAGCTTCCGCATGCTGTTATCTAGAGCTAAGCCTGAAGCCGACACTAGCAAGTACCCAAGTACCCTGCTGCCTTGGCCACTCCCAGGCCACTAACCCTTGTCGCAACCATTATGCACACACACAAAAGATGTGGTGGTATTGGTCTAGTAAAATAGATGCCCACCCTCCCTTTCACTGGCGTAACAGTGCCACAGTTATAGTTCAGCCGATTTAGTTTGTACTCATAGGATTTATCTTTGATTTAGATTTAAAAATTAATCTCTCAAAATTAAGCAGATGAAACTTCTAACAACATCGAAGTTGGTTGTTGAATGGACTTTTTGTTAAACATAATTATTTGTTTACATTTTTCAGAAAAAAAGATTTCGTTCTTACTGAGCTGGCAGAAACAACGACTTACCTACTTAGTTAGTTCTCTAGCAACGAAAACACTGCTAATCTGGGTTCTACTAAAAAGTTATTGTGTCTGGCACGTTGACATGATAGAGCATGTGCTGCATATGAGCATGTGCATGTGTGTGTGGCTTCAGAGCATGTGTAGCTTTTGATATCAAAGTCAGTAAAGAACATTACATCAGGATTTTAAAATTATCTCTGTCTTCCGTCACTGCATAGACATCATTCCAATTAATTCTTTTATTTCTTTTACCACACGTAATAAAACTGTTACATTTATTACACGACTTAATTAAAGAATTAAACCAGTTACAATAATTTAGCCTGCAGGTATGTGCAACAGAGTCTGCAAGAGCGAATCTAAATCATACATTCTCGCGATGGTTGTCAGCGCCAATTAGCCAGAGCGGAATGCTATCTAACTTTCAAGCGTCCCCACGTTTAAACTCCTCTTGGAACTACTAAAAGTTGGTATATTTTGACTTTATTGATAGAAATACTTTGCAGTTATTCCTAGGTATTCTATTTAGTTCAAATTGTGAAAAACAAAGAGTTAATACAGTACATATTTTCATAAATCACATGTTGACAATCAAAGCCTTCAAAAAGCAGTTTGTATGTGAATAGACAACGTAATTCTCTGATAAAAATATTTAGCGCCCTGTGAAAAGTAAGTATTTAAATAAAGTTTACAAGACAATGAAAGGTATTTTATTATACATATTTAGGTTTATGTGATAAACAGACTGAATTTTTAGAATCCAATAAACGTTAAAAACGGCACTTCATACGAACACTTTTTACGAAAAACGAAAGGTGACGCGTTGAAGTCTTTTGTTCTAACTCACCACCAACTCATGCAAAACTCCACCATTTCAAATCTCAAGGCCAGAGCCCGAACTATAGATACGGCAAGCATCCAATAAGGTATCTATCCATATACTGATAACAGATAAGGCTGTCACCGGCGGGCGGTGGCCGGCGGTAAATATCCGCTGTGATATAGTGCGCGACGAGCGACGTCTACAGCCACGCGGCCATGTTGACGGTGATAACACAGAAATTTTGCTTCACGCGGTGCTCGTGATAAGGAAGGTGTTAGGAGATATGAGAGAGAATATGGGTTTGAAGACCAAGGCTATTTTTTTATTTTTATTTATCATTTACGTCAAAAATGTGCTCCAAAATAGGGCAAACAGGAGTTAAACTGTATATTTTCCTCACCTCTTATGTGAAATCCATACTAATATTATAAATTCGAAAGTAACTCTGTCTGTCTGTCTGTATGTTACCTTTTCACGCCTAAACCACTGAACGGATTTCGATAAAATTTGGCAAGGAGATAAATGGCATCCCGGGGAAGGACATAGTCTACTTTTTATCGACATACCACGCGGGCGAAGCCGCGGGCGGAAGCTAGTCGTACATAAATCACAACCGTAATCGTAGCATTCTGTTTCGGGTATATCATAATTAATATATTTAATTATTATATGATCATAGTATATCATAATGATTATATTAACATAGTATCAACAAATAAGGCTACCTACACATTAACTCTAAGCAGTAACAGAGTTAGTTTTTAGGTGTTCATTTGTTTTTTGCCCCGAATAAGAAATGTTCATCACTTGCTCTAGCTATAAATTCAGAACACACCAAAGACTTGTTTCTGAAAACAATCAACACACATTACTTATTGGTCAAAATTAAACAATACCAATCCTAATTAGACCACCATATCATATTATACAGCCCAAACAATCACAGTCCAACTACAAACACACAACACAATAAACGCAGGTGTACCCCATCAATATCCGAGTTGATCTACTGCTAACATACTCTGTGGTGATAATCTTGTGAAATTAGAGCGGATTGGGCACGCTGCCGCCCGCGCGTGCGCAAGTTGCGTGCGTACGTCTAGCAGACTTAGTTATTATTTAGAATTTAAATTTAAAGCCGAGTAATCCTTTTCAGTTCGGTTTTGTATGCAACAGTGTCGCAACTGTCAAAGTTGATGGAATGTTTTGGTGTTGAATTCGTTAGGCGGGGTGTTTGTTAAATAAGGTGTTGTTAAACTGGCGCGTGCTTGCTGCATTGAACATCGAGTTATAATTAACGTTTTGATGTAACTGTAATTTAATCAAATTATTATTCATTCAGGAATAAACATGACAAATTTAAAGCACTTTATAAGAGACTGATATCAAGAAATTGCGGCATGGTTGCGGACAGCTTTATTTTCTCTGAATTAAATTCATACTAAAAAGGTTTAAATACTGATATTCAGCTGCATCCGTTTAGACTGGAAGCCGACCCCAACATAGTTGGGAAAAGGCTAGGCAGATTGACTAAAAAGGTTTACCAGCCAAACTACAATAAATCATACTAACATCGAAGTAGTAAGTTTATTTATTTAATTAATACTTCAAGCACACAAATGCACAGAGGAGGACTTAATGCCATTGGCATTTTCTACCAGTCCACCTTTGGGTGATGCAGAGACAAACAGTGATAGATCAGATAATAAATCAATCAGCAATAGCGAATTGAGGAATAAATATTTATTTAATCAATATAAAGATATATCTACCTAGTCTTATTAAAAACCTATGTTCAATACCTAGGACCTATTAAAAACTATAAATATAATATATACACCTAAACCTAACTAATATTATACATGCGAAAGTGAGTTTTTTTGTAACGCTTTCACGCTCAAACGGCTGAACGGATTTGGATGAAATTTGGTACATCGGTAGACCATGACCTGGAGATAAGGACATAGGATATCTTTTTTCCCCGATATCCTCACGGGATCGAGACTTACGAGGGTGAAACCGCGGGGCGCAGCTAGTTATATATAAATACAAACACAAATAAATACATCACAAATAAGTTCAAATATACACTCATATTAATAGTGTTCTGGCAGGAAATAGAAACACAACTAGATTTAGATAGGTAGAGTTCAGGCTTAATCTTCCCTATTACCAAAAAAGTAATACCGCGAAAAAAAAATCAGCGCCTCCGCTCATTCAGTCGATTCATATTCTAAGTTCATGATCATCATCATTTGAGCCGAAAGACGTCCACTGCTGGACATAGGCCTCTTCCAAGCACCGACACTTCGATGGGTTCTGTGCTTCTTGATCCAGCGGACTCCTACGGCCTTCCAACGCTACGTTTTCCAGTACACGTTCGCCCCTCCTGAACCTTTCGGCCCCATCGGTCATCTGTTCTGCGAGCAATGTGCCCTGCCCAATGCTATGTAAGTTTGGCAATATTCTAGTTATTATACTGAAAGTAAAACACGCATGACTTTCAGATTTTTTCATTTGTCAAAAAAATACACAATTTTAATGGTTGCCAAGCTTTTAAAAAAAAAACAAGATCACAATGATATGTCTACAACGTTTTCAATCTCTAATTCAACCATAAAATCCTTTAATTATGATGTCTGTACAAACAGACATAAAATTAAAATTAAATATAGTTTTCAACATTATTAAGTGCAAAATGTGGCAACATTTTAATGTCGATCATTATTCAGTGTTGCAATAATTAAAGATTACTTGACTTTTCAGTAATTAGTGGTAAGTCGAGATGGAGTGAGATTTATCAAATTGAGGTCGAACCGGAGACCCTTCACCTCACTGCAGGTGATTTAAACATCTGTCATATTATCAATCAAAACTGTAAAAGCTACAAAGATTATCGAGCTTATGGGTATGATCGTTGCGTAATATACAGGATGTGGCGTAAATAATGGATAACCCTGAAACTGTCGTTTGGCCAGATTATCATCTATCATTTACCCCACTTATATCGCCATATGCCCCATATTGTATTTTCTGCATATAATTTTTTTTCGTGAACTTCTCCGATGTTTTCATAGTTATTCTGCTATTCTGGGTGGAGAAAAATCCAAAAAATTAAAGATCATCAAAATCGGTCCAGCCGTTCTCGAGTTATAAGTACTTGAACAAACCCGACTTTGTTTTATATTAAAATATATCAAAAATATCAATAATTTGGTCATCCATGGGCATATGGCGATATAAGTAGGGTAAATGATAGATGATAATCTGACCAATCGACAGTTTCAGGGTTATCCATTATTTACGCCACACCATGTATATGTAACTTAAAATCTTTTTCTTTACTTAAGAAGTTAATACAACATAGGATATATTAAACTTTGTTTTTAACGCATTTTCGTTTAAAACAATAAAAATAGGACACAAAAAAAAACAAATATCCCCATCCCACGCACCATTATATGTAGTGCCTCATCCAAGACTTCTCTTTGGCATCAATCACTTGATCCAGCCACCCAATGAGAGCTTCAGAGATTCTTTCAACCATTTAAGCACAAAAATAAGTAAGTAATGAACATTAAACCCCAATAAACCTTTGGTGAGTCAGCCTTCACTAATCCATCAATTCTTAGCAAAACGCAAAATTGACTCCGTCCCTTATCCGTTTGATTACCCGCTATCGTTCATTAAATACATACCTCATTCCCTCTAATTCCATTACAACAAAGACACATACCTCCCTATAATTTTACCTCCGCGCCATCTAGTTGAGAATTACCCTGCAATCATTATCGATACCATAGAATAAGAAAACTATGCAGATGTGAAACTTGGTTTACACAAACCAAACCAACAGCGGTTCAAGCAGAGATCCACCTATATCGACAGATTTAACGATTTTATTTGACAAAATGTGGATCAAACCCCTCCGTATCAAATCGTCCTATTAGCAAAACGACACTTTAGCAATTATCATATTAGCAAAATGTCCTATTAGCAGAACCTACTTGTAACGTCAACAGTCCTTAATTGTTAAATTTATGAAAATGCCTCCGACTATATGATTATTACCGATTATTTTTCGGATATGTACACACGGCTACATATCAAGCTATATCCCAAAGATTTAAAACGTTAGATTCGCCCTAGCACGTCAAAAGATGGTCGCGTTTCTGTTTCATTTTGACAACTCTGACACACATAATGTGTCATGCTGCCATGGAAACGCCATATTTGGGATTGAGAGCTTCTCAGATTGACACTTTTCGTGCGACATACGTACGGCAAATCTAACAATTTAAATCTCTGACCGACACTCGATGATTTTAGATTCTTTTCACCTTTTTTACTACTCTTCAAAGATCCTTGCTTGAGCTGCTGGGATGTCAATGTAGTCGCGATCGAGCGCCAAGGGTACCATACCAGTCTAATTAATGAAATTACATCGTTTTAGAGAGTAGCAGTTGCTACGTGTGTCGTATCCGCGTAGTTCTCGAGATGGAAACAGTCACATAAACGCTACGATTTTGATGTGGTCAGACGGAGGTCCTAAACGTGAACCGCAAGGGTATACAGGTTGTGGCGTAAATAATAACCCTGAAACTTTCAATTGGCCAGATTATCATCTATAATTTACCCCACTTATATCGCCATATATATTATACCATATTATATTTTCTGCATTATTTTTTTTCGGGATTTTTCCGATGTTTTAATAGTTATTCTGCAATTCTGGGCGGAGACAAACCCAACAAATTAAAGATCATCAAAATCGGTCCAGCCGTTCTCGAGTTATAAGTACTTGAACAAACCCGACTTTGTATATATAATGCGCTCACTTCTACACATTATATTTTCATTCTATGCCAGTACTGAGCACCGGTACCGTATAGCACTAATCGATAAAGATAAATGACCATACGCTCATATTAAACACCCACGTTGATCGATCGGCTGCGGCTCTTCATTTTTGTACCGAAGCGTATATTAATCATTATGGCGGTAATCTTGTGAAATTTATTACCTCTAAGCGAATCTGCCGTGGTATTTATCAACAGAATGTGTGGGCTAACATAGGTGAGGTATAGATACCTAGATGTGATTGTTATTAGATAGCTGTGAAACAAAAGGATAAGAAGGATGGAAATATCATTTATTTTCAGCTTGAATCTGAAGCTACGAAGTCTGTTAATTTAAAAATTGTAATCTTTGTAGTACTTATATGTAAATCTATACTAATATAAGAGAGAAGACGAATTTTGTGAGTTTGTGTATGTGTGGACTGGAATATCCGGAACCACAGCTATTATTTCAATAATTCAAAGGTACATTATTTCTGATGGGCATAGGCTACATATTGTGCAAATATATACAAAAAAGTACTTCATAATACTAGTAAAATACTATCTTAAATTCATGCCGGCCTAGATGTACCTTCGTGTTAGGTTAGGTTCAGAACTTGTGCACAACGTGTCGTGAACAGAATACCGTCTGCACATGTAAATTGCTCCCGTCCGTAGTCGGATCGCTAGTCTAATAATATATAAAGCGAATCCTTATAGTTTGAATAACAGTTTGGATTATCAAAACGAGTAATCTCTTAAAACATTGTCAACTCCTTATACTTTTTGTTCCTATATTATTTTGTCAATAGCATGGGAAACATAACCGAAAAAGCATAGTAAGAAAAAAAATTAAAAAGCATTCATTTGAAACATTTTCAATCTGCCTAGCCTTTTCCCAACTATGTTGGGGTCGGCTTCCAGTCTAACCAGATGCAGCTGAATACCAGTATTTTGCATGGAGCGACTGCCTATCTGACCTCCACAACCCAGTAACTGGGTAATACGATACCCCTTGGTTAGACTGGTTGTCAGACGTTCGGGCTTCTGACGACTCGTAACGACTGTCAAAGATCTACAAATGACAGCCGGGACCAACGGCTTAACGTGCTTTCCGAGGCACGGAGGAGTCTCGATATGTGAAAATGGTCACCCATCCACGGGCAACCCCGGCAAGCGTAGCTTAACCTGATGGATCGACCCGTGCGGCTGTTATTACTTAGCCACGAGCTCATTTGAAACATTATCTTTTCTAATAATAATTGCCTGAAATAAATGGTTTAATAATTGCATGAAACAAAGGATATTTAATTTAATTTTCTTTCTTTTTTTATGATTTTTAAATCCTAGTGATTAAATTTCACACTTTCAAATTCTAGTCTTCGTTTCAACCTATAGTTTCCGATCCCATTTATCAACAGTCACATCCAGTCTCCACAGATCCTTGTCAGTCAACATAATAGAGATGACCGGCCACCGACAATTAGCCTACGCGTATTAATAACCAAACTGACGCAAATTAGATACTTCCGCCTTTCTAATTTAATTTAGAGCATTCTTGAGATACGACATCTGAAGATTGATAGGCACACCTCTACTAAGATTACTACTACGATACTATCTGGATGCTCACTTTCATATTTTATCGAAATATGGACGGTACATCACTTCATAATAAATAGATATAAATTAAATTAATAAACTTCAGGAATCTGAATTGAATGTTTTGATCACCACTCCTGACAAATAGATTGGTGATGAGTTGATACCTTTAGTAGGTAGAAAAGCTTTTAAGTACACAGTTGGTAAATAATAAAAGAAAACAAAAAAAAGCATTTTCGGTGGACGATAGAATTTTTTTCGGAAGAGCATTACAGCTAAATACTCCATGCGTTACAGGAATTAAACTAACTGGTAGTTCACTTATCATTTTGATGACCTTCGATTGAATTAAATGATTTGAGTTTCATTCTTGAAAAATCTTATTTCAGGAAGAAACAGTAACCGTCGGTTGATCGATCCTGATTTTAAGAACCACTCATAAAGGACATAAAATGAACATTTTTAAATGCTTCCAAAGCCTAAAAATCCTATATGTACCCGACGAGGCTATTCTAATTAGGTATATCTATATAAATTACAAATTAAAGTCGCTTTTCATGTTTGTCTGTATGTCTGCGTTGTTCCTCTAAACCATGCAACAGATTTTGATGAGGTTTTCACCATCCTTTAGAGAATGTATTCTGGAAGGTTTATGTTTATGTATGAAGGCTTATGTTAAGGTTTACGTATGTATGTTTATACGTTAATATTAAAGTTACGTATAACTAAGAAATCGATGTTTTGTCAAGTCGTAGAAACCGTGCGAAGCAGGAACGGGGTGTTAGTGTATACACCAGAATATACCTATGTATTTACATAGCTTAGTATCTTCACGCACTCGTAACGAAAGGAAGACAGGTAGTGTGCCCGCCACACGCCTTCTAACCTATGCTCACGAAGAGCCTGCAGCTCTGCTAACCGTATTATGAGGCTTGAGCGTGAAAATCAAGCAAGGAGGAATGAGGTAGACTTTACTTATGAAACTTTACATGCCGCGAATACTCGATATTATTCGGATCGAGACTTGCGCAGGTGAACTATTTTTTTATAGGTATTCCTTTTTTATGTCGCGTAATAATGGCGAGTATTCGACTATTCGCCTTATGGAATGGCGATTAATCGGTATTCGACTTATTTTCGTAACCGATTAACACCTGTTTCATTTTGTCAGTTCAACAACATTCATTGCGTTATTTACGATGTTGAGCAGATAGAGAGATTTTTTTCGAACTTATGAAGCAATGGTTTAGACATTTGTTTCAAACCGATTCAGATTGTGATTGATCGTGTATTACGCAATTAGGGTGCTGATGCCAATGCAGTACTATACAGTGTATTTTAAGAAAAACACAACATCTTTCTGACCAATCTGAATACTCTCGTCTTCAAACAAATCATCTGTTAAAAAGATTAACATAAAAAATTAGACCAAAAACCTCCAACCTGTGTGCCTTATCCTCTCCAATTTCTCAGAAGCTCGAAAACGTTCTAACATAAACATTTTAATACAAAGAGCACTAACGCAAGGAACATCTCTATCTATTAGCTACATACCCGCACCGTAATAAACAGTGCGCAGCTGGGATCGAACCCGCTACCTTATTGGCCGACCCCACGCGGCGGTAGATAAACAATGCACTCTTGCGCACAAGATATGCGCTGCCAAATGAATGTAGACCTAAAAAGGGGTAGAGCTGACCAAAATTATCTAATGTTAGGCTCTAGTTATGATAGTGTATATTAGTTTACACCTAAGTACTTAAAGATAACTTACTGTTACTGTAATAGACTCACTAGTTACAGTCATGTTATTCGTCTTAACATCAAGGGTTATAGCCAAGATTCGGCGGCCCTTTGAACATGACTTTGCGTGATCCAAAAAGAACAAAAGGCTTATTCACCTAGTATATAAAAACTTTCAAAGTCGCAATCTCATATCAGTGACAATCAATGTCAAAAACATTCGGAATTTGGGTCAGATTGAGACTTGAGGAGCTGGTGGCTAAGTAATAACAGCCACACGAGTTGATCGAAGCTACACTTGCCAGGGTTGGTCCATGTTTACCATCTTTACATACCGAGACTCCATACACCGTGCCTCGGAAAGGACGTTAAGCCGCTGGTCCCGGCTGTCATTTGTGGATCTTTGACAGTCGTTAGGGGTCGTCAGAAGCCCGAAAGTCTGACAACCAGTCTTGTCAAGGGGTGTCGTATTACCCAGTTTCTGGGTTGTGGGTTCAGATAGGCAGTCGCTCCATGTAAAATACTGGTATTCAACTGCATCCGGTTAGACTGGAAGCCAATATGGTTGGGAAAAGGCTAGGCAGATTGATTGGGTCAAATTGAGACTGAGTTTTTTTGTTTTTTTTACAGAATAAGCAAACTAAACCGGCAGTGATGGGTTGTTCAAGTCTAGCAAAGGAAAAATGACCGTTGGAGCTTAGAGCAGACAAGTCCTTCAGTGTAAACTGCGAATTAGCACACGTACTTAGCATAAGACCATCATCTAGATGGACCAACGACCTTGAAAAGGCGTTTTATTTTATTTCTTAGGGACAAAAAACAGTTACATGCCAAGCTTAACTAGAGTGTCTTAAATCAGCAAAATACTTAAAAATACATTTATAAATAACTATTCCATATTTGTGTTACCACAACATTGTCCATGAATTCACATCTTTGAGGTTAGATTAGATGAGGAAGGCTGAGATCAGAGTGCTATTTTACGCGCCACTTGGGTGAGGCTTATCTCCAGCAGTGGATTGTGCTTGCCTAAGTTTATAAAAAAAATCTTAATAATTCAGTTCTACCACCTTCCTACGCCCACTTCAGGTAGCTTATCCGTACATTCTGCGGGCGGCAGATATAGGACTATTCACCGCCGCGCTCGCATTAACTCATACCGTGCACTTACAATGTCCGGAATGTATGATGCACCTTATAATAATGGGATTCTTCACGCACCGTGTACACTGTTCCTGATTCTTGTTTTGTGGTCGCTGTTCGTGTATTGATTGGACTGTGGTGTTTGTTTTGTTTTTCTATAATTAACGTGATGATGCCGTTTTTATTATATGCAGGCGTATTTTGTCATCCGTATTGTTTTTTGTTACAGGTGTGAAATGGATTACCGTGGCGTATTAGCCTCATGTAAGTATTTTTTATTTATCCCTTTCTTTCTTTTTTTTATTTATTATTCAATTGCTCGGTTTATTTAATATCTAATGATTTTAACCAGATGTGCCTAGCTTTCCCCAATTATGTTGGGGTCGGCCTCCAATTTAACCGGATGCAGCTGAATACCAGTATTTTATATGGAGCGACTGCCTATCTGACCTCAACAACCAAAACCCAGTTACTAGGTAACAGAATACCTCTTAGTAGGACTGGTTGTCAGACTTTTGGGCTTCTGACTAGCCGTAACGAACACTGTCAAAGATCTACGAATGACAACCGAGACCAACGGCTTATGACCGATTCCTATAAGTTACGGACTGTTATTGGTTTTACTCTTCTATCTTTAGCACCTTTACTTACTCTTCTATCTTTACCAAGAGTGAAGCAAAAACTTCATAGCTTTGCATAGACGACCCACCCCATTATGGAAGTAGCTTTCACAGGAAAAATTAGGTTACGAATCCATTTATACGCCCAGTTTGACAATAAAAACGCTACCATTGGTAAGCAAAGCGATTAGTTTTTTTTTATAGGACCCAAGTATTAACTTGCTTTTGGAGGCATTAAGGGGTCCTGATATGTAATGGAAGGTCACCCATCCACGAACCGACTGCGGCAAGCGTAGCTTAACCTGTTAGTACGACCCTGCGGCTGTTATCATTTAGCCACGAGCCTCTCTGAACCGAATACAAAAATACCTCCAATAATAAAAATCACAGCATTGTACCTGAATTCAGATAAGGGAACGAAAAAGTCATGAGAATAGACCTCTTTTTCGCCTGTCTTAGCACTGCACGAAAACAAAAAAAGAGCAGAACCGTTCGTTATTTAAAAAAAAAATCCTCCCGGGATATTTTCCTCGCTTGACCAAACCTACCTTAAATAATACTAGTAACAAAACAATAACAACAAGTTCTCACAGCCTTAATGAGCTAATACCATCAGCAAACAGAGATAACAGTCATTACGTTATTTCCTTAGTGACGTAAACATATCTATTTGAAGTAAGGACCTAAATCATGCGCGTGGGCAACTGGACTCCTGCGGCGCACATCTGTTTTTGTGCGCACACATAAATTACGGAGGTACTCCTCACGGCTCCCGGCTTTGATAAATCCTTTGGTACCTTGTGGCGACGACGGGAACGTATTGTGCTTGTGTTATGGACTGTGGGTAGTTTGAAGGCTCTTTAGGATTAGGTACTTAGGCTATGGTGTGTTTAGTTAGTGTCGCGTTATTAAGGATATGATGTGACTCAGCGTTGGTACAAGTGTATTCAGGAAAGATGGGTGCCTCGTTGCTGTTATATGCCGTAAAGTTAATTACCGCGTATTGCGTAATATCACACATACAGCATCTACATCGTATCATCAAATTCTTAATCAAATCGTTTAATTGATTTACTTTCTTACCTATCGGAACGCTGCGTCTATTTTAGCTGCAGTATGTCCACAAGTTAGTAGAATGGTACGATTTTTGAAGATTAACTTAAAAACCAAAATGTTTCTTATTTATTTCAGAAGGAAACCAAAACCAAATTTGGCTTTTTCTGTAAATATAATTTGCGTACATCACTGTCATAAATTCTTTTAACATCTTTTTTCTTAATGAATGCGAAGCCTCCTTTCAGGTTCTGAACACAATGTACTCGTAATACCGCGAATATCCAATCATTACATACAAAACCGCAATCTGAAAACGATTCTACCGTTAAATAGTGGAATAATGCAGCTATTTATATGATGATTACTTACTATAAAGAAGGGCTAAGATACAGATAGTACGTGCAACTTAGGGTACGAGAGTGGAGCGAGAAGCGGAGCGGATAATGCGGAAAAGTTTGAAAGTTGTGTGTAGTTGTTCTAGAATTTGATTGGGCGCTACTTCTTCATTGTTTCTTTCTAACCTACACTGTCCCACTCCTGGGGAAAGGCCTCCTTCCATGTTTCGCGAGCCCGCGCGTCCTCCTTCCAGTTTTGACGGAACCTATCCAGCTCATCCCACCATCTCCTATTCCGCTACCCCGCCTGCTCAATGTGTTACACAATTTACCCGTTACAAGGTACTGCCCCTTAGTATTAACATGATCTATGTTTTTGCTTAGCCAAAAGCAAAGATACAAGATGGAAAAAAATCGTTACCTACTGGAGTACAGACTTTCATGCGACCAAATCCCATATATTTTACAATACTTTATTTTGATCTTTCACGAATGCAAGTTTCATCATTCAATGGCTCTATTGCATTTGCAACATTGAACGCGAACTGTGACTATGTAAATGTGCTAATAATTTTGGAATATTCAATACCGTGAACCGCTCCGCTCCACGCACTGCTCTCCCATACCCTCACCTTACGTATTGTAAGTGCGTTCACTAGCCATCCAACCGCTATCAGATGGTGGCTCCATATCGGATGCCTCGAATACATCGCCCTCCATCGGCCACGGATGCTATGAAAACAATAATATTATTAAACTTATCTGCCACGGTAATATCTTGAGATAATATTTATATGGTACACGGAAGCCTGATGGTAATGGTTAGCCTTAGATTAAAAGTATGGTGGTCGTCTTTTGTTTGGGTTTGTGGACCTAATTGGGTATTGAATGAACAAGGTGAGCTCATTGTTACATACATACCTAAAGTTAAAGTTCTTACCTCCTTTATTAGTGCTAATCTAGTGAACTATGTTGGTAAAATCTGATAATTTAAGAGGTGAATGAAAATAGCTGCGTCTCACCGAGTCCAGTAAACCCAGGATGAGAATTAAATAAACAAAAAAAAAAATTCAAAAAAAATTCTGAATTGTTTGAAGATCAAACCTTGATAGCAATCTTATACAAATAAACATTATTTTCATAAATAACATCCAAAAACAAAAGCTCACCGCCTTCCCAGGTACACATAGAAAACATAAAACACATCCATTTCATTACAACTTTGACCTCGCCGACTGTACACCGTGATAACCCTCGCAATTACAATGGGGCAGCCATTGTCCCGGGACATGTGTCGTCGCCACCCGGGACATAGCGGGACATTATCATTGCCTTATACGGATGTGACTTACCAGTGGGCTGGGATTTATTGAGGCAAAATTAAGGATTAGAAATTAACAATAACAAGAATTAATTTTAAAAACGTTTAAAAATGTTTCAGCAAGCTGGTATAACTTTTTAAGCAAGTCATAAGAACTTAGAGCTGAAAAGTGCTTTTGGAAGCTTCTTAAAAATGTTAGAAGCGCCTATTTTCGGATTTTATAAAACTAGCCTCGGATTTATAGGATAAATGAAACAACAAAAAATATTTGTTTTGAAATACGGAAGTTTCAGTCGGAGAGGGATCTGAATAAAGTGGCGAAATAGAGAACTTAAATAAAATGTACTGAATTTTACAGTTTCTTGACAATTACTTTTACCAACATTGCCGCCATCCACGTTCAACTAGAGCCATGTCGAACTGTAACTCAGTCTTACCAAAGTAACAACTCCCCTAGCGGGATTGAAACTTCACAAAGGCAATGTTTTATCACATTGATTTCATATCAATGGACCTCTCATTTAATTTCGCACTTCGCATTTGGAAAATTTCAGCTCGAACTCTCGGCTACGCAACCAAAGCCGCACGCAAATGCTATTTGAATGAGCTTCGAGCCTTATTCGATGTCTGTAACTGGTCTTTGTGAACATCACTAACATTCTATTGAAATAGCTGGCCGCGGTGTGCCGGAGACCATACGCGTGTCAGCAGCTCGGCGCGGAACATCTCAATAGGACCAGCAAATAACTAGGAAGAACCTTATTCGCCAACAAGAATGCCCTCCTCTGTCTTTAAGCGGATGCATTTGCGTGTGCTAGCCTCCTCAGATGCCTAACTAGACTTTCGTGCCATACAATTTATTGTACGCACACATTTTACTATGTAGAAATAACTGAATACAACTATTGATGCTTATCGTAAACGGAAGAGACAATGGTATAATGAACGATTAAATAATAGGTTGGTTGGTTCCATACAAAAAACAAAAATATACACAGCGCCTCCATACGCGACATATGTCAACTATTTCTCACATTTTATTAATTGCATCCTACTACATGAATTGATTACCAACATTGACACCATAATATTAGTATCCGACGATGTTAAATTATTTATGATTAAGTGTTCACACCTTTGTAAGTACGCCATAATATTAATAACTACAAACATTTCCTTTTTAGTCGAACGAACGTTATGATCTAGGCGTGACTCGATAAAAATTCCGAACAAATCCGTTTGATGCATTAGATACAATGAAAAAATTGCGAACAAAGCAATATTTGACAAGTCAGAAGTGAAACCGCGACCTTGACATACGTGTCAAACCAAACGCGTGATACTAATCTACATACCGTCACCTTTCACACCGTAAACACATCACCGATCCTTGCGTTACATCACTACATAATATCATCAATCAAAAACTACAAGGGCCATATGCAGATTTTATTCAAATCCCAGTGAGATTGTGGGGCTCACCCACGTGACGATATTCGCATTCGATATTCGCCTTTGAATTCGCGGCGTCAAACAATAAAAGCACATCGACGCCGCATAGTTGTAAGGTCGACAATCGTGTATAACGACGTGTCTATTAAAGTGACACTATTTTATGTGTAGTGAAATGCATTAGGTTATTTTGCATACAAAGCGTTATAAATATTTCTTATGGCTAAGTCGTCGCACTCGGCGTTTTGAAAGCTCGGCCGGATGACACGCGTCGATACATCCGACTGTATTTTATGCGTCAAAGTGGATGTAAATGTATGTAAAGTAGAGTCGTTTCGTTATGAAATACGGTCCTTGGAGAGAAAAGAGACAATGAATTACTGTGTTACGAAGTGTTTTACAGTAGGTATATAGTTGGTTTGTATACCTACGTTTATGCATTACCATACCAAATTATGGTTCTGAAGGACAATGTCGTCAAAGAAATTATATTAACTGGTTCGAAAAAGGCGATATCACTATCATTATACTGTACTTAAAAGCAACCACTGCTCTTGGCTTCTTACGAAGCCATTACAGCCTATCAATTGGCCCATCAAATGCAGTTAACAGTTTTATATTACCCAATCCCAAGTCACGTACTCGACAAATGCTGGTAATAAAATAAAACAAGTTCTACTTAACAATTAGCATTTTACACCCCACATTACAGTAAGACAAAGAGCAAGTATTTACGTCTAAAACAGTTGATATTTAAATAGGTCCCGGCCGGGCGGAACACTTGTACGATTTGACAGGTGATAGCAGCGGCCCGGTGAAATATTGCCGTTCGCAAGCGAAGCGATATCGCGCAGCTGGCGAACGATTGTGTACGGTACTCGGTAGGGCACCAGGATTCCACTGTGTACGCGTTTAACGCGGTATCGGTGACAGCGAATTTATGATTTCCTCAAATGTTGATGACGGCTGTTAGAAAATATTTCCTCGTTGCTGTTTTGAATCGGAGGCTTCTCATCTCGAAGCAAACGTAGCAGACTTCCTTTGAGCATTTGTCTGGACTGGTTTATCTGCCAAAGTTTAGCATATTATTCTAATACATGTATTCATTGCGTCTGCTATCTCAATTCACAGCACATACTAGTGTATGCAAGTAGATATCCTAGCTTTGATAGTGCCACCACTTATTTGCACTCAATCGGGAGTAATAGAACGGCAATTCTAACCGGACACACGACAAAACTTGTAATTAAACTTAAATATGAACTGATTTTGACATGTCGCTCTTCGTCGTTGCAAGTGGCGCCACCCGAAATGAAATGTCAAGATAAACTGGACATGTTTAATTTCATACTAACCGTAGTCCCCGCTCATTAAACGATAGCCTACATGAGTGAGTTTACTTTTAGGTTATTTGAAATGAGTAACGCATATTTTTGCTAATGTTTAAATAATATGGATAATATATCACGTTTTGCATTGGGTTTTGGTTAGATAACTAGCTGAGGCGACTATTGAGGCTGGCAATAAATCTTGTTTTTCTTTTTTCACATTATACACACTAATATAACCTACTGTCGGTAATGATTCTGTAGTCTATTTGTAAAATGTCAGTTTTTACTAGTCAATAGGACTAACACCTTGTCCCAGCTCTTATAGCGTCAATCTGCCTAGCCTTTTCCCAACTACGTTGGGGTCGGCTTCCAGTCTAATCGGATGCAGCTGAATACCAGTATTTTACATGGAGCGACTTAAGAATTGTTTGCTAACAGTATCTATCTGCTATTAAAATATTCATTTACGCAAAAAGCTATCCAACAAAACAAAAGTCGTTCGGATCAGCTGAGACAAAAACGGGTTACCTGATGTTCGTAGGCGGAACACTGCAACCTGTTCCCATTTGTAATACAAATATTTACATCCAATGGATCGATAACCCTTCTTACTTTTACAATGTATTGACTGGAGTATCTCGTCCACTATTATAAACTAGGATAAACTGGTACAAAATAATAACAATACTTAGGTATATCAATCATCAAAGGAATTGAGCTTAGACCAACTATTTATTTTCATAGATATATAGAATGTGCTGTATTGTGAACCAGTAAACTTATAACTTGTGCAGTTCACTGTTATCTGATTTGGGCATAATTATGGTCCTAGCCATGAGACCACGTATCTTGAAGTTACCAGTACAGAAATCAACATAGGGAGCTTCTATTCGTACTCTATCAATCAATCTGCCTAGCCTTTTCGAGTTGCGAAAAGGCTAGGCTATATTATGGTCGGCTTCCAGTCTAACCGGATGCAGCTGAATACCAGTATTTTACATGGAGTGACTCATGGATCTGACCTCCACAACCCAGTAACTGGGTAATACGATACCCCTTGGTAAGACTGGTTGTCAGACTTTCGGGCTTCTGGCGACTCGTAACGACTGCTAGCTTCTATTCGTACTCTATTGTATCTATAATATTACCCGTTCTTTCATTTATTACCGCATAGCTTCAGTAATCCATGGGTAAGCTTCAAGATCTGCTACCTATATGATCTCTGTCGTCTACATCGTCAACCACCTCATTTTCAGCTCTCATATTGTCTTTCGCAACATCCAATGTTTTAATTCCTCATTGTCTTACAACTACAATTCAAAACATGTCATTCAGTAACTTCACTTCCTCAAGAGTAACTTTGAGAACCCGACCATACATTTGAGCAAGCTTACATAGTTGATACACGAACTCTAAACAACATTTACTATCTGCCCAATCCTAGTAATTTCCTACACAAAGTATTGGTACTAGTAATTGAGTAATATGGTCTTTATTAGTGAAAGCTAGGGCATCCTACACGCGTGAGCTGCTAATCGGTGTGCGCGTACAGCTTAATTACACTCATTTAAATATTCTACTCCGAATTTGAATTTGAAATTGTGTTGATTCATAGTTCGGAGATGTTGTTTGAAATGGGCGTCATTTGTTACTTTGTCACCTCTAGATGGTGTTGATAGGAAATTAAGACAAGACCTGAGTACTTAAGCCAAGCTCTGTACTTGGACTGTAATCTTTGTAAAATGATATTGAACTTTTATTTATGTATTTAATCAATAAATATTTCCCTCCTATTCCAACTTCCTTCATGTATTCATTTTCTCAATGTGTCCCTGAGTCTTCCAGTTTCGTTATAATATCGATTCATTTTCAAAAAGTCTTTCACGAGTTCCAAAAAATCATCAACGACTCGTGCTTCGCTCTTATTTACGACAAAGAGAATTGACAACACACTCACTACATTTCCTTAGAGACGTAACTAGGTCTTTCAACAAACTTAAGATGCCTATAAGTAAGTACCTAAGTTTTGTGTAACAAAACCTGAGATCCCTACTGCTTTTGTAACGGAACTGGTTGAACAGGCAGCGACGTCCAAGCTAAATTAGAGGCACACGCTCCTTTGAATCTCTGCACCCCCTCCGCTTACCCCTCCACCCCCTGGTCTTACGTATCAAACACAATTTGTATTTTCGTAACGCAACAAGGCTCGTTTTCGCAATGTTTCAATTCAATAGACCACTTAGTTAGATAAACTAGTATTTATTATTTGGTTTTAGTTGTCTCCGCTTTCTTAGGTAGTGTGGGTACTTTCGATTTTAATGATGTTGGGAAAATTTAGGAGACAGAAAATTTACATACAAGTGTTATGAAATAGAGGAATGAGTAAGTACTTAGTACGTACTTATTACAGAACGTAACTCAGGCTCAAGAAGAACAAATAATTGGTAAATCTAAAGAAAGGGTGCTATTCTATGTCAAGTTAGAAAACCAATATAAAAACAGTCATACACAAAGTAAATAAAAGAAAGCCATAAAGGTAGATCTTAATGTATTACTTAAGCTGTAATTTAAGGCAGTGTAACTTTTTACTATGAATCTAAGATGATAGCAGCTACTTAATCGACTATATATCGTAAAAAATTATCGAAGTGCAAGATGAATTCATGTCACATCGCCATGCCTGTTTATGTAGATGCCAAATATGGCAGATGGCGCCTGAAGCTATGAAAATAAAAACTAATACAGCATCTAATTAGCCCTCTACGTAAAATACTAGTGATAAGCTGCCACCCTTTCTAGTAGAACCTGATGTAAACTCAAACCAAAATGGAATCAAAGATACGATCACCAGAAATTTTAAAATATTTTTAATGCCCAAGTTTGAACTGTTTTTACGTATGTCTCAACAGCTTACAATTCAGCAAATGCATCATAATGTAGACATAAATCTATCAACCTATGGTATCCATTACAAACATAGATCACATGTGACATCACGCACCTGATTACAGCGTGTGAAGTAAAATATGGCTATGGAGATAATGCGAAAAATGTTACAATTAACAAATAAAAGTATATCATTGCCAACAAAGAATTCTAGGGCAAATAAAATTAAGTCATTAACGAGATAACAATCGAAGTAACATATAAATGAATCATGGTAATAATTGTAAGCTATCCCGCGGAACGCGAGGTACAGACGGCGACGCTGGCGTACCTGAGTCACAACCAATTAACGTATCTATTGTAAACGTCACTTGCGTGTGATTGTCGTATATTTCAATTTGACACATGCAGCCTGTATTACGCGCGAACGTGTGGTTTAATGTAATATTAATGTGTCTGCGTATGGAAGGTGACTTTTGCAGCGCACTCGACGTTGCCTTATCCGATGACCCACAACGCGCAAGTATTTTTTCTTGTACACTAAGGCGTCTCTCGTTAGCTCCCATACTTCTTGCAACGTTTTTATCCGCGTCCGGTTTTTGTAATTTTGTTGGGAGCTAGGGTACGAATTTTGTCGGCTTTGTAAATAAAAAAAGATACACTAAGGCCCGCTTGCACGACTCTAAATACCTAAAAACGTTTAAAAACATTCAAAACAATCATCGTTTTGTTTCTCAATGATTTTTTAAATATAATTGGCGCTTAACGCCTTTAGTGATTTGCGGTGCAAGCTTGTCTTAGAGTAGAATGTTCGTGAACTTCAGTGTTAACTCATAAACTAACTCATAGCAAACAATGTTCGCTAGAATCGGCCTCATTTTTTTGTCAGAGCTTTTGTTTCCAAAACCTTAATAGAAAAAATCATCACAATGAAATGGTAATAAAACAAGTGATTGGCATAATATTGCAGATATCTTTAATTTTTCCTACAACAATTTCATCACATTTAAAACAATTATTTAGTTTCGAATTTAGTCGTCAGCTCCCCAACTACACCTCGTTATAGAGGAGCCCGTCGCGTACATATTAATAAACTTCTCTCAGTATTTGTGTTGCTAATTACTTCGTAATCGAATAATTCTGCTGATAAGGAAAGTGATTCTATGTATTCGGCGTTAATTGCCGGCCGGTTATGAAATAGAAGTTGAAATCTTTATTGATTATGACTCAGTCTTAGTTTAAAGTCTTGCCAAGCCGTTAGACTTGGAGACTTGGAATTAATATACTCTGTTTTAGCACTATTATTAAATAATAAATAAATAAATTGTTTATTGAAATGTAAAATAAATTGTTAATTGATTTACATAAATATTTACAAAATAGGGCCTTAAACTAGAAGTAGGCATAATATTATACTAAAATATATGTAAGTATGGATGGATGGATGTTTGTTACTCTTTCACGTAAAAATGGCTGAATGGATTTGGATGAAATTTGGCAAACAGATAGTTTATAACCTGGATTAACACATAGGATACTTCTTATCCTGATATTCCCACGGGATCGAGACTTACGCGGGTGACGATCGAAACCACGGGGCGGAGCTAGTACCTAATAATTGGATTCTACCTGAACTAGGAATAAACCTGTATGTCAGGTATCGCTCAAGGGTTCATATATAACTAGTATCTAAGATTCCTTAAACAAATAGTATATTATGATAAATAATATTACCACTCAAGTAGAGCAATTAGATTAGAAAAGAGTTCCATACGGTGAAGGTAAGATTTTGTGAGATAAATTTAATATGATCATCAAAGTAGGTTTAAAGAACTTTATTTCTCATAAGAACATTGTTCACTTAAAATGAGATTAACAAAAATATCTTAAATTAAAATACAGCTTTGAGCTTTAGCTTAGGGCGACAATTTTCATACTATTACAACTATTATTTATTTCACAATCTGTGCAGCAGCATCTCTTTAGAAATAGTGCCTATAAATATGCGATTTCAGTAGGTTTCTGTAAATATTTAAATTGTCACACATTTTTTTTATCATATCAAAGTATCGACATACAATGAGAAAATATAATGATCATATCCAAAGCACAAAACAATAATCTTATCGTTTTTTATACCTATATCATGCAGGTGTGTTACGAGTTGTAGGTCGTAGGTTCGAACCCTGACAGGCGCTTTACTTTGTGTAAATTATATCATAAGCACTGCTCTCAAAACGGTGAAGGAAAACATCGTGAGGAAACCGGCATGTCTAGAACCAAAAATTCGAAGTTATGTGACATCTACCAACTCGCACTGGGCCCGTGTGGTGATTACGGCCCACTCCCTCTCACATAGAGGAGGCCTGTGTCCCAGCAGTGGGAACATTATAGGCTGATTACATTATATTACGTGACAATATAGGCTGGCAATAAATGACATATAGGCTGACTTTAAACCAATTTTTCATTCTTTGTCTCTCTTTCTATGGGATTCTAAAATATAAATTAATTAATGTATTGCATTTATTTTTAAACAACCTCTATTTAAAAATAAATGCAATAAATTAATTAATTTATATTTTAGAAAAAGTCATGAGATTAAGGACAACAAACTAATATTTTGTTACAAAGTGACCTATTTTATAGGTCAAGACTGTAAAATTAACACCTAAAACTAAAAGTTAATTAATTCCACGTTGTTCCCATATATGGTCATGAAACAAACATTACTTCCAAGGCTAGGGCTTCTAGATTTTAAACTATGCAGATCACTAAGATAGCTGCAAAACCGTTATTGCCTAAACCGTTTTTAAACGTTATAACTACTAAGCTATTAACTTAACTCCGCGTAAATATGCAAATTGTTATAACCACGTTAATCTTCCAGTTATCTGCAATATTTATAAATATTGCTTTTATAAAATTACTTAGTAGATAAACACTAATACTTTATAGGCAATTTAACGATCGTTTTCCTAAATTCTACCTACGAGTACGTTTAATACATCAATCAGTGTATCTGTAGAGTTTAACAAGAACTCGTAAATATCGAGTGAGTAACGCACGTCCACCATCGATTTACCCAATTAGAATCGATTCAGAGCGCTCAACTTAGTAACGATTTTACGACAAAATTTCTAATCGACATTCCATTACCAGTTGTATTTAGTCATCACATCACTATTGTTGCAGTAAAGCCGTAATGCATGTCAAACTGATGGGTTCGATGAAATGTTTGAATTTAGAATGTTCTTTTTTCAGTAGCAGCCAGCATTGTTGCAGTTCAAGTTCTGACATCTTCGTAGCGAAGTTAAATGCTCAAAATATGGTTAGTGTTTGAAAAACGTCACTTTTGACCTAATCGTTAATGTTTCTACTGACAAATTAGTGTACAAACTAATCTTGGTCACAAATTCTTTGGTAATTAGATTGTTTATTTAATTACTTGACTTAAGTATTTACCGACTTGTCATTAAGACCAAGGAGGTAATTGTATAAAACAGACCAAATATACGAAAAACTCAGACTGGCTGAAAGTTTTTGTTAGGTCAAGTTAGTAGGTACAACACAGCCGATATAACTTGGCAGTTCCGAATTCCGCGCAGAGGGCTTCACAGTAATGTTTAGGAACCAAATGGTGACAAGAGGCGAGTGTGAGTGAGAGAACATGCGCAAAAGTTCGTAGTGTTTAAGTTCAGATCTGCCAAGTTATATAGGCCGTATTGTAGTTTTCAATTTCAATTGTTAGGGTGTCCATTTTTAGGGTTCCGTAGTCAACAAGGAACCTTTATAGTTTCGTCATGTCCGTCTGTCCGTCTGTCCGTCTGTCCACGGCTTAGCTCAGAGACCGTTGGTACTAGAAAGCTGTAATTTGGTATGGATATACATATAAACGACGCCGACAAAGTGGTAAAAAATTTTTTTTTTAGGGTACCTCCCTTACAATTGAAGTGGGAATGGTTTTTTTTCTCGTCAATCCTATGGTGTGGGATATCGTTGGAAAGGTCGTTTAAACCATTTTTGGATTCAGGGATTAGTTTGCGGAATATTAAGCTTTAAAGTGCTAATTTTTGTTAGAGCCAAGTGTCCCCCCCCCCCCCTGCCAGCTAAATAATAATCGACCAACTTAAATTTGCAGTTGTAAAAACATGTTCTCCCATACATTCTGTATCGGAGAACAAGTTTTTCAACTACAATGTTAAGTTTGTTTTATAAATTCATCCCAACTACGGAACCCTTCATTGCGCATTGTACGACATGCACTTGGCCGGTTTTTAATTGAAGATTTTTGGTACTACTTTAACGACTTTGTATAATGTGTTCATGGCCCTAGATAATGTTTTCCATGATTTTCTATGATGTGTATGGAGAGTTACACACCTGATCTGTAGAGATTAGGTTTTGAAACTATTTCCTGAATGGATATGTCCCTGTAATTGTACGTTTACGATACTTCGCATTTTAATTATTATTCTCACCTTGTCTATCGACATCCCATACATTTTAAGTGCACCAGCTCAAACCCACTTTCAGAAAAACTTTCGACCACCCTTCACTACATTTCCAAGATTTCTCTATTACCCAACACAAATACACGTAAGAAAACACGTCTGAATCTTAACTATTACTATCGTTAACTTACTAATACGCTAAAAACAAGTGAATGTGCATTCCTGTTCTCAACATGGCTTATGACTGTGTTAGGATCCATATACGTCTGGGTCTCGATGACCGGTGAGTTCTCATCCAAGTGACGAAACATGATCGCCGGAATACGTTCCAAGCTCAGGGAATCTGGCAAGAAAAAATTGTACCACCGCCTTTATAGGGTTAGTTTTTTTTTGTAGGTATGGTCGTGGTCGCGGCGAGAGCGTGGTTAGGTACTTTCGTTTTTGCTTGTGAATGCTTACACCAAGAAGTTCTGTTCTGGGACTGTTCAAACAAAATGTAAAGCGATGAAATGATTTGTATTTGTTTTTAACAAACCTATTTATCTACTATAATAATATTCAGCGGTGTGATAAAACTGAATTCTGTGTGAGACATATTATATTATATTATATTTCAGTTATTAACCGACTTCTTCAAAAAGGAGGAGGTTCTCAATTCGTCGGTATGTTTTTTTTTATTTTTTTTATATGTATGTTACTCGATTGCTCCGCCAATTATGAATCGAATGGGATGAAAATTTTTGTAAAAAAAAAAAAAAAAAAAATGTGAAAAATAACTTTAATTTCGGAAGTCGGTGCCTTTGCTTTTCAATTTTAGTTTATTGCCATCTAGTGTTTCCAGATTAGTTTTATTTTTGGAAGTCGGTTGTAAAGGGTCCATTTGCCTTAAACTTGATCTAAGTTGTAGAAATCGACGACTCCACGTTGGAGCACACTTAGTATTTAGAGTACGTGAGGGTTCAGTATAGGTCATCAAACACACCGAAAGTATAAAAAACCGTTAGTAAAACCGCTAAGAGCTCTCTCTTCACACCGTATAAAGCCTACAATCTCAGCTAGCAATACGACCAAATCCCAAGCCTACAACGTCCCTCCCATATAGAGCGGTAGCGTGCTGATTATCCGAGCGAATATAGCCTTTAATTACAATGCAATTAAACAGTTAACTGCACTAATTGACTCGATAACATCTTTAGCCGCGTGCGCAGAGGTGCGGTACGTTTTTTGCAGTGAGCGATACTGAGCAAAAAATATGTTAAGTTAGAAACTTTTTGGCAGGGAAGAAGTTCTGCCTGTTTATTACTATTTTTACTAAGGCTAATAATATTTGCTTTGGTTGTGCGTGTTGTTTGTTTGTTGTTTTGATTTTCGTAAGCAGTGAAACATAGGAAAATAGCTGCGCCCCGCGCTTTCACCCGCGTAAGTGTCGCTCCCGTGGGAATATTGGGATAAAAGTATCCTATGTCCTATTCCAAGTCATGGTCTACCCCTGCGCTAAATTTCATCAAAATCCGTTTAGCCGTTTTAGCGTAACAAAGAAACAAACAAACCCACTTTCGCATTTATAATGTTAGTTAGGATTACGAAATAAAAAATCGATAAAAATGCCAGAGATGGGAGACCTAACAATAACCATTGAGCTGTGCTTTTCCTTTTGTAATTATTTTCATCGAATACCTATTGAGATTTAGAGGTCTTTTTATGACAAATAATCTCAAAAATTGCCTTCAATATATATAAATCTACGCCATAAAGAGAGTAATGTATCGAAGCCCACAGCACCACCGTTTTCTTATTCGTCTTACGGAACACAAAAAATGTGTCAACTCGCTTCCGTTACAGTTACAAGAAAATGTGTTTTTTCTGTGGCCACCCGCTAATTAGGTCGAGTGTTCGTCTCGCGTGGAAATTTTGTAATATATCCTCAGCCTGATAAGGGTTTTAAAATATAATCTAGGTAACTCAGATGCTCATTCTTTGATTATTGCATAATGCCTGGTTTATACGATGGCAGTGACTGAACCAAGTGACTCGGAATTTCGGACCCAGTCAGGCGGGGGAAGCTACTGAGCGCGACAATTGTCGGGTAGGTTAGTCAACTGGGACTGACTTGAGGGCGCAAATTTAGCACAGGAAACTAGTGTCTATGCGAGCCCAGTTGCAAGCCAGCGCTGGATTGACTTACTGTACTGTCTCATTGCTCGTATAAAACTGCCTTTAGGTTTATGGTTAGACTGTATTGTGGAGATTGGTGGTAGGTTCTTCTTCTTTTTAGAAGGGGTTTAGTAAGTACTAAGTTTTGTCTAATTATTATGGTGCAATTAAAGTTGCTGAGTAATATATTATCCCTAGAGTCTAGGGACAAAAAACTTCTATGAACGTTTAGGGCCTAGGCGTTCATAGAAGTTTTTTTTTTTGTGATTACGGCCTGAAATAGGTCGGAAAGACATGAAATTTATCAATGCAATTGTATAATAAATAGTCGATTTTAAGAAAGGTTTCAGGTTCATGGGTGGAGTTTACTAAATCAAAGTAAGTTCCAACAAATATTTAGATACAGTACAAGACTCGTAGGACGAGGCTTACTACGAAGGGACTTATAATTTCTGGTAAAATCGTAACCAAGTTTAGGTCAACAGTTATGTAGTTATCATAATGCTAATAAATCACTATAATTCACATTAAATCTTAAGTACTGACAGATCGCCAGCCTAACGCCTACATCCACTACAATGACACATTTTCTTCGAAACGGAATTGTATCAGAACATAAATTGGTGACAAATATGGTAAATTACAAAGATAGCCACAATAAATACATACATTTTATGGTTTTTAATGTTAATGATATAAGGCATGATATCATTAAGAGTGGACCTGACAGTCTACCTCCTTTAAAAGACTTCTGAGACTAGAGCCGACATTTAGACATACATACTTTAGAAAAAAAAGCAAGGAGCTACCTAATGGTTCAAAGCTAAACACAAGCTACATATACAGGGTGTTAGGGTAAACACAGTTATCATTGAAACCAGTGGTTTGGTTTCATTTATAGAACATAAAATCAATGGAAAATTACAACTTTTTTTTAAAAGAAAACATATTTCACCCTTTCACCTTAGGGCGCTAGGGCAACGAACTTGCGTCTCAACACGGGGGGGTGGCGTGGGACGTGACCTGCCCGGCCGCGAGCGCGACCCCTCGCACAGTCAGTCAGCTGTTCGCTAGCGAGCACGGTGTCAATTATTGAAGACCTATAAAGGCTTAAATAAAAAAGTACCTTAAAATCCCTCTAAACCTACATTGAAGATTGCAATTATAAAATCCTACGCATTGATAGCAATAAGCCCATTCTACAAGGACAGGATACAACTGACATTACAATTATAAATATATTACAATTATAAATATATTGCAATTATAAAATCCTACGGATTGATAGCAGTAAGCCCATTCTACAAGGACAGGATACAACTGACACAAATATGTATTATACATTGTAGCAGCGAATCAATTAGATCAATATAGCTCATGAAGTTATGATCTAAAGAAGTGCCATAAAGAATATTAATTAAAAATCTAAAAATAATGTTATATTTATATATAAATCCTCGTAATTTCGCGAGTATTCTGGTTCTTTACAATATAAAAAAGGTTTTTTTTTTTTTAATGAAAGTTAAAGTTATAAAACTCGAGACAAATTAACTCGAGACGTTTTAATTGTTTCTTATATGATCTAATTAATGGCACCGTAAACTGTATCGACCCTGGTTTGTGGTCCTGCAAGTGAGTCACTATGACTTTTATTGCAGAATGACACAATCGGTCGCAATCAGTATCGAAGCATTATGTGATGCAAGGAAGGAAGCTTGGTAAACAGTGTACCATATTGATTACGATGCCTTGATGAGAAGATTACTCCATCTTTGTGAAAATTCTGAAGTAGAATATCTACTTCCGGGAAGTAAGTTCCACCATCACATCAATTTCTGCCTCGAAGTAGTTGTCAATTAAAAGACAGAAGTCAGTTTATTTCTTGATATTTTATTGTTTACCTAAAGTGCGTATGGCTACTAATAATATATTCCTTTCCAAGTCATCATCTGCCTAACCTTTTCCCAACTATGTTGAGGTTGGCTTCCAGTCTAACCGGATGCAGCTGAATACCATTATTTTACATGGAGCGACTGCTTATCTGATCTCCACAACCCGGTAACTAGGTAATACAATACCCCTTGGTAAGAATGGTTGCGACTTTGGGTCTTCTGACGACTCGTAACGACTGTCAAAGATCCACGAATGACAGCCGGGACCAACGGCTTAACTTGCTTTCCGAGGCACGGAGGAGTCTCGATATGTAAAGATGGTCACCTATCCACGGACCAACCCCGGCAAGCGTAGCTTAACCTGATGGATCGGCCCGATCCACGAGCTCCTCCTCCATTCCTTTCCAAGTGCAATGTACCAAATTTTCTTACGTTCAATAAATCTACTAGAATGAGACGCTAAAAGCACGAGGCATCTACTGGAATTGTGTAAACCTTGCTGATTTCCACAAGTTTTAGTGAGCTATCACGATATCGTCAATTTACTAAAACTAGAAATAGCCTTTGTATTTTTTAACTTTTACTTTGTTCATCTTCTTCTTTTCGTGTGGTTTGTGACTAACCTGGTGTCAGAGTTTTATAGCCGCCCAACGGCCTCTGACTTGGCTTCACATCCCGTCGACAAATATCTATCGGGCATGCCGGTTTCACTATGTTTTCCTTCACCGTTTTTTAAGCAAGTGATAATCATACAATACGTACATGAATCCTAAAGGAGGAGGGTGCCAGAATGCGTACCTTGGGTATGAACAAGAGAGCTATGACTTGGCAGGCCAGCTGTCAGTGAACCACTAGGCTTTATTTTTGTTGTTTATGAGTCCTCAATCGTTAAGCCATTGGTCCCGGCTGTCATTTTTGGATCTTTGACAGTCGTTACGAGTCGTCAGAAGCCCGAAAGTCTGACAACCAGTCTAACCGAGGGCTATCGTATTACCCAGTTACTGGGTTGTGGAGGTCAGATAGGCAGTCGCTCCATGTAAAATACTGGTATTCAGCTGCATCCGGTTAGACTGGAAGCCGACCCCAACATAGTTGGGAAAAGGCTAGGCAGATTGATTTTTTTATGAGCCCTCAATCGTTTTTGAACCGAAAGATCGCTGTGTGACCTAAACACAATACCTGAAAAGAGTGATCGTCGCAGTTCTCCGTCCATCTCCTGTCGTATTACCCTACCTTATTATGATTCCAGGAAAGCCATGCCTTAGCCCCTTAGGTCCGCGGTACACAATGGCGCAGTGTGCAGTGGTCGCTACACGGCACACGCTACAAATAAGATCGCGGGCGACACGTCATGCGGATTGCGGAGATTAGGTCAGTTTGTACCGCGCGGTTCTGCTGGAGCATTCGATGCTGAGGTAAATAAGTTTAGACGGCTATTTTTAGAGCGATTTAGTTTTCTTTGGTGACGATCAGTTTAAGTAGTTTCAGGACAGTATATCTAGGTGGAGCGACCATCTTCGCAGGGTGACTGATAGCAACTGTATGAGAGTTGCCGAGAATCGAGCTGAATGACGTGCAATTGGAGAGACCTATGTCCAGCAGTGGAGTGCTATAGGCTGATGATGATAATGATAATGAGGACAGTATATTGACCGATTTCTTTACATTCACCTAAACAGGACTTTTATTAGTAATTGTCCATGCTCAAAGACCTTCAGTACGCAGTATTTCTAATCAAGTTTTGCAAAACGAAAACTATTTTTCTTAATGAAAAAAGAACGACATAATTATTATCTATGTAGATTTTGAAGATCTTCACGATTTGATAATCTTTACGTAAACGCGCAACGTATATTGATACCACTAGCTTTCATCTGCGGCTTCGCCCGCGTGGTATGTCGATAAAAAGTAGCCTATGTTCTTTCTCAAGCTCTAGACTATCTGTGTACCAAATTTCATTTAAATCGGTTCAGTAGTTTTGGCGTGAAAGCGCGACAGACAGACAGACAGAGTTACTTTCGCATTTCTAATATTAGTAAGGATTATAAGTAAACGAGCAACGTATTTTTACCCGACTACGGCAAAGAAAAAAGGAGGGTTATGATTTTGACCGGTATGTATGTATGTAAACATGTATGTATGTATGTATGTTCATCTGTTCCCTCATATCTTCTAAAGCACTCATCACAATTTGACAAGTGAGGTATCGTTGGAAGCGTCTTGAATAAAATGGCACCCTCTAGAGGACATAAAGTCAGGAAATAAAAACAAAAATTTGTTTAATCGTATCATGTTGCGTATCAAATGAAAGGGCTTAATGAGCACATTTCAAAAAAAAATATTATAACCACAAAAGAATTAAAAAAAAAAAAAAAAAAATACTAAAACCCAACTACGACTAAAAAGGTATAAACAAGACACCACAGACAGATAAATTAAAAACCCGGAGTCACACGTAATCTGTTCGATTTATGCCCTAACACGTATGACTCCGGATTTTTAATTTATCTGTCTGTGGTGTCTTGTTTATACCTTTTTAGTCGTAGTAGGGTTTTAGTTTTTATTACTTTATGTTACTATAATAAGTAAATAGAGTCATTCTTAGATACACAAACTTAGATCAAATACGGTGACATTAACAAGAGCCCAGGTACAGGGCACACGAGTTCGCGTGCCGTTGCGACAGTGCCGCGCCCAAGCACCAGTACCACCAGTGATGTGCGTGCAACAATATCGATCTTATTACGTATCGATACATAGCACACTTGCATCAAACAGCGGCCGAACTAAACTACGAGACATGAGGGTTCGCGTGTTGCAACTCCGCCGCGCCTAGGCTAATACTAGTGATGTTTGTACGCTAAACAATATCGATTACATTGTGTATCGATAAATTGTAAACTAGTGTGCAGCAGTGACTTAATAAGATGGACGGGCGTTCATGTTATAGCGGCACTAGTGAAGTGCGTACATAAATATCGATTACGTTGCGATTCGATACTTAGTACGCTCGTATCATAGTGACCATGCCATATCTAAGACACACGAGTTCGCGTGTCGTTGAACCAGTGCCGCGCCCTGCTAGAGATGTGCGTGTATCGATGTTATATCGATCGATGTGTTTCCGCATCGACCGCCATTCGTAACGGTCTCCGTTTCCTGACCAATTGCTCTTGTTTCACGTGAGTTTTGTCGGTAAGGAATCTTTGTTACGTGTGGTACAGTTACTATAATATTATTACATGCGAAAGATTTACCGATCGAGATTTCGTCTAACTGTTATGTCATTTTATTGCCAGCAGAACCAATTTTTCAGAAATTATGGCATGGTTGCCCACCATTTAAGCCCATTGCTGCTAAACCATGGGTAATTCATCACCATTTTCAGTCAGTTTAGTAAGACATCCCATTGCTGAATGGCTTCTAAAAATATGCTGCACTCATCTGTCGAGCGGCTTATTACCATCCCGGTCTTAAAGCTCCCGCAGACAGGCGCAACGCGACAGTACGACGCGATTTTGGTGGAAGAATTTCCATGATGTTTTCATAGAAATTGTTCTACTAGAGTCGCATCGCGCCTGTGTTTGTTCTTTACCAGAAACAATTGTACCTACGGGTATTTAATTTATGGAGATTAGTTATGCTAGCTTCGAATGTGTACCTAAAGAAAACAGTTAATTGTAATAAATGCCTCCTTTCAAGCCCCAACACTACAAAACGGAGCGATAGCACAATTAGATGTAAGTATTGGCAACACCAGCGCACGCGCCGCCGCACTGACCCCTGTCCACGGGCTTTCTACAAAAAACTAACAAATAATTACTACAATCATTATTATTTGTGTTCTTTCCTTGACTACATATATGAATACTAATTTATTCGTTGTCTGTATTGACCAATACAGACAACGATAAAATAAAAAAAAAAGCTCTAGGACTTTCGCAGACAGGCGCGATACGACGACGCGACGAGACTCAGGTGGAACAATTTCTATGAAAATTTTACGGAACGTCCGCTGGAGCCTTTACGGAGGTACCTCGTTGGCTTTTAAACCAAAATTATGAAAATATCCGAATAGAATCAATCCATGATGTGTAACCACCAAGCATAAATTTCTGTTCTTTGTAAACGGGTTTCTTTTATGCACTGAATACATTGTTATGCTAAAAAACCCGTCTATCAATGACTGCATGATTAGCTAAACAATGCTTGCTTAGCGCGACTAAATAAATAACTATGTCAAATTGAAAATTTATACCACCCTTGGGAAAATTCATACTACAGGGTCAAATGAAATTAGCTAGCGAAACTACATACGTGATCGTTATCGATATCTAAACATGATAATATAAAAGAAAACAGATTTTCTCAACTCATACAAAGGATGATAAAACAATTCGTGAAACCCAAAAAATAAAAATAAATATTTTGGTTTTTAGGTATTGATACCTGTCACGTTTAGCTAGCTAATCTAATTTGAGCCTGTATAGGAAAGAAGAGAAGTTTGAAGGTAAACACTGGCCTAGAAAATCTTCGGATTCTACTTTAGTAGTGTGACCTCCGTACACAGAAATAGCAACCTTAATGGTTTCCTATATAAAAATTCTTCGTATATCATAACAACGCTATGGCATATCTTATTAAATTCTTTAGTTTCTTTATTTATTATTAAGATATCATTGAATACTTGTGATATTGAGTAGCTCGGAATAATGTTAGCTATTTGCTCAGTATTCAGGATCTCCGCAAAGCTAAGCGTTTGTCACGAGTGTGTCGCGACGTTTTGCTAATCGTTAATGGAATTACCGACTGGTCTAACGATGAGTCTTTGTTTAAATGGTGGAGCGGAAAAATATTGAATTGATTATTTGTTTTTTTTTGTATTGATTTACCCAGTGTACCCTAAATCTGACGAATGGCTGACCTAAAGAAGAAATATTTCTGATTTTTAGAGACGTTGGCCGAACTGCAATAAGAAAGAGGGTTAAGTAGTCTAAAATGGCATTAATAATAATAATAATAACACCCTGCCATTTTATCCGTGTATATGTAAAACATTGATCAGGCAGGGGCCATAGTCCTTCCATAGTTCCAGGTTACCAGTCCACTTTAGCCACCCAAACCCATAATCCAATATCTTTGTTTCCCTATCCTGCAATAGACCTACTTTAACCGGAGATTGTCCTTGGCTGCACTTGCATAGTGCGAACAGGGATAATCGTCGGTTGGTGCCTCATTCCATTAAAATCGTCTAACGGGCCTCTATGAGTTGGCTTCGGCCCCTCGTACGCCTTCCAAAAGACCGGGACCCCATGGTCCCGAGATATTTAAACGTATAAAAATAATAATAATGATGAAACTCTGCTGCTCTTACGCTTTAGAAGCGATTGTCACTTGTCTAGGCCTTCAGGACTCCTCGTGGGTTTTTATCAAAATCATAAAGCGTTCCAAATAATATTCCTAATTACTTATTTAATGTCCTTAAAATTAAACATACAAAGTTACGTATCAAGACGGTCACTAGGCCCCACCACGTTCCCGCGTATGTATGACGAGATGACGATATAATCAGTTCAGCACGATCCATCACGGTACTGTCAAACTTAGTCGATCGTGTACTAAGTGCCCAGTTTACCCTGATACCTCAAAATGGCGCTGAATGCTTCACTTTTTGGCCATTTTTATTTAGTTCTGTATTCCACCGGGTGTCAACTTAAAATGGTCGTAGTGTACGTCTCATGTGTTCTCCATGTTTTTTACGTGTCATTAACGTGGGACAGAATATTTAATTAGCTAATTAATATCCGGTATGAACTGTTGTACTTACGAAACGAGTACATCCGTGGTTGTTTCTGAGAGAAGTGTCGTTGGTTTAGGTAATGATGTGTATAGAAAGTAATGTTCGACCGTGAGACCGTCGTTGGTCAGGAATTGAGAAGGTAGAAAACATTAAACAAACACTAATGACCCTTTTTCTGATGAACATTGACAGAACCTTTATGAGTGACATGACGTTAAGAGACCACCTGACAGATTTTACTACGATAAGTACATGTACGCTATTTCCCCATAGTTTCAACAAGAAAAGGAGCTGCAGTTGAATGTTAATGAAAGAAATATAACATTAGAATTCAAACACCCGCCAAAACCTTTAGCTTATAACGAAACCGCCAAAGAGTTCAACTCTCGAAAGCCTACCAGGCCAACCTCTATTTCGCTGTACCTTCGATACGCAAATTAGTAAAATAGCACATTATAGCTTCTTAAAGCTCGTAAACGAGATCTACCTACTACATTTACATTCTCCACGTAACAATCATCTTCTCTTCTAAATTTTATCATAATTATCCCGTTGCAAATAGAACTACACGATACCATTAGGAAGTGCCACAGCCCCTCGGAGACAAATGCAGTAATCAGTAGGCTAACGCCCACAACCACTGCAGTTGGTACACTAATTCCATCATTTCAATTAGGTATACAAACGCGCGGGCGGATAATCAGTAGATAGGCTGTGTTCCTTTCACTCTTCAGATAGCTATTAGTATAAATATGATGATAGTATTACTGCTACGCCAAGTATCTATGGATTTAGATATTGTATCTCTATGTTTTTCAAACCACTATTTTTCTGAGCTTTTGTCTGTGTGCAAAAGCTTGGGTCTATTTTTATTTTGTGTTCTTAAACTCAAACTCAAAGCATTTGTTTCAATTAAACCATTTACAGGCACTTTTGAACTGTCAAAGAGTCGGTCAGTTAGTCAGAGAGTTGAAGCTAGTTGCCCATTCCAAAACTCTAGTAGTAGATCTCTATGGAGAAGAACGGGCAAGGAACTCCAAGGACACTCTTTTAAATATGGATATAGATATTACAAAATCCTGGGTACAGTATTCTTGTTGCTTCTTGTTGAACAATGTAAAACAAAAAATAATCAATAGCAATTAAAAAATTTAGATTAAAAATAAGCTCTGGCAAATAAGAGGTGACCAGTCTCAACAGACGGCGCCCGTTCACGAACATGACATGTGGATCAGCACCATCCAGCTCAACCATTTTGTAGGGAACCGAACTTATAGTCATTACCTACATTTTCAATTGGTATTCTCATGGATAGTTCTAATACGTCATATAGTTTCTCTGCTGTCGATCCTCCTGCTTCATAAGCTTCCTTGGACAAGTACAACCCTCTAAATACAAAAATATCATGACTTTGACCCCCAAGATACAGGCAAACGCCTAGTATCGGGTCACCGTCCAAACTGATTTTGTATAATACTAGCTGATGCCCGCGACTTCGACTGCGTGGATGTTCGTTATTATATACTAAAACCTTCCTCGAGCACCACTCTATCCATTGGTGAAAACAGCATGAAAATCGGTGCAGTAGTTTTTGAGTTTATCGTGAATAGACAGACCGACAGACGTGGCGGAGGAGTTTGTTTTATAATAAGTAGTGATGAATGAATGAATGAAATGCACCGACTTCAGCGTGACTTAACCAAACTCAATAAATCGAATGAACTCCAGGATTTGCACTAGCCCCTGTAGCCTCGTGGTTCATGGGGCTACAGAGGCAATAATACTATAAGTAGTGATGTAAAAATGAATATTAAACAAGAAATTCCAACCCATAATACGTAATTCAAGATGGCGCTTATAAGTTTCCAAGGATGTGGTACAAATACCCAAAATAAAATTAAGTTGTAACAGGATCTAATAAACAATGATACTATTTATTAGATTAATCAATGGGGCCTTGTCCAACATAATAAAAGCCTTAATATATAACATACGATAAGTAGCGCGATCCTAAGACCAACATCCGCAAAGTTCCCGACCATACGTCATAATTCATAAGTCATAACTACCCAGATATCATTCAAACGGATGTGGCTCGTAAAATTATCATTTCTGATTTATCTCAACGAAGTGGGTGGAGACTCTTGTATCAGTAATCAGTGGCTGACCAATTAATACAAGTAGTTTACCTGCTCTATTTTTATAATATTGTCACTCATTGATTTCACGGAATTACTGCAGTTCTCATAATAAAATGACGCGAATGAGTGGCGGTAAATAATGTCAACTCATTTAAATTGAGAACTGCCTGCTACACTTTAATGTGGACCATTTTTATCTTGCACTTCTCATTTTGAACTTTAATAGCATTGTAATAATGACAACGACCAACATTAAGACGTTGCCCGAAAAGTTGGAGCAGTTAATAATAAGCCGAATCGATTTCCTGACGGTTTGTCACATCGCAATCTCGATATTAAAATGATTCGAGTTCTTATTCTCATGATTTCAATTGAAAAACTCATGTCAACGAAAAGTTAATGAAGTTCTTAACGTCGACGAACGGACAGAAGAGAGATTTATAGCCGTACTAATGACCGGTGGGTCAGAAAAAATATATAAAAAACAAGTCGAGGTTTAATTGCAGCAAGCGAAGTTGTGTTGAAGTATTACTTATTAGTATTACATTAAACAATACAGCAATTTGTATTGACATAGCAGAATATAGTGTAAAATATTTTATAGCTGCATAGCTGCTAACTGTTCAATTGTTTTAATGTCCCGCCGTCAGATCGCAGGCCTATTAAATTCAAAGCCAGAGACAAGATTTTAGATCACTTAAGTCTTGTGACCACCCAGACCCTTTTAACTCGAAATTATTCTCCATTCTATATGTTCACCTATTTTCGGGACGATGTACTTATAAATAGGCTTCACAACTCAGTTTCTAATTGATACACTAGACCAAAATTAATGACTCAAGATGAGATCTTTAAAAGTTGATAACGACCATGTATTTCAGCATTACCATCAAGAATTTGTGCAATATATCACATGTTGCATTTAGTAAGGCCCACTAGACCACTATGACATTTGCAAGGGCCAGCTAATAAGACAGATTTCTCGTGTAGGGTGTACCCACGATTGTGTAAAACGGGACACCGTGGCGCCTTGTGCGGGAAGGACGGACAATGGCCGCGGTGTCAACTCGATAGCGTTGTTTTACATGGAAATCAAATGTGGGCGGAATACTTAGATAAACGTAGGCTGCTGGGTACCTATATTTTACTGTCACTTTGATTTCTTGGAATTGAAAATATCGTTTATAGGTTTGTGGGATCGTAAACTAAACGTTATTTTAAATCCGGTAGTTTTGTTATAGCGCTACTTATCAATAATAATGTGAGGTATTTCACGGTCTTTGTGGTCAGTAAGTGTTGATAATACGCTTCTATTTCCATTTTTTTAGCACGAGGATCTTATAAAAAGGGTAAGGTTTAATACAATAATAATTATGATAATTGATTCTCAATTTCAATCTTAACCGGCAGTAACTATATAGCTAATAAGCTGTTGATGAGCTAATTAAGATGCCATTTTCATCTTGCACCAGATAATATGGAGATGCAAACCTTCAACAGTTAGGTATAGGTACTATGATTCTAGACAAATTCATTGTACTTTTTCAATATCCTAAAACAGTTCCTGCTACTTCTCTGTTTCATGTAACCCAACCCTAACACACAGAGTGGGCAGCGCAGTGACTACATGTCGCGATAGTGTCGCGAGATTCCTAGCGAGCAAGACCTTATTGAGAATGTACGCGAAGCAAATGCAGCGTGGTCACATCACTATTTTATTTATGTTGACTGTTTATTAAGATTGAGAGAAGTTCAACTTTCAAGCTAAAATTACACTACAACTGTAATGTGTTTATTTCAATTAATTTCACAATATCAATTAATTAAATCTTTACAAGATATAGGAGATGTACGTAACTCGCCCAAGGTGCGCCCGTTCTTAACTTCTTATCCTAGACAATGAGGCGTGTCAGGGACCGAACTCAATCGCCCACTTAATCCTCTATTATAGGGTACCAAGGCGGCTGCGCGTGCGCACAAACCGGCCGGCCGCTCGATAATAAGTGTAATTGCGCTATCTGCGTCCTTGTTACGTCCTTGCTTTCACTGATAACGCCGCTCGCTCGAGGTTATCACTTATATAATAATGAGTGATTAAAATCTCCCAAAAGGTCAAGCTTTTTTGTTGACCCTTGCGCCAGTGAACTGATTTTTGACATTTAATAATTGAGGATCGATTGTAAACTTGCCAGTTTTATTGACTGATCAGTTTCAAGGACGATGTGTGTACCTACTTTCGATTTGTACTTTCAACTTACACAATTGACGTTTCAAACCTGCTATTGTGAGGGAAACTTGACTTGTTACAGTATTTTCGTAAGTGTTCGATGGCTATCGCTTTTAACGTTCATTTTGTAACCGCGCGTAAAGTTTACAGTTTGTAGGTCAGCGGTTACAATCGAACATATAATATGAAATGTTTTGATGAAGTCTTCGCCAATCACGAGTTAGTAAACATTGAAAGACTCCTCTGATTGGCTCATTGGCGGCGTGTCCTTTTAAACTCACGATCTTACATTAGACACAAGTAATCATTGGTGGATTCGCAATTAATCGAGACATTTGAAATAACCTATGATGGTTGTGCATGTAACCATTTAACTATGGTTAATGCTTCATAGTATGATGTGATTAGTAACTGACATTTAAATAAACTCACTTATTCTGTTAGCTCAACATATTTTGAAAGTTAATTTTAATTTATAGTTAAAATGGTTTTTATTGCTCTACCTATTTATAATCGTTTAAGTGAAGTTTCAGGAGAATAAAGATAAACAGGCAAGGTAGGAAAAAGAGTATATTTCTGTTTCAAAAGACGTAATCAAGTGAACGACGAAAACAAAGATATATAGGTATGTCCGTTATTATTATTCCAATTTCAAAAAAAGACAGCAAAGACATATATCAAAACAAGCCTGAAATAACCATAGACATGAATAGTAACAAGGCAATCACAGGGTTTTTACAAATACCACAGGGTTTTAACAAAACTATAGGGGATTTTACAAAAACACTAATTTTTTTTTAAACCCTGACCTATGTCACTCGGGATGATGTTATTCTAACGATACCCCATACATCCAAATCCGTTCAGGCATTTAAACTAATGTTAAAAGAAAAACAAGCTTGGCATTACTTTTTACACGACTGCCCAAAAAGGAGTGTAATGTTTTCAGGGTTCGTTCAGGTATGTATGTGAGTTTCTTTATTCCACCTTAACTTTTAAATGCCTGAACGGATTTGGATGTATGGGGTATCGTTAGAATAACATCATCCCGAGTGACATAGGTCAGGGTTTAAAAAAAAAATTGTCTCTAATCATTAGAGGCGTATGATCACTTTTGCATCTTACTACTTTAATGCTATAACATCATTAAGAATTTATTTCCTAGAATTTAGCAGTGTTTGTAACCCCAACTTTTGCAGAAGACGTTTACGAAATCCAGCAAGCATTCCCCACGATGACTAATGAGATATGTCCTCCACAACTGAGTTATCTCATGTATCAAGAGTAACGTGATGATATTTAGAATCGTGTCACCGCCATCTTGCAGTAATTAAGTGAATACGTGGGAATTCTAACATTAGGTTCAGTCGGCAGTGGGCCATCACGAGCAAACTTTATTACATATTTGTGTAATTCGAGTGTCGTTATTACGTCGGCATGTAGCTTGCAAGACTAGAGTTTCTCTATAAAAATGATTCACTGGTGTTTATTTGTGTATGTTTAAGTAATGTTCAAATTGTCTTGAGTACTTTAAACTTTTTCGGCTAATTTTTTGTTCAACGCCATCTCAGAGACGCCCTGGGAGTCGGGAATCGCAGGCGGATTCCCGGCCACCATAGGCGCGGGCCTTGCCTTGCGGATGGCGAAGCAATGGGTAGCTCGCCGTCCGATAAGGATCAGGCCCGGGTCGACGACGGCGCGTTGTGTTCCACGCGAGTCTCAAAGAGATCTTAGCACAATTGGCGGAGTCCGCTAGGACCGATGCCTGTCAGGGCTGCAGGAAAGTCCGAAAGGGATACCGGGGCCCTTGGCAACAGGCAACTGAAGGAACACGGGTAGGTTTTCATCAGTAAAAGTCTGACACGCCGCGCAAGTCATTTGATGATGATGTCCCAATACAAAAAAAAAGGGTTGTTAAGATTCAACAACTACTTTTGGTTTACTTATGTCAGTCCTGCTTCTATGAGGCCTTCATCTGAAATCGTCAGCTTTAGGTTTACTTTTTACTGGGCCTAAGATGTTAGCCTTATCGGGTTCAGTATAAATCATCGTCAGTATTCTTCTTCTAACCATATTGCTCCCAACCCTGCTTTCTTCCGACGTCGGCAGTTTTTTTTTTTAGTTTTTTTGTAAGTTCACTAATTTGCTCCGTCATTTCTTCAGCATTCATTTGTGTTGGTGGGTTAGAGAATTTCAAAATAACACAACATAATTTGTATTGAATTGTTTTATTTTTCAATGCGTTTACAATATTTAATATTTTTTAATTGAACTTGAAATTAAATAGGTACAAGTGTACTTAACATACAACTTCATTGTGTGACGTTAAAACCTTATCAAACTAGTGCCTCCGAGTGATATGATTACAAATATCTTACTTTACAAGTATTGCATTCATTTCCATTATAATACACGGTCCAAAGATACAAGCTTCAAAACCTATGATACAAGTGTGTATTGGCCTTATGTAATACGTGAAGTTTCATGCAAGGAGGTTGTGACTGACAAATGACGTCATTATTAAACTTTTTTTTTAATTACTGCTTGTGATCAAAGTCTCAAAGACAAAGGATCTCTTAAAACTGTGGTACTAACTATACCTAGACGATAGGCAAAGAATAGCAACGTGATCGAAATTTCTTTGCAGAAAATCTTACGAAGTTATTTCTTATATTTATATTACATTTTCTAAAGATACATTTAACTTTTATAGGATCCTTATTACTATTGTAATAAGTCTCGCTAAAATCTTTGAGCCTCGATTTAATATAAAACACATGATATGCATTTTGTGTATCGCAAACTCCTCTGTACAACAATCGTGTAAATAACAAATTTAACAAAATATTATTTTATTAATTGATTTTCTAAAGACGCAAATAACTAAAGATTTTATTCACAATGCCAATAATTACTGGATTATATTGCGTATAATATTTTTTTTACCAAATAAATATTGAATAATTTTGGGTTAAGTATAAAAAAAACTTTGGTAGTTTTCATTGACTAAACGAGCAACCTCAATAGTTTTACTTTTTTTTTCTAATTTACAAAATATAATGAAAATACCAATACCGTATTCCTGTATCCATATTTCATTGACCTCAAATTAAAGTGTTTAAAAAATATAATTTAAAATAAAAATTAAATAAGTCCCTTCGGATTCAATTTGAAAATAGCTCACAAATTGAACGAAGCACTTGATATTTTTTAAACATCAATTAATTAACTTTTACTCTACTTTACACAATAACAGACAAAAATGTTATGTACAATTATTATAATAGAAAATACGTTTTAAGTCAACCTTAAATCACAAGATATGAACTAGGAACAAATATTTAAGTTATCATCAAAACGATTTTTTCTTAACAAATCTACACGTATTCTTAAATTAACTTTAATATAATTATATTATTTATTTGTATAGATAAGTAAATACTAAAGTGATTTGTCATGTCGCTTAGAATAACGTATTTCTCTAGTAAATCATTTTTACAGTTAACAAGAAAAAAAAAACTGTGTTTTCGCTACGTGTTAACGTCAAACAAATCCAGAATAATTTTATTGATATACATTTTAGTGTAATCTAAAACGTATATCAACGCGTGCTTACAGCGTAGGTATCTTAAGTAAGCTAAAGCACAAATAAAATAATTTAGGTTTCCTTTTATAATTTATAGTTTTATGACCGTAAATCTGCGTATTGAATCCGTATTCTATCTATATTGCTCTCAGTGTGAACGTTAGAGAGGCGTCATTATATGTAATAGTGACGATTCAATCTGGGGGCACGGCAGTACCCCTGCCAAGTCGAGCAGAACAAACAAATAAAGGCACAGCCGTACCATCTTTTTCTTAGTGACTGTACCTAATCCTGATGTATCAAAGTTATGCACCGGTAGTTAAGGATTTTTTCCCGCAAATGTATGATTTAATTGTGCATTTAAAACCTGTTAAATGTTTGTACAGCGGAAGTAAAATGTTTTAAATCTGTTTACCGCAGGTGCGTTCATTGAGTTCAATTTAATTATTGTGAAACCTACTTTCGCGATGATTTTTAATGTAAATTATTATTATACACACAATTTACTTAGCTTTGAATGCACAGCACTCCATATATATCTTTCGTTTTTTTCTATTGTAATACCTAATTCTTATTAAATCCTGCCTGCTTCGTCTTGACTTCGGCACTACTACGTGTTCTACTTGAACTGGCTTACTTATTTACAACGATCCTACATCAATGTTCAGTTCACTGAAACGGGATACTTTCAACCTTGAGGCATTTAATCGAAACGACAAACTATACACTGGATATGCTGACTACTTGACCAAATAATTTATTTCATAAAAAGTTTATGCCATTTCCAGTCTACATGCGGTACGGTCTAGCACGTACATATCTTAGTTAAAAGGCTGCGTCCATAGCGGCGGCGGCGGAGGCAGCGGGTAAGCCGGGGGCTATGTGGAGATAGCGAGGGAGGGGCGCGGGCCGTGCGCGGCGTGAGCCCCGTGAGCCCCGTGCGCCCCGTGTGGGGGCGTCGCTGCCGGTGAGCGCGCTCCCGGAGAACACGTCACTTTACCCATGAATGACCGAATATCATCAAAATACGCATCCTCCCTCTCAGTATCCGCAGAGCTAGGAGAATCTCCGCCTTCTGCCTCGTGCTTCTTCAAGTGACGATCGAGATTCGTCTGCTGCCCGAAACATCTTTCGCACAAGGGACACCGAAATGGCCGCTCCTTGTTGTGAATGTTCCTTACGTGCCGTTGAAGGTTCGACGAGATCGAGAACGAGCGCTCGCAGTACTTGCACTTGTAAGGCTGCTCGCCAGTATGTGTACGTAAGTGACGAGTGAGGTTCGCACTCCGCGGGAACACTTTTCCACAGAACTTGCAAGCATACCGATCACGTAGCTTTCCTGACCCTGAACTAAGCTCTTGAAACTTGGCATACGCGCTTTGTTGCCTGTCAGGTCCATCAGTACCGAGAAGTGGGGATAAAAAATTGAAAGGACTCGGAACATACGGAGAGTGCGACGAGTTTAGAAGTGATTCAGAAGTGTGGAACGATGGGAATCGAGGCCGGTACATGGCATCGATTAAGTTGCTGTGCTGCGGGTGAACGGGCATGGGGAATGCCAAAGGTGGTGATATTAGCTGCGGTGGCGATTCCTCCCTTTTAGGTTCTACGCCTTCGACATCGACGTCTGTCGTGTCGTTTTCAGGAGTCTTGCTCCTCTCAGCTGGGCTCTCAGGAGGAGAATAAGACTTGACTGAGTTACGAAAGGAACGATCATCATTGTCTGCTTCAGAATCTTTATCATTCTGTTTCCTTGACACTGATAGATCTAAAGGCTGGTCGCCATCATCTTTCTTTGTATCTTCTTCAACATCAGAATATTCAGAAGTTTTGTCGTCTTCGATGACATTCTTGGACAAGTCTTTGGGCAATGGTGAAAGAGACTTGTTACCCTGAATGTCATTATTATTGAGCTTCAGAGAGAAGTTGAACGGAGACTTGCGCTTCATTTCATCTCTTGAGAAACTGAATGGAGCTATCGGTGTAGGCAGCGGCATCACTGGTGACGGTCGGCGTTGAGAAGATGCTTCCTCCCCAGAAGGAGGTGATTGCTTAGAATAGAGACTATGTGATTTATTGGGCGTAGCCCTGTCTGAACTATAGCTGTCTCTTTTGTTTTCGAAATCCAAATCCTTAGGCTTCTTGTTGTCATCTAATGAATTTGAGCTGTCCATACTTTTTACTGATAGTCGGCCTTCCTGTTGCTTGGATACTAAATTGGCATTTGACATGGCTATGTCATGTTCCATAGCGAGTACCCTTGCCCCTTGTACGTTGAAGAGCAATGGGCTTAGGAACTCTGGTGGGCAGGCTGCAGCAGCGGCGGCAGAGAACAGCGCCGGGTAGTGAGCAAATGTATTGTATGGCAGTGGCAGGGTAGGTCCCCTGTACATCGGGAACGGGTTCGTGTTGTTAGGGTTATTCATCCCGACGTTTTGTAGTGATGGTATTTGTGGTAAACCTTGGGGCATTTGCCCTCGGAGATTGACTGAAGCGGCGGCAGCGGTGTCACAAAATCTCTTGTGTTTAGTAAGAGAGGCGTAAGACGTGAAGGACTGGCCACATTTTCCGCATTCAACGAGTGCTCTGCAAGCGACGTGCATCCGCTTATGACGGCACAGGTTGGAGAACTGGGTGTAAGCCTGGAAACAGGGACAATAGGCTTTTAGACAACATAGTTTTAAACAAAAAAATACATGCGCTATATATGGATGGATTTAGATAGGGACCTAATCATTTTAGCTCCAAAACTCGTAAAAGGAAAGAATTACAGATAAATAAGATTTTGATTTCAATAATACTTTCAAAGTGATATAATCGACTAAACTTTGAAGGAGATAAAATCACAGATTCTCACCTTAAAGCAAACCTTGCACTGGAAGGGCTTGACGCTGGAGTGTATGTGGGTGTGCTGCTTCAGGCCGGAGGAGGTGGCGAAGGTCTTCCCGCACTCAGGACAGGCGTGGCTGCGGGCTCCCGCGTGCTGCGCACGAATGTGGCGCTGGAGGTTGGAAGGATCGGTAAATACCTGAAATAACATCAGGTTTCGCAAACGGTGAAACAAATACCACCGGTGAATGACCCACTAATTTTAAAATCAAACCCAGGGAGTTAAAAATGACCCATTAAAGGCCTGCTTTCACCATAGAGCACTAAACGTATTATGATTTAAAACATCATTCTGTATCTCCTAAACGATTGATAGAAATAGGAAGATGTTTTAAATTCATTTAGCGTTTAAATGTATTTAGTGCTTTATGGCGCAAGAGGGCCTCACTTTGGTAAGAAATTATTTAAGTTAGATTTTACAGTTGAAAGATAAAATTGAGAAATGAGAATTTATGTTACATAAAGTCAAAATACTAATAAACCCATGTTTTTTCAGGATAATAAAATGTAATTCTAAACTACAATGAAAATCTAATTTCCATATTAAACTACTCTATATTATTATCTACAAGTATTCAATTCACACCTTAGGACAGTTCTCGCAGGGGTACTTTCTGATGTCTGTATGCGCAAGCGCACGGTGTCGCAGGAGCAGTACCCGAGTGCTGTAAGCTCTGTTACAAAGTTCGCAATGAAATGCAGCGGCCGGCTGGGCGTGCTCCGTTATCAAGTGCCGATCGAGACTGCAACAAAATACAAGAAAATTTATATAAAAATATCATTCAGCCGGCGAAATGTCAAGGACGATAAAATTTCCCCTTGATATTGACATCCGCGTATGTGTAGAGAAAGTTAGCGTACGGGGATTCAGCCTGAAGGTCGTTTAGATTTAGCTGTTATTCTCAAGGATAGTCACATTCTTTTGTACCTATACGGCAAGTTGTTGTTCAGTTTTAGTCGATGTTTTTTCCGGTAGGTTTTGAAATAAAGCTTGTGTTGGCCGTGTCAGGTTTGACCCGATATCGATAGCGTTGATCTTGTTGTCCTCGAAACTTGTGTCGGTATACAGGTATTTATAAAGACATGCTTTATTGTGTACTAGCTTTTGCCCGCGGCTTCGCCGGCGTGGATGTAGGAAAATATCCCAGGGAAACGTACTACCGGGATTATTAAAAGTAGTAAATCCTATGTGTTAATCCAGGACAACTTATGAAAAAATTTAGTTGGATAAGGATTATTACCATGATAGTGAATGTCATCATCTTTCTATTCTACACGTGTTTTGACTGACTCATTTAAATAAAATACGGTTACTGTGACTTAACTATAATAGTTAGACATAATAGTCTCGGGGACTTTTTTGTGGGTAATGATGAGTACCTACTTTAAACACGTAGTACATTATTTTATGTAGGTATCATCAATAGTTTTCGCAGTGCGCGCCAGATAATTACTTGTTTAGGAAAATTGTTGAAACCTTGAGTAAATTATTGCAATTTTTGTAGCAAACTTTATTTTCCCTAGCCTATGTTACTCACTGATAATATAGCTTAAGTGAAAGAATGATTAAATCGGTTAAGTATTTTTTGAGTCTATCCATTACAAACATACAAAAATTCAAATCTTTCCTCTATATAATATTAGTTAAGCTTAAGAACAATGTGTAACATTGGTGCTTTCCAAGATATAAGTAGTCGTACACCGTATAATCTTATTAAAGATCATTTTTATAAATAGTTTCAGGATTGGGTGTTTATTTAAAATAGTAAAGATATATTCTAAAATCAACGCTACATGGGGCCTCATTTGTTTCACAGTTAATATGAAGAAGACAATTTCAAGCAACTATAAAGTATGGAACACATCTGTATTTGATAGCGTCTTCGTTTAGTTTAACATTTGTATCGCCTATTTGCAGTAAAAGAAACATTCACAAACCACCCTAGTTTATATCAGTGACACTTTCATAGCGACAGTAATTTAACTTCATTTTATATTGTAATTGTATTTTATCGCATACCACCAACGACTCTATTAGAAAGTGAGGAGATTACGCTAACGAACTCGAATAGGGTACTGCCATCCATACAGAAACTACTTACAGGAAAAGACAAAATAATAACATCTTTATGCATAGGGATCTCCCACGCGAACATAACTTATACACTCGCCCATACATAATTCAAACATGTTTTCGTTCCTCAGCGTATGTATGAATTCATTTTTGCAATAAATTCTGTATGAACACGTTTTATGAGCAAAATCCGCACTAGTCGCATAGTTTATGTGTTTCGCATCGCTTCCGAGTACTTCATTCATGTGACCCTCTTTTTCTCCGATTCCATAGAAAATAGTCTTATCACCGTCATAATAACGTGTATCGACACTTGATGGAAATCGTATATCATTTGCAAAAACGGTTGGAGTGAGTCTCCTTGGCATAACTGGTCTACCGCACGCAACCCTTGCTGCCTCCGGCTATTTTCTAACGCTGCACCTGTTACACCTCGTTAGTCGCGTTTTAATATAAACACAGATTACATCGCTGGTTTTATTAAGGAAATAGCATTGACTAGTTGTTGCATGGGGAGATCTATGTCGATCTATTCGAAAACTTCGTGGTCGTCAGAGTCCGAGATGGAACGTTTTCACTATTGCACGGCGGCGGGCCCGTCGTAGTATCTTTTAATTAATCTTAGGAATAAAATCTACCGTCAGTAATGGTTCCGTCGCTTACTGTCTATTCGTCCGTTGCGTTCTCTTGCTAGTCAACGAGACGTACGTACATCCATGTTGAAATCTGTGTCACACATAGTCAGCCAATTAGCATCCTGCTATTACGTTTCTTGTAATGCAAAATGCAGGTAACTTTCAGTTCAGTTTTGAAGAGGTACCTTTTTGTTCTTATTTTTTTTTCTATATTAATTTACTAGCTTTTGCTCACTGCTTCGCCCGCGTGGAGGTCGTAAATTATCCCACGAGGACGTACCACCGGGATAAAAAGTATCCTATATCCTATTCTAGGTCATAGTCTACCCTTGTGCCAAATTTTATCCAAATCCGTTCAGCTCTTTTTAGCATGAAAGCGTAACAAACTCACTTTCGCATTTATAATATTATATAGTTAAGATTCTATATCATTTGACTCGCCATACATTCGCTGCGTATCCATACTATATCTAATGCTCTTATTAGTATTTCTCAGTATTCCCATTATGTTCCTCAAACTAATCATTTTCAGTAGCTCAATAAACAATAATGAGTTCCATCAATACATTTCGCAACACATCACCCAAATAAGTACCTCAGTACATTCTATGCTATTTAGTAGATTCGTAATCGACGCACGCGCAACTGAGATACAACGCATAGCCCCAGGGCTCACTTGCACAAGCATCGTATCTACGCATACGATCTCAAACTTCAAACAGACGAGTATTTTTTCATTACTTCACAACATCATCTAAGTAAACGAATCTTTTAGAACAGTTGTATCTTTTAATAGTGTATTGCGTAATTTCTTTAACAATTGAAAGTGTATTGCATTCTTTCTGTTCGTTGTAATAGAACATTGGTTTGATATCAGTTGTGTTGGCTACCATGACTGAGCCATTTTTTGCCTTTGATAATATGTCGTAAGTATATCTACAATTAGTGCTATATAACTTTTGGTTTTCCTGTTATTAAAATATTTTCATAACATCATTGGCATTATTTTTAAACAAAAATTATAATGTTCCATAGCATAGCATAATCAGCCTATAATGTTCCCACTGCTGGGACACAGGCCTCCTCTCTGTGAGAGGGAGCGGGCCGTAATCTACCACGCGGGCCCAGTGCGGTTTGGTAGATGTCACATGTCTTCGAATTTTTGGTTCTAGGACATGCCGGTTTCCTCACGATGTCTTCCTTCACCGTTTTTGAGAGCAGTGGCGATGAAATAATTTACACAAAGTAAAGCGCCTGTCAGGGTTCAAACCTACGACCTACGACTCGTAAGTCGTGGCCGTTACCACTGGGCCACAACTGCTCTGCAAAAGCTGAAAAAAAAAATGTACCAAAGCTTTTTGTTTTTTTTAATCTTTGTCTGATTGACATCAACACATTAAGCATCCGTTTCTAGACACTCCTTTCTTACAATCAGAATTTTAACAAGTCCATTTTTTTCTTTAGATAAACACACTGATCAATTAACAAACTATATCATTCATATAGCATCCGCTTAATCTCTAACTAGAAACATTATTACATCCGCAGCAGAGATCGAAACTGAACATGCTGTAGACATTGATATCCGCCGATCATAGGAATAATCTACATGTTCACGAATTGATAACATCCAATGAACAACTTTCGTTCCGAGCCGATCTATTAAGCTCCGCCCACACGAGCCGCCGATACTAACTGGTCACTAAAATGACGCCAAATTATTCTAAGATGCGCTAGAAGCACGCTGTTGTAAAAGCCAATGAGATAAGGCTAGAACAGAACTAGCCGCGCCGCTGTAAGGGAAAATGAAGGAACGGAAATTCTACATAGGACAAATTAATTAATTTATTTGAAAATCCACCCAAAAACAAACAAAAGGGAAAATCATCTAATAAAAGTTAATAGATTTCGTCAGGAATAGCTTCTAATAAATGCCTACGTTTCATCATAAATTCCAATCATAGAGCCAATAAAACAAACATAGGTACAGTTGCTATGCAAAATATACTTTAAGATAACATTTGAAATTAAATAATTCAAAAATCACCAAGCGTCATTTTAGCTCCGCCCCGAACTAATGATGTACTACCGACGAACGTGCTTACATTTTAATAATCGATTGTAGATCCCGGCTAGCGCTAACAATCGGTTGAGAAATACCGTAGCTCAGTCCATGTCCGAATAGATAGCATCGATATTATCCGCCGAGCCGATCCGATTCACTGCTTGTATATCACATGTAAATGAACCCGTTATTACAGCTTGTTAATCACCGATTATATAACGCCGAATGTCATATCCATCAAAATGTTCCTTGAAAAAGTAATTGACCTGATCGAATTACCGTGGCAATTTAATTTCTCAAAATTACCACCTATATTGAATTAGCTACAAACTAGACTGGCGCCAAATAAAAATAAATCCTCGTTAGACAAATAATAATGATCGTACCAAAGATCCGATCACGATCGAGTAGCCTGTAATTTTAGTGTTCGCCTTTGCAATCGCTACCTGATCGATCTGATATCGATTCAAGGTGTGACAGCGGCGATGATCATTCCAATTGTGATAGCACTCTGACGAAAGTAAGAGTGGAAAGAGATTCGATAAGAGTGATTACAATGAGATTTCGTAATACACGATGCATTATAATACGCCCGAACAAGTATTCGGAACGAACGTGACACTATAATTTAATACATCAACAATAAGAATAGATGATTTTACTACTGTATGATGCGATATGACACAGCATCTAATGCATTACTGATGTCAACGAGATGAATCTTGGAACAGAATCTGACGATTGCATAAAACAGGTTTTCATTTTAATTTCTATAATGATGTTCTAGCTTAAATTATCTCTGATTATAATTTAATTTTACTTTCCTACTTTAAATACGCCATAAACCATAAAAAGCAACAATGTAGCGCACATCTAATTACTAATCGATCTCCCGATGCCCTAGAAACGTTGTAAACGTTTAAAACAATAGTGATGGCCGCGATAAGGACTGCGTCACTACGAGGATACGTTAGAACGGTGCATGTCGATAATCTCGATCTCTTGCATTATTGACGAGCCAGCGCTTCGATAGAATATGATGACACACGCCATTATGGCCTTCCATCGCTTGTCACATAGATAATAAATTCATGATATATTTTCATTCGTGATGAGACGTTTAGTTTATTTGTGTTCCTGATTTTTATCGGGCTTCTGTTGTTGTTTTGTTTTGTAGGGTTTTTTATTGATTGTTTTGCGAATCATTGTTTATCATAGAGTATGCTAGACTATGCCTTTAGGAATGAACGTCAAGCAATATTTAGCCGGAGTCACCATCCGCCCGTCACAGCAAAAACGCAGAATCGTCGCGTGCCATCGACCCGCCCGGCAACAAATCATCGAGGTGCGTCTTATCGAACGAGCACATCACTAGCACTAAATAAATCGTTACAGCCCGCTCCTCTACGACCAAATAATATTAATGGCAGGAGGTTAATGGTTCCGAAGACGTTTGAAATTGATAGACTTCTGCTTCTACCGGCAGACATCTTGAATGAACCGTTTAGATGAGACGCCCGATTGACTGATTCGAATTTAATTTGTTGGTTAGACTTTTAAGTACGTAGCTACTATTTTAATGGCTGCTCAAACGCAACATACACGGAATAAAGTTGAATAGTTAAAAGAAGCAAAGATACGCATCTATGACGTGTTACAATGGCAATATTATAAACTGTTCAATGTTAATGCGTGGAACAATGTTTGTGATAAGAGTTATTTAGTGGCCACTTAAGCCGGTTAGAGCTCAATAAATTTCCTAGACCGATATAAATAGAGTTACCGGCGATACAATCATATCGTCTATCGTAGCATAGCTTAGCGAATATCCATTATAAACCTGTATGTTATCTGAAAACCTGCAAGCTGATGATGAAACTGAAATAACAGGCGACTACTGACTAATATTATAATTTGATAACAATGAAATTAGAAGATTAAACGTAAACTGTGTAGGCAGCCGAGATCGACCTCTTTTTCTGCACTACACATTAAGTTACTGCAGTACTTTCAAGTTCATTCACTATTTCGTACACTAAGCTATTTCTCTGAGGACCGGACCACGACAAGAAAACAATTTAAAGGCAGCATTAGTAAATATAACGAGCCGTTACACATACAGGTGACTATTAGTCAAATATAGAAACCCGGATTCATTACACAAAAATGAATTGCAACACAAGTATGTACTTACACATCGATATTAGGGAACGGTAGATCGCAGAAGCTGCAGCGAATGTCAGCGTCCTCTCTCTCCTCGTCGTCAGCAGACGCCAGAGAACTGAACTTCTCAATTGAAGACTGACGCTCTGAAACAAGTCGTAGAAACATTATACATGGGCGAGAAATTACATTTGTTGTGTAGAGATGACAGTGGATAATATTTTTTTGAAGTAGACGTAGGAAAGTTGCTAAAATCCTGTTTAAAACACGATTTGAAAAGAAAACATACCCATAAATAAATATAATATGAGTTATTTATGCAGACTATTCTTAAATAAGCTTATAACTTTTGCCCTTCTTTACTCTACCGGCCAGGGGTCCTTGACAGTCTTCAAATTGTTGTAAACTTGTCAATTTTGATAATGTTCTGTTCCCAATGTGTGCGCCATCGCGTCATCATTAATTTCATACAGATATAGTCTATCTAATATACCAGCCTAGCTAGAAATTCGATTTATCATACAACCTGTAGACAACACTTCCTTCACGGTGTAAGTCATTTAAGAGGCATAAAGGGCTATGTAAATCAATAGGAACCATGCAATTATGCCGCGGACAGTTTCGTAACATGCATAACTAGCCTACGATGCGACGGCGACACGACTAAATTTGTTATTCATTGACTTTGTACATCTATGGTGGTATCTGCACCTTCCTGTAACGCAATCAAGCTTAAGAGCTACACTTTAGATGCATAATTTTGTTGAAGAAACCGAAATTGCAAATGACTTGCCTAAATTAAATGGATATTCAAGAAAATTCTCAAGATCGTCATATGTTTTCCGTTTGACTGCTGAAGAGCCCTAGATCAAACTGCGTACGCGTTGAAAGTTGTGAAAATCGGAATTAATAATTAATTTATTAATGAGGAAAAGGTCGTTTAATATCTTTATGATACAGAAAGTCGTTATTTCCTGCCTGTCTCTTGACACACTGCTAAAACAACTCTAAAGTAATTTTCAACTGACGTAAAACGCTCACTAAGTACCATGTGACAATTACATACTCTAGGAAACATATCAAACAAAATATCCGACGGCTAATAACAGGGTAGGACATGTCATACGTTTGCACAGAATTATCGTCATATTCTGACGTATGGGATCACGAATAGGGCGTCGGAAGTATGAAATGGCTCGCATTGACACATGCAGAATTAATTCGAGTCACGACGAGACGAAACCACGCCTAGAGCATTGTTTAACGAGCATCCGTGATAAGGCAAGGCTAAGATAACGACGTGATATCATCGGGCAAATATGAACCGACAATATCGTGAAAAATTATCGGATGAATATGGAGCAGATTCAGATGAGTTTAGCTTTTGATTATGTGGAAGTATTAGTATTCAGATAGAATGAATATTTAATGAAAATACAGGCAGTAGTAGGAAGATGGATTACAATTTCACATGGCAAGTTGTGCTAATGGCTCGGTTGAACAATGTTTATTTACATTTATACTCTGTACATATTCGATGCCTATATTACTCGATGTTACCATTTTGAAACTTCAAGATTCCGACTTTCTTTGGAAGTCTCATATTTAATCGTAAAACGTAATTCGCGACAGCACAATTTAAACAGTAGGTACCAAATAATGGAAAATTAACGGATAGTGAACACATAATTCAATAAAAAAACAGTAAAAAAAGTTACCTGAAAATCTAAAACTATTCGCAAACAATAACGACTCTTACCACAACAAACATAAGACTACATACCTTCAAAATTTTCAGAAAATGTTAAGGTCAAAGTCAGGATGCCACGGAATCACCAGGGATGTCACAAGAGGTCAGAGGTAAAACTATGTACGATGTCAGTACAGCACTGAAGTGTTTGTTACAAATTATCATGGGCCAGTCACACCCCCACCCCACCTGCAGGCGAGGGTTAATATGCTCACTTGACCCGCGATGGGGAAATATGGAAAATCATCTGTGCGTGACAACTGTACTGTTTGTGGTTTTAAAGTTTTTAGTGACGTAATTGAGGAGTTTGAGCGGGCTAAGGGTCAAATTTTGCGAGGCGGTGCTGGCGTGATTTTGGAAGAACAATTTTCATAAGGGATGATAAAATTGTGTTTAAGAAAAATTTTGAACATTTCTTAAGGAAATGTTGTTGCTACATCCCAACATTTAAATCTACGATCTAAGCAGATTTTGAAAACGTCTTCTAAAAATGTCTATTACTGAATCTGCAATTTCAGGCTACTGTACAGCAAAACAGTAGGTACGTCGTAAAGGGTTGCGTTCAAATATATTGCCCTGAAATTTTGCATTCCAAAAACTACCATCAGCCACCATCTTTTTCGACATCACACGACCGAACAGCTCGAATCAATTTGTTCCCACACTTTAACATAAAAACTAGTAAACTGACCAAAACCATAAGGCACTGACGGAGTAAATAAATAAAAAAATGCGTACTAAGGCAGGGTGCACGATCGTTAAGTTTTCCCACGACGCCGACGTCACAGATGTCAGAACTGCGCCCGCGCACCGTGACGGTGACTTACCGATTTTTGTAATGAATTCCACCCCAAACGAGTACACCTGTTGTTTCTCGCAATTTTTAAGTGTGTGCCGTTTGACTTGTGATATTAAAAGTCAGTTTTGTTAATTAGTGAAGGAGATAAAACCGTTTTGTAAATCGACACCAACTTTATTACATACAAAATGGATATTCCATTTTATTTTTACAAAATGTTAAAAATGTAAAGGCATAGCACGTTAAAATCCCGAAAAAAAATCTTTCTACTTTGTAACGCTCCAAATAAAAAACTTTGTAATATCCGTTAAATAAATTTTGAGTACCTTCTCTAGATTTACACACTCCAGCATAATAATTTACTACAAAATCATCGCCGCAAAACAATTCAATTTAAATCCCCATGTTCTAGAACACAATCGTGTCGATAATCTGTTAGTCCAAGGTTCGCTTCCTGCGTGGAAATAGGTCCTATTCGCGCCAGAGGCTGTACCTTCAGATCAGGTGCGTCGCACGCGCAGCTTACCGTTACACCCGCCGGCGAAAACGGTCTCAGTACGCTTCGTAAGTTTGTGCTAGCCCGTTGAGGGCTTGGCAGATGTATGTTGAAAGATATGGACCAAAAATTATGTGGACTTGGCCTTTTAAGAATGTAAAACAGTGGAAAATTAAATTCGTGAGGTAGAGTTGTAGATTTCAGAAGGTTTTGGAAATAATTTTGAATAAAAAGTTAATTCATGTCGTGTTTTGAGTAAATCTTTTTTAACCCTTGCACGCAACATAATAAAATTAGCCAACAGGCAATTTTTTACGGGTGAATATTATCTCAGTCATCAGATTAATTAACCGAAAAATATTACAGAAGGATTATCAAAAAAATCCAATACGAAAATGTGGAGACACGCTTCACAATCCATTGTGGTATAAAAATTATTCAATTTCGCGTGACATCAAGATAGTCGACGATCTAATCTGTGAACAAAACAGGCTCCCGACTCCCGAACCAGATTCAACCCTTCACTGGGGGCGGTGTTATTAAATTGAAATATTTCTATTTTATTGTGCGTAATATTTATTTGATTGTTAAATAAATACGCGATGTGGGACGCCGAGCGATTGTCGCCGGTTTAATGGAGGGTGGCACTATTGTCGTTGGTTAATTTTTTGATTAATCATCCTGCTTGCAAGGGCACCGTTGCGTTTGTATGACGTTTCAATTTTGGGTTTGTACTGCATGTTTGAGTTATGCATTACTAGAATTTATATTTAGATACTGTCTCTAGTAGCCCCATATAAAGCTTGAATAATAAAATTTTCACAATGTAAATAATTTAACGTTAATGGCTAAGTAATTAAAACAACACCTTGAAAATGCTTTGTTTACGTCCTCATAGCTCATAACCAGACTGCCATAAATTACGTTTAATTATATGTATTCGTAGCAGTTTTATATAACCACACATAAGGCTTACAATGCTGTCTAGAAACAGATAAAAACAAAACAACGTCTAATCATAATCTTCATAATCAATTTTTCTTATCAATTTTAAAAATAATAATAATCACGAAGCGAGATAACAGGCTACTACAGCACTACACAATAGTGCGTGCGCCGTCGGACAAAGCAACGTCATCAATTTTAATCTGCGCGACAATTGCGCGATGACAAATGTCAGCGCGCGACACTCATTCATTACGCGCACGAATGCACGCGGCTATTTGAAAAAAGTACGGCCAATAAAGGGTTAACTCCACATTATTGTTATTGCGTATGACGGGAGATGGATTGTATAAACTAGATTTGAGAAGAGATTAGTATGAAATCTGTCAAATTTTGAATAGAATCCAACTTGGGTATCGTTCTAAAATGTGGACTAAACTTTGACATTAAACGCTCATAGCAACACTAGAATTTCATACAATCTGAACTCAAGACAAGCTACTTAAAATTCATACTTTAAAAGCCTACTCAAGGAATGGGGCTAGGATTACTAAAATGACCTTTTACAAATATTTCTGTTACAATAAATCTGTGTCATTATTTAAGAGTCTACTATCTCTTATCTAGAGAATTTTAAGGTGCCTGACCTTACGTAACAGATTGGTATGATCTAAGACTTTAAGAAAACGTATGTAAATATTTGGTAATAAATTATCTTCATGCAATCGATCACTATTGTCATGCAGGTTATTTATTCAAAATCCTATCTCGGACCGAATTAATCCTTTGGCAAAAAAAAAGATATTCATATCAATGAATGGAGCTATAGGTGGCCTCTGTTGGGACGAAGGTCCATCAATCAACTCTTGCGCAATGCCCGGAGCTTTTATAACAATTGCTGACTGCAAATAGTTTCTAATTATGGATATTTAAGAGTCTTTGTGGACGTTATATTGGTTTGTCATGCTGCTTATGTTTGTATGATGAATGTGGGTGGTGAGTTGTGGTTATTTAAGTAAATATCCCCTCAATATGTGTGAGTATGTTACATTGTTTGGTAACAGCTTTGCGTCAGTTGTAAATAAAGTAACCGTTAAGAAAATTATAGTTTACCTATTATATAATTCTCTAACAGATGACAAATATTATGCCGACGCCTCAAAAACATAGGCTTTGGCCAGTGGTTCAGGCTTGGCACCAAATCCAATGATAAGCAAAAATTTGTAAAATGCTGGCCAATAACTGTCCAAGCCCGATACACACATTGGAGCCAATGCTCTGCATCTTGGGTCAAATTATGTCCAATGTGTGGCCCCACCATTAAATGATACAAAAGCTTTGACTCAGTAACCCATGTTACTTTGTTACATCATCTCTAACGGCCAATTTTACATCAAAAGTAACAGCCAAAGTAACGTCAAAAATAAACGTTTTGCGTTTTACTTTGGATGTTACTTTTGATGAAGAAACAGGCAGTAAGTCATTAACTCCCTGTAATATTATTGTGAATGTGAGGACTATGTGAATTTTTATTTTTTTTCGTTCTTAGTTAATTTTATCGATGGTCTGGCAATTTGAGAATTTTATGCGGCCTACCCAAATGTATTGGTATTGTTCGTCGAGTCGTTGAGATTCTTAAGTTCTGAGTTGAGCTCCGCCATTACTGACAAATGCTTGCACTGACTCGACAGGTCCACTCAATTCTGTGTGGTTCTTTCCTCAAAAGACCATTTCAGACGAATTTACATGGTCCTCATATGGCTTGACCAAGATTATGTCTGGACTTTAAAAGAGACTGTGACCTCTGAGTTTGTTTCGGCCTTTCTTCTCAGAGTAGGCAGATACGAAACGCCGACCTCATCTAGCTTATTTTTAATATTTTTTTAATATGACGTATAAAAGTGATTCCAATATCCTATTTACAGAATAAACAATTTCATTTCATTTCATTTCATTTCATTAAGACCCTATGTAAGACATAAGTTCTCTCCCATCTCTCACTTTTGTCTTTCAATTCGTCAGCTTTAACTAGCTTATCTAAAATCAAAGGAAACCATGTGATTTGTCAATTTTTCAGTCAGTATTTATAGTTCTACGCTCTTTATGCTAACTTCAGTACAATTTCATCGCTTGGCTAGAACGGATACCACCTCTAACCAATACCTAAAGTCCTAATCACCAGCAAGTGTCGAATGCAAGGGAAAGTCAGCAAGTCAATGCGTAATTAGAACAAGGCGGGTATTACGTGCAATTGGAATCGCATAAATCACCGAGACCGTGCCGGCTGCGACGCCGCACCGGAAGCCGGTACAGGAAGCGCTGAAGACACGGGTCGGTTCGTGTACGGTTGCTGGATGTGACCTAGTATGACGTCGTTGCTTAAAGACTTGTCACAGAATTCTAACACTAATGACTGTCTGGATAAAGATTAGAATAAAACCCTACAAATAATAAGAAAACCTTTAAAAAAGTAGAACGCGATTAAATAACTTATCTACCCGTAAATGTAAAGTATAACAAAACAAATTATCTAGAGTCTTATCTTCTTATTCGTGTGGTTAATGACTAACCTGGTATCAGAGTTTTTATGCCGCCAATGGGCCTTTGACTTGGCTTCACATGCCGTCGAGAAATGTCTCCGCCTAGAGACCTATTATATGGATTCAAGATAGGGTGTTCCGTGGTTTAATAGGTAGTCTAAAATAAAAACGTAAAGCAGACCAGAGTTTTTGAAAAAACCCAATGGTATCATTTTCCTGTCTCTTCTAGTACAAAAACAAACAACCCTAAAACAGTCACCCTTGCATTAACAAAAGCATATGCGTGATTTTTCACATCGACCGCGGCGCGTACGTCGCGATTTATCTAAATTAAATATCGCATGCGCGCGTGGCACCGGTGTGTCGGTGTGTCCAAGCCCTAAGATTTTTTCGTACGTACACAGCATGTTATTTAAATATCTGTTTACATTACGGCCATTAAAACAATACATATGTAACAGTCATAGGTCTCGAGTTCGAACCCAAGCCACGCACCTGTGACATTTCGGATTCATGTGCCTATCCTAACTAATATTATAAATGCGAAAGTGAGTTTGTTTGTTACGCTTTCACACTAGAACGGATGAACGAATTTAAATGAAATTTGGCACATAGGTAGACCATGACCTGCATTGGGACATACGATACTTTACTTTATCCCGATATTTCCACGGGATCTAGACTTACGAGGGTGAAACCGAGGAGTGCAGCTAGTTGTATATAATTATCACTTGCTTAAAAAACGGGAAGGACAACATCGTGAGGAAATCGGCCTTCCATGCCTTTTTTTTTTTTGGGTGGGAAATCATCATATGACTTCTCCCGCTCTGGGCGGAGCGGAAGGGTGTGTCAGACTCTTACTGACTAAAACCCACCCGTGTTCCTTCGGTTGCCTGTTGCCAGGGTCCCGGTATCCCTTTCGGACTATTCCGCAACCCTGGCAGGGGCCGTCCATGCCTGAGAGATATTTCTCGACGTCATGAGAAGCCAAGTCAGAGGCCCATGGGCGGCATTTAAACTAAGTGTATGTGAGTTTCTATGTTTGTAAACGCACCCACGATACAGGAAGAAATTCCTAGTGTGGGGCAACGTTTTAAAAAAAATAAAAATTAAAAAAAACAAAACTCTGATACCAGGTTAGTCACTAACCCCACCAAAAAAAAGAAAAAGTCAAAGTCAAAGTAATAAATACTTCGACTTTGACTTTCAAAAACCGCATTAAAAAAAAATAGTGGTGACAATTAAATGTGCCTAATTCTTGGCAGAACCTGACTAATCCTCATATTTCAAAAGGTCTAGGTCTACAAAGCTATTCTTAGTTTCAATATACATATAGTTGCTCTTTGGCGATGATAGTTGAATATCTATTAAGCGTATTGAAAGACTATTCGAACGGAGGAATGTAGACTAAATGATGTCATTTGATTTACCAATTTAAATACCCAGTGATCTAGTCTCAATAGTCGTGAATGAATTCATCCGCGATGACTAATGCGGAATACCTACTTTATGCAATTGTAATAATTTCAACTACATAACGACTATCGTATCGGAATATTTTGTTCTGTTTTCCCTGACACTATTAAACGATTACGACTACATAATAATTGAAGGCTTTGGCGGTTTGTGTGGTTTGAGGACATCATAAGTCCGTTTGAAATTTCCAAGGATTTACTATTCCTTAGTTTATTTCCGTAGCTAAAGAAGAACTGTAATCTAAAACTGCGTAACACACAAGGAAATTGCTAATCCATTTCGTCACACGGTTGAACAAAAAAAAAGTAAAAGTAATAAATGTTATTCTTTCTTTCTTTCTAAAACATCGAATGCTTATGCTTACAACGTAAATAACTGCCAAAATAAAAGTTATTGCTATCGCTTGCCATTATAAGTGTGTTACGCAATTAACCCCCTTGTTGGTCGCTCTTTTAATAGTCGCCTAATTTTATCGTTTCATAGAGACATAATACACTTATGTAAGCTTTTCTCATTCTACATGAAAACTAAGTATCATCCATAAAGCCTACATTCTATTTGACATCATCCTGTATCTGTAATACATATGAGTCGTCAAGGGTCGCCGTCCACCGCCCAGGGCAGAGGGCAGGTGACTCCAATTAACTGTCACCCCGCGTGTCAGCGGAGCGTGAATACGCGTGACCGTGATTCAACCGACGCCCTGATAGCCTGTGAGTCCTATTTGTATATACAAATCCTACCTATGTAGGTACCTGCCTACTTATATTTGTAGTTACAGAGGTTAGCTGTGAGTGTAAGGGTGAGAATTGGCAAAAAGAAACTATTGAAATGGTAACACTGTCGTTTGACTGTCAAATATTCTGCCAAATGCAGCAATAATTTTAAAAAATATTTTGAAAAGGAGAACTATTACTTAAAATCAAAAATCATTTATTTAAATTAGGCTGAGAAGCAGCACCTTTCGAACGTCAAAATTGATGGAAAACGCAAAAATGTATAGGACAGGCATAATTATGCTATCCAAAAGCTTATGTCAATCCTGTTGAAAGTCGTTGTAGAAATACGAAACGCTTTCGAAGCGATTGTCACTTGTCTAGGCCCTCAGCTTTCTGTTAAGTTTAAAAAACTTGATTCTATACAATAGTAGGTAGGTATGTAAAGAAATTAACATTACGAGACACAGAACATTAAATTAAATTACTGGAGTAGGAAGCGCTTTGGAATATTAGGGACGGTATCCTAACAGCTAGAAAAACCTTTGGGATTACCATAGTCTTATTCTAATCAGTGATAAAAGTTGAAAGCATAACAAGCTGCTTGAGCGTTCGTAAATGAATAAATATCGAGACTCATCGTCTGTTTCTTCCTCCAAATAAAATCATGTGTAAAATCCGGTCAAACATGTGGTATGTCTGACAATAAAAGTAATTACTCACTTAAGTCCAAAGAGAGCACATCATCCAAGTAGATAGGTGTTCGAGGACCCAGCAGCAACTCCTGACCGGAGGGTACCTCCCGGACAACCTTGTACCACACCTGAAACATTATGGTTGCAAAATATTCATTAAAAATGTTTTAACCCTCTCATAATCAGTGTTGAATGTGTAAAAATGCAAATGGAAATGGGTAATTTTGCCAGCTACTTACTAGATAATGAAGAACGGAACTTACTAGATAATTAAGGAATTAAGGGGAGATAGGGCAAAAAAACCAATACGATGGAATATTTGTACCTATGTTTCTAGAACATTTAGGTATGTACCTGATGCAATGAGGAATATGTCTTGTTATCTACTTATGTAATCAAAAATATAGGTAAACAACGAAGCCTTCAATAAAATATTAAATCATTTTATTTTCCCAATTTATTTTTAAGATAAACAAAATTGCTTAATTTGTTTGAAAATACGACTCCTTTTTTAAACGCGTATAATTTTACACCAAAAATGAAATCTGAATATCATAGTTCGTTGTATTCAAATTTCATATAGCCGTTTAACCTCGGCAGGGGTACAAATAAGTGAATCTAATCACCGCATCTGTTCGCTCCCCTCGTTGACCGGAAGTGGTACACAGTTGTTCAGTCGAACACCGATTTTCTGCCACCGGAAGTACCAACGTTCCACATTCAAATTTAATTGGGGTAGTGCCACAATGGGCTGTGAGCACCGTTGTGATAATCATTCGTTGATTTGTGCGTTATTAGTTTTAATCGTCGATTTCAAGTTGAGAAGTGCATGAGATGTTTTTAATAGAGTGGGAAAGGAATTTTTGACTATGAATAAATCTGCGTAGTATTGTAAAAGAACTGCTAAGCTAGTAGAAATCATCTTGATGTTTTGAGGAAATATAAAATATATAGTAGGTAGGTTTATTTGTTGAAATTTTTGTGACACCATACCGGAGTAGGATCGTACCTGCCCAGCCAACAAAAGATGTTGTACGTTGACATCGTGGGGGTAGTTGGTGGAGCGCACCATTTTGAGCCAGTTGCCCTTCTCTGAAGTCGCGTCCAACCAGCCACTGACGCCATTCTTGTCACGGACCTGGAAATGATGAAAATACAATTGATTTAATTAGTGATATTGATTCTAGGTAAAAGAAAAAGTAGAGTTAAAGTGGAGTTGGTTTATTTTTTTACATTAATGTTAAGTTATTTAAACATTGACACTAATTAAAAACATATGAAATCAATAATTTAATAGAATACGTCATAGAAGTAGTTTGAAAAGCTCTGTTGAAAAGAGATCAGAATGATACAAGGTATAAATGAACTTGAAATAGCGCCACCTGTCAGGCGTGAGTTGTACTTTTGTAAGTTCACAAGACGTAGTAACTTGAGAAAATTCTTCGAGCTTTCTTACTAGCTTTTGATAATCTCGTAAATAACAACAAGATGTTAGTAAACCAAAATTCTATTTTGAATAGATAGATGTTTTAGAATGTATACACACAGTAGATAACGTAAAAATAGTTAATTCATAGTTTCTACTTTTCAAGAGGATACACATTTGGTCATGTTTACGTAATAGTGGAATTAATGCCTTTAACACAAGTTTGTTAACAAACCATTCCAATAAATAAAAGGCCTAATAAAATAAACCGTTCCATCAAAACGCGATTAGTGGCGCCATCTCTTGACCTCTATCAACAACGGACTACGCCTACTGACACCGCGACACCGCAATAGATGGCGCTATTAGTCCGTGTCACGATGTAACGGCTCGTCACAGCTTGTCCATTTATCATCCACCTCCCCAATCTAACCGTCCCCTAGCGTGATGATTTAATTTTCATAAATATCTATATTCGGGGATTATAAATCTCTCTTTTTAAAAGCGCTTTTTTATCGTTCTTAGTTTGAATAATTTCGTTTTAAATTTTTGTTTCGGTTTATTTATGACCATTTTGCGACTTGGATACCCAGGAGTACTAATTTAATTAAAAGGTTTTAGAAAGAAAACTGTGCAATACTTATTTAAAATTGCTTTAGCTACATATATAATAATTAGGTTATTACCTAGGTAGCGACAATTAATGATCATTAGGTATTGTTTTTTTTGTATTTTTGACATTATTCTAATATCAAAAGGAAATTATTGATCAATTTACTAATCTAAACTAATATGCAATAATTATGTGACCTACCACAATATAGGTAGATATGCATAATTCATTCACTTTACGACTAGCTATCTATTCTACAAACACACCATTATCTTTCCCTAAACTGTATAAAATAACAAGGTAGACATAACCAGGGGTACCCAACCTACAATTTGCGGGCAGACTCAAATTTCCCAATGCCGTCGATTGAGTCATAATACCAATAAGGCCCTTATTACCCCTGATGGCTTCATGAAGATGTGTACCTTGAGGGTTCCGTGTTTGTACTGTTAAATAAGGCCTTTAAACTTGATCTATTGCTTCGGTAAACAGAGGTTAAGGGTGCTATCGAACTGTAGGTGTAAATAATTCAGAGTCAGTGATCGGTTGATTGTCTTATAAGTGTCATAAGGCTGACGATCGATCTTTGTATGGAATAGGTTTACTGATGAAAGTTAAATAGGAAATGACAGCGTGCCCTAATTGTGCCTTAAACCTGTAGTTTTTTTATATCTTTACTAGTTACCTACGTCTTTAGTTTTAGTGGCGAAGATTTTGTAGGTACAAATTTTTCATTAATGACACCCACAAAACGGCAAAATCTATTTAAAACTCATAAAAATAACGGCATAAAAGTGATAAAAACCTACCTATGCACAAAATAAACCAATTTACGAGCGAAACATCTGACAACGCATTAAATACTCAAGAAAACAAGGTGGCTAATTCAGCGTAAAATTAAAACAAGATCCCTCTTTAACTTGAAGGAAAAAATATAAAAAAATTACGTGGAAAATATAAAAAGCATCTGTTGCAATGAAACTAACATAATGTTATAACAAGTGAAGTATTAATCAAACGAAAATGTTTGCCTACCCTCGGTTTCCGCGTCAACGACAAGCCTTTACGCGGCATTTATCACGGTATTAGGAGCTGCGTCGGGTGCGAGCGGTAAAAAAGATAATTATCTTAGAGCACCCTCATCTTAGGGCTGATGCGCGAGATATTTTGATATTTTATGGAGTGATACTGATATTTGATGGAGGAATCAATCTAATACTTGGGCTACATTGCCTTTTATCGAATGCCTCTACATTTGAATTAGATAAGGAGGTACCTATTCTTATATTAAATATCCACCGAGGTTAATCATTTGAAGTGGATATTTTCAAAAATTTCAAATAGGTCTTTAATACTTTTAAAATAAGAAAAGTTGAAACATACTTTATTACGCACACAATTTTCAGTTTTATTTGAAAATTATATGCCCGAAAAGTAAATTCTAAGTAAGCATGCGATAACACGGTCTTGTTGTGGTCCTGAAAACTCAGACCACCGTCTACTATCCCCAAACAAACTTTCCAAAACGATTAATAAGTATTCTAAACTACAAGAAACCCGCCACCGAAATTGGCGCACAGCCCTATTTCTACGATGAGTTGCCTGCCAAGTGCCGGCGGCACATGTTAGCCATCAGTCATCGATGGCGCCCGGTCAAGGATGCAAGGATGCCAATTGCGTGGACACTTGTTACAAACTAGGGTTACGATGTGAAATATGGATCGAGAAATTAATACGCGGTGATAGATAGGACTGTCGGGGTGGCAAAGGGTGGACGATTTAGAAAGTTTTAGATATGTCTATTGTTGTAAAGAATCTACTTATATTGGTTATTTGATACTTATCTCAAATTCTACCCAATTTAAAAAGGAGTTTCAGAAACGTTTTGGACAAGACTTTATTTTGAAAATTAAGTAGCGTTGAGTGGATTCGAGAAAACGTCAAATACCTAACTGAAATACGGGAGATAGAGTCAAGAGAACAATGGAAATAAAGGTGAAGAAACTGCTAAAAATACAAAGAAGATTCTTCTATTCTAAACGTGACAAATTCACGTGTACAAAACTATCATTCATCCCTACGAAAAGGTGTAAAGTACGTGGAGTATTTGTTCAAATTCCAATTACAGTGCAACTCGTGCAGGGCTATATTATAAAAACCTCGGTCGCAATTTAAACGAATTGCGGGTAGATCTCATATTTTGCGCTCAGAGCAGAGATCGCAATTTCCCGGTACACTCGGAAAAGCTACAAATGTTCGTGACTCGTTCACGTCAGAAAATTACATTTCATAAATTTTCTAGTGATGTTAAAACGTCGACATAGTTTAGTCTTATTAGGACTGCGACTTGTGTATATTGCTGTTTTTAAGTAAATAAAGAGATAAGTTGTATCTAGTTTGTACATTGTATAATCTCATTAAACCCCCTAAGATTAAAACAATAACTATATTATGTATATAGAGGAAGGGGTGTACCACCTAGGAGATGGCGGGACAAAACTGAAAAGAGGACGCGTGGGCTCGCGAATGATGGAAGGAGTGGAGGGAGGCTTTTGCTCAGGAGTGGGACAGCGTAGGCTAGGAAAAATTAAAAGAAAAAAGAGGGACGTACCTACATGATTTTAAAATTGAGTAAACTTAATTCCTTTTCAGAAGATTCTTTTACTCACCAAAATTTTCTTCTGTGTTGCAAAAGCAATAATTTTAATATCAATCTTTTCTCCACTAAAGTTACTCCAAACATCCGAAAAACTATCGATAAACCGCGCCCATCCCTAGCGTTAACTGAAGAGCGTTTCCTGGCGCGGTTTGCAGGGATCACGCGTCGTTGGTCGAATCACACGTCTCGTTTCACAAGATAACAATTTGCGAGCGCTTATTTACCCGCGCGTACCTACCCCTGCGCCAAATTGGACCGTTGATCTTACTACCCGTACCTATGTGCTATGTATCTTTGAATTTAGGTTACGCGATTTTAATGGGCAGGCTTTTTATGTAAAAATGTGCGTACAAAGGGACTTGCGTGTTTCGAGTGGCATGCGTGGTTTTTTTTTTATTCTAGTGAAAGGTATGAAGCCTATTTATACATAGGTACCTAATTTGTTTTATGATAGCTGTAGTTTTGAATTGCCGTCGTTTTGAATTGCCGTCAAAAACACAGCTGTTACGGGTTTAAGCGACTTCATGAAATTAAAATAAAGATTTATAAAACCGGCAGATATAACTCAGTATTCAATCCTAAACAGGCAACTTCAACCCTCATCTAATTACCCTAACAAATCACTTAACGAAACGCTTCCGTCGGACTACGCGGAAAAATTTCCGCTTTCCGAAAAAAAGCGAAATACGGAAAAAGTAACCCTCTTCAGGGTTTTCCATACATCTTGCTCACATTTCCACCGGCGTTTCCTTCACTTGTCTAGTTTATCAGCAACGGAAAAGCATTGCTTCCTGTGTTATCCACCGGACTTTTATTTAGGAGCGTTTTTTCTTTATTTCTTTGTTTTTTCGCCGATACGATTAGATAGTGTCTTGTTTTGTGTTACACATCAACGTCGTGGTCAGGGGTTGGGCTAGTGCGGTGTTTTATTGAGTTACTAAGAGATCTCGCGCACTAGACGGCCTCGACTTCGGCCACTCGTGGCCGCCTAGTGGTATGGTGTGCGGCTAGTTGGCCGTTGCGACCAAATGCGCGATTCGTATCGGTTTCTACGGTTTACCTGGTCGCGGACGTGGTCGTGGCCGTCTAGTGCGCGAGATTAGCTTTGCAAAATATACGAGTTGTAATCACAAAATCAAAATATTTTATTTCACATAAACCTACATGGGCAATTATGAAACGTCAGAAGCTAGGTGCACGGTTCCAATTGGTCGTTTCCTATGGAGAAGAGCCTGAGGCCAGAGGGAAGCATGGTACAAAACGGGAGGAGCACTTTGGCAAGTATTTTAGCAACAATCGTTGGCGTTTATTCAAAGCGTCATTTTGTCCAAATGCTGCAGTGAATTATTAAAATTATATTATAATATAATAAAAATATAAAAGCAATCAATTGTTTTCAGAATTTTTTTGTAACTATAATAAATCTGGCTTCTTCTACTGTCTACGTTCTTCGAATCATTCATCCAGGATTAGCCATTCTCAACCAGTCGGCATTATTTCCGTAAACGTTCATCAATTTCTTCTCACCCATAAATTAACCGTAAACATTTCAATAGGATTTCACCGATCATTGTCACATTACAGAGGACACATTATTGTGAAATTATGGCCACCTTATACGGTCACGTTTCAACCATTAACGGGAGACAAAACGTTCTAACTCCTGACACCACCAAATATTCACGAACGGACGGCTATCATTGCGCAAAAAAACGGATCGGATACAAAAAAAAACGGGTGCAGCTAAATATACGAAATTAGGCTTTACTCTGCATGTAATAGAGTGCTATTAAGGTGCATAGTGGGTGTCACGATGTCCCATTGATCGGGTATCAACAGCTCCCTACTGATTGGCACAAAGCAAGTCCATCGTTTGTTCGCTGATCGGTGAACAATCGCACCGCTGCCAATTGTCCGTGTTTTCGGTTTTGTTTTGTTGTAAAAATAACACAAACAGACGAACAGTAACATGATATTTGTGCGAGGGCAGAGTGGCTTGCAGTTTTGAAAAAATATCGATAAACCCGTCACGTACCAGTATAATTTACCTACATGAAAGGGAGGTGAAGTAAAGTAAATAAAAGTATATTTATATCTTTAAAAAACATATCTATAAATAATTTACGTCTTTTTGAGTTGTCAGTTAGGTACCTACTTACTATTTATTTATGACTAGCTTTTGCCCGCAGATTCACCCGTGTGGATGCTGGAAAACATCCCTCGTCAATTATAATCATGAACAAAAACTTTAAAAAATCCAAGAAATAATCTCAATCAAAACGCAATAAAACCACAAAAAAACACCTTAATAATTACGTAAGAGCAATCGAATCCTTTGGGAACGAGCGCAAATCGTCCACAGAAGTGCAACCTCACATCTGGAAGCGTTAAAACGGATTAACCAGAAGATTACAAGCGAAAAAAACGGGCACAGTGCGACAAAGACACCGGCGGCTCCGTCACGGTGACAATCGGTGGGATCCGGAATTATTCGGTTATTTCCAGTATGTTTTTTGTAGATCATAGATGCTGTTTTTGGTGTCAGATGTAGACCAATAAACTTATAGGGTGTTTTAAGCTGCGCGCGATTGGCATTGGGGTTGATAAACGCGAAACTAAAATACTACGCTGTTCGGAAATGCTGTTAAAAGTAAAATTAGTTGAGTGTAATTAGGAGACTATTTTAAGGAAAATAGTAATAAGCTGTTGTTTATTATACTTTACGCACACTCACATATTCTGACCCGTTTCAAAATAGAATAACAGTGCAACGTCAAAGTTAGCAACTTGGCATCGGACGCATCAACAATCGCCTCTGCCGAGCTTCCAGTGTAAACAACGCTTAACCTAACCCAATAACCGGTGCTATATCGCATTGCTTTCGGAGTATTTCGTTATTTTGTCTACACGGATGCTGGCGATGGTATACAACCAACCAGCTACATAAGAAACTCCGTATTCCGCTACCACCCTCTTTTCGCGTCTAATTACCGAAGTTTGGGTAAGAGCGAGGGAGGTCACTGAACACTGGTGGTGGGTAACATTGTGGCGCGAACGTGCCGTGGCTTCGACTCCACAGGCTATTATTGTTCTGGCCAGCTCAGATGAAATATTGCCCCACTGTGCACGCCCGCACTGTTTTGCGAACACGAATTTGTTGGGAAAAATATTGGAGCAAATAAGAAGCCGCAGAGAGGACTCGTGAGTAAACTTTGCAATGAGATTACCTATACAATATATAGGTGTATGGAAAAAGTTAGAGGCCAAATGGAAAAGGCTATTCTGTAAACGCCAACTCTCTGTTTATTTTGTTGTAAGCTACAGAGCAAATCGTGAACAGAAGAAATCTAAAGACCGACGGAACGTTTTCTTATATACAACTTTATAGAAAATACTTCTGTCTTAGTTATATGTATTAAATTCGTTTAGGAATCGAAAAACATTACAACACCGATTTCTAAACACATTAAAACAATATATTTTTTAACTAAATCAATAAAAATCACACGACAGTTCGCAAGTAAGAACGTATCCAACTCCGAATCAGAGGGGAGACCGGGCCAAAGTGACAATGACGGTGAAGCAAAGATAAATTTCTATCACGCCCGGGATTAGCAGCCATTGTGTAACAGTGTAAGATTAACTGATAAAGTGTCTACTTGTTAATAATAAGAGTAATGTTTGTACAAGACTAAGGGGTTTCCCCCTGCAAGATGTTGTCAATATTTATGAAGATGTTTTTTTATTGAAGTGATAGGTTACCTTGCCAATTAAATAGAGAGATGGGGAATGAATGTAGAAAATATTAATCGATTATATTTATTCATTTTTGATGCGAAATTATCCTGTCACTGCATTTCTGGCTCTCAGGGATAATTAACTTGTTTATTCATTAAAATAGAATATTTACATCGCAAAATACTTTAAAATAGTTTTTTTTTACAATCTTTGTTGATATATCAATCCTATTTCAAACGATAGCCGATCGTATGGTGTCATATGGACCAGGTGTCGATTTGACAGCTTCTGTCTGTCATTGATGCCGCATTGATCCGCCATTGCGATTATAATGCATTGTAGGACAAATAAATAGTTCACTTTTCGGCGTTGAGCAAATATTTTTTATTTTCGATCCATTTCGATGAACATTTCATAGTAATATGAATAGAAGTTATCAATTACAAGAATTTAAGGGATTTGTAGGTAGTTGTTAATCGTTATTTTATTCCGAATTAACAAAACAGTTAATAGTATGGTTATCAACGTAATAAACATTAATATCAGTGTGATACAATCATTCAAAATATGATTACATAATCATAATTATCAAAACTTTGTTAATTCCTCCTGCCTACCTATTGAAATTATTAAATAATTTGTTCGCCACAGTTCGCTGTTACAATGACAACTGCACATCGCATCTGTAGTCTCTTTGTAAGCCGAGATCAGTGCGAAACGTATAAATATCATCAATGGAGGCAATAAACATAGTAACAATAATATTTTTTATTGTTATTACTACAATATGTGGGGTTTGACAGCCGCCTACCGTAATGAAGATGTAATAGGGCCGCGTGTATCACTAATCCTTTGCCGAAGGGGGTGGCTAGAAATGAAAGGATGTCACACAAATATGACAGATATTTTGACAGTAATGCAACGGATCGACGCTACTGACTGATCTGCGGACTTAAAATTAACGCTTTTTATTTCATGGGTCCAGAGTATTACGAATTAAGTAGCTGGAAACTTTCAATCAAAATGGATTAAGAAGTTCAAACTTAAATACAACCAGGGGCTAATTTATCATAGTTCTTCATTAGTTAAACAGGATAAAGGCTGTGTAATCATAGCAAAAAGAAAAATAAACAAAATTTCGTGTCATAAAAAATCATAGATATTCACATAAAATAAACATCATTAACATATTACTCTGGCACCAACGCTTCCCGGTGAAAAATCAACAGAACGCAATGAATCATTCATGACCAGCCTTTGTAAATGCCAACCGAATATTATCGATACAGCTTTTTAATTCACAAGCGCATAAAAAATTCATATACCAATAATAATTAGCGGAATCCATTACAAGCCAATTTCACATCATGTTTGACAATTGTCCCCACGTTACCCTCTCAAAAATAATGAAGAAATCTATAATATTCATAACTTGATTGACATCTGATGTGAGATGATCCCCTTGTCACAAACCAGTCTGTCTCATCAAAAATTCATCGGTTTCATTAATAATTTTCTAAAAATGTTTAAATCAACTACAGTTATTAATTTGCATCCGCCTTATCAAGGGTTAAAATAGATATTGGCACAAAATAAAAATAATAATTGCCAAACTCTCATCAAAACCAGAAATCATTTTCGCTGACAACCTTTTAAGATCTGTGAGAAAAATATTTAAACTTTACTTCGAGTGGTAATCGAATAAAAGAAGTTTTATTAGCGAACTAAAAAGAAGATGCGTTTCAAGAGATTTGGTGACGTTTTTATTGAAAATAAAAAAACTTGCCAATCAAGTTTTCATTTTAAAGTTTGAATACGGCAACATCTCTTTTATACAATTTACCGTTACCTCGGTTTTTTGGTTAAAAAAGTGTGAATTTGTTCAAAAAAATTGTTGACGGGGGTCACGCCACTACCGAAATTAGGGTATATTGGCAACCTTTGAATGCACTTTGACACGGGATGCTCAAATAAAGAATTCTTTGATTACCCTGATGTTTTTTGCTGAAGATTTTATTGAGATATCGACGTTTGGGTAACGGTGGTTAGATAATATAACCATCACTGATTCAACAATGAATTTAACCCCTTTAAGTTTACGTAGACATGTGAAATTGCGATTTCAATCATTTTTAAGTAAAAGTTTTAAATGCGGGACGATTTATCGACGGTAACGGAAACTTTTAAGAGGCACTCCGCAAATTCGTCTGCTTTGGAATGAAAAATTATCTTACCGATAAAAGTAATCTGCAATGTTTTATTTTATACCTATTGATTTCATGCAATGCCCATGAGTGTATTCGCCATAAGAAAAGTGTTATTGGACACATTGTTAGTAAAGACAATTTAATACCTTAGGTTATAATTAAATTACTTGTTAGTCTATTTATAAGGCTAGATTGTAATAAGAGTAGGGTCCTTCCTATTGCACCCTAGGACAAGGAAAAAAAATGCAATACCCACAAACTCTATTACTAGGCACATCTTTCCCAAAACCCACAAAATCATAAAGGACAGTGATCATTACCGACATTGTTATTCGTTAGTGAAGCAAGTTCAACCATCAAAGGATCCTTTAAGGCACCGGATCGGAAGCGTGGTCAGCGTTTGTGCCACAACGGGCACCTCTAATGACGTGCCAAAATTGGCACTTTTAACTGACGTCACGTACGAAACCAGATCAAGAGATTTGCGGTTGCTGAAGCGAAGAATTCGGAATTGTAGAAGAATATAATGATTCAGACATGGCTATTGGTGTTAAGTGTGAAATCGGCAAGGATTTGGTGTGTGATCTTTTAATGGTCACGCTGTATTGGTATTGGAAGTAACAAGATTATAATTAAAAATATATTATTATTATTATAGTTCCTTTTGTGGTCATTATAATATGACACAGGAATCATTAGCCTGGGAAGCGTGTTGAGTAGGCCTTATGAGGTACATACCTCTAGGTTATTTTGTATTCTCTCTTCATTTAAAATGTCTGTAAGTACCTCCCTACTAAAACCAAGAACAGTATTTTCCTCAGTAACATTTCACCGCCTTTCCCCTTAAGGTTAGGCAGAAGTGTACCCATAGTACACCCACATTTCGTCAGATATGTTTAAGTCCCATGTAATAGCGGGCGAGCCTATTGCCATCAACCGGGCACAAATCCAGACTTAAGGCTGCTACTGAGAAATTCCAATAATTGATGAAAAGAAAAAAGAAAGAATAATTGTTTAGTCTGCACAAACAAAACGCACATTACAACAATAAAAAATAAAAAGATATGTTTAAGTCCACTTCTACCAAACCCTTCGGATAATACAGGCGTGATGTTATGTTATTATTATTAAACGACTTTGTCAATAAGGATTAAAACACATTGCCGGTTCCTAAAGTTAGTGCAACACCATTTCCTCCCAAGTTCAGATTTACAAATCCAACAACTGATTAGCAAATTCATGTGAACATTTAAATTGGGTCCTATGACAGACCCAAACAAAGAATTTAAATATAAACACTCCTGCGCAACAGCTCTCTTCTCTTATAACAGTTGAGCCAGTGTAACAGTGAAACATTCCCATAAATAATTAATTGATGTGAACAATTAAGAGTATTGACTGTTTACGACAACAAAATAGGCGCTTCCACGATACCGCCATTTTAATCTACTGTCTGCAATGTCATGACAGTCCCATACTACTTCATTGTACAAAAACGAGATAATAACGTTGTCTATGCTACTAACAGCCGGAACTACATGTCCGTCAGAGGACACAATGCTGTGGTTTGACTGCAACCTTACACCCACAATTCGCGCATGCGCGTTATCTGTCCCGCGCAGCCTGACATTCGATAGGCGTTTGCGCATCGCAGCGCTATTATGTCCGATTTGCGTCCGGTCCTTTGTGCTGAGCACAAGAGTTCGCGAAAATATTTTTGTAATGATTTGTATTCTTATTGCAAGTAGGTTGGAACCTATTGGTATTATTTAATTTGGTATAAAAGATGGCGACAGGTATAGATTGAATTTTAACGAGTAATCACAACATCAGATTATTTGGCCCAAACAGAAAATTACTAGAAAATGGCGTCTTTAAAACTGTGTTCAAAACTTACCTTCGTTGAAGGGATGGATATCTCAACAGATTTATTTTATATCTAATTATTTAATTTGTAGAGGACAGATCGATCGAATTAATTGCGCTACATTCATCCCATACAAAATTCTGTACGACACATTGCAAGTAACCTAATACTTTTACTTTACTTTATGCATGTTCGCGTAATCCAGGAATCCGATCCAACAATTGATTTCCGTTTCCTACCAGAGATAAACTCGCCACACCCCTCGCAGAAATCTGTCATGCGTTCAATTGAACAATTTACTTCATTCATCCGATGCTCACATGTGCTCTATAGATTATCTACAGATAAAGTAAGATTTTGAGGGAATTTTGTTATTAAAAGATTTATGAAAAGTGTGAAATCGAATTCTTATTTATCAAACCAAAATTTATCACTTCATAATTTAACCTGATTGGGTAAAAATCGTAAAAACGTGTCCCTATCTCAAAAATGATTTAAATGTTTGTTCAAACGTCATAAGCTCAAACAAATTAAAAATAATGAAGTGTGTAAGTCAGTAAAGGAGTGCACTCAAAAGGACACGCAACGAACTTAAGGAGGATCAATAAAGTCGACACTTTATTGCATCCGTGCTTGACAGAGTTTCAGTTTCGGCACTTAATTTATGGACAGACCGAGGTTTTTGACAGTTGCACTTGACCCGAGCACAAGTAGTTCATTGTAAATTAACTAAAACGAGTAAGAATGAGTGCTTTGTCATCACTTTTTCACAGCACAGGTGGACCATTTGTGGAATAGTTATGACTGGGTGACTAACAACGTCTGAGCTGAAGTTTGTTTTGATTTTTTCATTTGTTTTTTGAGACTACGAAGTATGAATCATCAAAGAACTTTGGACCGATACTAAAAATAGTTTACCCAATGACTTTTACATTGGTAGAATGGTCGACATCGTCATTGCTTGGCATATAGAAAAATAGCACAGAATAGAAGATAGAATACTGACTTTAAAAGCACTTACCTCCCAAGCAAATCGCCTGTCCTTCGGCTGATTCTCCAACAATCCCAGAAAAGGTCCATATTGAGTTCCATTAGCAATATTCACTCTTGCAAATATCCCTCCACTTTTAAACATCAGTTCACTTGGTAGGATGAAATCTCTGTCCCCGGGATCGTCATCTTTCATCGCATCCTCATTTTTGACCGACTTTAAGTGATCTAGAGGTCTGGCTAGGTATCCTCTTCCATAGTCGGAGAAGTTATTGGCTAGATATGTGTCTGATAGCCCAAAGTCTAAAGTACCGTAGTACTCTTTAACATCTGTTCCTGGAGGCATGTTTTCTTGCTTGATGTGAACTAAGGTGGGCGCTGATTCTGATGTGGCAGAGTCAGTCGGGCTCGGCGGTGGACTGCCAGACTCTTGGCTGTCTGCTGCTGTGGACAAAATAGCTTGGATTAGTTACTAGTCATCTAACATCAATGTCGCTGGCGATAGATTCGAAAGGGGGGGTAGGAAAGAAAATCTTTTGGTCTATTTGACCATTGCCGACATCTAGGTATATAATATACATACATACACAAACAAAGCCGTTTTTCGTGTATCTTTGTGACTGCTTAGTTCTTCATAACTACACAATGAATTTTTATGAATGAATATCATTTAGAGAATTTTGCGTAAAATACATTCCTGAAGGTTTATGCGTAAAATACATTAATATTTAACTTAGCCTTTCAGCTGACAGCTGACAATTCTAGTTTTGAAAAATTCTGATTTTCGGCCTATTTCGAAAACTCTCGATGAAGTTTTAACATGTCGCCAAATCTAATGTTGTCAAAATTGCACCAGTGCGAAGCAGGGGCGGGTCGCTATTAGTTGAACAAATGTTTAATTAAAATGGTACTACTCAGTAGGTAAGTAATGAACACTATTCTGTGTTATCTTATTTAGTCGTCCTTCATTTTCTGAACAATATGTTTAGTGTACCGTTGCGATCTCTCGAGTTCTCATTATTATATTGATTAAGTTTTAATTTCCAGACATGTAGACGACACGTCTATTAATCATTAATATTCGTTTGCATTGTGTTCATTACCGTCACCGTTTTTAATCTAATCAGACGATTATGGACCACATAGGTTCCTGTTTAATTTGTAGCTGTTGCGTGGTGGCCAATTGTCAACTTGATATTATCAACTTTGATATTTTCAAGTATTTGAACTAGAGCTGAACGCTGTTCTTGGAATATTGATAACTGATAATTTGAAAGTATTTTTACTTATTTTTATCCGATAACAAAACTAGTAGAATAACTTATTTAAATAATAATTTATATAATTATTACTGTAGTTAAACTGATATTTTGAAGTTCGCATGCTGTATTTGACTAAAGTAAATTATTTACCCATTTTAAACCATGGAGAAACGGGAAAAATCGTTCCGAATCCTCAAACGAATTCCTTGCTTCTTTCCTATTATTCAAATTCTTAATTTAAATGTCTTCCAAGTTTAAACAACGCATGTCTGAGAGCAATAAACTGCCTGGCTGGTATGTTTTATAGTTTAGCATCGAGCGAATTATAAAAAAGTGAAGACGTGCAAGATGTTGATCGCTTTATGTCTGTTTCCGCTGTTCACAAAGAACTTCCGCTTGTCTCTGTCTTTGGTTCATCCCTACTAAATGCAAATTCACAGACAGGTTTATTTTATTTTATTAATAAAATTAAACCTTAAATTCTTTACCGTGGATCTTTTCGCAATCTTTATTTTGAGGTATGTTGTGTGTTAATCACTCAATGACAACAGTGACGACAATAATTACTTATACGTATATTTTTTCACTTAAATATAGGCGTTAACATAAATATATTTAAAAAATGCATGAGCTGTTCTTTCTATAAATCTTAGATTACAAAAAACAGGATAATTGGATACCTATATGTGGCTTAAACCCAAGTTGCTGAATTCACTTGTCCCATTTTCATGTTTTTTATTTTATTTCAAAGGTATGAAGTATTTTTGTGGGTAGGTTTTCTGCTTCCCACCTATTATTAGGTCGTTAAGAACGGCGTAACAGTTACATACTAGGAACAAAAACGTCATTTCCAGAAATGATCATGACATTGTGATAAGTTCCGCGGATTAACCTAAATGAATAAAGCTTATGAATCAACTTTACCTGGTCATGATTAAAGTAAATAATAACGTTATTTAGATATAATTTGTTACCAACTAAACTATTATTCCTAATCTATAGGAGTTAATAAGTAGGTATAACCGATGTACGTAGTGGTTAAACCCGAAACCCGCGATGGCGAGTGAATATTATTTAAGTTGATAATTAAGTGACAAAAACGAAAAAAAACGGATTATCAAAAATAATTAACACAAAAATTCAACCTTTTGTAGGGCCTGGCCGTATAAAAATTATAAAGAATTACAAAGAAAACAAAACCCACCCCGTGTTTATCGAAGAAGACTAAATTCATAGTTACGCGTGCCATCCATAAACGACCCTTGCACTGTAAGAGACATGCCATTAATCAAACTACCCTATAAAGTACAACTCTAATATACTTGTTAAAACAACCCCTATCTTGTCTTCTATAGCACGTGGCACAGAAAAAAAGGCATAAAATTATTCGAGAAAGGAAATAATGATAACTGCTTTACATTATAAAGTGCAGCGTTCAATGGGCAGGATGTCCATATTGTCCATGCCTTTAGAATACTTTGAATGTAAGTACATTTGAACCCTGTTGCTAAGCCAGTTCACCTGTCGCCGGCAATTGTTTTTGTTTTAATAAGTAACTGGATTTAGTAATAAGTAACAGTTCTTTATAGTACCTAATGTTATGAAAAACTCTTTCACACTCACAGTTCTTTGGTGGACTGTTATAAATAACGTTTTGATATTGGATGTGAAGGATAAGTTTGAAAATCGAATTTAGATGTCATTTGTTTCTGACAAAATGTGATTACAATTTTTAAGGTTCCCATAGATTTCTCATGATTTCCCGTGTGCGCTAAAAGTACTTACGACCTTAAGACCACCTTATCTTTTTAGGTTTCAAAATAAATGCATAGACCTTGTAATGATTATAGTGACAAGACACGTACCTATAACCTAAATCACACCAATATCATTTACAATTGGGAAATCCGTATTCTATAAAAAAATGTATTATCTTCAAAATTCGGGTCATTTCATTCAATAAAATAAGCTCGAATGAACGCGATAAAACCACGCTGTCTACAGCACAGATAATAACTAAATGATGAATGACAATTCCGTGAATCATCTCGGCAGGCGCGAGCGCAGATCGTAGACGCGCTGTCTGCGCACGCGTCTATAAACCGCGCGTTGCTAGGTGACATTTCAGGAATTGTCATAAAAACGCTTTGGCAAAATAGGAACGTGACAAAATGCTTGTTATCTGAAGATAGGTCATGTTATGCCACTTCAGCTGTTTTTTAGTTGAACCGAAACTTATTAATGTGTGTTTTTTTTATGGCCGTTAATGGGTGAGAGAAGGCGAAGATCTAGCTAATTGGCGTGCAATTGGAGAGGCTACGCTCAGCAATATGATGCGATAGGTTGGCGATGATGATCAAGCCGTGTTTTCAAACATCAGAATAGGTAAGTAGTATTGTGCGATTTCAGTTTTATATTCTCAATTTTAAGTGCCTAACGTAGCTATAACAAAGCTTCCACGGGCCCACTTTCTTACAGACATCTTATACAAATAATACCGATGCAAATCCGGGACGTACCAACTTAAGGAATGGAGTCCCATAAAACTGATGTTCGAATTTCAAATTCAAATTAGCCGTCGCAAGGTCCATTTGTCGCGTTTGACCGCGAACGCTTCGTGCGCGGACAATGCGGACGAGCCGTCGTTAAATCTCTGGTTTCCGCAGAAACCCGCGACAGATTTAAAATAAGAACATGCACAGACATAGAACACGGTGGAGCTGCTAAGTTGTTGGTTGGACTAAGTTTTTCTTTGAGTGCAACGGAGAAAATTGCTCGTGTGTCCGAAGCTTTATGTTGATGTTCCGTTAGTTTGTAATAAACCAATTGGTGGAAATTGTTTAATGTTAGAGGATTGGTTGATGTTAACTGAACGCAACTATGGCTGCAATGCAACTTTCTAGCTACAAAAACTCATGTTTTATTAAGAATAGTGTGAGGACAGATGATTTTAAGAACATCTCATGTGATTTTTAGTCCAATGGACCCCACGGCTTGCCGATTTCACGTGTTAGCCACGGAGACTGACAATAAGCGCGGTTTACGTCGCTCTCTGTCACGACAGTCCACGGCCCGGCCTGTGTTGACTCATAAAACACTCTTAACTCGACAAAAGACGCGCGATAAACACACTATATGTAAAGTTAACGCTTTATCGTACGAGTTAAGGTTTAAATTCATTTGTAAATTATTTATAAGCAGGTGAATGTGATGCTAGGCTAGTGCTGGGCTAGCTCATCATATTCGGCGGCGTTGAGAAATTCACTTGGCGCGCGGGACTGAATGGCCAGGCGTTCGCGGAAACCCGTACTTTCTAACATTACTAGGTGCGGTACGCTTTAATGAGTCAGTTGTAACCATGGTTGCTTATGCAAATTTCCACATAAGAAATTAACTGAAAGATGCTTTCAACTTTGTAATTATCATATGAAAAGGTGCTGGTGTCTCAAAGTGGGTGCGTATTCTCTTATTGTGCTCCATGCTATTGCAATCATTCATCGGGATATTAGAATGTTTCTAATATCTAAATATTCATATTGGCGAGTATGGAAAATAGGTACGAGTCTAGCTCAATGGGGATTAGGTATGTTCTAATTATAGCTGTAGTTAATTTGCGGTTGGTTATAGCGATAATTGAATGTTATAGGTAATTAGAAATTACGTACTAATATGTTTACCTATTGGTAATGTCTACACCAACTCAAACTGCGGTTACACATTTCAAATCGAGTAAACAGTCCCGAAAAATATCGATAACTCATTTCACAAAAAAAGAAAATAAAAGTCGGTGTCGATATTTTCGAAGTAAATCAAACAAGCCAGTATTCTGACTCTTTTTCGCACTGGCGTGATGTAAACAAGATTTTTAACAATGCAAGGTGTGTTGCACAAGAAGCAAACAATCTCTTGGACCCGGCGGCGTCCGCCAAACGATCACAGCCATCCAACACATAGCTTTAAAACTAAAAAGAAAAAAAAATGATTATCATAGATTCATAGAGATTTTTTTTTCTTTTTCGCACACCCTTGACAGAACCACAGATAATGTTAAGAACGTAGATAAAAAAGAGACGGTTAGTGATGTTTATTTGTGGTTAACAAGCGAAATAATTTGAAGAGCTTTTGGCCTCTTTGGGCTTAACCTCTTATCTGATTTTACGGTCATTAGACTGTTTGTCGTTTTGAAGTAGAAGATCGGCAATTTAGAGAAATGAAGAGTACAGTTATTTAGGTGTTGTTAGTAGGTATCGATCGTATTCGAAGTAGGTGATTAATTAATTTGTGAAAATCAAATAATTTCAAAGCTGCGTAGCAAATAATTACATGGCTTTGCTAGATCAAACAACTAGTAAAAAAAAAATACACAAGTCATTAGATATTCAATCTCATACAATTTTAGAAGCCTTGTTTACAATATTGTGAAAATGCGGTTTTCCTCGGTTTTACTGAAAACAAAAGGGCTTATGTAATCTTCAATACGTCAGATTACAGTTTTCAAAATAAAATCATATGTAAAATCCTGAAATATAAGGTTGTGGCAGGTTCTGTTACTAGAAAATTAATTATATTTTGGCAAAAGATTATGATCGTTAATAATAATTATGCTTGATAGGATTATATAGGTTGATATATTGGTTTTCATTGCACTTAATATCTAGGTTTTATCCCTAAGTACTGGAAATGAGTAAACCTGTTAATCAACCTATAGGTAATTTTATTTGATTGTTGATATAACATTCAATTAATAGATCGTCTATTAATTGAATTGGTATTTAATAGATTAAGCAAATAAAAAATACACTAAGTACCTAATTAAAATGATTGCTACTATGTAGGTATTATGTTCTATCGTTTTATGACTCACCAGACATCTTCATTCTGTAGCTCGTATCAAAATTCAGCATTCGTACAAATATTATTTAACATTGTCCGTAATCACTATAATTAATTTTATTTAATTAAAATTATCGCGTTAATTCTAATTCACTAATGGTTCGATTGTCACAAAATAATGTTAGTAAAATTTCTAAACACTAAAGTCTGCACAGCACTATCGAATAAAATCGAAGATGAGTTGGTACAATTCTAATTTTGAATTAAGTGAATTTTCTGTGTAGTGATGTCCTCGCACGCGTGTCGGTATACTCGCGTGCGATTTGCGTGTGATAGTGAGGCACGGTATGTGCGGCGACGGCGACGCACTGTGCCAGAATAACGCGAGAGGAAGCGAGAGCCAGCTCATCCCTAGAATCCCGAATCACATACCCTCACCCGGGCCACCCCGCGCCCCCCGCGCCCCGCCCGTGTCTTTGTGTTACACCCCTCTCTCTCACACAAACGTTTCGGGGTCGCAATACAAGGTTACCGTCTGAAAATAATCGGCGAGCTTTTTCAATGGACAACGCTTTATATTTTGGAAAATAGTTGACTGGAGTTTTTGAAAAGCTCCTGTTGGGTTTTTTTATATTTGTGAAAATCCTTCGTGAAAGGGTAATTTTTAGCATCAATTCATCCAGATTGAATGAGGTTTATGTTTTTTTTGTTAAGTAGTAAATCATTTTGCTTTTTACCTTCAACTACTTATTCCTTTAGTTAAATTATACCTACTTATGTAGGTCAAGTAACAAACGAAGGCAATACTCAGAAAGGCTTATTTTGCTCCTTTTATAAAGTATCCCTCTTCCTGAAACCCCATAATTCGTTCAAAAAATTCATAACAACACTATTACAATATTTTACATCGGGAGCGACCTACAAACAATACCCCTTCAGTTATCGACGGTGCTTTATAACAAATCACTTGTACAACACGACCAGATAACTTAGACCCCTGATATTTCAATTGAATACCTCTCTGTGTGCAGTGAATGTGTGGTGTATGGGGGGTGGAGAGGGTCAACTCATGCTGGCCACTGATACGAGACAAGGCGCCGATTAAGAAAACAAACTTGATTGAATGCGAGCCAGCAATCTCGGAGTCTTATCGTATCGTATTCAATCGTTCTGTAATGCTACCGTGCTGTTTTTTGCCAATTTAAATCATCAGGCGATTTTAAATTGGTAGTGAATTGCCTACGCGCAATGGAACTACTTACCTACCTGAAAATTACCGAAGTCATACGTAATTTATTATAGGGAACTCTAAATTCATAATTTACTTTTTCAGGTGATCTAAATTCGAGAAGGAAGATATTGCAAGTAATCAACACAATATAACTTGATTTCAGGATCAGATACATCTAAAATATACCTTCCTACTGTGTAAAGCATAGTCCTAAACAAATAAAATAACAACATAAAATTCTAACATCTAAAAATAACTTTAATAAAACGCAAGACGTCCATTCTCTTTAGCGAATAAAATTTCAGTGCACAAATGCGTTTTATTCAGCGTATCTGAAAATAGCTATCGCTGTAGAATGTACCAAGCGAGACGGCAGATAAACTAGATAACGCTCAAGATCTCCGGCGGGCGGCGCCATTGGTCGCCGCGGGCGGTGGGCGGGGCTCGTCGGTGATGCACCAATGGGATGCGCCTTATTATCTGCGTCTTTGTCTGTCAGCGGATTCTGTAGTGATGTGGCAGGTGCGTCGGGCATCGAGAACGAGGCCGGCGGTATATACCTACCGACGAAGCCGAAAGTACTGAAATCATACAGCTCTATCTGACAACACGGTAATGGCCGCTTAGCTCGCTTTGTCTCCGATAAATAAGTCGTTTCTATTGATTTTAATCTGTAGTATTGGGAACAGGATGGGATAAAGATAAATCTATGACCCATTTAGGTAAGTACACAAGAGGGGGTATAACCCCAGGTACGTACCTACGTACTTAGGTACCATTAAGTATTAAATAAACTAGATTTCCTATTTCCCGTTCGTTATTGACTTTTGACATGGTCTTACTTACCTAATAACATTTTAGTTGCAAAGTATTTAATGAATGCCGTTTTATGAAGTAAAAAAACGATATTCGTTACTTATAAACAGCACTGATAGATAGGACCTACCCAGGGGAATCCACTGAAATGTAGAGTGCGTTTCATCAAATAGTTCCTATGCCGTAATGTTGGCTCCACTGTTGTAGGAATTCGAAAACGCTACGCCACTACAACCAAATTAGTCCGTTTTTAAAAACAATGGAGGCAACATTGCGGCAAAGGAACTATTTGATGAAATGCACTCTATTTTGTGTTTTGAGCCAACATTTATAATTAATTCGATGCCATATCACAGACTATTATAATTATTATCAGCCTATAATAGGTATTCCCTCCTCTCGGAGAGAGGCAGTGGGTGGTAATCCACCACGCGGGCTCACTGCGGGTTGGTAGATGTCACATGTCTTTGATTTTTGGTCCTAGGACATAGCCGATTTCCTCACGATGTTTTCCTTCACTGTTTTGAGAGCAGTGGTGATAAAATAATTTACACAAAGTAGAGCGCCTGTCTGGGTTCGAACCTACGACTTACAATTCGTAATTCGCGGCCGTTACCACTGGGCCACCACTGCTGAAAACAACCAAATCACAATATCATATATTAAACCTTGTCATATCGTGCTATCATTTCTACGCATTGTGAAATATAACAAAAGAATAAATTACGCATTCGAACATATATTATTATCGTCTAAAAAACAAAAGAAGAATGCATAATCTCTCGTATCCATTTCTTCACAGAACATTGAAAATCTAATTTTATGATATTCGATACCAACAGACATTACGGATAAAAAATCTAGAATACCAGCAAAGAAACCATATTATTATTTTCTATTTTATCGACAGAGATATGTAAGTATTCGAGTTTAATTTAAATTTTTATTACCTTTCTGAGAATGACAAACTGAACACGAAAACGTGAAGGTGACAACTAGAATCGATTTGCGACAGACACGATGGCCGATAATCGATTTCCCGTTTCTACCGATGCTGTAATCGATTCCGCGGTCCTTGTTTAATCGATTGTGTGTCAACTTTTTATGGAAATTGGCGAATTGTAAATGTTCAAGTGTTAATGGGGAAACAGTACCTATTTCAATGCATAACGTTACTTTACAGCAAAATATCAAGGATTAATATACACTCCCGGACTCCTAAATCGGGCCACCGTGCTTATTTACATGTAGGTATAACGGTCTAAAACATCAATACAAAGATGTGTTAAAAAAAAACACTGAAATACTGGCCATCATTTTGCAGGCATCATTGTTCGAAATATGAGTTTACGACCATCTAAAAAGTTTATACAAACCTTTATACAAAATAATGCTGGATTCAAGTGTCCGAAAGTGTAGTTTTCAATGTGTTATTGTTTCAATGGATCTCATTAATCTTTCAAGGAAAATGCTCATTCTATTCATACTACCTACCAAAACCATAAAGTTCAATTTTACTAGTTTCTAAAAAAGTCCCACATATCACATTTATCCTGTCCCGCATATGAAAATTTAGACCGTACGAGAATTTATATCATTTAATATACGACTTTATGAATTTAAGGAAGGCAGTACCGTAACCGCAAAATACTTTACCTATATCCGTGTGGAAAAAAAATAATAATGTAGTGCAAAATCTTTTGCCAAATGAACTCATTCACCGTTTTTAATCTGTAATTATAATTTAAGTAAGTAGTTTACAAAAAAATCATCTTAATTTAAACCTAAGGGTAGAAAATCCATAATTATATAATTATATTACATACAAATATAATTATAATTATAATAATTATGGTCTTGTAAGTAAACTTACTGGGTTGTGGAGGTCAGATAGGCAGTCGCTCCATGTAAAATACTGAGATTCAGCTGGATCCAGTTACACTGGAAGCCGACCCCAACATAGTTGGGAAAAGGCTAGGCAGATGAATGGTCTTACCTAAGTAAAATAATTGAAGGTAGGTTTTGTTCATTCACAAACATTTTTGACTATTTATTGGAGTTATGTCCGTCCTGAAAAATATAAATTTCTGTAGTCGAGCCAATGTTGAGCGAGAATCGAGGAGCGTCAAGCGCCTCCCTAATTAGTCCAAAGGACCTGATTACGTCCAAAACAATTAGCGAATGCTAAAATCATTAATTTTTATCTTACTTCCGCTTTGTTGGCTTCTAGAGATCCATAATGTAATAATCAATATATACTCCAAGTGCGTAGGTTCAGTTAATAATAGAATTAATAAGTACATAAATGGTGAAATCTCAAATATCGCATATTCAAGGAAAAATACGTACATACCTACATGATAGGGAGTTCATTGATGAGAAGAATCTAGAATTCGACATTATTTGAAATCATCACGATATTGTGAATAGGAAAAGATTGTTAATTAAAAAAATAATTAATTAAGAAGGGTGTTAAATTTGTTTTTTTCGCTATGTATTTTCTGGTGTACATTAAAGTATATATAAATAAATAAATAAACGGCAGACCGTCTAGTATATAGAAGAAAGAAAAAAAATGTTTCATACTGTTAGTAGAAATATTAAATTACGTAACAGTATCAGTAGAAAATATAATTACACTAGCTATTGCCCACGACCTCGTCTGCAATCCAAGATGACAAGTAGCCTATGTCCTTCTCCAGTTCCCAGGGTACCTATTTGCCAAATTTCAATCAAATCCGTTCAGCCATCTTAGGGTGAAAGCGTAACAAACAAACTAAATTTCACGTTTATATTATTACTAGCTTCCGCCCGCGGCTTCGCTCGCGTGGTATGTCGATAAAAAGTAGCCTATGTCCTTCCCCAGGATACCATCTATCTCCATGCCAAATTTTATCGAAATCCGTTCAGTGGTTTAGGCGTGAAAAGGTAACATACAGACAGACAGACAGAGTTACTTTCGAATTTATAATATTAGTATGGATATTAGTTAGAATAAAAACAATAAGTTAGGACATCATGTTGTGTGTACTTCAGCCCCAATCAGATACCTACAAGATTTTTATACCTAGGCAGAGATCACTTCTTATAAAATCAAATAATAGTATAGGTAATGCTTAGCGCACCAATTCGAAAACGAATCGTTTTGCTTACCAGTGGTAGTTTTTTTTATTGCCAAACTGGGCATAGAAAAAGATTCGTAAGCTAATCTTACCTAGCTACTTCTATATGGGTCTACTATGCAAAGCTATAAGGTCTTTGCTTCATTATTGGTAAAGATACAAGAGTCTTAATATTAAAACCAATAACGGTCCGTAAATTATAGGAATCAGCCATATTAAGTATTTACCAAAATTGTTATAGTTCTTAATGTTCAAAGGTCGCAATGATATTAATGAACTCTTCAAAAGTTGGAACACTTCTATTTGCTGAACACGGAACTATGGCAGCCGTCGAAACAAACCCGTGGCAACCGTGGATCCGAGCTGAATTCCAAATGACTTGGCTACGTGACACAGAACGGACCAGGGTCACTTCTGTGGCGACAACTTTACTTGGGGATTCGTCCCACCACCCCTCTTTGTTAGAGACCTTACAGGAATACTTGAGTGGAGTAAGGATTTTGAGCGGTGTGTTTTGAGCATAAGTAAGCACTATTAGGCAAGAATAAAATAGAATAGAATACTCTTTATTATGTCACCATACCAATTACATGTATAAAAACATCAATCGATTTTCAATTACCATTATCAATCTCATAAACGAGACCTTGAAACAGGTGAAATATGTTTTATACTAGGTTGTTTCATACTTTACAAATCTGTTGTAAAGTTATGTAGCATAGTTGTGTCGTGCAATAATAGCATCAAAGATGTTTCAAACTAGACAGATAATTGCATAAAAAATGTTTCATACTAGGCAGCTTTGTAAAGTTAAGTAGAGTAATATAGTCGTGCAATAATTGCATCTCAAAACAAATATGAGTCAAAAAGAATTTATCTTTGTTACATTGAGCCTGATTTAGTTTCGGAGTCAAAATCATTTTGCCTTAGTTAATTAGTGTCACTAATAGCAAACATCTACGTAGTATACTGAAAACGCCCACTCTTGTCTTCGCTGTTTTACGGCCCTACCCTACAAAATCCTAATCCTATAACTTTCAACTTTAGCTACTAGACATTTTTCAGCACTTTCAAGCACCCTCTTCAACTTACTTCAAAATTAGATCATAACGTAGAACGATGCAATGACTTTAAAACCCAGATACATATCAAGGCAAGCCATCACATAGCTCCGTGAATGCATGCCCATTGTGATCGCTGCTATCGGCGTGATAAACTGCCGCCGCCACTGTCCGAACACTTTCAAAGGATAAACGATGGAGTTTAAAATGTCCCTCAATGGAGCGAGCACAATAGATCGGTTCCTGGAGTAATGTAATCTTAGTAGAATGAAGAAGAATGCGTTTTGTGTCGTTTGTTTTGGGAATAGCCAAGTTTGTGAACTGCTATTTGATTGAATCTAATCTAATCTTCACTGCACTAATTGATCAAATAATCAGTAAAAAGTGTCCAAATATTTATTTCATTCAACTAAGCACCAACAAATTATTATATTCCTCATGTAAATTAAGATCATCTAATTCTATCAACTCCTCTAAATCAATGTTCCCAAAACGCAACGCCCCACAACCCACTGCTACCCCGATACAAGCCATTTCACTAACACGAACACCCGACCGTTCAACGACCACCAAAAGAATCACCTTTAAAATGTCCAATTTAAATTGTTCCGACAAAGGGGCGAGCCATTTCAATTTTGAGTGAGGAGAGTTCTAAATCGAAAAGTGCGATAGCCACTCCGTAAGCGCCTCCTGGGGCGACTCTATACAATTTATAGACGTAATAAAATAGCATTAGAAAGTATAGCTGTTACTTGAGGATAGAGATTACCTCACGATCTTTGCGTAAGCACCCATTTTGGATAAGTGGCAAATATAAAAATCGCGATCTGATTCGATAAAAAACGAAAAAAAAAAACAGCAAAGTTTTTTTTTAACATTGTGAAATTGACAACCGATGGTCAAAAAGATAATGAAATAAAAAACAAACCGAAAAACTAGTCCAAAGGATACAATCCCACTTAACCTTAATTGTGTAATGGTGGTCAATTTGGAAAACAGCACACAACAGGAACGGAAGCAACTAAGTTAATAATGTCTGAAAACGTTCTGAAACATGATGGAAATGTTTCTCGCATGACGGCCGCGCGTGCACAGTAAACATTGTTGTTTATTCTCATCATTGGATCACCGGCCAATTATAGCGCTTGATTCAGTGAGATAAAATCTAGTTCGGTTTTCGAAATAGAATTTTTGGTAGCATTCGCCAGTTTACGATTTTGTGTGTTCGTCACTGTCAGCTTTCAGACTAGAACAATATATATATTTTAACATGATTTTAATAGTGTACAGAGATGCAAATAAATTTTCTTGACTTTCGAATTGATATGTGTGAAGAACGGAAGGAAACTGAAGATCAAAAAGAATTCAATTAATCTGACTAGCCTTTTCCCAACTATGTTGGGGTCGACTTCCAGTCTCAAAAAGAACTACCTAATACCAAGTTAGTTTAGTTAGTAAGTACCAAGTAATAGCATGCTATGGATCTCTGGTCTGAAAATAAAGATTTTTGTTACTATTATTATTATTTTGTATATGTTTACATATCTCTGGACCATGGGGTCCCTGTCTTTTGGAAGGCATACGAGGGGCCGAAGCCAACTCGCAGAGGCCCCTTAGACAATTGAATTAATACAAACTCCAGTGAGGTTAACTTTACGAGCAAAATTATCAACTTCGCAACTTTAGTTTGAAATAGATCAAGTCAGGAGTCAAGAGTTAATTAAGGGGAGCGTACTTCTAAAACACTTGCCGTTAATCGTAGAGCGTCAGAACTGGGGAAGTATCATGTCAAATTAAGTAATCGTAGTGTAATTGAGCCCGGTATCAGAGAACAACGTCGACTCATCAATCAACCCACCCTACTAGCTGAGTTTTCTTTGCGTCCAAGTTTTAAACTTGCAGCGATTTTTATTGCACTGCAAATTGGTACCAGTTATGCCAAAACGGTCAACCTACATCATTTCATCCCATTTTCCTCAGCAACATGCCTGTATTCCCCCCATTTGGAAAATATAGGTACCTATCTAACTACCACATTTGGAAATTGTTAGAAACTGTTAATTAAATAAATAAATAAAACAGCAAACCGAACCGAACCGAATTATTCAGCCAGATGAGTGGATGACCTACAAAAGACTAGTAAGACTTAGATTAGACTTGCATAGACAAGGGAAGCATGACACAAACAGGAAGAGGCTTCTATATTGCTCACCAGTGGATGGGGAACAAGACGGCCATTGATAATAATTGTTATTTGTCTGACGTAACAGCGACGCGTCGTTATTACACCCATATGAAGGAACACAAATCGTGTGCAAAAGTTCGGCATAGTATCAGCAGATTGTAGATTCTACCAATAGCTGAATTGACAATGAGATCACGGCTATTAATGTCACGTGACATTGCATGTTAATCATTACCGTGTTTGGTGTTGTTTAATCGTTTAATCAGACGTACCTATCTCATTGATATCACAAGATAATTTCACGATTATTGAATATATTGATCGATTGACATGATTTTATAATCTTTCATTACGGTATTCCAACTCTCTATTCGATTATAATGATACCAAAAAAATGCCATTAACTGAAAATAATTGTCAAATATCTTTAATTCATTGAAACAATCCATTGACAAAACAACGTTTTGTAAAGATAAAGTAACAGAAATAAGTACAGAATTTTTCGGAAGCGCTAATACACCATTGTAACACGTTCCCCCCTCTCCCTAGCAGTAAGATTAATTTAACCCCGCTACCGCTTATGACGTGTACCACACACCAAGTAACAGTGTTATCCTCACTTCAGTTTTAGTAGTCATTACAGGAATCTTGCTAATGCGTCTTGAGTTGCGGTAAGGTGCCGTGTGGAACTGCCTTTACGGAGGGAGGGCTTTTATTTATCGCCTTAGTTTTTTTTTGTTGGCAATTTAGATATCACGATGTTTTCGCTCTTTGTTAGCTAATTCACTTGTTTGTAAGCTTGGAAGTTGGACATGATGGTGTGGTGATTTATGACTAAAAATATTTACGGAGACAGTCATTTTCTTAAGCTTTTATGAAAATTGTATATAAAAAGTATCCTATGTGTTAATCCAGGTTATAAAGTATCTGTGTGACAAATTACATCATTATCCGTTCAGTAGTTTTTGCGTGAAAGAGTACATCCATCCACCCTCACAAACATTTAAACATTTATAATATTATTAGTAGGATTAGTAGGATTATATTTGTTAACAAGCCTGCAACCTTCACGTCCAGTATCAGGAAAAAACAGTAACTACAGTTTTGAGCCGTTTGGCGTCGAAATGCTCGTGTCACGGGGCCCGAGCGCGCGTCTCCTTTTTACCCGACTACGGCGAAGAAAAAAGGAGGGTTATGATTTTGACCAGTATGTATGTATGTATGTATGTTCATCTTTTCCCTCATATCTTCTAAACGACTCATCACAATTTGACAAATGAGGTATCGTTGGAAGCGTCTTGATCGTCCGCTGGTGGCTATAGGCTATGTGACGTCACATTAAATTAAAAATGGCGCCCTCCAGAGGACATAAAGTAAGGAACTAAAAAAAAAAATTTGAAATGGCTTAATGAGCACATTTCAAAAAGATTATAATAACCCCAAAAGAAATTAAAAAAAAGTAAAGTAATAAAAACTAAAACCCAACTACGACTAAAAAGGTATAAACAAAACACAGACACAAATTAAAAATCCGGAGTCACACGTAATCTGTTCGATTTATGATTATTTATTTATAACACGTGTGACTCCGGATTTTTAATTTGTCTGTCTGTGTCTTGTTTATACCTTTTTAGTCGTAGTTGGGTTTTAGTTAAGGAAACTTTTCACCGACTGTTCAACACGTCACGTGACCAGAGGGCTGGCTTGTTCTTTGGCCAAATAATTAGCATTGCCATTCAACGTGCATTAGCATTGCAATGCGAACGAATACTCCTTTTGTTTTTATATTTATCAGATAGTCCTTAAATTTTTTAGTTAATTTAATATAAGAAGTTTATCCAATGTACCTATATATTTTATAAAAAGGAAAAATATGTTTTTTTTTTTAATTTTCAGGTAATTTTGTACTGAATGACTAACTTACTGAACCTTGCTTTCAATTTATTCTCACGAACCAAAAATCCATCGTTCACCATCTACATCTAAAATTCGGACCCTACAAAGTGTACGTATTCGAGTTGATAACAACGGCTGCGCATTGACTCCAGTACAAAGGACTCTCGCAAATTACACACCAGCCCAGCAATTACGTGCCCATAACAACAGATACATTTGTATGACAATGTTCGAGATTTTTTGCGAAATTCGATATCGTACTCGACGTTGCGACTTTGTTGTGAGAAAGAATACAGAATAGTGCAGTTTTGGAATTGGTAAAATTGCGCATTTTAATTTTATTTATGTTATGTTTTGGGTTTGTGACGTGTTTGCTAAGTTAGAGTTATCTTGTCAATAAGATACACAAGCGAGGAAAATTTTTAGGTTGGTTTAAAAAATCATCAAAGAAATATCTATCTTATTAAGCACTTGGATATTTACGACGACGAGTTTTAAAGACATTGTAAATCGTCTTTTATACTAAGTTTAACTTTTTAGATTTTAAAGCTTGATCTTGGGTACATACAAGTGTAAGAAGCTCTTAGGACTCGCCCACGTCTAGAGAGCTGGAAAACTTATTTAACTTTCATAATGCTTAGACAGTAGGTTCCGTATAAGAGCCTAGTTATTGAAGTTTTTTCAAAACGAGCTGTTGCCCGCGCCTTCGTCTGGGATTCAGGATGATATAGCCTATGTCTTTCTCCAGACCAAGGTATATCAAATCCGATCAGCCGTTTTACAAACAAACTCACTTTCGCATTTATAATAATTTAGTTAGGATTATTATAATATTTTGTATTAATATAATATGTAAATAATATTTTTTATACCAAAAAAACAACCATACTGATCTATTTTTAAAACCTAGTACTGCATAGCTAACTTTCCGTTTCTTTTTTAAAAGTCAAAGTCAAAAGTCAAAGTCCAATATTAATGACAGGCTCAAGTTTATCACATAGTACCTCATAAAAATCAAACAGACATCAAATCTAGATAAAAACATAAGTAACAAACTTGTCATCACAGCACCCAAAACCAATCAAAAGCACATTGTGATGAACTCATTAAACCACATTATCAGTCAGATAAACAACACTACTGCTGACCTTCCGGCGGTCCCAGAACTGATAACGGCCACCCAGCCACCATCGACCTGACCTTTACACCTTGCATCCTATATTATACACAGAATCAGCATTCGAACCATCTTCTATGAACCGGCGCTTTTGATGACGCCCTAATTACCAATAGTGATAGGTGTTCACCGAAATGCGATAGTGTTTTGTTCTGAAGAAGTGTCTCAATAACCGCCTTTACACGACACGCGCTTTCACTCGCGATCGGAGTGTGCACGATTGAACGCGGGAAAGCTTGCCCGCGCCATCGTTTGTGATTGCTTTTATCCATTTTTATGTGCCTTGAATTATGTTCGAAGCGCACAGACTTGAACGCACGAAAGCGCGAGCGGGCGGCGCGCGCGTGCTTTCTCGTTCTCGTTTTCTATCTTTACACGCACGTTCTTTCCTGCGTGAAAGGCCTTTCACGAGTGAAAGCACGTGTCGTGTAAAGGCGGCTAATAAGTTAAGGAAAATCTAGTGGTCGTGAGCAATGGAATGATTCGTAAGCTATCGTATGCTTGGAGACTTGACTGTTAGGGAAGTATACGCTGTGCTGTAGGTCCCCCATTGCCCAGCATCATGCTGAGTGGAAGCCTTCATGTCACAGTCACGACTTTGCAGCTGCCGACTGTTCTGTTCTGTGCTCGTGAGTATAGATCTGTTTTTTTTTTAATTCGTGTTATCAAAAAAAAAAACATACAGTCGAATAGAGATATTCGACTGTATGTTACGATACATTTCAATAATCTAACCCTCAAATCCATGGGACATAAACACAACTAGCTAAACGTGGGTAATCTAATACAACTCTGTTTCCCATTGGGGAAAACAGTCATGATATTATAAAGTTACGTATGAAAAAATCATTCACAAACGTTCCTAAAAATAGTAAAAATCAATGAGGCATGCAGTCTACTCCCATTTTCGCACAAACCATTTCGCCAATGATAATGGAGCCGTCAGCGAGGCGCGAGACGCCCGGCTGTGATCTGTCACCAGTGAATGTGTCAAAGGGTTTTTGTCAAGGCGCGAATTAAATCGGCCAGCGGGAGGCACGGCGCGATTGATCGCCAACTGGTTATATCCGATTCGGGGAGTTTCAACATCCTGTAGGTAGGTGCTGTGAGTTTTTGTTGGGAATTTGTGATTCCGGTTTTTCGAATTTGGAATGGTATTTTAGCTTTGTATTTGGATAACTGTCAACTATTTTTCCGAATTTCGTTTTAGGGTAGTTGTTTTAAACTATGTAGATTGAATGTAGCTCTTTGTCCTAAGATGATCTCGCGAAGTTGCAAATTAAGGGCTGCGCGCATTTTTTTACAATTATTGAACTTATTTCCTTCATGAAAAGGTATAATTTCAGTGCGAGTGTTGACACGTGTCAAAGTACGCTGACATGCGCGGTGCTGAGTAGCGCGTGTACCTTATTTTGTAGTAAATAAATTCGATATTGTATCGGATCATAAAAAAGTGCGCCTTGCATCGCGTCTCGGTGTGAACTGACCCTAAGCTATCAGCTCATTTCTAGTTCGAAAGTAGTTCATCGTTTCACGTTGCAATAAATACGAAAGGACGGCGACTGTGAACATGAATAAATAAGGAGCATCACCCCACCAAAAAGAATTGAAAATGATACCTCAATCATTAATCATTTTCCTAATACAAAGTATGAGAAAGACATTACGGGAAGCGAGTTTCATCTGTTACCCCAATGTGCCGATCAAATAATTACCTTCTCGATAAAATATTGGCAGGGCTTTCCCCAGCGAGCGTCGCGGCGCCGTCGCGTCCTCCCCGCGAGCCACAACTGTCGATGTCACCTTAATTTACGGCCTTCAATTATAAATTTTCCATCCTACGAACGACAAATAAACACCAACCCTAAACACTACACCATAAAGTCGCTACTTCAATACCCAACACCCAAGAATTTCGTACAACTCCCACTTCTCTGTCAAGGGAACAAAAATTTTAAGAATTACAATCAAACTTCAGTTTAGGTCAAACAATTTTAAATGAAAATTATCCGAAAAGAAATTTCAGATATTATGTTTTTTGGTTATTGTTAGATATTATTGTTATCACTGCATCATTAAAATTGAAAAAAAAAGAAGATAAATGTTCATTTAGTGATAAACGTTAATGGCTGACACTAACGAAGTTTCCCGTAATTAAAACTGTTTGTAACTGTTAGATGATAAAATTGATGATTAAAACAATATTTTAACGATGGTGTTTTAACGTTATGCTGTTACAAAAAGCTTGGTTTCCTCGTAGCTGACCTCTGACACCAGATATCTATCATCCTGCTAATTAAATATGTCGGTTATCGGCAGGAATACTGCGACAAAAATAATATAATAAGCTAAATATACATAGTGTTCCTAATTGGCATAAGCGCAATTGGCAATAGTGAGGACCATTCAGAAATTTTACCAACTGTAGTTTTTGAAGAAAGGGGAATATTACAAGGAATTGTTTTGAGCTTGAAACGATAGACATGATAATGTATAGAATAGAATAGAATACTCTTTATTATGCACACCATAAAAAGTACAGATATAAATGTAGAAATTTAACATGTATATTAAGAAACAAATTTCACGATCGATCTACGTCATGTTCACCACGACATTTTCACTTTTATTTAAAAAAGAGCAATTATATAATCGTTATGATAAGACACATGGTCAATAATAAAACTTACAGTATCCTATTTGCCTACTTACGAAAACAGACGTTAATGAATGAAAGTGAAATTGTAACAAAATTGATGAAAAAGACTACGTATCGAGATAGTTTTACTACTAACTTATTTACCTATTGGTTCTAAAGATTCGTAAGTTAGAAAGCAAGTTATTGTTTATTTAAGGCGAAAGCATCAGCGTAGCCCGAGAAATTAAAATTATCTTAAGATCTTTGTTTTTTGCAGTTTGCAGGTCAGTATTAGGTTCTATGTTGATCTAAATATTATTTGCGGCCGTAACAAATATGGATTTACAGAATTATAAACATTAGAATCAGCAATACAACTCTCTAAGTTCATATAAGTGCGTTGAATGACGATTTCATGAAATTTTCATTCAATGCGCATCCACCTTAATGCTGTTCCGGCTAACGCAATACCACATCATCATTTTGTCTTTTCTAGACAAAAGGACGACAAAATACAGACAGCAGAAAAGGCTAGTAGCAAATATTAGAGCTGTTTCACCAATACTAGCGACCCGCGCCTGTTTCGCATGGTATTTACGCCTTGAAAAAACATCAAGATTTGTTTATCACAATGTAAGTTTAGTATAAATGTATTATACACTTAAACCTTTCGGAATAAACTCTCTAGGTGATGGTAAAAACGGATCAAAAGATGTTACGCAGTTCAGAATAACAACGCGGTCACACAGACAGACACAAAAAGCGGCTTTAATCCTCATCGTAACTAATATTATAAATGCGAAAGTGAGTTTGTTTGTTACGCTTTCACGCTAAAACAGCTAAACGGATTTGGATGAAATTTGGCACAGGGGTAGACCATGACCTGGAATAGGACATAGAATACTTGTTATCCCGATATTCCTACAGGATTGAGATTTACGCGGGTAAAACCGAGGGGCGCAGGTAGTTTATAATATGTAGATATGGAAAATAATAATGAATTATTTTATTACGCAGGTACCTATAGTACTACGAAAGAACGTGACCTCAAAGAAAAACTTTAAAATTACAACAACGTAACTATGTAAACTGAAAGTAAAATTAAATTCGAGTGTCTAGACATTCCCATTAGAAACACAAAGATATGATTAAACTGTCAGAAGCCGCGCTTTATTTTATAAAATAAAAATCATTTGACGAGGGTCGCCCATTAATTTCGTCGACAATGTGATAAATAATGAGTGAGGTGTAATGCGGGGGCTTCATCCCTCTAAAATGTCGCGGTGATGGGCTGCTTCTGAAGTTTTGACGGCTCACATCCTAATTTTCTTTCTGTTGGTACCCCTGGCGGTTGCCACTTTTCAATAGGAGTTTCTCTTTGTGATAATATTTCAATTTCAAGTTTTTGTGAACGTTTGTGTTTGTGTTAGATCGTCTCTGCGTTCTGTTTGGATATCCGAGTGCAGTGATTTGTAAGTTAAGAGAAAAATTACGCAACTGAAATACTGCATCGGTTGGGTAGGCTTGAAGCTAATGAACTCAATTTAATTATCTATAAAAGGTGCAATATTGGTTTAAAAGTTTTTCAATAAAGTTTCCAATCAGAATATTAAATATTTTCATATATTTTTCACTCTTTAATTATTTTTGCTAGTTTCATTTCTAAGTTATATATTATATATACTACACCTTTGTTGAAAACTTTTTAACGAAAAATAATCTTTTTTTTTTTGTGTGTAGTATATATAATATATAACTGTTATATATTATATATACTACACCTTTGTTGAAAACTTTTTAACGAAAAATAATGTTATTTTTTTGTCTCTTTCCTACACCACATAGGTACAATTGGTTACCAACCACGCTATAGGTAACAATTAGCAACTAATACCAACACAAGAGCTTCTGTTTCTGGCTACGAATTATCAAGATAATTGGATTAGCGGGAGTGGCGTGACGTCAAACAGCACCTGTCGATATGATCAAAGGGCTTGTCACGATCATACGTAATTGGCTACGTCAGATCACACAAAGGCTGTGTGTACAATCTTTAGATATAGGTCAGAGTAAGTATTTAGGTACTTCATTCAATTTTGTCTAAACAGTATGTCATGTGTGAGATAAGATTAGTAGGTTATGTAATACCTATAGTTTTTTATTGAGGAAGCGTGATTTTCTTACATATCCATTGATGCATTTTATGGGTTTTAAAACGAGTCTAGCTCGTGCTGTAGGTAGGTAGAGTATACTTGAGTACACTGAGATGAGATTGTTATCTAGATTTGTGCCATTGGGCTGAGCGGTCACTTGAGTGACGTTCGAATTTGGGTTTTACAGAATACCATCTCTGGTAAACGCGATAGTCTGCCTAAATTATTTATCGATTTCCTTATTAAGCACGTGTTAAAAAATAGTTCATTTCATTAAAAGTTCTTTATGACGCACATCATGCGACGTGCGTCAGAAAGTTAGTGGTTTTCCAGCGATTATAGAAATTCGTAAAGATAAAACCAAAAATTATTTTAAAAAGGAATTCAATCTTTTTTATTTAAATAATTGCATGGGTCACTTGAGTCAGCTTCATTTCGAACTCTCGAGGGCAGATTCCCGTATTAAAAATAAATGTTTACATCATTCGAATCTCAATTTTAATGTGTCAAAAATCCTCTAATTTTAATACGTTTTTGTCAGTAACAGTTTGTGTACAGTATTTTTTGATTGATTATCACTGAGATGAGATTGTTATCTAGATTTGTGCCATTGGGCTGAGCGGTCACTTGAGTGACGTTCGAATTTGGGTTTTACAGAATACCAACTCTGGTAAACGCGATAGTCTGCACTGCGTAATAATGAGGTGCCCGTTTACCACATCCGGAAATATTCCTAGTTTTTTACTGTGACCACAGTGAAACTAGGAAAATAATTTTATATTTAACAGCAATAGCAATTAGTCAAAATTAATACAAATAGGTATGTTATGCCTATAAAAGTGAATATCGTTTATCATTGGCAAATATTTTCCTCGTAGGTCTTATGTATTCGAAAGCAGTAATGAAATATGTTTTTTTTTTACATTTAGGGTCTATACAGTGTCCCTATACAGCTAAATAAAATAAAAAATATAGTTACTACCTATGTGAAATCAAAACTGTAGTATTTAAATTTAAGGTAATTTATTACAATTATTAGTATAAATTTAAAAAAAAAACTTAATTGTAAAATAATGGTATTCAGCTGCATCCGGTTAGACTGGAAGCCGACCCCAACATAGTTGGGAAATTGCTAGACAAATGATGGTTAATATAAATTAAATATGATTTATTATTAACTCCATTACCTACTATTACAAACACTTATCTAATACCTAATACAGATCATATCGATCTAAAATAGTAATTAAGAAAAGTCATTATTATATTGATTGCTTAAGTATTTGAGATTAGGGAATAATTAACTTTAAATCGATTTAATCAAATCTTGTCGTGCTATTCGATAAGACACTGAAAACCATCTCATAGTTCGCAAAGTCAATATTATCGCGATAATAAAGTATGAAAAACAGTAATATGAAAGTATGAATCAGTAATTCTCGATGAATTACTGATTTGTTTATCAATAATCAATGGGAATTTCCAAGTATTTAAAATTATATAAGAAAAACGACAAAGTGTCCTTAGTCTTAGAGTTGGTATCACAGTATACACATTTCTTATCATTCTATTTAAAGTTTGCCAGTCATAAATTGTTACGTAGTACCTAAATAACAATAACATTTTTTATGAATGACATATCAGTGACAGAATTTACTATTAAAGCACGAAAAAATATGCCATTAAGTACTATTTTACGAAGAAAACTGTCTCCTTTCCTTCCGCTTTTCAAAAAATAACTATGCACAAAAAGCAATTGATTAAATATCAGGATGCACATCCCTTTACATTTACACTAGTGTGCACACTCCTTACATGTGTGATACAGCATTAAAAATGCAATAACTCAGACAGATATCGCACACATTTGGCACCAGTAAATCAAAATTTAAACTGAGCCTGGTGCACACGCGTGATCCGTGAAAAATTGCTTATTTTAAAACGATTTTTTTTCAACGTACCGTAGGGATGTGTGTTGTGTCATACCGATGCTGTGGTGTACACGAATTAAGCAACGTGCGGTTCATTAATATTGGGTTAATAGGAAAATCAGCCTGTCAAACGTGCTGAATAAAACACAAATTAACCTAACCCCATTACCTTATTCAAGTTAAAGAAGTAACATTTCTAATAATATGAATGAATTCACAACTGTGTTTTTTCATAAGCCCGGAAAATCCTTTTCTTTTTACCCTGTATTAAAAAACATTAAGAGAAAATCAGCTCAATAGAACCATACGTATTTTAATAGGTATTCAACCAAAGAAAAGTCAAAGTCCGCCACTGTTCAATGATTGAAAATTTTTGATAATTTTCATCACTATTTTCGAAACAATTATGTTATTAAAATGATCTATTACTTTTTTCGTACTAAATAACTAACCAGCCACTTTCCAGTAAAGTACAAGACCAAAATAATAAAGTGTTAACGGTGTGCACCCTAATTTGTGTAGAGCTTCGTTCGCAACGCTTTCCAGTCGATATATCATGCGAGGCTCATCACGTTTTTAATAAAAACCGATGCAAACGTACCTATTTTTTACACTTTTTTGTGCGAATCACGTGACTGCGAAGTTTTGTTAATTTATGGATAGATTTATTACAATTTGTTGGAGAAGTTATCGACGATTGTCTCATAGTACGGCACAGGCTTCTTCGCTGGAAAAGAAGGGGCGAGAATTGATTGATGTTTGCTAGGTACGTATAATTATATCGACTGCCTCGTTGGTTTAGTGGTAGCAAGCGCTACTAACTGCTGAGCACGAGGACCTGGGTTCGATTCCCAGATTGGGCAAAGTGTTATAGGGTTTTTCTATATGGACTTTCTCGGTAGCAGTGATGGCAATAGGCTCGCCCACTATTACATAGGACTTAAATATAACTGGCGAAATGTGGGTGTAGATACTATAGGTACACCTCTGCCTAACCCTTGGGGAAACAAGGCGTGATATAATGTTAATTGTTATAATCTACCTACTTTAAAAAAAAACAGAACTTCATACTAATTTTATTTTTCATGAGAAGCAAGTTCGGATTTACTACATTATTTGAGTTTTTTTTTTGTTTTTAAATAAGTTCTTAACAAAATTTCCCTTTACCGTATACATGCAATACATAACAAACATGTATGAACATTTATATACTACCTTTAAACCGTTTGAGATTTCTTCATCTGCCTCTAAATTATAGTAATTATAAACCTCGGGAGCACTTCAGACCTCTCAGGTTGCTGTCCAAATATACGTTGGGGTCCGTTGTGGGTCTTACAATCAAAAGAATTCTATCCAAGTCGGACCCCATATCTATTCTTTAATACCCCTGCTTGAGGTAACATACATTCAAACGAAATTCTATCTTAGGTCAAAGAATTTGAGTTCATAATAAATTGTGTTGCACTTATGGTATATTAAAGTCGAGTGTCTGCCAAAGAAATCGTCAATAAACAAAAGTTTTAGTTAAATTAATGCTCTACTTCTTAGTTTTTATTACTCAATATACAGCATGTTCTTAATTTGAATTCAAATTATGCATAGAGTTTTTAGTAGTAGTAGCAGCTGGTATTTTTTTTTTGTTAGTTTTTGCGCCCCACTCTCGCATTTACGCACACGATAATGCGGGACAAGCTATTACTAAACATGCTAAGGAAAATGGAAAATTACTCACAGATTCGTACCCAATTTCTTTCACACATATTCCCAAATCCTTTTTAGCCAACCTAGTAACTCACTTAATAGGGATTGTATCCGTACTGGATAACATTATTATCACAATTTAAAAAACCCGTGTCCCACATAAATTCTCTTTGACAATTGTTTTGCCATTCACAGACAGAACACCATGTAAACGAAGGGAAAACAAAACGTAACTCACTTGATAGGGCCCTCGAAATAATAAAGGCATCCGGACATTGCCGAAGTCGGTCGGGCAAGTTCGCATGAATGTTCTCAACCCCTGAACGATTGCACGACAATGCATCTGATATAAATCCGTGTACGTATACCTCATTTGTTCTATTGACTTGTATTATTTTTGTACGCAGCTACTTGTGGAAAGACAATGCCAAACCGTTAGATGAGGCTCGCAACCTTTTGATGGAATTCTTTTGAGTGGATTTCTTGCTATACTGAGAAGTTTTTAAGTTACATAGTCTGTGAAGTTTCGTAAAATTGGAAACTTTTAATAAATTCATTAGAATTTATTATAACAACGCAAATATAATCAAGAATTTGTGTTGTGAGCTTGTGACTCATAAATTAATAAGTACCTTCTTTTTGGTGTTCATGTTCACCATGTTTTGTTCATTCGTGCGTACATACCTTTATAAAGACTCATACCACATGCAACATAAACCTATTTGGACCGATTAATTAAAATTATCTAAGTATAGGTTTTTTCCGATCGAAAACAATCGAATCGACTTGATTACGTTATCATACGCTGATAGGTATTTATTGTATGAGATCTAGGCTAAACGCCTATTACTTATACCTATTTGGACTAGATTTTATTCAAGGAGTTATAAAAAGCAAAGTTATAATAAAGTTTTAGTTTTTCACCATAGAACTTTGAACTGTGCATTTAGAATTCGACTTAGACAGATTGATATGAAATTGAAATTGTAAATGAATTTGGTGAAAAAACGACTAAGATCACACATGAGAAGTGTCTTATTAAAAAAGCCGTTAAAAAAGGGATACGGTGCAATCAAAACATGACATGTGTGGGGTCACGCCATGACATTACCCTTTCGTTTCCCCAATTTTTGCGAAAAAAAATACCCAAAAAAACATTTTTTTCGCCATTTTTTACTTTGCTTTTTCGCCTTTTGTGTGAAATTTCGCACGGTTCGTTATGGTTGTCACGCGGATTTGAATGCAACTAATTTTGGTTTTCGAAACCCTTTGATGCAACAATGATTTTGCTATCTTCGGAAGGGTTCTGTTTATCTCCTACCTGTCTCCATAAAGGCGTGAAGGGTCGATCCTTTTCCTTGACCTTTTGACATGAGGGTTGGGGTTCACTTTTTTTGCGAAATGTGTGAATTTTAGATAGCTTTAATCAGTGCGTATTGTTATATTACCGATCATCTTTTTATCTGTGAATTATGGGATAGTTAAAAAGATTAAGTTATCTTTTTCATCTTAATTTTGTCGTCTTTGTAACCTTGAACGACTGATAATTTTGTCAATAGGTTACTGGGTTATAGATAATCATACCTTCTCACTTTTTTTTCTCGTGAACGTTATACTGTGGAATCTTTTCGAAATCTGTCCGTTATTTTATTAGTAGGTAGGAACTTCTCTTGAAAAAGGGTTACTAAACGAAAAAAATACAAATAAAAAAATGTGCACTGGTCAGAGCTCGAAAACCCTTCATATACAACTGACCAATTCTTCTCTATTTAACGTATAATAAGTAACTTCAGCCCTACTTCCTAAGTACTTACCGTGATCTTAAAAGATTTGTCTCATACATTTGGATTATATTATTCCATACAAGTTCTTCATTCAAACGTTTTGACTTCACAAATAACATGGACATTACCGAGTACATTTGTATGGACACCTGCTGAGGCCCTTAGGTGTCCTTATTTCTATTCAAACTCCAATATAAACACCCGGATATGAACCTTATTTCCATAGTGCTAAAGTTCAGTTCAAGTGTTGATGGTTACAAAAGAATCAGTAGCCACAGGGCGTATCTTAGTTAAGGTAGTCATGTGAATAATTCCACACAAATCCTTTTACTGATTATCATTTCAATGACATAAGTCATGTTATGAAGGGTCTTTATAAAAGGTGGTACATAATAATCACCTTCTCGACTAAACAAACTATATGCAACATCTTTAAGAGAGAAACCGTACGAATACGGTCGTTACTGTTCGTGTATTATATTATGTAAATCGAAATATGTTGTTTTAGTATCAACTTTACACGTAAAAACATGTTATGTGATGGTAATTTTAGTATATAACCGTAATTAGAGTATTCTTTATTATATAAAAGTAATTATGTGTCATCATAGAATCAATAATATTTTATATCAAAACAGATGTGCAATACTCAGTAAGTCATTATGATTGGGCATTCATAAAGTATTCATTCTTGGGATAAGTACTATTATTTCATTCTAAATATTCCACTAAAGATACGAAGATGAAATACGAATACTACGAAAACAGACAAGATACCGTAGCATGATTCTAAAAAAAGTGCTACGAATACCGCCTACGCCGCTACGCCGTAGACGTCGTAGACACAGATCGATCTGCGGCTACAAGTGACAAAGTTTTTCAAGATGGCGCGGGGGAGAGTGGGTATATAGGGGGATGGCGGGATGCTCATATTTTTTACTGTCGTTCGGGGTGAGCACTGGAGCCGATCGCTACACCACTCTCCACTCACTCGGCCTCTTAAAAGCCTCTCTTCCTCTAAGGGACGTTTCTGAGAAATACATGTGCCGTTATACACGTAAGTGTCTATGTGGCTTTATGCCGGGGGATCTGTAAATGGGCAATCTGTGTGGGAGTCGGTACTTGTATAGCGGTGCGTGCGAGGAATAAGATTTGAAGTAGGTAGGTGGGTACATAGGTAGGGTGTGTTGATGAGTTTATGGTAAATGGAAGTGTATCAGGAAATCACAAGAGAAACAGAATCACATATTATTGAATGCTCTGAGACATACAAATATAAACAATAGGTACTCGTAGTATTTGTATGTAGTAAACTTATCAATGGAGTTTTACAAGGCGAGTTTGCACTTCCTCTCATTCCAATTGTTTTGTTTGGAAGTTAACGCAGTAATCTTTGTTTCTAATGAGGAAAACTAATTCAAGTATTTTGATTACTTTTCAATAGTAAAGTTTTAAAAACATTTACCTTGTTTTAAGGTTTACCCACATTTGCGAAAACTATGAATGAACTGTAGGTGTGAATCATACAGCGCTACGATTCTTACGACCACAAAAACAGATATTGTATTGCATCTCTTTCCTACAATCAAACAAACAAAACACGATCACAAACCAGTCCATATTGTTGACCGTATACTGCAATGTTGGATACAGTAACATTAGCTAATCAAAAATGTATGGGTGAACAACATTAGCCGTAGATAAACGCCGGTATCTGCGGATAATACGCGCTGTGGCCGGGCAGAGTCAACATCCCGCTCTATGTTTACTGCAGCGGTTGAGTTGGATAGGGGAGGAAGTGAAAACTGGGTGGAATCTTGTTAGAACTGTATAGGTTTCGTTAAAAACGGTTTTGGCAATGTCAATACAAGGGATATTTTATTATACCTATGATTTATTTATTTATTTAACCATTTAACCATTTATGTACACACATAATAAACAGACAAGAAGAAAAGAACAAAAAAAAACGTACAAAGGTTTCTACAGAAATCTCTTCCAGCACACCTGCGATAGGAAAGTAGATAAGAGATGTAGACACCGTGTGTAAAATTCGTGAGAAAGTAAAATACATATAATCAAAACAATTCACTTAATAAACTAAAACAAATTATATCATCATACACTTACATACAAATATACATACATACCTACTTCATAAATATATAATATCTTTAATTATGATGTAAACTAAGAAATAAATACATACGCAACTATGACGAAGTGGAAAGATCTTCTTTCAGTCTTCTTTTAAACACTGATGATTATAATAATATTTGGACAAAGCTTGGTATTTTTGATAATAAATCCAAATTAATTTGATAATTTTACAATTTAATTGTACCGTACTGCAAATAGTTACGATTAATATTAATTACACACGACAATAGATAGGTAGAGGAACTTTCCCATTTTTGTCTCTAGTCACAGATTACGCGATGATCAAATTTCAAAATACACAGCTACGTCCCTATTACCCGGATATCAGTACACAGGCAATGTACACAAATCCTGCAGCGTACTTGAAATTAATTTCGTATAGCCGCCGGGCTGTGGGGGTTAACCCACCCCACCTCAGACACGTGCGGAGCTACGGATAACCCTGTTTTACCGCGTCGCAAATAGCCCACGGCGATTTTCATTAATACCCGATTGAATAAGTTAATCATCGTTCTATTTCAGATAATTGGATGAGGCAGGCAATGTAACAAGTGGTTGTTTTAGGGTTAAAAAAGCAGGATGATGTTGACAAAACTCTCCAACTTTTGCTGTGAAAAATCTGTAAACAATAAATACAATAGACGTAGATATATTTGTGGATGGATGCAGAGTCAGAGAGAGAGAGAGTCCAGCGCTTGTGTGGTAACACGTCGTGTTCTGGTTTGCGATTGGTCAATCGTCATCCTAAGGATGCCTCGTTGAGAGGTGAAACACGTGTCGATTTCTTACAGGGTTCTTTATGACTCTTGGAGAATAGTTAAGCGGAATAGGTTACTAAATATATCTACGTCTATTGTATTTTATAATGGATTTCCGCAGTCACGCCTGAATCAATTAACTATCTGTAATATTTTTGTAACTTGTAGTTTATGTATATAATAGCTTTAGGTAGGTAAGTAGGCTAGGTAGATAGGTTTAACTAACTCGTTAGTCTAGTGGTTGCACGTGCTACTGCGGAGCATGACGTCCTTGCAATACACCTCTCTAAGTTCACGTAAGTGCATTGAATGACTATTTCATGAAATTATTACATTTGGCACTTATATGAACTTATGGTGTTGTATTGCTGATTCTAATGATTATAATTCTGTAAATCTATATTTATTACGGCCGCGAATCATATTTAGATCAACATACAATCTGATACTGACCTGCAAATTCCAAAAAACGTAATAAAATTTGAATTTCGCGGCGCATGCGGCCGGGGTGTAGCGGGTATCTACAAGTTATAACTTATGACCTCTGTAGAAAATTTGCATATTTATAATGAAATTAGTGTAATGTTGGTACAAAAAAAGTGAACTTTAACCAGTATATTCAGAAAAAATAAAAAAATGTTTACTTTTTAGTAAGTTATTGCGGTACCTTTTGGATCGGACAAGGATTTTTTTACATGCTGTAACTAGTTTTCTATCTAGAACGAACCAGAAACTATTCACTAACGCGTTACATATTCGTAGGTACTAATAATTATTTTTTATATCTTTTCCCTATCAATGGTGCTTTACACGATGAAAAGGGGTAAAACAATAAAAAAGAACAAAGGCACAGTACAATGGTCACAGTTTATTATAAGAGTGTGTTCCCATTGTGTTGGAACATGGGAAGAACTGAGTGGATGGAAGCGTTTAATTGGACCCATTTTCATAATCTTAATCAATATTATAAATGCGAAAGTGAGTTTGTTTGTTTGTTACGCTTTCACGCTAAAACGGCTTAACGGATTTAGATGAAATTTGGCACATGTGTAGACCATGATCTGGACTAGGACATAGGATACTTTTTATCCCGACATTCCTACGAGATCGAGACTTACGCGGGTGAAACCGCGGGGTGCAGCTAGTTAATTATACTTTTTAGTCTCACGAATTAAGTTTTACAGCAATTTGTTCTAAATAAAAGCTATTTAGCTATAGTCGACCTCGTAACCGCTTTATCACTTTTATTACATATAAAATTCCCGTGATATCTAATGTGTATTGTGCGTTTGTATAAAATGTCCTGATCATCAGCCTAGCCTATTCCCTACTATTTTGGGTCGGCTTCCAGTCTAACCGGATGTAGCTGAATTCCAGTATTTAACATGCAGCGAGAGCCCATCTGACCTCCATAACTCAGTTACTAGGTAGCACGATACTCCTTGGCGTGACTGCTTGTAAGATTTTTAGGCTTTTGACTACACGTAACGACGACGGGACCAACGAACTAACATACTTTCCGAGGCACGAAGAAGTCTTGATATGTAATGGATGGTCAGGGTCACCCATCCACGAAACGACCGCGGCAAGCGTAGCTTAACCTTTGATGGAGCCGTGCAGCTGATATCATATAGCGAAGAATGGGGACTCATCGCTATATGAAAAAAGCCGCACAGTATAAAAGAGATAACCCAGGTTGCTATGTAATTTTTAAGGCAATTTCAGAGTTATCCTAAGTAGTAAAATGTAAATAAAATCCATATAACTTTGTATTGTTTTCACCGTATTTTTTTCCTGAACCTACTAGACCGTTCCTATTACCTGTTATTATTTTCTAGGAGTATAAATTTTCCCGGTCATTAACCTTGACTATTAGAATTTTGATAGGTAAAGTGAATTTTGTTGTTTGTTCGTTTTTAAATGTACCTATGTCGTAAAATGCCGTGCACTCTTCGCTATAAATGATAACAAATACACGGCATGTTTTTCAAACGGCTTGTAAAACTAGAAACATAAGACCAATGGAGATCATTCACCGTCCATACATTTTTGGGCTATATTTGTGAAAGTGCCGAACCAAAAAAAATTTTTTTTTCATTTTTTATTACTACAAGCTGTTACTTTAATTAGATAACTATTTTAACTAAAACATACTGAAAACAGTATTTTTCAAGATCGTATAACATCGCAGGGAATTATCCTACAGATTTGGTCTAATAGTAAAAAGTGAAGAAAATAACATGTTCTAACGGAATATATCATTTTTTTTGTTTGGCCGGCACTTTCATAATTTAGCCCAATATGATTTGTCACACTTACCATTTTACTTATAAAAATCATAACCGCAGTAGGTATTTCGTTATCAAAAGCAATCATAATCTAACATTCTCTAGTCACGTTTGACGACACCCACAAAAGATAGGATAATCTTTTGTCGGGGATGATAAATAATCGTAACCCATGATTTATGAAAAGCAATTTTATAAATATATGATTAAGAAAATTATCCTAAATGGAAAAATCGTTTATATCTTGCTGCAATATGAGCTCAGAAAATGCGTCAATTATTAAAATTTCACGCAAACACATTAAAAGACGTACGATTCGCCAATTGCCAGCGTGAAAAATACGACAACACACATACGAACGGAAAAAATGCTTGCTTAATGTCACTATTGTCTTAATCATGCACGCTGTTATAATCTTTATTCGTTAAAAGTTAAAGTTGATAGTAGTGTAAAAGTATTTGATAGTGTTGCGCGGTGAGTATTTCGTATTCGCTCACGTACCGCGGATATCTAAATATGCGGATCCTATTAAATCAGAAATAGGTATCCAATCAGTGCGCTTATGCTTCACTGCCTTTATACAGTCGTTAGGTACTGTAACGTTCACGATATTAATACATCGGTAACCCTCCATTGCGACTACATTCCTGCTTACTTTAAATCTTACGGTACGTTAGCTAAACTACCTTTTATATACCTTTTTGGACGACTATCAAAGAATTTGTACTTGTTTTTTTTACTTCCGTGATCGATTTTATGTAAGAAGGTGTGTCATAACATTACATGAAGGTTTTATAAATTTTATTGAAGCGTATCTACTGAAAATTAGATTATAGAATGGTGAATAATGTTTTGTAATGTAAAATCTAGCAATATCATAACTAAATTATGAGGAAATGTAGAAATTACCTACTCAATGCCACGTGGCTCGAGTAATACATCTGGCCATACACGCGGTTAGAGTACTTACTACGCATCTGTGCTTTTTGAAGGACATAACCTATAACATGGATATAGGCATGTCTGTCTGAGTATTGTTCTGAATAAACAGTAAAACTTTATTACCATTCACTTATCATCATTTAAGAAATAAACGGATATTCGTTTCGTAATCGGATATTACATAATACTGCACATAATGTTCGACAATTTTCCACATCCCTGCGCTACCTTATTCAAGGGTTGTCAAAACGAAACACGCTCCCCCACGATTGACAAAATAGCTGCGGCGTACAAACCCAAAACGATAGAAAACTCCACAAAAGGCTGAAGGTACTCGACGACTCTCGACCTAAACGCTTTAACTATGTTCCAACCCCATGCTTCAGGATTGCTCACTCCACTTGTCTCCAAAAACCCATGAATATTTTATAGAATTTTATGCCCAATGGCAGGGGAGGAAGAGTTAGCTTCGCGTGCGACATCCGAGATAATGATGGCACTTCAGCCGCCGGTTTTGATATTGCTTCTAATTGGTGCTGGTCCTCATGTAAAACTGTTGCACGTGCCACCCCTATGTACCATGTAAAGAGAATATACGCCCATTATATCATAAATTCATAACGATTTAATATCATTCCCAAGCATTAGATAAAAACATAACAAAGATATGTTACGTAGGTTATTGTAATTTCCGAATTTATTTTGACTATCACCATTAAAGAAGGACAGTTGGTATCTAATAGTGCACCAACTCACATAATTCAGGAAAAAGAAAAAGTCGTTAGTTGAGGATTGATAAAAATATCGAGATATCGAAAATAGAGTTCAATGATCCGGTCATTGAACCCGCTGAAGCTAGAACATCCTTATAGTTATTAATCAAATATGAACAATGGAACTATGATAAGGCTTCTAAAAATACAAATAATTAGTAAATCGGAAAAACCACAAAATTCACAGTACCTATCTAAATTCTAATAGGCAAGGTTAATGACCAGGAAAAATTACACTCCCAGAAAATAGCATGTAATAGGAATGGTTTAGTAGGTTCAGGAAAAAACTACCTTTTAAACCGAAATCTGATATACAAAGATATTAATTTTATTTATTTATATACTAAAAGAAAAAGTAAAAAAAAAAAATGTACAAAAGGACATTTACACCTACTATTACACCTAGCTGTATTTTACACCTAGGATAACTCTGAAATTCGTGTGCCTGAGAAATTACATAGCAACCTGGGTTATCTTGAATAACCAGTACATATTCTCAGTCTACCATAAGAGCTCGTGGCTACGCTACGCTTGCCGGGGTAGTTGGTGGATGGGTAACCATCTTTTCATACCGCGAACTCCTCCGTGCCTCGGAAAGCACGTTTTAAGCCGTTGGTCCCGGCTGTCATTTGTCGATCTTTGACAGTCGTTACGGGTCGTCAGAAGCCCCAAAGTCTGACAACCAGTCTTACCCATTTACTGGGTTGTGGAGGTCAGATAGATAGTCGTTTCATGTAAAATACTGGTATTCAGCTGCATTCGGTTAAACTGAAAGCCGACCACAACATAGTTGGGAAAAGGCTAGGCAGATGATGATTCCCAGTCTACAACGTTTTTAAGGACTACAACGTTTTCTAATTAATACTTATACCCCATTTGAAATAAGATTAGACATTAAAACAAACCCTTTTACAGTCTGTTCAACCGATTTTGACTTCTATACCGTAGGCATAAGGCTATCCTTATGCCTACGGTATAGAAGTCAAAATCGGATAGATATTTGGAATTGTGTAACTTTTTTTGCTTTTAATGCTATCATTAAAAGCAAAAAAAGTTACACAATTCCAAATATCTACTGCGGCTGCCATTTGTCATGCCACCAACGCAAAAGAATTAAAATTTGGTTGAACGGAATGTAAAAAAGGCTTATCTATACGTCTAATCTTATTTCAAATGGAGTATAGATACTTAATAATTAATATTAATACTTACTAAGATTAGAAGATATAAAAATCAATAATTATCTACATAATACAAATCAATCAAAAACAGAAATCTACATATTCAATCCGAAACAGTCAAAAAGATCCCCCATCGGGAAATTTTAAAAGGACGTGTTTACCATAAATTATTATTTTTTCATAAATAATTGAACAGGCTTCACGTAAAATAATACAACTTTATTACTTGTGCAAATAATTCCATATAGGTAACGCTCATATTTCTTGCAGGTATCAAAGTTAGCCGAGACAACGTTTGCATATTTTAATTAGGCACCGCAACGAATGAGGCTTCAGAGCGATGCAGCGCTGCAACGCTCGTAAAGCGGAGCGAGCGAAAGGAAGCGAGGAGGCGCTTATTAGTGCCGAGACAGAAGCCTGTTTATCGGAGTTGTGGTGTTGCCAGGTAAGCAAACTTTAAATCCCTTATAACAAATTAATTCCTGCGGTTGCGAAAAATTATAGACAATGACATGACGTGTCTATACTCTTCACTTTTGTGGTGAATTTGCATCAAGTAGTTGGCAGAAAACGTCAAAGAATAAATGTTTATGAGCATTTTTTACTTCGCCTCGGGAAGGTGATCATTCAGTTCCTCCTCTTCCAATTGGTTTTTCTACCAATCTATTGTTTATATACAATTTACATAGAAAACTTCCCAAGCAATAAGCATGGCAACACCAGACAGAAGCCGGTTTATCGGTTGCGGGCGTGCCTCGCAGCGCATTCCGATCGCCGCGACCGCGACCGTGGTTTACGACCGACGCTTAATGACACACGGTTACGACCGGGAAGAGAATCGATTCACGACACATTTAACTATCGAACTATGAAACCTACAGTCTATTCAGATCCTTGTTTCCAATTGATGTTATTTCTAGTTTGACAAATTTCAACTTTAGGCTAGTTTGTTTTAAGTTGATTTCGGAACGACTGGTACAATTGAAAAAGTCATCAAAACGATTAAAGTTGTAGCGCAAAACTGAAAATTACTAACTGTGTGGATTAAAGATGTTTTTCCAGAAACACACATCTGTTTACATGTTTGGAAACTTAATTACGAACATAGTATATGGATTCCTGCTATTTGTTGTTAGTCTCGCCCATCAAGTTTTCATTATTTTTATTGTTTGTAATTGGGTCAATTGTTCTTTGGAATGGTTCTTCCTTGTCCGTGTCCTGTCTTAATACGGTGAATTGGCATGTTGGTTGTAGTGGTGGCCCAGTGGGTAACGGCCACGACTTACGAGTCGTAAGTCGTAGGTTCGAACCCTGACACGCTTTACTTAAATTATTTCATCGCCACTGCTCTTAAAACGGTGAAGGAAAACATCGTGAGGAAATCTACCAACCTGCACTGGGCCCGCGTGGTGGATTACGGGCCGCTCCCTCTCATAGAGAGGAGGCCTGTGTCCCAGCAGTGGGAACATTATAGGCTGATTATGCTTATGCTATGCATCTTTGTTGTGAATGCTTTTAAGCTGATGTTAGGATGTTGCACATTGTATTGATGAACTTAGCAGATTTTCATTTTATTTCAAACGCATTTTCACAAAAATTATGTATCCATTGTACATTAAGTACCTAAATATTTCGCTCATGTCCAACCCATTTTCTGATAAAACTTTTCTAAAGTTTAATTTAGTTATGTAGGATCTTCAGATTTATTTTATCAGTATGACACAGTGATATCTCAGATACAGTAACTATCTGCCAGGGTTGCGGAATAGTCCGGAAGGGATACCGGGACCCCAAAAAAAAAAGATACAGTAACTATGGAGGTCCGTCATAAATTCATATTAAAAACACGATAAGTAGTGAGAGATTGCCAATAATATCCGTTGCTTACCTCTGATCAGTTAATCGGCTGTCAAATAACGTACCATCAAATTACTTGACAAGAAAATAATCACAATTGGTTTTGCACTCAGAATCCTTATGTATGTAAGGCTTACTCGGAAAACTCGAGAAAATACGTAAGTTTTTTATCTAATTATTTCACTCTTACATCCATTTAATAAAACTTTGATGGCCTATGAATCCGTTTCTTTATTTATACTTCAATCGTCGGATAACTTTTAGATCTATATCTATACATATTTTAAATTAAAGTCACTTTTCGTGTTTGTCTGTATATCCGCGTTGTTCTTCTAAACCACGCAACAGATTTTGATGAGGTTTTCACCATCAATTAGAGAATGTTTTCCGAAAGGTTTATGTTTATAATACGTAAGTATTAAAGTTATATCTAAAAAATCTCGATGTTTTTTCAAGTTGTTAAAAACTGTGCGGAGCAGGAGCGGGTCGCTAATGGGAAATGAAATTAACAAAAATAATTCATTAATAATTACATCACCACTGCTCTCACAACGGTGAAAGAAAACATATCGTGAGGAAACCGTCATGTCCTAGAACAAAAAATCGGAGACATGTGACATCTACAAACCCTCAATGGGCTCGCGTGGTGGATTACAAGTTACAACCCATTCCCTCTCGAAGCCTTTTCGGACTACTTCGGTCGGTCGGTCGGCTTCCAGTCTAAGTAATGCAGCTGAATACCAGTATTCTACATGGAGCGACTGCCTATCTGACCTCTAGGCAGTTACTGGGTAATACGATACCCCTTGGCAAGACTGATTGTCAGACTTCCGGGCTTCTGACGACCTGTAACGACTGTCAAAGATCCACAAATGACAACCGGGACCTGCGACTTAACGTGTTTTCCGAGGCAAGGAAGAGTCTCGGTATTTAAAGATGGCACATATAACGTAGTATTTATTATTCCGATAAAAGTTGGAACAAGCATTTCTTTGGCCTTTATTGCTTACTAAAAACCTTGAGTTACTCATTTCACCCTGTCTACTCGTGAACAAACTGCCCATTATTTCTTAGAAATCAAAATATCTTTAATAGATAAAAGAACCAACAAAACGTGACTGTTATCGACATCGATCGATAATATCATGCCACGTTTACTCACACCTTTGGTTCGACCTACAGATTAAGCCATGACTTTCTGCAAAAATATATACGTAATAAACATATCTATGAATAAAATTATCTTGAATCGTCTTTATTTTTTTAAAGATTATTTTAATATTATATTTCCTTCTTTTTTAATTGAAATCTAACTACATCATCTTTTTATGAAATGCATGTCTTAACATACATACATAAATATATCCACGCCTTAATCCCATGGGATTCCACCTGCACAGGCACAAACTACAGAACGCCTGCTACTACGATCCTTAGCATAAAGATAATCAGTATAATGTTCCCACTCACTGCTGGGACTCTACCAGGTGGGCCCAGTGCGGGTAGATGTCACATGTCGGTTTCCGCACGATGTTTTCCTTCATAGTTATGGGAGCATCGCAGTGGTAATACAATTATTTACACAAGGTTAAGCTGGGTTTCGAACCCACGATTTGGGGCCGTTACCACTAGGCCATCACTGCTACGATCCTTACATACTCTTTTTGCTTCGAGTACGTTCCTACATCGGGTCATACACGCACGCGCACCGATTGCGAGTACTACGCAACGCACCTCACCTTTCTTCGCATAATATGTCTTTTCACTTTTAAGTATATTGCCCTAATAAGCCATTTTCACAGCCTATACGATTATACAATGGAACAGACTTGAATTCATTAATTTTAGAACCTAAAGCGTATTAACATAGCCTACTTCATGTTTATCATCTTAAAATTACTAACTTAGCTTGTCTCCGCCCGAGGGGACGTACGTATTGAATTAGCTTTGCTAAATACCTAGCTATATATATTTATTTTCACCTTTACTCCTTGAAAAACGAGGAGAAAGAGGGGGGAGATAATAAAGGGTATACTCGTATCTCTCCTCACCCGTATTCACCACTAAACAAAAATAAACTTGAATCAAAATTAGACAAAACAATTCAGATTTATTGGAATTATTTTGTTCGAGAAAATTAAGCAGTAGTAAAACTTTACCTTATTTTAATAAAATCCATTCAAATAGCGTTTTTAATACAAACTAAAATTACGCATAAGTAACGAAGTTATTGTACAAGGAAATATTTGGATTGTAAAAATAAATGGCACTAGACAAGGAAATTACATAAAATAAAAATTACTAACAATTTATCAATATTAAAGGTTATGTACACTTACCCGGCAAGTATTACTAACGGTAGCCGCACGCACTTTCAAACACCCTTTACCGTAACAAATCAACATGAACAGCTTACTAATTAAACAATAAAAATTCTTTATAGATAAAGAACAACAGACGAGACACCTGTCCACTTTCAGCAAACTTTTCATCACTGAAAAAAATCGTCACTCACGTAGACAATGATTATTCGAGATTAGACAAACTCTGCGATATGTAATCGTCCGTGTCATAATCGTAAGCGATGCCTTGTTTGGTTCACAATGTGATAATAACATCGATTAATAAATGAAAAGAAAATATTTTTCATTATTAATGAGTATTACTACGTAATTTATCGATTCATTATTGATAAATTGGAAGTTTTGCGCCGCGGATTTGATAACCCGTCGCCAACACAATCCAAATAAACCAAACACTTCGTTGTGACTGAGCTCCCGAAATGTGGCAACTGTTCCGAATGCTCTAAAGATGTGATAACATGATTAGGGATAGTATCGTGCGCAATTTGTGTGTGCCCAGAACTCAGCCACAAGTTATCATAGTGAACTTAAAATCTTGAATAAGTCCTAGCATTAAACAAAATTGAAGTTTGTCACTCGATGACATTTTGGGACATATTTACACCGATATAAAGTACATAATTCTGTTTCCAGTAATACCTACTCTATGTACAAAAGATAAGCACGTACCTATGTATTAGGTTCATCAATTTAAGTAGGTGTATGTACATCATTATCGATAACGTTATTATATTTTATGTAATTATAGATTGGAGGGGTACAACCAAAACAATAGTCTTTATTTCTATAAACATAGTACCCACGGCTTACAACTGATAATATGCGTGGATAAGCATATCATACAGATAGTAGATAGATACAGACAGTACCTTGATCTACGTAAAAGAAGTTACTAAATGATAACAATTTAATACAATTTTGTGTTTTACCTTATCGATAATTATTATGCTGATAATATCGATATCTATTCACATTCTGGTGCTCAACGTTTTGAGCAAAAAATGTTAACTGTCGGCACTCGAAAATAAAGTTTTTATTTTCGAGTCGGACAACACATCAAGCTTAATGGTTTGCCAAAAACTGTATGCATTTCCTTCGAGATAATCGATCCTGGGGAAAAAAAGTAAGAGATGCTGAGAAGCGTGCTGGGCCCATAACCTATTATATTTAAATACATAATTAAACGCTCATAGAAAGAATATTAGCGTTATATTTTCTTTTACGTCTCCAACCGACCTAAGATCTTTCAAAATAACAAAACTAGTTGTCATAGAAACTTAGGTTATGTACCTATAGATATAACCTATAACCTCATAGGTTATGTCTATACAACCTATAACCTTATAGGTTATGTCTATGACAACTATCTCTCTAGGATAAATGAGGCTGTTGTAAGACTGGGCAGTTTATTCACCTGTATTATCATCGTTTGCTAAAGGTTCTCCATCTTCATCAGCTCCTGAAACAAAAACAAAGAGATTAATATGTTATTTCGGTAAAGTTTTTTTGGTATAACGTGGCAAACAAGTCGCACCGCTAATGGACGTTTGAAATACCAGCAGAGCATCGCAAATACGTTGTCCTCCAAGAGACAAAGATAACAAAATGTACACCATAAAGCAACGCTGTTTCAATAAGTTTGGCTGTCATGTGGCAGTGGTACCTAATAGTTCCCAAGCAGAGCTCGTTCTAAATCTAAACATCCTTACATATTATAAAACAAAGTCCTCCGCCGCGTCTGTCTGTTGTCCTGTTCGCGATAAAATCAAAAACTACTGCACCGATTTTCATGCTGTTTGCACCAATGGATAGAGTGGTGCTCGAGGCAGATTTTAGTATATACTAACCAACAGCCACGCGGGCGAAGCCGCGGGAATCAGCTATTAATAAAATAAAATCGCTTTTCATGTGACCACGTTGTTCTTCAAAACTACGCAACGGATTTTGATTTGATGCGGTTCTTACCATCATTCAGATAATTTATTCCGGAAGGTTTATGTCTATTTGAACTTACACATAGTAATAAAAAAATCTCGACTTGATGAATCTCGATGTTTTGACAAGTCGTGTTGTGGCGGTATCTACATCGCCACATGCGAACTACGCATCAAAGACCTGTCGTCAGACAGACGTCACATAAATCCTGCATCGCGCAATTAAAGTTTACCGTGCAGTGGACATATATACAAAAACCCAACATCAATCGTTGGGCAGTTGCCCGCCAGACATAACACCCGTCTGGTTGGAGGATCCTCCCTTTTCTATGGTGGATGAGTGAACTTCACACCCTGTTTCTCATACCCCTAAAGTGAAAAAAACGTACGAAGCAGGGTAGGTCACTAGATAAGTTTAACTATTTCAAAGTTTCTTCGTTAAATGAAAATGGATTTTGTCTGTATATTGTCTATTCGAGTGCCCTCAATGATGTGCCGGTACCGACAAGCACTGAAGAGGGTTCCGCACAGGATATTAACCGGATAATTATACTAAATTGCGAACGTAATGGATCCCTAAACGATTTACCACGAACGTTTATGTAGACACGAGCTATGCTAGATTGTCTGTGAGTCAAGAAAAGTATGGTGGGATAGCATGATCGTAGAAGAGACAATGTTCAATTCACAATCGAATTTAATCAATATGAATATAAAGAACACCATTCAATTCAATTCAAATAGCCTACTAGTTTTACAATTTACTTATAAAATACAATAGACGTAGATATATTTAGTAACCTATTCTGCTTAGCTACTAAATATAGGTTACTAAATATATCTACGTGTATTGTATTTCATAGTGGATTTCCGCAAAGTCACGCCCGAATCAATTAACTGATTTATCTATATTAAAGGTTAAAGATTAAAGATGTCTACATCGAAAATCTTCACGTAGTAATATAGTGAGAGCAACCTGTGAGAGCAGTGTCCGTGGAAGAGTTTTCATTTAAAGATCGCGTCCCACGACCTTATTTATTTTTTAAGTCATCATATCGATCGAAACTTATTAGGTATGTTCTCTTTGAACAGAACAAAAATTATAAGCCATAATAGAATGATAAAGTTCTTTAAATTATGTACTAATACATTTAAAAAAAAAATCGTTTTATCTTATCCAACAGACCCGCAATGATCATCTGTCTAATGACGTCGTCGTCACACGACATGATACAAGGTGATAAAATGATAAAATTTTCCATGTACTGATAATACTGATTTTATTGCGCAGTAGTTTTACAACGATTCTAGGCGATCGTAATACTAAGAATTGACCTACACCTAGCTGAAAAGAGATAAAACAATGTTTTATGTAAAATCATTCGAAATTCAGAGCCTCTTGGATTTGATTCGATACTTAGGTATCAGATCATACTGCAATAGAGTAACGCTACATTTAAAAAAATTATACAAGGTCGATTAAAAATCCTAATCATAAAAAGGGCTCTCCCTCTACTCATCCCATTTGGCTATAAAATTTGCAACTCACTAGGTACCCGCCAGTCTATTCAGATTAAATCTCACTGTCAAACCGGTAGGTGAAGTGAACTGTCATTAGTGTCAATCGCACCGCGTGGAATGACAGCTCACTTCACCTAAGTTTACACGATAAGGCTACGTCCTACCTACAACTCATGTGGTGCTTCAATGAATTAATTTTATTCACAATAGACATAACGTACTCATTACTATTTTGTGAATTGGAAAAACAAATCCTTCCGAAATGGCAGACAAACCACCATCTTATCCTAATCTAAACTCCTTATCTTAAATATATCAATGTACTTAAAAGTAAAACTAAGATAAACTGCATATCTTAATATTGCTTACCATTTTTATTATTTTGTACTTAGGCTGTGAGCAGACTAAGGTCGAGATTGATTAACGTTACTAAGCACGTGTTTTGGCTTAAGCTACGGTTTCCTAGAAGAGCGGTGGCCGTCACATAACGGTCGTAGTGACGGCTGTCATGAAAATGATGGCACCGGACTTGACGGTGTCAATAAACGCCCTGTAGGGAATCTTGCTTTCCTAAATAACGTTTCAGCGACGATATACGCTGATTTATTGCGAACAGTAAGAGCGGCCACCATAGCTTTACGTAACCATAGCGTTTGACATTAGTCCTGTCTCTATCTTGCACTTGTAATTTGACAGTTGTGCGACATTGACAGGAATAACGTTCGGTTACGTTTAAATAGATCAAGTCTCAGGCCTTGATCTATTTAATTGTCAAAAATGACAGACTATTTATATTTGTATAGACAACAAAACAATCCTTAAGGCAAAGTTTTAAAAATATCTGACTAAAAAAACATTCTTGCCACAAGACATAAAAAAATCTACATTCCTTTCACTGTTAATATACCTCTGATTTTTCATCACTGTCAAAATCAAAGTGATCTTTATTATCATTATAATAAGGTTGCTGATGGGTTGCTGCTTGAGTTGCTGTCAGAGGTAAATAATTGTGGAAGGACTTTACTTACGATAGGCAAAACAGTTTGGCTTCCAGTGTGCACACTGCCTTACTTTTTAATTCAATATATTGTAAGTCAAGAATTAGGACTACGTGCTGTAATAAAAATATTATTTTCATGCTTCACCTAATTTCAATGAGTACCTAATATCGGCTTTCGGTAGGCAGGCGGGCATGTCTTTAGCCAAAGTACACCTGTTGGGTAGGCTTCAACAATTGAAGAATTCATACAACCCCACTAAGTTTATAAATGCGAAACTAACTCTGTCTGTCTAGCCTTTTCACGCCTTAACGGCTGAACGGATTCGGATGAAATTTTATACACGGGTAGACTATGACCCGGGTTAGGACATACGATTACCGGTAGTACCTACGTTGCCGTGGGCTTATTTCCTACCTCCACGCACGCAAAGCCACGGGAAAAAGCAAAAGCAAAATCATAAATAAGTATCTACAGATCGATATTTTTGTAACAATAAGCTAATTAAAAGACTCTTTTCCCTTCTTTACAGCTTCTCTATCAATTTACTTAATTTGGGCACGAACGTTACAAAAGTCAAAACAATCTCTCTTCTTTTCCTGTGGTTGGTGACTAACCTAGTGTACGTTTTAAAGCCGCCCATGGGCCTCTGACTTGGCTTCACATGCCGTCGAGAAATATCTGACAGGCACGTTTCCTCACGATATTTTCCTTCACCGTTTTTGAAGCAAGTGATAATTATACAATACGCACATGAATCCACTCGAGACCTATGACTTGGCAGTCCGACGGTCACACCACTAGGCTATCACTGCTCTAGTTATCCGACGATTGAAGTATAAATAGAGTGAAGTAATTAGATAAATAGCTTACGCATTTTCTCGTATTTTCCGAGTAAGCCTTAGATAGATACATAAAGATTCTCGTGGAGGCTTTCATAAAGCAACGAGAATTAATTATTTTTCCATCTAACTTTGAATGGTTCTGTAAGGCTTCATGTACCATGTCGCCGGAGCCGCACCGGAGCCACACTGACCGCAAGATAAAAAAAAACCTAATATCTCTAAAATCTCTTAGATTTTGCATATTCGTCCCTCAAGAATCAAATCAGAGCAAAATCTGCCCAGGTGTTTGCAGATTTTTCTGTTACGTCACCATAATTACTATTATCACCATTGTATTGTTTTTATCACTGAATATTATAGTTATCTTTGGCACCTATACTGATATCAGCTCCCAGTCTAACAAGATTCCTTTTAATCTGCGTTCCAATCGAGCCATTTGTACTGTGCAACCCGAGTAAGGATGTCGCGAGAACATAAGAGTCTTTGTAACATGCGTACTAATAATAGTCATAATTACGCGGCTTCCACATCAGCCCCCGCTATCAAATCAAAACATCTTGAGACGTTCAACGGTACATTACACGAACACCTTTCCACCTACTTAGTCAAATAATACACGGAGGCACGCGACAGGAGACGGAACAAAGGCGCAGCACTACCGTCTACAAACCATCATTACGAATTGAAGAAAAGAAGTCAGCCAGCTGCCTCCCACTTCCTCTCCATACAAAGTCGTGTAACACAAGATGTTCGCATTGTACGGCGGTTTATTTTAGGGCACATTCATTACGCCACTCGAATTGGCGCGTGTTCTTATCTTTGTGTGTCTGTGTGCTTGTTGCTAGTGTGTCGCGTGCCTTAGCGCAACTGTCGGATGTGAGCTTCCGAATTCGGAATGGGTGAATGAGATGTCCAAATGAAGCAGGATAGTTTATTTGTGGTGTAAGTTCAATCATCATTTTTTAACTATAAAAAGTACAGATGGTAACCAATACCCTGAATAGATAACAATGATTTCTTCATCTTTACGTAACAGCTAATTCGATCATAAAGGTCGTTTTGGATCATTATGTATTTGGATAAGATACGTTATCCTTTTACCTTAATTGATAATGGTTACTATCGTTTACAAAACATGACAAAAAGACACAGAGCGATAAAATTATAACGTAGTAGATACCTACGTTTCTTGAGTGTCTCGAATATTCGCACCAACATGGAAACATGATAAAGCTCCAATTTCATATTAATGAATATTTTGAAAAAATAATTCCAACCGAAAATATGCAGCGACACAATGATTTAAACACAATAATTAACCCTAAAAAAGCTGGTCTGTAAAGACACGTGGCATCTCAAGATTTTGAATAATAACAGCCCTCAAATCTGGGGTCAATAATACCGCGTTTATTAGAAACCAGTTTGAACCAGTTTCAAGTTGGTAGGAGCGCCATCTGCGGAGGGCGGCGTCTTCCGCTGCATTGTGACCGAACACCGGTCGGCGCACGCGCTATGCAGCGATAGTCTTCCTGTATGGTGTCAGATGTACTAAGGTCATTCTTTGGAGGGTCAGAGAACTTAGAACAGTTTTTTTGGGTTTTATAGAATTAGATTTCTTTTGAAATGTCTGGAATTGATAGCTATTAAAAAAAATAAAAAATAGTATTTAAAAGTGAACTTTGTTTTTATCATGAATATAATATGACAATTTCGTATAAAAAACAGCAGTCCCTAATACTCGAGCCAATAATATTTTTATGATATTTATTTAGCAATATTAGCGGCATATTCGGAGCTAATAAAGAGTAACCCTCAAACGCGCGGTGGTATCATTCGGACCCGGCGCCCTTGTTTGCCAGGAAGCTAAGCCGCGTAACGGTGTTTGCCCGAACAAATTTATGTGTGTCGTTACCGTACTGTCACAAATCTACTTATCTACCAGAACCACGCCTTCAATAATACGAGCTTTGGCGTTACGGACATCTGTGAGCCAATATAGTTTTATGAATTACCGAAAATAAACGTGATGCGTTGACAATTAGAACACGATGTTCTACAGAACTTGGCAAAGCTTTTGTATTAGAATTTGTAAAGGAATGTTCTATAACATTAAAGTTAGACATAAGTTCAGCAGTATTGTTATTAGAAACCAAACAAACACACGTTATGCAATATGAAACACATATCGACACACACACAGACAGACGTCAGATGAGTGTATTTATCGTATCGAAGGTACGGGCATTGTCCATTGTGTCGACGCCTTGGCCTATTGTTCCGCCTTGTATGTACCCATTCCAGCCACATCGATCGGCTTACATATACACTGTTATGACTTCCACTACCTATGTACTGATATAGCAGCACAGAAACTACTGAAGGAAATCTTGATGTGTAAACACAAACTAGTTTCCAAGGAATGCTTGTTAAATGTGAATTTAAACAGAATATTCAAGTAGATTTGCGTGCAGCCCTTTCCGGAATACGACAAATCCATTTTCCCCCTTAAGCAAGGAGATTTACAGTTGATCATATGAGTAAACTCCCCAAATGTAATATGTTTCGGGGTATAAATTGTCATATTCTTGTAATTCTAGTAATAACCGCGTGTTGCTGTCATTTGAACAGTACAAATCCACCCATGGCAGTAATACGGCCCAGGATGCGGAATTCGTATTTCGTCACCAAATTACATGATTTATTGTCATCGCGGATCGTACAAGGGCGCGTCTATTCGCACGGGGTGATTTTGTACATTTTATATAACGTCAAACATTTACTTCAAATCTAATTTCTTTGTTGTAATACGAGCTTATAATAATTGTCAATCATTCATAGGTTTGCAAAGAAAATTAAATGATATGCAAGCTTTAAACATTTTAGCACAATTTATTTAAATAGGACTCTATTAGTATAGAAAAGCTAGCATTATCAATAGTTATTAGAAAATTTGATAAACAATATTTTTTTTTGAGGTTATTCTACACTGTACCACTGCTGAGCAAAGGTCCCCCAAATCCTTCCAAGCATCCTTTTCCAGAACTACCTCTATGCAATCCTTGCGATACGCGTCTAGGTCATTTTGTCATCTCTTCCTGGGCTGGCCTCGGCGGCGCCATCCATCCTCTGGCACCCACCGTGACAGTCTCCAGAAATCATTAAATTTTCAAAAAATATATAAAAAATATTAAAATAAATCTCTTCCTTTTCAAACCAAATCATAATAAAACTGACCGCTATATAAATTCAATAGTGTGTAACGTGTAAAGCTACTGAGGGGAAATGAGGGCAATATTGAACGAAAATATTATAATAAACTATGAAGCTATATTGTGAGTTTGACAGTCCGCGTGTCGCGACCCCCGCACAATGCCATTTAAGGGTTAATACAACGCCGCGTGACAGAGGGTCGTCTTTGTAAACTGAAAGGATTATTTAGAACAATAACTTCCGAGCATTTATCACTTTTGTTCACGCCCGATGTACTAATAAAGATTAATAAAGTTTTGACAATGTCTTAAATTGGTTATGTAATAATTTTGTCGAGAATTTTCCGTGGCTTGGGGTTATTTTGTTGCTGATTGATCAATTAGTAATGTGATATCTATTGTTTAAAACCTTAATATTTTCCATGTTTTATATGTTAACCTATACTAATGAAATATACATACAAAGTGAACATCTACGAATTTAAAATCAAGAAATGACCCTGATTCTAAATTGATGTCAAATGAATGATTATTTAACCTTTATTGCTTTCCTGCTTTGCCAACTTTGTATCTTTTAAATAAAGCACTAATTTGCCTTGCTTTTCAACTACCAAGATCCTTGAGATTACCACTTTCTCTACACTGGAAAAACGTGAATAAATATAAAATATCGAATGAAACACATACAATTAGTTACAAGCTCACCGCCACAATTTTCTTTTCTCCCCCACTGATCAGAAAGTTCATAAGAAAACTGCATTTCCTCTAACACGTAATAAAGCGACTGCAGTGACACCAAACACGAATTAACTTTCAACAACCCTCCGCGGCGCACTATCAATCCTAAGACACGAACACGATCCGTTAAGTGGTCGATCGGACCCCGCGGCGATTTAATTCACTTCTCACGCGACGCAGTAGGCGGAGGGTTAAGGGATTACTTGCCACGCGCCTCTACAGATATTGTCGATTTGGGGAGATGAGACGTCCCAACTCCCGAGTAATGATGCTGACATAATAGTGTGAAGGATTTAGGTTTTACTTCCATTTGGAAATGAATTGTTTTGTTTGTTAACTAATTAGGTTATCTGAGGACGTAACAGCCACTGTTTTCACTTTTTCTTTGTTTAATTAGCTACGCATTTGTTTAAATGCGACGCGGCATCCAGATATTTGCAGACTGGGTGGGGTCAATTGCATTTTTTTGCTGACAAATACCCAAATCTGCGAATTGTTATCTAAGGAACAGTCATAATGTGACAAAACGAATCATTCCGTGTCATTACAGTATTATTGATGGTATCGCTAAGCTACATATATATTATTCGCAGATAATTTAATTTTTATCAGATAATGTTAGTCTCACACTGTGGCGTAACAAGCGCGGGACGAGGAACGCTTCATTCATAAAGATTGTACGGACCCGTCTCTTGTCCTGGGCGGAATTCGCCGCAGTTCGACTGGAGCTTTAAAGCGCTGATGTTATAAAATTCAATAATTGGTAATTCATGAACATTCCTAAGCCGACTCTTATTCATAAAATTACGAATTACTAGAAAATATTTCAATAATCACCACATCACATTTTGCCCAATAATATTTTTTTCTGAGCATGTCTTATTTAATTTTATAAAACATGCAAAACACAAGATATTTGTAATAGAAATAAACAGAAATAACATAATAACTAATCAAGCTAACATTAACTCGCGACGTGAACATTATCCTCTATTATAGAGATGTCATATTTTTTCATCTGCGCGCCGTTCGGACACGGGGATTTGTCGGCATCAGTCGGCATCACTCCCCCATTGCGCAAACCAAATTAGCGAAGCATTGACGAATTTAAAGCGATATCATAATATTGGGGACTGACTACGAATATGTTATGACGATGTTAGAAAGATTATTGAATAGCTACTGCGTATTTATGCAAAGAACTCTTGTTTTAGATTAACCCGCAGCAAGGGGGTTAAAATTAAGCAGAGTTTAGAATCATTTGTTGTTAAACTAATATTTAAGACAAAATAAATTATAATAAATACAGCGAAATAGGGTTAAGTTGTTTTGTATAATTATAAATTCGATACTATACAGGGAAAGGGCTGATGATGGATGGTGTAAAAGTCACCTATGGACACCTAGCTGATGAAATATTAAAAAGCCTATAACATGAACATGTCGATAACAAGTATGTTGACTAATCATGACTAATCATCATGATATACATCTTTCTGATTGATTACGCATTATATCTACAAGCATATTCCATAAAACGTGCTAAGATCCACGGAGTATTTTGAGAAGCGTAACCAAACGCAGATAGTTTATTGTGGGGTTCCGCAGCATATGTCTCGTCCCGGCTAGGGGTGCACCCAGTGGTATATTTCACGCAATTGTGGACCAAATCCCGGGCACAATGAAATTATTAAGTTACACATGTCCCGCTAGGGCGCGAATGAGCAAATACAGATATGAAATAAATGGCCTCTAACCATTATCTGTAATGACCCCATTACTACTGCATAGGAGGTGTTAACGTTTCTTTTTTGTAATGATAATTTGTCATTTTTATTGTTTTATAGAAAGGTTTTTTTGTGTTACGGTTTTTTATTCGTTTTCATGATTTATAGTTATGAGCCCAGAATAATGATGAATTCATCATCGTTATCAGGGACTTTTCTAAAGGCTCCCGCAGACGGGTGCGACGCGACATCGCGACGCGACTCTCGTAGAACAATTTCCATGAAGTTTTCATAGAAATTGTTCTACGAGAGTCGCGTCGCACCTGTCTGCGGGAGCCAGAATGCCAGTAAAGCTAGGCTCTTCTGGACCATTATAATTTATAATTTTTGATTGTGTGGTTTTCAAATAAAGTTTTCGAACTTGCTGTTTATGGCTCAAACCGTATGAACATTTCAGAACTCTATATTCAATATTCATTCCTCAAAATAGACACGTTCGCAACAGTACTACGTAATCCCATTAAAATCTTGTATGCGAAAAGTGTTTTCCTGGCAATTTGGTAATTAGGGTTTAGGCGTATGATTGGCAGAGTCGGTCACACAATTTAAGGGAAACACTTTAGTCTGCTAAAGACTGGAAAAATAGATATGGCACAAATAACCATACTATTTACGATAGTTTATGAAACAAAACAATCACTAAGTCTTTGATTAACCCATTTTTTAAGATAAATAATCACTATTTTCACGTTTAAAGGTCAACTCTCTTACGGTTACGTAACACCTAAATATTCCATTTCTTTAACCAAGTACCTCCTGATATCAAAACCACAACATAGGTGGTCCACTTCACCCGAAACTCAATATAAGGACAGATCTCAAAACACTTTTTTTTGCACCATAAAGCCGGAGACACACGATCCGTCATCGTTCGTGCGTTTTCGTCGCGGCCGTCACGTCGATCGTAAACTTTCGGGTTTACGACATTGGCTCATGATCTGTTAGGACTTGCCCACTTCATAATGTTTTGCTGGATTTAAACACATTTCGACAGTGTAACTATTATTGGTTTGAGTGATGAGACGTTATGAGTGAGTTAGTTTTACATTTGGTTTAGTAATTTGGTGATTATATTGGAGGAACGTGCTTAGAAATATATTTGGTGTCGTTAAATTTGTTTTAAATTAGCGGCTTTTGTCAATCACTGTATTGTTGAAGAATCGCATAAGCAAAAAATGGAGGTAAGTAAGTAGCTAGGTAACTCATTGGTAAATATTTGAATCGTTCATTTCTTTTTCATAAAACATAAGCATTAGATTTTGACCTAGCCTTTTCCCATCTATGTTGACTTGGTTTCCAGTCTAACCGGATACCACCTGAATACCAGATAACCAGCTGAATACCAGTACTTTACATGGAGCGACTGCCTATCTGACCTCCACAACCCAGTAACTAGGCAATACTATTCCCCTTGGTAAGACTGGTTGTCAGACTTTCGGACTGCTGATAAAGATCCACGAATGACAGCCGTGACCAACGGCTTAACTTGCTTTCCGAGGCTCGGAGGAGTCTCGGTACGTAAAGATGGTCACCCATCACGGACCAACCCCAGCAAGCGTAGCAAAGAAAACATAAGCAAATGGTATAAAAAAAAATCACAAAGTATCAAAACATTCAGAATACATAATTTTATTCAAAACCTTAGAAGCTCTTTGATGATTTCCGTTCCATTGTCAATAACCAAATAAAACCTACCAGAACATGTCTAAAACATCACAAAGAAACAGAACGGTTTTGTTCACAATACGATGGAAATAAACAGAGAAATAACCAAAACAGTGTCACCTACACTTTTCCAAGTGGCACAAAGAGCCGCGAAGCCCGCTAGGTGGCGCCCTGTCACACGGAGATAAAACAAAGGAACGTTTGATCTACGCCCTCGGTCACTTGACAGGTATCACGCAATTTACTTGAGACAAGTCCCACCTTTGTTACCATAATTGAGACGTAACGCTTGGAAGATGTTCGTCTGTAAGGCTTCTTAACCTCAGTTGTCCCCTTGTTTGGTTTTCATGTTTGAATGGAAACCTAAATAAGTCGTAACAAACTATGTACTGTGTTATTATTATTATTAAGATGTATTCACAAAGTGGAATAAATCGATTATTTTACAGCTATAAATCGAATATCGTTTAGTATTGGCGTTGTTTTACTGTTCGTGTAATAATCTGACAGATTTATATATTCATGACACGTCGCCATTTCCGGCTTGATTATGTACAAGGAGAAATACAACACAGGTGCGTAATTTGCATGTTCACAATAAATTTTTGTAACTTATTTCATCAACACTGCTCTCAAAACGGTGAAGGAAAACTTCGTGAGCAAATCGGCATGTCCTAAAACCAAACAGTCGAAGTCATTTGACATCGAATTCAATTCATCCTATTGTTATTTTTTTATTTTAATTATGTACTTACTTTTTATTACTGTTTGTTTTTCCTGTGCGTGTCCCAAATAAAATATTTTTCTTTCTTTCTTTCCACCAACCCTGGGCCCACGTGGTGGATTATGGTCCAGAAAGAGAAAAGAAAGAGCTATATGAGGCCTTCGTCCGCGGAAAGCTCCAGACTTTACATCAGACATTATAATCTGACATCACCTGACATAGGCAATTTTATAATTTTGTAATCTTTTTATTAATTTTCTTTCGAATACCGGGCTTTTCGCATGCATGTGCGTGGCGTAGTAATAATGTGCGTTTTATTTATGTTACTATTTTTACAAAACAGAAGATAAGTTGGGTGGAAAAAAATGGAAACAAAAGACGACAGATTGTGGCAATAACACGAAGACTTACCCTGCGTCCTAATAGAAAGCGATGTTGCACCGGAAGAACGGAAGGTGCCCTCTATCGGTGCGACCACGCGTTCCAGTTCACCGAATAAAAAATAACATAGGGTATGAACGCGACCATCGCGTATTCGCACGACGTTCGCTTTCTATTAAGACACGGCCTTATAAACCGCATCGAAGTACAGTTTCTACTTCTTAGCAACAATTTGGGAAAGAACGAGTACCTATGTCTTCAGATGCCCAGAACTTAAATTCATACCAAAAAAAAACATACGGGGCAGTCTTTGCGGACTGCCGATAGAAGTGAAAACTAAGTAACATTCATTCATTTCTTCAAGCGTTCGGTGACGATGACGCGAGTTCCATGATTTTTATTCTCCCAAAAAAAAACATGGATCTCGCGTCGCGTGCTCAACGCGCCTAAAGAAGTTTTCACTTTAAAAAAATGAAAAATAATTGGTATAAAAATTGTACCATTGAAACTAAAATAAACAAAAGAAAGACTCAACCAGATTCATAGCCAAGTTTAAAACAATAAACGGAGTCTGACATAACATTTTGTCACGACAAATAATATTATTTCATCCAAGCCGGGTTGTTCCAGTTTCGCAGACTTCCATTGTTCCAATTATCCAAAACAATTAAACTTTATTCGAATGAAGACTGTCGAGTGTTGATTGTTGGTTGGTGACGTCATCTGCGACAACTCGGCGAATTATTGTTATTAATTAGGGAGCCCTTGGATTAATTAAGTAGCGCCAATCACGTCGTCATCCGCTCCTTACTGACGCCCGTCTTGCTGAACGTCTTGACTATAGACTTATTGAACGGTAGACTGAATTTGAATTTCGAATTGGAAGGTTTGGTATTGGTATTTCTAATTTTCGAACTCGAATATTGTTTATTTGTTTTCCATTGTATATTTTGTTTTACCGAATTTACTTTTTTTAAATCGATGATTACGTCTTTATTGCTGTTTTTAAAATGACACTTGGCATTCGTTTTGTTAAAAACACTGATATAACTGCATCTAGTTCGACTTGAAGCCAACGAAAAAAAGGTAGTAAACGGCTAGAGGACTGATGCAAGTAGGATGACTGCCAAGCTGCGCGATTAAACAAATAAAACCAAATCTCGAAAATCCAACAACTTGAGAAATAAACATCGTCCCATTCAAATGACGTCTTACCGGAATAAATCATCCCAACACCTCAAAACCAGTGCAAACATACAACAATGTAAGAAACCCGCGTCATTTCTACTTATACTCAAGTCTACGTCGTCACTCCCTCGATAACTGAGTAGGATAATTTTAATCGTGCGCGAATTGCCGAGCGTAATGTTCCCACCACGTGGCGCGCACTTCTGAACTACACTCATACCACGACTCCCAACGAATCTTCAACTCATCGGTAATTATAATATAAACTTTATTAAATATTACGAAATATATTCTCAGTGTTTATGGTCTAACTTGGACAGTTAAGTTAAAAACTGGGGGAAGATCTTCGAAGGAAAATTTAATTAGAAGGAATTTAAGATTGTGATTATTAGGCTTTAATTTATTTAGTAAGTACACGTAAGATGTGACTGGTTTTATTAAATTCACTGTAAATGCATAGGATATAATGCAGCTAATGCATATAGAAATTGTTTCATATTCGAATAATCAGATTAATTTGATCACTTATTAGAAATACCTAGTACAAAAACCAAACATCGCAACACGTGGAAGGAATTGACATTTAAATGATAACATAAAAATGCAAAACTTTTACGGAAAATACACAACAATATACCCAAAAAATCTTACATAATTAAAGCATTTCTGTCTGCCTTCGAGTCGAGTGAATCCAACCAACCAGTCACACACTCCTAATGCCATAACGCAAACCACAGAACACCTCCCATTCGTAAATAAAATCACAACATTTACTTCCCCTACACATAGGCCGACCCATTAATTCACAAGAAGAACGGAAATTCTTTAATTCCTTGTGCAATTAACATCCGACGCGGACCTGGGCCGGAGCGACGCCAAGTGTCATCGTAAGTTTCAAAACGCGTCATTAAGGGCATCTGCAGCGCGCTAAATAACGAAAAAAGGCACCGAACAGGGGTAGAGGTGGTGGGGTAGATGAGAGATTTTATTTAACAAAGTCTATATTAACCCGATGTAATTAGAGAACGTTAACGAGCGACTCGTAATGACTGGCGGGTACCTATTCTGGAGTCAGTCTTTCTGTGAGTGGTATGGTGTTGTGCGTTACTATTAATCGGGTTAGTGTAGTAGTGGGCGGTGAAAGAAAACATCGTGAGGAGCCTGGACTTAGAGTTACTAGAGCTTGGTGATCAATGAGCGAGCACGAGGCCTTTTCTTTATGCGGCCTTTCCCCTGCAGTGAGACAATAATAGGCTAGTTGTGTAGTAGTAGGGTGCCATTGATTGTGATTTTTGTGTGGTTTACTAAATCATCGTTTTCCAAGTAGAGTTGTTACTAAGTAGCACCGATAAGAATTTAATCAATCTAAATACTAAGACACCATATTAAATTCTGATTAGAAAAACAGTAAAATCAAGTTTCAATCTCATAGAAACAACACACTTACTATGATTTTCCGTAATATTTATTAATAAATACACCTCATCATTAATAAAACAACTAATCATTTTATCATAATCACACATTCATTTCCCTTAAACGTGTCCAATATTATGTCACAGGGAAACGTTACGACCGTTCGAAACCTTACAAAATCGACTTAGAGAATAGGTGCCCTCGACTCGCGTTGACACATTACCAGAGAGTGATGCGAATTCAAAGCTGCGACTTTTGAATATAATAATCGTTAGGTCGGCGGGCGGGGGGCGGGGTGTTATACGGCTATTTATTGTTTAATTAACCCCCGCCTCGTCCAGCCGTTAAGCCACCATTACAGCACAGCCCGCAATTGTTTATGTAATCTCGAAGCGGCTAAATTGGAGAAGTTGAAAAAAATCTCTCTCTGTGATATAAGAGATGTTGTTTATTATTTGTTGTTAGTGACCCCCATTTCTTTGGGCGAGTTTTCATTGTTATTGCGAGTTTAAACCCACACAGTAAAAGTACATTTTTGTAAAACAAAGGACTCTGTCGGTGGTTAAAAATTTGTAGGGAATTCTCTTTATTATTCATTCATGATCAAGTTAACGAAACTAGGTACTTTTTTCTATTCAGTCATTTAAATACCCTGACTGCTCTGAGGATAAGAGAAAACCTCCGTTTTCCTTTTATCGACTTACGGAGTCATTATGTAACCTTACCTGTATCAAAACTAACAACAGGTATTTACATGGCAGTTATGAGTGGAAATGCCGAGAGGGGATGCCCTAGGAGGAGATAATATAGTGACATAATTGGTGATGTTCTTTAGATACGTCAGGTGCGTAGTACTCGCAACCGCCACCAGCCATCGTGACCAGCCGGTTTATTCTGTGAAAATCTCACCGTGAACAACTGAACACTAAGGTGAAGTGAGCTGTCATTCCACCGAATGCTTGGGATTAATACTTTTGAGAGCTCACTGCACCTAAGTTTTTACCGTGACATTTTTACAGAATTGATCGGCTCATGTATGAACGTAAACGAAGCAAAAGGAATATGTAAGAAGCTTAGTAGCGTTCTATAGTTTCTGCCTACCCCCATGGGAAGAAGGCGTGGGTGTATGTATGCAAGATTTATTTGTATATTTATTTGTATATTTCATATGTTACGTGAACTGATTGTGTTCTGTATACGAATAAAAAAATCTTTAAACTGATACCAATGCCAATTTCGTGTAGGTAATTAGACTTTCGCTTTTAAAGATCAGCCCAATACACAGTCACAGTCAGCCCCGGTGGTACCGGGGCTGACTGTGATGGGTGTATGGGTGTATACCTAGCTGACCGCATAGTCCTTCCACTAGAACATGAGGTATTTCTCATATTTATATTGCGGACGCGACAAGAAGACAACTCGCCAAACAACAAAATCTTACATATAATTAAAGAAAAGCTACGCACAATTCGCACTTAATAAACCTCAATGTGAAAAGTCATTATTAAAACGGTGATTTTAACTGTTCATTATCGCATAGTGAGGCATTATTTCATGTCCCATAGCCATCTCCTTTCTACTTACTATTTACATATTGCGTCACTCGTTATTATAATGTGACCTATGACATAAGCACTCGTGTAAGTAAATGTTTCTTGAAGAAACCTTTGAAGCTTCTAGAATATTCCAATACACTTGTTAGATTCTGGTAGGTCTTATTAAGTCTAACTTGAAATGTATGAGATAATCTTTAATTATTTGTTTTTTGATCTCCAAAATCTTGAATCAAAGAAAATTGAGGGAAACCTTTTACTGTTCGTTAATAAAAAAGATCACTGACCCGCTAGACCCTGTTAGAGTGAATGAGATAAGCCTAATCCAGCTTATTTTTAATATTTTTTAATATGGCGTGTAAAAGTGATTCCAATATCCTATTTACAGAATAAACAATTTCATTTCATTTCATTTCATAATCATATTACTTCGAATCCTTATAAGTCATTCTTCCTTCACTGAAATTTGCAATTGAGAATTCACAGTCCCTCGTTATTAGATTGGTGGTATTGTGGCGGTATCTACATCGCCACATGCGAACTACGCATCAAAGACCTGACGTCACACAAAAATCCTGACGTCACATAAATCCTGCATCGCGCAATTAGAGTTTACCGTGCAATGGACATATATACAAGAACCCGACATCAATCGTTTGGCAGTTGCCCGCCAGACACAACACCCGTCTGGTCGGAGGATCCTCCCTTTTCTATGGTAGATGAGTGAACATTACACCCTGTTCCTCATACCCCTAAAGTATCATTAGTACAAATTGTTAAGGATAGCGTGTCTACAGGCCTACTCAATTAGATACGGAACTTCAAATGGACTGGATTTCCATCAAATATTTGTAGTAGGTAACAAATCTGCTAGTATTGGCCGTTGATAGAAAGTAGTAACTATCAATTGGCAAGAATGGTCTTAGTTGCTAATATCTTCATCAACATTAGGCTTTTAATCTTATCTTGTCATGTGTTTTAGACAGTATCCTTATTACCACAAAACCGTGTTTATCAGTTGTTGCCTAAACACCTTTTAAACACGACATTCTGTATGGAGTTTGACATAAAACTGTCTTACACGAGACACGCGTTGAACAACTGTCTAAGTTTTTGTGGTAAGACCCTATCTATCTATCAGCGAAATGTAACTCTGTACAGGAAAACCTCTGCCAGGGTTGCGGGAAAGTCCGAAAGGGATACCGGGACCTTGGCAACAGGCAACTGAAGGAACACGGGTGGGTTTTAATCAGTAAAAGTCTGACGAAGACGCGGAAGAAGTCATTTGATAAATTCCCAAACTCTAAAAAAAATAAAAGACTGAAAACCTATAATATTTTACTTCTGATTTAGATGCAAAAGAAAAACTCGTATGAAAGTATTGGAAAAGTACGATTTTCCTATTTTCCAAGCCCCATTTATTTATTGTTGTATTTTTCATATTATTATTGCTATTGTCACCGATCAAAACATGACCAACCTAGCCTATTACCTACTATAAATCATATCTCTCCGGAAAACTAGAATTATGATATTGTTATGTCCCTCTATCAATAACTGCAGAAATTGATGTTATACCGTAACTGATCCTTTTGACTCCTAACCTCCTAGTAGATCACCAGTTTATGTGGACCTACCCTCCCTCCCAAAACACGTATAAACCCACCATTTTTAGGAGCGATGATGAAACATGAGAGGTCAGAGAAAGTTGGTTAGTGTAGGGCTGCAGTAAATGACATGCGCCATCTGGTGGACGTTATAAAAACTACCCTCTTGTAGCCAATACTCGTGTTACGTGATAGTTTCTTGTAAGGGGTGCGAACTGCGAACTCATATCATAGGGTTTGTCGTAGTTACGAACATAAATTTCATAGAACATTTCTCAGAAGGAAATCTGCTGATGTGAAGTGTTATGTAAGTTTTCGACATGAAAGTGATAAGTACTTGTTAGTCGGGTTTCTCAGAAAACCTGCGATGGTCGGCCTTTGAGTCGTGTTTCTTATTCCGGGAAGTTTTATGGCACTGACGGTGAATATTAATTTTATTCAAACTGCCTTTGTAGAAATGTTTGTTTAATGTCTGTGAAGCTATGTGAGAGGTTTCATTACTTCATTTGATTTTATTTTTTTCATAATTACATTGTCATAAAAAGCTTGTGTCGACTTTTTTGAACGAATGCCATTTTGAAAATAAAGCAAGCGAAGAACAAAACTTACGTACAGTTTTAAATTGATAATAATTAATACCTCTGAACTTGTCATTTGAAGGATTCCCGTACAAATTAAGTACCTACGTAGTGCTAGAACTTAAAACTACTAGGACCAATAGGTACCTACGCTTCTGTAAAAACGAAATTAAACAATGGAGATTATTCACCGTCCATACATTTTTGAGCTAAATAAAGAAAGTGCCGAACAAAAAAAAAAGCTATATTTCGAAAGATTACGTTCATCTTTTCATTTTTTATTACTAATATTAATTATTATAACTAAAACATACTGAAAACAGTATTTTTCAAGATAGTATAACAACGCAGGGAATTGCCCTACAGATTTGGTCTAAATTGAAGAGAATAACAATCATGTTCTAACGGAATAGATAATTTTTTTTTTTGTTTGGCTTTTATTATTTAGCCCAAAATGAATGATCTTCTTTGTCAATCAGGTAAATAAATAAATCAAATACACCCGAACAATTATAAGTCAAATAACAACAACCAAAGCAACACAAATAAAATAATTAAAAGTCAATATTACTTAATATCCATAGCGTGAAGCGTGATACTTATCTTCAAGTCAATTAAGGACTTAAGAATTTCATATAAAACCCTGTCTTATTCCCCTTAGCGGTCATTATCGCAATATTCGATCTGACTGCGCGGTCAAAATTACCCCCCTTTTATGGATATCTCACCCCCCGGGGGACACTTGACCCCTCAATCTGGATACATCATCTACCCCTAAAATGAACTAATGGCGCAACACATTAATTATGATGACTGGAAATGACATAAAATTGGTTATGATGTGGTGTTGTGCAGGGAGTTGTGAACAAGTTCGGTTGTTCGGTTCTTGGTTATTTTCAAACTAACATCTGGAATGGACAAAATCAAACTGGTTGCTAATTTAGTTGTATAATTTATCACTTGTATGTCATAGATTTTTACACTCTGTGATTACTTAAACTCACACGCTGACTTGTTAGTATTACTTGTAAAAATGTTAGAAATATTGTGATATCGTTTAGTTTTACAATGTTTGTAAATATGTGAGCAACATGTGTGAGCATCAATTAATTTATTTGTCATTGCTCCATTTTTAATTATTTTTACCTATTGTGTGTTTTTATTTACTGTGGTAGGTACAGTAATCTTAGTCTAGGTGCATCGTCTTCACATATAATATGTAATTGATGTATACAAAATATTCTAAAACATTTTTAAAAGCAAGAAAATCCACCGTTACGGTGGATTTTCTTGCCCATTCTTCTCCATACGAAAACTACATTTTGGAAGGGGCAACTAGAATCAGTCGTCCTATTTCTTTGTTTTTGACGTTCAAAAGTGCCTATTTGAAATAAATTCTTTGACTTTAATGTATAACAAACCTACTTAGGTTATTAAAGAATGTATATTTAAAAGAAATGTTTTTCATGAAGCTGTAGATGTGATCTAGTACCTGCATTATTTTTAGTATTTTCAGAAGATATGAGTTTAAATAAGTAAATACTCGGGTTTCTCTGTCAGTTATTGAAGAAAGATTGCTTATCATAGATAAAGTTCTTATAATATTATGAATTAAACAGAGATTAATGTGTGACGTATAGATACAGTACCTCTTATATAAACCACGCTTTGTTTTATGTAGCGTCACTCGCTTGCCGCTTCTAGTAACAACAGTAGATCTAAGACAGTTTATATAATCACAATTCACAGTCCACTATTGGCGTTAAGTGGATATTCCAATAAAACATAGTCATCGTACTGTGAGATTTATTTACTGATAAACTAATCTTATCTACTAAATATTAAGTGTAGTCATATTCTATACAATAACTTAGGTACTTACTTATCTACACTAGTATTATAAAGAGAAAAGATTTTCATTTTTGTTTGTAATAAATAAACTCAAAAACTACTGGTGCGATTTAAAAAATCCTTTCAGCAGTAGAATGGGTAGGTAGGTATATTATCACTGAGTAACATCCTAACTAACATATAAATGTGAAAGTGAGTTTGTTCGTTTATTTGTTTGTTACGCTTTCACGCTAAAACGGCTGAACGGATTGGGATGGAATTTGGCACAGGGGTAGACCTTGACCTGGAGAAGGACATAGACTTTTACTTTTTATCGACATACCACGCGGTAAAAGACGCGGGCGGAAGCTATTATGCTATAATTTTAAAAGATATCACGCGGGCGAAGCCGCTGATGGCTAAGCTAGTATTGTATAATTTTATTACTTTCATCGTGGGTGGATAGTGTGTGTATATATTTATTCATTCATGATTTCAAACTAGTAGGAACCTACCTACCTAGTTCATTCAAGATTCAATCAATACGTAAATAAATAATAAAATACAGTAAATTCTGATTTAATTGAATGTTAGCAATTTGAAAATAGGTCAAAACTCACCTATATTAATTCCGAAAAAGCAGTTTTTTTTGTTCAATTCTTGTGCCTAACTAATGTTAACCCATATCTATACGAACTAATTAGTGAAATATATTGTACTTGACCATGTAAAGTTAACATTCAACTCAATACACGTTACGTTAATCTTAACACTTTATCTACCAACCATGGTCAGCACTAATTAGTCCATTTTTCACCAAAAAGCCTACCGGTCCATGATAATTCTTATAGTTTTTTAAACCATAAACACGGTTACAAAAATGTCACCCGGCGGGGTCAACAACCTACATTTTTGTTATGGAAATTATGAAAATGAGCTGACGTTGAGTCACGACGCGCGTGAGTCCAATATGTCTGTCTAAGAACGCAACCCCTTAACTTATTTAATATTATCTTTAAGAAAAAAATACATTTATTACGTTACTGTTACCTTTGCTGTTATTTTTCTCTCTTATACCTACTTATCCCTCATAATGCATAGGAATAATCTTATTCTAGGAATAGGAATAATCATTAATAGGAATAATAAGATTATTCATAGGAATAACCTACCTATGAATAATAATAATAACTTCATTCAAGTGCTTTACGACTTATTTCATGAGTCGCTTAATTTGCTGTCGTCCATTCATTTAAATCACTCAGTTTTTGTGTAACATCATTTCAAAGTTACTCACTCCTGAATCCTGATTACCCTTCCTAAAGTCTGTTTTTCAATCTCGTAGACAAATTTGACAGGTGCAAATGTCAAAGTCCAAATTGAAAAAACAAACAACAATCACTTCAAATGTCAAATTAGTCTACGAGATTAAAAAACAGACTTTAGATAATTATGTTCGTCTTTTGTACCAAAAACATAAACGAATCGCCAGGATATCAATATGTCCGCTACATAAACCATCCTCGCATGTAGCCCAATTCTTTGGTCAATTTATTTTATTCTTCCAACACTTTCCCTCAAAACCTTCACTTCAGACAACCTAAAACCACAAAAACAAAAGAATTCAGAAACTTTTGAGCTCGCATGACACTTCAGGTGGAATGCCAGGAATGGCTCACAAGGATATCCGCCAGTATTAGTGGCCACTTATTCATAGCCACACTCATTATCATGGCTAGGATATGAGTGCCACAAACGGTGAATATATTATCGTGAATAGCCGCATATGACTGCTATTTGTCAGTGAAATTACTGGAAGATAACAAGTTGAGGTGAAATTAAAATTTAAATTGAACTTAGTTGGGTTTTCATTCATTATTTTCGCACAATATTGTCCTTGTTCTTGTACGTGTTAATGTGTAGCCTTTATTGGAGATGTAAATAATACATAAACAATCCATTTCTCAAGATTAGAGAGTAATTTAAGGATAGGCCCTTGCGCTATTCATTGGGAGGATCCTGAAAACAATTTGACATTTCTATACGTCGATATTTATCTTAATATCGATCAATAGTTTTAAATAAATAATCTTCATGTTCTCTAAGAATTTCTGAGTTGTGTGTTGTGAAACTATCGGTGGGGCCTTTTGCATCTTAGTTGAAAAAAGAAATAGAAAATCGTTTATTATCCAGGTAATACAGTATGCAGGTTTGCAGGTTACAGTATTACCTATAGCTAGGTTACACAAATTGTTTACCAGTAGCCCCAAACTAGACAAAGTCTGTATCTTGGGGCTCGGGGTAAAAAACCTCGGGGTAAAGTTACTGATTAGTTTTTCGTTGACTTGAAAGTATTTAATAAATACCTACTTACATAACTTTTTACATTTACTTCCTTGAAACACAAAAGAAAACAACGATAACCAAGCCTTCAAATGAGCTGCATAATAAAATGTAAACTATTTTAAACATCATTACAAACTCATACTGTAGCTAAGCCACACCCAATTAAAAACCGTAATGAACAATAAGCGATGGGTGGTACGCGGCCACGCGGCCTACAAAGCCCACTTATATGCGGCCTGTAAAAAAGTACATACCATGTAATCTGGACCTATAAAGCGCCTGATAACTCCTCCGATAGTGAAGCAATTTCTGAACGACACAATAATGACACCTATTACGGGTCTGGTCTACATCCTGTCGCATAATGGCAGCGTGGAGGTAGGCGGGGCTCAATGGACAACCTACTTTTCAGTGGACGGCTACGTGGTTGTCGAAATGGGTTGTCGTTTTAATTTGTCGGAAGAAATTGATATTGTCATCTTGCTTGACATGTTTTTGGGTTGGAAACCTTTGCCAAAATCATCGAATAAAACAATTTTAACTTACCTATTTTATTTCCACAACTTCACACATGGGAAAACACATTCCCGAAGCAGAATAGAGTAGTTTCAAGTTTGTAGGCTTTGGAACTACACACATCTAAAGGAAAGCATTCATAATTGCTTCATATTACCATGTACATAATTAACAGGTTGGTATTTAAAGGACAAACTATAAAAGTGTCGAGTTCAAGAACTAAACATAAAGTTATGATTCCTTATAACTGCCCATCTATAATGGACCTTGTTAATTCATTCACGCGATATCTCCATAAGCACGAACTAACTTTTCGAATCGGCAACATTTTTGTGTAAAACGACCGGCGAGTGCCCGAGCTATCAAAATATTTTAATCATCCACTTTATATTGCGTCCAATTATAATTAATCTCTCACGAAAGAGTGGGTCTGATTGGTCAGGTGTAAGTCTAGACGCTAATCTCAGGTGAGATCTAATTCTAAATAACTCCATAATTAGAACGGGGACAATAAAACCGGGATCCGTGTGTTGTCGTGTGAGCGAAGGCGTTTGGGCGTCGTCGTCGCGTGACGGGCGCGCTGTCGTGTCGCCGTCGTCCGACAATAAAATTATAAGTCCACCGCAGTGACAATCCAGTGATTTACGCCCGCACACACGCGAATATTCTAATATGAAAAGAGCTTTACTGCGACGTAGAAAAAACTCGGGAGGCGGACAGGTTAATGAAGAAAATGTGTTCGTTGGTAGATACGCGCCGGAGTCCGCGACATGCGTGACCAGCTCCGCCGCTTATTAATGACTTCGCCTAGGTTTTTATGGCTTGACTTTAGATTTGATTATGACTATACGAGCGAGCAGCATTGCAGCATATAAAAAAAACTGTAACTACTTGAGATCTAAAAAGCTTCGATGCTTTCTGATTTCATTCCCAAACTAATGTTGAATCGTCACATGGCGATATCAAAATATGTATTTAATACGTACGTATTCGATGTTTTTGTCAACCATCTCTAGGAAGAAGAATAATTGAGTAACTCGATGCAAAAGTCAATTTATAGCAACATTTTGTTAATGTGTGAGCCATTAACAAAATGTTCCTATAAATTGACTTAAATCTGTATTTCATTCTTGGATACAAAACCTTGGTTCAAACTTTCAAATTCGACCTAAGTCTCTCTTGATTAAGACAAATATCTATGTAAATAATAGTAACAGAATCTCGAGCTTCCGAAAGGTCTGAATGTTAGTTCCCATTACTCAGTAAAGTCTCTTTTCTTTTAAATTAACCCATAACACAATCCCTTACCAATTCTGACAGCAAAGCCCCATTGCTTCCCAATAAAAGCAAGTGTATCAGTTAGATTACAGTAATCCGTTCCGTACGATAGGGGCGAGTGGAACGGACTTCCTTATCCGATACGGTGGTAAGTGGATCACGGCCTTCCTGTGGCAGACATGCGAACTTTGGCAAGTGAATATCTAGTCGGTAGATACTTGTTTTGGTGTTATTGGAGGATATTTCGTTAAATAGAAAGATTAATAGAGTTGTGGATATTTTAGTCTAAGTAAAACCTCGGATGAAAGAATAAACAATTTCATAAAGTTGTCTGCCATCCTGTTGTCTATCTGTTATTTTTTATTTTTTTGGTTATTTAGATGAACTAGAATATAAATTAAACATTAAAATGACTATAGACCATATATACATAACACAACCAACTATTAACATGAGGTACTAAATTAAATGACTAATTAAAATTAACTTTACAAATAAACAATTAATTAAAAATTCCTCCGCATCGCTGTCGGCTGGTAATGTACCCAAGAGACTGGCGGCATTGCCACGTTGTATGCCATCACTATTTTAATTAATTTAAAAACTATTCTAATCACAACACTTGTAACAAGAACATCTAGTACTTCTATCAACTAGATCTACTGTGTCTGTGAACCAATCAAACCAACGAACATAACACAGAAAACCATTCTTACGTCTGAAGAAATCTTTATAAACGAAACTCATCATCAAAAATAAGCTGATACAACTATCTTTTAGTAGGTACTAAAGTCATTAGTATAATCAGATTATCACTTAACAAATACACTTTGACTCAAACATATCATAATGATATGATAACTTAACTCATCAATCAATCTACGTAGGTAAGTAAGGTATTTTAAATGATTTTAAAATTACGACGCAAAATGATAAAATCAAACGCAACTGACACGATAAACGACGCATTTTAAAAAGCATTTTTTGTATCAAAACTTCAGCATGTTTCTTTGAAAAAATATCTAGCACTTGTAAAAGAATCAAGTACATTTCAAGCAAAGCTGTCAGTAAAAGCTATTATCGAAAAAAAGCACTCGTAGTACTCCATAAACAAGCAGTCATTTCCACTCGGCAACGTTGAAATCCAACGAATTCTCTCACGAAAGCTAAGGTACGGCACACACTGATAAACACGGCTTTACTTCGCATTGTCAACTTGTACGTAATAATGTACCGAGGTTTATTAAGTCGAGGGATGTAAAAAAGTGGTTGAAGAAACTTGAGGATATTATCGCTTAATCTAGCACTCAGCCCTGCTGGTTATTTTTATAATAATGAGGTAATGACTATGGCTTTAAGATGCTTTATAAAACACGTGATGAAACCATAAATGTTTGTATTTTTTGTTGGAATTTCCTTGGCACAAAAAAAACCTCCTTCTGTATTTTCTTTTTTTTTTAATTCTTTTTGTCTTCTGTACTGTATTTTCAAGAAAAAGTTAAAGTTTACTACAATGGTCAGTTAGTTTCCGTAGAATGTTTAATGTAGAGTTTGTGTAACCTTCATAAATGTTACTAACAAGCTTTTTATGAAATAAATTTTCAAACAAGTATTATTTTGTGAACTTAGTTTAAGATGTATGTATATATATTCCACATGTATTACTATTACTACTATGTGCATAAAAGTGGCCGAATTGAGAATCATGTCGTTCAAAAATCTTGTCAGTCAAAAATACTTCCGACCTCCAAAAACCTCTGAAAAATCTTAAAAATACAAAAAACTCAATACTAATTTGTGAACCTAAATTAACCCAAATTGTTATTTCAAGAAGGGGCCAGCCCTCTATGTAAATAGTTCATATCAAGATGGCTACTTTCTTTGTTTGTACGCTGATGTGTGCAAATTGAAAGTTAATTACCGCCTCCCCGACTCGCCCGTGACTACTTTATAGTTGCACTAAACACTAGAAAAAAGTAAGATATAGTTTATGGTAACGAGGGTGGTAATTTGTCTGTCTTTTATTTTTGTTTATATGTGAAATAATAGTGTTCTTCTATACATATTATAAATTAAAGTCGCTTTTCGTGGTTGTCTCTATGTCCGCGCTGTTCTTCTAAACCACGCAACAGATTTTGATGACGTTTTCACCATCGTTTAGAGAATTTATTAAAGTTACATAGAACTAAGAAATCTCGATGTTTTGTCAAGTCAAAGTAACTAAAACTGCGTGAAGAAATTAGTGGGATTTGATTATTTGTATCATTGTGCTTGGAGCTCGTGGCTAAGTAATAACAGCCGCACGGGTCGATCAATCGGGTTAAGCTACGCTTGCCGGGGTTGGTCCGTGGATGGGTGACCATCTTTACATACCGAGACTCCTCCGTGCCTCGGAAAGCGCGTTAAGGCCGTTGGTCCCGGCTGTCATTTGTAGATCTTTGAAGTCGTTACGGGTCGTCAGAAGCCCGAAAGTCTGACAACCAGTCTTCCCAAGGGGTATCGTATTACCCAGTTTCTGGGTTGTAGAGGTCAGATAGGCAGTCGCTCCATTTAAATGCTGGTATTTCAGCTGCATCCGGTTAGACTGGAAGCCGACCCCAACATAGTTGGGAAAAAGCTAGGCAAATAATGAAATGATGTGCTTGTATATACATATTATAAATTAAAGTCTCTTTTCGTGTCTGTCTGTATGACTACGTTGTTCTTCTAAACTATGAAACAGATATTGATGCGGTTTTCACTAGCATTTATTTCAGAAGGCTTATGTTTATACTATAGCTGACATATTATAATAAAAAATTCTCGATGTTCTGTCAAGTTGTAAAAACCGTGTGAAGCAGGGGCTGGTAGCTAGTCTACAGACACTAATATTATATTATAATAAAGAGAACAGATTTGTATTTTTGCTTTTACATGAATAAACTGAACCGATTTTAAAAATAATTTCTAAGTTTTTTAATGCTATATTATCACCGAGTAACATAGGCTATAATTTATAAAGATATCACGCGGGCGAAGCCGCTGACGGAAGCTACATTTTATAGATATTTTTGAAATAATCATCATATCAGTGCCCTTCATGACTTATGACAAGAAGATGGTGCGGTTTTCTACGACGGGAACCACACAATCATACTTTGCCCCACTAGTCTTCTCTCGTTCACGAACATCATGATATTAGTTAAAGTCGTGTCATAAAAAGATTAACCAGTCAAGTAGCAAGGCTACAAGTGAGCTTGACTGCCACATACAACACATGCCTACTTACAAACCCACAACCAACAAAGTAACACATAAAAATAAACACAAGAACGCAAGATTACTGCAAATAAAGAGAAATTAAACCATCCGTTTTTATTGTTAAACAGGCATAATTTCCCGACATAATACTCTACATGATTGCAACTAAATCTACATACGTTTTATATAAGGTTTCACTCACACATGCAGGTTTGAAGGTAAGGTATTTAATTATTTTTATTCACTCTAACACGGTACGTATACAAGGTCGGCGGCGTTGACAAATACGACTTAAATGTCGCGGTCGTGATCATATTTGTTATGGACTTGATGATAAATACTTATACAGTTAAATAGACCCATCACATAGCCGTCAACTACGCATTCTGTACATCAAATTAAGTAACATTGACATAAAAATGATGACACAAAAATAATTCCTGGGAAACGACTTTTATTTCTGGTGTGAAAAATCGCTGCTTACGGTAGTGCGCAACGTAACGCACGCATAACATTGTGTTTATGGGTTTGTATTTAAAATTAAATAACATTTAAAACTTGCTTTCTTTAAAAAACGTCTGAAAAAGTTATCAAATATCTCCGTAACTAAAAGGTTCCAAGGTCCGTACCTGACCATTCCAGAACATAAAACTGATCACAATGACGGGAATAACAAGTGACTCTCGACTTCGTTATGTCTTTTTACACCCCTTATAAATCAATAAGTATGAGTTTTGAAGCAAGATTTTATTTGCTAGATAATACCCATCAGGCTGGGATGAGTAAAAGATTCTGCATGTTTGGTAATCCTTACCTAATATAGAGACCCCGTTACCAAATACGCTGACTTATTTAACCTCTCGCTGCAGCATAAGCTATGCTCGTATATGGTACCCGAGTGGACACAAGAGAAGATAGCCAGCTGGTTCAGGTCAGGTTTTTTTTGTTAGTTAATTGATCGACCAACTGAACAGACAGCTGTGCTTCTGGGTAGTTTGTTGCGCCACTTCTTCTTCCCAGCTAAAGCACTAGGAAGTGGTCACGCCCACCCTGTCTTATGTAATTTTGACGTTCGAAAAGTGCTAATTCTCAGACTAGTTTGAATAAATGACTTTCGATTGATTGATTGAGAAGAAAAAACCTTCCGGCGCATTATTGAAAATTAGATACTTTATTTCATTAAGGACTTAAATATCAGAGCAGTTACAATAAGGTGTCTCTAAAAGGGTAAAAATTTACCCTTATTTATAATTATTAAGTATACTCTTATTAAGTATCATTTTGAAGCCCTTTCAATTCTCCAGGATCATTGTTTTTTATTTTTTTATTTTTCTTTTCGGTTTTGTGAATCCCAAAAGAAGCGGTAAAAAATGGGCGTTTTATTTTTTAATAAAAATATTAGATAAACTTTTTTTGCAGTACTATAGCCTTTTCAGTAACGCGTCTTTTGATACCATTTTCATTTCTCCATCTTACGTACTTTTCTAGAAAACGGGTACCTACTCTACTGAAGCGATCGAAAAGCATTTTTAATACTAAAAGACTTTCAAGAAACAATGATTGCTTTGCTATCTATCCCTTTTAGAAACAATGCCTTTTGGAAAAAGAATTAGGTTTAGCATTTGACAAAGAAACATAATATCTAATTGTTACGCAGGACGACTCTGCCTGGAACTCCGCTACTGAATTATAGTTTTTATCGGTGAATATAATTATGCAAACTAGAACCTTACTGCTTACAATGTCTCTCACATAAAGATGGCCTTCAGATCCAACAATCTGATATTTAATTCGTTTCATTTACGCACACATTACCACAAGGTCGCCCCACGATGACAAATGTACGCCATTAAACTATACAAACGATTAACTAACATGTCGTGATCATATTTATTGTGGCCCGATTTCTTTGATACAAATCGGCAGCAATGGCCACGCTTGAAGATCGGCCACTCATAAGTCACAAGTCACGAAGTAAGATTACGACTAATTGACGTGACTTCGCCCTACGCAGCCTTAATAAGCATTTATAACGATATAACCTCTTATTATCAAAAATACTTAACCTATTTATAATGTGGAGCTACTCCATTAGAATGTTAACGGCAGCAGTTAAAGCGCTTTTTGTATTAGCCAGCCACATTTTCAAGCAGCTTGAAATTTGTTGGTGACATGTCTATTACCGTTATATCAGTTTCGATAGTGTTTTGCTGAATGGAACAACAGTACTGTGTTGTTTGTAACCAAACTTTTTATGTATGACCAAAAATGATTTGTTTGTAACTTATCAGAACATTTATTGAGTTGCCATGACCATGCCAAAATTACTTGGTTGAGAAAAATGGTGGCTTGGTGGCTCGGAGCTCAAATCTTTCCTAAGCTAAAAATATTAATTTCTGAAACATGCTTGGAAATTCGAGCATTATTTTAATAACTTTCTTCGAGATAAATCGAAAATGCTACATGGTCAAATACTGCCAGCAATGTTATGAAAATCCATATCTGTCGTGTTTAGCGGCCGGATATATTACTATAAAAACTCATATCTGTCGTGTTATTTTAAAAATAGAACGAACTTTTTACTTCGACACATGGCAACCAAGGAGGTAACTTATCAAAGATTTTATTACCCGGACTGCCAAGGAAGGGTTATTCAATTTGGCTTAGAGCTCTTGTTGTTAAAGAGAAACAAATGAACATATTGCATGGAAAATTGTCGTTGTTCGTCATTGATTCTGGAATTTATAATTAGTTTACTTAGCTTGAATTTCCGCGCATTATTTGAGAAAAGTACGATAATACAAGCCGGCCGCTATTAGCCATTGATGGACCCACGTTTGTATTTTCACGAGCGTCCATCAATGCCCATGTTGCAGGTCGCGACAGTAATATACTATAAAACTGACAAAACCAGCCAGTATGAAACTTATTTTAAGGAGGATTTATTGGATGCCCATTTTGCGACACTATTCTTTTTCTTAATTCAAATCGACGTAATAACAGCCAGCTTCTGATAGAAGACTAGGTTACACATGCCCGGTGAAAAAGATAAGAGATATCGCACAGATCGTTAGGCAGTAACACAGTAATTCAGTTTCATTAGCGATCGATCGATAGCCGGCCAATTATTCGCCTTTATCACCAATTAAATGTTTACGATGGGCCGCCATCGCTGGCTGGCGAGATTAATATGTAAATAGAAGGTATGTATAAGTGTTTGTCAGATATTCTGGTTGGTAAATGCGTAGTTGCATGTGTTTGTTGTTATTTTATTCAAGGCTTAAGCAGATGACTGATATACCTACTTCTACTCGTACCGTATTATAACTTTGCAAAAAGTTTTTTGCGTTTTTCCATTTTGCGGTAAAATAAACTCGGAATAAAATCGGAAGAATGAAGAGATAAAATGCAAGATTTTAGAAGAATTTAAGAAATGAAATGTCACTTTGTATTTGTAGTTTATAGGGATAGAAGTGGTCATACTGATCGTGCAGATATCTAAACAAAAGACAAGTTTTAGGAAAATAAACGATAAACAATAACCGCAAAGATTCATATCCTAAAATAGGTTCAATATAAACCTTTCAACAAAATACTTCAAAGTTATGTCAGAGTAAGAAAACTGCAACTGTTATTCAGAAAACGCCCTCATCCACAACATTGCTCTCACTCGTGTACTCCTGACCTATTTGTAAGACTACATGTATTAAAGCCTCTTCAGAATTGCTCTCAGTTTGCCTACAATTTAAACTGTAAGGCTATGTATTCACTATACGACGAATGAAGGCAGCTGTAGGCCTATATTTTTGTTGAATGAGAAACTGTCGGAGGCAAATACAGATTTGTGATTTCAACTTACTTGAATAGGCCAAGACCGACTTAGGATTAGAGAGCCATACAATGTTGATGTATATCAATCATCCCACTAAAATATTGATACTCTTTCAATTTAACTAAAGGTTATAGTGTATCCAACCAAAAACATTTCATGTAAAGTAGGTTGCCAAGACTCACATAACGCTTTCATTGTTAATAAGTTATCAGAGGGCCAATTCTTACTTAAAAAACGTTCACATTCAAGTCGCAATCTGTCAAACTTGTTAAAAATGTTGGTAAATTGATGCTTTTTTTGACAGATTGCGAATGTGAACTTCTTAAAAATACTTTTTACAACAAAAAAAACCGACTTCCGAAAAAAGTGAAAAATAACTTTAATTTCGGAAGCCGGTGTCTTTGCTTTTAAATTTTCGTTTTTAGCCACCGACTTCCGAAATGAAAGTTATTTTTCACTTTTTTAGTGTTTTTATTGGAAGTCGGTTTTTTTTTTGTAAAGAGTTTTTATTTTTCAGGTTTTAGTTGTGGTACCTACCCCACACAAATTCGAATACCACTACCTGCTATGTAAATAACAGTGACGGAGTCAAATAATATGTCGTTTACATAGACTAAATGGGAAAAATACGTAATTATTGAAGCTAACTCAAAAACTACGCAAGCAAAGTTAATAAAATGTATATGGAACCACCTCTGAAGCATGACCTACCAAACAAAAAAAGAACCATCAAAATCGATTCATAATTGACGGAGTAATCGAGTAACACAAAAAAAAAAAAAACATACAGACGAATTGAGAACCTCCTCCTTTTTGAAGAAGTCGGTTAAAAATAAGGGAATTGTCCCTCAGATCTAATGTAGAGCCTTGTTTTGAGCCCTTTGTTTTTAACTCGTCTTGGCGGGAGCACTGCCTTGCCCCTAGATCTGAAGTTATAACCCAACTTTGGACTACCAAAGATAGAGTGACCTGACATGACGGCTTAACTTTCTTAAACTTTGACGGATTCTTGAATCCTCGCTGTACAAGAACACCCTTTCTGATCCATTTTGGCATATAAAATAAAGAAAGAGTTATATCTTTCTTTTAGCGATATTTATATAAAATCTCGCTAGCCTTACGTCTTTCCAGGACACAAAAATTAAGCGCCAGCAACCCAGTGCAAACCCAGCTTTACCCAGCATTAGCGACCTCGTAAAAATATCATGTGTTCTCATTAGTGCTTAATGCTCGCGACACAAAAATCCAGCGCTCGGCTATGCGTGGCCAATTATAAATTTTAACCTAATTAACCTAATCTGATCGAAGTGTGGTGGAAATCTCTTGTCGTTCATCTGATTCTAATGTTGTGTGTGGAGATCTTTTAGGGGAAGTGGCCACGCTTTTTCTGGGGAGTGTGGAACCTGAGACAGAAACACCCTTGTACGATACGTATACATACAGAAAGCAGAGCTGATAGAAATCTCTATTCCTAGACAACACGTTTCGCCGAAACCTTTTTTGATAGAAAACACTGTTTGTAGATATCTCGGGCCATAGGAAGCACTGTTGACAGAGATCTCTGTTCATAGATAAAACTTCTTGCCGTTAACTTTGTTCATATGAACCACTGTTTCCAGATACCTTGGTTCACAGAAAGCGCCTTTGGACAAGAAGCTATTAGGCTATATAGGCTGGGATACTCCCACTCAACCTTCGAATACAAGAAGCAGCCGCTCTGTTTGTGGCAAAGAGTACCCCCCAAGAGTGCCAGCCCTTGCGGGCAGGGAGGTTGAGCGTGTGATGGCGTGTGCGAAAACTCCACATCCGGCAAACCAAAGTTCCCTCCACGCCCTGGCGGTGGAGGCGAGTGCTAACGTGGGCGCGGCCTTATACGAGAGCAAAGATGTTTCCCTGTTCTGTGTAAAAGCTCACGCAGGGCTGAAAGACACCGAACGCACAGACCACCTTGCGAAAGTAGCTGCAGGCTGTTGAAAGAGAAGACGGATTATGACCGCTGCCTGGATTCGTTTGTCAAATGTATTGGACCCAAGCTTAGAGTGTAATTGTACTTTAAAATAGGTTATTTTTAAGTATTTAGCATGTCGCTAGTCCATGTCCGGACACACTGTATATTAATAACTTCTTCTTTCCAAAGGCGCTTTCTGTGAACCAAGGTATCTGGAAACAGTGGTTTATATGAACAAAGTTTACGGCAAGAAGTGCTATCTATGAACAGAGATCTCTGTCAACAGTGCTTCCTATGGACCGAGATATCTACAAACAGTGTTTTCTATCAAAAAAGGTTTTGGCGAAACGTGCTGTCTAGGAATAGAGATTTCTATCAGCTCTGCTTTCTGTATGTAGTCGTATAGTACAAGCGTGTTTCTGTCTCAGGTTCCACACTCCTTGATCTCCTTAAAAGGTCTATTTGAGTGTTTTTTGAAAAAAATACCAATGGGTACATATTTTAAAACAATAAATGGTGTTTAGTAGATTCTAGGAAATGTATCATCCCTACAAAAGTGTTTTTATGATAGTAGGTACCATGATTTATGAGTATTGGCACTTTTTTCAATTATTTGTTACTTTAAAACCTTAAATAATCTACTGACTACTAAGCATAGACAAATTCTTGGAACTGACAGCAAACTTCAACAGTGGCGTTCTTTAGTACTTACCAATTCCATGCGTTCATTCTAATGGCGCCCAAAATCCTTATCTATGGTTTGAAGTATCGTATTCGTAACGCTATCCTTTATGATCAGTTACTGGTAATAACGTACAATACACAATGGCCCAGTAATAAGGGAACGTGCTCGATATTATAAACAGCATGTGTTTTGTCTTAGTGCCCAACAAATCGTTATTATGACTACCCATGGAACTGTCGAATTGAATACAATGTAGGTAGTTAAAAAGGAAGGTTTTTAAACTTGATGTACTTATTTAAAACTACAATAGACGTAGATTATATTTAGTAACCTATTCCACTTAACTGTTCCTCAAGAGTCATAAAAATCCCTGGAAGAAATCGACACTTGTTTCTCCTCTCAACGAGGCATCCTCAGGATGACGATTGACCAATCGCGAACCCGTACACGACGTAGGTTGCTAAATTTATCTACGTCTATAGTATTTTATAATGGATTTTCGCAAAGTCACGCCTGAATCAATTAACTATCTTATTTAAAACTGTCAAGTTCTTAGTATTAGACTATAAATATATTAGGTCTTTACCTATGAAATTGCCGTTCTGCAGTACTGGCCATTTCAAATCAAAATAATTTTTGTTTGGCTAAGAATTCTAATTTCAAATTAATTTTATTTTAAAAACATGGATTTTTTTTTCCAAAAGTAGTCATTTCTTTATTGATTAGTGTTACATTTTCATCGCATTTCAATCTTTTTCGTCATCATGGATACGTTAAAAATTCGAGTAATTATGGAATATGAGTACCGTCGTGGCAGCAACGCGGCACAAGCGGCACGCAACATCAACGACGTTTACGGAGCCAACACTACAAACTAACGCACCACCAGTTATTGGTTTGCTCGCTTCCGTTCTGGAAATTTCGACCTGAAAAATGAACCTCGCGGTCGTCCGAAGACTGGTCGACAATGACGAATTAAAGGCGATTGTGGAAGCTGATGATACACAATCTACGGCTGAATTAGCAGCAGCTTTCGACGTTAGCGTGAAAACAATATTGGTCCATTTGCGTCAAATTGGCAAGGTAAAAAAGCTTGACAAATGGGTGCCCCACGAACTCAATGATCGCCAGCGCGAAGTACGCGTCGAGACGTGGCTTGCACTGCTCAACAGACACACAAATGAAGGTATTTTGAACCGCATTGTTACCTGCGATGAAAAATGGATTCTGTTTGATAACCGCAAGCGCTCAGCAAGTTGGTTGGATCCTGGTTCAGCACCTAAACAATGCCCTAAACGAAAACTTACCCCTAGAAAAGTGATGGTCACTGTTTGGTGGTCTAGCGCCGGTGTGATTCATCATAGCTTCTTACCAAACGGGGTGAACATTACTGCAGATGTGTACTGTGAAGAACTGAACACAATGATGGAGAAGCTGGCGCATCTCCAACCAGCATTGGTCAATCGCTCGTCTCCGCTGCTCCTGCACGACAACGCGCGACCTCATACTGCACAGCAGACGGTCTCCAAGTTGCAAGAACTGGGGTTGGAAGCTCTCCGTCATCCGCCCTACTCACCAGACCTTGCGCCTACAGACTACTACTTTTTCCAGAATTTGGATAACTTCTTGGCGGGAAAAAAATTCAATACCCGAGAGGCAGTACAAAATGCCTTTGAAGAATTTGTTGCCTCCCGTCCAGCTGATTTCTTTAAGAAGGGCATCAATAAACTGCCACTGCGATGGCAAAGATGCATTGATTGCATGGGTGATTACTTCGATTAATACAAATAAAAAATTCATGAAAAAAATTCGTTTAAATTTTTTCATACAAAACGGCAATTTCATAGGTAAAGACCTATTATTATAAATATAATTATAAATATATATTTTATGTCACATAAGCCTACATGGGCACTTATGAAACGTCATAAGCTAGGTGCACCGCTCCAAACTAGGTGCCGGCAAGAAACTCCACGGTTACTCTTTTAAAAGATAATTGGCTGTTACAATATTTTCGAATAACAGTGTTAATAGCTATGGGAGGACAGTGTAGGCCTTTCAAAAAATTTCAGGTAGGTACTTAAAAAAAATTAAAACCTTTAAACAAGTTAAGGACGTTTGTAGTATTTTTATTCGTTTTTTGCTAAATGCCAGATTGAGAACAGGGTATTGATTTAAAAAATATGAAATAAACTTGTCGTCTAGCGGCATACTAGCCATTTGATGATATAAAAGGACTTACAACTTAAAACATTCATCGTACAAATTATAAAAAATATAGTGGTAAATCAAGTATTTTTAGCCATTAGACATTGATCTTCAAACCAGTAAAAGCATTTGACAGTCACAAATACATTGCCAACGACCGTCACCATTCACAAGAGCGAAATGTACCAAATCTAATCAGTTTTAAAAATAGATCCCCTAAGGTGACGCTACGCCACGATGTTCTATAAATAAATTGTTATCTCTTTGCTACAGCTGTCTTGCTACGGCGTAGCGGCGTAGCGGCGTAGCACATAGATAGAAGTGTTTACGGACGTCCTATATAATATTTTTGTATTGTATGTCATTTTTGTTTGATAATTTATTAACAGATTTAGTTTTAATAAGAAAATGATCTTTATCTAGAAAGAAAGAAAGAAAAATATTTTTTTAGATACACGCACAGGAAATTTTAATACAAACAGTAAAGGACTCGTGTGTGGTACTCCTTTAGCTTGGGTAAAGAAATTCAAGTACTTGGGTCATTGGGTCACTGATGATCACAAGGATAATACTGATATAGAGAGGGAACGCAGGTCGCTGGCTGTTCGATGTAATATGCTGGTTCGAAGATTTGCACGTTGTACTGACGAAGTAAAAATAACTCTTTTTAAAGCCTTTTGCCAGTCTTTTTACACGTGCAGTCTTTGGACCAGTTTTACGCAGAGGATATACAGTGATCTGCGTGTCCAGTATAATAATGCGTTCAGGATACTGTTGGGGCGGGCGTGGCGATGTAGTGCGTCCGGTATGTTTGCGGAGGCGCATACTGATGACTTTTACGCCATAATACGCAAGAGGACCGCCTCCATGAATGGCCGGCTGCGCACCGCCACCAACAGTCTCCTGAGCGTGTTTTCAGATCGGTGGGACTCCCCTCTGCTGCGCCACTGGGTGAGAATCCACACCAATTAGCGTTTTTAATTAATTTTTATTATTACTAACACTTAGTCTTTAAGTTATTTTGTATACTAACTTAATTCATTTTCATGTTAACTAACAATAGTCTTTAAGTTATCTTGTATACTAACACTATGGACGCATGTCTGAAATAAATTATTTGAATTGAATTGAATTGAAAAGGAGCATTTAAAACTAACAAAATTAACATATTATATAAGAAAAAGAAAAAAAAAATACGGCCTGTGCGAGGCGAAAAAGGCCCCAATCTGAGTACAATGCTGCGATATGAAACATAAAAAAAAATTATTTACCATTTACACATTAGTGTTTAAGTAGACTTCTACAAACTATAATCAACATTATATCATCATCATCTGGCTTCCATGCAGTCTAACTGAACGCAGCTGAATACCAGAATTTTACATGGACCAACTGCCTATCTGACCTTAAAAACCCAATAACCTCTTGGTAAGACTGGTTTTCAACATTTTAACATTAAGTATAAACCTAATATGTTTTCAATACATTTCAGATTTTTGTGTGAGTGTTCAAAAACTAACAGAATATAATATAGATACAGTCAAAATAATTTTCTATTTTCGCTCCATCAACTTAAACACTTTTATCATTAACATTAAATCCAATTTCAATACAATTAATGTTCCTACCATCTTAGATAGCTGTCAGTGACGGTATATCTAACAAGCGCCGACGATCCGTCACGCGGACAATAGGACCAACCCGGGAATCGAACGTGCGACCTGTCGCCCGAGATCATCTATCACTCTGATAACGTTATTGAGAGTAGCAAGTTTTAATGATAGTTTTCCAAACTATGTTACTGTAAGTTTCGATCAGCTTTTCGTATAAATTGATTGTCTCTATTAAACAGTAATGAATCCATTTACAATTTTCAAGTGTATGGCATCTTAATACATCAAACCAGCGTTATGTAAAATTTATTTGCATTTTTTATAAATATCAAGTAATGTAATATAATGTAACAAAAAAAATATTGACTACATCTTCGCTTCATCATATTATTATGAAATACATAAATAAGTCAAATTGGTTTATGCCCATAGATATCTCTTTTTAATACTCACTAAGAGTTGATTTTTGTTAAAAAATTTAGTCATCTACATGACCTATTAAGTATGTAAAGTCACAGAATAGTGCAGAAGGCGCAATCCGCGTTTTAAGTATGAAGCTAAAAGTACGCGGCGGTCCCATCTTGTTGGGCCAATTCAGTGAGTCAGAAGATATAAGAGTTACGCGATAGAAAGAGAGGCAACTACTAGATGAATATAGCTGAAGGTAATTAGCGCTGTGCAATCTGAATTGTACTTTATTGTGTCATAACAAGAGTCGCTTTTTATTTAAATTATTTTGAGGAGTGAATCATCTGTATTAATCTGAATTTTGAATTGTCGCGGCGATATTTCTGTACTATACCGTACAGAAATATCGCCGCGACAATTCAAAATTATCTTCACAACGAACTTCAGTCTTGATTTAAAAATAATTTTAAAATAATATTAAGTACTATTAGGTTTTTTCAGGCTTTTATGACATAATGAAGCAAACCTGATTGATCACGGTTCAACTGCCCTCTATTATGAGTTTCGTGTCTCAAGGCTATTATGATAATGACGCGGCGCGACGCTCGGAAGCTAGATAGCATCGCATCGCGCGCGCTGGACAATAACCCTTACCTACCATCATTTATTATAATTACCATAAGGTGTACTTCGGTATGATTTTTTTTTGTCGAGACTCCCATCTGTCTATTGATTTTCTAAACATGGTATTGCTGTCAATTCTTAAGAAAAAGTCTTTGACTACTTTTTCTAATATTGATAATAACATCAAAGTCTAATTGGCATAATACGCCCCAAGTAGCAAAATACCCTTATAAAACAGGGGTTATATCATCAGAACTCTTGTGATCGCTGTATAATTGCCACGATTCTTCGTTTTTTCGATGTAAAATCATTTTATAAGCAGTATTTGCTAATACTGTTTTTATTCTTCTAACTCCATCATAAAGGTACACGTTTATAAACCTAAATAATATGACAATTGCGCATACTTAATATACCTAAGTTTCATAAATATTCATTTACGAAAAACATTTAAACGTAAAATCAATCATTAGAAATGATTGATTGATTTATTTAATGTTTGTTTTAAAAGTTATAATTATAATAGTAAATACCGAAATGCGCCAAAGCTTTGCAATGAGTTTTTGTTATCTTATTTGAGTAACATTTAGCAATTTTTTTTTTGAAATCTAACAAATATTTTACTCAAATTGTGAGTTGGAATATGCATTTAATATACGAGTAATATTACAAGGTTAACAGAATTGTTGTGTTTCGGAAGTTGGAGTAAGATACCCAGTTCCTCTGTGGTTAAAGATTCCGGGTAAAGCTCGTTTCCACCTTTGGCCTGATCATCACTTATCATCAAGTGAGATGCAGGCCAAGAGTTTCCCCGTTGTGGATTTTTTTTAAAGTAATGCAGTCCGCATAGCTATATAGCAATTTTTATAAGAAACTTTTCGTATAGTGAGCAGAAGAAAATCTCAATAACCTAGGGACAATCACATTTCTGATAAGAATAATCCCCAGTATCTAGTATACGGTCGCGCTTGCAGATGTAATTATAACTAATTTTTACGGCCCGGACATATTTCTTTATGTGCTGATAACGCCCTTTTCTATTAAGGCCATTTCCCTACTTTTAATTCCGCTATTTCATTCGTTTTTATTTAATAATTCTTATCATGAAATCCGAATTTTGGACCGGTATGTCGAAACTAGCTAATGTGCACTTTACTCGCGACTTTCGCCTTATAAAAGTAATTTTGGACATTTTATGACTTTTAGATAACGTTTTGGATTGATACAACCCTTGGTCCCGGCTGTCACTTGTAGAACTTTGACAGTCGTTACGGGTAGTCATAAACCTGAAAGTCTGACAATCAGTCTTATTAAGAGGTACTGTGGAAATAAGATAGGCAGTCGCTCTATGTACTTGTATTCAGCTACATCCGGTTAGACCGGAAGCCGACCTCTATAAAGAAATAGGGAAAATGCTAGAGATGATGAGATAAAGTTTTGCATTACATAACATTCTCTTATGCGTGTTCAAAGCTACAATGTCATACTTATAATAGGCCAGTAACTAACACGTTTCGAGGAACAAGCTCTCGAACTGTTTCGATTATTGACTTGAACCCACTCTGATCACCATGCATGTAATTTATGTTAAATTAACGAAAAAAAGTTTCTAGCCCACACGACATCATAATTACAGCTTATAGCATAAAAATATTTTAGAGTAGCTTACGGAATTTAAAAATGCTGTAAGAATTAGTTACTTCATCCTAAGCCTCTTAAATATCAAGCCTTCAGATGATCCTAACAACGCAAAAACAGAATTATACCTACACATAAACCTTGAAGGAGCATTCACCAATATTCCGTCCGCCTTCACATTACCATAATAACAATAACTATAACCTTACCCTTGAGAAGTATAGGTGAAGCCAATAGCACGGGGCAATGTTGCCAATAGTCCGGGGCAATCAGAGCAATCAATGTGTATGGACCATCGCGCCCCGGGCTACGGGGTCCCACTGAGTGCAACATTAGGTGTCAAGGTCTCATGCCCAATGTTTGGGCAATTATTGGTTACTTACTTCATAGGCGTAGATAGGGGGGACCACAGAGGAGAGTAAGTAAAAACAAATCAAAGGTATTAAGTTAATTGTAATGTAAATTCGAAGACATCTTTTATGCATTATTTCCTTTTTTCATACTATTGTATAGAATTTTTTTTTTCTAATTAAACAGACAGCTGTGCTGCTGGGGAGTTTGTTGCGCCACTTCTTCTTCCCAGCTAAAGCAATAGGAAGTGGTGAAGGGTGGGCGTTTTGGGGGACTGTCTTAAGTAATTTTGACGTTCGAAAAGTTCTGATTCTCAGCCTAGTTTGAATAAATGACTTTTGATTTTGATTTTTTCTAATAATCAGGGTAAATATAAGTCACTAATCCGTACACAATTAAATGATAATTATGTAAGTGTTGACTGCCTGCCTAGTAATGCATTGTTCGCTATTTTTATTTGTCTGTAAGTAAAATTTTTTCTACAATGAATTCGTTGCTTCTTAATCTTTATTTATATTCAATTAAAATTCAGATTATCAAAAATAATATACTTGTATAACCTTAATAATAATAGAGAGAGGAGAGGACCTCGTGGCTAAGTAATAACAGCTGCACGGGTCGGCCCATCAGGTAAAGCTACGCTTGCCGGGGTTGGTCCGTGGATGGGTGACCATTTTCACATATCGAGACTCCTCCGTGCCTCGGAAAGCACGTTAAGCTGTTGGTCCCGGCTGTCATTTGTGTATCTTTGACAGTCGTTACGAGTCGTCAGAAGCACGAAAGTCTGACAACCAGTCTAACCAAGGGGTACCGTATTACCCAGTTACTGGGTTGTGGAGGTCAGATAGGCAGTCGCTCCATGTAAAATACTGGTATTCAGCTGCATCCGGTTAGACTGGAAGCCGACCCCAACATAGTTGGGAAAAGGCTAGGCAGATTGGCAGATTGAACCTTAATAATAATATATATTTTAAATGTTTTTTTTTAATGGTTTTAAAAAATATTTAAGAAACAAAATAAATAAACGAATATATAATTTTATACTTTAAGGGCTACTTCCATTTAAATAAATATCGTTGCCGGCACGTAACTTGGCAAGGTTTTGGCGTATTGCGAGTAAGTTTGCGCTTGTACACAAATTTATACTTTTATTGCATGTCATTATTCTACGGGTATAGTCATAATTAATTTTTGAACATGTCTGTTAAGAGAAACAAGCGAAAACGAAGTCTGCGTCTCTTGCCAAGTTACGTGCGGCGACTATACTGTTTGCTTGTTTCTATTGCATGATGTGGTCTCTTATAATTGAGGGAGCACATAGATTGTTGTTCTTGTCTTTGTATTATAGTATGTAATGGAAGGCGTATTCTTTGTTGGAGATACTAATAAAATAAAAAATAAAATTTATTTAAATTAATAAAATATAATCAATTTAATTGTATAAAGCAAAGTTGCGCTTTGTGGTATGTGAGACCGCATTGTTTTTATAAATTCCGCAACGGATTATGACATGGTTTTCACCATAATTCAGACAATTGATTCCGGAAGGTTTATATGTATAATACATTAATATTCAACTTACATAATAAAATAAATAAATAATATTAAATAAATCTTGTCAAGTCATAAAAATCATGCAGAGCTAAGGCGGGTTGCTAGTGTTAGAAATAAAAGTCTGATCGCAAAGAATGTCGTTACAAGATGATAATATCACAACTGTGGGTCTTAAGGACCAAAGAGAGATTCCTAGGGATCAAAGGATCTAAAGTCAGTTGCAGAAGTCAAAATGTGGCTTAAAGAAACCAAATACAGGAACTCCTAGTACAAGAGCCAGGGCTACACTCATATTTGTGTCTTGAAGTGAAAATAAATACATTATTAAATTATTAATTTTCCTTTATTTCTTTTTAAATACCTACATAATTCTTACATTTTAAATATTTTTATAAAATACATAAAAAATATATTTATATATAGTACCCTATCGGCACCAGGATGAGTCCAAGCTGCCGGTGGTCAGGGCTCTAGAGAGAGGTACCTCCTCACTGTTTATTATTAATGTCTTTCGGTGATGTAAATTTATGAAAAACTAGTAGGTTTTCAGTAGTTGCTACGATTTAGTAACGAAATAACAACACTAAAAAAAAACAAGCTCTTTTATCAAAGGAATTCCCAATAGATATGTAGGTAATTCCTTCATTCTTGACATTTATCACCCACGTGCCACGTTAGATAAAAAGATAATTCGAAAGTACAGTCATTGTCAAAAGTGTATGATCATTTTGGAATTTCGATAAAGTACTCTCCCAAGTCACAGGCCGTATGGGAGTCAGGGCCTACCTATAATTAAGACACTATTTCTGTATGCTCTTAACTATGATAACTGTTTCTAACAAAATTGTTACCTACTTTTTTTTAATAAAGAAATTATTATTATTTTCTTTACTATCGCAGAAACCTCCTTTTGGGGAGAACTAGTCTGCAAAATACTCTCTACTCGTGAATAACTTGGTTTGAAACAAGTAATAATTATACGCCGGACCTTATCTAGTTTTTAAAAATGGTGACAGAAATAAAATCATTTATAAAGTCATTTTATATCCATAAACCTCTTTTGAAACTTTAGATAGCCATAATTTTCCACCAAAGCGGTTAGAAAACTAAAATGCCTTGTAAACAACCAATAATTGTTATTGTATAGCATTGAAGTTAAGCAAAGATTCTCTAGTTTAGTGGAAACCAGATCTTCACCTACTTTTGCTACTGACTGTACGATAACCTGATGACAGCACGCACCATCATTACTCATCGTGTATCTTATCTCTTATCAGACACATAAACGACAAAATACAAGGTGTCATCGTTCAAGTTCACCTAGTTCAAGTTTACTCGACTTATCTCTTATTTTGAATGAGTTTGTAAAGATTGTAACGAATTAGCAGTGCGAATACTATGACGCCCAAATGTCCCTTTGTTTTTGTATTTATTTTGTATAGTTAGTTAGTCATTTAGTTTAGCATCTAGTGTAAATAGTTGGTTGTGTTAAAAAATGTAACAGTTATATTTCAAAGAAATAAAAATAATCTTCAACAACAGCTTCTACAAAACTGGAAAATCAATGTTCTTTTTAAGGGACTGTATGTGCGTCATAACCATAAAGCACTGAAATCAAGGCAAGGATAATACAGGACATAAATAATCACTTGTCAAAACAATAACAAAATTACCAAAAATAATATTTATTTCAATGAAATGCATGAAAACTACTTAAAACTTATTTCCTGTCCTTACTGCTGTTATTTCAGAGCACATGCTTTGAGAAAAAAATTCTCTATCTATGCACCTTAATGCTTTGAGAAAAAAATTCTTTATCTATGAACAGACTTGAATAAAAACAAAAAACAATTGTCACGCAGTCCATTTTTACAGCGATACCACCGAACGAAACGAGCGATTACTAAGAAAACTCCGCAATACGAACCGTGATGCATTTCTCGGTTGCTGGCTCCATGAAACACTCAATGAGTCACAGATAAGCCTATCTGGTTGAGATCACGCGTCTTATCGGAAACCTATTTAGTTTCACATCTTCGTATGCTAACCATACAGTCATACTTTGATTTGTCATAAATAGGTATAGGTTTGAGAGCAGTGTTAGCCCAGTGCTAACGGCCGCGCGACTTACGACTTGTAGGTTGTAGGTTCGAACCCTGTCAGGCGCTTTACATTGTGTAAATTATTTCATCACCACTGCTCTCAAAACGGTGAAGGAAAACATCGTGAGGAAACCGGCATGTCCTAGAACCAAAAATTCGAAGACATAATGTGACATCTACCAACCCGCACTGGGACCGCGTGGTGGATAACGGCCCACTCTCTCTCTCAGAAAGGAGGCCTGTGTGTGACAGTGGGAACTTTATAGGCTGATTATGAAATAGGTATAAAAATTTCTAAATCTCTGATTCCTAGAAATTCATTGGCAAATCCTGATTTCAATTAGTCATAATACTTCAGGTCACACGAGATTAAGAAAAAACTTGATCAGGCTTTCAAATACCTTTAAATTATCTTTACATCATCATCTACCTAGCCTTCTCTTAACTCTGTAGTAGGGGTCGGCTTTCTCCTGGCAGGGTTGCGGGAAAGTCCGAAAGGAATACCGGGACCCTTGGCAACAGAAAACTGAAGGAACACGGGTGAATTTTAGTCAGTAAAAGTCTGACACGCCCTCCCGCTCCGCCCAGAGCGAGAGAAGACACATTTTGATGATTTTCAACACTAAAAAAAAAAAGTGCTTCGGCTTCCAGTCTAACTGGATGCAGCTGAATAGCAGCATTTTACATGGACACTGCCTATCTGACCTCCACAAGCTAGAACCTAACTGCGTAACACAATATCCCTCTGTAAAACTGGCTGTCGGATTTTCAGGTTTCTGACTACCCGTAAAAACTGTCATAAATCTACAAAACACCATTTATCAGACTGCTTACCTACAAATGTCTGTTGATTTGCTATTCACATCTTGCTAGATGACATATCGATTTAATTAAGATATCAAAAGAATGCCTGATACCGGTTTATAGTCTACATTAGTTATTAGCTTATTGTCTTTGCCTATTAAAAGTAGTAGTTAAGAAAAGAGTTCCGTACTGTCAATGTGAAATACGAAAGTTGTCATTAGATTCTAAACTAGATATTTTTACCATAAAATGATGAGTGTTTTTGTCGATACATGAAATTGCAATTACTGATTAAAAATCAATGAAGTCTTTTTTAAGATGATCACAAGAAAAAGTGTAACATACATTTACAAGGTGTAATAAGTTATAATTAGTATAAGTTCGATTTATGCCCTACATAAATCGAACAGATTACGTGTGACACCGGATTTTTAATTTATCTGTCTGTGGGGTCTTGTTTATACCTTTTTAGTCGTAGTTGGGTTTTAGTAATAATAAAAAATTAATTTAATATAATTAATGAAAGGGCAATTATTATTTAATATAATTTAATAATAATTGCCCTTTCATTTGATACCCAACATGGTACGATTAAACAATTTTTTTTTAGTTCCTTACTTTATGTCCTCTAGAGGTCGCCATTTTTTATTTAATGTGACGTCACATAGCCTATAACCAGCGGACAATCAAGACGCTTCCAACGATACCTCATTTGTCAAATTGTGATGAGTGCTTTAGAAGATAGGAGGGAACAGATGAACATACATACATACATACCGGTCAAAATCATAACCCTCCTTTTTTCTTCGCCGTAGTCGGGTAAAAAGACCCATCACATAGCCGTCAACTACGAATTCTGTACATCAAATTAAGTAAAATTGCACAAAAATAATTGCTGGAAAATTACTTTTATTTTTGGAGTGAAAAATCCCTGTTTACGGTAGAGCGCAACGTAACGCACGCAGAACATTTGTTTATGGGTTCATGCAACAGTTCAGGCTAGCTTTCTTTAAAAATGTCTGACAAAATTGAAAATTGACCTTCAATATTTTCGTAACCAGGTTCCCAGGTATGGTCCAGTACAAAAAAATTATCACAATGATGGGAATAACAAGTCACTTTCGGCTTCGTAAAGCGTCTTTTTACAACTGTTAATTTTTCAACAGTTTTTGGTAAGTTTTTAAGTATTTGCATAAAATGTGGTTAATATAATATAAACTAATACAAAGGATGTTAAAGATGTTATTAATTCAGCACCTATTTCGCTAAAATACTTTAGCATGATCACTACAACCAGTTTAAGTTTTAAAGTCGTTTTCTCATGCCCTTTATGTAACTAAAATTAAATCCAATATGGCAATGGCACATACCTACGGAATCCTATAAGTTGATCGATTTTTAACATCTGATATTAAAGAAAATTAACATCAAACTTATCAATATACTTAGTAATGGATGCCAGTAGACGGTGAGTAGATAAAGTGAACTAACAAATGAGAATGAATGCTTTATTGTGGCCATGCAGTCTGTCTGACTGTTATGTTAGTAATCTTTTTTAACTTTTCGTACATACGAAAAAAATTACATTAAATCTCCTCAAAAAAATCGTGAGTTTATAATGATAAACTGCTGCATTTTTTTTATTTAGCAGTTTAGGCTGCCATCAGACGGCTAATATATCGACTGCACGCGGTTGCTGCGATGTAGTCCGTCTGATGGCAGCCTAAAGATGACCACGCTGTATTCAGTTAAAATCTGGCCGTCGAGAGAAAGCGTTCCTAAAAAAGAAAAATGGAAAAAATGTTGGGCAATTTCTAGTTGTAATAAGTATCAAATTCGCAAAACACATATTCGTTAGTATGCAACTGACAGCTGTCAAGAAAGCATTCTCTCGACGGCCGGACTGTAGTTGTAAATACTTACAAAACGATTTCCAACTAAGCAGCACTTTGGCAGACGTACTTATGATTTCATACTAGTAGGTACCTACTTTGGCACTCTCACAAGGAAAATCTGCAGAAATATTCCTCAAGATATTTCCCGAAAAGCTGACTCCGTTCTTCTCCGAACTTTTAAGAAGCACTATTAAGAACACAATATTTTAATAAACTCTCTAACATTGCCCGAATGAAACCCGTATTCAGTCATCCATTATACAGGGTGTTTGGTGCATCGTATGCCAAATTAAAATGGCGTATAGGAGGGTTCATATGCTACTTTCACAGGCCTTAAAAATAATTGTTGGCCCCACGGATTTTTTTATTATTATTTTTGAAAAATCCTCTAAGTCAGCCTTTCGACTTAAGTAAAGAAAAAAGGTATTGGTATAGCCTCCAATTTCATTTTTTCATTGTAATGTGTGATGTAATACGATTCTATCAAAATCTAAATTACTTGCAAGTAACATCTAGTGCTTTTCCTCATCTGGTTTAAAAAAAAACGCGTGGGGCCAAGATTTTTTTTGGGGCCTGAGAAGTTAGCATATGACCCCTCCCATCCGCCATTTTCATTTGGTATACGATGCACCAAACACCCTGTATAAATACAAAATAAGTAAAAATTACTTATAAATAAAGACGAGCATTTTCTTTCGTTTTCCCCGAACACCTGAGTCTGGCCCGGAACACATTTCCCCCGGGCCGTAATTGAAAGGTTGCTGTACAAAGCGAAGCCCTGGTGCTGCCGACCTCATTCCTTGACTCTAGTTTAATTATAACTCGCCTTCGCCCACATTTCTCCACTCTATACCAGTTTGTTTATGCTAATAGTTATCTTGCAGAGGTAGTGGAAATAATTAATGATGCGATTTAAAAAAAATAAGAAAAAAATTGCGACGGAAGGAGTGAACGGGTTTACAAAGGCAAAAAGGAAAACGGAGTTTTATTCATTCATTTATTTCAAATAATTATACAATATATCCATACAATACATTAAATTACATTAAAATCAATTGGTACATCATTTAAATGTTGAAATAAACGATTTTACTTTTACTTTAATTTTACTTTTATATTATAGGTACACTAAAATTACATGAAATTAAATTTAAATTAATTTACACGATACTAACATTACATTAAAATAATAAATAATTAGTATAACAGACATCCATTTTTTCTAAAGATTTTTTTTTGTTTTACACCATTTCTTTAAAATAGAGATTATCTCAAATCAAGCTTTATTTCAGACAATGATATACATTACAATGTCAACAGTCCTTAATATCATCTGATTAAACAGCGGCTTGGCGTCAATTACAAAAAGATAAACCAAGTTTGAAATAACTATTTAAAACATTTAAATGAATCTTCGGATGAAAATGAACCCAAGGGCTGGCTCTTACCTCGGCCAGAGACTAAGCATTGCTATACAACGTAGCAATGCCGCCAGTTTCTTGGGTATTTTATCGGTCGACAGCGATGCGGATAAATTTTTGGACGCCATATTTTAGTTTGTTAATAGTTTTAGTTAGGTAAGGTTATTATATTTCTATTTTAATAGTGTGTTAGTTAATTTAGTATAAGAAGTTTATCCAGTGTATATACATTTTTATCCTGTTTAATAAATCATATCCATTTAATTTTATCTTCGGACAAATAATAAACATGTTCGTACAATCATAACGATTCAGAATTGACGCATATACAATAAAAAAAATCCATGAGTTTCAGTAATTCCGAGAGTATGTACACACCTATTATTGTCGAGCATAAAAAACGTCAACACAATGAGGTAATGCATAAAAACCAGAAGGAATCAAAACAAAAAGAAATCAAAACATTTGTTATGGCAACACACACCTGTCAATATGTTAACGACTTTAAGTTAACGCCTTTCCCTAATAATTTCTTGTTTTACATACGTTTGACCCGCAAGTCGCTTGTGGGACGAGGTCCTAGTATTAGCGGGAAATGGCTTGCAGATTTTTAAATTTTGGAACGGATGAAAACACTCTCTTCCCGACTGCACTACAACGCTACAAAGTTCTTTTGACGCGTGTCCAAAATCAGAACAAACGCATCTATCTTGTTTTATCAATACAATTTTTGTGACAATTTCACAAATGTTTAACGCCCCCCTGTCAACGTCATTCAGGTGCCAAAAGATCTTTGATAGCCCTCTTTATTAGCTTTAATAAAAGTAGTCCGTTATTCATTGGCTTGTACAGGTACTAAATGTGCTTTATATTTTTATGGTTGTTTTGGCACAGTGCACTTCCGTAATTTTGGCTCTGATAATACCGAACACAACGCGTGGTAAATCGGCCAGACAATGTACACCAAGCTACTTTAGGCCAAATAAGAATAATTATTTCGCACATTTTTCCAAGCAATTCAATTAGGTACAAACAATTTCATAATTTCCCTTTAGTTAAATTAAAACTCTGCGTAACTTACACGTTGTGCTTGTATATTAACCTTGAATTAATGTAAAAGATTCATTTCTTTTGAAAAGAAAGTTGTTTCAGGGCACAATAAGCCTTACAAATGAATGCTGTTGTTCCAAAATGCCTTGATCTTCTGTTGAGTGGTGTGAAAGTCGACACGACGCGATGATAAAAGAGTTGGTTGAATGTTATATAAGGTAGTTTAAGAGAATTAACATAGCATAATTTTAACAGCGTCGCGGAATTGCAGAAACATGTAGAAACTTCTTGTTTAGAAATGTACTTATTATTTTTGCAGCTATCATTCTATAACATTGTTTATCTTGGAATGTATTGGTTTTTTTGTTTCCAATAAATGATAAACTATACTATTTAGATTCTTTACGAACAAGAATTGCGGATAAATTCAAGTGTCAAGTTATGAATCCGCAATGATTTATTTTAATAATCAAGTTCTTTTGCTTTCGACGTGGATGGTCCAGTCACTCAAGTAAGGTTTGAAGTGAACAAACTAAGGGCGAATTTCACCAATAAAACTTACCGCGATCGGCACATCTAAACCGCGTTCAATAGCAGGCTGTCAGTGTCATCATTGTTGTAAAATATTGACACTGACAGCTCTTGAACGCGGTTTAGATGTGCTGATCGAATTCAGTTTCATTGGTGTTTACCCTAAGTAGTCACCACTAGCCATAACCGCTCTCCGCTCGCATTGAGACCTAGCCTATTACAGCTTAACACGATGTTATTGAGTATTGAAACTCAATCTTAATTGTGCCGGAAAACAATTTGCAGGTAAAATACATAATGGCTGTTTTATCGAGAGCGTTTTATCATGGCATTAGCTGCCGCCTGCCTTGTATAAACATCTGCTGAAGAAAGGTTTGCCTTTTGTTAGGACTAAAGAAGCAAATTGAAGAAAAAACTACATTTTTGTTTTTGTTGGTAAAAAAAAAATTATTTTCTTTTTAGATAGTTAATTGATTCAGGCGTGTCTTTACGGAAATCCGATAAAAGATATAATAGACGTAGATATATTTAGTACTTAACCTATCCAACTTAACTATTCCTCAAAAAATTCTGTAATAAATTAACACATGTTTCACCTGTCAACGAGGCATCCTAAGAATGACGATTGACCAGACGCGAACCAGAACGCGAGGTGTTGCCACTCCAAGCACTGGACGCAGGGTTTTTTATGACTCTTGAGGAATATGTAAGCGGAATAGGTGGCTCGTGGCTAAGTAATAACAGCCGCACGGTTCGATAGATCAGGTACCCTTGATCGATCAGACCCTTCAGTGTATCGGAAAGGTCCCGTCAGTCATTCTTAGATCTTTTGCAGTCGTTACGAATCGTCAGAAGCCTAAGTCTGGCAACCAGTCTTACCATAAGTATCGTATTACCTAGTACGTTGGTTGTGGAGGTCAGATAGGCAGTTGACGCTCTATGTAAAGTACTGGTATTCAGCTGCATCCGGTTAGACTGGAAGCCGACCACAACATAGTTGGGAAAAGGCTAGGCAGATGATGATGGTTAAGACTACGGTCATATCCTTTAAGGAATTGAAACAACCTGTCCTATATTCCTATTCTTAGCTACGCGTCGCGGTTTCACCTGCGTAAGTCGCGATCGCGTGGGATAATTGGGGTAGAAAGTATCCTTTGTCCTATTCCAGGTCATGGTCTACCCATGTGTCAAATTTCATCCAAATCGGTTCAGCCGTTTTAGCATGAAAGCGTAACAAACTCACTTTCGCATTTATAATAGTTAATAGTTTTGTAGTTAGGATACTACAACATAAGAGTAGAAACTCCTTCACACCAATAACCACTGTAAAGAATAATAAATAAAATTGGGAGTTACATAAAGGAGACGTTTTCCTGCTTGAAAACTTGATAACTTTAGTGTTTAAGGAAATGTCATATCAAAATCGTTAAAGTATTGTAATTTAAAATAGGTGTACCTACAATGATCTTTTGAAGAAAGATCTGCCCACATGCTGACACAACATCAAGATTTATATTTTCTTTGAACATACCATGAGCTTAAACCTAATCACATTAAATTAAGAATGCTTAGTCATCACAATGGTAGCGTAAAATTACATACAACTTATATTACGCTGAAATATTATAAATAAAAGCGTCACTAGTTGGAAACTTATACAGAGCGCATGCATAAAACAAAGCTGAAAAGAACGCGGTCCACGACGTCGTTTCTTAATTTACGAGGGCATTTTGTGGCGAGTGGTCTCGTCATATCCGAGCGCCATCTGCAGGTAAGTTACGAGCAGGCACGCACACCGGCGCGCGCGCACGCACACCGCGCCCCGCCGACTGTCCGCCGGTCGAACAATCGATCGTAAATCAGCTTCGATAAAATTATAGGAGGGAACACAATGGATGTCGCCCGGCAACATCTGCGACGCATAATCTGCCCTCCTGCTATCGCAAAGAGTCCGCTTTCATGCGCCACCTGGCCGCTCCCGCACGTAACTCTCCGTCTCCGAGATAAAGTCGACATTCGCACGTGTACAGACAAGAAGTGTTTATTTTGAGAAAGTCGTTCCGCGCGATTCTCACCTCTATGGGAGAAAGCTTTGCGCCTATATTCCGCTGCGGCTACCAACGCTCTCGTAATTGCGAAATTCACGCTTCGCGGTGCGGTACAAAAATAAGATTATGGATTCTGCTGAGCTCCAGCGTTATTGTGATTCGAGGATCCGTCCGTAGGTATGTCTGCGAGCTTTACGACTACTATTCCTGGAGGAATAAACCGTCGTGCTTATTGAATATTGTTCAGGTTATTTATGGAAGATATCGCCATTGTCCAGAACGCGACGCGAATTCTTAGCCCTGGAAGTTTGTTTAGAGAACCATTGTGATTGCGTATTTACACTTCATTAGGTAATGTTGCCTTAGAACAATCATTTCATGTCTTTGTGTTTGGTATAAAACAGTAGGTACTAGACGCCCAGACACAGAAGTTTGAAGTTGTACAAAGGCTAGAGATGTTATGAAATCTTAACAATCAAATGTAATCTGTAATAACCTACCAAGAATTTTTTAACATTACCTAAAAGCAAATTCCTATTTACAAAAAAAATTAGCTTTTATAATACTACTATTCTGAAAAATCCAACTCGGCCTTCCCCCAACCCTAGACATGATAAAATCTAAGACCCAACATCGAGAAAGTTAATCGGTACATCCAGAGCATCGATTGTAGAATCGAATACAAACGAATTGCTGGGGCTGGGCAATCAACTCGTTCTCACAAAGGGCAACGGTCAGGGATCGAATTTCCCGACACTCTGAGAAGATCGTTGGCTCGGCACACGTTTACGAGAGTCGTAAAGACGTGCACCTATATATCTTTATGTATATAGTATATAGGTATATTGGAAATATGAAGGTACAAAAGGTGTCGGATTGCGTCAAGATGAAAATTGAATAAATCTCATTTAAAGACTGACTCAGATGTCATAAAGAGGTAAGGATTGTTTGACTCATAATTTCTGTTTAAGTATCATGGATATAATCTGGCAAAAACCAACCAAGTAAGAAATGTACCAAACACTAAAAACTTGATAATCCTCACAGTACCTACCGACGAATACAGGGTGTAAAGTGGGTGATAGGCGTGCGTACTTAAAGTACGCGATTTTTAAGTTCGCGGCTTATTCGGCTTGCCGTAGGTGACACACGTAAAGCTTGCTTAAAATGTCATTGTCAAATCGCCGACGAACTTACTCGGCATGACACACGGGCGAGTTAGCTCGCAGAGCCATAAGTACGCGGACTTGCTCGCATGTCTATAACCCCTTTCAGGGACAGTCCTCCGCAGACAGATAGGATGCATTCAGTATATCATACTAAGACGACCGGTACATGAAATAATTTCAGGAACGTTATGGGTATCCAATAAACCTGATTTGTTTTATTACCTCACACGCAATGTATCGTTACCGTGGCACAACGCACGTAGCAGCACTCCCCGCGCGATTTGTCAATGTAAATTCTGAGTTCGCTATAGTATTTCAACATCCATTGCAGATTTTTTGATTTTAGCTGTTACAGAGAATGTAATTTTACATTGAAATAAAGAAATAGTAACTGAAATAACAATTAAAAAAAATAAACCTGAGAAAATTTCCGGTGGAATATGATTCAAAATAAGGAGCTGAATGGCCCCCTGTTAATTTGCGGAGGGTTGTCCCTTACACCCTGTATTAGCTGTGGCGAAGTTACACTACGAACTACCTGCCTAAGCATACTTATCATAGCATATTTTCAAGAGGACATTAAGCTGACTTGGGAATGTGATACTGCTATAGCATGAATAGAGGATGACAGTAGATTCATAGCTAATCCAATCATAAAACTGTAACCGTCAATCCTCTCGTTTTACGACCAAGAAAACTGAAAATATATCCTTATTACGCCACAGTACATTCATTCCCAAATTGGCCTCTACGGACCACCCATCAAACAAACTTTATAACCCCAATAACAAGAGATCAATTAAAAAATCCAATGGATATGTAAATTTGAAACATAAATCGTATATATTTACATGCGTTATAAACGTGTAAAGTGCAACCGTGGTGCGGATAGCGTTTCGAAACCATTCCGTTTTAATGACACGATAAAAACGGTCAGATATGAACGCCATATCAATATAATCTTTATGTTCAAACGTACAATATATCTAGCCTGTGTACTGTATGGGTTTTGTACTGAAACGTACAACGAGGACGCGTACATTCGTTGGTTTTGTCGTTTGCGAAAATAACGAAATACACTTTTCAAAATTTATTGAAAATAGAACTCACATAATATTCGTACATGTCCTATAATCACTTATTAATCATGCGTAGAGTAAGAACATTTTTCAATTTAAAACATAAACCTATAATAAGGCAGCAACAAAAGATATCTGCGAATAAAGCCAAGATCAACGAATACATCTTTGCAAGGTGATTAGAAAGACGGAAAAATATATTGCTTTTTGCGAAAATCTGAATCAGTCCGAGGGTTAATAAAAGTAATAAAAAAAGCAATTAAAGGATGAGTTGTAACACAATTAAAAATACAACAACTTAAATCATTAGCCTAGCCTTTTCCTAACTATGTTGGGGTCGGCTTCCAGTCTAACCGGATGCAGCTGAATACTAGTATTGTACATGGAGCGGCTGCCTATCTGACCACAACATACATGACATGGCAATCAATTGTAGATTCAGAACAAATCAAGACAAAAAAATTAAAGTAAGAAATCATCAGCTTCTTCAATTGCTACGAAATAGCTACTGTATAATTGCTACGGATGTAGCTTCGTAGCCTATCTATTCGCTACGGCGATGCTACGGCTATCTATTTGCTACGGCGATGCTACGGCTATCTATTTGCTACTACGATGCTACGGCTATCTATTTGCTACGGAGATGCTACGGCTATCTATTTGCTACTACGATGCTACGGCTATCTATTTGCTACGGAGATGCTACGAACAGATAGTTCTACGTAACGGTGGGCGCTCGTAAAAGCAGACAATACATTAATACTCAGTGTGCTTCTTATTAATAATTACTCGAGAATGTGTAGATTTTTTTATGAACGGAGAATCCATGACCTTTATTTTAACAAGGCTTGTCTGTTGTGCCTACTACATGCCAAAGTTTGTAATTATTATTTTAATTTGAGCCAATGGGGTGTTTTTTATGATTTTGTGTCTAGATTTTGATTTCTTTAGCCTATTATTATAGCAAAATACCTCTGTGAAGAAAACACTATTTTAATTGATCTCGAAGCCGTCTATTGGTACTAAAAATTTCTCAAAGAGTTTGAACAAACATTCCACATCTAAAACGACGATAATCAATGTCAAAAACTGGTCAAAAATATACGTCAAATATGTTTTTTTTTGACAGATCGAGATTGAATTTAGAATACGAACGTTCTTTGGGAATTGCTCCTCTGTAAGCTTTAAAACGGAATTAACACTTGAGAATCATTCCACAGCATTGGCCTCGGAGTTAACAAATTTCCTTCAACATTTTTATTTCTAACATGTATAGATACTTTCCAACATATTGTTTATAGATATAAAAACCTTGGAACGTGCGCACACACCTATCTAAGGCTGTTACACGCTTGCTATAAACGTAGTCGTAAAAAAAACGGAAGATTGGTTGCTCGATGGTTGTGCAACCACTGCTTGGAAACTACTGTCTCGATACATTGATAAGCTCCTAAACACAGGATTTCACAACCCACCTAGGAGACCAGTGCTCACCCACACGATTGTAGATATAGTACTTACTTATAATGTTAATAGTTAATATAAGCTTATATGTAATGTTAATAGCAAATAATTGTACCTAATTATTGATATGATAATCATTCTTCATATCTCGGCAAATTGTACCCTACCATTGAGGTAGGGTACAATTTGCCGAGATATGAAGTTTGCAAGGCACTAACAACAGCCTTAGTCAAAGCAGCTGTGCTTATTAAATATTTTATTAACCTCTTTTACTTATTTATTAATAAAGGTACTATACTTCTGTATACAATATATCAGAAGTATAGTTCACAATTCCTTCCTTTTGAGCTTAAATTCGTCCTAAGACAACTAAACAAATGATGTAAAGGAAAATATCACCACGCATGATAAACAAATTGGTGACTGTTGCTCTCTTGCGCAATAAAAAATAGACAGCCTAAAATATCAACCAAAATCACAATTTAACACAATCTTTCTTCATAAACATTACTCTAAAATACATTTCATGCAAACAAGAATAAACAAAACTCCTCCAAATGGTATAAAAGTTGAGCAAACAAAAGAATTTTCAGCAAACACCTTTGGTTTCCTATGAGTTGTCGAGTACACACCTGTCCGGGCACACCTGACTCATCTGGCTAGAACAATCAACTATCAACAAGGTAGGTACCTAGGTAGGTAGGTACGATCACAATCATAAACACCTCACACTTACGCAAAATTCAAAAGCGATCGCGTCTAGAAATAACGATTGCAACTTTGAGAACAGGCCTACTTCATAAAAGTATGGTTTCGAAAATCCAATGTTCGTAACACTATAAAATTTCTATCAATACTTTAGGAGTAATTGCTTTTGAATCTCGCATAATTCTAAGGTATTCATGCTTGTGACTGTACTAGGTACGAACTGCATTTATTAGTGAGTAATTCTCTTATCGGTGAAATGTCAATAGAGCTGGCTTCAGACTTTCTTTTGTTTGAAAGAATACGTAAGGTATGATTTGTAATTAGCTAGATGAATCTAGTTAAATAAAATGTTAATTGTTTAATGATACCTCATGTTATTATTTTAAAAATGTAGGTGCTTATATGCGATCAATAAATTCAAACTTCTAAATTATAGATAAACACTAACATAAGTACTACTAATCCCAATAACAATAGATATCCACATACCTATAAAACAAAAGATTAGCATCACGCTTACTGTACATAAACAAAGTAAATAATGAAAAGCCTCCGTGCTCATCCAATGACAAATGACAATAGAGGGAACATCCCTCCGAAGGCCACGCATCCGAATCAAAACTCTACTGTGTAATAATAGAGCGCGAAATTGTGTGGCGGCGCGCGGAGGATGTCCCTCGCTATCTTGTCTGGCGGGGGAGGCATCGACCAATCAGCTCGCGCGCTCAGCGCATCACTATCCTTATCTGTACACACCTACTGCGCATCCTCGAATGTATATATCAGTACATAAACACACTGAACTGAATTTCAAAACAATTTTCCGTGAAAGTAAAGACGAGTTTGAAAGTTGACAAGAGAAATAATAATGAACTCACCTTGCGCGTGGAGGCGCCTCGCGACGGCTTTGGACCGCATAGCCACCGCAGTGACAGCACAGGACACTCTCCTCAATTATTAAATGGCGATCGATGACACACTAAATGTAATTGGAAAAGTTTTTCTGAAATGGTCCGGGAGACGTGTTGAATAGCGCGCGCGTTTGGTCGGGTGGGATCGGCAGTGGCGCGCGGGCGGGCGCCGGGAGCGTACGTCACCGGTCCTGCAGGATGCGTGGGGTAAGGTGCGGTTTGCGGCGCGAGGAGCGCGGCGTATCACGCGAGCGGTCGGCGGGACACTGCGTTCACGTGCTCTACCGCACCGCGACCGCGGGGAAAGCGATTTTCACGCGGGAAACGATAGTGACCGGCCGCGCTGTCTCGGCCCGAGCCGCGGCTAACCACCAACTGTCACTCGGCACGGCGCGGGCCTTACGCGACTACACCCACGGGCCCGACGACGCCTACACGCCTTTATGACGACAAGCTTCTTGCTCAAGGTTCAACTGGCCTGATACACCATATTTAATTTATAATAACTATCTACACATTCTAAATGAAACTATTAAACTAACCGACAATCAATTATGTACCCATTAATCTTGCCTCCCAAGTAACAAAACTTTATTAGTACACGTAGGTCGTAAGTACACAAATGAGAGCTTCGGGAAGAGTCAAAAGTTTCACAACTAAGTTATGAAACACAAGGTGGAGCATTATGTAATGTTCTGATTAAATTTAACTGAGTTTAGTCGACAAGGGGAGGGATTTTTAAGGCTTCTTAAAATTTTCTTTTCAATCAGCTACATCTGTTCAATATTTTTGTTACGAAATAATTCCAGAAAACAGCCGTTCAGCTTATTACATCTGAACGTTACGGCTGAAGAGAAGAAATCACATCTGCTGAACACGGCCTTCCGAAAAAGCTTCAATGAACGTTCGAGACTTTGTAAGGGGGAGTTGTTATATGATGAAACGCCAACACATTGATGATGCTTTACGCAGGCGCCTGCGCCTGTCTCTTTCTCATTAATATTTACAATTTCTGAAACTTTTAGGAAGAAAGATATTGCCCGATAGATTAGTAGTACCGTATATTATACTTATTTTTTAATAATAATAAACTTAAACTAGACTTTCGATAAGTAGGCTTCGCCCTATTGAAGGTCCTGAAGGTATGTTTACGCGAACAAAGACATTTTCTTTGTCTGCATTGTTAACTTTGTCATACTGGAAATTATTTTACTACTAGCTGCGCCCCGCAGTTTCACCCGCATAAGTCCCGATTCCGTGAGAATATCGGGATAAAAATTATCCTATGTCTTAACCCAGGGCATGGTATACCCATGTGCCAAATCTCAAACAAAACCGTTAAGCCGTTTTAGCGTGAAAGCGTAACAAACAAACTAACATACTCACTTTCGTGTTTATAATATTAATTAGGTAATAGTGATTTTTATTTCTGAAAATTGTGTCTCATCATCATCATCTTAGTCAAAGTCAAATCGTAGGTATATTTCAATTAAGTAGACCAGTACAAGGCACTTTTGACTGTCAAAAATATAAGAAAATAAAACAGTTGATTCTAGTTGCCCCTAGGTAGTTTTGTATAGAGAAGTAAGGCCAAGAAACTCCATAGTTACTTGAAAAATGTTTTTACATGATTTTGTTTACATTAATTAGATAATCATATTATTATGTGAAGAAGACTTAGTGCTCTGCTGGACATATTAATACATTCTAATCTTCTTCCATCCAATTCAAAACGTTATCTTGACAAACCCGCCAACATATTGACGTTCTAGCGAACTTTCGACTCAAACTGTACTGAAGGTCTAAACTATCGTCGGACAGTGGGGGTGGGGGAAAGCCTCATCCTATCCACCACCACCCCATCCCCCATGCCCCGAGTGTCGGAGACATACGAGTAAGGCTTACACTAGCAATCGTACACGGGTTAAGTTCTATGTACCTAGGTATTATTTAGTACCTAAGAAAGTTGTATACCACATAGGGACTATGATAGAGCGTACGTATAAGAAGTTTTGATTCCAGTAGGTATGACGTTCGTATATTTTTATCTTGTTACAATAAATTAATTAGGTATCAATCCATACTAATATTATAAATTCGATAGTAACTCTATCTGTCAGTATGTTACCTTTTCACGCCTAAACCACTGAACGGATTTCGATAAAATTTGGCAAGAAGATAGATGGCATCCCGGGGAAGGACATAGGCTACTTTTAATCGATGAAGCCGCGGGCGGAAGCTAGTAAATAAATATAAATAAAAATCCTCCACCTTCTTTTTATCCCCAGCCAAGATTTATCTTAATATCATTCTTCCACTGTTTCATATCAGTCACTTCATGGATAGCTAAAAGTATTGAGAGATAAGATTACCTATTGCAGAAAGTAATTCATTCATTTAAATGCTAAATATAACCATAACTATACATAATTATCAACTCCTTGTGACTAGGACGAAGAAACGTTCTTTCTGTTTAACTTCGATAGAGAATCAATTTTAAATCTCGATAATAATTTGCACTTAGCCGATTTAGCAATCTACCAAGAATGATTAATGATATCTAATCTAGTTATTTTATTATAGAACTATACTTTCTGTCTTAACGACTCTATAATAAAACGGATCAGTGCGGCTACACTCAGAGGAAACCGCTGAAAAACAATGGAATTAAAATGCTCACACGATGTCCGTGAGACATTTTGCCTCTCTATACTCTATTTATTATAACATTAGACAAATAACGTTTATAACCCTTTTGTTATTTCGATATCGACGTATAATAAGCTCCGTTATTTTACGATAAATACAAACCAATGTAATCTACCATTTACATTACAAAGAATACTTTAAAATACGGTAATTTAACAATATTACACAATAACTTTCGTTATTTTGCCGTTATTTGTCGAGTGCATGTGTCGTAATAAATGGAATATAGATGGCCCGTATTTGGCGTAACTTATTAGGCGATAGTAACCACTTTCCATCTGGTGGGCAGTTAGCTTGTGTTGGCCACTAAATAACATAAAAAGTAATATAAACTGTCTGAATTTCTCTTCTCCCTTATTTTTTTTTGGAAACTGCTCGTACCATCCAATGAGATGCTGAAGTTTTAGTAGTATAGACCTCTCAGTGGCCGTCATCAGCACATCTGGGATTTTCATTTCAGTTTAATAACATAACATGACATAATTAGCCTTAAAAATGTTCCCAAGACTGGGACTCGGGCCTAAGTTTCTCTGTGTAAGAGGTGTGTCGTAACTCGTAATCCAGCACGCGGGAGCAGTGCGGGTTGGTGGACGACATCATCAGCTAAGCCAAAATTCGACTCCCACGTTCTCACTTATCTCATAGTCGTCGTTTTTAGGGTTCCGTAGTCAACAAGGAACCCTTATAGTTTCGCCATGTCCGTCTGTCCGTCTGTCAGTCCGTCCGCGGCTTAGCTCAGAGACCCTTGATACTAGAAAGCTGTAATTTGGTATGGATATACATATAAACGACGCCGACAAAGTGGTAAAAAAAATCGTAAAAAATATTTTTTTTTTTGTTACCTTCCCTACACGTAAAATGGGGATGGTTTATTTTTTCTCGTTAATTCCAAGGTTTGGAGTATCGTTGAATAGGTCATTTCACCAATCAAAACCATTTTGGGATTCAGGGATCCGTTTGCGAAATATTAAGCTTTAAAGTGCTAATGTTTGTTAGAGCCAAGTGTCCCCCCCTTTGCCAGCTAAATGGTTGGGTTTGGATATGTGAAAAAATTCAAGGCAGTAGTTTATATAACGAAATTAAAAGGAAAACTATCACCGCTACGTAGGCTCCACAAGTTACCGAGTAATAATCGACCAACTTAAATTTGCAGTTGTAAAAACATGTTTTTGCAACATGTTGTATGGGAGAACATGTTTTTCAACTACAATGTTAAGTTTGTTTTATAAATTCATCCCAACTACGGAACCCTTCATTGTGCATGGTACGACATGCAGTTGGCCGGTTTTATTTGAATCTGTAAGTATTACTGCTGGACTGTTTATTCTAAGAAACTGATAATTGAAGATTACAATTGCCTTTACTTGTTTGAGGCAAATTGAAGTGTATAACAGTTTGCTGATTAAAATAATTATTTTATCTCTTCTTTCTTATTTACGTTTTTTATTTATGATTTTCTAGTTATCGATCACCGTTAGACCGCAATTTCAGTAACTTTTATAAGTACGATTTACTTATAAAAGTTTTGGTTAATAGGAACTGCTACCCCCATTCTTGACTTTACCAAGGCTGGGAGGAACCCCAAGACTTTCATTGATGTCTCAGATGAAACAAATCGAAGATCTGCAAATATTTATTATTATAATACGTTACTCGATAGGTACTCAAAACTTTTTGCATTCTACAATGTGAGCTATTAAGTAATTAAATGGAAATATGTTTAAAACTATTAATCGATAATGTATTTTATAATCAGCAGGAGTTTTTTGAGAAAAAGTAACGTATTTGAAAGGAGAATGGGCGTTTCTGCCCTGGAGCCCAATAGCCTTTAAGATATATACCAATGGAAAGATCTCATCAAGAAGAATATTTGTTATTCTGAAGACTTTTCTTGATCGTTAGAACGAAAGGAGCTACAGAGCTTTAAATGTGAGTGATTAAATATTATTGTAATTCTGATATTTCGTCAATTAAATAACTTTTAATGATTCAGTGCCCTGCAAACATCATCATTGGTCTCCAATAGATGCCGTTTTAGGAACAATGTTTTTAAGAGTTGGTCGACCGGACGGATCGTTAAGCCTGACGCGTACACCAATAGAGTTGAGATATATACCAATGGAAAGATCTCTACTATATACGGCATATATACGGCAAATATTTTGTGATAGGACGCTTCACTCGATCGTTAGTACGAAAGGAGCTACAGAGCTCTAAATGTGAGTAATTAAGCATTAGTGACATTCAGGTATTTACACAATTAATTAATTTTTATTAACTTTGAGCCTTGCAAACATGATCTTGCAAACCTATAAATGGGCATTTTAAAACATTGGCCTCCTAGATGCCAATGTTTTAAAATGTTTTTAAGAGTCGATCGGCCGTACAGATCGTTAAGCCTTCGTTAAGCCTGCTGCATCTCCCAATAGCGTTAAGATATATGCCAATGTAAAGATCTCTTCAAAGGAAATATTTCGTGATATGACGCTTCTCTCGATTGTTAGTACGAAAGAAGCTACAGAGCTCTAAATGTGAGTAATTAAGGATTATTGAAATTCATCACCTATTTCGGTCATTAACTCTGAACTGACTAATAATAGGCAAAAGTCGTGTTTGTAGCAAAGGTTATCCCTAAAACACTATTTTCAGTGGTATGGCTATTGGACGCAAAACATTCCTTAACTTTGGTTCGCAAGTTATCACCTATTTAGGTCATTAACTCCGTACTGACCAATAATTGGCAACAGTTATTGTTAGAAACAAGGGTTCTCTTCGAAAAGCTCTTTTCATTGGTGTATATCTTATGGCTATCGGGTCAAGAAAATTCCTTAACTTCGGTGGCCCAGTAGTAACACTTATTTGGGTTATTATCTCCAAACTGACTAACAATTAGCAAAAGTCGTGTTAGTAGCAAAGTGTCTCCTTGGAAAGCTCTTTATTTTGGTGTATATCTTATGGCTATTGGGCCAAGTGAATTCCTTAACTTCGGTGCCCCAGTAGTCACCTATTTACGCCATTAACTCCGAACTGACTAACAATTGCCAATAGTCATGTTAGTAGCAAAGGTTCCCCTCAAAAAGCTAAAGCCATTGATGTATATCTAATGGCTATTGGGCCAAGAATATTCCTTAATTTCGATGCACAAGTATTCACACCTATTTAGGTCATTTACTCAGAACTGACTAACAATTGGCAAATTAAGTCGTGTTTGTAGGAAAGGTTCCCCTTGAAAAGCTCTTTCCATTGGAGTATATCTTATTTTTATTGAGCTTCAGGGCAGAACTCCATAAGTACGGGGCCCATTCTCCTTTATTTGACATTAACACGACTGATCCGACATGGGTAGACTGTTGAGCCTTTTTACGTTTATAATAAGAACTGATGTACACAATTATGCAACAAATAGATGTATTTTGTGTGGTAACTTAAAATTATATGTGATCATTATGGACCACAGGAAACTATTACGAGACAGGAAGCTTTGATAAACTTAGCTTATCAGTCTTCTGAACTAAAGCTAATATGATTATAAATGTACTCATAGGGTTTTTTATACATAATGTTAACTAACAAAGGGCGTTCCCCTACGTACATGCTAAAAAAAATAGCGTACATACATGCTAAAAAAAAAGAAGACTACACATTTTTTTTTTTTGTGTGAATTTTGAAATATTCACGAGACTATTAAATTGATACGTAAAAGAAACACTCTGTACACGCATACTTGTATTTCAACGTAGAAAGACAAGTGTGACAAGTGTGCGTGTACAGAGTTCTTTTCCGTATTATTTCAATATTTTTTGTAAACATTACTATAAAAAATAAAAAAAATCTGTTCTTTTTTATGGTAGTATTTTTTTTTTAATGTATAGACGCTATACTATTGCAGGTAAACAGGAACGCCCTTCGTCAGATAACATACTGTATTATTAGTTTAAGCACTTTTTTTTTCATTTAAATATTCGTTTATACTATAATGGCAATAAAAGTCTCGAAGTTACTTAAGAAGGAACTAATACACGGTTCCTAAAAAACAAAAAACCCCCAAACATTTTTATTAAGACTGCGTGTCAACAATAGGATATCTTACCAGACATCTATAATTCCGCCTGCACACAACCCATAACTCCGAGCCTGATAGGCACGAGTCGAAGAACATCGAGGACGCAGGCAAGCCCCCCCCCTTGGAGGAGGAGTGGGGAGATAGGGGGAAAAGGGGGGGTTGAAGCCGTAAATATGATTATCAGCGGGGGAGGCGACGCGGACTAATCATATTCTCTGCAATTTACATAAATATTAGCGTGTTCCGTGTCACACGAGTGGTCGCCAGGGCTGTGTCGGTGAAGTCAAGGATAGGAGCTAATACAAAATACTTGTGACAGTAGAATTTATAAAAAAGCATAATTAAAACGTTTTTTAATTTGGCTTTATTATCGAAAATTGCAATTTTGCTCGACATCTTTAGCATAGTGAGAGAGGGGCTCGTGCCTAAGTAATAACAGCCGCTCGGGTCGATCCATCAGGTTAAGCTACGCTTGCCGGGGTTGGTCCGGGGATCGGTGACCATTTTCATATATCGAGACTCCTCCGTTCCTCGGAAAGTACGTTAAGCCGTTGGTTCCGGCTGTCATTTGTGGATCTTTGACAGTCGTTACAAGTCGTCAGAAGCCCGAAAGTCTGACAACCAGTCTAACCAAGGGGTATCGTATTACCCAGTTGCTGGGTTGTGGAGGTCAGATAGGTAGATACTGATATTCAGCTGCATCCTGTTAGACTGGAAGCCGACCCCAACATAGTTGGGAAAAGGCTAGGCAGATTGATTGATCTTTAGCATAGTGAACAGCCAAAAACTAGGAAAAGATATAAAGGCTTCGACTTAGTTATTCTTTAAATCTACACCGTACCTTCCGTAAAATTTCGACCGAAACATAGCAATTTTTCTCAAGTTTAAAGAAAACAAAAAATAACAGTTATTTTCCTACGAAGGGTGCGTTAAATTAAACACAAAAGAAACTTAAAAGTAACAGCTAGCTATCAGAAATTATTGCCAGTGGCCCCTTAACTTTTTAAAGTTAGTTTGTTACTTGGGGCCCTCGGTAGGTTTAATACTAAAAACTCTAGCCGTAGGTAACTATCCACTTGAGTATCTAGAAATTTATTCAAGGCTCTTACATAATGGCGCGACTAGTCGCGCGACGCGACGCCGCTGCATCTGTTCGCCGTGAAGTTTTCTCAAAAATTGTTTTGTTAAAAGTCGCGTCAAACTCAAACTCAAAGCATTTATTTCAATTAAACCATTTACAGGCACTTTTGAATTGTCAAAGAGTCGGTCAGTTAGTCAGAGAGTTGAAGCTAGTTGCCCATTCCAAAACGTAGATCTCTATGGAGAAGAACGGGCAAGAAACTCCAAGGACACTCTTTTAAAAAATGGATATAGATATTACAAAATCCTGGGTACAGTATTCATGTTGCTTCTATATGTGAGAACAATGTAAAACAAAAAAAGAATCAAAAGCAATTCAAAATTTAATATTAAAAATAAGCTCTGGCAAATAAGAGGTGACCAGTCTCAACTGACGGCGCCCGTTCACGAACATGACATGTGGATCAGCACCATCCAGCTCAACCATTTTGTAGGGAACCGAATGATCCAACACACGTGCCACCATCAGCGAGACATTTAAGTGAGCATGACATACTCTCATCTGCCATGCTATTTCAAGTCAACATACATCATACCATACTAAACGGCTCCATGGTACTCACATTTACAATAATTGAAAAAATGCTTCTAAATTATACAAAACTAGTTTGCAAAGAAATTGAGCAATTAGTATAATATTATTTTCAGGTTAAATAAGAATAAACAATAATTTCGTAATGTCAGGAAAAAAAAATAAAAAATAGTAAAAAGGGGGAAGCAACACTTCCAATTATGAAATTTTAACTAGTGAGCCCAAGTGCCTGTGGAGTAGGACCAGCGTTAAGCCAAGCATTTTTATCTACGATATAATCATCCAACTTATAATATGCTTGTCTACATAGTGTGCGTTTAATGCATGTTTTAAATTTCTTCTCATTTAGTTGAAGAATATCGAGTGGAATTTTATTATAACATTTTACACAATACCCCATAAAAGAAGTATGTACTTTAGACAATCTGAAACGTGGTTGATCTAATTTGTTCCTATTTCTAGTGTTAAAATTATGCCTGTCACTTATTTTACTAAAAAGATGTAGATTTTTCCGAACGTACATAATGTTTTCATATATATACTGACAAGGTACCGTCATGATGTTAATTTTTTTAAACAGTTCCCTTAGAGACTCGCGTCTGCGGAGGTTGTAGATGGCTCGAATAGCTCTCTTTTGCAGAATAAAGATAGAATCAATATCTGCAGCCCGTCCCCACAGCAAAATACCGTAAGACATGATGCTATGAAAGTAACTAAAATAGACCAGTCTCGCGGTATCCACGTCTGTTAGTTGGCGGATTTTCCAAACAGCGTATGCGGCTGAACTAAGTCGCCCTGCAAGTGATGTTAAATGAGGACCCCACTGTAATTTTGAATCAAGCGTAATCCCCAGGAAAACCGTCTTTTCGACGAATTGTAGTATCTCCTTATTCAGTACAACTTGACAATCACTACTTCTAACATTCGGTAACGCGAATCTAATGCATTTTGTTTTCTTCTCATTTAATACCAAATTATTTACAGTAAACCAATTATGGACCTTAAGCATAGCGTTATTTACGTCGTCAAACTCCTGTGCATGTCTATTTACTTTAAAAATCAGTGATGTGCGTCGCGCGACAATTCGCGTCAGTATGTAAGAACCTTAAATCACTGACAGATAATTTAAAGCACAGTCTAAACCGCTGCGTGTAGGTAGGATATGAACAAGAATTCCTTATGTAACGAAAGTGAGCATTAAAGAAAGATGTTTGAAAAATTTTCCTCTGCTAGCAAAAAAGTTGCCGATGTCCTTCTTCGGGACGCCAACTATCTCCTTGCCAAATTTTATCGAAATCCGTTCAGTGGTTTAGGCGTGACAAGGTAACATACAGACAGACAGACAGAGTTACTTTCGAATTTATAATATTAAGTATGGATAGGGAAAAATAGGGCATTAAAGTTTTTGTTACATGCGTATACGCACGAACGAACAAGAACATCGTGAACACGAACATCGAACACTTTATTGGCGTGTGCGTACCACTAACGAACATCAATGGTCGTCAAAATGTTCGTAGTGATTTAATTTCGAATCCATGACTACTAAAGGGAGCGGGGGTTGAGCGCGAACATAAGTCGAACTGTGTTCGTATGGTGTTTCGTGTTCGCTTTGCTAATTTTCTACCACTCGTAGGCACAAACCAAATGTTCCGTGTTCGATGTTCACCATATTTTGTTCCTTCGTGCGTACACGGCATAACGGGCACATGGTTTGTAAGAACTACAAGCTTCTACCATAAAGAAACACTTAAAACAACTGACAACGCACAGCCCTGGCCGGTCATTAGGAGCTTCGTCCACGTACCTTTTAATGATACCGTAAGGTCGATGTTAGATACGTAACTCAGAAGTCGCTTTGTCTTTTTTATGAATGATTAATGTTTATTAATGTTTACGCCAGCCAACGCCAGCGGACGCCATGTTTGCCCATGCATATTCAAAAGTAAAACGGTTTAGGATCTGTTTGATAAACGTAACAATAGCAACAAGGAATTGTGTCGGGTGTCGAGTGAATTTTCTTTTAGTTTTCACTTTTACTATCTTTTTTTGCATAGTGAACTAGTAGTACAGTTTAAGAATATACCATCCATTAGTATCTTCCATTTACGCAAGATTCATACTTTTATTTTATAGAATGGATAGCTAGGTCTCTTCTCGAAGCTGCAATTGTAATACGAGAAAAACGCTTGTTCATTTCGCGTATCTGTAAGGTATTTATTCTCTTGTCTGTACCTACTTTCAGCTGACATACCTACGCATAAATATTTTGAAACCAAATATCGATCTCCAAAACTAACTATTTTCTTCGTACCTACGGTAGATGGTAAAAGAAAATGGCTAGTCACCAAGGTTAATATAAAAGCCCTCTGCGGAAGTTGAAAACTAAGTTAGCTATATGAAGAGATATTTATTTAATTTTATCCTGATCGTGGTTATAAAATCGCCTTCCTGAGATGTCTACCTGCTTGAAGTCACGTAGACCAGGGATATACTTCCTGTAAAATTACAGTTCACAAAACAAATAAGTTCGACGTCCAAAATAATTGTTATTTCCTGCTTTTACTTTCAAAATTACTTTCCTTAACTTGCGCAATCTTCTGAGAAACCATAAACGTGCCTAGTGATCCCTTCTGAAGAGTTTTCATCAAATCGATTGAATTTCAACGACACAAAATACGATTTTCCTCCATAACTCTTGTGAATTCTTATATATCAATAAAAACAATAAACCTACACGTGTAACTCAACAAAACATATTAAATCTTTCTCGATCTCATACAAAATAATAACATCAAGCAAATTGCTGTAAGGATTCAAGATTTGATAACGAATAACAAATCCAATCCCGCATTCAGCTCCCGAGAACAAAAATAAATTATTAATTACTACACCTTGAGAGGAATTTACCCTTCCCATAAATTAAGGGGGCCAGATGTTAACAGACTCGGAACAAACCCCAAATATCTTGTTAAGCCACCCACTGAGTGTCACCGCAGACGGGTAGCTAAAACACGTCGGTATCTCGAGGGCTCGAGACGCCACCTAATGGCGAACGAAGAAGACTGCATTTCCCGGAACACGACCTGTATGTTTGACTTTATCGACTCGAGAGGGTTTCTTCCTTATATTATATCGTACGAAGATGTGCTTTTAGAAACCATAAAGACACCTGAAACTTTTTAGCACACGCAATTTTCAACCTTACCTTCAACGCTTTACAATCGCAAATTCCTCGCAGCATGCTGGTTTTTAGATCGTTTTCTTCCACGCAGCATGTGATATGATATCAAGGCGAGACAGAAAGGGACAGTAGAGCGCAGGCTCCTCGGCAGACGTCGCGGTTGCCATGGCAACACATCGATTTGCACCCCCCACCCCTGCCGCCGCGCCCGCCAGCCTCCGTTCGTATCCAGGTCATCCAAGACCATCAGAGTCGATGTTTGTTAACATTTAATTAGTTGTTGTGACGTTAGCTACATGTATGCGCTTTGAGAAACTAATAAGTCACTTCTAAGACCTATGGGGTATAGAAAAGTAGGTGTTAGTACTCGTAGGTTTGCAAACAGTACCGTTATAAGCAGTTTTAGGGGCAACAACTGAAAAGAATACTATTCTGAGAGTTTTCAAGTACCTACCTTATCAGAATGTATAACAAAAGAATACCTATGAAGATTTTGCCCATGCAGTCTTCCTAAGCCCCCAGTTGTACCTTCTTTCTCACAGCCACCATAATCCACACGTTGTGAAAGTACCTGGTAATAAGTAGGTCCTTTCTCACCAATACAAAAACACGAATAGGTAAGATATGTTACCACATATCAGGAGTAGATCCAACTCTCTAAAAAGGTTGTGGTCACGTTGGATTAGGAGTCACAGATGATCGATACATAAATTAATATTATAACCATTATTGCTATAGTCCATAGACCACTTCTCCCAGTCTCCTTTAGTAAGGTTATATACTGCCAGTATATAACTCACTAACCACAATGTGTGTGTCCTGTGTACATCATCCTACCAACCTCAAATTAGGGTTGTGGACACATTTCCAGATATTAGTTTTGTTTGACAATATCTCAAGAAGTCGAAAGCCTTTAATGTCTTTAATCGGATTTCTATATCTTATAAGCTGATATCACCAGCGCTAAGCACGTGTCAATTAAATACCTATCTAATCAAGTACCACAAGTAGGTACAGACAACACCATGATTAAATAAATGAATTTCAGAAATTAAACCCATGCTGTTGTGTTCACAGATTGAGGAAGATTGATAGGCGCAATTAAATAAAAAACCTTGACATAGCACTGCGAACAATACAGTGAAGCATGCCAAAACTACACCTCCGCTCTGTGCATACACGCTCACACGCATCCACTCACAATCAAACTACATCTCACTAAGTGCACACATGTTTACGAAACCGGCCTCACGTCACTGTTGACAGCGCACTGTCTTCGTTCTTTATTTGGTCTGAGGGTTAAGGTAACTTATAACTTCCAGCAGGTATTTAAAATGTAGGTATTTTGCAGGTATGCAGGTATTTTTTATGGACCAATAATAATCAACATGAGCTGAAATTCTTCTTGAAGAAATATTGTTCATTCATGTCTGTGTGGACCACTTCGTCTAACGTTATAATCCCTAAAAGGAGGTGTACCTAGGTAGGTCGAAAAAGCAATGCAAAATTCACAACAAACATCAAGTACTTAAATATCATAAACGACGCCAATCATATAACCATGATTAGGTACTCCAACAAATACATAATTCTTTTACAACATATTTACCTTATTCTTTGATCTGCCTAAGAAAAGTCGACCCAATTCTTATCTCAAAGACACGTCAAGCCTCGGTGCCTCGTCAAAGGCAAGAGGCTGGACCTAATAGGGCCACTTGAGGCACGAGGCTGCCTCCTCGTGCCCTTGCCTCCTTTGACGTGCCGACGGAATGAAGGCAATTTAAAAAGGTGAAACGTCATAGAGATTTTGGCGGTAACCTACTTTGTTGATGGAGTCGCAGACAATGTGCCCCAAATAAGCTCTAGGTAAGTAATGTTGTATATGTTCAGGAAAGATCGGTGTTTTCTGCGTGAGGGAATTGTCGTAAATGTCTTCATCTTACGTTCCATAGTAGGTATGTAGTATGGAACGTCTCTTGTACTACACTCGCGACAATCTAAGAAGTCCATTTTGACGTTTCGTTCTCGTACTAATAATATAAGTAACTAGCTGCTCGCCCCGGCTTCGCACGGGTAGCACTAAGTACTTATCTAGGGCTATTTTAGATATTTTTTTTACACCTTGGGTTACATATTGGAGTTTTAGTAAGGAGCCCTAATTTTTTTGAAAATATAATGTAGCCTATGTCAGCCGGGGATAGTGTAGCTTCCCAATAGTGAAAGAATTTTTCAAATCGGCTCGTTAGTTTCGGAGCCTATTCAATGCAAACAAACAATCAAATCTTTCCTGTTTATAATATTAGTACAGATAAAACCAGAATCAGTTTTAAGCAATGTAGATAAGTCGTCAATTACAAACTCTCTAAGTATTTTTAATCGATATGTCTCGAGAATCAGTATATAAGTAACAATTTTTTTTTTATCCTATAGGTACCCAAAGTGTTTTTATAGCTGTCAAAACGGACTTCTTAGATTGTCGGAAGTCTAATTTAAATTAAGCTTGGACCGCGTGCAGATCACTCTACTAATAGCATAATCAGCCTACAATGTTCCCACTGCTGGGACACAGGCCTCCTCTCTGTGAGAGGGAGTGGGCCGTAATCTACCACGCGGGCCCAGTGCGGGTTGGTAGATGTCACATGTCTTCGAATTTTTGGTTCTCCGACATGCCGGTTTCCTCACGATGTTTTTTCCTTCACCGTTTTGAGAGCAGTGGCGATGAAATAATTTACACAAAGTAAAGCCCCTGTCAGGGTTCGAACCTACGTCCTACGACTCGTAAGTCGTGGCCGTTACCACTGGGCCACCACTGCTCTCACTGGGCCACCACTGCGCTCGCCGCTCTACAAATAGATCGCACGAGAAATACAAATGCTATAGATTGCTATGGTTAGGATTGGTTACTTGTTTTTGCTTAAGATCTTTCTGACATCATCTTCACACTCCTACTGTGGGAGGGCACTGGCTCTTGTAACACAGGTATACCACCTAGCACAGGAGTCAGGGACTTCATTCTATTTTGTAACCACTTTCTTGTGTAATAAAGATTAATATTATTATTATTTTAATGTGTTTACATTTCTCGGGGCCATGGGGTCCCGGTCTTTTGGAAGGCGTACGAGGGGCCGAAGCCAACTCGCAGAGGCCCGTTAGACATTTTAATTGGAATGAATTCACCAACCGACGATTATCCCTGTTCGCACTATACAAGTGCAGTCAAGGACAATCCCCGGTTGGAGTAGGACTATTGCAAGATTGGGAAACAAAGATAATGGATTATGAGTTTGGGTGGCTAAAGTGGACTGATAACCTGGAACTATGGAAGGACTATGGCCCCTGCCTGATCAATGTTATGGTATCCACGGATAAAATGGCAGGGGGTGACTTGCACACTCATTAATGGGCCCCCGAAAACAGTCGCTAGCACATAGTAACGTAGCGACAAGGGGGCAACACTTCCTGAGGTGCTTGAGGAGTGGAGAGGTATTCCACGGCTTTCAGAACAATCCCAGAGCCCTCTTGGTTTGTATCTCTCTTGGTCTGGCTCCTCGCTCTAGACCCGTTCCGGCAAAGTAAACTCTACCGGCACAGACCTAGAGTTCGGAGCGCGCAAGCCCCACCACGACGTCAACGTAGAGATACGGCGGTGGGGTTATTATTATTATTATTACATTAGGTATTCATCAGTTGACTTTTACGTCATAAAGATACTAAGTTCGACTCCCATGTCGGGCAAAGCAAAGTGTTATTTTGTTTTTCTATCAGGAATTTCTCGCCTCGGCAAAATGTGGGTGTAGGTACTATAGATACCTCTGCCTAACCCTTCGGAAAAAATAGGCTATGTGGTGCTATGTAATGTTAGATTCTGGAATAAAAACATACCATTGGGAACAGTCGCAGAAAGAAGTCGGTTTAAAAGAGACCATGGAAACAGCATTAGATGGCATGGCCTTTATTATAAGTTTTTTTTTTTATACGTAGTTACCTTATATTTTCTATTTCTTTATACTTAAGTACCTAAGCCTGTACCTAACCAAATGGTTGTGAAGAGGGCATGGTTGTGATACGAAACTTGCGTTGCATTCATAAAAGTAAAAAACTGATTTATTCTGTATACATTTCACCGTGAAACCTTAGGAGAAGTGAGTTTGGAGTGAACTGTCACTGCCTTAGCATCAGTAGGTATCGATGACAATGACAGCTCACTCCGCGCTCACTTCACCCAATTTTCACGGTGAGATGTTTACAGAACAGCAATGCTGTTACAGAATAGCACCGGTGCTAGGGATGGGCTGCACTACTCACTTCACCTAAGGTTTCACGGTGTGATTTTTACACTACAAAGTTACAGGAAATAATTTAAAGGCAGAATTTTATTACTTATTTATAGTTATAGCACTACTTAGATAAACAAACACTTGGTGACCGATTACACGGAAAATGCAGCAAATCCTTGTAAGCTAAGACATCCAACTCCTGCACTCTAATTGCGTAATACACGACCAGTCACAATCTGAATCGTTTTGAAACAAATTGCTAAACCATTGCTTCATAGGTTCGAAAAAAATCTGCTCAACAACGTAAATAACGCAATGAATGTTGCCGAACTGACAAAATGAAACAGATTAGAGTCTTTCGTTTACGAAAATGTGTTACGCAATTATAGATAGCAGCTTTGGTTGAAACTTGATTAAGTACGTAGGTACTATTAATAATAACTGGTACTACTAATGGTTTATTTTTTTCAGGATTAGGTACTACTACCTAATCCTGAAAAAAATAAACCAAAATATTACGTAGGTAGGTAATCAAAAATGTAATTATGTAGGTATATGTTTTCATGAGTACCTGTACCTACCCACAATACATATAGGTAACTAGACTTTTGATTTTAAATTTTTGCCACCACTGTCAACCTCAGCTAATCGTTTCTCAGTCGCAAGGATGCATGTATCCGATTTCTAAAACTGTCAGTAACGAGTGTGGAGAATGAGCGCGTCTACTTTACTGCCTGTCTCCAAAGATTCTCTGTCGAAGATAATTCACCGTGAAATGGAGTTCACCTTATTGTTTTATTATTGGCTGCGTTTTATCCCAGGAAGTCGTAAACACATCTTGGAAACACAGTTGATCATCGATCTTGATGTTGAGATTTGTTGCTGGTTCTTTCTCCGAACAAAATAAATGCTTGATTATTAAAAAGTAAATGTCTGTAGCCTTAGTAGTAGGCATAAGTATCACCATGAAGTTAATGTATGTAGGTATCTACTTACATTGGTAGGTACCTACATAATCTACGTAGATGAATAACTAGATTATTACCTAATTAAAACTCTGATCACAGCAGAATACATAGTTTTTTAATTTACCACTATCAAACATTTTAGTTTAAAGTAGTAATTTAATAAAACGCATAATATAACAATTACTTAATAATGATTTTGATACAGCGCCATCTTTGTATAGCTGCTATTATTACAATACCAATGAATGCACTATACAGGTGTCAAAAATCAGTCTTCTTAGTGGCTTCGTGCGACATCTAGTGGTAATTAATAAAAACACTTACTCAAAACAAAGGCATGTGTTTCGCTTTTGTTCGGCTAGATAGCGCTGACCGTATAAACCCTGTTGTACCGACTAGTGCTATCCCTCGCAGTTTAGATTTTAGTTTCACTAATCGACTAAAAACTGAACTACCAATATCATTCAAAATACATAAAATATAAATAAACAGCTAAATGGGTTTCATAGATTTCAATTTTAATTCCCAATTTATCTCAGATATTTAACAGTTTAGCAGAACTCACCTTTGCTCGGATACAATTTTCGTCAAAACATTTGAAGATACGATGCTGCCGAGGGGTTTCTCAAATTCGTAGTAAAACAAAATATTACGAAATTAATCTACATAATCGTCGCAAAATCTGATTTGTAATCATAAAATTCATTCACTAACAGACAAGGCACAGCCTAAACCACTGTGTATAAATCATGAAATGAGAACTAAAAATTAAATACAGCTTCTTTGAAAAATCTTTCATACAAATACATAAATTCCGTTCGTATACTTGAAACATGGCGCAAATACTTATCTAGTTAAATAATAAAGATAGTAATGCTTTTTTATTAGCTACTGACCAATACCATTAATTCATTATTATACATCTAACACTACAATAATATATGTACAAGTATATAAAAAGGGGGGAAATAATCATTAAAGTGCATCAAAAAATTCGTCCGCATCGCTTTCAGCAGGAAAAGTAAGAGTCCAAAAGGCTGGCAGCATTGTTACGTTGTATTGTATCGCAATGCTGATTCTTTGGCCGAAATATAGGCCAGCCCTCTGGTCACGTAAAGTAATGATTAATTTCATAATTTCAAATTCCAAAACGACCCTTTATAGGGGGTGGAAGGGTGTTCGAGTTCAAAAGGAACTATTTCAAACTAATTATTCTGTTAATATGTTTGCCTTTACATTGAAACAATAAAATGACTGCAGAAACATAGCACAACCCTGTTATTGATGTTAAAAATAATAAATTCCCTGCTTTACCGACAGAGAACAAGAGACGCATGCGCGTCGTGCGTTTTGTTTTTTTCTCTTTTTCTATTGGTTTGTTTTGTGATTTGTGTCATGTCCCGAACCCTTGCTTGTATTATCCATAGCTTGTGTATTTTATGTTATTTAAATTAATTACGATTATTTTAAAAGTTTGATGGTAGAATTAGTAACTAAACTATTTATAGTATTGTGATGATAAGTGCTGTGAATAAATATAGTATTCAGCGCTGGGAATCTAAAGCGGCACCGTGGAGTCACGAAAACGAAGGTAAAAAATGTTTTCATTGTTTCTAGCGACGCTTGGTTTGCAATGAAAAATCGAAAATCGATGCCATGGCTGCATGTGAGCTTCAAACTTGCAGTTTATTTACTCAAATCATTATAAAATGGAAGGTATTCCGTGGTTACTTTGAGTTTGATACGATAAAGTTATTAGCAGTTTCCACTCTGGCCACATGGGTCGATAATCATTAAGCGTAACCTGTCGGCTTCAATTTTGTAGTTTAAAAGTGTTGGGGAAGTTTATGCAGCTGTATTTTCGTTGGTTTGTACGAACGGGAATTATTTAAATGCGCATAGTAGGTACTTAGTTAGTACTTTGGTATACATGTGAGTTTGTGAACAGCTGGATACTTATTTAGCTACACTAAGTAAACAGGCGTCAGTCGCGCCATTCGTATTTCCTAAACACCAAAGTCTGACTCAGTGTTTTAATTTGAATGTGCATCTTGTGATTGCATTGTAGGTAAGTAAGTATTTTATGTTCTTGGAAATTATTAAAATTTTATGCTTAAAAATAAGTTGTACTTACAAATTTTTATACATACCTACACATTATTTCTCATGAAGAGTTCTCGATGTAGGCATATGTACTAAATAAGACAATAATGATAATAAATGGCAAGAAACACCTGTAAGATAGTATACAGGCATAGACAGGATACACTTACCTTAAATATTCTACATGCAGGTATGATTATCAGATTATGTGTGTGTGTTATTTACTATGTCTACACATATAATAATAATAATATATGGTATAATAATATAGTGTCAAGTTTTATTTTAACAAATAAAACTATATGTTGATATTCAGACAATACGAGATATTTTAAGATTTTAAACTCGCAACTTCAATTCCAATATTGTTGGAAAAAACATTGTGTTACTTATCCAACATCATCTTATTAAAAACAGGCTACCTCTGTTTTCTTTTTGCCTGAATCTACTTAAATTATTATTTAACAGTAATATTCAATCACACTTTTTCATTTTCCTATCCCAACGTAGTTGGACAGCCGATCTTTCCAACAATATACATCCACTACTTAAATCTCTACAGTTAGTGTACTGAAAGCATTCTTCAGCAAAACAGTATACATACAATAAGCCATAAAACTATTTATTCAAAAAGTTATACATATAAATCACAATCAATCAATCAGTAAAAAATCGTAACTATGTATTTTATTGTAATTATGAACAGGAAACTAAAGCAGGTATATTTAGTCACTCTATTGGGTATTCCCTCTGAGCAAATAGACACAGATTTAAATCTAAAATTTTAATCTGTACCACAACCACACCTAACTGACTCATGTGAACTTTGCATCCAAGAATAAGATCGATGGATTATGGTAAATGGTATTATTCATATTAGCTGGAACTAAGAATGCATACATTCTGTATCATTCCTAGAATAATATTAATACTAATTAAAAATAAATCATCATTGCTTGAGGACCCCACAATATAAAATAAAGGACAAAAGCATTGTTGCTTAGCATTCTGTCCTGTTTTTAAATTTATTTACTAAAATCTCATACTAAATCTAGTTTCTTTTTTCAGGTAAAATTACAAAATAAAAAACTAGGTGCTTATAACGTTATCTCTCCAAGATTCAATGGAATATGGTAAGTAGTGCCTATTAAATATTTATGAAGAGGTACTTCGCATGAAATTCTGAATTCAGGCTGAGTTTTATCTTTCCTACAGTGAAGATTCTGTGTAAAATGAAGTTCTCAATTTTGAGTGTTATTACTTACCCTTAATTAATATTTATTGTCTCACAAAGGAATTAAGTACAGTATTTTTTTTTTTTCATGTATAATCACATAACTGTAATAACATTGATAGTTTGATTTATTTCTTTGTCTATCCACTTATAATGTAATAAAATAATATTCAAATAAAAATTTATAGAGCACTACATTACAAACAATTGATGTAAATAGGTAGAAGACATCACATTATGATTTGCGTCCTATCAACTCTTATGAGCACGCGTAGCATGAGCACCATAGAAACGGGGTTCTGACGACGGAAGGATAGACAAAATGACAGATTGTAATTGTTTAACTGTCATTTTGTCTATTCTTCGGTAGATAAAACCAGTTTCTATGGTGGTCATGCAGGCAGGAGGTTGTTATAGGTCTTCAATATATAAATATACAGATGGGAAGCTTCCCTAGCCTGAGATGGCAGAGGCTTCCCTTTGCCATGTCCACCAGGGGGTGTCAATCAATCAATCTGCCTAGCCTTTTCCCAACTATGTTAGGGTCGGCTTCCAGCAGCTGAATACCAGTATTTTACATGGAGCGTCTGCCTATCTGACCTCCACAACCCAGTAACTGGGTAATACGATACCCCTTGGTTAGACTGGTTGTCAGACTTTCGTGCTTTTGACGACTCGTAACGACTGTCAAAGATCCGCAAATGACAGCCGGGACCAACGGCTTAACGTGCTTTCCAAGGCACGGAGGAGTCTCGATATGTGAAAATGGTCACTCATCCACGGACCAACCCCGGCAAGCGTAGCTTAACTTGATGGATCGACCCGTGCGGCTGTTATTACTTAGCCACGAGCTCCTCATACAATCGTTTGCTCCTACGACATGCGGTCGTGTGGAAGATATCGTTGATGATATCAGCTTGCTACCTACAGAAAGAATAACCGTGACTCTGAGATGTTTTCGTTTCTGATCTAATAAATCTCTGAGATGTTATCGTTTTTGATCTAATCCTGCAAAAGAGCCCCCAGCATATCAGCAAGCAGCTTTATATCTCTTTGATGACCTACCCTATATAGACTGACAGTGTATCTAGTCTAGAGTATCCACGTCTCCGCAGCGTTTCTTTCACTGCTGACATTCGACGCATCTCTAAAGCATCCCAAACGGGTCCTACTCAATGGCAAGCGGCATCGCGGCATGAGATGGCGGGACGAGCTGAACTCCTTTGATACAGACAGGTCTTTAGTAGTTATATTCTCCCGACCGAGTTTGAGCCACGGCTATCAATGTCAACAGTAATTAGCTAAGAACACAGGAAATATTATAGTGTATAAGTGTATGCGCAAATAGTTATACTCTCTGTTCCTTTACTCTCATAGTCCAATGGGACATCTGACACGATCGCAGAGAGATCAGGCGCAAGACCAACGGCTTTACGTGCTTTCTGACGCACAGGGGTATCATACCTAATGAAAGAAATTCCTAATGGAAAAACTTTGCCTGACCAGGGAATCCAACCCGGTTTAGCTTACGACGAACGGGTTAAGGCTCGTGCAAACAGACGGTACCGCTGCCTGTCGCGCCCGCGATATCCCGTCTGTTTGCACGAGCCTTTAGTCAGTTACTCAGACCAAAGAAGAATGCGAAGTCCTTTGCCCTGCCGCAGGGAAATACAGGCCTAGACAAAATCCCTTTTCTGTAAGCGTTAACGCCAACGGAAAGATGAAATTGTATGCAGTTGACATAAGCTTTAGAGATGTCACGTGACAGCTGCTGTCAACTTCATACAATTTGATCTTTCCGTTGGCGTTAACGCTTACAGAAAAGGGATTTTGTCTAGGCCCGCAGTAGGTAATAATAATCGTAACAAAAAAAAACATAAGATCTAGCAATGTTTTATGCCATTTATAACCAACTGCTTACGTATCATAGTTCATAACTCCATAATGATAATTAATAGCAATTTTAGTTTTTTGTCTGACCAATATTTTGCACCTGGTCATAACTCGCTTCCTGGTAGTTTTCCAAGATTTAAAGCAGGTAGGTAGGTAATAGCTACAAAGATATTTAGTTAGATAAAGGTACTTTCGTCAAATCATTTTATACGAAGGTCTTTTTCTTTGTCTAATTTCCAAGAGTCCCTTGGAGACGATAGTTTCCAATAAAATGCTAATGAAATCCAATCACGCTCTAAGAGGTTTTTTAATTGCGTGGTATTAAGATAACTACGGCAAATCTATTGCTACTCCAGTTACTTGAAAAATCCATTAATATTCTTATTTTAATTTGATTTTGTTTTAGACTAAGTGCTTTTACTCAGAAAGGTTCCACTCTCCGGTGGTCGAAGACCTCGTGTCGAACGAAGGATGTAGGTAGTATAGTAACGCATAACGACATTCTTCAAATGTTACATAAATGTGTACGTATAGAATAAACGTTTATTATATTCAGCAGTCTACCTGCTCGGGCGGTCCGCACCGCTCCGGGAGCGACTCAGCAAAAAAGTAAAAAGATAATTTTTCGTAGTCGAGTCGGGCCACGGACGAGAAAGAACAAAGGTTTTACGCTCTTACCTAGTTATAGCTAGTTATACGGGCTCCCCGCAGGTGTAACTTGTTATCTTTTACCGAGAATTCCTTTATTTTATATTTCTCGAGGATCACAAGAGAAAATGTCTATGGTGTAAAAGTATCATCGTAAAGTGGTTTGTGTTTAGACGGCTGTTACTCGTTATCATTGCAACCACCGCTCACACCGGAATCTCATACGTTATTCAAATTAAGTAAAGGTTCGCCTCCCAAAACAACGGAAGAGGCACAACGAGATTTCAAATTGCCCATATGGTTGTGTGATTTTTTTGAAGTACACTTTTATGAGTGGAGCTGAGTGTCGTTGGTTCATTTATCAGATGCATTTATCGGTAATAATTTTCGTGTTTCGTTAAGCATGCATGTAGGTACGATAACACGCGAAGTGAATCCATCCAAATGTTCGTAGTCGACATGAGGCTGCTGCGAACATTGCTAAGTCGTTAGATATTAGCAACGCTCAATGTTCATCCGGCTTCGATAAGACCATCGTCACGTAAGCGGGTTTCGATGGTAAAAAACCTGCCTGGTGGCATTCACCCGACGCCCTTGAACTGCTCGACGGTTCACCTCTCAGCTGGTCCTAAGCCTTGAGTTTGTCTAGGCCGTTCACCCAAGTCCTGAAATAACCACTTGAACAATTGTCCACTAAAATAATTGCGTACCCAACAGATAGTGACACCAAGTGACGATGACCCCGTTCTATTTATATTGCCTAGGTACATTACGATCATTAACTTTATTCTCCCACTCTCTCCCCTACCTTTTACGATAAAGATGTTACTGCTCATAACTTTCAGCCTGTTTAAACACGGAAGATTGGCGACTTAAGATATTAAACATCTACTATAAATAACTATAAAACTACTTGACATTTAAGTAGGCAATATAAACATAAATTAACTACAAATTGATCAAGTATTATGTTCATTAATGCGTGGAATCCAGCAACCACATAATTACCCATTTGTTAATGAGCAGTTTTGTCAGTTAGATTTACAACTTGTTAAGTTTCTCCAGAGTATCATAATTGCAACTTGGCGATTAATTTTATAACATTGGAATTACCATATCTATGTTTTCAATTAGAATATGAATATTATGAATAGTTCTGTTATGGTATTGTGTACGTAATCCAACATCTGTATCTGCGGTAGTTACGCGAGAAAAATCTATTGTTTCTGAGTACGGCCAGCTGGTGTTTAATATCTCGGTTTATTAATCATACAACCAACGCTGACAAGACAGATTATTAATGACTAATTATAACAATGAGTGGTGAACAATAACTCCAGTGAGGTGTAGATATTTAATAAGATTCCGCAACACGATTCCTACAAGCATTGGGCCTATCATGTTGCCGATTGGACGAAGATTAATTGTTACCCAACGCCATAGCTCGGCCTGGGCTGGATTTGTTCGACGCTAAGGTCGCGTTTGGTAAGAAACTTATTTCCTGCAATGAAAAAAACAACAATATCACTTTCCATTTCCATTCACAAATTAATTGCACGGCTGTAACATTTTGAAAGTTACTATCAGTGATTAACTTTGCTTCGTTACAAGGCTAGACGAGATGATCGTATCGTTGCAATCAAGACCACGTTTCAGGGATATTATAAAGTACACATTTATCTAGACGATTCTCAGAGTTTACAGCAACGCCTGGTAGGTAGTTGTCTAGCGTCAATACTACGTATTCTCGTTCGCAGTTACGACATCTACTTACCGCAACCTTGTTGTTCTAGCGCCCATTTGTTTGACGTGTATGGATATAATTTGCTATTTGTGTGGGAACCCTGAGTGGGTCGTAATATCGCATTGTTACTACCGAACCCATTAACAACGCCAAGAGTCTGGACGCTATGTACTTAATTATGATCTGCGCACGACTGTTTCTTATGATATCGTCAGAGCGACATTAACCGCCACTGGCCATCTCTCGTACAGCTTACCGTATTCAATATACTTTAATGTGCCATCCAACTATCGTTAAAGGAGTCCAAGTGGCAGCTACTATAATGGCTAATAAGACACTCCGGCTTCGATTGAGTGCCTTAATAAAAAGTTTTATAACGTTATTTAATTAAATCCCCAATTCTACGTTCAACGTAGCAGCAAATTCGTATTAGAATGTCAACTGAAATGCAAAGCGAACGCCACAGAACAAGAATGTGAATCCTCTACAATCTGCTCACGTACGGTGCTGTCAACTTTCGCAATGCTACCTCGCGACACTCAAACGGTAAGGAGACTTGAAGGCTAAATAACAGTCGAGGTTGTGAAGCTGCCTACGTGATGTATCATCATATATTTTCACGTGCTCTGTTCTTTATACAATGATTATACCGTTATTACCTATAATACATTTTGTTTCAAACGAAACTCTCAAATGGCTGTCGTAAAAACACAATTAAATTAATTTAGTTAAAAGTCGGTGAGCGCCTCTGGCATGGCTTTAACGAGAGCTAAAATCTAACAATTATTCGCAAAGAAATAACCGTTTTAGATAAATAATTTGGTTACCATTGCCATGTTAATTTTCATGTAAGGTTATAGTTGTGATTAAGCAGCCATTTGTAGTTGAATTGGGCAACAGTGCAGAGGGAACGCAATCAAGGTTTTGCAGGTCAACGTGTCCTCAGCAAGCATCCTTACTTTAGCCGAGCCGTTCACTTCGTACAAAATTTCACCTTGTGTCAACTGCATTGTGTATTTCATCAACGTTCACATCGTGCGAAAGGTCAACAACGCAGTTATACCATATGTCATATCGTATCCGCCGCTGCCTCCTGCGTTTACGTGAAAGCCACGCTTTCTACGACATTTTGTTGATGTCTTCGCTTTATAAAACCAGATTGAGAAACTGGTGTCTGAATTTCATAACGTTGTCGTCTTTATTTGTACGCGAAAGTGTGCAATTAGGCCTGTTTTATCAAAATTAATTGTATTTTTAGTAAAACCATGTTAAGTAGCCAGAAGCTACATTTTTCATTTTATATTTGCGATGTCAGACGAAACTTGCGCAAAACAAGTGTGGGACAAACAAGTTTTGTACATTGTGTAGTTCCTGTCTTGTTTATACAATGTGCGTTTCTATCCCATGAAAGTAAGAGGAAGTTTGCTTTTCAAAGCTATACTCAACTTGTATGGCAAAAATAACGTTGTTTATTTTTGCTCTGAGGAGTAGAAGGACAGAGACCTTTCTTTTCACCACTTGGTAAACTTTAATAAGAAGATATTTTTATTTAATAATAGTTCCTGTTTAATAATAACCGCAGGGCGTTTGTACCCATCTGAAACCAAGATCAGTTTTTAGTCTTTAAAAATCTAAATCTAAACCTGATTAACTGTGCTAAGCATGCTATATAGGAATAGAAATCCTACTTCTCCTAGTGGCATTGTACCACTCACTAACATTATTTTTCCCCTAATACACTCTTTATCTGTGCACCATAAAGACCAACGCTGAGTCTAATTCTGAGCCATTTTTTGTAGACGATAGGACGCGACGTCATACGAGACTCCAAAATCTTCAGTATTAAGTGTTTCTTTATCACGACCTCATTACAGTTGAGTGACAGATAATGTTGGGTTATAACATCGTCGTGGGAAATACATCAACACAAATAAATACTCACTTCACTTGCAGATAACAGCAAATCTTAGATTAGTTTAGTCGAAATAATATGTAGATTTTAAATTAAGCAAATACCGGAGGCAAAAATAATGATCCCATAGATTTAAATGTGAAGATCTGAAATAGAAAAAAACCACGAAGGAAACAGTAACGATAGTTTAGTTCTTAATTTTAGAGATTGGAGAAAAATGGGATACTCAGCTTCAGTCAGCTTTGAATTGAATAGCTTTGAGTATCGGAAGAAGCAATCAACTCAGACTGTAATTATCCTCATAACCAATAGCGGATCCAGTATCCGAAGCATTTGACCAAATCTCTGTTGTTCTTGGAAGAAATTACTCTTTGGGAGGAGCATTGAAGAGACAGGGTAGATCTCCCCTAAACAGCAGTTTTTTTTAGCTTATTTTTTTTTTAATTTCCGATATCTATATATATAAAAGGTTACGGTGACTGAGATATATACAGCCTAATCGCGGGCGCGACAGGCAGCGGTACCTTTGTCGACAAAGGTACCGCTACCTGTCGCGCCAGCGATTTCCCGTCTGTTTGCACGAGCCTTAAACCGCTGGTCCTAGGGACATGAAATTTGGAGGGTGTTCATTATGAAGAGTAAGTTTCCACTAAGAAACGATTTTTCGATATTCAACCCCTAAGAGGGTGAAATGGGGAATTTCGTTTGTATGAAAACTCTTATTCCTTGAGTTAATAGACTTGAAACTTGACACGACATAAATTTATCTAAGTAAATTATAAAGTTAGTCGTTTTTAGTTTTTATAAACTACCCCCTAAACGGGGATTGGGGTGTGTCAAAGTTTGTATAGAAGAATTTTAACGCGCTGTCCGATAAACTCGAAACTCAGTATTTATACTTAAAACAAAAATTAATAATAAGGTGTATCAGGGTTTTTCAAAAATCTACCCCTAACGGGGTAAAAATGGGTAGTCTACGTCACAGCTTAAACCACCGAACGGATTGGGCTGAAATTTGGCACATAGATAGTAATTAGGACCTGGACGTCCACTAAAAAAGGGTTTTTGGAAATTCGACCTTAAAAGGGGTGAAAAGGGGGAATTTAGTTTGTATGAAAAATCTTATTCCTTGAGTTAATGGACTTGAAACTTGACACGAATACTTATCTAAGTAAATGATAAAGTTCGACATTTTTTGTTTTTATAAACTACCCCGAAAATCAATGTTAGTATCAGGTATTGTATGTATAACAGGGATTTTCAAAAATTCATCCCGGGGATGGACATAGGCTACTTTTTATCGACATAGCACGCGGGCGAAGCCGCGGGCGGAAGCTAGTTTACCTATATAATATCAAAACCGTTCTCGCGATTTGTAACAACTTAGGGGGCCGAGGGCGCCGTATACAGATCTCGCTCCATTCTCAAACTAGCCTCGGACAAGAAATATGTGGCAGCTTACAACCTGTCAAAGTCATTGAAGTATCCGCATAAAATATCAGAGGTCTGCGGTAAATGAGCAAAATAAAAATTTTGTGTCTTTTTTTGTGTTTACCTTGATAACCTACCCTTATCTGGGTCGAGTCCCTCCCAAACCAAAATCCTCAAGGAAGATGTTTCACCACCACCTCCATCTTTTTAGAATAAAATAATGTTGGCTATATATACTTATACATATATATAAAAGGAAAAACTGACAGACTGACTGAATATGCAAGTTCGTCATTCAGACAGTCAGTTTCTTATCGATATCATTAGCAACGCACAGATCAAACTACTGGGACTTGGCTAGAGACGTCAAATTTTGCGCACAAGTGTTCCATTTATAATGAAGGCGAGAACTGAGAACGGGTTTTTGGAAATCAGACCTTTAAGGGGGTGAAAAGGGGGATTTCGTTTGTTTGATAAATCTTATTTGTCGAATGAATAGACTTGAAACTTGGCACGAATATTTATCGAATTAAATTATGAACATTTATAGCTTTTTTAACCTAAAGGGGGCTTGGGGGGTGTCAAAGTTTATATGGAAGGATTTTAATGCGCGGTCCAATTAACTGGAAACTCGATAATTATATTTAAGACTGAAAATAAAGAATAACATGTATCAGGGTTTTTCGAAAATCTTCCCTTTACGGGGTGGAAAGGGGTTGTCAATTTAACATTGAAGGATTTTACTTCGTGGTTTGATTAGCTCGAAAATTGGTATTCTTAAATCCTAAATAATATTATAAATGCAATGCAGTGAATATGTTTTGTTTGTTACGGTTCCACGCAAAACGGCTGAGCGGATTTAGATCAAATCTGGGTTAAGGATAAGACCTTGGTTAGGACACAGAATATTTCATCTTGGATCGCAGGGAACAGCTAGTGTCGTTATATTGGAATTAATAAGCGCCAATGATTCATACGAGAGCAGTGTTGGCCCAGTGGTAACGGCCACGACTTACGAGTTGTAGGTCGTAGGTTCGAACCCTGACAGGCCCTTTACTTTGTGTAAATTATTTCATCGCCACTGCTCTCAAAACGGTGAAGGAAAACATCGTGAGGAAACCGGCATGTCCTACAGCCAAAAATTCGAAGACATGTGACATCTACCAACCCGCACTGGGCCCGCGTGGTGGATTACGGCCCACTCCCTCTCACAGAGAGGAGCTCTGTGTCCCAGAAGTGGGAACATTATAGGTTGATTACATAATCAGCCAAATCATTACATAATGATTCATACGAAATTTTGCTTTCCATATAAATACCGTATGCGTAAAATTAAGTACAACGAACTGTTCTGAGGCAACTTTTTCCTCTATTCGCTTGCATCACCTAGAACGTTTGAGGAAAACATCACCAATCTTGGTAAAGTCCTCAATCCCATTTGAAACGCAATAAAAGTAAATACCTCATTTTAGGTATTGACTCCTCAAATAGTATTCTTTCTCAACTACATAGCTGATGAAGCACAGACCTATTTGTTCATTGATATCTGGTTTTATTATTTTATGAATGTTTAGCAGATATCTTGCCAGTTTTCCAGAACTTGATGTAAAGTTACAATAAAATTTGACTTCTATTGCGATACTCTAGTAGACTGGATGAAACTATAGAGGTATGAGAAACAAGGTGTAAAGTTCACTCATCCTCCATAGAAAACGAAACGTGTTGTGTCTGGTGGGCTACCGCCCGACGATTAATGTCGGGATGCTATAGTCGCGCGGTAAACGCTGCTTGCGCGATGCAGGATTTTGCGTGACGTCAGTGTGATGTGTAGTTCGTATGTAGCGATGTAGATGTCACCACAAAACCAATAGCAATCTTAAATAATCTCCGAAGGACTGTTGCTTTTGAAGAACTTGTGACTGTTGCTTGTGCTTGGAGATCAATATTTTTCTTGACTCCTTAGCTTTAAAATTGATAGGATAGAAGTTATGTAAAATAAATAATTTGGGTGATGTATAATGCCTTACATGTGGCAGATTGCTTGCTCATCGCCTATAAGTACCAGAACAATCCATTTCTTTCGTTCTCAATATTGACACAAACGTGAAACATTATCTTGTGTTCCGAAATCCGAGCTTATTGGAAATAAAAAAACCTGTAAACGGATTTTTGCCGAGAAAATCGCAATGCATGTCATAAAACCGAAAGAACCTATAATTTTACTATCGTTGGTTGATTCATTCTAAGTACTTTTATAGATTGTTATCTAAGTGACAGAGTAAATAATGGTGCCGATAAAAAACTAGAACTATCTCGATCGCAATCCATTAATTTGTTTCCCAGGATAGTTCGCTATCATTATCAGCTTGACAATGTTTAACGTGATGCACGATAAGTTTAGCATCTTATCATAACAATCCTTGACTTACTCAGGGCGGTTCCCAGTATCTAATTAATAATATATAATTAGCACTGATTGCAATGGGTGCCAATGATTACAAACTTACAATTAACATAATAATAGACCTTTTATCTCTTTAAAATTATTAAATTCTATCTGTATCGATTAAATTTGCCGCGGCTCTTACACTATTTACCTTTTTGGTATCGTCATTAACATTAATCATGATCGAACGCGTGTAGCTAAAACATTAACGTAATTTTAGGCCCAAAATTTATATTTGTACATTAACATAGTTTTATAATAGATAGTGCGGTATTTATTACAGGAACATGGGAATAAATATACAGTAATTACGTTGGATTTGGTGTTCGATACTCTTCATTCACATACCAATTGATTTTAATGACCTTCCTGACAAGTGGGTAAGTACAAAAAAAGCTTTATTGACTACCATGATCATGATACTAATAGGGGAGGACTTTTTTAATGATTCCCATGAACATGATATATTTATAAACATTATGCATGAATTTTCCCTTGAAGCGTCTAAAGTACCGATACGATAATATGACAAATGACGTCTTCATCGATTTGTATATGTAACTTGCGTGACGTAACCATAGGGTACCTATTATTGTTATCATGTCATTGTCTATTTAGCTAGACAACACGCAAAACAAACATGGTATTTGATTTAGTTTTCGAACCTGGAAAATTATAAAAACTAATATAAAAATCGAGTCCCTAGCTTCGTGAGTAAAATCAAAACTGTTTCCAATATTTTCATCTAACCTGGCTACTCTAAATATACTTCTCATCAGAAAAATCGAAACATCTTGCAAGTTTATGTTTTGTAAGGATTATCAGAAAAATGTGTATATTTAGAAACTCGAAACCATAAAAACGGAATTGTTTCGATTTTTCTGATGAGAAGTGTATTATGCAAATTTTATTGATACAAAACCTATTTAGTATCAAACCTTATATTAAAATAAAAAAGATTTGGGGCCAAATCTTATATATATATGGCCAAATCTGATTCTTTCACCAAATAAACGTTATAGGTACGAATACCTGCTAGCCTATATTCAATCCGTAAAATTCTACAAACGCATATATATATATAAATACTTTATAGGGTTTTCTTTGACGCTCGGGAGCCACTATTATTTCTGTGAACGGCTCAGTTCCTCGACGTCCGATATCGGAATGGTTTATAGCCAATGTCGTCAGTACGTGTCAGGGGTAGTAAATTGGGATTCGCTTAGCAAATCTCATGTTTGGAACCCCTGCTCATCTTTCAGGTGACGACGAATTTTCTTTGTACAACCCATACCGTAGATCTTACCTATTTAGCCATTATAGCATAGATTTTCACTCTTGCATTCAACCAGAATCCTAACTTAATATTGTAAATTTTAATGCGAAAGTGAGTTTGTTTGTTACTCTTTCACGCGAAAACGGCTGAACGGATTTAGATTAAGTTTGCCACATGGGTAGACCATGACCTGGGTTAGGACATAGGATACTGTTTATCCCGATATTCCCACGGGATCGAGACATATGCAGTTGAAACCGCGGGGCACAGCTAGTGATGTGTCGTCGAAAAAAATATTTCCATTGACATTGAAGATAATAATAATGTTTGCTTTATTGCAATTTATTAATTACTAATGAGTAATTGATGTTGCCTTCAATTCTCGAAATGAAGAACTAATTAACATCAAATTATTCCTACTTTAATTTTCCTTCGTACTTTAAATAAATGTTAGACCGAACTCCAATTATCTCGTATTTTGGGCACGGTTTTGTATAAGACGCTGTACCCGCTTTCTCCCAGAAATTTCAGTATAAAATTAGGAAAGGGTACGTCTTCTCGACATCGTTAATCATCTCAAACGAATGATCTCAGATCTATGAGTAAAAAACCATTCTGTCCTTTTTGTTGTTAGTATTTTCGGGGAATGGTCAATTTTTATCTTTGATATGTCACACAGTACCTACAGTACGCAAAACTTTTTTTTTTCCAATTTATCCCCGTAGAGTAACCCCAAATTCAAAATTCATTTAAGTCAAAATTCTTTACACGTCCGTGTTTGGGTCATATAAATTCATATGTGTAGCAAACAAATGAATTGGTCCAGCTACCATAAACTTAAAACCGCTAAGAATTAGGTTGTTAGTTGTTAACCACAAAAATCCAAATGACTTCCAAAAACTTCGGCATAAAGTAACGATGAATTTAGCGTCCCTTCTCCTAAGTTGAGGGAGCGACGCGCCAGCAGGGCAAACTGCGCTATCATAGGGCGGCTCAAGAACAGAGCACTAGCGCGGGGGCGGGCGAGCGACGCCGCGGCAGTCTCTAGTCTGTACGCGGAGCCAGAGGCGGCCGGCGGCAGACGTCAGTGCCACACCGAGCGACATACAGACCGATCGCCTCGCGCTGCAACGCGAACGCACATCGACGTCTTCCGCGATATAAACTATTACATGTTCACTTTCCTCCGAGCCCAAAACAAACACCAGCTAAGCTGCTATCTCTGTAAGCCAAGAATTCAATTAGTAGGTATATTCCTACTTTCATTTATACAAAAAATCATCCTAAAAAAAAAGTTTATCGCCCCTTACGTTGCAGCCATAACAACCCTTATTCCCATCACTCAGCCAATCGCTCCCTCTAATTATTGACTCCCCTAAAGTTTGTTGAAAAATCCGGTCGCTCTCGATTCTGCCCTTTTATAGCTTTAATATTTTTATTACTTTGCTCTCTGGATGGCGTGTCTAGTGCTGCCGCTGCCACAATTCATAGCATACATTTTCTCGTTGTAGTAGTTGCGACACAGTCGTCTCGCTTCCTTCTTCGCGTATTTCCTCTATTGTTTAATTGAACTATAAGGGTATAATTATTTTTTTTCTCTATTTCACTATCCGGAAAACTTCGAAGATTATCGAGGCTGTCGGTCGTAATCCTAAGTTGGCAAACTGTTTTGCTTCACCGATAACTGTATACAGGTCAATTAAGGCGCGCTGAACCATGACACTGCGTTGACATTGGCGCGTTAAGTTTTTATTATTTTACTGTGTGGTGAATGTGAAACTGGTGCATTGTTGATGGACTGTGAGCGGTGTGGACTGTGGTGCATGATCGCGTGAGGGTTCCGCCGCGCCTGCAGCGGATGTGCACGCCGCTGCCGCCCTGGTGGTTCGCGCCGGCTGGAATGCCAGCTGCTCTTGACCTAACTAGGTAACATTTACATCACTATCAAAATATCTTATCCCAACCACTTATTATTCATCAACTCACCCATAATTATGTAAAGTTAATATAATTATATCAGTCCACGTCATGTTCATCAATTCATCATAATACAAAAACGAGGTACGCAAATTAGTTTTAACCATCCTCAATAATTAGTTCCGTGTGTTTACGTCAAATGCTAAACGAGGGGCCTTAATTACAATTCTAAATCAAACATTATCTAGGATTTCCTTATAAACTATTCTATTTTAGGAATAACGTTAGGTTAGAGCATATATACTGCTTTGTAAAATTTTGGATTATTGATTAACATCGCACTCATCAGGAACAGTCCCTAAACGTCGACAGCTGAACTAGGGTGTCCCCTTAGTATGGAAGCAGGGGGATCCATTGAATACAAGCACATAAAATTATGCACAGCTTATATACCATTCATTGTTCAGTTAAAATCAATATATTAGAACTCGGTATCAAATTATCGCTTGTCGATTGTCTTCTTTATTTTATAAATTGCATTCTGCACTGATAAACATACACATCTAATACATACATTACGCTCTGGCTCTCTGTTAGTGATTTTCTTGCTATGGATGCCACAGCGTTGAAAAGGCATTCAGACGAAACGAGTATTGATAATATTGCATCGTTATATCATTAACAAACATTTATGTTGAACGATCAATATAATAACAATAACATGTCTGATGTCATCAACAGTCAAGCTAGATCAACAATAAAACAGAGCCAACTATGGATCAGCTATTAGAGGCTATCTGTTTTGCGATTTAATTCAACATAGGACGATATGACTAGTGGGGCCAGAACACGCAACCGCCATATCACTCATAAAACGTTTTGTGTAACACAAACATTGCAAATAATTTAGCTTTTTATGGAAACGAAACATTCTCTAACAGCAAAACTGTCTGACTAATCATCATACAAGTTAATTAAGTACTGCTAAAGTGCTAAACATGAACTTTAGGCCGTAGAACTCTCCAAAGAAGAATTGCAAGCGATAGAATATAGTCTTAAACAGCATTTGAAGAACGGGTTGGAAATCGCATTTGTTTTTGCGCGGTTTGGTGTCATCCTAAATAGAAACGGGTAGAAATCAATTCCCTTCTGAAAGCCACACAGCGAGCAACAAATATTCACTGACAACAAATTATCCCATGAATATAATGTAGTTGCTCGGTTATTCATTATGTTCACAGGCTTACAGTGAATTCTAGTAGCCACGTAACGTTTATGGAACGTTTATATTCAGCCGAGCGTACCACCCGCGTCGTTTGACGCTTACGGCCTCACAACGAAATCGGAGACACCCATGTTGGTGGCAAAATGTTATGATACTGCGGACAGCCGAGCGTAGTTCACATGTCATTTTATAGTCGGCCAAGCTCCGATAAAGTATCATGCTGTATACTTACTCTTTCAAGATAAATACATGTGGCTTTAACCTCTCTGTAGTTCACTCTTCGCTGTACAATGGCAATCTATCCCTCTCCCCCAGGAGTTGTCGCGTCTCGAGCGTACTCGGCGCTCGCAATCTCGCGAAAATATGGCATTTACTTGACAGCCGAGGTTCTACTATTGATAGATCTAGCTGCCAGTGACTTTATTGCTTACCCTTACAATCTCAAACATATTATTGTTGTATCCTGTCTTATCTTCGTCATGTATGTACGCTTTGTATACACATGATGTATGTGAAAGTCAATACACTTCGTGTTTAATAATTACAATACATACTTCCTGCATGAATTCATGTTCTGCTATTTTTATTCTAAATGAATAAAGTTATATTTACATCCTAAATAAGGAATAAAGAAATAAAGCTTCCTGCTTAAAGGCTTTTTCAGTGTAACTTCTGAAATACGACGTGGAAGCCCTTGTCGTATTTCATTGGAGAAAACAAAAATAAATTATGTTAAACAGTTTTAATGTACAGGTTTACAATCGATAAATGTATATAGGTCTATCAAGTTTAGCAGATCTTTAGTAATTTGCCATGGAACAGTTCGTAAAGACTGAGTATCACGCAACTTCGGCAGCGCTCCGCCAACAAACTCGCTGTAGTGAAATAATCTACTTTTTGACTGGGTAATCGCTCGGAAAATTTAATATTACGTAAGTAATCTTGATGCCTTTATATTTATACCGAGCTTTTGCTTTGAAAAAGAACAGTGCGTGCACGAAACCGGATTAATTATTAATATTTTAAAGTGTTTACCAAGTCTCGTACCCAGGGGAACGGTTTTTTTTTCTGTTATTTGCGTGCAATTAGCATCATCCATTGCCGTAGTCAATGAACTGGTTTTGGTGTTGGTATGCGCGCGGTTTGAGTACAGTGACAAACAGCAGACGCGGGCGAAAGGACCGGGCGTCCGCACTTGTCCCGTTTCCACGAACCGCCGACAATTTATCCGAGTTCAGTGTACCGGTGTGGGCATGTAAACATGTGTGGCGAGTGCCAGAGAACCACTCGAATGGCCTCTGTATGAGCGCCCAGTAACAATCACTGGATATTAGGCGACGACAGACGTGTTCTTATTGAAAAGTTTGGTGAAAAATATTTACTCGTATGTGGAGCATACGATCCATCTGTTTCAATAATATACCTATTATGTTGTCATAAACTTCCATATCGCATCGAATGGTACTTCAATGAAACTCTTTGTTTTTAATATCCTTTCTAACCTCACTTCATTTGTCACCAATTTTAATCACGGGCTAACCATCAGTCCCGACATCCCCATTACAGCAGATCGTAAATGTCCAGTGGTGAACATGAACCTCTCCCGCTGACCGTCAAAATGTAGGTCCGGTCCTGGGGGATGTTGTAATCACCATGCTCGGTGGGTAGATTGGTGGTCGAAGTGATATTTTTTTACAATCTTCTGACCTTCCTGAAGTTATGATCCTTTGATCATATTATAGGTATCTCAGATAACTTACATATATATGCACATTGCACATTGCTAAAAAAACATTAGGTGTAGGTTAGGTTAGGTTAGGTTACAATAGCATGGCATAGCCTCGACTACAGTGTTTCCTAACCTGATTCTGACACAAAGCGTGCTCAACAATTTGAAGTCATCAAGCTAAGAAACAGGGTATTTATTACTTACGTATAACTACTAATTCTACAGTATAATACTTGCAAACGTTGACTTCGTCTACAGGTCATTGTACTTTATTTAGTTGCTGACTGGCAATATAAACTGGACTCATGTCACGATAAGAGATTATCGACACGATAATACCTCATTTTCGATACCGATAGTAACCGAAAAGATGGGTAATTGTGCTAAATCTGATATATAAATATATCTCTGATGATATACTGTGTTATTGGTTATATGTCGGCAATCCATTAATGGGGAAGTAGGAGATGTCATTTACAATGAAAAGACCCCTTTTGAATCCTATGCAAATGTCAAAAAATTTGGAGTCATTTAACATTTTATATTTGTATATCATACATTTTTTTTTTAAAACAACCGACTTCCAAAAATACACAAAAAAATTTGAAAAATAATTTTAATTTCGGAAGTCGGTGGGAAAAAACGACAATTGAAAAACAAAGACACCGACTTCCAAAATTAAAGTTATTTGTAAATTTGAATACCTACCTGCTATGTAAATAACAGTGGCGGAGTCTAATAATATGTCGTCTACATAGACTAAGTGGGAGAAAACACGTAATATTGAAGCTAACTCAAAAACTTCGCAAGCAATGTTAATACAATTTATATGGGACCACCTCTGAAGCATGACCTACCAAACAAAAAAAGAGTCATCAAAATCGATTCATAATTGGCAGAGTAATCGCGTAAAATATACACAAAAAAAAATTAACGAAACATACAGACGAATTGAGAACCTCCTACTTTTTGAAGAAGTCAGTTAAAAATATAAAATGTCAAATTATTCGTTAATGGTTAACAATGGCATAGGGGTCATCAGGAGTCAGTTGGTTACAAATGACCTGTCCTACATCCCCTTACCGGATTGCCGACAACACCAATAACCCTGTATAATGCGATTACCGTCTACTTACCAGACCCAAATATACTATAATAAACGTTAGAATACATTACAAGTATTCTAGTACTAATCCGATTTTTATTGAAGACATTTAAGTTTTTGTTATAGGTAGTTTCTGATACCGGAAAACAGAATTATATTGGTGTTTCAATTATATTGGTGTTGATATGGCTGACCAAGTACGAACGAATCATCCAAACGTGATGAAATGTAATTAGCAAAAAATTATATTACATACTGTCACGGAGGCAACATTACCACACGTAATAAGGATGTGGCTGCTGTACAATTGTTTTATCGATACCACGGCACACAGACAGCTAGATAAACGTTTGTAAATTAGAACCATGAGGATAAATTTACCTCTCACTGTTGTCCCCTAAAGTGTTTAATAACACAGTAATAATTATAATTAAAATCGCATACGCAGTCTAAATACGAGAGACTGTTATCGTAACACTACAAATTAAGTCATCGGTGTTAGGAGGTTATGCCGATAACTTGCCTCTTATAAGTTCCAAACTTATCGTTCAAGAAAATTGACGTCATTATGTACGTTTCAATCATACTCTTATCGTGTATATTAATTTTCCATGCACGCAAATAACGAATAAATTTTAAATCGCTGTGCATTTGTTTTACCAACCAGTTTTTTTTTAGGTATACCTAGAGGGAATGTACCTAATTTAAAAAAAACTGATTAAATTCAAGGTACTTAGGGTTGTCGAGTGTTGAAGGCTCGAAGCCAACCGTAAGCGTCATCATGGAACCACTTAATTCGTAAAGTTGGTAGGCGGCAGTTCGTTAGGCATTTCCGCGTTCGTCAGCCTTCTGGCAGTGCGGCACACGCCGGCAAGGCCGTGTGAACCTCTTTGTCTATTTTTCGACGCGAGCCTCAAAAGTAATTTGCGGTTATTCACATGCCACGTTTTGCACGCAACCTGCACTGTGACTTACCTAAATAAACTCATTGTAATATTCAAATTGCAGAAAAGTCATGTTCGAATTAAATCTATCGAATTTTAAATTCTTCAGAAGCAAACTAATCTTTTTTTCTAGAAACGTTCCCATGGAAAACCACTCGATGGTAAGCACGACTGATTCTGAGAATTTTCCGATTAGTAAACGTAGTGAACAAAGCATAGAGACAAGCGATTGTTCGACATAGTAAGTAAGCCTTCTGATATATTCTCAGAAAGGCCTATAGTTTACCTAAGAAGGTGTTTTATTTTTTATCCTTCAAGGAGGTAAGATTTTGGTATCATTGTAGTTAGTTTCATTGTTCCATCTTTCAGTTCGATTCAAAGGCAATTTTTTAGGAAAATCTTCGATTAAAAAAGAAATAATCTGGTTTGGAACCGTGTTGAAAGTCCCATCTTAGGTTTTTGAGCAACAAAATTAAAAATCATTCTAATATTGTATGTTTATGTGCCTACTATATATATATTTATGACTGTTTATGTATTTTTGCACTGTAGTTAGGCAGCGGACTCTACAAGGTTATAAAATGTTAACAGTCGCAGCACACGAACCTATTTAATTAGCGGAATTTGATTACCAAAAGTCAATAGTAATCGATTCCACTTGATTTTAACGTCCATTCCGATTGTCACAGTTAATCTCAGTTCAGATTAACTTTTGTAATGCAATGTGAATCTGGTTTTATACTTATTGCCATCGTTAGTGCTCACTCTTCCGTAAACTGTCTGTCTTTGTTGTTGCAGCATCGGTTTTCTCAACTGTGTACAAGTAAGCATTCAGTCGGACAACACGTTCTAGACGAACATTGTGCAACGACCACTGACGATGCATTTGTTCTCGCTTAGCCCAGTTCAATGGTGTTGCACTAACCCACAGTCCCGCAACGCTTGTTTCTATATCCATCGCTGTGAAAAACAAAAGAAAAAAGTATTTGATTAGGCAGTTTCAGTTATCAATTTGACATAACATGATACGAGCAGTTTCCAAGGGATAGTTGCAGAAAAGTTACGTAATGAGATCATTGTTTCATTCTGTTACCTTGTCTACGAGCTGCGAGAGTAACTTTGTTTTTCAATTTAGCAGTACCTACCTACACCGTCTACTGACAACAAGAGTGACTGAATATTTAAAATATTTCACTAACTTGTTGCTTTTAATTGCGCACTAATATGTTTAGTAAATGATCGAATCGAATTTGTAATGTGTTTATGATTGATCCAATCGTTATGTTTATCTCAAGGAAGTTGCTGTTAACTCATATTATGAAATAATATCGTTTAACTAGATGCCTAGGTGGTATTACATTACATACTTAAAAAAGGTAAAATAACTATGTTTTTTTTTTTCACTTTCAATTAAGTATATTCTTTACTAGCGGCCCGCCTGCTTCTCACGGTTTTTACGACTTGACAAAACATCGAGAATTCTTTATTATATGTTAGTTTTATATTTTTGGTACATACAAAACCTTCCGGAATAAATTATCGAAATTATGGTGAAAACCGTAACAAAATCCGTAGCGAGTTTAGAAGAACAACGCGGTCACAAAGGCACACGAAAAGATTCAAAATTCAAGTTACGACAGCGTATATTGAAGATTTTGCTGAAATGGTTAGTACTGGTGTAACAGTAGTGGTGTCTAAATCAATTATTTCCCCATAACACCCGTGAATGCAGTAGTTGTAGGTTAACCGGACGCGTCGCGCCCCCTCGTGCGTTGAACTGCCGGTTATATTTAACTGCGACAACACGTGTGCACCGGCAACACGACACACGGTGCTCTCCAACTTGGATACAGTTTTAACTCACTAAAATGTTCATATTTTGCGCGACTTACATGTTCAAGTCTTACTCATCCCAACCTTGCATATCCCACCATTTAATATACATCTAGATGACTCCATAGTTCAGCTTGAAGAAACTATTCACTAACTCGGTACTTTCAAAACTGCAAGGAACTTTGAAGAACCCTCTTAAATTATGGTGCAGAAAACGATGCTTTAAAATTATCATTCTCCGGTAGATTTTAGCCGCCATTCAGTCGCCGAAAGTGCATTGTCAGTCTCCATAAAAGTTTGCCTTTCATTGAGGAACTGTGTGTGAAGGTGAAGGCATTCGCTAGTACCTGGGGATTGACAATGGAGTTCAATCAACCCGTGCACCGCCCACCCAGCCCGTCATTGTGACGTGCACTGCACTCCTCTATTGTCACTTCCTAAGTCATGGTGCGCTTGTACAATGTTCTAAGATTATATCCTCCGTCTTTTTATGCCACAACCATCTTTTAAGAATTTATCAAAATTGTATCTTTCTCCAACTTTATGTTTATACATGATTGTGTGGAACTCAGTTTTCAATCAATTACTTTGAATATTAAGTACTTCAATATTTAATTAAACCTAATTCGAGTTTTGGCTCTTAAACGAAAGTATCAAGCTAATTGGAATTCTGATAATGTCAAATTGTACAAAATCTAAGGAAGTAACATTCTGTAATCATGCAATTTATAGAAGATTAGATATTCTTGCACTCAAGCCTACAAGCGCAAAAAGCCGGCCTTGCTAAGTTGAAAAGTCCAAACGAGCAAAGTAGTTAAAAGGCTAAAACTACGGCGGATTGGCCATAAGTTACGTACAAGGTGTGGATACACGAACTAGCTAAGCAGGGACTATCGATTTGGCTCATACTACCCTGTAACCATTAAGCTATAAAGTACACCCATAGTGTTCTAGCAGACACGCAACATTATATTCACTAAGGCATACCTCGGATGGAGACCTACTCGTCAACAAACTACATGATGTTAGCAAACTTTTGGTGTAAATAAGTTAGCCAACTAATAATGTAAACTTTCTGCGGTACTGGCCAGTCAGCATATAATTGTTTTCGTTGCTGCTGTTAAATTTCGAGTTGAATTTCCATTAAAACCATTCGGCTGCATAGCAAAAAATAAGCACACGAATTTAGAGAAGAGGCCGCGTGGTGCGAACTCGTCGCAGCCGAGGAGTATTGATCGGTGTGCGCGCGCAGCGTCTGCCCAAGTGTACACAGACGGCCGGTGAAGCGTTTCGATGGCGTGCTACGACAACTCCACTCGACACTTAGACCCACCAGAACGCCATCGGCCATTAAGTTCTCTATTCATAACTAATCTTTGAAAAGAAAATCGCTTCAGGAATCGCCAAAAACTACAAGCACTCTCAAAATAATTACAATATTTTACTCTAATCGACACCTGAAGCATTCTCATGTAAGAAATATGAATCGTGTCCTGTGTAATACGCACGACTAAACATAGTTTGCGGCGTGTAATGGAGGCGATCAGCTGTGTGGATCGTTGGCAGTCGCCCCCGCGCCCCAGCCCTGTCGCTTATCTGACATCCTCCCGCGTGATAAATAGTCCCGTTGTATCTTCACCCTCACCGCAAGGACAGCACTCTATCTGCTGGGTAGACTGCTCTACGTGCACGAAATTTGCACCCTTATAAATACAATCAATTAGTTAAAACATTAGAAAAGCTAATGGCGGTAATACGCAAGGAATTTGACAAGATATTTAAAGAATGTTCCTCAGGCGTTTATTTGAGGAGGCTTTCAAATTTTAATTTCATTAATGGCGAAGCTACGTTGATTAAAGCCAACGATTAAACAATCTTTAACCCAAGACCAAAGATCAAAACCCTGCTTAACCCGCTGGGACTAAAGATATCGAATTGCCAAAATATCTTCGTCGACGCGACGGCACCCTCTGAGGTCGGATAAACTGCTACTAAGGTTTTTGAGAGAAACGAGATACGCTACAAGGATCCCTTTTGTGATTAATATTCCCTTAGAAACGAAGAACTTGTTTCTTCCCGAGTTATGTTTAATGTGTATATTTATAAGGTGTACGATCGTACATGCTTACATCACTAAGTAAGTATAGACTGTTTCTCAAAGTCTTCTTCTTAGAATTTCGATAATTGGAAACCGAAGAATTAATTAAACAAGTCTGATTTTTACAAACTCGAACTTTTTGGCCATTTCCTAGATCGTCTGACCGTATTCATCACTAGTCTATAAATTTTCACACGTTTCACTATAAAGAGGGAAATAAGCCAAGCGAACGGTCAATTCATCGCACTTAATTGATTTCACGACAATTTAATGACCGTGTTATTAGCCTATCATTCGTAATGAAGAGGACATATTATGTGCAGGGGAGGCAGCCTGCGCTAACCGCAACCAAACATATTAAACTATGTAGGTAGATACGTATCATATCTCTAATGCGAGAGACGCCCTTATGTAAGCCTGATGTTAATGGCCACAATGAAGTGTTGAGCACCGAGGTGGACGACTGGACGTTCGGTATCATACGTAATATTTCCAGTGACCCTCAAACGTACACTTGACTGCTAACCTTGCTCCATTCGCTGGCGGCAAACGTTACCGACTATTACCTTACCGCCTCATCTACTCGTTAGTCATTCGCGAGGTCGAAGCCGCAGGTTTGGCTCTCCATTCGTAATTCACATTCGACTTTTAGTGGATATTTCGCAACATTGACGTAAGCCCAAACATTATCATAATATGTAATGTGGCTAACGTTTATTTTGTAAAGCGATCTTGATAATTGATAAATAAATCGGTGGTGGCGTTTTAAACTAAGCTAGATTATCATAAAATTATGAATTTACGAGAAATAAGCGACTGTGTCGTTAATTACGAGGCAAAGCGGTTCTAGAACTTGACCTCCTTAGTGAAACACGTTTGAATTTTAGCATTATGCAATTATTGCGATGTTATTTCTGTTTTTATGCATGAAGGTTATGACGTCCTTCATGGTCCAACCAGGGTGAATGACAACAGCACGCACATTCTAGTGGTTATCATACGTTACGTCTTATCATGTAACTGCTATTATATTTAATCCTTACAGCTGAACTTAGCGTTATTTATTTCAAAGTGTCGTTAATAAGAAACGTCGTGGTAAACGTATGATAGGCGAGAGGTGAAGGATGTCATTTTCACTATTCATAGCGATGTTATTGCCATCGTCGCGCGCCCCACATTGATCGTATGCTCAACATAAAAGCTCTTCTGCCACGGGAACAGAAGCCCTATCTGATTCTATTTACGATACGAAAACATACAAAGAAGGATCAATCAACCATAATTTTCTTTATATTGTCGGCTACCTACTGTTGTTCTGCGTGGTAGGTACGACTTTGGTATGTAAGAAAACGTAACTTTGCTTACCTGCATTAATTATGTACATGTGCTTACCTTGGATACTTTAAAGTCAAGATATGGACTAAGATACCGCCATTGTATAATAATGTATTTCTGTTGTTGTATAATGTTGTTATTTATAACTTATATAACACGTGTGTACAACCACTATTCTTATTTGTTGAATGCTGGTATTGAGTGCTATAAATTGTAACAATTTTTATTTTTGTTTCAGGTAATTTGGGAGTACTGTAACTAACAATGAGTGTTATTAAGTAAGTTAGTAAGAGCAAGAGTATAGTTCCAAGATTATGAAAACGCACCTACGGGATTCTGTAAGTCCTCTTGTCTCAAAAAAAGCTGTATGTACCTTTGCTTACAATTGAATAAATATTCCGCAATCAAGCTTCACCTCCTCACCGCCTCTCACAGAGAGGAGGCCTGTGTCCCAGCAGTGGGAACATTATAGGCTGATTATGTTTATGTTAATCAAGCTTACAACAGCCCGTTCAAATTTATATATAAACCTTTTGTAGAATGACGAAGTCCACAGTGAGATTGAAGACAAGTTTTGAAACAGATTTCAATGAGACAGACCGAATTAGAAAGCAAATGAACAAAATGTCCATATGGGATTTACAGACAGGAAAAAAAAAGGTGATAAATGTTTTCTCTCTCTTGCAAACTCATGAACTCATAACAATAAGACGTTGTAATAGGCTGCCTGCAATGTTCACCAACAAAATGTGTCACTTCTAAGCCGACATAGTATAGACAAAGTTTCCTAAAATGTAAAAAATTACAACACGGAGTTTTGTATGCTCCAACTCTCCAAGTTCGTCATGTGATTACGAAACTCACAAACTTACAGATTCTATTATTCAAACACCGAAGACGGGCCAAGGTTTCGTTCAACATTAACTTTTATATACCTCATCTGTATATGCTTGATAGACGCGTATCGGATGAATGCAATCAAATATAAATTAATACCGTGAAACATGCCAACTTTGCCCACTTTTTTCGAATAATTACAATTTTAATACAACCTTCATCAAGTACAACTGTAAGATCATGTGCATGTGTTAGTATAGCTAAACTTACTATTTTTCAACATTTAATTTAATATTTGTTCGATTTTGTTGGCGGGCAAAGTAATCTCGACTTTTACCCAACTTTGCCCACATTGATTTTTGACGCAAATATGGCCTTTATCCAGATGACATAAAAACCAGTAAAAGAATTTTGGTAAAGATGGCGTTTAGTTTAGGAATGTAAACGACACTATGAAAAGTTTCTTACTAAACCCACTGGGCAATGTTACCCTGACATTTTCCACATTTCATACATTCCAAATTTCGCCTTTATAAAATGCTAGGGTTGGCACATGGTAAAAAATATGTGATTGTGTTTAGGTAAATAACAAGAAATATGTTTCACGCTTATTACCAGTATAAGAATAATAAAAAAGTTCAAATTATACCGTAGTGTGGAGCAGGTACACACTCGGTACCCAATAACTAATGTAATCTTTGAATTTTAGTAATTAAATACCTAATATATGTTTAAAAGTAAATAAGCTCAACAGTAGCCATAAATTAAAAAAATAAATAAAATACAAGGTTTCGTAACGTGCCAACCCTAAGCCTTTTTTGATGGCGGTCAATCGTAGGTCGGAACATTACTAGATAAATTTGCCCATCATCATAACTTTAGTTTTAAAAGACCCTGAGCAATGACACTAACATTATTATACTCTACAAATAATTGTCTATTACATGATATAAAGTAAACTACCCTGTGTTTTCGCCATCTCGCAGAATATACTTTCAAATTTGCCCGCAAAAGCACGCAACTTACTCCACGAGTTCCAACAAGTTACTAAGCGAAGTAAGCAACAAACACGATAGTCAGTATTGCCATACATATAACCTATTTTCCACCAAAATGAACCAATATTAAGATATTTTTGCAAATCAAACATATGCTTATAAATCGTTCTACGGGCAAAGTTTGCCTTGGGGGCAATGTTGGCATATTTCACGGTATCTTTTCATCATAGGACACTACATCCGACTTTGAGGCATATATGAATATGTCTACGAAGGCAATGAGAAAGTTCTCGAAAACTTGGGAATGTAATGCAATGTCAGAGAACGTGACGATAAGTGCGACGCCTGTCTCGACACCGGTGAATAACGGCCTTGCTTGCTCTACGCATCACGAATGCATGGAAAAACTTGAACACATAACGGGAAATCTACACTGCATCTGCACTTTCCTATACTTTGGCATACATCACGTAAACTGCAATCATTTGCGCGCCAGTTACTCCAATGTGCGATTCGTTCCTACTTTCTTTTCTCAATAAAATAACACTTTTATGACTGAACTCATCGTTTTTTCCCGGAAATTAATAGGAACTATATCAATTCCTTCGAACCCCATAATTGTTATATCTATCTAGTTCATAATTCAAGTACCCATTACCTTCACGTTCGTGCTGTCGTAATTGCTTTTGTGATACCTGTTACTGATAAAATGTAACAAGTGGCCAATTTTCTTTATTTTCCAACTAAGGAACTCTCGAATGTCTGAAATTCCTTTATAGCAAGATATAATTCTCGCGATATAATTGCAGAGACGATTGATACTCTGATACTCTATTCAACATAAACCTTATTCATAATTTTTGAGACCCACAGCAGTTTTTAAATGGAGTATTGTGAAGGCAATGAAGTCTCTTAAAAGCAGCTTCAGTTTTCATGCTATTATATTTTCCGTACAGAATGTTGAGTGTTGTGAATGGTGTAGGTACGTGAAGTAATAGCATTCTACACTATCGATACGGCAAACATCTAACGGAGTGAGTTGCGTGGGGGAACTGGACCGAGAGCCTGTGCACGCGCACCGGTATAATAGATCGTCACCCGTCCCAGTTGGTTTCGGCGCGTTGCACCGAGCACGTGTATTTACAATATTTAGTGTTGCACTTCATAAACACACCAATATTATTTATAGTTATGTGCATATAGTTTAGTACCGTTATAAATCACTTTCTGTTGTGATATCTCTTGGTGTTGCTGATAATGGAATCGATACACTCGGTGCAGTGTTGCTTTGTTTCTTCTGGAGTATGTTGATGTTGTGTAAAGTTTAAAAACAATTAGACCTTATATGTATTGTATTGCTTCGTGGCAGTGTGTGTACGTAAGTAGAACCTATGTATACTTGTATAACACCTAGTTAGTATTAACAAAGTTTTCTATGGGCTTGCGTATTAATAGCTGAGCATTTTTGTAACGAAAATAGTAAGAATTTTATGAATATAAATAGCTGGTCCGGGGATAGCACTCACTACTTATTTTTTAGAAGGGACGCGCCATATTATTAGGTTCAAAAATCTCTTCGAATGTATCCCGTATCAATTGCTGGACCCTCCTAACTTTTATATCCACTTGGCGTATCTTACTCTCCTCCTCCTCCGGACCGAGTTTAGAGGCTTCATTAAAACTTATTACGTATTAAATTATTCCTTGTAAGATTTATTCAAACGTTATAAGTCTAGTTGTGAGCCTTGAACGAATTTACGTGATTTAAAAAGTTCCACGTTAATTTTAACGTTGTTTATTATACGTACTTGCGGCTCGCCTGTGGCTTTGCACGCGTACAATTCGTTTTTGTGACATTGCGGAGGAAGGTTATGTCAGCCGGTCCCCATAGGTATCGTAAAATACGAATTGGGGATTATATTTTAGGATTGGGCAGTAGATTTCGCTCAATGGCGATTACCAATGTTCACAGGGGTGATTGAGATTGACGTCCTGTTGAGTAGCAGTCGGAAGGGCGACGACTCCTGTGTTTAGTTATAAAAGATCTGCGAGTTATCAAGGATGAAATAGTTCAGTATTATCTTACTGTTATTGTGTTATTAGTTTAATATACCCAAATCACCTTTGACTAAAATACAATCGAAAGTAATAAAAGTGCATTGTATGTTCATAGCTTACGGTATTTACTGGTCATAAGAAATGAATACTAAGTATGTACTTTAAATTAGGTTTATTTAGTTAGGTACTGCTTAATTTATTTACTTTTTACCCAATGTTTGCGCTGTCAACAATGAATAACTTACATTGACGATATTCTAATGCGAAGCTCATCTATTTACCAGGATATAAACTTACAAAACATCATTTTATAAGTTGTTTGTTTAGTTTTGTAGTCCTAAACTAGTATGCTATGGCTGGTACCCAGTACAACGTTATCAATGGAATGATGTCGTAAATTGTACTAAACAGACGGCCAAGACATACGCACGGGCTGACCGCTTCTCTTATCTCTTATCAGCGCGGATGTTATACCTACGTCGTGTATGACCCCAGCCATCGCTTGGCCGTCGTGACGTTTTTACTTCTAATTTTATGGAACTGTCGAACACACTTGAAGACTTGTTTTTGGTCCAACCGTTTCATATATAAATTTTGCATATTTTTTTATTAATACTTCGGCAATGAAATTCTTAGTTTTGAAAGTTGTCATATAAGTTTGATTCGCTTAAATATCACTTAACCGTTTCGAAATTTAACGATGTAGATATATTTTCAAGTACCTACTCACAATAGAGCCTACCAATATACGGCGTAGAATGTTTATGGTGAGCCAAAATTTGCGTTTCAATACGAATGCCGATGCCGTGTCGCGACCTAAACGTAGTTGGTAACTGAAAGTGGAAAGCCTTGGTATTATCGAGTATGGAGGTAAGAGTACATGCTTACTGAGCGGCACTGAACTAACCACTCGTGATCGTTCTCTGCGAATTAAGCAAATATTTGTGAAGGCATACATTTTTCATCTGCTATGTTTAAAATTAGTCAAGAAATATCATAACTAACTTAACAGGAAAACCATAAAATTGTTGAAGAAATACAAAATATGGAGATTTTAGTACCGACAATCTTTGATTGGACTTACTGGTTAACTAATTGTCGGTTTCATTCACAATGTTATTATCTAGACATTGAAACATTATAGTGATATTCAATGTGACATTAATTTTCTATTAAATAAGCCGTGATTTTTATCTTTTAAAGAAGCTACCTTCTGTCTCACCTTGTGGTGTCGAACGAACAAGGTTTTATGCATATTAAACATCACCTAAAACCGTGTATAGGTAAGTAATACTAGGTGGATATCAGCGAGCAAAGCATACAATGTATCGAGTAATGAGGCCACGTACGCCGTGACAAGAAACAAATATAGGGGGTATGCTCACGGCACCAGAGAGATTCTGCACCACCTACCTACGAGTATTATTCGACTGCTCCGTTTTCCCAAAGCGACGTTCTCCTAGTAAACAAAGAGAAATGTTTGCTGGTATTTTATTCGCGTGTACAAATCACCATTTGTGTAAGAATAGCCGATGTTTTGTCAAATATTACCTATTGTTATGTCGCACACGTTCTTTTTTTCTACTTTTACCTAACCATTGCTAACCTGATCTGGCTTGTTTGCTGTTATTTTCCTTTGATGTTGTGAAATTCACTCTAATGAAGTTAAGCGAAACACAAGTTTATTCTAACCACGATTTTACAACCAAACCTCATTTATCTGATTAAGGTAGTGTAGTCCTTATTAACATATATTTAATGTGATTTCTATTCATAGACAAAATAATATTCCTATATTTAGTAAACTCGGCACTGATTTACAAGATTATCTCTCATTATTGTAAGTATCTATGCGATTTCAAGGCAATGCTTAACAGATATTCGATCCCGGTATCAAGGCAACAATACTACGTAACTGCAGACAGATAATAAATTATGCATGGCGCACAAAGAGTGTTTGTGTATAGAATCCCAAGTTTACCATGCCTTGGATTAACGTCTAGGTATCTGTCCCACCGCCTAACTCATTATGCACAGTTAATTTTGCGCGGTTTCCAAGTCGTTAACGGCAAGTTTTAATGTTTATACGCGATCCATGCTCGAAACTTGAAACTATCCCTCATCGACCCCTCTGCACCGACCTTACCGTTCGTTCCAACTCTCCAAGTTCTAGTAAAGCGTTTCGCTTCTGTAACTTTAATCGATAAGTACCTAAGTGAAACGTGAAGGAACTAGCTTCTTGATGTGTTTATGATTACACATCATTACACGTAAATGATTGTGTTTACTATATTTATCAAAAATATGTGCGCAGTTATACTTACAAGCTAAACTGATCCGATCCCTATTAGTACCATTAAAACTTTAATTTCCTCTCAGTTTTAACGAAAGCAATAAATTACATCTGTTACTTAAAAGGGGATTGAAAAAGCTTTGAATGTGTATAAAAATCTAGAATCGAATCGGGATATACGTCCGATACCCAAACAAGCGTGGCTTCGTTAGAGAGCCCGGCTTTGGCAAATCCTCTATCGACAGATGTGAAATTCGTTTGTAACCTCAGTGGAAACACTGCGCCTATTGTTACCCAACTTGACAGAAACAAACAAGCATCGCATAAAGGTACGACACGACGCGACGTACAGCTGTGTTGTATTTTAACGATCTCTAACAATTCAGTTACCTAACTGCTCTTTGGTAAATGTTCTATTTTCGTGAACAGTAACGCCTTTTGAAATTGTTTGTGTAGTATAATTACTACCATTAACCATTAAACGAATGTCAAAAAATTTCATAATATCCACAAAATTATAAAACTTTTAACATCATAATCATAACATAATGAATGCTGATTACATCGACGTTTACAGTGCGTGAGATAGCTGCGATTAAATTATTTATTTATACAAACATTTACAGCTAATGCTGAGTTGAAGACGTGCGAATTTTGTCAACAAAGTAAGTTTTTTGTGTTTTTTTTCGACGACCTTTATTGCGTAAGTCGCATCTCTTCCTCTTCCTAGTTGTGGTGTTCGAGGCACAATGTCGCCCAACTTCCGCCGATCGACCATTTGTTCGTCTCCGTCTAACAAAAACTTCGCTAGTGAAGTAAACAGAGATACGCATTTACATTTTAGCAAGAGAAACCACAAAACTTAATGGAACTTACAACTACATTAACTTGTCAACCACAAAGTGAAATATTTCATCAATGACTACTTACATGGTCATTAATACTAATGAATGCAAGCTTCACTAGTAATAATTCTTTTCTCAATTCTAAATTGTGATAAAGCATATTTGCCAGAAACATTTCGACGTGCTCAATATAAATCAGCTTTATTCGTGATTAAATCGAAAACGGTTAAACTAACAAAAACTTTTTAATGTTCACAATCGTATTTATATCGCCTCGACTGAAATTCCCGAAGGAGAAAGCAATCCAGGATCTAAAGACGGTGTTGAATCCCAGAGCTCCTGAATGTGCCTGAGATTTTATTGGCATAATACAATCAGATCCCAGGAAGTTGGATCGCAGTGATATCAGGACCGGAAAGAAGACGGAACGGAAGAGGAAAAGAAAGACTTACAAGGTTAAAAGAGAGGAAGCCGCTTACCTTAAACTGACGTGTAGATGGAATTCATAAATCACACTTATTGTCTTGTACACTGTTGTTGTTTCATAAAATACCGAAACTTCACTGAAAGCCTATTTGGACATTAATGAGACCAGAATTATACGACAAAAAACTAAGGCATCTATCTAATAAATAATTGCTAGCACAAAATCCAGCTATTCTTCAGTTTATCGTCACGAGCCCCAAAAAAATTCACTGGGCCCATGCATGCCACATGAAACCCCTAGGGCCTATGCAGGCTATTCATCTTAAACCAGTCGGTATAATGCATGGCCAATTGGCCATAAGGTCATTAAAGCCACGATTGATCACTCAGTTGCCCGATTTCCAAGAAATTGTTTATTCTCATATTGCTTGCTTATTTGCAAAAATAATAATTATGCTTTCAGTTCGTAAATACAATACCTACGATAAAAAATTACCAAAAAAAAAACAACCCAGTCCGTGTACATCATCCATATATACCAAGTAGGAAAAATACGTAATATTGAAGCTAACTCAAAAACTACCTCAGCAAAGATAATAAAAAAAATATGGGACCACCGCGAATTTAAAAATTAATGATAATCCTACTAATATTATAAATGTGAAAGTTTGTGTGTTTGGATGTTTGTTACTCAATTACGCAAAAACGGCTGAATGGATTTGGATGAAATTTGGCAAACAGATAGTTTATAACCTTGATTAACACATAGGATACTTTTTATCCCGATATTCCCACGGGATCGAGACTTACGCGGGTGAAACCGCGGGGCGCAGCTAGTAATGAATAAATGATACAACATGTAACAATAATGAGAATCTAGGGCCATAATGGGGTAAGTATATCGATTCTCATGGTATTTTTTTTTTTTAATTTAAGTTTGGTTTTCACGGATTTACAAATTAAAGACAATATATACACTCTCGAACACCTTTTGATGGATTACAAGACGATAAAGCCTAAATATAACACAAAGCTTTTCGAAGTAAAACATTCTCCGCTCATAATATATTTCAGTTTTACGATATACAACTTTGTTGCCTGTAAGAGAGATTTCCCAGAGAGTGTTTACATTAAGATGCAAGAATAATTAAGTCAGTTACACCTGCTACTAACCCGTAACAGCTGTAACCGCAGTTTGGCAGCCACAGCGGCATCAGCTGTAACATGGAAACCTCAACAACCAAGCTTATAGCAATGACCGCAACTTTTCACATGAACTATATGTGAAAAATTGCAGTCATTGAGAGTAAGTAATATGATTTCGCTTGGGATTCATAACCTGGAAATAAAGTTCATTGAACATCAATTGCTTTAGTTACAACTTATGCCTGAATAAAAACTGCATGCAATTGTGAATTTTATTTTACAATGATCTGTTATCATTTCAAATATTAACAATTCGTTAATCCTCGAACGAACCAGTAATAAAATCCTTATGAGATTTATTAAAACAAATAAAATATAGTTTTAGTTGCAGTTCAGGGATTTATTGCGAGCGCGGATGCATATAAATATCAAAAGAGAGGCGGTACCGAAAATTTATAATATCTTTTTTATCTAGCAGGAATTCTGAAACGGTAGCGGGCTTTCATTTCGCTGAAAAGCGCAATTTTCTCCATTCACTATGGCCGCCTAGTGAAATCGTTATCGTCTGTTCGTTGCGGCGGCGCCCATTTCCTAATGGCGGCTTCGCGTGCATTTAGCTTTTTTATTACGTACCTAACCTGCTATGTACGTAGTGCATACTATGAAAGTATAAAACCTTTATGTTCCAAACATACGGACCTAAAGCAATCGGTCTGCCAGCAAAATCCTGTTGTTAGCATTCTTGCTGAGACATTACCTAACTATCTTAAAATATCCGGTCCTTATAAAAGGCCATAAGTAAACCGACTTTTCATATGAATTGAACAGACTTGAAGATTCAGCGGAAAACTCAGACATGTTTAAATGTAGTGGTTGTAGTAGTGGCGCCGTAAATTATATCCATAACGATCACTTTATTGTGTTGGTCGCATTGAGTGTATTTTCGATATCCATAAATATCGAAGCCACGATAGGCTATCGATTCGGACTTTATGATATTCGTTGTGGGTAATGTTGTGCGGTCGGCGTTTTCGCACTGGTTGAATCGCCGCGACAGCATCGCATATTATCTTGCTGTCGTTTTCGAATACGTCATCGCTTCCTATTCCGCTTCTAACGAGTTAAATCGGAAATTGCCTTCTAAATAATCTGCAACTGGCTGTTGTGCATGATTCAATATTATTTTAAAACAGCAACGTCATTTCGATTGGATTCGTCGCTTCTTAGCATCTGGCTTTTGGGCCTTTAAACATTTCTCATCTGGATCAAATTTCTGGACAGTCTTGATTTACTTAAACTAAAGTAGATCACTAATGACATTCGCCTCAGGATAACGAAGTATCCTGTGAAAATTTCCTCATCTTTTTAAATGTGAATTCATTGTCTACGCGCCGCCTCTCAGTTTCTGACTTGTGTACAATAAACTAAATTACGCCGAGAACAACGGGGAGCGAGGCAACAATGATATTTCGGTAGTGATGAAAAAACAAGAGGGTCGTTTCAGGATTCCGGTGGGAATTCACGTCCCGTTTTGTAGCCGAGCCGCGGAAACAACCCAAGCACCAGAGAAACACTCGGAAATTCACGACGTTTTACATTATATGCTATTTATATTGTCTTTTTAGTATTTAACATTTAAAGTCGTTAAATCAAAGATTTTTTGTCTACGACGATTATCTTTGCCTGCTTAGCATTAGGGGATTATCGACTGTCTGACTAATCTGAAATCCTTAAAAATAATCATTTATCAAGTATCTTCATAAAAATGCTGAAGTGCATATTTTAGTTCTAAGCCATTGCTAGTCGGATATTCTGAACCATGACAACAATACTCAAAGATATTCTATTCATTTCTGCATACATACAAATGAATATTGTGTCTCTTGTAGTTCTATGAATGAACTAGGTATTTCGTCATTTCCGACACTGCAGTGTCGTCGAGAGTTCAGAGCTGTTTAGATCTTTATCAAAAGGGTAGCAAGCAGCAAGATTTATATCTGCCAAGAGTAGGGATTATGAAAATATCCTTAAAACCTAGTTGTAGAGTCTTGAAACTCCAGCGGACGATAAAAGATACTTATAAAATTCAAAAAAAAATGTTTGAAAATACATAAACAATGTCAATAATATTCATCTCAACCCGTTCAAGTATCCGGGTATCACAAACGCTGATTGGAACACGATGAAATCGAAATTCGATTATTAAGGGTTATTTCGAATCGTTTCCATCGTGTCCGGATTAGTTTAGAGATCAATTTTAGCCATGGGTGGAGTGAATTGACTATGGTGGATGGTATAAATTACAAACATTAAAATGGCTTTTTGAATTTTAATTACTGAAGTAAGTAAATATAAAAGGTTTTTTTCTTTCTCGGGTAATTAAGATGAACGTCGTTTCAGACTGAAAAGTAAACAGAAACGACTGATAAGTAAACAAAACAACAACTAGTTTTTGAATGTAGGCTGTGATATAGGTAGCTTTCTTGTATTTAGATTTTAAAGAGGTTATGGGTTCAAATCCGAGCATATAGCGATACAATGTAACTTATTCAAGTCAGTATATCTTGGAAATTACTGATATCGGTAAAGGCAAACATCGTGAGGAAATCTGGGCTTATAATTACCCGACTGCCCAGAAGGAGGGTAATGTTTTCAATATATAAGTCTGAAATCGCCAACGCGTCTAGAGCAAGCGCCTTCTCTGCATGAGAAGAGGATAATTATTACATAAACCTTCTGGAACGATGGTGAAAACCTCATCAAAATCGGTTGTGTGGTTTAGAAGAACAACGAGGACATACAGTCAAACACGAAAAGCGATTTTAATTTTGTATAAATTAGAAAATGTTCGAACTAGAAAACGTAAGAAATAAAACTAAAAGGAAGATATTACTAATTAACAGTATTTTTTAAATGAACACAATAAAACTTGGCGGATTATTCCTATAATTATTGAGAATAAAATAGTTCATACAAGGAAAAATCATCACTTAACTGTTTTATTATTGGTAATGGTGCTGTAAGCTTTACAAACTCTTGAACAGAACTTCAGCATTGGTCTAAAGAATAAAAAATAATATTTACTAAATTTTAATACGTTTTTAACTGTTTAAGCTTGCATATGCACGCAATCATATGAAATGCATAAGATAAAACTAGTAGTGATAAGAAATATGCAACTATCCCGTGCCATCATGCCTGCTTCGATCGTTGGCATCGTTTCTTACTTAGCCTAAGTAGCTATTAGAGTGGCAGGGGACAAGATGAATAGCCGGCCGACAGACAGGTGAAGGAACTTTATGACGTCACGGCTCAATCGCAGGTGTCCCTTCTGTTTCAAAATACGGGCAGGTAACTCCCGTCACCGAGTCGTGTTACTCTGTACGAAACATTTTTCAACTTTCATTATTCACGATCCCATTTTGGCCCCTATTTAAAAGACCATTATTAAAATGTCCCTAATGGGATCCAGCACTTCTTTGCTGGCACTAATGCGAGTTGTGAACAGTTCTTTTGTCCAGACAAAGGGAAAAGCTATTTGCATATTCTCCACTGTTTAAAACTCCAGCCTTACACACGCTTAACGGTGCAATCAAGTTGCTAAAATTAAAATAAAATCATCTACATACCTAGGTATGTAGATGATTTTATTTTCTCTTCTATTACATGAAAACACAAACCCTAGTAATTTTAACGTTTTTTTTTTAGGATCGCTAGGCAATTCCAACAAAGGTTCATTGGGACCTGCATTATGTACATTTCATCCGGTTAATTGTTGTTGCACGAGTGCTGGTGAAAGTTGCCCAACTCTTCTGAAATGAGTCATATTTGAACAAACAATATTCACATGTAAATTAGGACGAATCCATAACTTTACTCTTCAAGTTTCTCCAAGAAATGAGATAAATAAACGAACGAACTGCTGGAACCACAATATGGTGTTAAGTAAATGAAAATAAATTGATTTTATGCCATTGAAAGATACCTTAGATTACTTTTGAAGATGTTATATCAACAACAATGGCATTATTTTATATAATTCCTCGATTTAAAATCAGAAACTTAGTAAAATTTTATTCTAATTTAAATTAACCCATATTTGTTTACTAACTGTAGGTCAATTTCTTCCCTATTTTGTTTATCTGCCATTACTATAACGTGGCTTCAATTTCATTTTAGCTTTCGGATTTTTTATGGCACGGCATGGCGGGGGCGGCGACGGGATTGTTTTGACGGGGAACGAGCCCTGGCGGGCGGCAGGGCCCTCGGCTTAGGAGAGTGGCTGCCCCCCGGCCGCGGCATGTATACCTGCGCGTGCGCCGCGATGCGCACCTCCGCTTCACCGCGCCGCGGAAACGGCAGGTAGCTCGCGCAAGCCGAACGTGGTTCAGTGCGCGCGTTCTCTCGTCGCCGCTGGTAGTGTTCGTGGTGCGCGTACGCTAGCGCGCTGTTCGCAACTATGGTTTCTACATCTCGTTGGTGAAGTGGTTTAAGCAGTGTAACCGTTCATATACGACATGTCCTGTGACAGGAGAACAAGGGCCGCGCGTTTCCTCGAGCTGCGGTGAGTTCGCAACGCCGTACCACGCTTCCCGTCACGAACGATTCACCGATCCTTTGTTGAAGTTGAATCCTCCGAGTGACGTGTGTCCGTCTCTTTTCAACGCGTTCTACCTGTAGAGTCGGATGGTTAAAGTGTTTGTGTTTTTATCTCAGGTGTTTCTGTTCCTGTAAGAATAGTTAATATTCACAAAGCCATGGTACAGTGTTGTAATGTTCAAACGAAATCGTCGTTGAAAAGTATGAAATTGGTGCAATTGAGGATTTTTTCTGCGATTACAATTTTTACAATAAAACTTGGTAACGTCGAAATTTCAAGTACAAAGTCATTAGTGTTGTGTAGTGACCTTGACAACTAAGTTACGAAACCAGCTACCCGAGCACACGTAACACCTAAGAAATTGGCGGTCACGATTTTCTTCCGTAACCTTACAATTTCCTTATCAGCCAACATTAATAAAAAAAACGTAACTTTTAAGTTCTTCGTAACATTGTTCCATGTTCATTTCATGAGCGTATAGCAAAGCTGTTGAGAAACCTTTTACGTCCTATTTTGATAGATTGCACCAACGTCGCTTAAACAGTTCCACCATTACATTAGTGTCGGTTGCGAGAGCACCTCATTTCTGGTGGAATGCAAGCGGTAGGGCAAGAGTGCCTCGGCACAGGCGCAGATGTGGGGCGCGGGCGCACTCCCCGCCTCGCCTCCCGGCCTTGAAAGGCTCTTGACCAGGCCAGCGCCGCCGATGTCGTATTTATTGCAACCTCCACGATCCGTACCGACGAGGTTATTGACGCCTCGCAGCTTGATGCCTTCACCTAACTACTATTCTTTATCATGGGAACACTAGCAATGCCGAGTCGACTCCGCCTAATGCTTGCCTTCTCCTTGTAGCGATTGTTCTCACGTCGATCTTGTTATAATGAATAACTACAATAGTTATTACGTCATTTGCTAAGCGAGTTTCCGCCTTTAAAGTTTGGTAGCTAACGACGTGAGTCACGCAACTGACACGCTTCATAATAAATCTGCAGCACACAATGTACTGTGTGAGCAAACAAATACCTATAAGGTTTAGGTGCATTGTCCTTCTATTGGTCAAAGATTTACGTCAGAGTTGTCCAGTAGACTGGTACTCTGAATGCGCAGACCGAAGTGACTTTCATTGTCGGTGTAATATTTATAAATACTGGTTTGAACAGACACAGGATCGATGCCCAGCGAGCCCTGAGTGAAGGACGGTTGTCTAGTCCCTCGCCCTCTGAACACACTGCGTTTCATTGACAAAGAATATTTTGAACATTCGCTTCCTATGAAGCTGGTGATATAATATTATGGAATTTTCCGACTGGTTTGAGATTTGACGAAAAGAAGTCAACTGTTATATTGTGTTATGGTCGCTCTTGCATGCAACTTCTTTACCAAAATCAACTTGTAATATGGACCCGTAACTTGAAATAAATCATTTACCTGTTTATTAAATCTCTGTGCCAAATGAGTACAATCAGCTGCCTGAACCATATGGCGCCGAGATCCACACTTCATAAAGTGAATGAGGCCGGCGCATATGTTGCCGCTTTCACTCCCAACATCACAATCGATATTACGTAGGTATAGCCTCGTGTGTAGTCGCGAAACAAACCGGTGACAAAATCAAATTCCGCACTGCGTTTAGCTTAGTAATCGTAATGTTATTGAAATACAACTAAATAATTACTCAAAATAGCAATACGCGTGCCATTCAGGCATACAGGGAGAAGTTGACACCTTCGATTATTCCTTAACTGCAGCATTGTACTCCATATCAGTCTAATTGAGCTCTGGGTTAAGTTCAAAGACAACATTACACTCATTATTTTTACAGTCCAGTGACAATGATACAAACAATAACAATAATTGTGTTTCACTATCTTAATGAAAGTACAGTAAGCGTGTCATCAAAATGACGTAGTTTAATTAGTACAATAATAAAGCTTAGCGTACGGCCGCGTGGCTGGCGAAACAGGAGGGTAGTTTTTGCCGACAGCAGCTGGTAACCCCAGCAGTGACTCACGTCCTGTGTGCCCCACTGCGAGCCGGGGTGCGTGTCGTTGACCCCACTCGCAGCCCCATGCAACACACATACGCACGCCACACAATTTATACATTGCCTTTTGTGCTCTCTATTATTTATAACGTTTTAGCTCATACTGTACTATATATCCCTAGGCTTTTTTTGTTTGCACGGTCCCGGTTTATCCATTTTGCATGGACAAGTGATTGTCATTCGATTCGGTACACACAGTCATTCTATTCACTTGGAATTCTTTTTGGACACTAGATCAATCAGTTATTCGTTCAGTAAAAGGCTAAAAGCTCAACAATATTATAAATCCTTCAGTCTCTACAACTCTGTAACGAAATACCATCAATTATTCTGATTCATGCAATGATTTATGTATTTATGAAACCTATGATCTAAATGCACTGATACAAATGCACTGTTTTCAGACCTTTGAAACCATCGTAAAATCAACACAAATCGTAGATCTGTCAATCACCACAAAGATATTCTCCAATTACAGATTGAAATGACTGATATCATACAGTGTTACTTTTTTAAGTTTGTGATATCGATGTAATACAATGATATTATGCTAATCTATTCTAAAATATGATCAATATTACTGGCAGTTTCACTAGGTGTACTTTATCAGTATTATTGAAGTAGAAATGTATCGGGAGTGACATTGAAGTTATGGTCGATACCCGCGAGGCGTTTGATCCGGCCACCACCGCGCCTCATACCGGTTTCCAGCAAGCCAAGACGGCATTGTTGATCCTTCCACAGAAAAACAAAATGAAACAATCTGTTTTTTGTTCCACGCTCCGAGCTGTTGCTTGCTATCTTCACTTGTGTTACCATTTCGTTTGAATCTTATCTGACTTCGACAATTTTACTTCAAAAGATTGACTGTATTTGAATTCATTTTGAATAACAAAGTTAGTTGGCATTAGTGTTCACGGAAGCGACTGAATCCTCGTCATCAACTTGGGTCACGCTTCGTTGACGCGATTTGCTTAGCAAATAACGTTGCTTCCTGCCCACACCATATCATAGTACGAACTTCACGTGTTCCTTCAAGCTAACAACAACTTCAGTATAAACTAATTTGTAGCTAGTTTTTATTACAATTTCTTTTTGTTGATATCGAATTTAAAAATGCTTTGTTAGTGAAACCAGTTGAATAGAAGCCTTCATCGTTTCAGCAACCTTTAAATTAGCGACACAATAAAGTACTTTTGAATCTGGAAGGTTCCTCTACCTGAAAGCTGAAGGGTAGAGTCGCGGCCTGACGACGGGTTGCCGGTTGTGGTACTAGTGTATGAATAATTCACGTCGCCGCACCCTCGCCCGGTCCTCCAAGTTACTGAATTTCATAGGTTCTACAGTAAAAACCTATTCGTTCTTATTGACCGCTTCCATTTATCTCGCCCAGTCAAGGTTTTCGATTCTCTGTATAAGCCGAAGAACTCATAAAGTCAGAAGTCTATGGGGAATTTTATTTGCATTATCTTCATCTAATACTAATTAATAAAACGGAAAAACTGGAGGATCTTATAAAGTGTAAAATTGGGTCGAAGTGATAAATGCCACAAAAAGTATTCCCTTTTTAAATAATCCCTCAACCGAAAATTGCGGTCGCCGCTGGCTCAGACACAGACGAGGCTTGTAACATTCCTGAGGCACAAGTATAATGTGCCTCTAACTCAAAGACTCGCTTATTTGCGCACACCACTTGAAAAGCTTTCCTACCAGTTTTATGTGCGCAGTGTGAGCCCAAAATGTTTTTAAAGTTTTAGCTGGGAGTGTACAGAAGACTGAAAGAAATGTGGCCTTAAGATGAACCTTTGTAACTACACGGGGAACTTGTAATTTAATTACTTAATAGTTGCCATGGTATTCGCTTGTTATGTTTCTAATGTTTAGGCACTTAACATTTTTTCGAGAATATTTTAACTTATTCATTCCTCATTATAATTACATTAGAGATGTTTTCCGAAGAAGATATTGCTAAGTTTCTCATCGGATTCCTTCGACGGAGACTCATTCAGTGGTGCTAAAGGCATTTAAAAGCGGAGGGTGTGCTTATCTGTGGAGGGCGGCGCCGCGACGCAGGCGGGGTGTAGGGTGGCTTTGTTCCCCGTGCCGGCCTTCCAGACCACTTAGAAGATTGCTCGGCTTTGTCTTCGCACGATACTTCTTTATACTCCGGGTCTCGCCTCCAATTTGGGTTTTAGATTTATTTACACCAGCCCCTGTTTAGTTCGCACGATTGGACTGAAAATCGGAATCTTCTCGCGCTGTGATTTAACGTAATTGAGTGTTGCCATTCATTTTACTTTCTTAAGATACTAAACAAGATACACTGATGTAGCAATCAACTACATCGCGTTGCGTTCCTCTTGCAGTGATGCACAGCATAGATAATTCTCATGACACATTAAGGCCTACACAGTGCTCGACGAAGGCCTTGTTCAAATTGTTTTTGCCTTCACCATATTGTTATAAGCCATTGTGTACTAATGCTGAGCTAATATTCAATGACCCAGATTCTCCTTCGGTTATCCTTACCAGCTTCCTTATTTGCTGACTTTTGTCTTTCTTTTCCAAATGATATTCCTGTGTATTTTACCAGAGTGACCTCTGACCCAATTATTGTACAGCGTTGTTGACGAAACTTGTGTTGTTGAACATTTATTTTAAATGCCATATTAGGTTTTTTCTCCGTCATGTCTGTATAGGCCGGGTGCAGGTGTGGCAGCGAAAGCAGCGCTCCCTTGACACGCTACGGCGCGCGCGCATTGCAGTCAAGGCCCTCGACTGCTGCGCATGCGCTCGACCCGACAAAACGCACTCCCACTTAATGAACAAACAATATCAGCGTCAATCACAAATCGAACACCCAGATTTCTAAATTCAATTATTGACCAATATCGTTATCATCAGTAGTTGTAATGCGTAAAACAAAAGATGAAATAATATCAATATTCGTGGAATCAAACACAACTCGTGGCGTGACGTTTCTATAACTGGATTTTCCATGTCAATAGTATATAAATGAACTTTACCTGTTTGTTATTTATGTGACTAACCACATCGAGTGCAACGTCAATAGAGTTTTCATTAGATTTAAAGTCCAGTGTCGGGATCGGGTTTAGTTTGTTTCCGGAAAAAAATCAATTTTACTAGAAACATAATTATTTCTAGACGATAATCTTCGGTGATATGTCTGACCATGGCACAATAGCTATATTATAATATGGCGGAGTCAAGGCATCCTTGACACGAGGAGCGCTGTGCACCGCAGCATGCACGCGTCGCGTCACATCGCCTTGTTATGTAATCATCACCCACCACTATCGTTATTCAACACCTCTTATATCATTCAACTTGTCGACTAATGCACCGCGACGGCATACACACCCGATCACACATAACGACACACTTCATAGCGTCACAAAAAATTCGTCACCAGTAAATTCAGACTTCTATTATGACTTTTACTATTCCGGTATCGTTTAAAAGTTTCCTAACGTCAAATACCTATTTCTATAGAAATTCTCCGAAAAAAAAATACACTATTCGGGGCCAGGGAAACCGCTAAGTAGGTTTTTCCTTGACACAAGGCCCTGTTGCAACGCGGCAACCGATACAAGGTTGCACCGACACGCCCTAGCGATTATTTAATTGTTATTTAAACCAGAGACAGTTCATCGGCGTGTTATAGAAGCCCAAAGACAAGTAAACCAAGTGAAGTAGAAAAGTCAGTGCGTTATCAAGGTGAGAGCTAGTTTGATAAAACAAGCTCTTGTCACCTTAAGGTTAAAACTTACACCTTACTGTTACTGGTAGGTTTAGTAGTCCTATAGACATAAATATTTCTCGTACCGATACCTAACCTAAAGACTACTTTAGTAAAAAGTTTAGATATAGGAACTAAACTTTGTTTAAAAAAACTAAAGTTTTTCGCCGATATTACCCCGTATTACAGTTTTGCCATTTTTGCTAACATTTGTAATTAAAAAGGAGTGCAATAAAGGATTTACAATGTAGATAACGGGTCGAAAACATTTGGAAAGTAGGTCTACTCAAATTATTACTGTTAAAAATAAAATAATAAGTAAAGGCCACGTTGAAAATAAAGCGCATACCACCAGATGGCACGACATCGTTCGGTGACTCTTTCGTAAGATGACCCCAGAATCGAAGTCGTCGCTTTCTACAACTGTCACGAGAAATGTTAAAGTGTGTTCATGCAGTCGAGCCTTGATTTTTAACACACATCTACACGCACGTAATACGTAGGCAATTTTAATGATTTCTGCGACGATGTTGCTTCAGAAATGTCTGCACTAAGTGAGAATGAAGTAAATCTTATTTAATAAATCCTTTTCACTTCTCCAATGCACTGTCTGACATCGTATCGTTTTAAATTCGGTTAAATAATAAATGTTCATGCTGTGATTCAATTAACAATTAATCCTTCCATCCCCGTTGGTTCAGTATTCAATTCGGTTTCGAACCAACGTTTTAATTTCACATGCAGATGACACTTTTGTTTGCGTTATAAATTAAAATGTCGGCAATCAGGGTTTTATTTAATACTTGACTATCGATTGATTTTTGTCACATGTACCTTACCTACACCGTGCTGTGGTAGTGCAAATTCATTCAAAAGTTAAATACTGAAACTTTAAAAATTATTGACCAGCTGTGTCAGCCCCGAACTGGCATTCCCTCACTTTTCCCTGGTACGGCTGCTTGGAACTCGGCGACGTCATTCGCGAGCTGATTACTTTGATTTGCTGCGAAGGTGTTAACAGTCCTTTGCTAACCACAACTTAGTTTTAATCATCCCCTCTGAGTTTGCAAAAACACACTCCCCCAATGCAACTATATTCATTTGCAAAAACAACCTTCTATAACGAATACACGTCCAATTATTATTATTCAGTTATATACTTGTAAGGTTGTTTAACTACATAATACCATTTAATTATCTACGATTTGCTTCAACGATTCGTGTGCAGAGAATCCTTCTAAGCTAAGGTATTGAATTCTATCCTAGCAAAATCTAACACCTTGTGTTATATGCACGTGGACTAACTTTCTTACTAAAATGAACAGCACGGCTGATACTGGTAAAATTACCCATATCAGCTGTTAATGCGGCTAAATGAACATCAATTTTAGTTGGTAGGAGGTGAAATGTAGGCGTAGGGGCAATCGACTTCAATTTGTGATACCCAAGAATGGTTCTGTTTTATAGGAAGCACAGGATTAATATTTACAATAGTGACACAGAGCGCACGTCAGTCGGCTAGTTCATTGTTCGCGCGCGTTGGCACACGCTAATGTTGTCGGCCTAGCAACGTTCTCTTCCAATGTTCCATTCACCTCTCACCGAGCGTGAACGGTTATATTGCATGAGACCACACCCGGCAACATTTATTCACGAGTTTTTAAAAGTCTAAAGATTTCTGCAACTCTAGTTATACCCCCCGATGCGGCGTGTAGACGTTTTCCCACGATGCCGAGTGACGTTCCAATTGCAAAGTGATATCACAGCTATTTCAGTAGCACATGATTTTATTAACAAATTGTCCGTGAGAATGGCCATGCGCTGAGTACCCGGTATAAAGTTGCAATAATTCCTGGTAGATACTTAGTAGGTAAATTTCCTTGTGAGATGATGAGACCTACTAAACAAATGCTTTTTTATCCGCTTTTTTTGGTAAGGGTAATTCATCCTTAGCATTCGCACATAACAAATAATAACAATGTGTGGGGTCTATTTTAGGGTTGCAAATAGTTGTTCGTTCGGCGTTAACACGCACGTGGTGCAAGACGTCAGAGATCGAACGGTCACGTGTCCCCTCTGTTTGTTTATTGTCCGCCACGTGAACTCGTCAGATTATCTCCTGCTATCGGTCAAAAATTAAGAGATGCTCTGCTGAATAAGAAACCGCCCATTTAGTTGGTTATGGCAAACGTAAAATTTGGCATAACATTTCAGTACCTATCGCATTAAGATAAGATACGACTCTCTTTGACTTCATGATACCTCTATGTGGTTTTGAGGTCAGCTCAATAGCTTACATTTTTGGAGTTTTACGGAACACCGACCTACCTCCTAGGTTTTCTCAGATCAAGAGTATTTTTAAACTTGTTTGAAACCATTTATAGTTTTCGAATATTCATCTTCACAAGTTCCGAAGCTTACAAAAAAAGGAACAAATGTGACTTGTAAATTTATAATTTATTATTGGTTGTGATTTCTAAATCCAATTCATTAAAAATATAACAACATTCAACTAAAAAATGAATCGTGCTGATAATTCCCACCATCATGCAATATTTTATAGGGTTCTGCCGACACAAACAACGGTTTTGGTACGTACTTAGTCAATCAAGAGGCAGCAAGACGGGACGCATTCACTGCCTTTCACTTCCCGCTTTTGTCATGCAGCCGCTCTAGGCGACGGAAAGGCAGACGGCCTTGTAGCTTGCGTACCTTCTAGGCGTCCCTTCCCATCCTACATAGATTGTTCACAAAACCGCATGCAAGCCACTAGCCCTGTAACACATGATCAACCGAAACCACTGACAATATTATTAGTTGACTCACGTATCCGTTGAAACTGAGTTGAAATAACTAAACAGGACGCTAATGAACCCCATGGCAACACTTAAACCTTGTATTAATTTTTATTGTAATACTTAAGTACAACACTATTAGAGTCCTTCGATGACATCACCCTCAATTGTCGCGGTTCTATGTACGAATCAGGCGCGCGTGACCATTTGTAATTTTGTGATTGACGACGAAGTGGCCAATATTTGGAAGTTATTTGCAAACCAACAAACACTACTATGTGTATAATTAAGGAATAAACGAGCAATTACGTAACATCACGACAGGATAAATAAACAGCAATTGAAATGAATCTATGTATTAACAAGAAGCGATCATAGAACATTCGCATGTGTTAGAACAAGGTTCCATGGCCGTGTTAACCTTGGCTTTTGAGCGGTGACTTTCACGGTTAGACGGCCGGCGTTACATAAGATGCGCGGGTACTCCGCCGACGCCCGGCATCTGCTGTGACGACACCTCCACTCACCGGTCACTTGGAAACCGGTTTCCTCGAACTTTGACAATACATTTGTATGACGATCTATTGCTGGATCCATCCGCCAGGAAGTGATTGCTTCAGCATATTTGATGTAATAATAAGTAATAGAGTGAACTGAGTTAAGTAATATCATCAACAAGAAAGATGATGAGGTGGTAGCTTAGGCCATCATACAAGGTTCACATGACGTGGGATATGGGAAGCTTACCACTTCAGGCTTAACAATGTTTTTCCTCTCTTCATTATTTTCTTATCAATCAAGGTTGGCAGTTATAAAAGAATGTTCAATAACTGATTACAAAGTTGAACTATATCTCAGATTACTTCTCCAAACGTGTGTCAGATTTTGAAGTGTTTGTATTAAATTCATAACATCCACCAACTAGAATGTATTCACACCTCTTATATTTGTCACATTATATTGTTCATGTGCTTTATCAATATTTTCTTGTTCCTCAGGTACAAGAGCGGGGTGCGCTCAGTGAGGGGCGGGGGCGGGGGCGGCGGCGGCGGCGGCGCGGAGGAGGCGCGGCGCGGCGGCCTCAAGGCGCTGCCCAAGCGCGCCCGCACTCGCTGTAGGGGCATGAACATGGGGCAAAAGCTGTCCGGCGGAGTTAAGTCGGTGTCGCGCGAGTGCACGGCGCCCTTCAAGGTATAAACAAAAACATCCTCCCATCGCTTTACAATCAGGAATTTCTCATTTGCAGCACGGGAGTCTGAGGGTGATGCAGGCGTGATGCTAATGTAATCCTCCCATCGAATGATTCCAAACCAGTTTCAAGGAGGAATGACGACTTCAGCTGACCTATGCAGCAGGACTGTACAAAAATCAGCAGCTATAAAAACTTCTAATAAAATGCGCCGATGTTTGTACTAATATAGTGTTGTTTGTTACTCAGGCGGTAGTTGCGCGCGAGCTGGCGCCCGAGCCGCCACGGCCCGCGCGCCTCGACGCGTTGCTAGACGCGCCGCCCGCGCACCCTGAACTGCAGCTGAAACATGCATGGAACCCAGATGACAGGTAAAACACACCATATTATAATCCGAACTACGACCCGACAAAGAGGCCAAGAAGAGGCCGGCAAGAGACCCCTGCGGATGCGATTGTCCAAAGTACATCTTGGAAAGTTACCATACGTTATTGATTATTCAGTGAATGACAGAAACCGTCTGAATATAATGCACTGTGATTCTGGATGTTAATAAATCTGCTTTACACAACGACAGTACTGGGTAAAGCAAGATTATCTCTCAACACAAACAATATTGCTGTCAAGTTTCCTGATTTTTGCAATAAATACTTATATAACCGCTCTTTATATTCCAGATCACTAAACATATTCGTAAAAGAAGAGGACGCGTTAACGTTCCACCGACACCCGGTTGCCCAAAGCACAGATTGCATCAGGGGCCGGGTGGGATACTCGCGGGGCCTGCACTGTTGGGAGGTGGTGTGGCCAGCGCGGCAGAGAGGGACGCACGCAGTCGTGGGCGTGGCCACAGCGCATGCACCGTTACATTCTGTCGGCTACCAAAGCCTTGTTGGCGCCACAGACCAGAGTTGGGGCTGGGATTTGGGCAGAAATAAGGTATGTTGGTGTTGTGTATTCAGGGTGACGAAGGGCAATTCGTGGGACATCCAGAAGTCGCTTGGTAATCCTATTAAAGGTTGGCCACTTAACGTTTCATTTTGGTGGACCGGCCACAACATGCTGTGACTGTCCTAAAAAAGGAGGTCGCCGAGAGCAGCTGCTTACTATTTTGGGAACAAAACCCAATTATTATGCCCTTCATGCCAAAGTACTCCAGCAACAACAATAACTCATAAAATACTCCATTTCATTCCAGATATACCACAACGTAAAAGGCACAGTGGGCAGCGGTACGACGTACCCGGCGCTGCTGCGGCCCGACGAGCAGTTCCTAGTGCCCGACCGCCTGCTGGTGGTGCTGGACATGGACGAGGGCACGCTGGCCTTCTGCGCCGACGGCCGCTACCTCGGCGTGGCGGCGCGCGGCCTGCGCGGCAAGACGCTCTACCCCATCGTGTCGGCCGTGTGGGGCCACGCCGAGATCACCATGAAGTACATCGGAGGGCTCGATCGTGAGTGTACAATCTTCATGCATATTAATAACTAGCTTTTACCCACGGTTTTGCCCGCGTCGGAAATTATTCTTAGGGAACACTAACCCAAGTCATCGTCTATCCATGTGTCAAATTTCATCTCAATCCGTTCAGCCGTCGAGGCTTGAAAAGGTAACAGACAGACAGCAGAGTTACTTTCGCATTCTATAAGCATATGGTAGCTTATTATTACCCAGAAGGCATCATCCTTCTCCTTAGTAGTGACTTCTCAATATTTTGTGAATATTGGCATTGGATCTCCCTTTTGTACAGAATGCCACTTGCACCGGCAATTACACCTGTTCCATATGCCATCACTTTGGGCTACATCTTCTTGGTCTTGCTTCTTGTCACAATAAGTCTGTCTCAATGTAGGCAAAATATTAATATAAGTAATTTTAGGAAGGATTATTTTTTACCACTTCCTCCCAGCTAAAACATACGAAATGGTGAAGGACGTGTTTCATGTAATGTTGGCGTTCAAAAAGTGTTGATTCTCAGCCAAATTACAATAAATGATCTTTTATTTTTGATTTTTCGGTACAGCAATTTGATTTTAGATAATCGATTTTGTTGGTCAAGCTTTTACTCCTTCAATAATGAAACATTCATTTTGATGGTTCTCCATGGAATCCTTGGTCAGTCTCATAAAGCAAGTAACCTTAAAACTTTGTCTGTGAATCGAATTTGTGATTAAGATTACATCCTTGGAGTTAACTAGTGTTCATACTGTTGAGCATATTCGACCGAGACGTTAATCTTTTTGTTAGTTGTCTGAACCTCATTGGTCAGTGGTTCAAGCTAAGAGCCTGATCTGTTTTGCATCCTCTTCAATAGCACACTCATCAGTTCATTTACATGATATAACAAATGGTAGAGTGCGACAATGAACGTCCATAGAAAGACTCATGAATTGGGTTTGACCTCTGTCAAATACCATCCCCTTCGTGCATAGTCTTCACATAATAATATAATTATATATAACTAGCTGCGCCCCGCGGTTTTACCCGCGTAAGTCTCGAGCCAATGTCCATCCAGTGTCTCGATCCAGTGGGAATATCGGGATAAAAAGTATCCTATGTGTTAATCCAGGTTATAAACCATCTGTTTGCCAAATTTCATCCAAATCCATTTAGCCGTTTTTGCGTGATTGAGTAAAACAAACATCCAAACACACAAACTTTCACATTTATAATATTAGTAGGATAGTAGGATTGATGTATACAAAACATTGTATAATTATATATAATTGATGTATACAACATATTGTAAAACTATTTAGAAGAGTAACGGTGGAGTTTCTTGCCCATTCTTCTCTATACGCAAACTTTTGGGAGGGGCGATCTCAATGTTTTGTAAGTTTTGACGTTCAAAAGTGCCGTAAATGTGCGTAATTGAAATAAATTATTTTGACTTTTCAAAAATACTGCCGCCATTGCATCGACAACTGTCTGTCCTACTTTATGTACACTGCTATATGGATCTGTTGGCGCTTGAATGACCTTTAGAGAGCGCGTATTTGTGAACTTTTTTTTTCCAAAATTATATTAAAAAAACAATATGGTAGAATTTGTTCCGATTTTGGTTACTCGCCATAAAATAACCCTATAGCGCTATAACGTCGTGGTTGTGTTTCCAGCCGAGCCGCTGCCGCTGATGGAGCTGTGCCGGCGCGTGATCCGGCAGCGCGTGGGGCGGCCGCGCCTGCGCGCCGCGGCGTCGCGCCTGGCGCTGCCGCCCGCGCTCACCGCCTACCTGCTGTACCGCGCGCCCTAGCGTGCGCCCGCGCCGCCCGCGCTCCCGCATACGACCGACGCCGAATAGTTTCCTCATTTTCATCGCTTGACTGTACTTAACCGAGGCGGACTGCAAAGGTGCCGCGAATTCACAACATACCGAGGGCAGGACGACATTATTAGCGAGCGGACGTCGGCCGACTTTCTTTTTGTGCTGCCGCACCGGACGCCGCCGGCGGAACCCCGTTCCGAACGATTCCGACGAGTCCTAACCGATCACTAGTCCTTGACCGCCCGAGTGACGCAGTACATAGTGTCTCGACACCTTTATGGGTAGCGGTAACTATTACTTCCATATACGAATACAAGGGGTACAAATAAAATAGATAAAGAAATGTAACAGGTCGATTCTGTATTTATAAACATACGCACGGTTTTGTCCGATTTACGAGTGTAACACCAGAAAGGCGATAGAACATTATAGATGAACTCTGATTAATTCTGACATGTTAGCTTTTAGTGGCGAAGTGTCGCGGTGAGCGTCGAGTGTACAACAAACATTTTATACGTCTGTGCGGTTTGCGTTGAAACAAAGAAACCGATTCTGACAGAGAACTATTGAGTCCATCGCAACTCGATGCCGATCGCGATAGCGGCACTGAATACATACAAAATGTAATTTATTATAAGCACACAAGAAATCTGTAATCGTTAGATTTAGTTAAAAATTGTTTTGACACCCCCTGCAATGATTCCAACGCGAATACTTTTATTTTAACGTTATCTGTGATAATTTTACTTTAATGACAAATTGAAATCAGCATACATTTCTCTGAATTCAATGCATTATACTTTCACATTAACTCATTCGTTGGATGTCGATTTTGGAACCTCAATTAGTAGTGGTGACGGGTTTGTGAGCTGTGACCGATTTCTGTTCTGTGAAGATTATATGGTGGGCGACCATGGTACTGTTCTGTTACCGACGAAAGTGGACAATTATATACGATAATATTTATAAGATAGATGTGGCATTAAATAATGCCAAAACTTGTGTTAATTAACATTGTTCAACTTTTAATGCAAGCCACATGAATAAAGCCATATTGATCTCTTAAAAATACGTTCTCTGCTGCAAATAGCTTTTGTAAACTGTTCGTAGCAAAGAAACGTATTTGACTTGTTATTAAATAATTTAGAATGAACAACTGCAAATTATAATAACTCACGAGCCTCGGCAATTACTAATAAATATATAAGAGATGTCATTGTTGATATAACAATAGCATTACGGCGGGCCGTGTCGTCCGCGGCCCGCGATAGGCCAGTGTATCGTTGGCAATCTATTTTATAGCTCATTAAGCGACTGGTTTACTTTTAGTTTAATGTTTTAATTCCTATTGTAAAAATGTGTGAGTGTGTATTGTATATATTATACGACGCATCGCAACCACAACTTATGTGTCACCAGGAATATTTAGCTGTAATATTTTGGAGCAATTTTATTTCATTATTAGGTTATTTAGACTGCGTATTTTGCGAATCGTGTCTCCACAATGTCTTCTTTTGCGACTATTAGACTTATAGGTGTAATTCCATGAATTCATGAAAATAGTATTTTTCAAAGCACTATAAACAATTTGTCAGCCATTTTGATCCAATTAGTTGTATCGTAACCTTTATAAAAATGTGTAAGTACTTCCATTTTAATAAGATTTTTTCATATGTAGATTGTACGGCAAGGTAGACATCCCAAGTGGAGCTCACTTTTATATGAAGTTAATATTCACATTTTATCTCCATCTTAAATGAATATTGTACATTTCACGGTAAAGTCGGTTTATACGCGCGGCACGACGCGTTGCATTTTAATATTAGTTGCAAGAGTTTTATGTGAATATTGACAGACTGTGAGAATGACTATGATAAACTGCCAAATGCGAAGTGTGTGAATGTGAAGCGGTGTTGTATGTGAGTAGGAGAGATAGGAGCGAGGACGCGCGGTATCCACGCGTGTCTGTGTAGCGTGCTCACGCGCGATACACACGTATTTTTCGTTGTGTAAGAGATATAATCATAATATAAAATACACCAAGCTCGATGTATTGTTGATAGTCTTTTATGGTAAACCTCTCGAAAGGACCAACACTTTCCTATTTGAACACCCAATTTGATTGTTTTATGTGGATAATGTTATATCTCTGTCTCCCGCACTTCTATCTACATCCTCAACATAAGGGGTTTACTACAAAAGATTAGTATAATTATTAGCAACAAATAACCATGTGAACTCTATGAATCGTCAAATTTAGTCCTGTATATATTAAATTTTATCATTTTTGCGGTGTTTAATGACTTTATTGTAAGTGGAAATGCATTTTAGTTTTATAAGTTGTAGGCAATATTTTTAAAAGGTCATTTCTAACGGATAACTGCGATTGACAGTCGAATCTCTTAGATACAATGATTAAAAAAAATAGGAAAAACGATTGGAATAATAAATATGGTTAAGAAAATAATAAATGATATAAATTAAAATAGCATTTTTATTATTATTTCTGTGTATCTAATTTTCCGAATATATTACAAAATTCATGAAGGCCTTACAGGACGGACTAAACAATAATTCAGATACCGGTCTATTATGTCTGCTGGCAGAACCCATTTATAATTCCAGACCGAACATAATCAACTAAAACTATAGCAAGTTTATATATTACGAAATTACATAAAACTAAAATACTGAATAACATAATATTATCAATCTACATATATCAATTAAAACTTACACATATTCAGCACATTTGCTGCGGATACACGCCTGTTTCTTGAAGGAGCAGGAGTTGTACCATTTGTGTCCAAAGATAAAACAGCGATGAATAGACCAAAACGTACGTGACGTTGGACGCGCGTTTCGCAGCACTGAAAAATCTCCCAAGTCCGCGACACGTGCAAAAATAATCAAGATTTCAGAACCATTGCTCAATCGCAAAGCGTGTGGTGCTCAACGACAGTATCATCACTAATAATGATGGTGTTTTCTTCTGCGAAGTCTTGAGGCAGGTCTATTTGTGCTGTCAGTTCTTGCAGACCGCCTATTAGTTCGTTCAGCGAGCCCTGTAAAGAAAGGACACTGTGGAATGTTCTTGGGTTTTTTTTTAATAAAATGGGGCGTGTTGTCCTTTAACACTGCTTTACACCGTACTTTTATTGTTTTAGACGGTAACTAATGTAAGATATGGAAGATATAAATTAATAGACAGCGCTGCTACCAACCTTCGTTTCTTTGAAGTCGGCTAATTGATCATCCATAGATACGTCTTCTCCCGCGAACTTCTCTGCTAATACTTTCAAATGATCTGGCAGAAGGGAAGTATCCAGCTCCCCATTTGATTCATCTCGGATGACCCTATGAAAGTAAATGAAATCGATAAAAATCATTGTATTATTGACACTATGAAGTATTTTAACGTATCTTTGGCTCTTCTAGTTTCGGCGGAAATTGAAACCGAAACCAGATAAAAAAGTGACACATTAGAGCGGCTCGATGTTTTGTTACAATTAATGCTCTAGTCTATACTCGCCTAAACAAACTTGTAAACTATGAAATACGAGTAGTAAAATTTTACGGTACACAGCTATCCATTACAATCTCTCATAGAAAATCACGTTTTGCGGAACATAGCATAAGAATAATCAGCCTGTAATGTTCCCACTGCTGGGGCTCAGGCCTCCTGTCTTCGAGAGGGAGGTTCTTTATTTTTCTTGGTTCTCGGACATGCCGGTTTCCTCAATGTTTTCCTTCACCGTTTTGGGCAGCAGTGGTGATGAAATTATTTACACAAAGTAAAGCGCACTATAACTCGTAAGTCGGGGCCGTTATGGGCCACCACTGCTCTTCCTTTTGCGGAATATAACATTAAATATTGAAGTCGTCGACACTACCATTGGAACTTGGATTCCCCTTTTTGAGTATTATACGTCCTACGCTGTCCTGGGCTTTTTTTTTTGGTTGGGAAATCATCAAATGACTTCTACCGCTCTGGGCGGAGCGGAAGGGCGTGTCAGACTCGTACTGACTAAAACCCACCCGTGTTCCTTCAATTATCCTGGTATCCCTGGGCTGGATGCAGATTAATGGATGACCATTGTCAAATAGTAGATGTGAATCAGTCCTTTGTAAAAATGGATGCATTTGTAAATGCTGATTGACTAATCCAGCAATATACTGCCGGTCTATTTTTAAATATCTCACCGTGAAAACGTAGGTGAAGTGAGCTGTCATTTCACTTGATGCTAGGGATTGATAGACATCTCACTTTTCCTAAGTTTGCACCACGGTGAGATTTTTACAGAACGGATAGGCTGTTCTCTTACTTGAGTATCCTACGCCGAGTGAACTCAGCACCAGTCAGTACTGTGATGGTGGCGAGCGAGGCGGCGGGCGCGTGGCGCGCGCGTCGCTCCACGCGCGCCCAGCACACGCGCAGGCACAGCGCGTGGCGCGCGCGCCCGCGCACCGTGTGGCGCGCGCCGGCCAGCTCCGCGTCCGCAGACACGCACATGTATTGTACTGTAAGTTAGCATTTAATTACTAGAAATTGTGCTGTGCATAAATAGGTGATACCGAAACAAAGAACATCAAGACATCTATGAGAACACACATTCAAGTGAAAGGATTTCTGGGCGTGTGGAGCAATGTATATCAAGGAAATAGAACTTCCACAGCATAAGTCTGTTACGTTGTCACCGATGCATCGACTGATCGCGGAGCCGCTTCACTTATAAGAACGATGGGCGCATTTGTTATTTAGCTACGTTCCAGGCCCAGAACAATGACAATGTAAGTATTCTGTTAAGAGAGGGAATCACTCCTGGCAGGGTTGCCGGAAAGTCCGAAGGGATACCGGGACCTTGGCAACAGGCAACTGGAGGAACACGGGTGGGGAGTTTTAGTCAGTAAAAGTCTGACACGCCCTCTTGCTCCACCCAGAGCGGGAGAAGACATTTGATGAGTTCCCACAAAAAAAAGGGAGGGAATTACTATCACGACAGAAAATAACTTAGAATCAGTTTCTTTTTTGCCTTAAATCCGGGTTGACAGTTAAAAAATCACACCATATAATGCAAAACAATCAACAAATAAATGCACTTACAATTAAAATGAACTCTCGCGCATACAAAGGCGGGTGCGGTGGACTTATTGTATAGCTCCAAGTTGATAGGCATGCGGCTCACGGCCCTGACTAGCGCCGTGTCGCCGTACGTGACCAGACCAGACCAACGCACAGAATCGCCGCTCGCGCATCCGTACAGCACGATCTATACAGCGAAATATTAAGGAAATGTAGTTAATAATACATATCAGGTGTGCTATACACTTGTTCCGGTGTCACGTATGTTCGGGTGGACACGATTCGGCGCAACTGACCGGTAAAACATACATTCGATTATGTCACCCGGCCTGTGCCGAATCATGCCGACCCGAACATGCTAGTTTTGTAGTGAAAAAATAACTAAAGAAAGTCAAACAAGTCTTTATGGATAGTTAAAAAATCTTTAGGTCTTAAAATTATGCTCAAGACTTATATGACGGGTGAAATTCAAATAATAATGCCACTTACAATATGCGCAAAACAGAACAGTACAACAAAATCCTTACCTTTCTAGAATAATCACCGGCATTTTTGTCATAAACTAAATGAAGCGTCGCCCTATGCGGTACACTTGAATTGGGCGAGAACACGATAGGTAAGGGTCTACATTCACAAGGCCCGAAAGGCACCAAGTAACTTCCTCGCGACTCCCGCGGCAAATCTATTGCGAACCCTTCGCCTATTATTTGACACTTTATGTAGAACTTTTTATTCGTAGCATTCTTCAAACTTAGTTCCTTTCTGCCTGCACGGACCCATGACATGGTATTGTAGTTGGTCTTTATAGGAAAAGATTTTGGCTTGTCCGATCCTCCACATATTTGTACAGAAGTCTTGTTCCCAGATGTTATGTCTTCGAATATTACAGTTCTGCAAAAAAGAACAATAATATAATGTCTTCTGTTTCCTGTTCATTTAAGGAGACGAAAACATTAAATACAAGTTTGTTTAATTTCACACACTACTTTTCAAGCTAGCAAAATAAAGTTTCATTCGCCTGAACTGACTCCTATAGCCATTCCCCATTGCAGCAAAAGCCAAACTAACGAGACCTCATCACTTAAACAGAGATTCGATAACCACAAATTCCACAAATTGCTGAAGTGTAGGCCCTACCCTACCTCAAATTTTATCTCGCTCGTACCATACTACTCGCGGCCTGAGTGAGAGCGAGACGGAGTGGGGTGCTGGCGGCTCACAAGCCTCGAATAGTTTAGGTAATTGCTTTATACGGTGAAAATAACGGTAATAAAAAATAAAACATAGAACCTGCTTTAAAGTTAGTTCAGTTATTATGCAGAGTTTCAGAGGTTTAGACGTTTAGACGTAACTGGATTTATTTTCTATGGAGATATTTTTTATGTAATTATGTTTTCGCCAAACAAAGGACCTAGCATCAATCCACAACTTTAACATAATTATATTTATTTCAAAATGAATGCTGCAGTATTTTCGGCATAACGGAGGATCATGCTAAGCAATTCGCGGTAGGGTAGGGCCTTAAGGGTATAAATCTAGATCAAACTGATGAACCAAAAAACTTGGTAAGAAAATCTACTTACGCTTCACAAATCCCGTCTCCAGGGCCAGTATAAACCAGGCTGACAGTCTTCGATGCGCCAGGTCGTATCTCGAATTTAGATGGAGATATTTTGAACGGAAAACTGTCTGTTGGGGAGTTCGTTGTGAACTTCACGACCCAGATTCCCGATATAGAGCCATTGTTACATAGTTCTATATTTGTTGCTTCTGTAAAAGTATTAACACATGTGTGAAATTTCTCTGCTGGTGTTGCCTATATCAAACAAAGAATAATCAGTGTGACTACTTGATTTGTAGCTTGATTTATCTAAGTTTATATAACTTTTGGGTATTTTTAAAAAATAATTCAAATCAGCCTTTTTTCCAATTGTGTTAGTCTCCTATCAGATGGAAAAGATTTAAATTGGCAAACTTACCATTAGAAAGTTGCAGTTTGCTAACCGCCGGCTGCATAACAAGATTCACAGTGCCGACAACGCCGATCAGATCAACTTTCCGAAGTACACTGTTGACTCCTATCAAGTTCACGTTCATCAGTCCATTGAACGTCACTATTGAGTCTTCTGTAAACATAGGTAAAGTTTGAAAGTTGAGTTTGCTTGTTTGTTTGTTTGTCTAATTCTAATTTATAATATTCTAATATCGAGAAAGAATTTGAAAAATTCGCGATTAAATGCTTTCACTCAGGAGTAAAGTACCGTTTCGGGGTAGTGTGACACACGAAGTTCCTATTAGTGAGCATCATGAGTAGTCGCCGTCCCAGTCAATTCATACTGAAACATGCATGAAGTAGTTTCAGTTGATAAAATTACAGTAGGTACTAACCTATTTCAATATCCGATAACTTCGGCGCATTGAATTTTACGGTAACTCTAATAGCGTTACCACTCGTCAACCTACAAAGCTGCTTGTTACTTCCTTTGCCCCTTGCCTTCCCTGGCGGCTGCCCGTCTTCTGTCGACCCCTGACGATCCATCAGAATTTTGTTCACATCGCCTTTCTTTATCTCCTGAACGTTTTTGATCACGAATATACTATCACCCTCAACTACAGATAATTCTAACAAAAGATCAGCAGGACAATCACTTAAAAGTACGAAAGACTTTATAAGCGAACTATTTTCTTGTATCGGTGGAAAGGTGATCTTATTAACTCCGTCGCAAGACATAGCTTGTATCATAGGCATTTTAATTTCCACGTCAACTTCTCCTTTCTGCTCTATATCACCGTCTATTGACGCGTCTTTCAAGTACATAGTGAATTTCAACGCCGTATTCAGTTCCTCATTAGATGTTATGTTCAATAAAATTTTCTCGGATTTTCCTGGAGACAGTAATAAAGGCATTCGGGGCAGTTCGATAGTGAGGTCTCTTCCATCGTTTGGTAAATCTTCGAATTGCAATTTAGCAGTTAACCAGCTGTCTGATAACGTTGTGACTGTTATTATAACAGGGCAGCTGACACCTGAAATTATGGATACATTTAATTAGCTTTAGAATTATGTTATGTTTGTCTAATTTTTGATAACTATATTGTTCTACTTACCCACATATCCATCGGCGACAGAAGCTAATATTTCTACCCATTGCTCTAAAATAAACAAGAAATCATTTGTCATTAGAACATGCGTGTGCTCATCACATTTCAACATTCTAAAATAGTGTATTAGTGATATGAAATAAGTGACAAGTGAAATAAGATGAAAAATAAAATAAGAAAACAGCACTTGTTAGGAGATGCACTTCTTTTTCTTGGCGTGTTGATGGCTATCTAAATAGACTCGCCCACTAATTTTGATGTTGAGGAGATGCACTTTTTCACTTATTTAATATGAGGTGCATTTCACAAGGATTGCAGTTTTCTTTATGCACTTTGCGACAGTCGTTATATTATAACATACATGATACAATGAAAGTTTACAAATAAGAATAATAATATGAGTCATGAAGATAAAGAATATGAATATGTTAATGATATTATAATCTAGCCTAAAGGTTAAAAGCTGAGTAAACCAAAATATATCGAAGTCGGCTCCCAGTATCAACCATCGCTTTTTAATAAATTAGTAAGATGATGTGTTATTCATGTTAAGATTCCCATGACTGGTTAATGAAGCGAGGCCCACAAACCTTTAGCTAAGCCCTCCTGTTTCAAATGTTTCTGTTGCATTACTTCGTGCCAATCTACAGACTTATCTAACTCTTTATATACTGTATTTGGGGAAGGAACATGTGTTGTAGTGGCCTCGCCTGAAAATTTCAACTAGATAGTTACTACAACCAATCATACCCGATTATACAGGGTCATCTCAAATTAGCCAGCGAATCCCCGCAGACGTGGTTTGTATCGCTAACTAAACATGATAAAACAAAAAAGAAATTAATTTGATGTTTTTTTTTTGTGTGAGGTCTTCGACCTTTCATTGTCAAAATTGTGACCTCTCATTGAGACAAATCTTTTTTTTATGTTATCGTGTTTAGATATCGATGCCCATCGCGCCTGCAGAGTTTCGCTAGATAATTTAATTTGACCCTGTATACATAGGAAAATAATAAATAGTGTTTTTATTAAATTAATAAACAAAAATACTTTTTTAGAGGAGAGTCATTGCAAATCACTGACGCGTATTAACCGTTCCAATTTAAACCTTACGTGTCACGTGCGCTCGCGTTTTGCAACGATTACACGTTACAAGTTGCGCAAATCTACGCCTCCCCATATAAATCAAACAAATACCTTTGCTTGTATGTAACGGACTGTCAGCAGATTTGAAACTCGTAAAGTTTTCATGCACCGTGCTCAGGGTCGAATGACTTTTGCTCGACGGCGACTTAGACCGGGCACTTTTCTTCGACTTCGAATCATCAATTTCTATTATTTGATCATTATTTACGGAGTCTCGCGTCACTACTACAGCTGGGATCTCCGGTTCATTATTTTGTTTGTATTTGTTCTGAGATATGACTGTGTTAATTGTCCCAGAGGATGAAGCAGTCTCAGTCTTTCGAGTGTCTATTAAATTAGTGACTTGTAGTTCCTGGTTGTTTTGTTTCTTAGACTCTGGAATGTTCATGTGTAACTCAGTGAGGGGTTGCTTCGTATTCATTTGTTTCTTTTTGTTGTTTAGTTGCAAGATGTCTGTTACACTGACGTTGGATTGTTTACCTGTAATAATAATAGTAGTGTGCATTCAGTTTCATAGATTGAATAAGAGAAATGGTTAGCCTCAGCTCTTAGCCTAACTCATTAGAAGACAGTTAATTGATTCAGGCGTGACACCTGTCGATTTCTTACAGGGTTTTTCTGACTCTTGAGGAATAGTTAAGCGGAATAGGTTACTAAATATATCTATGTCTATTGTATTTTAACTCATTACAGTTATTTAATATCCTAGCCTAATGGGGCTATATTTCGGAGCCACTTTTGTTCTGTTTTTGGTGAAGTTTGTCTTAAAAAGCTTTATCTATCTCTAGAAAAAAACTTCAACAATTCAGAATACCACCCCTGGCTTTCGAAATCAGTTCATATCATGTAAAACTTACCTAGATAATCAGCAATTCTAGAAATACTGATAGAATTCTCAACTGAACCTTCAGTGTCCTCGCTCACCAATCTTAGTGATGCATGCAAATTCTTTATCAACAAATTAGTTTCTCTTGTTGGTGCCAATTCTCTGGTTGGCGCAGGCGCAACAGGAATATTCTTTTGTGGCGAAACAGAATGTAATGTCATTTGAACATACTTCGGCTTATCGGGCACTTGGCTCATGAAAAACGGATTCTGTTTTTCGGGATCTTTGCTGGTTGATGGTTCATTTGGTTTTTCTATTTTAGGCATTATGAAAGTGCTTCTTTCTGACTGTGCTTGAACATTGTTTTGTTTCTCTGGAAAGTTGTCCATGATGTTTCGTGGTTGTCTTACAGGTACACAGTCTAGTGTATTATCCATTTTGTTTAGTGGATTCTTGTCAGATCGTAACGAATCTGTATGGCCTGATACTGAAACAAAAGATGATGTTTAAGTGTTTGCAAATAAGCTTTGAAGGTCTGTGCATGACTCCAAACAGTGCTACACCAAATGCATTAATAGGATTTGCCAGTTGGCTGGTAACTTGGACATCATTATCATTTCAGTCGAAAGACGTCCACTGCTGGACCTATGTCCAGCAGTGGACGTCTTTCGACTGAAATGATCAAGCGTCCCCCAAGTACCGTCACTTCGACCGCTTCTGTGCTTCTCGCATCCAGCGCATTCCCGCGGTCATTTCATTTGGACACCAGTCAGCCATAAATATAATGGGTTTCTAATTCTAAGTTCAAATAACATTTGCTTACCTTCAGTAATGCTAGGCATAATATTATAAGAACGATCTGGACTATCAGTTTTACCTAGTACATTACCAAACTCTGGACATCTATTCTTAAAATATGCACCAACTGATAGATTTGAGTTGTTCATTCTGAAAATAAGTAAATATTTGTTTAGTTATCAAAGAACAACAATCTAATTAGAGAGAAATAGTGTGAAACAGAGAAATTATAATCTATTCCATAATTAGCTTTTCCTTCAAAGATATTATGATAACAAATCCAGCGGTTTAGAAACACATAATGTGGCGGATGACCAACAGGAAAAAGATGGAAAATACATGAATGAAAAAATACGCATATTATGCAACTTACGACATGCTTTCAAGAAAATTTGCATTTACGTTGTTTGATACTGGTAATGGAGCCTCCCGCACAATCAGTGATGCCTCGTCAGCTGTGAGGTCTCTCTGGAATGAATGATAACAAATGGATCAGGAGGATGTAACTATAAAGGATATTGTGTAAAGTTTTAGACCTTTGGCATTAGCATAATAACATACTCATCAGGCTTAACATGGGGTTAGAGTCTTAGAATTTAGATACATAATATCTGCAGAATACATATAGCCAATAAGGCCCAAAATGCTTGATCAAAAAAATGTTAATGATTACACAGGCCAAACAAAACCTTAGTAAGGATGGTAACAATGTTTGGAATTTCGTTAATTACAGAAATACATACCCACAATTTCTAATTTAAACTTATATATTTGTAAAAATTAAAGTCCATAGACGCAAGTCTGCAATATTTTCAAGAGAATGGCTCTGTAATGAATCTACTTGTACTTGGTAAAAAGAAATAAATCAAATTAGATATTATTTACCTTGGAATGAAAAGAGTAATTAGAGGCAATGGAATGTCTCATTACATGGTTAACCTCAGATGTCTGTGCATCCATCTTATTGAAAATATTGTCTAAATGTAAGGAGTGGCGGCCCGTTGGCACGGCTTTGAAGTCATCAGCCCCAGTTGATCTACCAGTCATTTCACCAGGATTAAATGCTGTCTGAAATAAAAATAAAACTTTAGGTAACACATCCATTTATATCAATAAGTAAATGAAATAAAAAAGCTTTTTTAATCCATGCAAATTTTAAATACTTTCAATAGTAGATTAAAAAAACAAAATCATTCAAATAACAAATTTGGTTCAATACATTCACTTCATAACTATACATTTCATATTTTCAATGAAATATACTCTAGTTTAGGATGTAAAAGTCCACTGGCCACATGATTTCCTTACTGTAAGGATATCATGTTGACCCATGAAACAGACTGAGATCAGTCTAGTTTTGAAGTTGATTCATACGGGCATAATCCAAGATTGACTAGCTCATTTCATAATATTTTGAGAGGTAAGTACCATTTTTTTGCAATTTCATAATATTTTGAGAGGTAAGTACCATTTTTTTGCAAGGTAAAGCAATAGGAGCAGAAATAAGAGACGAGGCATAAAAAAACAACTGTATCAAAAACTTATTTTCATCCACAACCACAAGTAACAATACAGTCAAGAACTTTTACTTACAGATTTACTGAGAGAATAATCTCCAATGTCTGACTCTCCAAAGCCTTAAAAAACATTGTAATAATTAATAAAACAGTGCATAACAATCACATAATTTCTAGATACAATAAAGTTTTGTGAACTACTTTCAAGATAAATGTAGCTGTTTACCTTCTACTCTCTCTAAATCCAAAATGCCAGAAGAGGACTCACAGTTATTGATGTTAGATTTGTTCATTGATGCTTGATTTGATGCCAAACTACAACAAAAACGATTTGTGAGAATCAGCTGGCACGCGTAAATAAAAATCTAAAGAAATTCATGGCATGCCCTTACCGTTTCAAGTCATCATCGTTTAGCAGTAAGCGTCTTGGCATATTAAATGATTTGTCCTCCGCATAATGTATAAGTCTCTGTATTTTGTTTGGAGTCAGTGGATTATGATTATCCATTTTGACGAAAACAAAACTTTTATTTCACAAACAATAATAATTTCCGATTTCAGTTTGCGAAGTACTTTCGTTAATTTTCAAATGTTTCGAAACGTCACTATTTTTTAAATCAACGACTGTTTGGGTTGTGGTCTTTTGGTCACATTTAGATTTACGGTTTTTACTCACAAAGGTTTTAATACTTTAGCTTATTGCGATAGTATTACGCATAACCCCTGCGTACCAGTGCCGCAGTTGGTGTTAATTAAAAGACTAAATTCGATGGCTCAACTAACTCTAACTAAAAAAACTTATCTCTTCCAACTACCAATTCGTACAGTTAGATTCAAACTTATGGCGGCTCGGAAGTTAGCTACGTAGGTACCTAGGGTCCGACCCTCACCCCCGATGAGACATGATCCACATCAACCGAGGTCATGCATTACACAGGGTGGTAAATTTATATTAAGTCACCAATTCACCGTATTACATTCGGCTATGATGCTGCCGCGTGGCATTTGGAAAGCTAGCTATTTTGGTCACAGTTCGGGTACTGCTGTGCACTGTCTGTACCATTATGTATGAATCCTGAGACCTATTTCAGCCTAATGGACAAAGTACCTGAACGTCAACATTTTCCATTCCATCGTCTCCCATCCCACTGTGAGTCATTGCAGATCTTCAAGACCAAAGATTACAATATTACATAGTTCCAAAACAATGACACAGATATAATTACCTTTGCCTCTACTGGAACTGAACCCTTGATCATTAAAGTTCTCAATCATTTTATCTACATAGTATTTTCAATATTTTTTAATGAAAAACAATAAGTTTTTCAATCTTTTATGTGTTTTTATTAAACATGTCATACATTATGATTGTAGGCATCATACTGCAATATCTGAATGCATACCTACGTACGCGAAATTATTATTATTTGTTATCATAAAATGCATGTTTTGCAGTATATTCACAGAGTACATTTTGTAGTACTTATATTGTTGGACTGCCTGGGTGATGATTCTAGGGTAAGATTCACAAATCGCACTTTGACTAGCTGATCCCTAGATTTCCACGATGTTCAGCATTTGAAAAATTAAGGTGAGATTTACATGTAAGGCTTATTTGACATATTTATGTTCATCAGACAACTAAAACACTGCAGGAAGCAGTGTGACGGTGATGAGAAACCAACTTAAAAATACACAAGAAGTCTGAATAAAAAAACATAATATTTAATTATTAATGTTATTTATTACTAAATAATAGGTACCTTCAACAATCTTATACTACCCCATAGAATACTTTAACTAAGAATAAAATTTAGCTTGAATTTGGACCAGTTAAAGGCAAAGCATTAATTTCTTTATTTAGCCTGATCTGTTCATTAATAGCTCTCCAAGCATCTTCTTTTTCTTTCTTAGTTATAGGTCTCTTTTTCTGCTTTGCAGCCACCATTTTCTTATAAATATCAATACATTCCATATCAACTTGATCCAGTTGTTTCTTCAGATTCAGTCTAATCATTTCTTGTTTACACAGCCCAATGAGATGCTTCAGATTGCGACAATTGTCTTTCTTTACTGCAGTCAGTTCAGTCTGGCATTTTTTAATTTCTGCCAGTATTTCATCATCAGCTGGGTTGGTCAATGGTGGCAAATCTTCTGGATCAAGTATTCCTTGCTCCACCAACTCCTTTCTAAGGCATTTTTCTAATGTAAGAGAATTCTTATAGCTACTTTTGGTGTTTGTTGTCTGTTTCACTTTGATGTCAGGGACTTCATAATTCATTAGATTCTCTTCCATAAGTGCTGATACCAATCTTTGTGTCAAGGGACCAGTAATCATATTTTCATTGGATTTGTCAAGTTTTTTACGGATACTGGAAGCTTCAGGAGACATTGATGATTTTTGTTTATTAGGATTGGAAGCATTCTGATCCTCAGCCAGATGTTCATCTGCCCACACTTCCGAATAGTGACGGCCGAGCGGTGGTATAGGTGGCAATGTTGTGTTGCTACTCTGTGCCAGCAAAGATTCTAGAAATTTTATGTCATCCAAAGTTACAGGAGCACAATAGGGATCCACAGAACTCCAGAATTTGTATGGAATATTATTCTTTGGTAGTGCAAACTGTGATAGTTCCAGCTTAACTGAGTTATCTGAATTTGCAATGTCATTTGAGTAATTATGTGATCCACCCGAGGAAGCATTGGATAAGTTCTTGAACTTAGGCACTTTAGGCTGGTTCGACAACTTAGTACTATTGGTTTTTACTAATTTGTCATCTGGAAATTTTCTTTTAACAGGATACTGTAATTGTTTACCAGCAGCTTTTCCTTTCTTTTCTCTTTTGGATTCATTTGTGTCAATACTCTCAATTTCAGCCTGGAAGTATCTTACACGGAGAGCTGTATTCCCCAAGAGTGACTCAAGCTCTAGCTGTAAAGAGTCCAATTCGTCCATCCCAATAGGTTCATCAGCAGAGCGGGCTGCTATCGCAGTGAAACGCGGTAGATGTAAAGCATTATCTTGTATCTTTATGTATGGTATGGGACAGAGTTCTACCTTAGTTTTACCAGCAGATATGGCACCTGGTATTTTCGCAGGCTTGTTGTAGGGTGAAATGCCTGGACTAGAGGGTTTCCCATTATCGTGGCCTTTGCTAGCTAGCCTCCCCTTGCTGTTATGGTGCATTCTCTTTCCCAACATATTGTTTAATCAAATTTACCCGCGAAAACACTCGCACACAAACATATCAAGCGTCAACGTTCTGCTATTGAATTATAATTGTTCAAACTAATTTGTATTATATGCAGGCGCAATCTGGTGTTCAGATTTCAGTTGTATCGGTTTATTTGCAATCAAAAGAAATAATTACGACGAATAAATAAAAATCGCTACGTTAAAAAATCACCACGACAAAATGGCGAACTTCTTTACAATGTTGCCATTTATGTTAACTTATTATAGTCGTGCGTACGTAGTAGATGAATAAATTCATGAAATCAAAACCTAAAAAATCAATATTATTTAAAAAATAAAAAATCACACTCTACTAATCGAAAAAAGACATGGAAAGAGGAATGAGACAAGTAATAAATAATTTATTTGGAACGATAGTCTTCTTTTAAATATTGATTTTTTATCGCTTTTTTATATGTGGCAATATTTCTGTGATACATTTACGAAGATAGATTTGATCTGATTTCTTTCGATTCACAATATAAAAGTATTATACTATTTGATTGATTTATTTAGAATCATTAACAATAAAATTTTGTGATTTTGGGGTATTCCGTAAATTATACAATAATATTTATAACTTTTAATGATACTCACGAGCTTCTATTATTACTTCAAAAACACACTGATAATGTCAGTTTTGACAAAAATGGTGCGCTGTTGGTTCGTTTGGTGCTTTCTTCACGTTTAACAAATTAGTGTGAAGTTCTTCTGATTTATTATGGTTTTGTGTTGAGAATTTAGATACAAACTGAATGTAGCACTTTTATGAGGTTGAATGAAAGTGATATGTTTACAAAATAATGCACTCTTTCCTATCGGAAATGATTGGCGTCTAAACACTATTAGGGCGTAAAACTGATGTAATTCCATTAAAATGGGAGGCCAGCTGTTGAATTGCCCCCTTTGTTGCAATACGACTTTTAGTTCTAAACAATCTCTACTTGAGCACTTAACTAATGCTTTAGAGAATCTATATTGTCCTGTTTGTAACTACAAATGTCCCTCCTTACCACACCTTGTAGAACATTTGTCTCAGGATAATTGTCAGCCAAGTAATAATGTACATACCATTATATTTGAGCGCCAATCAGATGAGAACTCATCAGTTGTTGGAAATTCTGAAATTAAGGTTTATCCGAGTGGTAAGGCCATATCACTATTTTTTACATTGTATGTAAAATTAGATACAATAATATTATAAGTTCATTTGAAATATACTTACTCACCAAAAGGCTGTATACCTGGCTTTTTGTCTGCCACGGCCACTGCCATCACAAATCCATAGAAGTTTTAAGAAATTATGAACCTTAATTCCTCTACACAAATTTCAATTTATTTAGCATCTAAAAAGTTGTACTACTGAAATAGTAGTTTTCTAATAGTAGTAGTAATAATAGTTTTCTAACTTTAATGCTGTTGAGAAAACTAGCAGAAATTTCTTTAAAAAATATGCCAGCCTTTAAATAAACAACCTGTACTGCTTGATACAGGGTGTCTTACTATCCTTTATAAATTAACTCTAAGTAAGGCAAGAAAAAAAAGTTTCTGAAATATGTATTTCAAATAATGTTTACAGAAATAAATACTAATGATGGGAGTCACTATACACCTGAACAAACTTACGAAACTCAGGTGGCCCTGAATGATGCCAACAAAATGTATGTGGAATTGTTTAGCAAGCAGTTGAAACCATGCCTTCAAACACGGGAATTTAAACTGGTGAAGGAAAATGGGGAGAGCCGGTACATGATTGTCACTCAGGATGATACCGATTTGAATGCAGGAAGCACTATTGTTACAAAACAAAATATTGATGGAACTATATCACTGACTACTGTTAAAGGTATAAAACTAATTATTTTTTTGTGTTATTTTGGCAATGCAAAATCAACTTTATTTCCATGAAAATAGAGTCTATTTTGTATTACCCAATTAATGCGAATATTTGGACAAATGCATCAAGTGATAAATTACAGCAATAAAATATAATCATTAAAACATGACTGGAACTTGAAATATAACAGATAACTAAAATAATAATGTTCTTCTAATTTCCAGATATGAACCTGGGCTCCGAGAATTTAATAACACCAGACAATATACAAGAGAATCAAGAGGATAATCAAGAAGATTGTCAGGAGGAGATCTACAGCTGTAACACTTGCAAAGTGTCATTCTCATCTGTTATAGAGCACATACAGAACTACCATAATGATCAGGAAGTTGTTGTCGAGGTAACACTGATCTTAAAGGAACTTTCATAAGGTTCAATTTACATTGCGTAGGAAGAAAATGAAAGGAAAACGTCAATTTCCCCTAGATACGCCAGAAGATGCGCGAAGTCGCGCTAATTCTCGCGACTGCTTCAGTAATTCAATATTATGATTGACAATTATACACATGCAGAAACATGTTAGACTTGGGTATTGTTTTTATGTTGGTTATCTACAGGGCGTAAAAAGACTCATTACATAGCCATTTTCTACACATTTGACAGCATCATAATCGCTGTTTATGGGTGTGCATTGTATCGCTCGCAAAATTGTGTTTATGGATGCAAGCAATGGTACAGTCGAACAAGCTACTTGGTATACAGGAAAAATATATTAATTTTCCGCTACACTGCCAAAATTCGTTTTTATTGTGTGTGTAATTTAAATTTTTGAGCTTATGACTTAGGAGAGTGACGTAAAAAGATTGTTGACTACTGAAAACATTCACAAAATTGTTTAAAGTAGTTGCAAGTTATCTGCCTGTATACCAAATAGCTTGTTCGACTGTACAGGAGTTATGTTATCCGTTTAGTCTCTCTTGTCTAATTTGTGCGTTATAAAAAGCAGATAAAGGTCAAATTGTAAAAAAAAAAACTGCTTCTCTTCCGCTGCAATGTAAATGAACCCTTAAAACCCTTACTATTTCCTTCCTTGTTGATTGATATTTGTGTGTCCTTACATAAGCACTCACTGGGTAAATAAATACCTACCTTTTAAACAACTTTATTAGTCACTAGTTGCACCCCGCGTTTCACCGTCATAAGTCTTGATCCGGTGGGAATATCGGGATCAACAGTATCTTATGTCCTACCCATGTCATGATCTACCTATGTGCCAAATTTCATCCAAATCCCTTCAGCCGTTTTAGCGTGAAAGCGTAACAAACAAACTCACTTTCGCATTTATAATATTAGTTAAGATTAGGATTATTATTTGTATGAGAAGGAGGTCTTTCCCTGCAGTGGGTCAATAATAGGCTGATTTTATTTTTGTATTTTTAATTTCAGGAGCCAATGGAAGAGGGTCATACTGAGTCAGTGCCTGAATACGAGCCAATGGAGAATGAAGACACATTGGTGACCACAGACAAGCAGACCCCACGGCGCGTCATCACTGACACGGGCGATATTGTGGAGGAGCCACTCATGTTTAAATCTGGTGATCAAATGATTTCATCGGATCCATTGAGCTTGAGTAGGTATTTTTTATTGCCTTATTAGACAAAAAAATATCAGCCTGTATTTACGCATTAAAAACAGGGTGATGATTTTTGCATAAAAGGATATTAGGATAAACTAGCGAATAATCGCATTTTTCAATAATGAAATTGTAAGGAGGACCTATTCGTAACGTCGTAGATTCGGATTTCACCCTGAATTCTCGTCTCATACACTTACTCAACTGGCCTGGGGTCTATTCCCAGCCTAGCCTTAACTATTCAGCAAATTTTCATTGGCAAAACTAACAAACTTTCATCCCACATTTGACCCCTCTAGGAAAAATTTCAAAAACCTTCCTATTTTCCAAATTTCATGCTGCTAGTCCCAGCTGCTTAGGCTGTGCGTGCATTTTAAATAAGTATATTTTATTTTCAGATCAACCGCAAGAACCGATTAAAGTGGAGGAAAAAGGACTGCGCGTCGTCTCGAAACGTTTCCTGCAAGTTGACAAACTCTGTGACAGTGTCATCAAAGATGCCATCCAGGCTGACGCAAAAGGTAAAGGTACATGTACATTTTATAAAACTATATATAATAAAAACTTTATTGCCAAAAATATTACAAAAAATCTACATTGGCACTAGGCAAGCCTGTATTTTGGGTACCAATAGCTTCTTTCGAAATTTGGTTAAGACTGTAAACTGCCGACAAGTTTTTCAAAATGGAAACAGCAATAAAATCGACTAAAAGTATGTAAACTTCTATCAAGTATGGATACTTAAGGAAAATAAATACTTTCAACGAGTTATAATATTTTCTACCTTATTTCAAAGAATGTAAAGTTTAAATTTCTTTTACGCTTGAAGTCTATACTAATTTTTAGGTAGTTTTAAAGAGAGAACCAACAGGCCTTTTCTCGTGTCTGTTTTACCGGTTGGTAATCACTGATTTCAAATGATAATAAGGTTGTAAGTAAAAATATTCACCCTTTACAAAGTTATTCTAAACATTAACTTTATTGTGTTCATGCTCACAGACCCGCCTCTTGGTAAGACTAATTTTATAATATCAAGACATTCTAAATTCTTATCAAGGTGGATCCTTAAAAGTAACCCGCGAAATTTAATTTTTCTTACGTTTTTTGCAATTGGCAGGTCAGTGTCAAATGATTCGCGGCCATAACAAATTTGTATTTACGGAATTAGAATCATTAATACATTTCTCTAAGTTAGATTTGTTTCATTGAATGACTATTTAATGGAATCATGACATTGAGATTCGTGGGTTTTTGCGGATCCACTTAAAGTGTGACAAAATCCAAAATTTTGTAATATTATGAGAAACCAATCTTCGTTTATAAAACAATTATTATGTAAACCATATAAATGACAGATATTAAATGTAAAAATTTAAATAATTCGGACAAATAATTAAAAGAGTCAAATGGATCTAAAAATTTAATTTTTCTGCATTGGGCTGTACTATTGATAAATTATTGTCAAATAAATAAATAAATAATAAATAAACAATTCTTTTTAATCTTGTGTAAATATTAAAAATATTTTTTATTGTTAATGCAGACACTGGACCCAATGTAGGTGAGTGGAATAGTTTGTAAATTCAATCTAGTTGTATCAACTATTTGAAAGTTATTGTAGGCATGTTAATGTCATTTATTATTATGAAAAATTCTTCATTTTCTTGAACAATAAAAAATAAATAAATAAAAATAAAAAAGCCCTTTATTTCTTGCATAATTAAGAAAGTATTTTTTTTTTTTTTTTTTACAATATTTTTAAATTGGTTTTTTCATGTTATCACGTAATTAATTTATCAAGCAGGCAAGAACCCCTCTTATGTGAGGGTGAAGGCCTCCTCCAGATTTTTCCACTTTTCTCTATCTTTGGCATTTGTTGCCCAGTTTTTTCTTCTTGAACAATAGTGACACATAAATATTTTTTTATCGTTTATGCAGCAGGCACAGATCCGGTTTTAGGTAAGTAAATAACAATTATTGGCATAATTTATTAAACTGATTGACTCGTTGGTCTAGTGGTCGCAAACACTACTGCTGAGCATGAGGTCCTGCATTCGATTCCCGGTTCGGTCAAAGTATTATTGGGTTTTTCCCTCTGGAATTTCTCAGTAGCCCGGAATCTGGATTTGTGCCCGGTTGATGACAATAGGCCGCCCCTTATACATGGGACTTAAACATAACTGGCGAAATGTGGATCTACTATCGGTACACCTCTGCCTAACCCTTCGGGCAATACAGGCGTGATGTTACGTAATATAATTTATTAAACTCTAAATAATAATTATTATGTAAACTTTTCTCATCATTTAAAAAAAAAAAAAAAGATAGGGTAATAGAAGAACGCGTTGAAAAATAAGACTAAATTTTTTGATTGAGATAAACTTTTTTTTTGTTTAGATAAAAGCGGTCCGTATCACAAGGTAATCGTCAAAGAAGTGCCAACGGACAACGGGTTCGCCATCAAAATGTACCAATGCTTAGCATGTGACATATCTGTCACTAATTTGGATGAGTTCAAAGTACATCCATGCAAAGTATGTAAGTACTATTAGTTATAATATTTATCTTTACCTTAGCTGTAGCCGATGACTGAATTGGACCCCCATGAAATAGTTTTAGATGATCTATTATCAGACTAATTCTTTAAAAATCTAATCACGAAGTCTATCATAATCGTCACTTATGCTGTTGTTGTTTCATATATGAGTCGTATTGTAATTAAACACTAATTATTTTCTTCTAGTAAAATACCCGTGTCTATATTGTCCTGTGGCGTATGAAAACTCGAAATCTCTGTGTGCACATATGAAAGCACACAAAGTGAAAACAGGTCTGTAAATCAATAATGTAATATTTTGATAATAATAACGGAACAATATCGGAATTAACGTTGCAATTTCGTTATAAAAGGGGAACCCTTTTACCTTGTACGCGAAGGGTGCCTAACGGAACCTGTTTATAACGGAAATATTGGTTCGATTCCAAACCATCCCACCAAGAAATAAACAAACGACAAACGGATGTCAGATGGACAAACATTTTTTTTTTGTTATAGAGTCTATCGTCACTGGGCCAGTATCATACGAATGTGCGATATGCAACACGGTCTTCCCAACTAACAAGTCTTTGAAACTACACAAACGGATGCACGATCCAGTCAAGTAAGTATAAGCATAAACAATTAAAACGCTTTTTGGGTTATATATTTATTTGCAAAAATCGACTATACTTATAAAACCTTTGATCAATTTGTTTACAACTTGTATATAACTAGAAAGTAAAACAAGGACAAAGTTATATTTATTCATACCCGCTTCTGCTCCGCACGGTTTTTACCAGTCTTGACAAAACATTGAGATTTCTTTATGTTATGATTGGTTATACTAATAATAAACAGAGTTTGTTTGTTTGTTTGTTTGAACGCGCTAATCTCTGGAACTACTAGATATAAAAAATTATTTTTGCAATTCATAGCCCAACTTTTGACGAAAGTTATAGGCTATATGACATCACGATACGACCCGTAGGGGCCGAGCAAAAAGATAAAAGTCAGAAAGAACGGTAAGCTAAAACGAAGTAATAGCGCGGGCGGGCGATGAGATGCGACGCGGTGGATCGAGGTCCAAATTTTCACGCGGGCGAAGTCGCCGGCAAAAGCTAGTTTATTATACACAAGGATAATTCTCCAGAATCAATTCTCTAAATGATGATATAAACTGCATCAAAAGTCGTTCAATTTAGAAGAACAACTGTCCGTGAAAACGAAACGCTATCGTGAAATACTGAATTGGCGTTTAATTGCATTCATGTGACTCTTAATAAAGTATAAATTAAAATGCAAAATTCTATTCTAAACATTATTTATTAATTCAACAGATCACGTCCCATAGAGCCTCCGGTAGAAAACACAGACGGTTCAGAAGTGAGCGAAGGCAGATACCGATGTACTTACTGCAATAAAATGATCCCGATTGACTACAAGACTATTCACCAGAACTCCCACAAAAGCTCTGAGAAAATGAACTGCGGAATTTGTAATAAGAAATTCACATCTATAGAGTATCTAGAAATGCATACGAATGTACATAATGTGGATAAGGTAAGTTTATTTTGTGTGTAGCCCGTATTCACTGGGAAACAGAAGTTGTGTAACATTGTTTTAGCAACATGTTTTTGTGTTGCATTTTGCTGGCAACATGGAATGTTGCAGTGTTTCTGGCAGGTAAATTCCTTGACAGACAAGACACGGCCTAAACCTAGGCACAGTAGTTTTGGTTGCACAAGATTTTCTGAATACAAGTACTAAAAAAGGTGAAGATGAGCAACCAAGGAAGGATTTTTGGCAATTCATTTCCTAATGAAAGTTTTTATGGAAATTGGTAATTTTTTGCCATGGTAATTTTAGCAAGGCCCTCAGCTGTGCTACATGTAGTGTTCCGCAACAAAGTTGTGTAACATGTTAAATGTAGCACAGCTTTGTCATGTAACATTTCATGTAGCGGAAAACAATGCCAAGGATTTTTTTCTAATGTATACTTACGGGGCTTTGTTAAAAACAAATGTTCTTCAGTCCATTTCGAGGTAAAGTATGTCTAATTCAAGACAATTTTTACAGGCGCCCATGAACAATCAAGATAAGAACCTACCATACAGTTGTTTGTATTGCAACAGAAGATTTGCGCGGCCGCACGAAAAGGTGAAACATGAAAGGATACATACAGGTATGAAACTATAGCAGACATAACTGATATAAACTTTCCACAAATTAGGGCTATGATCGGTTGCTTCGATAGATTTTTTGTTTCCCATATCATCAATCAAATCAAATCAAAAGTTATTTATTCAAACTAGACTAAGAATTAACAGTTTTCGAACGTCAAAATTTATAAGACAGTCGCCCAAAACACCCTTCACCACTTCCTAGTGCTTTAGCTAGGATGAAGAAGTGGTGAAACAAACTCCCCAGCAGCACAGCTGTCTGTTCAGTTAGTTAGTAATTTTTGGCAAGATAATTTGAAGTCTTCATTAAAAGACGCCCTCGCTCACGCTATCATTTGAGCTTCCTTGGCTTACTTGACGCTTCTGTATTTCTACTACATAATTTACGGGTTACATAACGCCAATAACTGCTTTATTTTATTTTATGTAATTATAAAATTGAGTAATGTAATGTAACTTGTATATTTATTTAGGCGAGAAGCCCCACACGTGCGAGATCTGCGGCAAGTCGTTCCGCGTGTCGTACTGCCTCACGCTGCACATGCGCACGCACACCGGCGCGCGGCCGTACGCCTGCCCGCACTGCGGCAAGAGGTAAGTAAAGAAAAAGAAAATAAAAAAATCGGCCAAGTGCTTGCCGGACCACGCGCATTGAAGGGTTCCGTATTCTGTGATTGGGATTAATTTATCCCAAGAATAAACTTATAATTGTAGTTGAAAAACATGTTCCTATAGAATGAATGGGAGAACATGTATTTGCAACTGTAAATGTAAGTTGGTCCATTATTACTCGTTAACTTGTAGAGCCTATTTAGCTGTGATAGTTTTCCTTTTAATTTGATTATATATAGTATACTAAGAGCTGTGATTTTTTTTCACATATCCAAAACCAAACATTTAGCTGGCAGGAGCGGACACTTGACTCTAACAAATAAAGCGCTAAAAGTTTGTAAAAACTCTCTTAAAGTTTGTAAAGTTATTTTTTTAACACCCTAAATAGTTTAACCCCTTCACGCTACACTTCCTTGGCCCAGGTTCAAAGCACACAGCGTGTACAACCACCATCTGCTGACGCACTCGGAGGTGCGCGCCTACAAGTGCCCGTTCTGCCCCAAAGCGTTCAAGACGTCCGTGCAACTCGCCGGACACAAGAACTCGCATACCAAGCCGTTTTCTTGCCAACATTGTAATAGGTGAGTAAATTTATAAACCTTTATTTTTGTGTTGTTTTAGATCTCTAGATATTTTGGAAAAAAATGAGTACCGAAATCAATCACATATTTGCGAAAATAACTACTTATAGTTAAAACTGAAACGAGGCCGAGCCCACTTCAGGTATTCAAAGGAAGTCAACTTCGAATGAAAAAAATGTACCCACTTTTTGTAGACATTTCACGATGTTGGTTATTTCGTTAGGACATGCTGCATGTTCATTACGAAAAATGTTCTACAAAAATCCTCTTTTTGTAAATATTTTTAAATAACTAGAATACAGTCTCCTGGAAAGTTAGCATTTAGCAGTTTCGATACTTGTTGTGAGGAAGGTTTAATTATATTATGAGTTTTGTTGTTTCCAGATCTCTGTAATACATATGGAATCGCCCTTTATTATAATTTTATGTGGAACTAACTGACCCCACAGACTTTGTCATGTACAAAAGTTCATACAAAAATCCCATGTAAAAAAGGACATTAGCCGAATTTAAAAAAAAAACGATAAACTTTTTAAAGTCCGTTAAAGCCTAATTCGGACATTACGACCATTACGAACATTTTAAAATATTAAAAAAAGTCAAATTCGTCGAGCCGTTCTAAGTGATGCGCTTACCAACGAATTTCATTTTTATTATACGATAACAGCATTTCATTTTTATTACACGATAAGTTAAAAATCATCACCTAATTAACGACATCTCCCTTGCCAGGCCATTCGCATCCTTATACGCGGTTCGGGTCCACACAGAAACACATGCGCGTCAGAACAACCTGAAATTCTCGTGCGAACTATGTGGCGCCAGCTACGCGAGAGCCTTCGCTCTTAAGGACCATATCAAGCAAGCACACAATGAACACAAACAAGAGCAATCGGTGAGTCTTATCATCATTATTCATCATCATCAGTATGAAACAACTCCAAGTTGTTGTGTGGACTATGCAGCGCCACATCTATGCAGCATACACATCGCTCTTAAATACCACATCAATCAAGCGCACAGTGAGCAGGAACTAGCGCAGTCACCATCACGGACGGTGAGTCTATGAGTCTATCATTGCATCATCAGTATGAAACAACCTCAAGTTGTTGTGTGGACTATGCAGCGCCACATCTATGCAGCATACACATCGCTCTTAAATACCACATCAATCAATCGCACAGTGAGCAGGAACTAGCGCAGTCACCATCACGGACGGTGAGTCTATGAGTCTATCATTGCATCATCAGTATGAAACAACCTCAAGTTGTTGTGTGGACTATGCAGCGCCACATCTATGCAGCATACACATCGCTCTTAAATACCACATCAATCAAGCGCACAGTGAGCAGGAACTAGCGCAGTCACCATCACGGACGGTGAGTCTATGAGTCTATCATTGCATCATCAGTATGAAACAACCCCAAGTTGTTGTGTGAACTATGCGGCGCCAGCTACGAGAAAGCCTGGAACATATCGAGCAAGAGCACAGTGAGCAGGTACAAGCGCAGTCTCTATTTAGAAAGTTAAGTTTACCAATGAGGAACGAAGAAAGGCATGCGCGTTTTTTACACGGTTCGGAAACGCCAAACATTTTTACTTGTATGATTTTATTTTTTGACCTTAATATTGCCCCACTCTTGGGTGCTGTATTGCAGGAATTGTAGGACTTTAGGTGCGCTTACAGACCTCAACTGTAACCTGAATTTACCTTGGTAAATCCAATCCAAATTCGAACCCATGATTTATAGCAAATCCCGCTGCAACTATTTAAATCTCAATGCTTGGAAAACCTGAGTACGGACACAGTATAAACTCTCAATTAGGCCCTTTTTGTGAAATCAAACGCTGAGGGTTATCAACTAATGCCAGGGTTTCGGGAAAAACCGAAAGGGATGACGGAGCCCTTGGCAACAGGCAACTGGGGGAACACGGGTGGGTTTTAGTCAGTAAAAGTCTGACACGCCCTCCCGCTCCGCTCAGAGGCATTTGAAGATTGCCCAACCTCAAAAAAAAAATGGTTGTCAACTAAACTTACCAACCAGTAACAACTAACCTCTTGTTAAAAGTGCTGAAATACCTGCCAGGCAGACGAGGCAGACAAAATATAAATGGCAATAATAATATTTACAGATTCCTGGCGATGAAGACTGGTTGACAAAAGACAACCAGGATACGGATGGAATACCGGTACTCAACAAAGATTTGACACATGAGGTAGATATTTAAATGATCCACCGATTTGACGAAAATACGAACTTTACAAAACTTTTGAGTGGCAGATGACGAGACGCGACGGCACGGCCGGACGGTAGGTAGTGCGTTATTCGTTGTACGGGAAGATTGCTGAGGCGCATAGCTTTAATTGTAGGACTGTAGCTTTCAATTAATGGTAATAGAAAGTCGCCGAATGACTCAAAAGTATTTGGCGTAGAAAATTAGGGGAAGACCATACATCAGTCCTAAAAACTCCAGCATCTCGTTGGGGTTTTAATGTTTGCAAAAATCAAAATACAAGTCAAGTTCCAATTTTAATTATAATTAAAAAACGCATTTTATGTGAACTTCATAATAGTTTTTTCTAAAAGATACGATCTACTATTGGGATTTGAGATTTCTTTAAAAAAAAAAACCTATTCTTGTTCTTCCGAAACTGCAAAGAATTGTTTTTCTATTGCCACATTGAACAAAACCATTCTTCTTTTCAGATAGACCTGGGAATGACGGCCGGCGAACTAATAGTTCCTTAAATCAATAGATAAGTAAGATGTAAATAAGGATACTTGTGTTATAGGTAAATATAGATTCGAGGTGCTATTGTGGTTCCGCGATTTTTAGACAAGCTGCAGTTTTTTTTTATTGCATGATGAATGCGCAGTATGTAACAAAGGGATTTTTATTAATTACAAAAAGACAAAAACTTTTTTGGGGTTTTTAAAAATCTAATGTTTCAAGTGCGCAGGTTTTTAAGACGTTAATAATACTAATGAGGCAACCATAGATAAGCGAAAAACTGGGAATTATGGCCGATTCACATCATTCATTCGATTACACCGTTATTGGGTAAAATTAAGACTCCTGCATCTTTTCCAATCATGAAGCAAAGATAGCTTTGCATAGTAGACCCTAGTAATGGCAATTAATGCGATTTTTCATAATTTTTATTAGCATGTGAATTCTTGTGTCTTAGCATGATAATTGCTATTGCTATGCTAATAGCTAATATGACGATAATTGATAGTAATGAAGTATGTGAATTTTGTTAATATGCGAATCAAAAAATGCGTTCGCCTTATGACATCTCCTGGCGTGTATTCAAACTCAAAAACTCAAACTCAAAACATTTATTTCAATTAAACCCTTTACAGGCACTTTTGAATTGTCAAGGAGTCAGTCAGTCAGAAATATGAAGCTAGTTGCCCATTCCAAAGCGTAGTAGGTACCTATGGAGAAGAACGGGCAAGAAACTCCATGGACACTCTTTTAAATCAAAATATTGGTACAATATAATGGTTACATCATTCATGTTGAAATTATACATGTGAGAACAATGTAGAAAGCATGTTAAAAGCGTCCGCAATTATAAAATAAGCACAATTCAATAATTAAAATAAGCCATGGCAGCTAAGAAATGACCAGTCACAACTGACGGCGCCCGTTCACGAACATGACGCATGGATCAGCACCATTCAGCTCAACCATTTTGAAGGGAGCTAAATGATCCAACACATATTTATTGCGTACATATTGGCGTGTATTATCTATTTAAGCATATCTACCGCTGCAGGCGTCGCCGCTCTGACGTTTAATAGTATGAAAAATTACGAATAAATTCACTTAGCATTTTACGGAATTTCGCAACCACATTTCATTTGCTAAAGGCGAAATGAGAATTCACTTGCTAACAATGAATGTGAATGCTAATTAATCCATTACTAGTAAACCCTCCCATGGAAGTAGCTATCATAGCTAAAATAACCTATTTATATGCCCAGCTTGACAATAAAAAATGCCACCATTGGTGAGCAAAACGATTCGTTTTTGTTTATAGGAATCGAGCATTAATGCACTTAACTATCTATTGTCTAATTTTCTCCTTAAATTACCGTCGGGAATTTTTACCCACTAGTTACGCCCCGTGGTTTCACCCGCGTAAGTCTCGATCCCGTGGGAATATCGGATTAAAAATTATCCTAAGTCCTATTCCAGGTCATATGGTCTACCTATGTGCAAAATTTCCGTTCAGCCGTTTGACAACCAAACTCACGTTCGCATTTATAAAAATGCGAAAGTGAGTTTGTTTGTTTGTTTATTAGTTAGGATATTCATTAACCGCATTACAGTCGGAAGTAAAACCACAGTTGAGCATCATTACTCTCGTGTTGGCCACCACAATAACACCTCAGGTGATTGTAGAATATAATGAAATATCAAAGTAGTGATTGTAGTGTACTTAGGGGATACTCATAGTCATAAGGTGTATATTTAGATTCATTGTGGTCCGATTTGATATTAGGATGTTTAAGGGGGATGCGCTAAGAGAGCCCGCGAAACTAAAATTTTCTGAAAGGCCCAGAGTTTTTTGCATTTGCAGGTCAGTGTAAAGCCCCCAGTACACGTTCGATAAAATCAGCCATTATTAAAACATGATTTTTTTAATAAAATCAAAAATGCAACTTCTCCTACTGCCATTTGTATATTCTAAAGAGGAGAAATAATCAGTGTAGAATAAACTTCACTCTTTCGCGGATTTTTAAATAAAAATATTTTTCATGTAAATAAGTTTGCTATGCATGTGTAAATAAATAATTGTGACAATACAGTGTGAGATGTGACGTCTTCCAGAAATGCGCACATTACAAATAAGTTCAAAAACTTTAAATGATTTAATTTTTTTGCGTTCTGTCTTATATTTTATAAATATGAGAAGTATAGTTTGTTCCAAAAGTAACTGATGTCAGTGTAAACATCCTGTCCAGATTAAATTCTTACGCAATCAATCAATAAAGTGAATTAATAACTCATTCATCTTATATGTATAAGGTTTCTACTATTTATCTCATCATTTTTCCAACAATTATTGTTTGAATAACATTATTAAATTGTAAAAACCATAGACGAAAATTGACCTTTAAAGTGATAATTAAAATTTCGGCTTTAAATCGTAGCTTTTTGTTATTAATATTATAAATGCGAAAGTGAGTTTTGTTTGTTACGCTTTCACGCTAAAACGGCTGAACAGATTTGGATGAAATTTGCCACAGGGGTAGACCATGACCTGGAGTAGGACATAGGATACTTTTATCGCGATGTTCTCACGGGGCTCGACCCCGACTTACGCGGGTGAAACAGCGGGGCGCAGCTAGTATTCAATAAAAACAAATTAAAGCATTTAATTTTAAATGGCACTACAAATTGGTATCCACAGGTTCGTTTTCTGATCCATATGTTTACATTTTCATCAGATACTTTTTGAACAGACCATAGAGCTTACCACGAATTATTTGTATGTTTAATTTTGTAAAAATAAAAAGAAATTATTTTAGAAAACAGCAAGCTTATGCTCATAAACTGTTAAGCCCTAGTCCTATTATATTTCGGTTAATAAACAAAATGAAAATGCAATAATATACATTTTTAATATAATCACTTTTATTGGAAGTTTAATCAACAGTAAAGATGTCTTATGAAATACTAGAAATGGCACATTGTTATTCAAATTTTTGGTATACAGCTGTATGTTTTGTTGCCACTACATTTTAATCAAAATAAATCATTAATACTAGATATTGTCTTTGTTTTTAGACGTATAAATTATCTACAATTTATGTTTTGTCTCTAATAACTACTTAATTAACTATCACATATTCAATTTCTTTTGTTTATAATCTAATTTGTTCATTAACACCTCACTTAACACAATAATCAATAGTAATAATATGGAATAAGATAAGCGTCTTTTCAGTTTTACTAGGCGATGACGTCACTAACACTGTTTATCACGTTTGACTTGTCCACTCGCCTTCCATTCTCCACACGGAGAAGGCATAACTCAACTTGTCCTGCGCGAGATATTTGCCGTGTTCACTTCCCGCGTCACTATTGGAATCGCTGCTCCCCGCATTATCGCTATTCGACAGTATTTGATATAAAAATTCTATGTACTGCGTCGCCAGCTGAAGAGTTTGTATCTTTGATAACTTATCGCTCGGCAACGAAGGGATGATCTGTCGTAAACTCGCGAAGGCCTCGTTCAAACTCTGCGTCCGCTGACGCTCCCTCACGTTGGCCATCACTCGTTGTATCTGCATCTCCTCAAACGATTGCGTCTTCTTTCGCGACGCTTTCGATCTCTTCGACCTCGATCTTCTTTGTTCTTCGGTCTCATCTCTCCTGTCGTCAGTTCCTCTGTAAACGACATCTCCCATCTTAGGCATCTCAGATGATTCGTAAAAGCTACGGACTCGATCTTGAGAATTGGAATCATCGAAATAGTAACTTCTAGGGATTTGTCTTTGTCGCTGATCGATGAATTGTTGTTCGAAGGATGCGTAGGGTGCTTGCTGGTAGTCCCGGTCTTCTCCGTCGAACACGACGTTTGAAGGCCAAGGATGTTGTTGTGTGGGTCGCTCGGAGCCATTGCTGAGGTCCATCAGGTGCGTCGGTGAGGAAGGCGCGAACCCCGGCGGCTCCGCGTGCCTCTCGACCTCTACGGGCACGTAGCCGTAGTAATGATCGTCATCCTCCGGATACTCGAGATCCTCCTCGCGCTTTATCGGCACTGTTCTATTTTCACAACTTTCGTAATTCATAATGCGTAAGTTTAAGGAGCGTAACGCGCGTCTCCGATAAACATGTGCGTGTGATAAGCGCAGCCAGACTGCAGCCACGGACTGAGTCCTGCGCCCGCGCCGGCCCGCCCCTACCCGTCCCTTCATTGACAAGATACAAAAAAATAACCATCTCCACCGCGGTGCGACTCCATTGCGCCTCCCAGCGCGCCGCCTCCTGCGTCCGGCGTGCGTTAGAACGAGACGGCGATAGCAAGATGTGTTGATCGCTTTCTGTTTATCTTGTCCATCATCTCCGAACTGTATATACTGCACACATCGATAGGTATAGGTATGTATGGTGTTCGGTCGCCATAACCGATCGCATCGGTGATCTCGCATCCTGTGAGGGCTGCTTGAGTCGGCCAGTGTCAAACTAATGGCAAGTCAATGTACCGTGGCGGTTTTAAAATAATCAGAATATTTTATGCTTATTTCATGATATAGGACCGCGCTATTTTCACAACCCACTTGAAATATGCAACCTTCACGCGTATTTCAAAGTTAACAGCTCTTAGAAATCCTCTCAGCTTTATAAATATTGCAGCACTAATCCCACCTATAGCTTGATATATGGCGCCACCCTTCCTTGTAAGATTTTTTGTGACGCGTCGTCCCGCCGCTACTAAAAATATCCGTGACGCAATCCTCCCAGGATCGGTCCCACGGCCATGGTAGGCGATGCCTTCGGTATATCATAAATATTTAATTTATTTATCTCACTAACTAACATAGGTATGGTGAGGGAGCCTGTACAGTGTTAGGTGTGGCTGACATTTTGTGTTGGTCTTTATCAAACTCGGAATAGATTACCTTTTTTTATTATCGAACCTTTTGCCGCATCTTGGGAGAGGCTTCTGTCCATCATTGGACTGCAATGTGTTTAATCATTGGTTGTTTATGCATCCTTCCATTTTGTATCTTGTTGTACACGTTTTCTGCAGTTTCATAAAGTTGAATGTGAAGTTCTATTAGAAAAAAATAGCGAATCAACAACAAAAAAAGTCGAATTTCTTGCCAATGATCTTTCAATAATTTCTGGTCGAGGCAATTTTAGATTATTATTTTTTATCGCCCGATTCCATCATAATAAGCAGTCAAACTGTGATGCCAATTCATCGTAAATAACCGTCATTTCTAATTATAGTGATCGACTCGCAAGTATTAGTGATCTATTTAAACTTCAGGAATGATCTAAAATTATTGTCTTCCCAATTTGAAATAAACGGCTGCGCTAATTGTTTGCAGCTTTACTTTAGTTTTTATTAACTATCGGAAGTTTCATTTGTGAAATTAATGTATTGTAAATGTAAGTATTTTATTAAAGTACCTGCTCTATTCGATACGAATTCCTCTTTCGATGTTTGTGTGGAGCTAAACAAAGGGTTTCAAAAGCAAAATAAAGCATGAAATTATAATTTCGTTCTGTACTGAAAACTTTATTAGGAAGGGTGCTGAAAATTACGCATCCGTAAACGGATGTTTTCTGAATCATCAAGCTATAATATTAACTCGAACTTGTAGGTACTTTTTTATGAAATACCAAAGTATCATTCATCAATTTTCATGGAATTTTCTATAGTTATTATTTCTTGTTAAAACTTACGGGTTTCTTTAGTTGGTACTAACGCTATTCCTGTTTTTTATATTTCTAGGTTAGAACATAAGTTTTTAATGTTGTTGCCCTTTTTCAAATCTACAGTTTCTACTGTACCTACTGTTTTGTGGAGATTGTTATTGTAGGGAATTAGCGAAATCGGGATAAGGTAGGTATCCCGATTCCCTACTTGCCGTTTGAAGTTTTATCTCACTATTGTTTTAATTTGTTTATTGTTAAAACACAGATACTTATGAATCAAAATCCACAGATACTAAAAAAAAAATAAGATTCAATCATCAAATTATCAACTGAAACAACGATTACTAACCATCAATCGCCATCTTGAAAACTATAATCAATGATTTTTTCAATTTCAATCGTTAAAAGGACGAAAAGGCGGGAAGAGACGCGAGACGCTGTATTTCGGGAATAGTTACCACACCGGTGACGTACCTACCCGACGAAATATTAATAGCTTCATTATACAAACTCTAAATATAACAAGTTATTACAAAGATAAATGCATTTTACCCAGATGATTAATATAGGCTGTAAAGAATGATAAAACTTGTCATGTTAACGTTTCACTGACCATTTTCTAAATAGTTTCTAATTGCAAATTAAAATGCTTGTAAGTATCTATTTACGTCATTTTCAAATAGGTACTTAGGACAAAGAAAATAAGTACTTACCATGAACCATATCTTAGGAAAGTGTAATTTTTGTGATAGCTATTACTGGAAGCTAGCCCATTAAAGTTGCCTTGCCAACAACCATATTTAGTGAAAACGAGATTTAGACATTAGTCTAGAATCTGGATGAATCAGGTATTACTTACGGTGCGTTTGAACTGGCGAAACATTTACGACAAAAAATGTTGAAATCTCTAGTTGCTGTCAAAAATTGTATGGAACATTGACAGAAAATAGAGATTTCCACATGTTTTGTCGTAAATGTTTCGCCAGTGCAAACGCACGGTTAGATCTATCAACCTATTTCGCTCTTAAAATTCTTTATTAGGTACGTAGGTACCTACCTTAATTATGTCTGCAACGTAACCAGCCAGTTAGTTTTCCGTTCCCAAGCGTTGTCTTAATTATACCTACCTTCAGATACCTACCTTCTTACCCATAGTATAAAGACAAATTATTTAACGGCAAAACAATAAAATATGTTGCAATTGCATCCAAGCCCCAAGCGGTTTTTGTGTTCCGATAATTTGTTAAAAACTCTTTAAATAACACCGTTTCGTTTCTTTTCCCAAGATGAATCGACTCGGCATCTGGTGTTGGCTCATGGGATTCCCTAACAAGCAATTTAGTTTCATTCATAAACCGAAGTACCTACTCATACCGTTATCTCTAGTTTCTCACGACACAGATAGTAAGCGATAAGGGAACATAGTGAAACGGCGGAACATGAATGAAAATGGCAAAAACGCGCGGTAGGTACTGATTTGGTAGGGTGAAAAAGATGCACTTGGATGCTGTAAATGTGTGAACTTTTATGAGGTTTTCCAGTCATTGGAAAGGCGGGAATAATGCTGCGGATCTATAGCTGAAATTAATTAAATACTTAGCTTTAGATGCAACTATAAAGTAATAAATAATAAAGGACATGAATTGATTTGAGTGCAAAGACTGAATCTATTACTTACCTATCATTATACCATTTACTAAAATAAGCAGTGACCAGGCCAAAATCAATCTGCCTAGCCTTTTCCCAACTATGTTGGGGTGGGCACTCGGCTTCCAGCCTAACCGGATGCAGCTGAATACCAGTAGGTATTTTACATGGAGCGACTGCCTATCTGACCCCCACAACCCAGTAAGTGGGTAATACGATACCCCTTGGTAAGACTGGTTGTTAGACTTTCGGGCTTCTGACGACCCGTAATGACTGTTAAAGATCCACGAATGACAGCCGGGACCAACGGCTTAAACCTTCAACTGCCATTAACGAGACACAATAGAATTTTAATTGTTATCGGTATTTAAAAGCCCGATTGACACATGATGGGATAACGTGCTTTCCGAGGCACGGAGGACATAAGCACTAGGTATTAAATGGATTTTCCAATAATAAAACATAATCGGATTTGCAAGCATCAGCAATGCAAATACGAACCTAATTGATTGTCAAACAGATTTACCTACCTGTATTGTCAAATCAAAAGAATTCAAGAACAATGGCAAAGCTTTTCTTGAAAATGTAGGTACTTACCTATACCTACTTAATCCTCAAACCGATACATTATTTATCATCCCCTAATGCAGTCTAATGATAAACCGTCATCTCCTAGTTAGTCGGCTACAGATGTTCTAACTAAGCAGATTAACGCGTTCGCAAGTTTATTTAGTTAAGAGTTTTACGGCGCCGCGGTTTATTTTCAATCTTTTTTGTTCGTAAGTGACACCTGCTTTAGATAACGAGTAGTAAGGTACTTGAGTGGTAAACATTTGTGGGAAAACTTTGACGTTCAGTTGGTACTTCAGCGTGCGCAGGTTGTGTGACAATAATGCCTTGTATGACTCTGTAATTTTCGATTTCCAATAAATATATGAGAATTACTTGAGTAGGTAGGGTATTTAGCAGTTTAAGGCATATATGTTAGGTTCCCATCTAGGTACAGGACTGAAACAAAACAAAATAAGTAGGTATACCTAGAGATACTGGTACTTACCTAGGTATACTGACATAGAAAAAAAATCTTATATGCTTGTTGTTGCAAATATATATAATATTTTGAGTTTCACTGACCAAATGGTCACTGAAACTCAAAATATTATTATATACCTAGGTACTTACTAATATTCTCCAAAACCCTGAATCCTGATGAATGTTTCCTCAATATACCTAATGAGATCTCTCGAAGCTCGATTGATGCTCTTCTGAAGCAATATTTAGATTTCAGCCGTTTCAATTTTTCCTGAATTGTTGTAGGTTTTCGGACATACCTACTATCCTAACTAACCTGAGTTTGTTTACTCAATATTTTATTTCCAGAGACATACCAAATTAGAAGTATAATTAAGGCGGTGAAAATAATTCTTTCCCACGCAGAGTTACCCCATCTGCAGACCGTATGCCAAAAATAGTACTGCCCAGTGATGACCATTGTTTCTCTGGATAATAAAAACGAAGATTAGGCTCTAAACGGCAATATCGTAATAAATAATAAAGCGTCTTGGAAATATTCAGCGCCATAAAACATCTGCGGAGGCCTCCACAGCTGCAGCGGTTAGAAGAAAATACGTCACACGTGTGCCGAATCTATAGTCTAGTTTCTGAACTACCTGCACTCAGTGATAATGAGCCCATTGTTTGTCAGAGCGAAATTCGACAAATTCGTTTGTTTTTCTTTTAATCGGTATTGCACACCTGCATCGGATAAATGGATAGGTATTAAGAACTAGTTGGAACTTGACTCACTAATGATATTAGTGAGTCTTAGCCGGTTTGGGTATTCAGGTAGGTAAAGTATAGACTTCGAGAACGTTCATTATTGTCGTCGGCTAATCCGTTACTGATCTTAATGTACTAATGCGCACACCTGGCTCTTATATTATAAGTAGGTACCTAATCCTTGAGCATAGAATTCCTAATTCTACTAGAAATAAAAATATTCATACCGGTCAAAATCATAACCCTCCTTTTTTCTTCGCCGTAGTCGGGTAATTAATAAGAACCAATATTTAGGTAGGTACACACGGCTACACATCAAGCTAAGTATACATTTCCAGTATAAACTGATCTCGCAGTGTACGGAAATCCTATAAAATGCGAGATCAGTGTAAACTGGAAATGCATAGCTTGATGTGTAGCCGTGTGTACTTATTTACTGTTTTTCAACTTTAATGATCATTATTTCAGTTACAAATACGTAATATTTTATTATTTTATATATCCCATTTAATTATTTCTATCCTTCACGCATACCGGTTCACTTGAACAACAAATACCTACTTCCAAATATTCTAGAACAAATGTTCAAAATGAGCCGCACTATGGCTTCGGCTGGAAGGGTACACCTCCGCCGAGCGCACAGATGCGTCCCATGTGTGGCGATCTCTTCGCGCCGCCGACGCCGCCGCCGCCCTCGGTGACGACTCCAAACTCATGCCCGTTCAGGACAATTCCAACAAATAATAAGGGAATATTTTGTTTTAAAAGCTTTTGTCAACAAAGCGGAAATGGCGTAACAAACAACGAGTTGATATTGCGAGTGATGTCCAGAAAGTAATCGCGTTACGCCGGTTACCGTTTTTCAGGGACACAGTGAAACTTTCTGAAGTAATGTAGGTTTATAAAACTATGAACTACCTCCACTACCTGTGTTTACCTATTCACTTTATTATTCCGTGATAGATACATAGTTAGTAGGCATATTTTTTAAGATAGGAATTAGCGTCCTTTGAATCTTTCAGCGAGTTTGAAAACTCGTCTTTTGTACCAAATCCGAGGAAAGTTGTGAAACACCTAGGATCTTATAAGCATGTTGTCCACATAAACTCGGCAACATGTGGCCACCACAGCGTCACCCCGCTATTGTCCAGCTTTCACACGAATTGTTTTGTTTCAGCATATGCCTGTAACGCAACCCCGAGCATTCCTACCTACTCGGAACCCTGCCAACTAATTACACATGAACAAATCTAAACATCGCGTTTTTGTTTTACTATCATAAATAAACATTTCATTTGTGTTGTGGATTCTGAGTGTCTTATGAAGCCAGAATTTATTTTTTCAGTTATATAAATGATTTATTGCCGTGTAAATAGATATGTCTGTTTAGCGTGTTATGGTAGTAAGTAGATCGATGTTTTTGTTTTAAAATATTTAATCTAATGTATTTGCTTGATACAACTGTCATGTTGGTATGCTGGTTAAGCAACATACCAAACCAACATGCATCTATCTCAGAAATCGCCTGAAAATATCGAACTGAAAATGAAAATATTAGTTACCTACTTGTGATTTATTTATAGTATTTCTTCCTTCCTTTTATTGATTTCTTGTCTTATAAAGTTATAACCAATTAGGTACCTGTTTTAGACCAGATATCTAGAGGTATGTTTATCTTTCTTCTATATCTAATTAGAATATATTGCAAGATCAAATCAACATCTCTTCCTACTTTTAGAAGTTCGTAAATTGTAGGTAAATCTGTGCTAGAAAATTTCCATAATATGATATAGCCCTCTCCGATTAAAAAAGTGTAATAATAAGTATATGTATGCATTAGCTAAAACAATTTTCGCAATACAGTTCCGTTTACGACGTGACCGTTTGTCGGCAGATGCGACGGGGACATTGCTAATTCTGGGTTATGTGCGCGCGCGCTTGTTTCCTGTATCGATTCCTTGTGCCTGTCATGTCATGCTGTCATCCACAGACGGACTAAAAGCTGTTTATGAAATTTAATGTCTATTTTATAGTCGATGTGAAATGATGGCGATGAATTTAGATTCCCATTTGGACTCGTGTGGAAACTATGGAATTTGTACACTGTTTTGACTTTTGAGATAGTTTTTAGGGTAGTATATAGGTACATGCATGCCTATCCTAGAAGGTAATGAATGCCTTCCCACGTACCCAATAAAATAAAAGAAGTTGCAAAGTTCCATCATGCTATCACATCCCACCCAGGTTTTGGAGACAGTCAGCCAGACTATGAATTTCATGTGTAGATTTAGACCGAAACATTTTAATTATTGTGTATGAGAAATGGACCATAAAGCTATTTTTTATTGGTATTTTATGACTTATTAAAGAAACCCGTCACCTTATGACTCATAAAATCGAAGCAAATGTTTATGAGTGCCGGGAGCAGATCAGCAGACTATTCCTTCGGAGAAATACCTAAACAGATTACCCATTTTAAATTTTGTCATCTTTAGGGACGGGTAGTAGGTAGGTACAGCGTATTGGCTTTATTTCTATCAACATTCAATATTTTCAAATGATCGCGAAAATAATCGTATTTACTTTGAAAGCAAACGGCGTTGATACGTTTAGTGACGGCTTCCGTTCACATTAAAGTATCGCCACTGTTTCAGTGTTCAGTACCCCGCAATATCGGAGCTTCATTTTATTTTAATACGTCTGTAGAGGTACATAGGTACTTAACTATAAATTCACACGACGCATCCTTAATGACTAGCCCTTTTAACCAGTAAGTTGTAGTGCAATAATTATAATAACTACTTATATCATTTATTTACGCCTTAGGATCAAGAACATCTCAATATTTTCAGTAAAACGAAAACCTGGTTCATGTGCCAAAGCGCTGCTTCAGAATTTTGGATTTTATTGCTAACGATATAAGATTGATTTGCGAGAAATTGAGGAACTTGGAGTGCAGTGTAATTCAGCGAAACTACAAAGAGATTGACTGATGACCTCATATCGCTTGGCATCGAGCAATGGTTAATGTCACAGTAGGCTTTTGAAATATAGCATGTGTAATGAAATTCTCTTGTCGGCCCGACGACGGGCGTCTGCTTGCGCGGTTGCGTCATGTCAGGATGAGCCGATTTGCACAGCGGGTCACTGAATCGATATGGTCTTGTCAAGATCATGTTACCATTGCGCTGGAATATCTCACGTATAGTAAGTACTTATACCAATATCTACGAAAGGGTTGTTTAGTAGGAACCGCCCATAAATAAAATGGAAGTGTATAAACTATACTTATGTAAAGTTAGAATTTCAAGTTTCAGAGGTTTCAGGCTAATGCATTCCTACTACTTAATGCTATTTACTTAATACCTAGTACAGTACAGTACCTAGGTACCTACCTACAGACAGTCGTTGATTAAATAGTACCTAGCCTACCTACTTACTACTACTAGTAACCTAAGCTTTTGAATAGAAGAGAAACTTTATTATTGTTTCTAATGAGAAATTCAAAACAATGTTCTTTTCTTATAGATCTACTGCTAGTGGGAATACTAACCTAATTACTAGTAGGAACTTATTAGAAAAGAGCGTGGTAGGCATGATTAAAACAACTTGACTGATTGTAACAAATAAGTAAGTAAGTAGCTACTGTAGTACAACCGTGGGCATTTGCGGTGAACCACTTTACACCTTTAGGTACCTATGGTAATGGTAATAAGGTTGAATAGGTTTGTTCCATGAACGTGAACGCGTCGTCGCACCGACAGATGCCGCTTTCCGGTTTTCCAAACAAAAAGTGACATATGTATGCACGCGTATTCGCGCAACTGTCGCGTTTGGTTAGGAAGCAAGGTGTAGGTTGAAATCCAAAGGGTCGGATAGAATAGAGAGACGGAGAGACGTTTATGTAGGTAAGTGATTTCTGTAGAACTTTTGACTGAACTTTGCGTCTGAGCTAGGCAGTTCGAGAGCATTGATAAAAGTTCTGCTATTATTAACTCTGAATTGATGAACAGAATGATCTACTTAATGCAATTCTGACAATATGTATAATCTATGTTCTGAACAGTTTGTTTATCTTTTCAACGTTTACGATCGAAAAATAAACAACGACGTCCAATATAATGACAGGTTGTCTTGTTGAGTTAGCTAGAAATTAATTAATCCATTATGTAAAGATGATCTAACGCGCACATCGGTTTATTCAGAGTCAAATTGGATATACATCATAAATATAACATAGGCCTGGAATGGAAATGAAATGAAATTGTTTATTCTGTAAATAGGATATAGGAATCACTTTTACACGTCGTATTAAAAAAATTGTAAAAACCGACTAAGTGCGAGTCGGTCTCGTGCACGAAGGGTTCCGTACCATTATCTAAAAAACGGCAAAAAAAAAACGTTTGTTGTATGGTAGCCCCCCTTAAATATTTGTTTTATTCTGTTTTTTAGTATTTGTTGTTATAGCGGCAACAGAAATACATCATCCGTGAAAATTTCAACTGTCTAACTAACACGGTTCATGAGATACAGCCTGGTGACAGACGGACAGACAGACAGACACTACAGCGGAGCCTTAGTAATACGGTACCGTTTTACCCTTTGGGTACGAAACCCTAAAAATAAGCTAGATGAGGTCGGCGTTTCCTATTTGACTACTCTGAGAAGAAAGGCCGAAAAAAACTCAGAGGTCACAGTCTCTTTTAAAGTCCAGACATAATCTTGGGCCATGTGAGGACCATGTAGATGATGTAGATTAGAGTCTGAAGTGGTCTTTTGAGGAAAGAAGCACACAGATTTGAGTGGAACTGTCCAGTCAGTGCAAGCATTTGTCAGTAATAGTGGAGCTCTACTCAGAACTCTTCTCAAATTGTCAGACCATCGTTAAATCCAACTGAGAACGAAAAAATATAACAACAAAAACTTAGAAAGCACTACCTACCTACCTACATAAGCAGAGATGAAAAGCGCACCCCACATTTCCTAAATTAATCTCATGTAGATAATAGGAGAATCTATCGCTACTAACCGGGCATAAATCCAGACTCCGAACTGCTCCTCAGAAACTATTGATAAACCTTTGCTCAACCCAGAACAGCGAGGTGATCAGCAGTCGCAGTCGGAACTAAACTTAATTTTGTTTTATTTTAATTGAAGCACCTAGAAAAAAAAGTCTTGCTATTTGAATTGATAAGTAGGATTATTTTGATATAAAATCTTAGTAGTTTAAATATCATTTATTTATTATAATATCTCGAAGCGGGTCTTTTCGGTTCGGTTCTGAGGTGTAAAAACCGTTTTTATATGAAAGTCAAAAGACTAGAATCCCGATTAAGGAAAAGCTATGTCAATCGGTCATTGCCTTTGGTCTCTGGGGTCTCTGTCGAGCGTTGTCGTGTCAACTGTCAATTTATTGTCACTACTGTCAGGCAAGGCACTGCACTGTCAGTTTGTATGAACTTTTACGTTACGCGCCTTTCCTAACAATATTATTTTCATGAATTAAAAGTAAAGCCAAAGTGAAAATGGAAGGTGCAGATTCGTTTTTATCTTGTGCGGTGACTCTAGAATGGATGACACAGGGATCTATTACCAGAAAAGTTAATTACAAGACCGCTTCACTTCGGTTGATACGAAACGAATTTCGTGAAATGTTTATGGAGATTACAAGTGAGAAACACGCCGCTATAAGGTTTGCATTAAAAGGTATAAATGTGTTTAAAAAGTTCATGGCAGAAGGAAAGGCAAGTGTAAAGTTTCAAGATGCTGGTTGCACTTTGTTCATATCGAACGCGCCACCGACTAATCTCGTGGGGTTTCTAAGAACAATATTCGTTAAAATGACAGGAGACAAAGATCAAGGCAGTAGTAACACAACTCCTTCAAAGCAAACAATGAGGTCTAAATTATTGAGTGGCAAAGCTCAGGCTTTTGAAGAAATTAGTCCAGTCACAGTAGCTGATCTTAATAATGCTAAGAAGAATATCCCTAAATCTACTTTGACGACACCTTCACCTCCATCAAAGAAACGTAAAATGGAAGATAGCGCGCGTGGTCCAGCACCAAAGAAGTTATATTCCCCATCACCATTGACAAATACTAGGTCATTGAACCCTGAGCAGCAGAGAGTATTAGAGGCTTGTCTTGGAGGCAAGAACATATTCTTTACTGGGTCGGCTGGGACTGGAAAGAGTTTCTTACTGAAGAGGATTGTGGCAGCTTTGCCCCCTGATGTCACTGTACCTACTGCCTCAACTGGTGTTGCTGCTTGCCATGTTGGTAAGTGGTTAGAGTAAAATGATATTTTATATTGGCTTGTTCTAGTTACCTGAGCATTGACTCATTATTCATTTAAATGTAAATTATACTTCAAAGTAATAATCTATTCAATAATATTGACAAACAAGTAAAAATTATCAAGTTTGGCAAGTTTTCATTCAAAAATTTTTCATAAAAAAAACATTTATTAATAATAATAAATGTTTTTATTTCAAGTAAATAACACCTATTGCCAAACACAAATTAATAGAAATAATATAAAATAAAGTCAAATGAAATCAGATAAAATCAAACAATCAAATCAAATACTCCTACTTTATTCTCTATTTGTGCAGGTGGTACAACCCTTCATGCATTTGCTGGCATTGGAGATGGGAGTGGAACCTTAGAACATCTTTGTGAAAGAGCCATGAAAATACCATTGGTAGCACAGAAATGGAGGAAATGTAAACACCTGATTATAGATGAAATCTCTATGGTGGATGGAGGTTTCTTTGAGGTATATTTTTCTTTAACCTTTTTATCCCTGCTTTACTCTGTTACTGTATCACTTTCGATAATCTAGTGAAGTAACTGGTGCATTCAGACAGAATATTCTAAACCAATTACCATAATTTTATTTAGGACCTTTATCCTTAATTTTTTTTGTGGAATTAACTTTTTAACCTTTTTCTATTACAGAAATTGGAAGCAGTAGCAAGATATGTGAGAAAAAATGATAAACCCTTTGGCGGAATACAACTTATACTATGTGGAGATTTCCTGCAATTACCACCAGTTATGGATAAAGGCAAGACAGGGAAGAGGTTCTGCTTCCAGTCACCTTCCTGGGACAAATGCATTGAACTCTGTTTTGAACTCAAGCAAGTTCATAGGCAAAATGATTCAGAATTCATCTCAATTCTCAATAGCATAAGAATTGGCAGAGTCACCAAAGAAATCAGTGAGCGCCTCACTGGCACATCCCGGCAGAAGATTGAGAGTGATGGTATTCTAGCAACAAGGTTGTGCTCTCACACAAATGACTCAAAAATGATAAACAATTCAAAGCTAAGTGACTTGGATGGTGAAGAGAAAATATTCTCCTCACAAGACAGTGATAATGCCACCAAACAACTTGATATGCAGACCATTGCTCCTTCCAAACTGTTACTGAAAGTTGGCGCTCAAGTGATGTTGTTGAAAAATATAAATGTTAATGCTGGCTTAGTAAATGGGGCAAGAGGAGTAGTTGTAAGATTTGAGGAAGGCTTTCCCGTTGTAAGGTTTAAGAATAGAAAAGAGTACACAGCAAGATCTGAACGCTGGTATGTTAAGAATTCAAATGGATCATTGCTGTGTCGCAGACAAGTCCCTTTGAATCTGGCTTGGGCATTTTCTATACACAAATCTCAAGGTTTGACGTTGGACTGTGTTGAAATGTCTTTATCGAAAATATTTGAGGCTGGTCAAGCATATGTGGCCTTGAGCAGAGCACAAAGTCTCGACACACTGAGGGTCCTAGACTTCGACTCGCGCCATGTATGGGCTGATCCTAACGTTTTAGAATTCTACCAGCGCTTTAGGCGGCGTTTGCAACACATGGAAATAGTTCCTCTTGGCAGACCATTGACTGATAAAACAAATAAGAAATTAAAATTAAGGGAAATTTTGGAAAAACAATTGAGACGTAAATAGTGAGTTAGATAAGTAGCAAAGTATTTATTTATTGTCAATTAATAATAATCATGATCCTATGAACTAATGAGACTGTATGTGTTCAATCACAATATCGAATATATTTTATTCATAATTTTAAGGCAACTAGATTTATTACTTCAATAAAAGGAATATATTTAAACACCTGTTTTTATTAAACTCAGCACTTGAAAAAATTAAAAAACTGTAACCTCAGCATTCATTTCCTTACAAAATAATTTCTGGAATCTGTACACTATCTAGATTCAACAGAAGTCAAGATTTCAATCTGTTCTTCAAGAGTGGCATGTTTCTCTTGAAGACATTTTACTATATACTTGAGAGACTCAATAGTTTGTTCATTATCTCTTTTAGAAATCTTAGATTCCTCTGAATTATTACTGAGGATTTCCACATGCTTCTTGGTTTGAACTACCAGTTCCATAAGTCTGTTATTTAAATGGTCCTGTTTCTTAACCATGAGCCATAGGGCAGCCTCTTTTGGTGCATCTGGGCGGCACCTCAGGTCATCAGTGACAAATGCATCCAAGTCAGCAGGTTCCTTCATTTTACTCATGCTGGCTTTTATATTAGCAGTAAGTTCAGCTTGTGTCAGCTTGTTCAGCAACCTGTCCACTTTAGATCTTGGTGGCTCCATGCCCTGAGAACAAAGTAACTTGTGTTTCAGACTCAGAGATCTTAATGTTATTAGCTGGAAAAATATAATGATTGCAGGCCATTGCAGTAGTATACAAACAAAACCAAACCTATAGTACTAATAGTATTCACATAAAAACTAAAACAGAATAAATATACAAAGAAGCTCTACATTTGTTTGGTCTTAACACTATAATACATCTTCTGCAGAATTTGGTAAGTTATCACACAAACACTATACACAATATGCACACATACTCCATGCAACATAAAAGGATAAAATTAATTAAAGTAGGGAACTGAGTGACACATGGAAGCAAAATAAAAACAGGCAAGAATTATGCTAACTAATGTTTTGTAAGTGTCAGAATGGTAACCACTACAATCTACACTCATTCCACAGGTAATAACTGCACATTCATAAGTATGGACCATATTGTCAACTTACATGGCGTGGTTCTGTCTCATAGGTCCATGGGACACGGGAGACAAACCCAGTTTTTTTGTTGACAGACTCCTTTTTATTCCCTTGCAAGTTTGAAGGGTTGGGTTGGGTTGTTGGTTTGCTTGGTGGCAATTGTGCCGAGTCAAGCTTCGAGTACTTATTCTGTGACTAAACATAGCAATATTATAATAATTAAGTATTGTATGTAATAAATCTATCTACTCAGTAGATTTGTGAGTAACAACCCGTGTTGATCCATAAACAAGTGTACTGGTCTTGTACCAGTACAGTAGTTTGAGTTATGTGTGAATGTATGACAGTATTATAATGAAGGCTTATAAACAAGACACAATAACATCAAAGCCAGCTTGACAACATTTAGTCAACCAGCCATAATGACTGAATAGTATCCTAATAAGCTTCTCAGAAATTCCTAATGTCACAACAAACCATCGCCCCTGTATTCCCTGAGGGGTTAGGCAGAGGTGTACCTTTAATACACCCACATTTTGCCAGTTAAGTTTAAGGCTTATGTAATAATGAAATTCTTAAACAAATATCTAATATGAAAATAAAACTTACTTTTACAGGTGGTTTTGGTGCAATTTTTGGGAAACCAGGTGGTGCAAATATTGTTGGTATGGCATTAATCGTCAATTTTCTTTGCGAATCAAAGTATTTCGACTCGAAATGTTTCGAGCATATTTGGCTTTTGTACCAATCAAGCATAGAACACTTATTTTTTAACAATCTCAGCCATCGTTTCCGCATTTCATTGCTTGTTGGACATCTGTAAACATATGAAATAGTAGTTGGCATTATCAGGTTCAACTTACAAATGATAAAATCAGGATAAGCCATCATTGGGATAAGCAGCTGGCCGCCTAGATTTGAGACTCGCGAGGAACAAAACTATGAGGAGTGCAGGCAATGAAATTGCATGTTGGAGATCCTCAATAAATAAACATCATAGAGAAATAAAACTTACGGATGCAAAGAAACTCCCGGCGGTTTGTTTAGTATAGTTGTGCGGCAGTTTTCAATAACACAGTGAGTAGCTGAAACTGCAGACATTGCTGTCGAGTTGGACTTGCGTTAACAAATTAACAATAACAATGCGGAGCAGCGAAGGCAATGGTTTTTGCTAATGCACAGACAAGTAGTACTTGCACAGAGCACTATATAATATGAGTACTTGCTAATGGTTTGGAGTTTATACACATTTTATTCAATTCACAATCATTGACATCACAGATTGACATTGACAATCACAAACAAACAAAATTCAAAATCACAGATTATGTAGTACAACAATGCTTGCACAGAGTAAATAAGCCATATTTATAATTCCAATTCGTAATATTGCCAAATCAAACAGCGAAATATTTGCGAAAATGTACTTTTTGCGAGTTGCGACGTTGCCCACTTTCAGAATACACGAATGTGCAATGTACAAAGTAGGAACACTAGGAACAAATGACAACTCGACCACTCACTGTAGACATTGACAGAATAGTCGACAATATCAACTTTGCTTGCCATTCAAAAATAGAATAGATAGGCAGAGCTGCTTTCGTATCCACATCCACCGTCTCCTCAGTATTAATTTTTATCAATAATAACATAAGTTTTTCTTCTGCCTCGTATTTTTGTATTGAAACGCATTAGGTATATTGCCAGTGCCCATGGTCGACATATAAGTCTGACGTGGTGACATTTGGAACTAAATATTTTCCATACATGATGGCTAGGTACTTTGCCGACAACTACAAGTAGGTTTTGATTTGAGTCACTCACACAAAATCGTAACCAGTAGCGCCTTCATTATTACAAACTCTTTTTTGCCTAGCTGTAATAATTTTAGCATCTCACCTCGAATTGGTTTGGTTGGATAATCTTTCTACCATTCATGGTATTAGCTAAAACAAATTCATAAGTTTTCGAAAGCTGTATAAACTTTAGACGCCCGAGGCCCCTCGGATCATCTAACCGCTATCTTTTTATTTTAGCATTATAATTACGTTATACTGAAATCCTCTCGCCGACTGAGCCTCTAATTGTGGGCTAGTTTTTCAGAAATTTTAACATAATAATATAAATTTCAAATAATAAAATAGCAACTTGAAATAATATAAACTTTTTATTTTGTTTTGACAATAAACAAGGTTTTTTTTAAAATAGAAAGTAATAATATAATATTCATAAATAAGTAAGTAAACAATTTGAATAAGTATATTTGGACATAGGTAAGCGCAATCGTTACAAACCACAATGGTTAAGCTTAATAGAGAGGCCATAAATTGACCGCTACAGGCACATACTTGCGACAAGTCAACGATGATATCAGACCAATGTTTCTTTAGTCATGGGTTGCAAGGCTTGCCTACGTCCAATCTAATTATTATAAATTCTCTGCAATCCTCAAAGAGGTAGCCAGAGAAAATAGATGAATCCAATTATAATTAGTTTAAACTTAATCAGTAACGCTTATAGCTACAGGTGGTATAAACCGCCAAATGTGACTGACTTCTCCAGCACAAGGTTGTATTATGGATGGGTGATCCATTTCCTTGATGAGCGGAACTTCGTCCAGTACAGGTTCAGTGGTTGAGCACTGAATGTCAATCTTGTATTCACCAGGGGTCAAGAAAACGACGGTACACTCATGGTAGGCCTTTGCTGATTCTGGTAGAGTTGAGAGTACCACTCTGAAAGTAAGATAAAGCAAAATTTATATCATGTTTCTTATAATTGCTCTATATTGTATTTTTGAATTATAATGAAAACAGGTAAGTATTTGACAGCAATATGCGACGTTGCTAGCTTATCGTTAGGCGCCATCTCCACAGAAGAGAAAATCCCGGCTCACGCTATTCCTCGCAGGGTATTCCTCTAAATTATAGCGGTGACGATATCGCCGTGTGGAGATTGATTTATAGAATTTGGTGGCACGACAAGACTATCGCCAGCCACATTCATAGTTCACTTACTTATTATTCCCAGCAGTAGCGACCCTATTATCAAGCTTGTAGCTCAGCACTCCGTTGTTGTAGTCCTGGTAGAACTGCACAGATAAGCACAGTTTGTGCAGCGGTCTGCTGAGGTGGTTCCAAACTGCCACACCGAGAGAAAGGCACTCGCCGGCCGAACAGTTGTATTCTTCTTGTGGCTTGATGCATTGGCTGTTCACGCTTACTTCTGTGGATGAGAATATAAAATTTGTGAAGGTTCAGATCGATAACGAGAATCGAGAGTTAAGAAAAATCGATTGTCCGTTGACAATCGGTTTTTCTTAACTCTCGATTCTCGTTTCAGGAGTCTGAAGGTTTTCAGGAGTCTATAGATGGTAGCGTGAACTAGCTGCAAGGACTAGATGTCACAGGAAGATAATATTTGAGGCCGTTATTGTTATCATAATAAATACCTTTTTGAGAAATTTCTTGTGATAAACAGAATTTATTTCTTGTACTTCGACGGCCACAGTTATGTACCCAGGTATTACTCTGTTACAATGAACATCTCAGTCTACTGTTGGACATCAGCCTCTCCCAAAAATCACCACAACGACCGGTTTTGCGCTGTCCTTATTAGGCATGGCGTTGGCGGTGGTGGGGCACATTATGATGTGAACTGACGATCAAATGAAGGGTTGCGGGAATCCCGATTATATGATGTGTTTCGCCTTCTTTGTTCCAGTGGACCTAGCGCAAGAGGGATACAGCTATACAGGACGAATAGCACCATCCCTTTTTCGTAACGGCATAATGATGGGATGCCCACTTACCCCAATTCAAAGGTGACATTCTAACGATATCCATCATAGCTTGCGACAACGTGATGCCCTTCACAGACGCGCGGCCCGTAATGTCCGACTGCATCAGATGCCAGCGCAAAGAGATGTTGTTCGTAATGTGCTCTGAACACATCAGTTCCAGGCTGTTGGTCGATGTGCCTGTGTTTGTTGACTTGGATTCTACTAACTCTGTGGAGGAGATAGATAGATAGAATACTCTTTATTATGAACACCATAAAAATTACAGATATAAATGGTTTGTTTGTTTGTTTGAGAGCACATTAAGCCGTTGTTCCCGGCTGTCATTCGTGGATCTTTGACAGTCGTTACGGGTCGTCAGAAGCCCGAAAGTCTGATAACCATTCTTACCAAGGGGTATCGTATTACCCAGTTACTGGGTTGTGGACGTCAGATAGGCAGTTGCTCCATGTAAAATACTGGTATTCAGCTGCATCCGGTTAGACTGGAAGCCGACCCCAATATAGTTGGGAAAAGGCTAAGCAGATGACATAGGGTGACACAATTGGGTTTTACTTAAAAAAAATATAGGGTATGTGGAGTTTGGTGACCATGATCAATGGCTTAACATGTTTGATGCTTGGAATGAATCTCTGGAAATTAAAAACAAATTCTACACATCCAAGACAAATACAGCATTGGGGCAAACTATTGTTTCATTTAAAAGAGAGACAGAGCTACACGAAATGAATGGCTCCATTTCTTCTTCGCAAAGGAAAAAATGATGGCTGCTATTAGTCACCGTAAGCAAAAGAGGCGCATCTGAGAAAAAGATAAAGAAAAATAAGCCTTAGTGGAAAAGACAAGCTCATCTGGTAAGGTTATTTTTTCTTTGTTTGGTTTCGTAAGATGCGTCTGTTTTGCTTACAGAGTTTGACTTACAGAGTGCGCCAGAAACAAGGTTTACTTCGCAGGTTTTTAAAAATAACATTAGATTTTTTTTTGTTATAAAGACCCAGTCAAGTCAAGATATATTTTCAGTGGTAAAGAACAATTTAAGGGAAAATATGCGTCACACGGCCATCGCCCAGCATAATATTGCGACCCTATGCGAGACAGCCACAGCGCTGGTATAACTCCTGACACCACTCAGAATTGTAGCCACACCTTTAAAAGTTGTAGGTTTCAAATAGTAAAGATGTACGCGCCCCTCACTTCACACACACGCGCGTACACGATACGCACCCGCCAAGCAGGCGAGCGAGGGCAAGAGAGGGACGAGGGGCGTAACGCCAGCGCAGGCGGCGCCGCGCCACGCCGCAAACAACAACGTGCACCCAAATTCTTTAAAAGTTTTAACTAATATACCAAGTTTGTAACTGCATAAACTTAGTTTGTTTAATCCTAAACAAAAGCACTTAATTTACCTTCATCAAGGGGCTTGCTCGGCGTAGTATTGAAGGGACACCGGTCTAAAGGCACGGGCACACGACACGACTCCTTGCTCTCGATCAGGATGTGTTTGCTCGGCGCGTAGTGGAAGTCCATCTCCTCCGATGTTAGGTTTGTCACGTCGAGGACCAGGTATAGTTGGGAAGGACTGGAAAAGAAAAAAAAAAAGTTTAAATCTAAAAACCGTCCAACAAAACATTACAGACAGACAAATTAATAAAGATAACATCGGTTTTCGATCTGTACAATTTATGCATGACATATTATTTCGCAATGACTGTGACTCAGGTTATACCTAAACCAATGTTATTTTTAATTTGTCTGTGATGATGTCTTGTTGGTCGGTTTTTAGTTTTTAACTTTTTTAATTAGAAGAAAAATCTCGCTCCGAACGCGTTTCAAATCACGCTATTATTCTACAGCTTCAGGACGTATATGATACGCCCAGTTTGCTTCTATAGAATTATTATTTTATTTTCCTACGGTTGTTGTTACAAAAACAATCCACGTGAACTTTTCCGACTAAAAGCTTGCTTGTATGTTTCTTTATTTTATCAATGGAGCAGCAAAAATCTTTACCGAATTCCACACGTTTCATGACTTAATACTCAGACCAAATAAAAAAACAAAAAAGAGCGCTGTCAACAGTGACGTGAGGCCGGTTTTGTAAACATTTGTGCACATATTGTGGTATAGTTTGATTGTAAATGTGTGAAATACAATAGACGTAGATATATTTAGTAACCAATTCCGCTTGACTATTCTTCAAGAGTCGAGCGACTTTGCGTCCAGCGCTCGGTGTGGTAACACGTCGCGTTCTGGTTTGCAATTGGTCAATCGTCATCCTGAGGATGCCTCGTTGAGAGGTGAAACACGTGTCGATTTCTTACAGGGTTTTTTAGGACTCTTGAAGAATAGTCAAGCGGAATTGGTTACTAAATATATCTACGTCTATTGTATTTTATAATTGATTTCCGCAAAGTCACGCCTGAATCAATTAACTATTGTAAATGTGTGCGTGTGAGCGTGTATGCACAGAGCGGTGGTGTAGTTTTCACATGCTTCACTGTATTGTTCGCAGCGCTCTGTCTTGGTTTTTTATTTGGTCTGAGACCCAATATTATGCTTAAACCTACATATTCACGTATTACTTAATACTTACATTTCAGCCGGCAAAACGTCCCAGTGTGTTATGGACACGCTCGGCAGTAGTTCCAGATTGATCTGAAGCGTAGACTGACGGCAGTGCATCTCTTTACCTTCGCCACCCGAATATCGGATCAGTAGCTGAAACAAAAGAATAAAATAATCTTTTTCTTTAAAATTCTATTGTTAAATATGCAAAATTTCGCTTTACTATAATTATGACTTGATATAAGTTAGGAAGTGCCTCCGCTGCCGGCGCCATTTATCAAGGGTAAGCCAGCTATTGGCAAGATATGTGAATTTGTTGTAAATCTCTGTGTATAAGTGTGAAATAATTGGCTAAACAGATTAACTTTAACAGATTAATGGCATGAAGTCTTTACCTGTGTTTCTATTTGGCGTCCTCTGGATGGAGACATCACTGAAATGGGCGCCGACCAACTTGTTGTGTGTGAGTTATTAGATCTAAAATAAAACGAAAGTTACTTAGCTTTGAAAACAGATTAATCGTATCTAAGAAAATACTAATATTATATCTATCTGTTTGTAACCATTTCATGACCTCTAAAGGATGAATGAAATTCGATGAAATTAACAAGGTTAGGATATACTTTTTATCCCGGTAGAACGTTACTACGAGATAACTTCCGACATCCACGCGGGCGACGCGAAGCCCCGAGAAAAAGCTTTTTTTTTTTCTAGCTAACCTATTCCTGGGCAAAGGAATCCCTCCACTCCGTCCATATTTGCGAGCCCGCGCGTCCTCTTTCCAGTTTTGATGGAACCTATCCAACTCGTCCCGCCATCTCCTATGTAGTACGCTAGTAATTAATTAAATAACATATAGTTACCTAAAGCTACCCGACGTCCTATTAGGAATAAGTCCGCTACTCAAAGAAGTTTGTGGGTTAGAACTCTGAGTCGGCAGCGAAGTCTGAGCATTCGGTACCGGCGAGCCGACCCTCGACGGATAGTTGGAGTTCAGACTTAGAGGGAACAGGTTTTCCCCCCCTACCCCGCCCAGGTCCAGGAAATCTGCTTCACCATATAGTTTAATTGCTATTGTGGCCGTTTCATTCGGCGGAATCGGTAGGAGGGACTGTATGTCCTCGTTGGAGTATTGGAATACTTTTGATTGGAGCTGGCTGTCCATGTTTGACTGGAAAGAAATTGAAAAAGATGAGTCTAAAAAGTTAACATAAAAAAAAAGTAAGTTGAAGTTCTTACTACCTTTTTTGTCTATTAGTAGTTTTGTTACTTTAAGGTTGATGCGCTAGGGTGGCCCGCGAAATTCAAATTTTCTTACGTTTTTTGCAATTTGCAGGTCAGTATCATTTTTCAGGTCAGTATAATTTCATGAAATCGTCAGTCAATACACTTACATGAACTTAGAGAGTTGTATTGCTGATTCTAATGTTTATAATTCTGTAAATCCATATTTGTTACGGCCGCTAATAATATTTAAATCAACATACAACCTGATACTGACCTGCAAATTGCAAAAAACGTAAGAAAATTTGAATTTCGCGGGCTAGCCTAGCGCATCCACCTTAAGTATGAGTTTTATAGTGTTTAGATTACGTAGATATATCGATTCCCATCCCGTCTGTGCAGTTTGCACAAAGAAAACTGATATTTCAAGTGACTACACTATCTGTGGTCGATTACCCAAAAAAAAAACTCATTTAATTAATTTACTTTTTGTTTGATCATGTGTTTGCAGAGTTTTGCTAGCAAATTTAATTTAACCCTGTATAGGTTTTATGATATAACTGGCTTTAGGTGGGTCCACTATACTTACACTTGTGCCTACCACTTTGAGAAGTACTAGCGCTATGTTATGTATAGAAGTCACATATTATTAAAGAAGTTCAAAACTCACCTGAATAGCCAACTCAAGATGTTCAATAGGCACATTACTGGTGTTTGTAATCTTTATTGAACAGTCAGTACTCTCTCCATTAAACAAAGAAATATTCGTGGTACTACCCACATTTTCCATGCTCGTCACACTAGCATTACCCGAGGGCGCTACGATCGTCTCAATAGTAATTGTAGGCAGACTAGGTATCACTTCAATGGTATACGAAGCGGGAAATTTGTGAGGCGTAGGCATGTTTTTCAAACGACAATTCGACTTGACACCTAATGTATGGGTCGAGTATCCCTGTATTTGCAACTCCCCGACTTCTTTTGGAGTTCCGTGAAGGTTGACTGTAGTCGGGGAGTCTGGGGGAAGGATTATAGTCTCGGGGATAGATTCGAATACTACGCCTGATGTCAAAAGCCTCATGTTTGAAACTTTGAGTTCAAATGGTAATGGATTTGTGAGCTTCATCTGCACTTCGCATATGTCGTCTTCTACCCATAGGTATTCTGTAATGGAAATTTTTAGTTTAAAAAAAAAAAAAAAAAAAATGTTATTTTTTTTTTAAATAAATTCAAATAAGTAGTCCTATTTTAAGTTTTTCATAGTGAGTCAACCTGATAATGGTGCCGATTCCCTTGTTCACAAACTAAACTAAATTTAAGTTCAGTGCATCTTTTTCTTTCCATTTCATTATGAAAAGGACAGAAGATAAATTTGTAAATTGACGTAATTTTAGTAGGCAAGTTTTTAATCACGTCTAAACTTGCATGGAATAGTGACAGTTTGACAGTACTAAACTAAAATTTATCTTCTGTCCTTTTCTTAATTAAATAGAAAGAAAAAGATGCACCGAACTTAAATTTAGTTTAGTTTGTGAACAAGGGAATCGGCACCAATTTCTCGTAAGTTAGCAAAGAAAGCTATCTATTTTTTTGCGAAAACGCTTACAGCTTACAGTGGTCGAGTTATTGACATTATAATTATGCGATAAATTAAGCAACATGTTTTACCCATTTTCCCTTCATTTTTCTTGGCATTCCTTTCCAAACTGCCAAAGTGTATAGGCGTGAATATGAACGGCCCATGCGCAGGTTTGGCCTGTCTCAGATGCGGTGCGCGCGCCGGCGGTAACGGTCGTGCGTTGAACCACGAGCAGTGAGGCACATGGGTTAAGTTAGCCGGAGGAATCACTTCGCCTGTTTCTAAGACTAAGGGAACGGGCCCGCCCTCACATTGTGCTGATAGAGCCTGAGAAAAAATGAACGATTATCTATCAATTGAAACATCGATCATCATTGTCATTGGATTATAGCAGATGGGGTGCTGTAGTTTATGCCGACTGACATGTGAAAAAGCTGGGAGTTTATGTATGTATGAAAAATAACAAAATAATCGTGACATTTCTTTTGTTGGTAACATTGTTTAAATGATGAGCAAACCTTTCAAATACTCTGCATAAAAAATCAAGTAAGGGTGACATTACCTGCAGCTGTATGGCCAGTTCCCTGTGCTCTTGTCTCGACAGATGCGGCCACATGGTCTGCAGTAAGAATGTCATGTGTCTGGTCGCTAGCGCCGGGTGGCCCATGCGGCGAGCGGCGACAACCAGCTCTTGTAACAACTGGATTTGAAGTGCTGGCCAGCCTGAGGGTATTTTATACTACTGTAATACTTATTTATATGTATGTATACATATTTACTGCACCAATTAAATTGTGTTAGAACCTCCTCTTTTTTGGAAGTCGGTTAAAAATAGGGTCTTGCCCCAGAAATAAGATAATATAGATGGGTAAAACAACAAATGAGTTTATTTAAATTTTAGTAATTCTCCTCAGATCAAACGAAAAACCAAGACGCTGTCAGCAGCGCTGTCAACAGTGACGTGAGGCTGGTTTCGTAAACATGATTGTGTGCACTTAGTGACTGGGTTTCTCTATCTTTTAACCTCGTCAAGGTCAAGTTTTCAAAATGCCTGCATAGCTTTGCATTAAGCAAAGCTATGCAGCTATGCATTTGCATGAAAATAAATAAAATATTTACTGGGATATAAATTCGAATTACGTTTTTATTATGGCATAAACAGGATGAATATAGATTATAATATATATTATGTGATGCTACTACAGAAAAAAAGAAAAATCCCCCCCTTTTTCCTCTATGCACAAAGTGGCACGTCGCCGGACAGATTTGATTGCATTTGCTAACAGATCTGGGGACCTCCTTACAGTCTCAAATGCAGAAGTTATCTTCCGGCGCATCTGATTTTCCCTTTTGCAGGTTTTCTCAAACACAAAAGTTTTAAGGTGACCCCACAAAAAGTAGTGCACTGGTGTCAGGTCCAGTGAGCAAATAGGCCAGTCTACCGGACCACCATCACCAATCCAAACAGGGAAACGGTCATCCAGACATGTTTTCCAGCTGCTGGCAAACATTTCTGGAATGTTGCTGTGTTGGAAGACTATCTCTTTATATTCAGGCAGGGGCAGCTCTTCAAGAGTTTCTTCTATAGCTGCTTGTATGATGTCCAAATTATTTATTTTCTGATCCTTGGGCAGAAATACTGGCCCAATCAGCCTCGTACCAATTATCCCAGCCCAGACAATTATGTCCCAATTTATGTGGTTACCAGCATTAGGTTTTACATATGACCAACATTGCTCATTTATTATGCTGTCTCTTGTGAATATAGCTTCATCTGACCATAAAACTTTCTGGGCAAAATTAGGATTTTTTCCCACTCGATCTAAGTACCACTGGCAAAATTTTACTCTTGGGCCATAATCAGATGAAATCAGTTGCATTGAACCGGTCAAATAGTAGGGTTTCGGAAATTTACGCTTAACGCGTTTACGAGGCCTCCGGGTTCTTTTATGTGGCAAACCATTAATTCCTGGTTGTATATTATGTTTACACTTTCCCGTGAGCAAAATTGTATTGGGTTCATTTTCGTCGACGTCGTTGTCTTCATCGTCATTATCGTCGACGTCGTTGTCCTCAGCGTCGTTTTCTCCGTCGTCGCCGCTGACCACTTCCACTTGCGTGCGTATACGACCAGACCTTAAACTAGGTTCTGATAATGGTGGGTGAAAGGAACCCCGTGGTCTTTAACCGGTGTATTATCGTTTCAAAAACTTTTTCTGGAGGTAGAGGACGGTTAGGATATTTTTCTTGGTATAGTATTCGGCCTGCAGGGATCACATCCTTGCATTTAAAAACACACATACACATATCGGTGTAATGCGCGTTGGAAAATATAGAATGGTCTGAGTCTGTAGACATTTTAGACACGCTTAGTGATTTACGTGAATAGCTTAGAGAATTTATGGAACAAAAATCTCAAGTAGTAGTAAAACAAGAAAATATTGGTATTTCGCTATTTCGCGGAGTGCGGACACAAAACAAAAACAACGAACTTCGACGTTTACTTGACGTCTGTCTACGCTATAGATGAGAATGACGTACAATTGTACTACGTCATTATTTTATTTGACATTGACGTTACATTATGATAAATGCATTGTTGCCATCCAATTAAATACGTAAAAAACTGTATTGTATACGGTTTATAGGGATGGGTTTTATAGTATATTTTTTGTTCGGTTTTTCAAATACTATTTTATAACCTTTGCGCAGCAGTGGGACAGCAATGGTATACGTACTAACAGTATTATAGGAATATTAGATAGGATCATAAAATAACTTACCAACTTGATGCTGAATGACGTAGTTAGGGTCCAGACTCAGCTTGTACCCTGGGAAGCTGTGCAGCATCAAGTAATAGCACTTCTGCCAATCTGGACTAGGGTTGTTGGGGCTCACTTGTCGAGTGGCTGCTAGGCGCTGGCAGAACCCGGCCTTGCGGTGGAAGCCTTGGGAAATTGTTAAAAAGTGTAATAAACATAAGGCAAAGGCTAGGCAACCTTTATAAGTGGAAGGAATAGAATCTACCTGATAAAACTTAGCGGTTTCCGTCATATGTTTTGGAAAAGTGGCCTGCCCTATACTACAGGATGTAAAAAGACCCATTACAAAGCCGTTATCTAACTGTGCGTTTGCACCGGCGAAACATTCAGAACAAAACATGTTGAAATCTCTAGTTCCTGTCAAAAATTGTATGGGACATTGGCAGAAAATAGAGATTTCGTCATGTTTTGTTGTGAATGTTTCGCTAGTGCAAACGCACAGTAAGCGTTCTGTACATCAAACTAAGTAACATTGAGCAAAAATTGTTGCTACTTTTATTATATTTGGTGTGAAAAATCGCTGTATAACAGCAATTATTAAATATCGAGCGAGCTTTACATAAAGCACGCAACTTACACGTAACGGGGGCAACGGTATAGGGTTCGTATTAAAGTTAAGCTATAGCATTGTTTCAAAATTTGTTTTCATAAAAAAAACGTGAAAAATATTTGAAACTTTAAACTTTAACAGTACAAAAAAATGATTACAATGACGACGGTAGGAGCTTATGGGTTTCGTAAAGTGTCTTTTTACACCTGTTATGTTTGTTAAACTGAAAAATTATAATGTAGACTTACCAATTTCCTTATAAAGTTCCGCCAGCGTTTCAAAACGCTGAATCTTTTCTTGTTCACTCAATGTCAGGTTAATGAATATGACATTTTGCAAAAAACTAGAAGCATGCAAACTGTTGGTCTGTTCCACGGCGATCCTAGCTGCTTTGAAGCAGGCTTCAGTCTCAATCACACCAGCGTTCTTATATTTACTATAATCCATTATAGCTTCACGGTATCTCTCACCAATTTCTTCGCCATTCAGCAAGTACTGATTAGTGATCTGGGAAGGCGGTTGACGAGGAATGGATGGGAGATCGGGAGCTAAGAATGACTTGTGGCTTTGGTACTCAATGTCACTTGAGGAAGCAAGAGATTCGGAATCAGCGTTATCGGTTTCCGATTGTCTGGAGGACGTTTCGACGCTTTCGGAAGAAGTTGGTGTCAGTTCACTGGGCGGGTTGACAGGACTAGAAGTTTTTGACGTTCGTAAAGGAGATGAAGTGAGCTTCAACCTTCTTAGGGAATCGGAGTTTGGTTGGAATAAGGATAGCTGCTTCGCTTTGTTTGGCGAGTTCTCTTGAAGACTAGCGTTCCTGTGCAGTGGGGTAGGGTTGCGCAGATTCGGGTAGAGGAGTATCGCTGACGCGGTGCAGAGGCCTGTAACAAATTAATGAGTTAATTAAAGAAATTGATCTTAGAAAATTGAAGCCTATGGCGGTCAGATATACTAATGTCACCGAAACGCTTTTGACGGGATTTGGCTTAATGTGAGCGGCGAAGGGTAGAAATAGTAGTGTTTCCTGCTACCAGTAACTTTATCCCGTCACGCCTGGTAAGGTCAGCCTCAATAAGATTTACAAAACTTTTCGTACCTTCTTTAGCTGCGGCCAACCACAACCAGTCAGTCTTCAATAGATCAGATGAAGAGTTATACAGGCTTAGACTGTCAGCGACCAAGCCGGCTTGCAGCGTCAGGTCGGCTAAGTTTTTCGTCACGCGGCCCATGCAACGCTTCTTGTTGTTGCGGGATTCCATGTCCAGGCCTATAGAAAATAAAAAGAACAAACACTTAGGCTAAGAACTCACACAGTGGAGCATACGGTGGAGGTGTGCCCTGCTTGGCCGGAAGCGAGAGGTCAGTGCCGCCAATCGCCTCCACGAGGACACGGCACCGGCCTTGGTCCAGGGCCATGGTACAGAGCGAGAGGGCATGGGAGGCGGTCACCTCCTTCTGCGAAGCAGTGATGCTCGCAAAGGAGGAGGCGGAACGCGTGAGTGAGAGGCAAAGCTTGCGCCCTCACGCCCTTAACCGCCGTCGCTGGAGACACCCTGGGCGTCGGGAATCCCAGGCGGATTCCCGGCCACCATAGGCGCCATCGATCGCCCGCCAAGCGATCGCAGAGCGTGCGGGCGCAACCCCCCGAGGCAGCGGGTGACTGCCGCCCGTGGTTGCCCGCCGGTGCCGCGGGACCCGCAAACAACCGCGCGCCGGGGTGTAAAACGCGTCGTGAATTGTGCTCTTACTTTTTGCATATAAGTCTACAAATTCTACAAATTCTACATCTTACAAAAGCTGCGGGCCCGTAAACGCGGCGGGCGCGGGTGAAAACCGCTCCGTGAGTTCTTAGCCTAAGAAAGTAAGAGTTGAATTTTTTAATTACAGCAATCTTTATTTTTATGTTAATTATTTATAATACATAGTTACAACTAAATGGGGTGTAAATTGAGTTGAATTGAATTGAAATTATTTGACGGAGTTTTTTCGCATTGAGCGTATGTTTAGCGTAGGCGATTACCTTGCGTAAAACATTCGGAAATGAATTCGGTGCGTTAGCTTTTCGTAGACGTGACGCGAGGTAAGCGTCGTGTTTGCGCAAAGTTTATGTAGTGAAAAGAAGTTTAGGACGTAAAAAAAACATAGCAGTATTACATAGCAGTATCTTTTGTGAGTTGACGATTCACGTGTAAAACCTTTAATACCTTGGAAAAAAATATTTTAAATTTCACCAATATTTTGCTTACCAACAAAATCCTTCTTCTCAAAGGGTGCCAACAGCAGGGAAACCTTTTCTAATTTCTCCTTGGACCTCTCCAGACGCTTTGACTCCACAACCCAGAACAGTGAGTTAATAAGATCAGCCACATTCTGTTCTAAGTCAGGCACTGGGTCGTTCTCACCATAGAACATGGCGTGGGTTTTGAAGTTTGAGGGAGTGGTGAAGTTTTCCTCTTGAAGTGGGTATGAAGAGTTCGAGGATGTGGATTGAGGGAAGCTGTCTATAGAGGAAAGACTGTCTGCTTGCTCGCTTGGTGCTCTACAATGAAAAAGATATTTTGTTTGAAGGAGGATAGACACACAAAGTTGTGCTGCAAAATACAATAATATATAATAATTTGGGCTGATTATAAATTTTCTACATCATCGCCGCCCATGTATACCTGCAATACAATTTAATTTGCAACAATCTCTGAAGGTAAAAAGTTGGATAATCTGCTACAAGTTACAATGGAGAATAATCTGAATTATACAGTGAATTCTTGCTGGTTCTTGTTGTTTTAAATTGCAATATGTAGTGTACATAAATAAATAATTCTTCAAGTATCTCAAGAAATAATTACTCACATATCACTCATTCCTTCCCTCAAAGGCCTTTCCTCCTCAAAGTAGCTGTAAGTCTCTGGTTCCTGTTCCGGTTTCTTCATATTACTGACCGGACCAAACATGAAGGCACGAGAGTCATACAGGGTGTTCGAGTATTTCACTTTCAGAGACTCGTGGACTCGACATACTTCGTTCAGCTCTACTTGGTTTGTGAACTTACTCAATGTTATGAGGCCTAGTAATCGTCTGTGAAGTTAAAATTAACAAGCAGTTAAAACATGGCACCTTGATTCCCGGAAAAAGAGACCTATTTAATAGATAAGCAAGCCTTTCACCATTAATCGCACAGATTAGGGCAGTAGGCTGCAACGAAAAAAAATTTAATGGAAAAGCCCATTACAATGTTTCCTGAACTTGAGTTTGCAGTCACAAAATCAACTACATATGACTGCTCAGTTTTCAAACAAGAGAAAGACAATTGCTACAGTTTATGCTTTATTCATAATTAACTTAATAATGATGTTAATTAAAATGAAACAAACAAAAAATTTGGTTTACAAATTGGCTTTAGAAGGCTGCTTTCCTTCCGCCTGTCGTTGGTGGTTAAGAAACGATGCGCGTTATTTTGCACATAGAAAAATAAACTCTATAGTTACTACTGTGTGAACCCAATAACTAGGGGTTAACAATCCATCTGCCTAGCCTTTTCCCAACTATATTGGTGTCGGCTTCCAGTCTAACCAGATGCAGCTGAATACCAGTATTTTACATGGAGCGACTGCCTATATGATCTCCACAACCCAGTAACTGGGTAATACGATACGGTTACGAACTAGGGGTAAACAATAAGTTGTTTTTTTCACGTAAAGTACAGACACATTTTGTTATGGTGTGTTTATGATCTAATGGAGGCAATATAACATTACATGTCTTTATGAATTTAAATAAAATTTATTAACATTATTAATTAAAACTCAATTTTTTGGGGCAACCAACAAAAATATTATTTTTATATTATTTAACCCATTTATTTCATAAATTCATAAACTAGAGTGAGGTACAGGTTTATTCCTAGTTCAGGTAGAATCCAATTATTATGTAAGTAGGTACCTACCTCTAGTTAAGGCCCTATTTTGTAAATATTAATGTAAACCAATTATTTTAATAAACAGTGTAAGCTCTTATGTAAATTTAGACATTTATATTTATTACCAATTTACCACCTATATGGCCAACATTTGATGCATGTTGGGCAAATAGGTGCTACATTTGTGAAATTAGTTACCTGATGTTCAATGAAACTGTTAAATAATTATCTACAACCCGTGCGCATTAACATGGCACCTGGCTCAATGACGTTTGGAGCTCCCCTCGCCTCCCCGCACTGCGACGGCGGGGCGCATCCCGGGTAGCGGGAGGAGTATTGAGTTCCGAGCCAGGTGTCATGTTAATGCGCACGGGTTGTATTCTAATAACTAGTTCCTAACTAGTGTTTTCTTTGTATTGAGTGTAAGCTTTGAAGTAGTATTATAATAGAATTTAACATCTGTGGGAAATTATTTCTTGTTCAATCTGGGGCTACATTGTCACGTTGTCGCGAACTATACTTCGCGCGCTCTCTGTTGCTCAGCGAGACGTCGAGCAGTGTGCGAGAGAGAGAGCATTCGAAGTTTGGTTCGCGATAACGCGACAATGTAGCCTCAGCATCAGATTTAGCTTTTTGACACCTCTTAAAGCAGATTTTTTTTGTCTTGTTCTATTGTTTCATGCCATCACTGTTCTAAAACTGTTTTTCTTTTTAGTAAATTATTGTATATAAATACAGTTAATACTATTACCTGTGTGTTTGGAAGTCTCCCCAGTCATTGTTCTCCACTGGATAGTCTCTGACATATCTTACCCATATATCTCTTACTTGGCCAGTAGAATCTATGCATGGAAGAAAGGAGATTTTAAGTTTTACATCATGGTCACATGAAAAATAATATGTAAGTAAAGGTGTGTGACAAATTGCTGAATTGCATGTCTGTAATATTTTGAAAGGAATGTGGCGAGTGACTGAGTGTCTAAGTTTTTCTCTTGGAACTAGGATTTCTAAATTTTCTGCATGAATGAGATGACTATATTTTCTGGTAGTAGAGTTATTGAAAGTTTTCGCTGTAGATAATCAAGGAAACTCTGGTTTTTGACTGTGATAACGACTAAAATTGCTTACCAGTAACCTTAATATTGTTGACCCTTTGTATCCTCTCCCAGAGCTTGTTAAAGTTCTTGAGCATACCACCGATGCCTTTGACGAGCACCAGCAGGCACGCATGGTGCTGGGCATGCTGCGAGTAGTCAGGGTGCGACATCACCGACTCTCCTGGCGCGTGAGATAGAATGTAGCTCACTGAAGAGCGCATTGATATCTCATTTGATTATCAATCGCGATATTTAAGTGGTTTTGCTTCAAATACACTATCCATCGCCGATAAATAAAATACTCAGCAATTATTTTGTGTTTGTTATCAGGAAATATTTACTATTCTCAATTTTTTTATATTATTTGTTTACGTCGAGACTTTTTCCCAAGACGGGGCGTTCTTGACAAATATTTGACATAATGACATTGGCACTTGGCAGTTTGACAGCTGTAATTGATTTGACTTCGTTTTGAAACCGATAACCGAAACTTTTATCAAAAGAGAAACCTACTTTATTGTTTGACATTGACGTTATCAATTTCTGAACGAATATCAACTAACCTCAAAGTTTTGATGTCGCACTGTTTTGAGACGCCGAAAATAAAAATCCACTTTAAAATTACAATAAACTAGCAGTTATTATAAAATGGCTTCAAAAGAAGGTGGTGGTGATAAAGGAAAGGTAAGTACTTTGATGTATACTACTGCTTGCATATCTAATTTAAATCCTGCAGTATTGTTATCATCCAATTTTGTAATTTCATTGAACTTTCCAGTCTTCCCAAGGTGCTGGAGACAATAAAGAAAAGAGGAGGAAAGAGTCTATCCTTGATCTAAGTAAATATTTAGAGAAGAGCATTCGTGTGAAATTCGCTGGCGGGCGTGAAGCGGCGGGAATCCTGAAAGGATACGATCCTCTTCTGAACCTTGTTTTGGACAATACTACAGAGTTTCTAAGAGGTAATCTTACCTTCTGTTCGTAAACATTACACTGTTTTATTTGTTGTTTCTTGAGAATTCTTTATTCATGTTCCTGTTACAAAAAAACCCTGCACAATGATTCCATTTAGCAGTTTCATGTTGGCACGATGAATCCTCATTACTCTTCAAATCAAATCTTATTTTGCCGATAGTGTAGGTACCTACACACTAGGCTGATTTATTACTCTTGTCCATTGCTGGATGATCAAACTATAGTTCTCTGTGTCACAGAGCCCTCTCATCACTACCAACTATATTTTCGACCCTTCTTTTACACTATTTTTATTAAACATAATATTATTTTCTATCTTTACAGATCCTGATGACCCATACAAACTATTGGATGATACAAGAGCACTAGGACTTGTAGTTTGCCGAGGTACCTCTGTTGTTCTAATATGTCCCATGGATGGTATGGAAGCCATACCTAACCCCTTCATTACACAGGAAGGATAATAAATTTAAATTAATTGTCTGTCTTTATTTAAGGTATAATTATAAACTAAGTAAATAATATAAAACAATATATTTCTATTTATTTCCAAATATCAGACACAGAAGCTCATTTATTATTCTACTTTATAAATTATTGCACGCATAAACAAGTCCAAAATTATTATAAAAATACTGTTACAGTGGGTAAACAAGGGTTATAGTACATAAGTGTTTATCAATTGAAGATACGCTAGTGTAATATCACCCTTACAATAAAATTATGAAAACTTAAAACAAGTCAAATAAACTAAAAACTCAGGTCCCCCCTCTCAAAATATTCTAGATTAGCTGGTAACTGGTAAATTGTGAATAAATTATAATACTAAAAAACGATTAATCAAATCCGAATTCGTTTCTTATCCAGGGATAACTCTTGGGGCATTCAGTACATGTGATCATGTACTTGTCATGTTCTAACACTTTTGAAGACAGTTTACATGTGTTAGGCTTGACACACGCGACTTCTGCCTCCTCAAAATGACGCTCTTTGCATTGCCACGGCTGGAACTTCTTCAACTCAACAACTGGGGTAGGCCTCTTTATCCAATCAATCAGTTCTTTGTATGTTACAAAGTAGACATCTGGCACTTTCAATAGTTCACTGATGAATTTCTGTGAGAACCAAGTTAATTTATGAAATCAAAGTATTTATCTAGTCGAAGTAGAGATGGTACCATAGGCTCTGAACTTATTGGAGCACAAGATATGAAGAAGTTCAAATTTTGGGTTTGTATAAATGAAAAAAAAACAAAAAATCCATTGTTACCTTGAAAGCCAGTAAATATTCGTTGTTCTTAAACCACGTCGAGCTCAAGTGAATGCCATACGGAGCTCTATTCTTCAGATAATGCCTCTTGAAGTTGTTCACCAGAATGTTGTAGACGTCTTCACCAGTGAGGTTTGAAGGGCAGTACTCAAATGTGGCACATGTGTGGTCGCCGTTCGAAAGAGGGTTGATCACCATCTCCCATATTCCTGCGTAGCTTCGCGTTGGGCAGTATTGGTTATTGCCTAGAAACAAAAAATAGGTTAGATATTGTGGCGGTATCTACATCGCCACATGCGAACTACGCATCAAAGACCTGACGTCACTCAAAATCCTGCATCGCGCAATTAGAGTTTACCGCGCGATCAACATATACATTATAATTTTTATGATTACTGGCCACTAGCCCTACCCGTGTGTTAAATTAGTGTCGCCATTGTAGCGGCACGTTGTATACATGATCCCAACATCAATCGTAGGGCAGTTGCCCGCCAGACACAACAACCGTCTTTTCGGAGGATCCTCCCTTTTCTATAGACGATGAGTGAACTTTACACCTTGTTCCTCATACCTCTAAAAGATAGATAGAACATTTCTTTTTTTTTGGCCTGGGTTGTTCCACTCCCGGGCAAAGGCCTTCTTCCATTCCTTCCATATTACATACAAACTGCACATCTTGTTGAATCGTTTTTATAATTTTATACACCTTGCGTTGACAAGACAACGTCTTATTTCGACTTGGGACACAATGTTTTAAAGAAAATTCAATTGTCTTCTTCTTTTCGATGCTATTCGCAAAGCAAAATTTTCTTGATTATTCCGATTGTATTCACCTAGCACAGGGAAATGTGCGTGAACATATTATCATTTGTAATTACTTATTACAATCAATTGTTCGAGCGTTTTCCAGGCCTATGGTCGTTGCCGTTTTGTTTAAAATGAGGAAAGCTGCGGTCATTAGTTGGTGCATGATAGCACGAACAGCCCCCACCCAACTCAACTATGGCGAGTTTCTTAAGTAGTTACTAGGTGCGACTGCCACTTGAACGCAAATCTGGTTAACCTTTACATAAAGGTCTTAAATATAATTTTATAGATAGATATCTCTAAGTTCTTGCAATGAAATAGAATTTTGTTTCCGCAAGGAGATGGAATGGGAGGGCACTATTGTCCATAATTAACATAGAAAGTGGTACCTAACTATACGGCACATGTAGCTTAGGTCGTGAACTGCATCCGTAGAATATGATAGGTAGTATCATATTCTACCCTCATAGTGCATGAAAACAATGCAGTTCAGAATGAATTAATTGACCAAAAAATCGTATCTCACAATCTAATCGTAAAGAACATTCTTTGCCCGCGTTAAAGTACATCGACTTTTTACTAGTTAAATAAATTGGTATTTTATTTAGTAGCGGCTTGTAATTTATATCACCGAAACTCGAAACGTGATTCAAAAGCTGAGCAATTCCGCATTCCACGTAGTTATGCGTAATATAACAAACAATAGGCGCGCAGAACGCAATCTCTCCTAGTCGGATGCGCGTGCCGCGTCGTCATCGAGAATCATAACACCTTACTTAACCACTCACACGCTCTAGTTACGAGGCGTTGAGATGAATCAATAGCGTTTAATAGTGTATTAAAAGAATTCGATTTAGGCATCTTCATCATTTAAACATAACAGGTACAGCAAGGAAAACTTACAAACGGCGACCATTTTATTGAATTCGGAAGGAGGCAAAATCGTTACGTTTAAAATTCCTATCAATTAAGTACTTACTACCCTCCATTATCAAAACTCTCGTTGAAGTTTTTGCAAGCCGAAATAGATTATGTTCTTCAACTCCCAAACTTACCTTATGTATAAGTATTAAAATGCACATTTTCGATCAGCAAAAACAATAATCTTCTTACCAGTACACTGATGCGGCATCTTATAGTCCAGTGTATACGGCCAGAATGGAGGGTCAGACAGCGGGGCCACGATCGTAGCATCATATACGAAGCCGAATTCCTGCATCATCAGGAACTGTCGGTTCCAGCCCACTGAAAGGAACGGTACACGCATTCCTCTGCGAAATAAATGTGAAAGTACATAATAATGATACAGCAGTGAATGATTTGTTTGGTGATTTGTAGCTTCAAGCAATCGATCAACTTATGCTGCAAATTGCGCCAACGGCAAGCTATTCTAATCGTAATGGGATCAAACAAATTACATATCTAGTGTTTGAATTTCTTGAACTGAAAGATTGTAAGTCTGCGATAGAATCTTGCTTCCAGATGAATTTACTATACATTGTATGAGGAACTTCGTTACTTAACCATGAAAAAAGAAGTCTCTAAACCATATGTAATACAAGTGTATCGCTTCTGTTGATATAAAGTAAGATGAAGCAGAAATATAATTCCTATAAAAAGTACCTGAAGTCCTCCATATGAACTCTACTGAATCTGTTTATCATATTCGCTTCACCAACCATTTCGTCGAACCAGTCTTCAACGGTGGCATTTTTCGACCACCAATCTTCCGGACCTCGACGACTGCAACATTTGGAACATTCGTCAATATTCTATTACTTCACAAGTTTGCTAACGATTTCTATTGACATGTTACTTACGTGATCGAGTTTACTGCTATCTCATGCCCGTCATTCCACAGCTTTTGTACGTGTCTGTAATTCGTATACGGGTGTGAAACGAAGAATGTCGCTTTTATTGGGCAACCGTTAGGGTTCGTACGTTCTGGAGTAAACAGGTGCTTGGTGTAGGCATCCCAATTTTCGTGGTTTACTGAACCATCGAAAGTAAGGGTGATCATTTGTGGAGTCTGTGAATAAGACAAGTAGTCAACGGATTTAATAGCTCCCTCAGTCCAGTGTGTATCTCGAGTGCCAAAATAAACATTTACCTGACTCGGTACGAGATTTCCAGGTATAATATAACCTTCCTTCGAACAAAAGCAGTCGGGTAGCACGCAGAGGTTAGGGTCACAAGTTTCTGCTGCGTTCGGATCATAGTTCACATCGCACCAGCCCTAAACAGCAGTAAAACATTGAGAGAAAACTACAAATTATGATGAATGACACGGCATTAACATTATTGTGAAAGTATAAAAAATAGGGTGACGATTAGAAAACGATTCAGCTTCCGGTGTTAATGATTTGCAAGTCATAATGAAGCGAGAACTTGTGAAATTACAAAGGTTTCAGTTTAGATGAAGATAGTAGTTTGTTAGAATTTACTTCGTCTGACGCGTCCGTGCAGTCGATGGAGCCATCACAGAAATATTCAGCGGGAATGCAGTTGCCGTTGGAACAGCCAATATGAGTGTCGTTGGCACAATCCGCCATATCTAGAAGAGGTTTCGGGATCCGGGTTTCTGAAATAAGCAATGCTTCATTGTACCGATTGGATCTAATCTGAGGAATAGGCAACTTCTGGGCGATTCACTTCTGTAATTCAAGAGACTGATTAGACAAATGATCGGATCATGACCTGGATGCGTCTGCTGCTGCTTTGGATGTGTCTACCTCCCATTTTGGACGACTGTCACTAGCAGCACATGCATCTAATGAAAATGGACAGATCTAGGTACCTCTTTCGGGGTAATTTTAGAGTAGAGTAGAGTAGCAGAGTATATTACGAACATTGGGGAAGATCAGGAGCGGAATGTACCAAATGAAGTTGATTGATTGATCGAAAGAGTTTTCACACCTACCTATGGTAAGATCGCAGTTGTGCACATTCTGTTGCATATCACACAGCTGCCTGTTGACGTCGAACATCAAGCCAGGCGAGCAATGGAACTCGAACACATCGCCGTCCAAACACAGGTAGTATTTAGCGCACTCGTCAACCGTCCACATCTTATCTTCAGTTCTGTCTGGATTCCTGAATGAATTGCATAAAAACATTAGACTATTTGTTACTAGCTGTTGCCCGCGACTACATCTGCGATCCAGGATAAAAAGTAGCCTATATCCGTCCTACCCATAAAAAAATATTTAATCCGTTCAGCCGTTTGTCAAAGTGAACAAACAAACAAATTCACTTTCGCATTTATAATATTAAATAGTTAGGATGCACATCGGTGCGGGAAAGTCCGAAAGGGATACTGGGACCTTGGCAACAGGCAACTGAAGGAACACGGGGTTTTAGTCAGTAAAAGTCTGACAAGCCCTTCCGCTCCGCCCAGAGCGGGAGAAGTCATTTGAAGATTTCCCATTCTAAAAAAAAAAAAAAAGGATGCACATGGGGCAAGTAGGTTATTGACGAACTGCCGCATGCATGTGATTTCGGCAGAATGTTCTCTGTCTACCCCATTGGGTCGTCTATGTAGGTATAGATTAAGATTCTAAGTAGCAATAGCAAGTAAATGATCTCGTACCTAGAAATATATTATGTAGTTGCCATCTATGATATTTCACCTGTTTTATGAAATCAATACAGAGTCTATAAAGCACATAGTAACCCTAGTCATAGTCATGAGTCATGTATAAGGAAGGGGTTAGATACCTACCGAAGTACGGGCAGCATTAGGTCAATATTTTTAAACATGCACGCACGTGTCATACAAATTAAATGCACAGCGAAAGTGAATTTCTCAAGACGTGTAGTAGGAAATGGTAATGCTGATACAAGCGGACGGCTCAGTCAAGGTTGCGGCGAAAGTCGCCCGGGGTCGTTGTCCGCGCTACGAAAATGGCGGAAAATCATCCTTCTATATTGTCTGCACGCAGCACACACGCGTCGTTTTTAGGGTTCCGTAGTCAACAAGGAACCCTTATAGTTTCGCCATGTCCGTCTGTCTGTCTGTCCGTCTGTCCGTCTGTCCGCGGCTTAGCTCAGAGACTGTTGGTACTAGAAAGCTGTAATTTGGTATGAGTATACATATAAATCACGCCGACAAAGTGGTAAAAGAAAATCTTTTTTTTTTTAAGGTTGCTCCCCTACACGTAAAGTGGGAATGGTTTTTTTTTCTCGTCAATGCCATGGTGTGGGTTATCGTTGGAAAGGTCGTTTAAAAATAATAGAAGTTTGTACAAACCATTTTTGGATTCAGAGATCCGTTAGCGAAATATTAAGCTTTAAAGTGCAAATTTTTATTAGAGTCAAGTGTCCCCCCCCCCTGCCAGCTAAATGGTTGGTTTTGGGTATAAAAATCAGCTATTCCCTAAATTTGCGTTCACTTAAATCGACAAAATGTATGGAACAGCTGATTATTCGGGTTTAGCATAAAGAAAAAATAACGTTGTATATAACGAAAATAAAAGGAAAACTATCAACGCTACTGAATGGGAGAACAAGGTTTTCAACTACAATGTTAAGTTTGTTGGATACATTCATCCCAACTACGGAACCCTTCTTTGTGCGTGGTTCGACATGCACTTGGCCGGTTTTTATTCGTGCGGTTCAATATTCACGTCTCGGTGTGGAAGCAAGAGGAAGCAGTGCACTTCATGCAATGTTCATTATGAACTGATAAAAAGGTGCATGTTTCCGTTTTCACGATATACCTAGTCTGATTATGTATCTAACTAGAAAATAGGTTAATGTATAGTACCTAGCTACTTTTATGAATCAAAATCGTATGGGGAGACTACTGATTTTCGTTTCGTTCAAACGTGATGCAAAAGTCATAGTAGGTAAGTAGCCCAAAAAGATGATTCTAAATATTAATGCCAAAATTCAAATTAACTATTTATGTTTAAAATCAAACTTTTATTAGGCATCGTATGTTAATAATATCTTTCGTTGTGGACATTTAAATAATGCTACTACCATATGCGAATTTTGTTAGTTTATGTAACAAATCTTGACACACTTATCTAGCGATCATCATAGTGTGTAGATATACCTATGTTATTATAGTAATTTTTGATTTAAGATGAAATTAATTGACATAAAGTGAGGAGTTATGGAAATTGTTGTTCATATTATTTATGATATAACGATAATAATGTGACATAACATGACGATAATTCTAGAGGTAATCGTCACGTTTTGGCCAATTACTGTAAGTAAGTTTAAATATCTTGTAGCTAAAGATCGTGATCTTTGAGCAGTTCCTGGATGGCGATTCAGAAGAGAACAAGCTTAGGATGAAAAGATTAGTAGGTACCACGGATATCGAGTAGGTACGATAGTTATAATCTAAGTCCTATTAGGTTTGAAATGCAGTTATAGGACGTGGTGGAAAATAGGTTCAAAAACTCTATCGGTAGAAGTTATTGGTGGAAGCCAGCTTCAAGAGATCGATAATTCGATACGGCCAAAAATAGTGGTGATGAAATAAATTATAATATAATTAAATAGAGTTTATGTCAGTATCGTATACCTAGTCACTACTAATGATTGAATAAAAAAAAGCGTGGAGCGGTTTTTAATTGTGTGTACTTTTAATTAAATTAACACAAAGCGCTATTGGTGCCTATTCTATTGTCACAAAATTCTCTAAACTAAACTAAAAATCACAAAAATTTAGTTTAATCCTGTCAAACGATCAAACTCATTCTGAAATAGACTTTAAATGACACAACTTAACTATAATTTAGTTTTACAGCACTAAGATGGCACTGAGATTAGTTTAGTCAAAATGCTATTCTGAATTTGACGACTTTGTCTTATATCTAAAATCCTCTAACTTAATCTGACTATATTTAATCGCGATTAAAAATGTGTGGAATAAAATTAGATGTCATGAACTAAAATTCAAACCAACACCTCGACTTCAGTTACAAAAACAGTACCTACTGTATTTTTTAATTTTCTTATGCTTATATCTCGAAAACGGTGTGTCCTATCGCAAAAATAATGTAAATTTCGACCCCCTTTAGGAAGCCCTTAAACCTCTAATTCTGAACATTATTTAAATTTTAAGGTAATTTTTTTTGTTTTTTCGTTATTTTCCATACAAAAACTGAAAAATTCCATTAAAAACACGTCGAGGCTGCCGTGCATGCAAAAAACACGGAGTAGAGAAAACAAGTACCAAGTGGAGGCGCGCGGTTGTCAAATTCGATTTTAGTTGTGTCAAAATAAGTTTTAAATTTAGAGAATTTATTTGGCAGAATAGCTCCAAGATTCCCATAGTCAAATGTAAGGAATTTTAGCGATAGTTTAGCTAGCTCTGGCTCTAAACAAAAAACACGGAATAGGGAAAACAAGTACCAAGTGGAGGCGCGCGGTTGTCAAATTCGATTTTAGTTGTGTCAAAATAAGTTTTTAATTTAGAGAATTTATTTGGCAGAATAGCTCCAAGATTCCCGTAGTCAAATGTAAGGAATTTTAGTGATAGTTTAGTTAGATTAGTTCGGTGTACAAGAGAATCGGCACCATTGTCATCCGAACTACGTAAACATAAAGTTTCATTTCGATACGGCAATTAGAATTTTGTGTATCGGTAGTTACCATAGAAATATAAAAAATCTATGGTAGTTACCTACAAGTGAAGTTGATAAAAGCATAATCCTAGTGATCCTGGTGTGAATATAAGGTCAAAGTTATAAAATTTGTATTGTATTGTCATCGGTCCTTGATACATGCGTCTTGAAATTTGTTGAAAGATTCCGTTAGATACCTACATAGATAGATAGATACAGGCCAAGCTAATAAAAGCGTGTTAAAATTAGTCAGCTGAACTTGCTACAGGGGACCGGCCGATATTCCAGGTGAAAACCAGTCTAAAGGGATCAAATTGGAAACCGGTCAATGTTCCTGTTGGAAATTGGCAGGTATGAAGAGGTCTGTCTGTCCTACTGCTGGAGCAGTGACTATACTAAGTTCTACCCAAAACGCCTGGCTTTTCATCTGGCCCCTTGTATTAGTCGGAACAGAGTTGTGCTTTTTTGGGTTCCATAACTAAACTAACTAAAGAGTGAAGACAGGACCACCTGCACTGTCTGTACGTCTGTTTGTCTCAAGCTGAACCTTTTTAACCGACTCGCATGTTGTTGGTATTTTCTTAATTCCAGTTAGTTATTATGTCACTCGTCTGTGATGACTGAGTATAGCTGTCATTGTGATTAGAACATCATGTTGGTAAAATCTTCGTTTGTCGACTTTCGTGGGAACACTTTTGTCTTTTTGCGTGACTAAAATGGTACTTGCAGAAAGTGGTGAAGATGTTTGAATAAGTAAAAGTTAACCTAAAACACGTCTGTCACCTAAGTATCAGATAACTTTTGTATTTTTTGTTTCTGGGAGGTTTTGTATAAGATTGCAGAATCGTTCAATACCTGTGTGGGTAGTCTATGTTCTACCATTTGGTGAAGTGATGAGGTGTTGGGGATAGGTTTATTTTACTGAAGTAGATTACCTACTATGAAATTAAGATAGTTAATTGATTCAGGCGTGACTTTGCGGAAATCCATTATAAAATACAATAGACGTAGATATATTTAGTAACCTCAATAGTCAAGCGGAATAGGTTACTAAATATATCTACGTCTATTGTATTTTACTATGAAATTACCTACTATTCTGTAGGAACCCTTTAATGTCTTTGATTCTTTAGGAAGCACCAAGCAAGATTTTAGTTACCTATGTGTTTATGTTTAGGCTGACAACTGATAAACACGGTTTAGTGGTAATAAGGGCTATATATCTAAGTATATCGAGACGTGAATATGAGGATGGCCTTTATAGGTCTCTGCCGCTCAACTGTTGATTGACCTTTAGAAGGCAGATAACAATTAAAATTCTGTTGTGTGTCGTTAGTGAAATAGTGACAGTTGGACGTACGAAAAGAGTAAGGCCATATTATTTTATTACACACTCATAGATCACCGATAAGATTATCTACTTGTTCCCACGTAAATAAGTGACCCTCAGATTTCCTAATTTACTGTGAGAAAAAAATAATCTTGATTTGACCTAGGAGTCAAAGCCAAGACCTTAATTTCGGCATACCGTCCCTGCTTTCTTAAATCATGAAGTCAAAAACACTACAAACTGAAAAATAACTTTAATAAGTCTTTAAATATCGATGGACAAAAATAAAAAAAGACATACATACCTACGCTACGAACATAGAACCACCTCATTTTTGGAAGTCGGTTAATAAAAAAATATACAATAAAGTGAGGATACGTACCTGTAAAACCTTCCTTTTTCGAGACACTTCACATCCGTTAGGCTTCTTTTGCTCCTAAGCTTACCATGCACTCCTGAAAAATTATTAACACGAAAAACTAGTTAACTCAAAATATTTTGAGAAGATGCAAACGTACGATGTACGACACCACAGAACGTGCAGGAAGTTCAATCACACTTTACCTAAGAATAAGTAAGTTATTACGAAAGTTATGAGTAATCGTGAAAGCTGTATTTGAGGAGCCATGTTGTGAGCTCGGTGTCTGCAGAAACACTGAGTTATCAACAACTCATGCATCGTCCGATGCGGGCATTACTTTCTTTTACTTTGTAGACGCAACGCCGGGTGTTGCACGAAAAGAAAGGAAAATAAAACAACTTCTTTGTATCTGTCGTGTATTTTGCATGTTTGATGAGCTTTTGTTTTTTCGTTTGTAAGATAATTATGATGAGTTTCTGAAATGTGCCTCTCCGATTACCCTGCTAATGGTATGAATACAATGCGAGTGTGAGTTCGAAAATCTAACTTTGGAGTCATTATGAGTTGTGCTTAGTTCTTGCAAGACCCAGTTTACAGTTTTACGGGAGTGCGGGGCCTCCTGGCGCCGGTTCCCAAAAATAATGCCGGCAGCCGAGATTATAAACATCGGCTGCCGGCACCGCCCATCCCATAATGGACACCGGCGGCGCGGCGTTTATAGAAACCCTTCCAGTATTCGGAATCCCAACGAATTAACCCAAACTAAAATATGTTTTTCTGCATATTCTAGTCGTTTTTGGCACTCGCCGGCCGCTACCGTGGCCGCTACCGCTCGCTACGCTCGCGCGCTCGCTCGACTCGTGCATAGGGGGTCACAGTTCTAACCTAACCTTTTTTGCAATTAAAAGTATTAAACCTGATCTTACTAGTTCGGTTTCGGGTAGTACTTATGACTTTATTACTGGAATATCGAAAAAAAAATGCTCTATTACATGCCTTTTTTTAAATGCCTACCCTGCCTATCTACTCCATACGCCAAACTGACAACCAAAGTCAGCGCCGGCAGCCAATTCAGCAACCGGCGCCGGCAGCGGAGGCACTTCCCAGTTTTACACCTAGAAGTAATCTCTACTCTACGAACAAAGCGCACACCTACCTCAAATTAAATTCATAAGTCATATTGTAATAAGTCAAAGTCATAGTTAGTTTTGCTTATGGTCCCACTCTTACAATTATCTAGGATACCTATATTATATCCGTGGATAAAAAATAAAGTAGGTATTCTAGGCATCTAAAAAGACAGGTCCCACCGAGATTTGAACTCGGATTGTTGGATTCAGAGTCCAAAGTGCTAACCATTACACCATGGGACCGATTACGGGAATGGTGGTATTATGAGTCACATTGAAAGTTATTAAATGTGTAAAACCGCTCCTCCCTGCAATATCGCATCGTACCTATAATAGGTACAAGTCTTGCTTTATAGTTGGCACAATGACTCTTTCGGGAGTTATGGTTGGTAGCAGGCTCTTGGCATCTGTTTGCCTATAAATATGTATGAGAAACTTGGTGAAACGGGCGTGGCGCAATTTCAACAAGGGTCAGCGATCTTGTGATTGTAAACATGGAGTTAGCAACTCGGCAATTTATTTATGTGTCGAACACTTTTCAACCAGTTTGAGGTGGCCTGAAAATAAGTAGGTACCTCGTAGATGTACCGTAAAATGCCCTAATTTGGCCTACCTAGCCTTACTTTACCTAAACAGGTTATTTGAATTTCATTAGTTAACTATTCTAGCTAGAAGATGTTGTCAATGGTACAATTATTTACGCGTGGCTACACTATTTTTTGGATAAGGCTAGAAAGTTGGGAAATGTCAGTGAACATTAGAATTTTTCAAATGGTGGATGGTGACTTTTTCGCTGCTCTTCATAATTACATTGTGTGATTATTTTTACGGGTTTTATGGACCATAATAAATAAAAATAGTACTCTGTCTTTTTATCTATGTTTGGCACTTTTAAAGCGAGTTTAAGTTGGTAAAATCAAGAAGAACAATCGTGTGTCGCTTTTTATGAAACCTCGACAAAACTTTGCCTGGGTTGTAGTTAAATATATTATCAAGACGGTTGATTTTTGAATTTTTTAAATATAAGTTGTTTTATTTTCTATGGTGACAGCCCTGAAACATTCGTCATATAGGTATATAATGCTCAAAAAGTCAGTCTGCCTACCTTCTAAAAAAAAAAGAAAAACGTTTTAGACTTTATGAAATGGTTAAGTATGAATAGGTACATATCCAATACTCTATGGGTACGAAATTTGTTTATTTGGGAATATAATTTTAATTGCGATATTGTTGCCTAGTCAAAGTAGAGGAAATGCCATTAACTTTGCCTGGCTTTTACAAAGCTTATATCTCATAAAATATGAGGAGTAGGCTATAATGAGTTCTTTTACTAGGAGCACAAAGTTCTGATTTCCATTTTCTCTTTACAAGTCTTAAATAAATTTACTACTCAAGTCAAAATAATTTAAAAAAAACCTACGGTTTAACGGTATTTATAATATGCGCTTACCTTTTTTATCTGTGGTTATAACCACGTATTAGATTTTCTTTATCTATCTGTGGTTTGCAAAATAAATAGGGACGCCCTAAAATGTTATTTCATCGACACGAATATCGATATACTTGTCGCTTTAATACTTTATATAGCAGTCGTTTTGTAAAACTATAATAATAAGATATTATAAAGGTTACTGAAATTTGATCATCAATTTAAATTATTTATTATTTTTGTGTGTTAATGTTAAATTATGCGCTATTGAAATGTGCTGTCAGAAACGTCAAATGTAAAAAATCGATATCAACAGTATTGATATTTTTGACATCTCTATATTTCACCCGGCGAATGTTGTGTTGTCGAAGCGGTTAATGATACAGTTTTTAATTACGATTTACTGTGAATTATATGAGAAAAATACTAGTTTTGTTACATAGAAGGGAAAAATGAAATGTATTAAAACAGTGCTGCAGATAATTTTTCTTTTAAATGTGTGTTTGGCGACATTATCTCCGCCCTCCGATAAAAAGGGGCAGAAGGGGGTGAAACCACAAGAGGGTCCGAGGAAAAACAATGTGTTGGATCGTAAACTAGTGAATGAAACCCCGCTGGTGAAAGATATTATAAAGTACCATGCTACCTATCACCAGGACGTAATATCACGCAACTTCAAGAACGCTGTTTTGGGTTACGTTACGCCCGTGAGTATTTCACTGAAATTCTCTTGTTTGTACTCTCCTAATGTCCTAGAAAGTCAAATAAAATGAATAATCACTTAAATAATATTTATATACATAGTAAAACATTTAATATTAATTTTATAGTGGAACAACAAAGGCTATGATGTGGCAAAGACTTGGGCGCCTAAATTCAACTATGTGTCTCCGGTTTGGCTTCAAATCAAGCGTCAGTCTCCCAATATATACATCATATCTGGGCTTCATGATGTTGACCATGCCTGGATGAAGACTGTCAAGGCTTTTGCCATGACTGACTTCTCCGGTTCTGCTACCAACCTTAAATGTATGTATAACTTTGTGAAGTTTTGTTTTTCATGTATTTCTTTTATAATATAAAATAATAAGTAATATTCGTACCAATTCTTTTATCATAACAATGAAGTACTTACCAATTAGTTCTAAAATGTATAATCTTTACATTGTTTAAAAACTGGCCAAATGCGTTTCGGACCAAACACAATGAAGGATTCCGTAGTTAGGATGAATTTATCCCAAGAACAAACTTAACATTGTAGTTGAAAAACATGTTCCCCCATACATTTCAACTGCAAATGCAAGTTTGTAGCATTTTTGCACACAATATTGAGGGATGTAATTTATAATTATATGTAGAACTATAATCTGTGTTTTTTTTCAAACTTTTAGGCTGAGCTGTTTCACATATATTATTATAAATTATTATTAATTTTCATCTATTATTTTGTGTTTGGGTCACTTACCTTTTTACTACTTACCTAAGAATATTAAATGCAGGTTTATTTAATATCACAATAATGTTGCAGTATTGCCAAGAATTCTCTTTGAGAACTGGCAGCCATCAGACCTGAAAGCGTTCTTCATGGAGCCAACATCCCACACTGAGCAGAAGGCTCTCATTGACGAAATCAAGAAAGCCTGCAAGCAGTGGAAGTTTGACGGAGTGGTACTGGAGGTCCTCTCACAGATTGGGAAATACGTTGACAAGTCTGTCAAGTTTATACAGCAGTTTGGTAAGCAGTTACTCTTCAGATGGGTCAGAAAATAATATGTTTTTATTGACTTGTTCGAATCTGGTATTATATTTACAGTTGTCTTAAATTTGAGCATAGGCGAAACATAGTTTTTGGGTTGTTATCTATGTAAACACAGGAGAATAATCAATATTATTATGCTTACTTAATTTTTTATAATGGCTTCAGTAATTTTTGCATCTAAATCTTTTTATAGTGGAACACCACACTGATAAATACACTTTTGAAGAAAGGGGAGAAATCCCGTTACCTTACCATATTGATACTGCTTTCGTTCATATTAGCTTAATCATTTCAGGTTTGGAGATGCGTGATGACGATCTAAGTCTAATTCTAGTCTACCCACCCTTCCGAGGGTATCCTACGGATGAGTTCTTCATCCAAGCATTTAATGATATCTATCCATATGTAGAAGCAGTGTCAGTCATGACTTATGACTTCTCGAATCCTCAGAAACCAGGCAAGTATTTATTACAATAATATTATGTAATTTAAATCATCATCATAATCATCATTTCTGTCGAAAGACGTCCACTTACATATAGGTAACGCGCGAAAAAAATAACCCTGCCTTGGCTGTCGGGTAAAAAATAACTACTTACAAAAATATAATATCTAAAAATAACTAAAAGATAAATAATCTAGTCAACTGTGAAGTCCATCTCTTCATTTAGCATATTGTCAAGGAACCTTGCTTGAAACAAAATGCTAGACATAAGCTCAAAAAAAAAAATGCTACAGCATATAGTGAGTTAACATTTATCCAATTAATTCATTTTCTATTACAGGACCCAATGCACCTTTGTACTGGCTAAGGTTGTGTGTAGAAAAACTCATAGACAGTGATGAGAACCCCTCAAAGAGGTCCAAGATCTTACTAGGACTGAACTTCTATGGTAACTCTTACACGGCCAATGGAGGTGGCCCCATAGTTGGGACAGAGTACATAGAGTTGCTTAAGAATGCTAAGAACAACCAAGCTTTGTCGTATAATAATAATACGGGAGAGAATTATGTTGAGATCAGGTAATTATCATCGTAAAGTAGATACTCATTTGTTCCTGCCTCACGAAACCGGAAAGTCCTGACTCCTGAGGGCATAGGCTACGTATCTTCATTGTATTCGTACGCGTAACGTACGGAGCAAGTAAATGAGCGAAGTCGTAAAGATTTCATACAACGAATTCCTTGATAAAGAAACTATTATCTAGAATTCTTTATGACTGGAAAGGCTTATTTATCATAACCATAACAATATTTTTTCTTGTAGAGTTTCAGATTGTGTATCAAGTGCTTTGTTTTTTCAAAGCTAGGTTAGAGTGAGCTACCTTTTTATATTACCCTGTAGTTTTTATGTTACTTACCGAACTATTTTCTTCTTTTCAGAACATCGCAGGGTACAAAGAAGATATTCTACCCCACCTTATATTCAATACAGAAGCGTCTCGAATTGGCGAAGGAATACGGCACTGGGGTAGCTATATGGGAGCTGGGGCAAGGCCTCGATTACTTCTACGACTTATTCTGATTGTGTGTGATAGTAACTTTAAGTCTACCAATATATTTATGTTTGTGATATTCGTAATTCCGGGATTTTTTTAAGAAACAAAATAAATTAAAAAATGTATCATAATGTATTGTTTTTGTTTATTGCTAAAACCTAATCTTAAAATGCTACTGAAAACATGTTCAGTCTTCTATTTTAATCTCGAGCCTACCATAAATTGAAGTGGCCAAAGTGAACGGACGAATCTGCGTCAGTTTGGCCTAAAATGCGTAAAAAAACAAATCAGCGACCTTCATCAACACAATGCAATATTTTACAGTTTAGTCGAAACTGATTATATTTCTGATCATCTTCTGTATGGTGGTCTTTATACTCAGTTTTTATTCGATCGCAAAAGGATCGACTTTAAAAATTATAGTAAACGTTATTTACAAAGTAAATTGAGCAACTACAATTAATAATCTAACTGGCGACAGCTTTGGGCTTTCCCTTAAACTCCATCATAGACTGTGGTCCTTTCATGACTCGGTGCATCAGGTCCCAGCACATTTTCGCGGGGAGCAGGCTGGAATGACAAAATATAACATTGTTAAAAATAAAACTATTGGCGAGTAAAATACAATATATATTTACATAGGTAGTTTAAATTCCGCAGTAACTAGATCCAGGTTTATATTATATGCAGAATGCAGCAGCTCTAAAATGTGTATAGGTACCATGCAGTACAGTGTAGGTTTAGGTTGCATTTTGCATTTTTGCAGGTGCATCTAAATATTTTAGCTACATAACATTTTACCGTCAGGGATTTGCGAAAAGTAACGCCTGATTCTTTAGATACCTAAATAACTAGGTACTGCAGTTTCTAAAAATATAGGTATTCTCTGCTGCAAAGAGGAAAAGAAATCGCACATCGGGGTAAACCTACGAGTACTACTTAGTCTGAGCATACGTGTTCTGAGTTTGAAGTGCACATAATTGTTGTGCTAAATGCATCTTTTCGTCTTGCCACTTGCCACAATATATTTATATTGTGACTTGCCGCTGATATGATATAACATTGGAGCATTTCTACGATATCTATTGCATTTGCTCAGCCATTAACGATCTAACGAAGATAATCGTTTTTTTCTCCCATTGAAATTTTTATTTAATTTCGATCCTTCTAGTCACTTGCACTTCAAATCACTACAGGCCACAATGCGTTCTGGACACTTGTCAGTTTCATACATACGAATACGTTTTTTTTATCCATACCACTAAATTGCCCAACTGACATTTGCAGGAACGCATTCTCTTGACTCGACAGCTGCGGATTCTAAATGCGTTTAACGCTAAACGAATTTAGTGATTTGTGGACTTTAGAGCACTTCGAGTAAATGAGGATACAAAAATAGTCTATCTACTTAATTATAAGATGTAAAGACCACCTTTCACTCACCACTTAAGAGGCAGAAGGTATCTCACAGATCCGGGCATGATGCAGTTGACCTCGTTCTTCCTAATAGAGTCTATCATTGTCTCCGCCACATAGTCAGGCTCCAACATAGGCATCAGGCGAGGGGTGACGCCGTCGAACATGCCCGTGTTGATGTAGTATGGGCAGACCAAAGTGGCATGGATTGTGTGGTGACCGTGAGCCTGGGGACGAAAGAATTTCAATGGTAGAAAATGGTATGGTATAGTAGAAAATCTCTACCAACCCGCACTTGGCCCGCGTCGTGGATTACGGCCCGCTCCCTCTTACGGAGAGGAGGCCTGTGTCCCAGCAGTGAGTGGGAACAATAAAGGCTGATTATGTTATGTGTGGTAGAAAATGGTACTTAATGGGTAATATTTTATCATGCAGGTTTGGACACAAATCCACAATTTAGATTATTATAAATGCGAAAGTAGATAAGAGATAGATAGAAGAAGTAGAACGAAGGACATTATGCTACTTTTCATCTAGGATTAAAAAAATATCAATAGGATAATTCGAATGTAAGTACTTAATTAATTTTTAAACTGTTATTGACCTAAAAAATAAACATAAATATTTTTTTTTATGACGAATGTTACTCATTACGCCTGTAAAGTTTCGCTAGCTGAAATAATTTGAATAAATACTCTAAAATGATGGAAAACGAAAAACACCTCCGCATCCGAAAAAACCGCATCAAAATCCGTTGTGTAGTTTCGAAGAACAACTCGGTCACAACTGACAGACACGAAAAGCGAGCTTTAAAATATTTGTACATATATTTACATACCCTCAACTCAGTAAACAGGCTCTCATGGAAGCCGACTGTGGCGAACTTGGTGGCGCTGTAGTCGGTGCAGCGGTAGGTGCCGAGCAGACCAGCGACTGAGCCCACCGTCACTATGTGGCCCTTGCCCGAGCTGATCATATCGGGAAGGAAGGCCTTCACGGTCTAGAATGAGAAAGAATTTAGATTTTAAATTAAGTATAACGTTTTGCGTGAATTTCTATGTATTTTGAGAACCAGGCTGCACAACGTCGCAACGTAGAAATGGCTTGATTATACACACGGCTACACTACATATCAAGCTATACATTTCCAGTTTATGCTGATCTCCCATTGTATATGATTTCCGTACAATGCGAGGTCAGCTTAAACTGGAAATTATAGCTTGATGTGTAGCTGTGTGTCTTACCCAACACGTGATCACTTTGTAAGTGATTTGCAAGCTGTTTTAATGGTCTTGTGAAGACTTATTTAGTTTTTCGATCATCAACGCAGTTATCAGTGTTTTAATGTCAGCTACATTAAAAATAGAAAATGCGCAATTCTATAAGATTTTTTCCTGTATGGAGCTCACAAACCCAGAACAAGTATCTGTAGGCCATACAAAGAATTGCTCCACATAGTGGAATCGAACCCGTATCACGAAGCTTAGCACACAATCTCTCAACCACCGCGGCAATGATGTCGTTAGATCATGATTTTTGTACCTAAAGCTTAGAACTAAGTATAACTTACCCAATAATGTGAGAGAATGTTGACTTTGTAAGTGGTTTCTATAGCTGAGTCGGACAGATCTAGCAGAGTCTCACCAAATACCGTGCCTGCGTTGTTGATCAACACGTCCACTTTGCCGATCTGTTATTAATTATTACATAAATTAGAATAATTGCATAAAATATCATCATTATTAAAATCGATATGCTTAGGTAGGTAAGGGTATTATAAAGTCCTTGGGGCCCGCTAGGCATGGCGGGCTGATACCAGTCGGGGGTGCGGAGAATGTACAAGTACCTCCCGGGCCCCCGACTCATGGTAGAAGTAGGAACAGTGGGGTTTTAGTCGTCTAGATTTCCCAAGGAAAAAATAAAATGTATAGTCAAGTTTTAAATCTTTGTTTTTCAAATTCTTGCATATATCAAGTCAGGCTACGTCAACGAGCAGATTATTGTGTAGAAATCTATAATTTAAAATTCTATCGTGCAATGAGCAGACAAAAACGTGACGAACATAATTTGGACGGGACTGTACTGTGTAATACATTATTGAAATCTATTCTTGCACCTAAATACCTATTCGTAAAAGATTGTTACCTCTTTCTTGAGTTTTTCCGCGGCCGCGTAGACAGCGCTGCGATCTGCGAGGTCTACAACGTAGCTCGCGATCTCGTAGCCCTCGTCGATAACCGCTGCGCACGTCTTTTGCAAACCTGTAATAAATAAGTTAAAATATATATTTGGCGTAAGTTCAGGAATAACAAGTGCATGTCGTACCATGCACAATGAAGGGTTCCGTAGTTGGGATTAATTTATAAAACAAACTTAACATTGTAGTTGAAAAACTTGTTCTCCGAGACAGAATGTATGGAAGAACATGTTTTTACAGCTGCAAATTTAAGTTGGTCGATTATTACTCGGTAACTTGAGGAGCCTACGTAGCGGTGATAGTTTTACTTTTAATTTCGTTATATACTACTGCCGTGAATTTTTTCACATATCCAAACCCAACAATTTAGCTGGCAGGGGGGGGTGACACTTGGCTCTAACAAAAATTGCACTTTAAAGCTTAATATTCCGCAGACGGATCCCTGAATCCAAAAATGGTTTTCACAAACTCACATTATTTTTAAACGATACCCCACAACACGGGATTGACCAGAAAAAAAAACCATCCCCACTTTACGTGTAGGGGAACACGTAAAGTGGGGATGGTATATTTTTTCGATAAAAAAATTTTTTTTTTGTTTAATGTATATCCATACCAAATTACAGCTTTCTAGTACCAAAGTTCTCTGCGCTAAGCCGCGGACGGACGGACGGACGGACAGACGGACATGGCGAAACTATAAGGGTTCCTTGTTTACTACGGAACCCTAAAAAGAGTACTTATATCTTTTATATTAGTATGCCTAAAGTAGGTAGGTTTCTAATGGTCAGTGAGTTTCTTACTTTAATGATTTCCTTTTTCATTTAAAACTATAGGTAGCAGCAAAGCTGCGTGTTGCATTTATGTTTGCTGTTCGAAGGTGTAATTATTTTATAATGATGTGAATATAATGGTTCATTATGTAATTGTGTGTCACAATCTAAAAGTAAAAAAAAAGCATCGTTACATGTGATAACTATCGAATAATTAATTAATTATGTGTTGACGACACCGGACACGACCGCCATTAAGTTATTATGTTGGTAACGATTATTATATTATAAGTGACTTCAGTTTTACGATAAAACGGCGGTCCTACTAAAACTTAGATAAGTAGGTATACCTACCTCAAATTGCTCAGGTTAATCCTTGATAGTAAACAATTAAGTTAAAATGTACTTGCAGCTCATATGATGTTCAAAACATGTAAGACCCTATTAAAAAACCTACATAAGTTATATTACCAAATGAATTTACCGTGCCTTAAAGGTAGAACCAATCACCACTTTATACCTAACACGAAACTAGTCTAAGGTTGTCCGGCGACCTATCAAACGAACCAAACCTAAAAAGGAAACTATAAATTGCTCAAACAACTAACCTTCTTTGCTAATGTCCCATACCACGACCTTGGCTCCAAGTCTGGCCAACTTTACAGCAAGTTGGCGACCAACACCACCGCCCCCTCCGGTCACCAACACCACATCTCCTTTAAGGCTCTTCATAGGCCTTATGGCATTAGGCACTAAGGTCCAGAATAGGGATTCCAAGATGTAGTAGCAGGATAACACCAGGAAGAGGACAGTGTCCTTGGCGATGTCGAAAACGCTCGCCATTTGTGACGGAGAGTTGATCTTCGTTCCCTCCAACATTGTTAGTTTCTGCAACAAGATTATGAAGAGATAAATATAAGTTATATGGAAGGTTTGAGTAAATACCTGCCGTAGTGCCTTACAAAAGTTATAAAAGGGGCGATCAAAACAATGCCGGCGTCCATAGTCTGAACACCTTCATTTCGACAATCTAATAATTGCATTTACTAGTAAGAACTCCCCAACAGATAAATCGGATACCTGCCCATAACATTCACTCGACCTTGATGCAAATCTAGGAAAGGAAGTTCGGCAGCTGTTTGCCGCGTTATGATGGATTTAAAGAAAGAAAGAAAGAATAACATTGGTTTCGGTTTCGTCATTAGGTCCTATTTGGGTATTATCTGTATCATGATATACCCGAGGGCCTAGACAAGTGACAATCGCTTCCAAAGCGTTTCGTATTTCTATAACGACTTTCAACAGGATTGCCGTAAGCTTTTTGATAGCATAAGTCAGTCCCATATATTTTTCCATGACTTTTCCATCATCGTTATCGCTGATAGAATGTCACTTTGTCTCAGGGCCCTAGGTCTTCCACACGAAGATCGCAGGAAGACCTTGGTGAAACTCACACAGACCAGGGCAGCATGGCACAAATGCGAGGAGACCTTTACTCAGCAGTGGGTGGAACATGGCTGCCTATGATGATGATGAGGATATCAGTATCATCCTAATCCTGTTCTAATTCCTAACTTAATCCATACTAATATTATAAATTCGAAAGTAACTCTGTCTGTCTGTATGTTACCTTTTCACGCCTAAACCACTGATGGCTTCCCGGGGAAGGACATAGGCTACTTTTTATCGACATATTCGACATACCACGCGGGTGAAGCCGTGGGCGGAAGCTAGTAATAATATAAATGCGAAAGTGAGTTTGTTTATTTGTTTGTTACGCTTTCACGCTATAACGGCTGAACGGATTTGGGTGAAATTTCGCACAGGGGTAGAAACTTCTAAACTACTTTTCATCCTGAATCGCAGACGAAGTCGCGGGCAAAAGCTAGTTATAACTACTTCGATGTTCCTCTAACTCTACGGCCTATGAACAATTGCACGTATGACAGTCGATTGTCGAGGTAGGTGGCATGTGTGCAATATCGTCATTGTCTACAGGGCCAAATTTAAAGCCATTTAAATTCATTGCGAAGATTATCTAGTAAGGACAGTATACCTAAGGTCCCTGATGATTTCTATTGTGCTGCAATGTATTTGAATATAAAATTAATTGGGAATTCATTATTATAAATTAATATTCTAAGATAATGTTGTCTTGCGTTTTGTAATATTAAGCAAGAAACTATTCTGGTTGAGTATAGTCATCAAAGAAACTCCGCTTGCGATCAGGGGGCTTAAAACAGTCACTTTGGCAGAATCATAACAGTAAAATATTATGAATCCTCGTAAAATGTCACAAACTGACAATTCATAATAATTATGATCTGCGTGCGATTCATATTACGAAATAATTCATCTGTTTGACAGTTTTCTATGGAGATTCGTAAAATGGTCCACATAATAAGAATTGCTTTTGTGTCAAATAAGAGGAATTGCTAATGACAGCTGGAAATTCAGGAAATGAATTGCTTTAGAGGAATTGCTAATGTGGCCGATTTAGGCCCCCTGTTGCACGTAGAATGAGAAGCTAAGTTTAATCTTAGATTTAGGGTCGTTAGCATTTTGATACTGTCTTTGGTAGAGTATAAATGTAGAGTCCTTAATTATTAATCTTACGCTTTTCTATATTTTTGTATTTCAGGTTTTTTTTCTTGACCTGTCCTCACGTAACATGGGATCGATCCACGCAAAATATATACAGGTTGTTAGGGTAGACACCGTTATCCTTGAAACTAGTGGTTTGGTGTCATCTACAATATACTTTTTCAATGGGACCAACTTTGAAATCGCTTCGATTTCAAGTTTGGTCCCATAGAAAAAGTATATTATAGATGGCACCAAACCACTAGTTTCAAGGATAAAGGTGTCTACTCTAACACCCAGTATTTGTCTTACCCCTTGAAATTGGAGCCCATTGCATGGTTAAGAAAGAATCCATGATAAAGGCCAAAAAAGCTAAAAACCCACGTATCTTTCTGCATCAAAACTTACTTCATCTTCCATCACTCGCTATTATTATAACTCAAGAACGCACGCCACTACAGAGGTAATTTCTTTAGCGTTTCGCAAAACTAATTCACAGTGATTATGGTGGATACCACTGCAGTTGCGGTCGGTAGGCACCTCGCTGTAATGACAGACGGTTTCTATTCCATCCACTGGGGACTGCGATGTTCATTATAACATGCACTGTTGGAAGTTGGTGTTTGTGCAATATAACTGACATGAGCTGAGTTGGATGTTATAAAAGTGTAATGGCACAATTGTAGTAGAATCATATTTTGATAATGTACAGTTACAGAGTGTTAGTGCCTAAATGAACATCAAGTCATATTTACATGTGACTTGATTTTCAATTAGGAATTTGATTTATTTATTTAGGATCTCCAACAAATGATTGTAAATAAAGAACATCAGGTTGACATAACATCACGCCTGTAATCCCCGAAGGGTTAGCCAGAAATGTACCTGAGTAGGTGAAATCCTTCAATTATAGGAGACTATAGCTTATATTAACACAAAATTAGCATATTACTAGCCCATACATCACACTAATTACATACCTAATGTATTCTGCACCTATATTACTTACGATTATATGAAACGAAACGGATAAGTAAAAGTTGATGATCTGTTAATTGCACGAATCATTGTAAATACGTCAAGGCTATCTTTATTACAACATAGTATACATACATACATATTTAATTAGACAGAGGCAACGAACTGCTGTCAGTTCTGAAGAGAGGTCAAGGAAGTAAAAGCAATCATAATGATTCCACACGTTGATTGCAAACAGTTATGCTAAGGCTACGTGCTTTCAGAGGCACGGAGTATCGGTATGTAATGGATGGTCACCCCTCCATGGACAGACCTCGGCAAGCTTAACCTTCAATCGACCCGTGCGGCTGGTATTACTTAGCCATGAGCTCCGCCTTAGCCACGTGCTCCTCAGTACGGTTTTATAACGCAGTATCAACATCATTTCATGACAATGAAGGATTGATATTAGTTAATTAATAAAGAGTCATTCATAATGAGAATCATCTAAACAGAATAAACTTTCGTTTTAAAAATTGATGTTAAAATTCTGGGTATAAGACTGGAACATGTTCTGGGATTCTGTCTCCGGTGTCTCGGATTTATTTTAACGAAATGTGATAAATTTTTCTAACTCTTCCGTTTATGTACAAACGGCTACATATTAACATGTAATAACATGAAAAAAAATAACGCCCCTTGTGGGCACTGTAGGCCTAAAGGGGGGCAGTAAGAGACCCAGAAAAAAATGGGGGCGTTGTGTGGAGGCTTGTGGAGCGATTTGTAATTTCATCTAGGAGGATTCGTAGACACCGACTGAGCTCTCGACTCTCGACTACAACTTGTGAACATCAACTAATATTTTGGGCATAAAAACCGATCCCACAATTATACCCTGGATTGTGGTCAATCGTTCAACGATTCTTGATAGCATTCCCATCGTCATATTTGTGTGAACGTGGATTTAGTGCTGTGGCAACGCCGTTGTGTACTACCTACTGCGCTCAGGTCTCAAGTTAACTCTTACGGGATATAGTAAAAGTCTCGTTTAGAATGAATGTTTAATCTCGGCTAATATAGCTCAGAATAATTAATTTAATTTGAAGTTATAGTGGTTTTTAAGTAGGTGAAAAAATGGGGGCGCTAAAAAATAATTTATTCGCAAAGTGGGCAGTAGACAAAACAAGTTTGGGAACCCCTGTGTTAGAGCGTTGTGTTAAAGTTAAACAGGCCGTGAAGGATCTTAGCAAACGAGATGTGGTTAGTTGCGCGTATAGAATAACAACTTGATACCATGTTTTATTAATGTTAAGATCTAGATTAGGTAATAATTACTCGAAGGTAGCCTGAATGTTGATGTAGAAAGGGACAACATAAAACGCACTGGGTACTGGGTGATTTTTTATAAAAATCGTACCGTTTTGTTCTCTGGGTGGGTAGAATTATATAGGTAAGTTAAGCAAGGAATTGTAATTGAACAATTGAACTTAAACCTTTGTCAGTTGGGTAAGAGGTAGGTAAGAGGTAAGAGCCATAGATATACATACCTACATAATTACATAACATATAAAACTTTTTTTCAGTAATATTGGTCGCGTCATTATGTCTCGCTTATAAATCTTAGTTTGCTTCTGGTGTCAGTAGAGTCCCCATGAATGAGTCGTCTCAAACTCTAATATTATTGTCTTATCTCGCCGATTGCGCACACTTTCTTTCAGCACATAATATATGTTTAATACTTATCCCAGAACAAGTGTATGAAGCAGTAGCAATGTGTATTTTAAACAAAATAAACAAGTCAGGTTGAGAAAGTGGATTTATGAAAGTTGTTTTGCTAATACATTGTATTTACAAAGTTTACTAGTATATATTTATCATTGGTGTGGGACATGCTAGAGACTTTCTGCCTGTATGTTGGTGTTTGTATGTATATGCTTATATTATTATATCGGACTTGATGACCCGGTGAACTTCATAACACGTCCGTTTTGGGTTTTTCTTCTACATAAACCGGGCTGGTTTAGGACAAAAAGATCATAATTATGGTTCGAGTAATTTTCGAGTTTTTGCGAGACTAACAAACGGCAATTGATTTATATAATTATAAATAGAAGATAGATTAGTAGGTACAGAGCTTTCGCCAAGCGTACATTGTATACTTGTGGTGCATAGGATCTCTGTAGGCAATTATTGTACCAATCAACAAAGGTCCACTACGTGTTCTTTGAAATAAGGTAGGTTAAGGTGTATCTTGTGCTTAAGGTACCAATAGTTTTTGTATGTTTGCTTTAGGATCACTATAGTGATGTTTCATGGGAACCATAACGAAATAGTAATTTTTTTCGAGTTTAGGCCCGCTTACTAGTAACTAATTTCCTATATTTTTCTACATTTGGTAGAGGAACTCTCAAAATCTGAATGCTGTTTCCCTTGAATCATATTTTTGGTTACCTACATTACTGGTATTTTCATAGTAGGTAGACGGGGTAGGCCAATGGATTAAGGACCAAAGTTACACCACAACACCTGTTTCTAGGTCTTCCGGATTGATACTACCTCCTTTTACTAAGTATAGGTACTCTAAATACAGGCAAATCTACGTTACTATTATGGTATTAACATGTGCTGTAACTGTCTGGGGCCATCATATTGGTTAATGGTTACTATGTAGGGACAGGCTTATGCGGCATTTACAGTGGTATTAAGTAGCGCCTTGGTGTCATCCTCCATGCGTACAAAGAACATCTCTACCTCATAAGGTTTTCCAAAATATTGATTCGGATAACGACAGTCATTGATTTATCTCAAATGTTTTTTTTATATATAGTTATCAAACGGGTTGGTATCCGCAACTCCACGTCAAAGCGCGTATTTTGCGTACGGGTAGGTATGTATGTAATATGTATGTATATGCCAAAAGTACATTGAGGATATCGTTCCAATTGACTTTTATTTATCATGGATAATATTGGATGATCTTCAATTCTTCACTAATAACATTAGTAAAACACCCTCAATTTTTGGCACCGACAAAAATAATAATCAAAGCCAATGAAATAAAAAAACAATAAGTAAATAAAATTAAACATACCTAAGTATTTAAAATAGAGAATCCACTTAACCTCTAAAACATTGAACTATAAAAAAAAGAACACAATATTCCCGCTGTGCGTGCGTGTACTGCGCGTGCGCCGGCCACTGACTGGCTGCTCTACTCCCCGGCTTTCTCCGATAACGGTAAATCCACCGCTTTTCCTATACCTCGCGAGTCGCTTGTTGTGACGTCGAAATAAGTGCATACCCGTATTTCTAGGTTATTGAATCTATACATATAAGAGTCAACCCATACCTACCATTGATAAGTTATCACATTTTTCTAGCTCTACAATTACCTAATTGCATGGTATTTCCAAGTGATCTTGAGTTCTAGACACTACATCGACAGATGTGTGAATGGTAAAGAGATGTGGTCTTAATTAAGGAGAAAGTTAAATCTAATAAGAAAGCGATGATCGATAGATGAGAGGGTTTGTCGGTCAAGGCTGCTTTGGATGCTCTCGTATTGTTCTCTTATGGATCATAAATAAGCTTAATTAAAACCTGGGTGATCTTTGTTTCATCTCCGAACCGAATTCATAAGGTTTTATGGCCATTAACGAGGCACCATTTAAATCAGTGAAGCAGAGTTCTAACTGAGAATTTCTTATTAAAAAAAAATCGACTTAAAAAAAAAACAAAATCGAAAAATAACTTTAATTTCGGAAGTAGGTGACTTTGGTTTTGAATTTTCGTTGTTTGCCTCCTCCTTTTTGGAAGTCGGTTAAGAACTTAACACTGGCTGATTTGGAATAAACCTAGGACCGACACTAGGCAGTCAATTTGCGATACTTACCTACCTATATACAGAATAGAATAGAATACTCTTTATTATGTACCTACACCATAAAAATACAGATATAAATGTAGAAATTTAACATACAGCAACTATAAGATTTCACACTGCTTAAATAAAATGTGGAAGTAAGAAAAATCATGTAACGGATTTAAGTTGGCTACAGGATGTTAAGGAGTACCTAGCTAATTGGTATTGATAAATCATTTGTTTGATTTTCATCATCCTATCAAGCTGCTCTGACTGATGATTTGAATCCGCTTAGAAAGAGGTAGTTTTTGCATGCTTCACTGTATTAACGCAGCGCTGTCTTGGTTTTTTATTTGGTCTGAGCAGTGATCAAACATCGAGCAAACTTACGTCAAGTCCAGTCTTAAGCATTGGACTACTGTAGGCTGATGATGATGCTCTTACGTGTTCGTACCTACCTACCTACTTAAAGACTGGTTGAGGAAAACACATTTAACTTTACGGTAAGGAAATTACTTACTTTAGGTAGGTTAGGTACTCGTAGTTCTACTCGTTTCTTTCAATAGATATGATTTCATGTGCTCTAGCAGTTTATTAGATTTGGATTACATTTTCTTATTTTTAGTTTGCTGAAGCAATAGTCAATTAATGCAATCTGAACTTGACCATTTACAGGAGAAACTTAGTTCAATGACTACTAAATATAATACCTCTGAACATGTAATGAGGGAATATGTGTTGGCAATGAATGAGTTGGTAAAATCACAAACAAACAACTGTGAGCAGTGCCAAATAACATCCAAAGTACTTACACCAGACCATTCATTGACAACATGCAATACCAGCTTACCTCAGTCCTGTGTTGATTTGACATTTCCTGGTACCAATAGTTCAAATAAACAATGTAAACAAAGTGTACAAAATGATGTAGTATTATTTTGTGATGAGATTGGAAAGGAATTAGGCCACTTGTTGACAGATGAATATCCGGGACACTCCATAATAAATTACTGCATGCCTGGTTGTTCCTTGTTTGATATTATGAAAGAAATTATTAAATGTAACTTTAACCAGGACACTACATTATTAATTTTTATGGGTAATAGGGGAAATGTGAACAAAGGAGAATTGCTCCAATATTATAGAACATTGTGTAATCTTAGTTTAAGAAAAATTGTGTTGTTTACATTCCCTTATAGTAACAGTTTGCCACAGGAAGAAAATAACATAAGATTTGAAATAAATATGACATTACATAATTGGACATTCAATAATAATCTGTTCCATCTAGTTGATACTAACAATTATGTTGGTAATAATTTATGTTTGACAAGAGATAGATATAATATTCTTATGTACTATCTTTCTACCTATTATAAAAGACAGATAGCTGTGTCGCTATCATATTTTTTTTCTATTTCAGCCAAAAACTTGGCTAAACAACTTGCTTCTTTTGAGCAATGCAATGTAATTTTGAATGATTCTGCCAATAATTTGGCAACAAAAAATGACATTGATTATAATTTAAATTAGAAATTAGGACAATAGAGGAAACCTCTTGCTTAATAAATGAAGAAAATATAAATACTGGTTTAAATCATCAAAATGTTACAAAAAGTTCTATATCATCTCACCCTTCAAATTGTAGTAATCTAAATAAATCTATACATATAATAAATCTGTAGACGAGGAGTTTCTGTACAATGAAAAAAAAAAAAAAAAAAGTAGGTGTAGTGTCCAAGAATAACCAACAGATGCCATTTCTACCATTTTTGGAATTTTTGTCTGTTTGTCTGTTTGTCTGTTCGTTTGTTTGATTGTTCCAGTATCACGTAAAAAGTACGAAATCAATATGGTTAACTTATACACTCAAATATTGTGTGTAACTCGATGTTACATTTAGTCTTTGTTTCATCGCAATCGCTTCAAAATATCAAAAGATATAAGAGTTTAAAGTCTTCAAGAAGAAATTTTCATTAGGTACGTAATGTAGATACACGTAACGACATCTATTGTCGTAAAATGACACTAGCGTAAAATCAGGTAGGTTTGTGAGAACGTGTGTAACACACGATCATAATCATCATATGTTCACATACTTCGCGCGGTAACATAACGCGATACATTGTGAATTCACCCAATCTAAAGTTTGGTTAATTCAAGTTTCCAAATCTATTGTTTGGTAGTAGTGCCATAGGTGGCGCTATCTATCTTTTAAATCATGATACAAATATTAATCATGAAAAAATGGTGACAAATTTTAATTTCTTAAAAATTGTAGATTCTTACATCGAGCAAAAAGTGAGTAATTAAGGCACGAATGCGCTTACTAAATAAACACGAGTAATCTACTTTTCTTTCAACTACCAATGTACCTGCTGCGATAAAATATACCTGCTCAAGGTTAACTCAACTCAATCCAAATCAAGTTAGGTCAAGTTCAGGTCAAGTCAGGTCAAGTCAGGTCAAGTCAGGTCAAGTCAGGTCAAGTCAGGTCAAGTCAGGTCAAGTCAAGTCAAGTCAAGTCAAGTCAAGTCAAGTCAAGTCAAGTCAGTCATGGAACCCTACGTCTTTTCTACATAGCTTACAGAGTGTTCGAACGTTTTCCCATATATTTTGACAGTATCACTTCGTGCTCGATAGATGGCGTTGTTCATTTAACGTCATTTTCTGAATCGCGGTGTTAAGAGTCTCCGTAGAAGAATGACTTTCGCCGAATTCATAATTATCGAACATTTGGCTCATTTTGAATTGTACACATAATCCATACTAATCGATGCTTAAAAGTATAAATTCGATAGTAACTCTTAAATTTTAAATAAATTAAAAAAAAAAAAATTAAAATTAAATTTGGCGAGATAGATGGCATCCCGGCGAAGAACATAGGAAATTATGTTCTCAAAAACAAATTTAAGGGGGGGGGGGATATAGGGGATGAAAGTTTTTATGGGAAACCTATCATTTTTAGAGTTCCGTAGTCAACAAGGAAGCTTTATAGTTTCGCCATGTCCGTCTGTCTGTCTGTCTGTCCGCGACTTAGCTCAAAAACTTTTAATCGACCAACTTACATGTGCAGTTGCAAAAACCCAAACATTCTGTATTCGAGAACAAGTTTTTTAACACTTTGAGGGACAGTAAACGCCCATAGACGTAATAACAATAAAACTTTGCGAAAGTTTATTTGATAAAATAATTCATCCCAACTACGGAATCCTTCATTGTGCATGGTTCGACACGCACTTGGCCGGTTTTTTTTTAGGTTAGGGCTGTGAAAATTTATGCTTTTTGTAACTAACAAAGAGTTACGTTTTTCTAAAATCATCCCTCATGAGGGTAAAAACCCTCTTGATTTTAAAATTCACATGTAAGTTCTTATTATTGACATTTTTGCGGGACTCTCTTCAAGAGCGTTAAGGGATTGAGAATATAGTCATAGTCCGTATCTTGAGAATCTGTCCACTCAATCAAAAGTTATTACTACTTGGCTCTTGGCTTGGAACGAAGAGTTTGAGTTTACCAGTGAGTACTTACTCGATAGATGGCGTTGTGCAAATGATAAGATAAGGGGGATGCGCCGGTAGCCCGCGAAATTCAAATCTTAAGTTTTTTGCAATTTGCAAGTCAGTGTAAGGCAGGTTGTATGTTAAAATGAAATTATTTATTCTGTAAATAGGTTATTGGAATCACTTTTAAACGTCGTAATAATATCAAAAAATTGTAAAATTAAGCTAGATGAGGTCGGCGTTTCCTATCTGACTACTCTGAGAAGAAAGGCCGAAACCAACTCACAGTCTCTTTTAAAGTCCGGACATACCTAGGTCAGATATTGGCATATTGGTCAGGCCCTATGAGGGCCATGTAGATTAGAGTCTGAAACGGTCTTTTGAGGAATGAACCACACAGATTTGAGTGAACCTGTCCTGTCACTGCAAGCATTTGTCAGTAATAGTGGAGCTCAGCTCAGAACTTAAGGAGCTCAACGACTCGACGAACAATACCAAAGAAAGGACATTTGTGTAGGCCGCATCAAGTTCTCAAATTGCCAGACCATTGTTAAAACTAACTGAGAACTATAATAAACATCCACATAGTCCTCACATTCACAATAATACAATACTTTACAAAGCAATCATGTCATTTTGTCAATATCCTACATATAATATTCAATAATGTAAATTTGTATATAAAACTGGTAGGTATATTTTGATGATTTTCACTTATTCAAAATGTCACAATGCCAAAATGACAAAATGTTAGCAAAGCGAGCTGCTCAATCCCATGCTTTTTGTCTTCCAAATAATCTGAAATTGTATAGTACCCTTTTTTACAAAGTTTGGTTTTAATACAGCTTTTAAATCGTTTAATGGGTAAGTTTCGAAAGTCAATATGATTAAAATATGATTCGCGATCGTAGCAAATAGTAGCTTTACAGAATAATAACCATTAGATACAGGAATACAACTCCTGCCATATTAGTTAGATTAGATAAATAAATATTTGAAACAACTGCGACTCATTATTTAGATCAACATAAAACTTGATACTGACCTGTAAAAAGCAAAATCATAAGAAAATTTGAATATCGCAGGCTCCCCCAAAGCTTTCGCCTTAGTTTCCATCGTCCATACAATATGCCATAGCTTTTTCATTAATCTTTATACAAGATTTTTTCATTAACCTTTCCGACAGTTTCATACTGCTGTCCATACTATCCACACTATCACCACAATATAGATATGAACTACCACTAATATATAAAGTTACTGGCTGTCTCATGTCTGTTACTTTTACGCCGTAACGCCTAGGTCGCCTAGACAGACCACGTGGGTTATGGGACATAGGATACTTTTATCCCGGTAGCACATTCCCGTGGGATAATTTCCGACATCCACGCGGGCGAAGCCGCGGGCAAAAGCTAGTATAATAATAATACTCTAAAAATTGTTCATCAAAATATACAGGGTGTAATAGGCAAGGAATTAGAATTGGAGCTGTTCATGAACTGTAGTTATATTGATATCTTATGTGTAACTGAACATTGGCTAAAAGTCCACCAGTTCATGTTCAGCTTTAACAACCACCAGGTTGCCAGCTCATTCAGCAGAGTTAATATGATACGTGGTGGCTCTCTAATAATTGTTCGTAACAACTTGAAATTTAAAGAACGTAAGGATATTGTTAGCCTCTCTGTTGAGCGAGTTATTGAAATAGCTTGCATTGAGCTTGAGCAGTTCATTGTATTAAGCGTGTACAGGCCCCCATGTGCTTCATATGATATTTTTGAGAAATCTTTGGAAGATGTATTATTAAAGACTTGTGGCAGTAATAAAACAGTTGTTGTCTGTGGAGACTTCAACATCAATATACTAGAAAAATCTGCTACAGTAAATAAATTTATAACTCTATTAAAGTCATATAACTTGTACAATACATTCTTTGAGCCGACTAGAATAACTGCCACTAGTGCTACCTGTATAGACAATATTTTTACAAACTCAAGACCTTCTAGCCATTTAATTATAAATGAGTTGGACTCTGATCACTGTGGCCAGTTAGTCACTTTCCCTCAGAAAATAGTCAGAGCTCAAAGAAAACTTGTGAGTTTTGTTCCTGTAAATAAAAGTCGCTTAGATCAATTTAAAAATAATTTAATAGAAAAACTACCGGGTTTGCCTTATCACAACGACCCGGATCAAGCTTATACTTTACTATTTAACCTCATCAATTGTGAGTTTAGGAAGGTTTTCACCTCAAAAACATTACCTGTTTGTGACCGCGTTTTATTTAGTGATTGGGCAACACCAGGTATTTACAAAAGTAGGCAGAGGCTATTTGAATTGTATCATGAAAAAACATATAACCAAGATCAAACTTTTCAAGGATTTGTTAAAAAATATTCTAAAACTTTTAAAAGAGCCTGTTCCTCAGCAAAAGCCATACATATTAAAAATAAAATAAAATCTTCTGGGAATAAAATTAAAACAACTTGGAATATTATTAATTCTGAAACAGGAAGAACGACAGTACGGAATCGTGACTTCCATCTAAAAATCAATGATGTAGATATTAAGGCAGACGGGGAGGTGGCAACTGAGTTTGAAAATTTCTTCACTAATATTCCAATTTTAACAACCAAAACTCTGTCATCGTCGTCCTCCACTTCTGCTTATTCAATACTAAAAGAATGTGTACCAGAATGTGACAAACTTTTTGAATTTACAATTGCTACTGCTAAAGACATTATAGAATCTTTTAAAGAACTCGATGTGAAAAAAACTGCTGACCTTTGGGGATTATCAGTACATACTATGTCTTCAATAATTGATGTTATTTCACCCTTTTTGGCAATTGTTTTTAACTCTTGTATTGCATCTGGTGTATTTCCTGATCTGATGAAACTTAGCAAAGTGATTCCACTGTTCAAGTCTGGCAGCACAACTGATCCCACGAATTTTCGGCCTATCTCGATATTACCTACGTTGAGCAAAATCTTTGAAAAATTAATTTTAAAACAGATGTTAAGTCATTTCATTACACATCATTTACTTCATCTGAAACAGTTCGGTTTTACAAAGGGTCGTTCAACTACAGACGCGGGCGTGGAATTACTGAAGAGCATATTCGAGGCTTAGGAGGAGTCGCAGGATGCTCTTGGCATTTTCTGCGACTTGTCCAAAGCTTTCGATTGCGTACATCATGATACTCTCATCAGGAAACTGTACCACTATGGTATGAGGGACAAGGCTCTCGACCTTCTGACTTCTTATCTGAATAACAGAATTCAGAGGGTCGATGTTAATGGCAAGAGATCTGCAGGATCTTCGGTCACCATGGGCGTTCCGCAGGGTTCAATTCTAGGTCCTTTCTTATTTCTCATTTATATTAATGATTTACCTTACCACATAAGGGATAATCACAAGATCGTGTTATTCGCAGATGATACTTCCCTCATTTTTAAAATAAAACGTCAGTTAGTCAACTTTGAACAAGTTAACGATGCACTCTCTAAAGTGGTGCATTGGTTTAATGTAAATAATCTTCTCCTGAATGAGAAAAAGACTAAACTCATTAAATTTTCAACGCCAAATGTCAGGCAGCTATCTACCAATGTTAAAATTAATGGAATAGAGTTGGACCCCGTTGAGTCGACAGTTTTTCTTGGAATAACCATTGACGGTAAATTACAATGGGGCCCACACATAGAAAAATTGTCAGGAAGGCTTAGTTCGGCCGCCTACGCCGTTAAAAAAATTAGACAGATAACTGACGTAGATACAGCCAGAATTGTTTATTTTAGTTATTTTCATAGTCTTCTGTCTTATGGGATTCTTCTCTGGGGAGCCTGTGCGGACATTAATGCTATCTTTGTTTTACAGAAAAGGGCTATTCGAGCCATTTACAACCTAGGTCCAAGGGATTCCCTTCGAGAAAAATTCAGAGAAATAGATATTCTGACTGTAGCCTCACAATATATATTTGAAAATCTATTGTATGTACACAAAAATATATCTAATTTTAAGAAAATGTCCGATATTCATAGTTTAAATACCAGGAATAAGCACAATCTTGCTGTACATCACACTCGTCTCCACAGAGTAGGCAACTCGTTCATGGGTCAATGTATACGCTTTTATAACAAACTTCCCATTGACATTCGAAACTTACCCATTAAACGATTTAAAAGCTGCATTAAAACCAAACTTTGTAGAAAAGGGTACTATTAAATTTCAGATTATTTAGAAGACAAAAAAGCATGGGATTGAGCTGCTCGCTCTGCTAAGCATTGTAACATTTTGAATAATATGGAAAATCATCAAAGTATATCAACCAGTTTTATTTACAAATTGACATTATTGAATATTCTATACAAAATGACATGATTACTTTGTAAAGTATTTTATTATTGTGAATGTGAGGACTATGTGAATTTAAAAAAAAAAAAAATTCTCGTTCTCAGTTAATTTTATCATTGGTCTGGCAATTTGAGAATTTTATGCGGCCTACCCAAATGTCCTTTCTTTGGTATTGTTCGTCGAGTCGCTGAGCTCCTTAAGTTCTTAGTTGAGCTCCGCCATTACTGACAAATGCTTGCACTGACTGGACAGGTCCACTCAAATCTGTGTGGTTCTTTCCTCAAAAGACCATTTCAGACTCGAATTTACATGGTCCTCATATGGCTTGACCAAGATTATGTCTGGACTTTAAAAGAGACTGTGACCTCTGAGTTTGTTTCGGCCTTTCTTCTCAGAGTAGTCAGATAGGAAACGCCGACCTCATTTAGCTTATTTTTAATATGTTTTAATTAGACGTGTAAAAGTGATTCCAATATCCTATTTACAGAATAAACAATTTCATTTCATTTCATTTCATTTCAACCTTTTGACAAATAATACGGTTATATTTTTTAATAAATCTTGTTTAACGTCAGAAAAAATATTGAAAAATTTCTTGTGAATCTATCAATTAAAAGTTGTGGTTCAATAATGATGAAGTAATGAAACATGAGAAAATAATTGCACAGTTTTAACTAACTTTTGTGTCTTGTGTCTTTATATAAACATCTCCTTAATTTTGAAAAAATAACTTTTTAAACATGGTAGTTATAAATGTGCTTGGATCAATAGCAATTGAGAAAATAAAAAAAAACGAACTATTAAAAAAAATTAAAAAAAAGTTTCAGGAATTCGAAGGTCGTCATCAAGAAAGGATTAAAAACAATTATCAGAAAGAACAAAACACAATGAGGAAACACTTACCCGGTTCTTCTCCATTTGTGTCAAATAAACCACAGACACACGTGAAAGGAATCTGTGCCAAGTTTCACTATCGATAAACTATAAACACTGCTAACTCGTAAGTCGATTAAAACTCAGAGCTGGTGTACCAAACTGCCTACTAGATTGTGTTAGCATATGTCCCCGACTACAATCACAATCGTACAAAGAGACAATAGAGTAAGTTGTAGATCTTGCCGATTTCATACAAAATAATGTTTGTAATAAAATTATAATAAAATAATAATTAAAATACCAGCCTATTAATGTCCCACTGTATGGTAAAGGAATCTTCTTGTTCAAAGAAGGCATGTGGCGATGCACATACCACCTGTCTTGATAAATATCAATATTTGCGTAGTCATCATGAGCTTAATGCAGTCTACCTACTTCTCCTTGCACGCCATTGAGTTCAATCTTCGGCGACTCTCTCGCCGATGTGCTGAAAAATGAAAATTTCCTGAGATACAGCCCGGTGACAGACAGAAAGAAGAAAGAAAGAAGGAACACTATAAATGACTTCAATGACCAATTCATCGGTTCATAAGTTTGTTTGAAGCAGCAACGAGCCATATCACCTTAAAGCAGCTTATTTGTATTCTAGAGGAGTAAAATACTCATTATCTGAGGCCGCACGCGCCTGCATAATGTCTTCAAGCTGTCGGCTGTATTTTGCTTGATGGCTGGATTCATCGCAAGTTTAGACTTTACTAGATACAATTTGACACACGGCTCTGTCACTTTTCTTTATTTATTTAAATTGATGCCCAAGCAATACCTAATTGGTACCTTACTGATCCTGAGAATGTATGCTCTGCACTGCAAGAAGGACCAGCACAATGAGTTTGAAAGCAATAAGCAAAGTTATTCGCTACTAATAAAACCATTTTATTTTATTTCATTGTTCTTAACACGTTTTCATTGAATCTCAGTTTTTTAATGAATTCTTACAATGTTGCATATTGTTATACAATAAGGTCGCACTAAGTATTGCCACAAAATAACATAGGCAAAACACGTTGGACACACTAATTTTGTCACAGTGAGCACTGTGTTATGCAAATAAACAGTTGCACAACACTTCATTGTGAAAAGAACAAACGCTTAGGAAAATCTTGCTGAAATATTGTTACTCATGAAAATTCATATTTCTTTGATTTTCTGTGATAAGTTAGCCTCCTAAACCCCGAAAGGACGGATTGCTTGTCTGTCTGTCCTTAGAGTGGACATTTATAGTTTTTCAGTTGACTACTATCCACTGTTCCTTCGATTTGAGACGATGCTTGCTGGCTGATCACACAATTACATAGTATGTATACTAGTTTTAGTTAGAAAAGTCAAGCTGGGCGATGATCATGAGAGCAGAGGAGCCGAGTTCCTGGGTGGAGACCGTGAATCCAACATTGGTTAGCGGTACACTGAATTAACAACATGTGGCATTCTTTGAAATTATAAGTTGACGTTTAAAAAATAACAAATCTAATGTTTAAAACTCTTTGCTGAACTTATAATGTATTCCATGTCGTAACAGAATGCTGCTAATGCAGTTTTGAAAGTAACTAATGCAGATTAGAGCACTCAAGGTCTTTGGGTTTATACCACTATCTAAATTGTAAACACATCAATTTGGATAGTTGTAATTTTAAGCATAATTTGTCCTTAGCCTTGCATGTTTTTAGTAGATGTTTACACATATTAAAAAATAAAACTTATAGTTAAGTACCTACATAGGTCAGTTTTACAAAGGTGACTTATTTTATATCGTGAGACATTGTCGCTCATCACCCTGATACGTTAATGAAATAATACGATTTTACGGTTCCTTTCTTAATAGGAAATAGGGTCTGTTTTTTCTCCCTACAAAAAGTCATAATTCGAGGTTCGGCCCTCGTCTAATTCTTCCTCCAATATTGGACCAATTTAGATATTATATAAATTGAATAAGAAGGATATTTACTGAGCCCCTATGTTTTTCATTTTTCATTAATTTGTCAAATTTGTACAATAGGCCTCTGATGACAGCGGTCTAAATAAGCAATTTTGAGCATTTTCTGAGGGTTCAGTGCTTCTACAGATAATGTATCATGAAAACGGAAAGCATAGAACTAGTTGATATTTATTTTACTGTAAAAAATCATTGCTCTAAGGTCATAAACCAGAGAGAAAATAGGCGAGAGCGTTTGTATGGGGAGGGGACCGACCCTATTTCCTTAAGTAGAGACCGTGATTAGTCAAACTTGCAGTAGCCTAGATAAACCCCCAGGCTAGGTCGTGCGACAATCTTCGAAGGATGACTAGTTGCAGCTGACTGCGAGTATGCAACCTAAAATCGAGTCAGATGTTGTTAATTGTAGAGGCTTATGTCCAGCTGTGGACTGCTAAATGCTGATTGCTGATTTATGATGTAGGGCCAAGCATCGTTACTATAACACTGTATATTTACCTACGTTACAGTAATGAATACTCTTGTAAATGCTTAATGTTTTCTCTGTAAGGCTGTGATTGCGTAAAATTTGATATTATTTTTAAGAACGGAACTAATAATCTGTGTCAAGACTTAACAACCATACTTGGTGCAAGGAAGTGATTGTTTGCCTGTTCACCGAATTCACTGTAATGAGTAAGTTTTTTAAGTCATAATTTTATTTGCAAACTGACTGTAGGGGTTTTATAGTTTAACAATTAAATTAAATCGGTTTCCAGCGTGTACTTCCCATGGACTGAAAAATTAATAGCTGAAGTTTGTAATTAAATTAATTCGCATCCTTCCAGGAAAAACTCAGTGGGAGGATGATTTTATTTCAATTATAACCTGTAGATTATCTAATATCCCAAATGATGGAATCACGTTTAGGTTATCTATGGTTAAGGTCATGTTTGGGTGTTGCATATTTTCGTTATTCACTTTCTACTATATTTATTTACGAACTCCTAGCTCCTAGACAGGGACTTTACGGTTTAAAATGAATATACCCGAGAAATTCACATGATGTGTGTCTACATTCAAACCTTTCACTTTAAGATGGATATAAACTCTTTTTAATGTCTTAAAAATGGAGTTTAGTTCGTGGAACCACATTAAAATGTAAGTATGAGTCAGACGAGAGAAAGGGATTACGAGAATACAGCAGTAATGGTGGTAATGTCTTCATCGTACGCTGATGCGGAAGGCAGAGGACTCAACGTTGTGACGTAACTTCGCAGAGGCATTTATCCAGACTCAGGCGCGGTCGCAGCCCAAGATTTTGGGGGGGTCACCAGTGGTGCCGAGGAATATTTTTAGGGAAATGGTTACCTAATTGATAAGTACCTACGCTAAAAACTTTTTTTTATACCTATATGCCCATCGGGGTTACTGTGGCTCAAGTACCTACAGTTTTTAGTTAGTAAAGCACGTAAATCATTCAGTCTCTCGACCCCCAGGACCCCCTCCGTCCGCGCCTGTCCAGAATACATCTTCTAAACGCACACTTCAGAACTCGTAACGAAGTGAAAATCTGCAATGAATTATGTTTTAAACAAATGATTTGCGGTAAAGGTATGAATTGTGTGCGGTACGAAGACGTGAACTTTGCAGAATATATACTGAAAAGCTTAGGTGTTGTACCTCCAGAACTGTCGAAACCGACAACATGGTATGGACAAATACTGGCAAGCAATAATTTAGAGACAGAGTTCTGATGTGTACATAATGTAGGTACCTACTGACCCTACCGACATACAACGTACAGTCACGGACTTTAATTGATTAGCCACTTGGCCCGGTTCGTATTTTAGTCGTGAATGCAAATCGGGTTTATTCGGTTCTACTCGTACATCCAGACACGGAAAGTCATATGTCTTCGTATTAGAAGAAGAAAATTTTAACTTTACCAGTTGGCTAACCTGACAACCAGAACTACAAACTTGATAACAGAGTGATTACCCAAAGTCAACCAATTGCAGGCCTAGCAAACGTAACCTAGCGACGATTGTTTTAGCGTAGCGTAACGTTAGCGTACGCAGAAATATTAGTCATTTCGACAACTTCGAAAGTAACGTCTCTGACATCAACATTTCAACTGTCACTGACTTCGGTTAAGTTTTAAGAATTATCGAGTTAATGAGCTCTGATTCAAAGGAGGTCAGTATCAAATAGATTGGATAAACGTAATGCAACATTGTATTTATTTATCATTGAGAACTTATTAGTCAACCTCTATGGATGAGACTATTTTTGATTATTAGTAATTTGTCTTCTTGTTTACGAGCACTCTCGTTTCGTTTGAGTTTAATCGTGTAATCTCGTGAATGTTTGAAACTGCAAAATTGAAAAGCTTGAAAGTGGCTTATCAATTAAAGTCCGTGACTGTACATCTCGAAAACATGATTACGTGTAGGATTTGTTTATTTAAAGATTCGAAATCGTTACAGTTTACTGACCGCGCTGAATACAAGTATAAAGGGAGATTCAACTGAGAGAAAAGCAAGCGCAGCTATGTTACCAATTTAACCTGATGCAGCCGAATACCAGTACATGAAGCTACTGCTTGTGTTACTGTTACCCCCACGCCACAGCCGCTGGGTAAAATGATACCTCTTGGTAAGACTGATGGTCCGGACTTTCAGACTACCGACGACACCTAACAACTGTCTAAGATCCACGAATGACAGCCGGGAACGACGGTGTAACGTGCTCTCTGAAGCATGGGACTTCAAGCGTAGCTTCATCTCGACCGATCGAGCCGTGCGGTTGTTAGTACCTAAACCACGAGCCCCTCTATTGGGCACAAGTTATTTATCGACTAGCTGCGCACCGCGGTTTCACCCGCGTAAGTCTCGATCCCGTGGGAATATCGGGATAAAAAGTATCCTATGTGTTAGTCCAGGTTATAAACTATCTGTTTGCCAAATTTCATCCAAATCCATTCAGTAGTTTTTACGTGAAAGAGTAACAAACATCCATCCATCCATCTATCCATCCATAGGTAGGTACTTACAAACTTTCGCGTTTATAATATTAGTTATATATTTTCAAATTGGCGCCCCCTACTGGTAAACCGCTGAAGAACGTAAGACATTACTTGAACTACTACTCGTAATTTGCCAGACAGCATAGTAGAGGCAAGTTATTCGCTCAAGTATAACGTTGCGAAGTTCGTAACATAAAGTACAGATGGCGCTGCAATACACATTCTGCGTTCACATCAATAGTTACTTTTATAAGTTGGATTTATTTTAACTGCGACTCGTTATTGTAACGATCGATAGATGTTAGTGTAACCATTAACCTCATAACGGTTGGTATAGTTATTATAGGAATTGGGCACGAAATATTTAAGTTTACAGAGCTCTAGAAAGCTCGTTGTTCCTATGTTTATACATACGTAGACGTACTTACGTACCTACTGTAGATGTAGGTAGGTACTTTGTGTAAATTAATTTCTTCAGTAAAACCCTAAATATTAGTTACCATCATTGATGATCATCATTGCGTCATTGGTATTGGTCTAGTTGTGGCAAGCGCTATCTACTGCTGAGCATGAGGTTCCCGGGTTCTATTCCCAGGTCGAGCAACACAAAACCTCATCATCTGCCTAGCCTTTTCCCAACTATGTTGGGGTCGGCTTCCAGTCTAACCGGATGTAGCATACCAGTATTTTGTATGGAGCGACTGCCTATCTGACCTCCACAACCCAGTAACTGGGTAATACGATACCCCTTGGTGAGACTGGTTGTCAGACTTTCGGGATTCTGACGACCCGTAACGATTGTCAAAGATCTACAAATGACAGCCGGGACCAACGGCTTAACGTGCTTTCCGAGGCACGAAGGAGTCTCGGTATGTAAAGATCCACCCATCCACGGACCAACCCCGACAAGCGTAGCTTAACCTGATGGATCGACCCGTGCGGCTGTTATTAGGTACTTACCCGCGAGCTCCTCCTCAACGGGCAACACAAAACCTACAAGACCTAAACAAAAGCTACAGTTTAATAAATATTTATTTTCTCCTTCTTGATTTTATTACTTTAGATAAGGTTAAAGTTTAACATGGTCAACTGTGCTTGTATCTACTAAAAAGCAATGTTTTATCTGAAGTTGTATAATGTTTAAAAGTAACATTCACCTTGAATGTTACTTTTTGCCAATTGTAAAGTTACAATATTGTTTTAACACGGGTGTAAAAAATTTAAGGTAAGAACAAGAATTATTAAAACGAAACACACAAGTAGATCTGCTACTTCCGGTTGGCCATCTTTGTCTATATTTACTCAAGATACAACAAATATAAAAGAACAAACAAAACTTAAATAGAATACATAATTTAGGGGAAAAACTTGAGGAAAACCGGAAGTGTAATTGCTACGAGCACATCAGTGAATAACGTAGCACAGCTGCGAACATGCGTAAGCGCATCGATAGGATTCCGCGGTCACTTGCACTCTCTGTGGAGGTCGCACTTGCATCATTTGATACAGTCGGAGTACCTGTAAAGCTACATACTAAACCTCCTTACTAATAAACGTTGTATAGCGTCTGTATAGTTACATAATGCTTTGTTTTCTTCTTTCTAAAGTCAAATTACAAACGACTGAACGAGAGAATTCGGTGTGTAACTATTCACCTGATATAATACGTTTATTAGTAAGGTAGTGACAATATATTTGTAACTAGCTGACACGGCGAACTTCGTACCACCTAGCAGTCGATTCTTTTTATTTTTTTTAAAATTTTTGTATCTCAATCCAGAGATCGAAACAATTTGTAAAAAAAAAAAAAAAGTTTTTTTTTACATTTATGGAGTTGATGCCTCCATTTAAGATTAAGTTAAGTGATTATATAGATAAAGTAGTATATGTATAACCTAAGTAATAATATAATTATTTTAAATACGAACATTAATGGATATGCACGATTTTAACATAATGTTGCTCAATCAACCTTTGCATTTAGTAAACGATTAGAATTAATATCTAAATATTAATAATGGAATTGCACATTGTATGCATATTTCGTAAGTTTCCGAAGTTTAGTTGTCAGGGTCGATAGATAAGTTGAAGTAGTTGTATGGCTTTATTTATAACTCGAAATTAACTGGGCTAAAAATATACAGTTAAACCAGAAAAGGTATGCGCTTCGTGTTTCTGAAATACCACGATCTTCGCGCCACAGTTTCACCCCCAAGAGGTAAAGCATGCCGCGTTAGTATGAAGTTTTCCTTTTGTCGGATATTACCTTCCCCGGTCGCAGGGCATCTTTCACCTAAAAGTCTTGAAAGTTTTTTGAAATTGCATAGAGTTGTTAATTTATTCGTCATGGTAGAAAGTCTGACAACCAGTCTTACTATGGGTATCGTATTACCCAGTTACTGGGTTGTGGTCAGATAGGCAGTCGCAACATATTGGGAAAAGGCTATGCAGATTGATTATTGCTTTTCTTACCTCTGCAATAAAAAAAATCCACTGCAAAGATATTTCACCATTTTACAGGTCCCTTTAGTTGTTATGTTCTTTCACATTCTATAGAAAGTAGGTACTTTTGAACCAGATCTGTTTCAACTGTTTATATCAAGTTTTAATTTCGACAGCATTTGATCAGACCGGTCCTATACGAAAAAGGCTGCAGATATACTTAGTAAGAGCCAGTAAGATATTCAAGTAGTTCACATTCTTGTCGTATGAAAGTATGAGCGATCGGTCAATATTGGTCAATCGATGTTGGTATAATACTCTTTCACCTTTGTTTATTAGAATATAAGTAATACCTATGTAATGTAAGTGAGATTACATACATACCTACCTATTGTAAATATTCGTATGACGCTTTTAGTGGCGGATGTGTTCGGACTATAATTTTATTATCCATCTTTGTACATACCATATCCTACGAATAAATGTCTTTGTCTTTGTCTTGATCATCAAATCATGCAAGCTTCATCATCATCCCACGAGCCCACCACCTGAAATATAATCACTGTATCTATCAAAATAGGGAGCGAAAAATACTACGCGGAACTTAGGACCAAGTCGTAAACTATCACGACCAAATCGAACAATGAATCTATTAAAATTATGCTGAGAATCAACAAGGTCAAAAGTTACAAAAGACAGCCCTAAAATAGCCCATAAAGAAGACAATGTTATAAGAAGAAAGGACAGTAACAATACAGAGATTTATAAAAAAATATATTATAAATAGTGAAATATTCACAAAACTATTAAATTGATACGTAAAAGAAACACTCTGTACACGCACACTTGCATTTCAACGTAGAAAGATAAGTGTGACAAGTGTGCGTATACAGAGTGTTTCTTTTCCGTATCAATTTAAACAAATTGTGAATATTTTACGATAAAATTATTTAAAAAACTTTTTTTTTTAATGGTTTTATTTTTTTTAGCATGTATAGTCGCTATTATTGCAGGTTAACGGCCCAACTAGCAAAAAGTTGTTTTTAAACTATCCTAGAACCATTATTATCGAGGACTATATGAGACTTATATCCTCATATAAGTCTCGAAAAGGGCCTACTTTATAAGTCTACTTTTACTTATAACGTATTTATATTAGATCGCTGAAATGCCATATACGCCTTTAATGCTCCTGTAATTTAGTTACGTCAATGCAATTACTCCTGTTAATCTCAATATAAGTAAGTTATAGTCAAAAATGAGATTAATACGCGCCTAGAAATGCTTCTATAATATATTGTGAACAGTCGAAGTAAGTATAGGTATCGCTTGTTGTGCTCTGTAAAAAAATATTTTAATATCTTGAGGTATTTATATGAAACAGAATTTATTAATGTCAATCTTAGTAGAAAAACAAAATCTTATTGTTGTCAAATTGTTAGTCTTATAGCTTATTCGTATGGGAATGTGAATTTTCTGTGAAATCTATCATGGCTTTGATAAAAAACTTAAAGCGCCTCTTGAAATTTGCTTATTTACATTTTAGTATTAATTAAATATTATGAAGGCAGCTGCCATTTTCTTGGTGAGCATTTCCAAGTATGACATAGTGCTATAATAAGTATTTTTAGCATTTCCAAGTGTGACACACTACCAATATAAGTATATTGGTTCTATATTGGTTCCGATTGATATTTACTGTGGAATTCCTATATAAGTATGTCTAGGTTTAAAACAGCATACGATAAATCGATATAGAGAACATTTTATCCTACCGAGTGCTGTTATAATCTCGGTAATTTATTATTTTTAAAACGTGGATATGTAATTCATTTGTCAATTACTTTTAAGTTTATGTAAAACCAAACCAGAAACATAAATGATTTACAGTAATTTAACTTTAATTTACTTAAATTGGTCATAAAATATTAGCTTATATGAGGTTATAAGTAAAAATAAAAAGAGTAATTGCTCCTCAGTCCATATCTTCCTGGTACATGCTCCTACAGGAGTATTAAGATTAAAATGGTCCGTAGATGTGATCTTATAGGCGCATATAAGCCTGAGTTACCGGAGTAATTACTCCTGAGTGCAATTACTCTTGTTTCATCCTTTTATAGGAGTCTTGATCCTTTATTTGTCAGGAAATATGATCCTATATACCGATATAAGTACAAATTATAGGATTAAACGTAATTGAGCAAAAACAGCATCTATTTATGCTGTTAAAAGCGCAGTAGCAACCACCAAAACTATAATCGGAGTTTTATAAGTCCACGTAGCATTATAAAATCTCATACCAGGATTATTTTGCTTGTTGGGGGGGGGGGGGGGGCGCCCTTCGTTAAATAACATAGGTACCATATAACTCTCAACAAAGAGAAAGGAGTGTTTACACCTTGATTTGTTACCCGAAAACTCAACAGCCATCAAAACATAGGTATTATTCCGACGTTGAAATCATTTACAGTTACCATGTGAATCTATTGGTTATTGCACACACACGCGAAATTATGTAGCATATACTCGTTAATTCATGTTTTATCCAGCATACCAATACCAATTAACATAGTGGGTATGTTTCTGAGAAGATTTTGATAATGTAATGTCTGTTTTTGACAGGCTCGTGGATTCCATTAGGTATATGGTCTAAAGAAATATTCTCAATTTTTCCGAAGAGAGACAGGCGCCAATGTAGTAATTATATGTAGATCAGTTGGACAAAATACATACAGCTAAAATCGCTTTTATCAATCTCTCTAGCAATAGGTAAGCACTTCAGCCTGCTTACACAGCATAATTTTAGTCCATTCATCCGCAATTCTTAAAAGTAGAATTAGTATGCAACTTTCAGTATTAAAATACTGTTTTTCTCTCGTCAATTAATTAACATAAATAACTCTAAAATTATTCACAAGGAAAATCTTCTGTGTGGTCAGAATCATTAAGAATTTATATTCCGACCAAAAAAAAAAACATCCACGGGCAACGAGTCAACGACATGACAGCATTAATACTGTTTGTTTATTGTAGTGATGGGAAGTCACCCCGAGAGCCGTGCGTGAAGGCCGTCTACCGAGGGTCTGAGGGTCGCGGTGCGCGCGCAGCCAGCCGCCACTCCACGCCAGTCTCACTCAGTCGATCTGCAGCGTCGCGCGCCGCCACAGGCCGACGCTACACTAAACATTACCACATCCGTCGCGGACTTTATCTACCCAAATATCCAACCACCTGTTCTAAATTCACAATTTTAAAAATAAGTTTCCGAAGTGCCAGTGTTTGTGATCAACTGATCACCGGCTGACTGACACCTGTACTCATAGGTAAGTTTTGTTTTCATCGAAGGGTATACCTAAATGTTGATTCTATTAGGTAAACGTTTTCGCATAGTTCACGTGGTTCGAAAGTATTTCAAGGCGATCCTGCCTCTATGAGCTCTCGTATATACAACATGATTTCATCAAAATTATCTCTAGATCTTGTTTCATGAAATAAATGTTAGGCTAATTGCCAACAACACTTCATTCAGCTTATTGGATTCAAGGACAACCCCAATAAGTAAATCATTTACCTGGTGCAATGAACTGTATATAATGCAACTGTATCCTCTGTGACTCAGAGATAACGAATTAATCAAGAAAAGATACACAAAAAATAAAACTGTACAATCAAGTTTTAGTGTGAGTATTTGAATTTGAACTACATCAAATAATATAAAAATAAAAATTGTCTTTGGCGTGATTTATGAAGATATACATAATTTTAACAACGATCGGCATAACGAAGATATAAATGGCATTTCAAATAAAACTGAGAATAGACAAGAAACAGATAAAAAGTCTACAACCCAATCAATTACGTGATCCACATCACATTGCTCATAATAACATAATGCCAGTAGAAGATTATAATAATATACTTTATTTCTCAACTATTGAAAGCAGTTGGTATGTGAAATGAAATAGGCGCAGTTTCAATAAGATACCTTATCGATATTAAGTAATTTCGTTCAAGGGCACAATTTAGTGGGCTACCGTGTGGCCCTGTCAGAACAACTCCAGTTTTCTTAACAACCTTTTAAAATCATCTCATCAGTATTGAGAAAAAGTATCTTGGTACTTATAATTATGATGATAAAAAAAATTAAAGTAATAAAAACTAAAACCCAACTACGACTAAAAAGGTATAAACAAGACACCACAGACAGACAAATTAAAAATCCGGAGTCCCGTGACTCCGGATTTTTTGACTTGGGTTTTAGTTTTTATTACTTTTTTTTTTTTTTTTCTTTTGGGCTTATAATATAGATATATATTTTTGAAATGTGCTCATTAAGCCCTTTCATTTGATACCCAACATGGTACGATTTAGTTCCTGACTTTATGTCCTCTAGACGGCGCCATTTTTAATTTAATGTGACGTCACAGCCTTTTAGCCTATAACCAGCGGACGATCAAGACGCTTCCAATGATACCTCATTTGTCAAATTGTGATGAGTCGTTTAGAAGATACGAGGGAACAGATGAACATACATACATACATACCGGTCAAAATCATAACCCTCCTTTTTTCTTCGCCGTAGTCGGGTAAAAATAAGGTTTTATTGCTGGTATAATTGAGTACTTCATTGTTACTACAATAGCGTTTAAATCACAATACCGCATAATTATATAACAGGTAATTCAGGCCCATTGTTTACAAATAACATGGCGACCCATTTAGACTCGACAGCTGCCACCGTCCAGTCGAGAGGTGACGATATTACAACCCATTTTTCTTAATTTTAATGTTCAATGTATATTTTCGTTAATCTTAATAAATTATACAATATTCTTCAAGATAAGTAGGAAATGATAAGTCAGTATGTCATGTAATTAAATAACTTCCTCTTATACTAAAACGACTCAACAAAAAATAAATGATTACAATGCACATTTCCAAAAGAAGCAGATTGTATCAAATTTCAAGCAGAGAATGCATATTTGGTATGAACTAATTACCTAATTTCTAACAGATATTGTACTACCTGCCCGCAGCGAAGAAACAACAGTTGCATAATACGGTTACACTCATGTGAGCATTAAAATTAATGATGGAAACTGTTCTGTTGATACAGCGAACATGGTGAAGCTAGCAGTACACGTAGTCATTAATGTTTTTGTAATAAAAAGTGGCGGCTAGTATTTTACTGATGATTATACTTTGAAACATGAAGGAGATAAAGTTATAGATGATGGATGTTGTGATTTTTAAATACATAAATACGAAAAGTTATAATCGACAAAAATCGACGCTAAAGATTGAATGTCTTAGAAAAGGTCAATCAAATCAAACCCAAACTAACAAGACTTTGGTAAGTGCAATTATCTGTAATGGCGTACTCTAACACTTAACGTATGTCTATGGTGTAAAGCAGTACGTCCTTCCGCTGTGCACGTCAACGCGTGCGCAGGTTGGGAAACGTCCCGAGAAGGCCGCCCGGTTAGATACCCCACGATCGATCTGGGTCCGCGATGATCTTGCAAGGAATTGCGATACCGACTTCTAGTATCGAAATGTTTATAACTCTCAGTTTAGCTTGAGAAATGTTATGACATTTCTCAGGTGGAATGAAACTCGCTTTGGCTGTTTCGTAGTTTGTTTGATGTTTTAATATATATCTTTCTATTAAGGTAGAGGTGTCCAGTTATAGTTATTACTCTTTCGTTTTAATTCATTTAGCATTTGAAAGGTGTCATTACTTAAGTAATTCATCAATTAAGTACAATGTTCAATTCATATCAATGTGTGCATGTGCATTCAGAGAAGTAATTATTACAAATGAAAGCTGGACTAACGGTATTTGTTACAATAAATTCTTAATCTTTACAAGCTCATAACATTAAACAGTCAGTATTTTACCGTTAGAATGAATGATAACATCATTGTAGCCGTCTTGAATGGTTATCATTAAACTGTTTATTAAAAACATAAAATTTAATATTAAATTCTCGTAATTTCTACTTTATTAGAAACCGCTACAAATATATGTTATATCCATTTCGCATAAAAAAATTACCTATTAGATATTAGAAGAGGTTTATCATTGTTTTAAGGAAAACCGTTATCAAAATGAGCATAATCGATTGTTTAATTTGACTCATCGAAAATCTAAAAGCTCCCGGCAAATATTCGAACGTCTGATAATGTCCAAAATGACTAGCCATTGGTCGTCATGGTGAAAGCATGAGAGAAAGCGGTCGCAAAAAATACATGGCCGCACCGAAACCGACGGTCAACGGTGCTCGTAAACTGGAAATGTAGCTTCACCTTTAACATGACACTACTGAGAATAATGCCGGATTGAATCGTTATGATTAACTTGATTATGATTGAAAAACAAAGGAGAGAAACAAACAATAATTAAAAATGTTGTAAATAAAACAGCAAGTTGATGCGGTAAAATTGAAAGCTATAACAATCCCATAATGGAGATTTCAAAAAACAAACGATCGAACGAATGAACTCATGACCTCCATTGATCCACGATGATGTCAATTATTGTGCAATACAAACCATGAACTAATGATAAGCAATACTTTTTGTTAAATTACTCTGATGAGACCACAAAGATTCATACTCCGACATCTTATAATTGCTTTATAATTATTTTTTGTTATTGTTCAGACTTGTTTAAATGTTTATTTCATTTTCTGAGACTTGGCTGGCTTGATTACGTAAATTACAAAAAAAAAAACGCCCTCTGGCATAACATATCGCACTATTTATTATCTTTACATCATTATTATTGTACCAATGTTAAACAAATGAATTAATTACTTATAACTTACTTTTATCGATATAACATTCGATGGAGAATTAGCAGCGTCAAATAGCCGTGAAATATATTAGCATTCCAATATAACGTTATTCTTAGCTCACGTGTATAGCATTTATCTAGCACATTGTTTATTTTATATGTAAGTAAGTAGGTACATTGAACGGATGCATTCATGTGCATTAACCTTATGTGGTGTTTGCAGGATCATACGTTGTTGTTAACTTAAAACAAAACACGAAAATTAAGATCGAGGACTCTAAGACCGAAGCTCAGATTCCGTCTGTATTGTTGAAGCATTTGAACAAATAACACGGAATTTGTATTCGATGCTTTTTGGATGCTAAGGCAGAAAATAAGACGTATAAAAATAATCAGCCTATAATTTTCCCATTGCTGGGACCATAGAAATATTTCTAATATTTTATATCTATGGCTGGGACATACGCCTCCTCTCTATCAGAGGGAGTGGGCCATCCATAATCCACCACGCGGGCCCAGTGCGGGGTGGTAAAAATATTTGATTTGTTTAAAACCGAACGTCTAGGTCTCTACAATTTATAGTGTTGGGGTGTGTATAAGCAATATAAATATTAAGCTATATTTTCAACTCACTCTGTGTACATATTCATGTTTCGGACAAATAAATAATCTATTCTATTCTAGCTTTCTACTAACCAAAGGATCATTTAGACATTTAATTTTCTAATAATTAAATATCCTCAAAATTGCTCTGGCGCAGAGTAATTGGTCAACTCTCATCAATGATTCATTTGCCAGAATTAACGAGCCCGTAAAAAATTGTTACTGTCAGATTTCATTTTGCAAGTTCGTATGTAGCGTTTTTTTATTAATGGAATTTGGGTGCGGCACTGGCGAATTAATACGTGTTTTATGACCCAGTCAAAGAGGTTTTACTATCTGGATTTATTCTTCGATCAATAATTGATCGAAGGGTCTATTAAAAGGTAACCTTTTCGATTTACCGTTTATTGTCTAGATAATTTCTATCATAATCATTTAAGATACATGATAAAAGCTTTCAATACGATTTAATACAATAAATGAAAAGTCTTATGCATAGTTAAATATTAAAATATTTACCTGGCACTTAAATATAACGGGCGAAATGTGGGTGTACTCTAGTAACACCTTTGTCTAACCGTTTGGCGTTAAAAGATAGCGAGTTAATATTTTTATTTTATTTATTTGGGAAGACAAACAATTGTACAGTGAGAATTCCATAATTATACAATTAAATTAAATCTAAGGATGATTACAGTACAATCCACGACGTTTCCACGGATAACAAAAATCAAATATACAATATATCAATCAATCAATGAAGATACAATATTACTAATTTAATAAAAAATTAAAATTAAATTAGAAAATAATTAATTAAATTATAAAAGGTTTAAATGCATTTTAGCATTTAAACCATCTGAAGACCGTTTCGAAGTGCAGAGGTGTCCCTCAAGGTTGCATCTTGGTCCCCGTATTGCTTGATAATGAATCACTTGATTATTTCTAAAATAGAAGTACCTATAAATCACGATACGATAGTCAAATAGTCAGCAAAACAATGATTATACGAAAACATCATCAAATCTTAACAATATTTGAGTAGATTGCATTTCTCAATAAGTTCTATCAATATTTCCATGACGAAAATATATGGCAAAACACTTTTCTGATAAAATGGAATAATTTTGTAAGTAGCCGACGACATCAGACACAAGGACGTATCGTTCGTTGCAACAGAACATCACACCGACGAAATAAACTTAAAATAGCAATCTATAAGTATTGGATTATAAAGTAACCAGTATATAGCACAGTCAGGGAAATTAATTGTTAAAGAACACACTTCGTCAATTTGCCATGTTATATCCATTTCATAAAACTGTCTAAGAATTAGACTGAATATACGGACAGTTTAAATTGGCAATCAGCTTAACAATTGATTTGGCCTGGGTCATTTTTTATTTTCTTTTTTCTTTAACTTAAATAGTAGAGCTAGAATAAGCTCATCGGGGGAACTAACCCATTATAATAAACTCTGGATAAATTTCTTAAACTAAATTAACAAATAAACTGGTAACATAAAAATATAATAACCTAACCTAACTAAATCTATGAACAAACTAAAATATGGCGTCGAAAAATTCCGCCGCATCGCTGTCGGCTGGTAATGTACCCAAGAGAATGGCGGCATTGCCACGTTGTATGGCAGTGCTAGCTCCAAGCCAAGCCAGCTCTCGTGTCACGGGAAATGTCAACCAGCCGTTTGGAGCAAACTATGAGCAATCGACGGCCCGAGGGTTTCAAACCCAAATGACTCGAAAATATAATTATCGATAAGGTTGAAGGTTGAAGATGGGATGGCGCAAGAGTTACCCATACTTATCTTATATCTGCTGCTAAGCATGCCGAGGCTGCGATTCCGCAGAAGAGAATACTATTCTAGTATTACAGCTTGTCTATAGGCGACGGTGACTCTCTACCAGCAAGTAGGTCACAGGCTTATTTAACATGCATAACAAAAATATAAATGTTTCGCTGTCGGTCATTCGATGGACAATATTTTCTTGTCACGGTGTGTAACTCTCAGCCGCCAATTAGCCGCCACGCTGCACCATAGCCATGAAACGGTCCGCGTACTTATTTCTCAACTCGGTTTCTTTGCTTTCTAAGGGGTTATTAGATAATATTTAGTATAACATTCCAATGCAGGGATAAGTATTTCAATTCGATGTTGAATATAGCGCTCCATAAAATGGGATATGACGCTAGGTATTCATAATACAGGGTGAAATGGAATTCATAGCTGTTACCTACATTTATTTTCGCATACCTCGTGAAAATGTAGGGAACAGCTGTGTTTTTTCGCATTTCGCCGATGAATTCATTTTCACGGGAAGTATTGAAAACGGCGTTTATTGCACCAGCTTAGTTGCTTGAATATATTTAGAACCTTTGCTTCTATGGTGCAAAATGAGCTGGTGGCTGGGCTGGCTGGTGGAGACTGTTCTGCGAACATCCCGTATTATCATGCCTACAAACCCCTTATTTTCTAATGCTTTCAAGACGTCATTTGTTTCTCTCCTCTACTTACATATTTTTGATTAGTCATGCGGTTCGCGTGATGGCCAGCTTCGTATAAAATGAGCATGTCATGGAATTATGCATCAAGATTACCATCACTTACTATCATTATAGCTGTAGTAATCAAAATAGAAAAAATTGCGGTGGACGTAACGCCATCGCCTCGCATTTTGTAACATTGAAATGAAGAATTTATTACACGTAATACGTATGTTAGTTATAGATACTATTTTTTTCGAAAATATTGCGGAAAATTCCTTATCGGGAACTCGATGGACAGTAAGCATTCAAAATATCAATGAGGAATTGATAGTTAATCATACAAACAATAGTTCTGTTGCGGTCAGTATTTGTGGTCAAATGCCTCATTGATCCTTGAATCGATCAATGAAGCGTTGAATGTGACATTGAATGCATCGCCCAAAGACTAACACTGATCCTTATATTCAGATCACGAGTACGTGGACGATAAACGATAGTGCGTGCGTCATCTATAAGTTACTAGGCGGCTGTCGCGTCATGAATGGGAGGCAGAATAACAATGATAGTAATCAGTTCAGAATTAGCATTGGCGTGAATGGTAGATATTCATTTGTATTTAACTAAATTAGTGGATCACAAGATCTTTTCGCCCTAACGCCTAGGGCTTTTATACATATACCTGATTGAGGAGATAACATTGCAAATGGAAGAAAGTGCACGATGTGATGACGGTTGATAGAAAAGCATGGAAGAAAAAGATACATCTTTTTCTTCTGTAAATTTTTACCAACGGTCATCTTATCGTACATTTCCTTCCTTCCATTTGCTTCGATCCGAAATAAATTGGCATAAGGACAGCCAGAAGAATGATGATGATAAAGATACGTACAGTTAACTCTTAAAAAGAACGACAAAAATTAAACAATTTGGAACTAGCCTGGAAGATAACAATAAATTCAATTTACTTTCGGTAGACAATTTGTACTTAATTGTAACAAAGTTAATCAGTCAGCAAAGGAATTTTCTTTCTTTATCTATAAAACGTTCATACTTAACAAGAAGGACGTACATAATTACCACAGCAGATACGCATCTAGTGAGAATGTAATCATTGGTTTAAGTAATTAACCACTGATTAACGCAATTACATTGCCCTGTCTACAAACAGCCTTAGAAGGTTAGCCATTATTGCTGCTTTCCTGCCTTTTTGAAAATGAAACGACACTTTGTTTTAATTAGCTGTGTTCATAATAAAGAGGTAGCCTGAAGGCCGGAGATCTTGGTAAAATAATTATAGAGGTACCTACTTCTTTGCCTGGTCTTTGTAGGTATGCTTGCTGATTTGGACGCCCGCTTTGGCGAATCGACTTTGAAGTAGTAGGAACACTGAATATGTTTCAACTGGTCTAACGCTTGCTGGTGCGTTCATCTCTGGAGGATCCAACTTAATTGACAAAAATCTCAGACAATACGATGTTTTTGTTTGATGTTTGGACAGGTTCCCTGCCCGTGAAGCAGACACAATAGTTGTACATTTAAGTACAAAATTATAGTCTATGGGTTATGGAGACTGTAAACGGGGGCTCAAATTCGGAATCACTAGGACGTCGAATTGTAATAGTGTCAGTTTTATTTCGGTATGATAAAATTCTGACATTTAACACACCTGTGTTCCTTGGCTCAAAAAAACCTTGATCAGTCACTATCCCCTAGCATTTCCATCAGTCACGTAAAAAACGGCAAAAAACTATAAATACTTTGGTACCTATTTAATGTTACTATAACACTATCTCATTATTGCTGAATTGGTGACCTTGGTATATGTCACATGAAATAAAATTACAAGCAGACTCAGTAAAATTAGATAGATTTCTTATGACGTAGGTTGTTGGGGGAGGGGGGGTGTTTCGTAAAAAAACATATTTTTCTGAAAAAAAAAAGTTTTATATTGTAAATTAAAATTATTATTGTAATTAATTTTAAAGATGATATTACATTTCGGCCATAAAGTGTACGCCAATGAAAAAAAAAGAAAAAGATCCACGAATTGAGGAAAAATATTCTTTCCTGAATATTCCCCTGAACTCTTTGGCACAAAAAATAATACTTTATCAAATTATTGCCATATTCTATTGATCATGGCGTCGTCTTACTTGAACAATGCTTTCGTCCAGAAGTCATGTTATATTTAAATATAATAAAATCACGTAGACGTTATTTAAATAAATACGAAAGGCATGTATTTCTCTGCTATTAAGATAAGATAATAAGATAGCTACCATAAAAACAACTTTTTTGATGAATTATAAAGTGTGATTCATTTTTTTTTTTTTTTAAACGCAATTTGTATATTTGTATGTACTTCTGGACGAAAAATTCAAACATATTGTCTTTATTGGTATTTGACATCACATCTTTGACAGTTCTAGATTTTAAAATAGAGATGGGTTTGCAACACATCAAACACGATAACTGTTATCACTGTTACTGTTACAAAAAAATAACAGATCCAAATATCGGTTATTAAATAACAGCCTGTTATTTTTGTACGGACGATAAATACGTATTTAAATCTCAATTGAATATTTTCTATATCTCTTTTGGTTTAAAGTCGATAATCATATCTATCTGTTATTAAATAACAGCATGTTACGGACGATAAATACGTAAGTAACAGCCACGGTAAGAATCTGTGTGGGGATTGTTATTTTATGTAACAAGTATGGTTTATTGTTAGGAACAATTGTTATTCGTAATTTTTTTATATCTGTTATTTCTATCTGTTGCGATACATACGCCTCACCCCTATTTTTTAAATGTAAACGTCATCTGTCCAACCAATCTGTCATGGCTGGCTGTCGATGGTCGTTTAACGTCAAACATTTTCAGTTTATAATTAGTGCCTAAAAATATCAGATATTATGAAAAAAAAATGCCTTTATTGTATTCAAGGGTTCTTTTTCCAGGTTTTATAAAGTGTACATGTTATGCCCGGAGTCCCATTGAAAAATGAAACGTCTCTTTTTGCCTACCTATTGGTTACTTGCCATCACTTGCAAATGCACTTCCAGCTAAGTAGGAATGTGCGTCATTCTAAGTTGAAAATTAAGATTTTGTATATTTTTATATGTTTTTTTTTATACATTAACCAGTTTCAAAGATTTGAACGAGATAGTTGTAAAACTTGTTTTTCTTTATGAACAAACCTGACTTAATAGTAAAATGATTTATTTATTATTTTTTGTTAGGTGTAGTATTTTTCCTGAGCAAAGTAAATGATATGATCCTCACATTGTGTTGTTAAACCTCATCTACCTACGTATTAATCACCTTGAAGCATCCACTATTTGACTAACAAATTATTGAGAATCATTTGCAAAGTATACAAAAATACCATTATTTCTTAAACATTTTAAGGCAGTAATACCGTGAGGTATGATTGCACATTTATCAAAATAATACGATATATTCGCATAGAAACAACAGCCATGAATACTTTCTCTCCAATAAAAATCACATTCAGAGATAAAAAATAATTGCTTACACAAACGGTTTATAAAATAAAAGAGATTTTATAACGCGAAGTTATTTCCAACCGCTCTCGCCACAATCCGCGCGCTGTTGGTGGAAAAGCCTCTCGTTCCACTCGGCCAATAAGGGTGAGTCGAAGCTTCTAGAAAATTCTAGGATCTTCCTTAAAAATAGACGACGCGCTGTTTTCTTTTTAACCGACTTTTTCAAAAAGGAGGAGGTTCTCAGTTCGTCTGTATGTATTTTTTTTTCTTTGTTTGATGATTCCTTTTTTGTTTGGTAAGTCATGCTTCAGAGGTGGTCCCATATAAATTGTATTAATTTTGCTTGCGTAGTGTTTGAGTTAGCTACGATATTACGTATTTTTTCCCACTTAGTCTATGTAGACGACATATTATTTGACTCCGTCACTGTTATTTACATAGCAGGTAGTGGTATTCGAATTTGTGTGGAGTAGGTAGGTACCACAACAAAAAGTGAAAAATAAAAACTTTTTACAAAAAAAGCAACCGAGTTCATTTAATCCAGTAAATGTCGGAAGTCGATGTCTTTGCTTTTCAATTTTCGTGTTTTGCTACCGACTTCCGTAATTAAAGTAATTTTTCACTTTTTTTTGTGTTTTTTTTGGAAGTCGGTTGCTTTTTTTGTAAAATGTTTTTTGACAATAGTCGTCTGACGTCCGTCAACTGGGTTGCGCACCAAATCATCTTTGTTTTTATATCTTCGCCCCGAACCCTACTGTTTGAATATATATAGAGTGAAATTGAATTCATGGGCATCCTCTTGAGGGATCATTGTACTCATTATTATGAACAACTTTCACTATGGAAACAAACCTGAAATAGCGAAAAGTTGTTCGCTACAATCCCTACATTTTGACGAGCTATGCGAACATAAATGTAGAGAACAACTGAATTTTTTTACTTTGTGTAAAAAATATTTTCTTACCCACTGCTCTAAAAACGGTAGGAAAACATCGTGAGGAAACCGGCATATCCTAGAACCAAAAATTCAAAGACATATGACATTCGCCAACCCGCACTGGGCCCGCATGGTGGATAATGATCCACTCCATAGATATATATTTCTATGGTCCACTCCCTCTCACAGAGAGGCCTGTGTCCCAACAGTGGGAACATTATAGGCTGATTATGCACCACGCAACCAATCACATACTACTTTAATTAATAACGCGTTTAGTAAGTCACAGCGTGTATCTACGGACCACCATTGAAATACTAGCGTTATGAACTGCTGCGATTTTCTGGCTACTCATTGATGATTTGAGTTTGTAACACGTTAATCTTGAGTAGCGTTGTGGAAGTCGGGCGTTGGCGCCACTTTTACATAATTATTCACTCTTTAGTTAAAGATATTATCTGTGGTAAAAATAGCTTGGCACTTACAAAATAAAATTCAAATTCATAAATATTTGTACACTTAGATACCAAGATAGCCCTGACAATAATTGTATCAAATCTACCCAAGAGTGAATTGAACTCATTGATAATTAAGGACGACCTTCACAGCGACACCGCCGACACCGGTCCTCGCAGTAAGCCGTGGTTTGTGCAATGGCTGCATTCACCGGCCACACTGGCTGCGCTTGCGACATCGGCGATGTGTGAGGGAGACCAGCGCCATCTACTCCCATAGTGATTTACTCGCCTGAATAAATATTAAACTACGCAAATAAGTTTTGATAGTAATCCAGATATGTCGTAAATAGAAATCCAAGAGTTTCTAATCAGAGATAATGGAGTACCTATCATAGAGACTGGGAATTTCGACGTATGTTTCTTTTGCAGGAAAAGTTCGAATAAATTGACGATAAAGGCCCGTCCAGCCTGGCGCGATATCAGGGGCGCGACAAGGGTGCGCACTTGCGGTGCCTGTCGCGCCTGCGATATCGCGCCAGTTTGCATGAGCCTTTATCGTCTATCTTTTGATATATTGCATTCATTCTTCTCTTATTTCTGTATCTCGAAATAAAACGATTTACCTATATTTCTTATTATTGAATTGAAATTTATTCCAGCTTTTCCTGAAACTTTACATTCATTGTCATTGCATTAATCATCAGAGCGGGTCTTCTTTACAATTTATGTATTTTAAACACTAGGTACTATATAAAAAACACTGTCTGTCTGTAGATATTTCAACAAGCTAGTTTTCTTGTTATGTCTAGAGTCTCTAGACTTTAAAAACCTATTCTAAAAGCATAGCTATCGCTATATATATAGAATGGATGCAATATAACATATTAAACAGAGCTATCAGCGGTGCTACACAGAAAAGAGAAAGCTATGACTATAATTTGTTGAACTCAAACACAATCATTTGTAAAGATTATCCATTCCAGTATGTATTGAATTTCATGAATATTAATGTTTGTATCCTTGATAAGGCAAACGATTCATAGTTAATCTGAATATAGGTAATTATATCATGATTACATTAATGGATCTAGGATGAGCCTTTAAAATTGTTTAAAGAAGCAGCATAATTAAGAGATGATGAATTGATGATTTCAATAATGCTGCCAGTCTTCAGGCTAGTCCGAGGGGATCCTGGGTGACCCCCCCAAAATCATTCAAGCGACTGAATAATTTACGTGCTTTGATAACTAAAACTGTAGGTACTTAGAAACTGTGACCCCGATGGGCTTATACAAAAAAAAGTTTTTAGTGTACTTATCAATTAGGTAGGTAACCATTTCCCTATAAATATTCCTCGGCACCAATGGTGACCCCCCCAAAATCTTGGATTGCGACCGCGCCTGAGTCTTCTGGACACGTTTCCGGATGACAGCGATGCGGACGAATACTTCGAGACCTAAGTGTCCCTTCTTGTATTTATTGGTACCTATAGTTAGTTAGTTCTTCAGTTAATTTAAGTATTATAATACCGGCGCCAGACATAGCAACAATATTTGATCACATGTTTGAACACATGCGTGGCAGGAGTGTTTGGGTATTTCATCAAAGTTTGATCACATATTTCAACGTTGCCATTCGGTGTCATTTGTTTGAGCACATATCAATGCCGGCGCAAGACATAGCAACAATATGTGAACACATATTTGAACACTTGTTTGACACATGTGTGGTAGGGGTGTTTGAGTATTTCATCAAAGTTTGATCACTTATTTCAACTTTTCCATTCGGTGTCGGTTTTTCAAGCGCACATCAAAGCGTTTAAAGTTCAAATGTGTGAGAAGCGCGTTCGAATTTCAAATGTGTGCGTAGCGTAGCCTGCAAGCCCAGTGTCTCGTAAATATCTGAGCGGAACGGTCGCTTTGCTCAATCGAAAGATGGAATGGAGCAACGAGTGCCTAGAATTTATTGAGTTGCTTGAAGGAGAACCATGTATTTATGGAACCCTAAAAGTAAAAAACAACGTAAAAATAGGAATTTGATAAATGACACCTGGATCATTCTCAGTACATTGCTCTATCGAGGAATTAAAAAAAAAAGAGAAACATTTTATTAACCCATTAATTAAAGGGAACGTACTTATAAAAAAATAAAAGCAGTATACAAGGACAGGATCTGGTGCTGAAGAAAGTTACAGACCATCATGGTTTGCATTCGATGCCATGCACATTTACATGGGTACCTACTGTTACTGTTTAAGATTGATTAGTGATTACCGTCCGACAGTATCTACTCAGTCAATTTATTACTCAGACTCAGTTAATTTATTTTTATCAATTCTTTGAGACAATATAATTATATAAGTAAGTTTATACCTATAGAATTTAGATACCCATAGCATGACAGTAGGTACCCAAACATGACAGTAGGCGCCGAGCGCGCGCGCGCTCCATAATGCGTAGTAAGTAGATATCCCGACATATGTACTTACCTAATACTTATTGTAGGCAAAATTGTGACGAAATACTACCTATTTGTTTTTGTGGCGTCATAATTTATTAACTTAGGCATGGGGCCTCAACTCGAAAAAATTATAATTATCATATGGCACATACGGCAAATTTTGGCTGAAGTAATATAAATTGGCAACACTGCGTGCTGCAAAGCATGTCGCCAGTGGTAAAGATGGGTTGTAACAGGTTAAACACGATATCTGTTATCACCGTTACTGTTACAAAAAAATAACAGTTCCAAATATCTGTTATTAAATAATGGCCTGTTATTTTTGTACGGGCGATAAATACTATCTTCCGTTCTTTAATGAGGAGGAGAGAGAAATTGATAACCTTGCTATATTCCTTCCTTTGTGTGAGTGTGTATGTAAATAACTGCCGTGGTAACAGTTTGTGTGGGGATTGTTATAATGTATTAACAGTAACAGCCGCGGTAACAGTCTTGAGACTCTGTTATTTTAAGTAACGGATATTTTATATTGTTAGGAACAAATTGATATTTGTTATTTTTTAATATCTGTTATTATTATCTGTTATGTTATGAGTATGACTTACGATATATATACGTCTCACCCCTAGCCAGTGGTCAAATGTGTGAGCAAAGTCTATCAAAGTGTTTGATCAAATATATTACTACGTCTGGTCGGTATATGCAAACAAGTGTTAAAATATGTGAGGAAAGTCTATCAAAGATGTTTGATCAAATATGTGACTATGTCTGGCTCCGGCTTAAGACTTTTTTATAGATTTCTGTATTTATAAACATAACCCAATGTAAATTGTTAATGATTTCAATTAATCTTTGATGAATTTTAATCGTGACGACAACAAATAACAATAGGTATATAAAAAAAACGAATTTGTATTAAGTACCTAATCGTGAAGGCTAAAATGTAGAAAATAGTACTTAATAAATCATTTTTATAGCGATATTATGCAAATATAACCTTTGTACTGTGTAGATATTATAGATAGGTACTCTATGGTTGTAGGTACATAACAATTAATGTTATACATGATTTTCCGTTGTAGGTATGTCTGTTCAAACGATGTACTATATACCTGCTCGTAATCGTAAACTTTTTGTGGATTAATGAAGAAACGGTGGGATATCATCCATCAATCATTTACGACATAGGTATTTATATTTTGTTAATCGCACTTTATTTAGTCATGTACGAGTAGTTATAGATTTTAATCACCAATCTGAGTCGTATCCACATCAGAAGGAGGCAGTCACGTAGGTGATTCAGTTTTTTAAGTATTTTGTTATCCATTAGTGATTTGTGTGTTCAAGGTACCTAGTTTCTTGTCGTCTTAGCAAATATTCTGATCATTATATTTTAAAACGCGTTTTCGGGGATTCCTAGAAAGTCAATATGTCTACTGTGCCTATGCACATTCGTTTGTAGATCTTTGTTAGAAATATGTTCTCAAAACGATTTCTTAATACCTCATCTGCCTAGCCTTTTCCCAACTATGTTAGGGTCGGCTTCCAGTCTAATCGGATGCAGCTGAATACCAGTATTTTACATGGAGCGACTGCCTATCTGACCTCCACAATCTAGTAACTGGGTAATACGATACACCTTGGCAAGACTGGTTCACAGACTTTCGGATGCTTTCCGAGGCACAGAGGAGTCTCGGGATGTAAAAAAACATTTTACAAAAAAAAAAACAACCGACTTCCAAAAAAAACACAAAAAAAGTCAAAAATAACTTTAATTTCGGAAGTCGGTGTCTTTGCTTTTCAATTTTCGTTTTTTGCCACCGACTTCCGAAATTAAAGTTATTTTTCACTTATTTAGTGTTTTTTTTGGAAGTCGGTTGTTTTTTTTTTGTAATTTTTTTTTATTTTTCACTTTTTAGTTGTAGTACCTACCCCACAGAAATCCGAATACCACTACCTGCTATGTAAATAACAGTGAAGGAGTCAAACAGGATATCGTCTAGATAAACTAAGTGGGAAAAATACGTAATATTGCAGCTAACTCAAAAATTACGCAAGCAAAGTTAATAAAATTTATATGGGACCACCTCGGAAGCATGACCTACCAAACAAAAAAAGAATCATCAAAATCGATTCATAATTGGCGGAGCAATCGCGTAGGTAACAAATATACAAAAAAAAAAAAAAAAACATACATACGAATTGAGAACCTCCTCCTTTTTGAAGAAGTCGGTTAAAAATGGTCACCCATCCACGGACCAACCCCGGCAAGCTTAGCTTAACCTGATGAATCGACCCGTGCGGTTGTTATTACTTAGCCACGAGCTCCTCCTAATACCTATTTCTATATATGTATATTTTTTATATGTATATTTCCTAATACCTATTCAAGTTTAGGTTAAGGTTAGGTATGGTTATACTGACTAAATTAGTCATATGAATTTCAATGCCAAACCAGATTAACATAAATGATTGATTTCCAAAATTGAAAAATAAAGATTCGGTAGGTAATATAAGGTTCATCAATTTCTCGAAGGTTCTATGAATACAGGGTGTTAGGGTAGACACCGTTATCCTTGAAACTCTAGTGGTTTGGTGTCATCTATAATATACTTTTTCTATGGGACCAACTTTGAAATCGCAAAAAAAAAAACAGCTGTTTCATACATTTTGTCGATTTAAGTGAACACAAATGTATGGAACAGCTGATTTTTTTTTCGCATTCGGTATTTCGAATTTCGGAATATGAATGTCTCTAAGGCATTCTATCGGAAGAATCCATACAATCTTTAAAGGTTTTGTAAGGAGTAATCATCAAAAGACCGCAATTTCCTTCAACCTAGTCTTTTTCCCAACTATATTGGGGTCGGATGCAGCTTACCAGATGCAGCTGAATACCAAGATTTTAAATGAAGCGATTGCATATGTGACTTCCACAACCAATTATTTACCAACAAAATTATTGGGTAACATAATGCCTCTTGGTTAGACTGGTCGATACCCCTTGGTAAGGCTGGTAACAAAATACTTATGGTAATAATACCTACTATGGTAATAGGTAAGTACGCTAAGAATAGTTTGTTGTGACAACTTAGCAGAGCCATGTAGAGCAGGGTTACATATGTAATACATTAGTTAATGATTATGACAAACTAATTACTAACATTCAAAAGGCTTGTAACTGTTAATTGGATTTTGTAATTACAATGATAACTGGTTTGTTCGAAGTTATGTAGTGTACTAGTAATAACATACACAATCAAAATGATCGTCACAATTTCAATGACTATATGTACCGAAACATTTCAATGATATTTTAGTAATAATCAATTTATTAGCAACTACCTAGTTGATGTATTACATGGCAGTTTCATAACGACATATTATTGATAAAACTTTACTTATAAATGTCAAACATTTTACTTATTTACTCTTTTTTGTTACAGGTACCAAAGACGAGTGAAGTGTTTAAAACAATAAGTGAAAAGTGATGTTCAGTGGTTGGACATTTAATTAATAAAAAATAAAAAAAATAAAAAAACATGTCTGTGGAAACTCAGGAGTATATGAATGGCATGAGGCCAGGACCCCTCACGAGGGAGATCCCAGAATGTATGAGAGATAAATACACCGTCGTGCAAGCGATTATAGATGTTATAATGTTTGTCATCGTCGGCATCGGATACGTGATAAAAGCTACATACCATACCATTGTTGGCCGACATAAAAAGGACCTTAAAGGTGGTATTGCTGTGGTGACAGGAGGCGGTGGTGGCTTGGGCAGCCTTATAGCCCTGAGGCTAGCGCGGCTCGGCTGCACCGTCGTGTTATGGGATATCAACAAACAAGGTCAGTTGACTAATTACCGCATTATAACAACGCACGTACTGGTGATAATCATGACTTACTCGGTGACACGTCTGCATATTATAAAAAACATTTAATATTCTCTCATGGTTTATTACTGGCCATGCAGAAAACTCGTTTGCATAGGTATTTAAAACGTTAATAAAAACGATAGACAAGAAGACAGCCATCATTTACATAAATAATAGTATAATATAATACTAATCAATACCCATTTAGTAGTATAATATAATTGAATAATATAATAGAAAATAGTATAATATAATAGACAAGAAGACAGTGTTCTACGGTTAAACCATTTAGAGTCCGCGCCACCACTGTGGTCCTTTTGACGCGGAACTGGCGTATATGTCATTGCATCACATTGCAAAAAATGGGCGTATACGTCATTGCATCACAAAAAATTAGTTTCAGAATTTTTCACCGGCCTTGTTTCGTGGTGAGTCTAGTGTGAAATGTATAAAAACAAATGACATTCACCAAGGAGGTGATTGTTATAATTTTTCACGGCATTTATGTATTAGCTATAATCTACGTCACGTTCGATTCAAACTGTGTGAAATGTAACAATTGCAGAATCCGTCAACACATTATTTGATATTTCCACACGTAGTAATTTATGATAGAGAGTATCGTAAAGTTGTGTGCAATTTAATGCAATAGATATTTCAATATAAATATGATACTTTTTATATACCCACCTGAATATATTTTAAACTTGTTATTTTCTCAGAACCACGAACACGCATTGAGAATATGTTAATAAATTCGCATTTAGACGTCAAAATATTAAAGTGTATAGTGATCTGCAAAAAATGACGAGATATCAATAAAGAGAGGTCCATTGGACATTGACAAAGCAATACAAAGTTCAATTAAAGTAATAAAAACTAAAACCCAACTACGACTAAAAAGGTATAAAAAAGACACCACAGACAGACAAATTAAAAATCCGGGGTCACACGTGTTAGGGCATAAATCGAACAGATTACGTGTGACCCAGATTTTTTATTTGTCTGTCTGTGGTGCCTTGTTTATACCTTTTTAGTCGTAGTTGGGTTTTAGTTTTTATTACTTTAATTTTTCTCTTTTCTTTTGGGGTTATAATATATATATTTTTGAAATCTGCTCATTAAGCCCTTTCATTTGATACCCAACATGGTACGATAAAACAATTTTTTTTTTTTACTTTATGTCCTCTAGAGGGCACCATTTTTAAATTTTTAATGTGACGTCACATAGCCTATAACCAGCGGACGATCAAGAGGCTTCCAACGATACCTCACTTGTCAAATTGTGATGAGTGGTTTAGAAGATATGAGGGAACAGATGAACATACATACATACATACATACCGGTCAAAATCATAACCCTCCTTTTTTCCTCGCCGTAGTCGGGTAAAAATATGTACAATCCCGTTATTTTTTGTGTATTTATGTAGATTTGCTTACACAATCATTCGTTTCGTCACAGCCAGATTGTCAAACAATATGCATGCTAGCATTGTTAGCTCAACCAATCGTGTCACCAGTAGTTTTACATGTGCTTATCATTTTAGTTGCTTCCACCCGCGGCTTCATAAGCTTATATCGTCTTTTGGAAAACGTTGCCATTTAAAAAAATATATAAATCAGTAGTACCTTCTCTATACCATATTTAAGCTTTATCATTGTGCCATAATTCGTTTCGAGAGCAGTGGTGGCCCAGTGGTAACGGCCCCGATTTATGATTTGTAGGTCGTGGATTCGAACCCAGCCAGGCGCTTTACTTTGTGTAAATAATTTCAAAACCACTGCTCTCAAAACGGCGAAGGAAAACATTGTGTATAGGCTGATTATGCTTATGCATAATTCGTTGAAATCTGTTCAGTAGTACCTAACAAACACACTTTCGCATTCATAAAATAGTAAGTATCTATGGATAATGTTACAAAACGGTATCATCCGCTATCCCCCTTGCCTTTGTTTTTATAACCTTATCAGAAACTTTGAAGCCAAATTGATAGCGCGTAACCTTTTGCGTTTCGTCATACTCTCATCACAGAACCGCAACGTGGTTCACTTATGTAGAACCACAAATGCAGCTTATTGTACTTGTTGCGTATACACATGTAATTTTGAGGCCTTTTTTCATGTAATGAACGTTGTTCGATTTAAGTGCGATGTACACAGTCAAATCATTTTGGGGTATGCTATAAGTAAATGCTTCAAGTGACCGAGAGATGTTGAGTACGGGTAATCACTTGGTTTGCATAGATAGTTTTTTGTTGAGTTATAAAACGTAGATCATGTGCGTCCTTGGAAGCTTCTGCGATGGCTTCCGCAATATCTTTGTCACTTAACAGCCAATTTTTTTCGATGATGAGTTGTCTCTCTGCTGGTGTAAATTAAGTTAAAAGTTATGAGTATATTGGTCCCACAATGTAGCTAACTTGGCGTGTTTGTGGTCTATCCCAACCTGTATATAACACAGCCGTTAGGTTTAATACGCGGTTGACTAACATCCACACGAGATTAATCTTGTAACGCGCCTGCGCATGTTGTGAAGACGTGTTGAAGATTGTTTCTCAACTCAAGCTTGAGCGCTTTCCGCATTTGTGTTGCAATGGAGAACAAACAATAAGTACCTACCATATGCCTACTGAAGTAAAATTGTACCATTATTGTGTACCGAATTAAATTACCCAGTTTAAACGTATGTTACGTCAGTCAATTTGCTACAGAATAATTTGACATTTGTCACATAACGATCCATAATCCTATTATTATGCGTGCAAGACAAAGGTGAACAAGTAATCTTTGAGATATAAAGCAAACGTAGGTTATTTGTGTTATATTTTTATTCACAGCTTGTTTAATATTCAATAAAATAATTCCATAGTAATAATTGCTAAAATCCACAGTTTTACAACATGTTTTATAATACAAAATAGGTCTGTGGGGATTTGCGTCACCTCTTAAATATTTAACACTAGCAAACCGCCCCGGTTTCACACGGGTAGCAGAGTATAAGGCCTACATTTTGTTTTACGTCGTAGTGTCATATCAGCCTGTTGCGTCGAGCATGTATGGGTTAGATTAAAATGTAATTGTAAATATAATAAATGTGCATCCTACTTGGAGTAATTTTCATACTCTAGCCAATTTACACAAACCCTTATTAATGAATCATACATCTAAATTTTGTCATGGATCACTCCGTTCATTGGTGAAAATCGTATGAAAATCCGTTCGGTAGTTTTTAAGTTTATAGCGTTCAGACAGACAGACGCGGCGGTGGGACTTCGTTTGTATGTCTATGTAGTGATAAAATATTACATATATGTATGTTAAACCGTATTAATTTTACATTATAATATAACATTATTTGTAGAAATTCTAATATTCTTGAATCAGATATTTCAACTCTAATTTGAGGGAAGTTCCGAGGTATTTTAATCACTATAATGTTTATGATGACTACCAACAAATAATAAAACATACTAAAATAATGAATTTTGGAAATCTCTCAATAAAATTGACATATCTGCTAAACTATAAAATTTTAGCTAGGGAAAGTAAGGTCAAAATGAGCAAATGACCTCCTCTATATGTGAATTTGCTATGGCGGGTCCGGATCCAGTCAAACTGTAATACGTTACAATACTGTAGCATTTTTTTATATGCACGACGTTGCGCGAAAATAAATTCAACTTGACATTTAATATGCTGATGCACGACACTGTGCGAAAATAAATTCAACTTGACATTTAATTATTTAGCGCCATGTATTTAAAATACATAACACGGAAGGCGCTAAGTATCAGTCAACAGTGATGAATAACATCTTAAGATAAATAAATATAATTATGTGCTCAGATGTATACATACAGGAGGTCTGAATAAGGACACGAGGAGGACACGTGGAGGTGTATACATGTTTGCATTAACCATGTAGTTTCCTTTATATACCGTTTTATTATACAAGCACGTGTAGTGCAGGCATCTGCTAATGCTGATCTTTATTTATAACAGCACTGCCTGCGACTTCGTTCGCATGGAAGTCGACAAAACATACATAGAGGCACTATTAAAAAAAAATCTGCAAATGTTGACCTTTATTAATTACTGTGAATGTAGCTCATACCTACTGGTGTATCTCAGAACTGTATTTTATATTGTTAATACGGAAATCAGATTCCTACGTTTCAATTAAAATTAATTAAGATATTATGAATTCAAGTAGTGAAGGGCTAAAAAAAGTTCAATACTTTGTCAGTTATTTACAGTATTTCTGAGTTTATCTTGGACATTAGGGAAGAAAAACATGGCGAGGAAACCTGTGGTGATATTGTGTAAAAATCTCATCGTGAAAATAAGAGTGAAGTGAGCTTGAAGTCAACTGCCTTCCCACCTAGACTCTAGGTATTCTCAGCTCACTTCAAACTCACTTCACCTAAGTTTTCACGGTGAGTTCTTTCTTTATTCTTTCTTTCTTTCTATCAATGCTCGTGCCTTCTCTGTATGAGAAAAAGACCTTTGCCCTGCTGTGGGATAATAATAGGCTGGTATTTTTATTGACTAGCTGCGCCCCGCGGTTTCACCCGCGTAAGTCTCGATCCCGTGGGAATATCGGGATAAAAAGTATCCTGTGTCCTATTCCCGGTCATGGTCTACCCCTTTGCCAAATTTCATCCAAAAGTAACGAACGAACGAAAACAAACAAACTCACTCTCGCATTTATAATATGTGTTAGGATGTATTATGGCCTTTCATCAAAATAGATTGCATGTTTTATCTAGAAATTCATTTTACGTATCATTATCTACATAGGAATTCAGAACACAGTTTACAATTCTTTCCATTTCTATCCGATTCCGGTTTTCAATGCAGTCAAAGCGAGAGTTGTGCTAAGTCAGGCAATTAGTCGCATGTTTAACATTGTTAGTACTAATTCTGTACGTCACACGTGTCTGGCTGGTAATACTGCAGCTGTGTTGAGTAAACAATTCCATTTTATTTTGTAGGTATACAATCTTATTTTCAGCTTTATACCTTCTTTTAAATTTTATTATGTATGTAAATACAGTTCCATTTTGAACAGTAGGTACTGTAAAGGTTTTCCGAAAAAGTGGGTTCCCTGTTTTCAGACTACCTTTACCAGCCCGCATGCGGTAAGGTTTTACCGCATGCGGGCTGGTAGAAAAATGACTATGGTTGCAATTTAGAATTAGAGTGCGCGACACGAAATAAGGCCGGCGGAAAACAATGGAACTACAGTTTTTAAATGCAATTTGATGCCATGAGGTAGACACTAGCGCCGCACCGCGTCAAAAGGACTTTCGTGGTGGCGGGGACTCTAATGTGATAGGCGGGTGAAAGTGAGGAGGTACTGTTGAAAGAAATAAAGAAAATTCAGTCAGTATTGCTTCTTATATTCTTATGTAGCGCCTCGATTCCGGTCCGTATACCTACAATTCCTTTTAAGAATTCCTGTTAGTTTTCAGGTCTATAATTTATAATAATCGGGCGTTCTTCACATGATGATCACACCTAAAAAAAAAAAATCCGGATGTAACGTAATATAATGACAAGACACAAAGTTCACAATACCAGTAGCAAATACTTATATTCAAATACTTGAAACTTTTGTAGTTTTTTGCCAGCTACACAAGGCAGATGTACAAGTGCCTAAGTAAATATATAACATACATGTTTGTCCATATTTCAAGTTTTTCTTCTTAAAGGCGTTTAAGGCACGTGTCCCACCGCCCGCGATTAATGAGAGACGAGGAGAGGAGAGTTCGCGGCGGCGACGACCGATTACTCGCTCGATGTGTATGTAACAAGCGAGAGTTTCTCAGCACTTTGAGGGCCTAGACAAGTGACAATCGCTTCGAAAGCGTTTCATATTACCTACTACAACGATTTTCAACAGGATTGCCATAAGCTTTTCGATAGCTTATGTCAGTCCTATACATTTTTGCCTTTTCCATCATCGTTGTCGCTGATAGAATGTCACTTTGTCTAGGGGCTCTGTTCTGCTACCCGCCTAGCGAATACTCTCTTTGATAGCTCTTGTCGCTGCAACAAACGAGTACTCGCAGGCAGTGTGAACAGTCAGCGATCAAATATAACTATACCTACAGGGTTATTGCCAAGATTCAAGATTGTTTATTTGTGGAAACATGAGTACACATACAGAGCATGCAAGTTAATAAATTATAGTATAAGATCAGTCATGTTTGGCCTTAGTGGCGTACAAATATTTAAATTTAGTATTAAAAGTTATTGGATAAAGTATTAGATTACATAATTATGAACAAATAGTAAATGTCAATTTTCAAATGGTCATAAATACGTAACAATTATTATTATTAAATGTCAATTAAAATTATCATCATAGCACAATAATGTTGCTTTATGTAAATTATATCAAAGATGTATTGATTATAATGCCATTGGTTATAATGTCGGCAATCCATTAAGGAGATTTAGAAGAGGTCATTTAAAATCAAACCACTCCTTTTGGCTCATAAGCAAATGTCAAAAAAGATCGAGTTGTTTATTTGACATTTTATATTTTTATTTCATACATTTTAGAATATAAAATGTTAAATCGAAAATGGTTGACAATGGCATAGGGGTCATCAGGGGTCATTTAGTTGCAAATGCTCTCCTACATCCCCTTATCGGATTGCCGTCATTTATTTGTTGATTTATTTAAATCACAATTATAACACCTCATATAACCAATAACGCTGTATATACAACGTGCCGCTACAATGGCGACATTAATTTAACACACGTATACGATTTCGTGTAGGTATTCGTTTTATGAAAATATTTGAATTCCATTAAACGTTATTATTTATTGGAGCAACCTGTACTTAAAGAACTGTAGCGAAGAGGTCATTTGCCGGGGTCACGGATCATATGGTCGGCGAATACAAGGAAAGCCGCGCAATTTCTTAGAAATTATGCCGACAAAGGATCTTGACCGATAGAACGTAAGCCAGCAGGTAGGTAGCTTCATGAATGAATCTTTTACACAGAGTGATATCAATTTTGGTTATGTTTTTATTATTTAGTATGATTGAAAATTTAAAATGTTCAATTTACGAATATTTTTTATGTTTACTGGCCACTAGCCCTACCCATGTGCTAAATTAATGTCGCCATTGTAGCGGCACGTTGTATAAGCAACTCTCTTACTTACACGGGACCTACAATCGTTTCTTGAGCGAGAACATCATGGATAGCGAGTCGCTCTCGTCGGCGGCGACGGTGGGACAGGTGCCTCAAGGTCTTAAGTCTCATCTCGCAAAAGATCACCAAAAAAACGAGTAACCGGTCAAATTCAACAAAAACGGAAAATACCCGACGTATTTACAATACAAAAACTGTAATAATTACCATACGGTTATCTGCAGGCGATTGATTTAATTTTGTCACTTTACAACGTCACTTTATTTTTAGGTTATGAGCTTTATGAACTACCTGACCTTCAGCAGTAGACCTACCTCTCCGAGTACTTTGCAAGATTTTCAGACCTTTTATAAAAAATATGTTCAACTTTCAAATCAACATAATTAAAGTCGACTCTAAGTATGAACTTAAGCACGAGCATTAAATCGAACTTGGCCTCCATCTTATGTCCCAAAACTATGTAAAAACAAAAACATACTCGTAATATTTAACTTAAATAAAATTCCGTGGGTGATGAACATGAATTACATCATAAAATAAATTACATGAATAAATCAACCGATGTGAAATACATATGCATCATCAATCTTATACAGACATGTTAGGTATTCTACTAAGTTTGCAATTGCAGTAAAAGACGTTTTACTGAGTTGTGTAGTTAATTGCGTAATTTTTCTAATAACGTTGTCAACACATCCGTTGTAAATGCGCAATGTATTGCCATCAAGTTTCGTATACGTATTCTAGGTAGTTTATTGTACGAAGGCTTGTAAATATTTGTTTATCTCGCATAGAGAGTTGTCGAAACTGACCTAACGCTTGTCACTCGACTGTCCTAAGGCCGAGTATTGCAAAAGGTGTTTGCAAAATTCCATAAGGCTATAGCGACGATGGAAAATGCCATGTTAAGAGTATATAGTGCCTTACGCATTTGCTACATTGTATGTTTTGAAAAGTCAGTATAAGAATCGACTCCAAGCATATTTGTATGCTTTATTCATTAATGTTACTTTGTAACATTACATTTTTTAATAAAATTAACTAACATTTATTTCAGACAACTTAGAATACAGCACTTTTAAGTGAGTCTAATAAATGAGATTCATTTACGTCATGGACGAATATAACATTATGTACTGCGTAAATAATTAACAAAGAATACAATGAGATCGTGGCTTAAGGGGGATGCGCTAAGGTGGCCCGCGAAGTTCAAATTTTCTTACGTTTTTTGCAATTTGCAGGTTAGTATCAGGTTGTATTTTGATCTAAATATGATTTGCGACCGTAACACATATGGATTTACAGAATTATAACCATTAGAATCAGCAATACAACGCTCTAAGTTCATGAAAGTGCATTGATTGAAGATTTCATAGGCATTCAATGCACTTGAGACACATTGAGACAGAGACGTTCAAAGAATATATTATGTATATTAAGTCTATTCTATTTTTATTTATGACAATGGTGCTAATGTCGGCAATTCTGCCAAAGTCAGATGTGTTATGAGAAAACGTGCGAAGGAGGGAAACAAAAAAAAAATACACAAAGAATTTGTTCAACACTACTACTTGAATTTACTGTGAAGCATGTTAGGTCATTATCATTACATCTTTACAACTTAACGACCTCACTTTGCTTAACGATTATATCATCGATCATTACAACGTTTAATGATGTGTGAGCATTTACTTCTGAATAGGTATCCAATATGCGCTTTTATAATTTATAACGTGACGATATTGTGGACATCCATAAAATGTATGGAAATACGTGTACGTTATTACCTGGAGGGAAAAAAGCATCTTCATATATTTTTTTTTTTCACTAAAGTTATGTTAACCTCCCTCGGGTTGGATATTTCTACAGAATAGATTATGGCAGAAAGCCACAATTCAAAGGCAAAGAGGCGCGACGCGACTTTAACAAAACAATTTCTGAGAAAACTTCACGGTAGAACAATAACTGATGTCGCGTAGCGCAAAAAGTCGCGCCAGTGTGCACGAGCCGCAAAGGGAATAACGAATGTTTTTAAATAATGATTCTCCAAACTTGAAATGACCGTAATCATTAGCCCTAGATTCGACTAATTATAGATAATTTTGTAAAGAAAGATCGTAATTTTCTTAATTTGTACTTAAATTACCTAGAATTAAAGTTAATCAAAAGACTAATGAAGAAACAAACATCAAGCTATAATTATATGTTTTACCATAAGTAAGCTAGAATTATAAGAATCGATTGGACTATCTATGCCAGTCACTAGCCTAACGTAGATATCTGTAATTTTACTGAAACATCAATAGAACACATAAACAAGATTTAACGGATTAACAAGAAGTAAAATAAAAAGAAAAACATCACAGAAGGTATAGGTCCTTGAGAGTAGGATTTCTACTTCTAAAGATGAAGCTATTATTTTGTTTCTCAGAGTTTTAACAAGTTTTCTTCCATTACTAGGTAGTGATTGGAGCCTCCTTTTAAGCTAATAAAGCCTGTATTAGGAGACGCCGCTCTTCCATACTGTATGGAAGAGCGGAGTCAATGTATGGACCATACATTGTTGATTTATTGGTATTAACTAACACTTGTATACAAACACTTGACTTATACTGAACGTAGCTCGATTTCGTAAAGTGGTTTGGGTTCTTGAATAAACAGACCATATACTTATCTATAAACAATGGGCGGATAACTACAATGAAATTTACAAATAAAGAATGTTATCGTAGTGTGAGTGGTAGTTTCTTTGTTCTATTGTTTTGACGATTTCTGTTAAAACTTCTCAATCTAATGTCACGAAAATTTGCTGATAGCATTATGAATAACTAACTAATCTAAAAACAATAGGAGAATAATGCAATAACCGAAAATAAAATCACAAAAGATGACGTAATATGATAGGTAATATGAGCGGCCCGTATTTAGCAAAAAAAGATTGTTTCTTGTCGTTTTTTCATGCAGATTTACCTAAAAGGGGACATTATGGCTAAATATTTAATTTTAAGGACTCACCTGTGCGTAGAAACGAAGAAATTAACACTGTTACACTGTGACACTGTTACACTGCAACTTCATGACACAATTTTACACACACACTGATGTTTTTATCTTATTAATAAGTGTTTTCAAGGCGTTATTGTGGGACCAAGTTGGTTTCGTGTCAATTCGACTTTTTAATTTACGTTGAAATGGTACTGTTTAAACATAACTAAATAATAACTTGTAGCGCAAAATATAGGATTTGGTAAAAACAATGAAAAAAATAGGGTTAAGCGATAGCTTTTATAGTTTTTATCTAGATTTCTGGTAATAATAAAGACTTTTTACAAAAAAAAAAAACACTCAAAACTGAAAAATAACTTTAATTTCGGAAGTCAGTGTCTTTGCTTTTCAATTTTCGTTTTTTGCCACCGACTTCCGAAATTAAAGTTATTTTTCACTTTTTTAGTGTTTTTTTTGGAAGTCGGTTGTTTTTTTTTGTAAAAAGTTTTTTGTCTATTTGATTCGGCTTTATTTAATCGGCATTAATTTCTGCGAAAACACACAAGAATGAATGAAGGAATGATTGAATATTTATTTGTTTGTTAACATAAGTACATACAAGAAACAGGCAGACGACTGAAGAAATAATATGAGGTAGATGAGGCTAAATCGAAAAAAAAGTACTATTTGGATTTATATACGATCATCCTATGATGATACATTTTTTTTTCTAATAAGTATCATTATTCTTAAAATATTTTAACATGTTTTTTTATTAAAATGTCGTCTAGCAAGGAGAAGCTTTTGGGCGTTAACACTGATTATTTATTCAATATTTACTACGTAACTCGTCAATTAGCAATACGTACTTCCATTCGATTGCCCTTATCAGCAATTAATATTTATAAAAACAGTCGGTTTGTAAACAGTGTGCTGTTATGCAAGTAGGTAATTAATTAAAACCGCCACAATAAAACAAAAATATTGTAAATACTGGCTATAACAATATAACAAATAGTTAAAGAAAGATTTAGCGTTTTTTATTACCAGAAATCCAGATTAAAACGATAAAAGCTATCGCTTGACCCTATTTTTAACCCCCGACTGAAAAAGAGGGGTGTTATAAGTTTAACGTGTGTATCTGTGTGTCTGTCTGTTCCATCGTAGCTGCCAAACCGCTGAACCGATTTTGTTTTTTTTTGTTTTGTTTGAAAGGTGACTTGATCGAGAGTGTTCTTAGCTATTATTCAAGAAAATCGGTTCAGCCATTTGAATATTATCAGCTCTTTTCTAGTTGATGAATGGATGTGAGCATCTTTCACAGGTCTAATCGATTGGAAATTTAGAATTCTGTTACTTCAATGATACTAGAAGAATATAGTAACCTTGAACTGATGCTGCAGCATCACCTGGATGCAGGATACCCAACTCCTCACCAACTTACAGCAAAGGTATCGTGTTTGGGCTCATTGGAAAACGCCAACATACACTAGGAATAATGAATATATATGCTATTGTAGAAAGGATAGCTGCTGTTAATTTCCTATTTTCATGAGCCGTCCCCCGACGCGACGACGCTTGGATCAAAATATTACCTACAACTTTTATATTAAACTTAAAGGGCCAATACATATTATTTGTTTACTTTTTAAATGCTTTGTTTTTGTCGGGGGTTTTTAAATTTTTTAATTTAACGTTTATTTTCATTGTTTTTACCAAATCCTATATTTTGCGCTACAAGTTATTATTTAGTTATGTTTAAACAGTGCTATTTCAACGTAAATTAAAAAGTCGAATTGACACGAAAACCAACTTGGTCCCACAATAACGCCTTGAAAGCACTTATTTTTTCGCCTTGTTATTTTAGCTTTTAGTAATTTGCTGCACATATTTTTTTTTTCAATTAGTTTAAATGACCAAGCTCATATCCAGTGACAGACAAACAGGTTTATAAAATTCATTGACCTTTTGTAGATACACAACCTTGCCAAACGCTAGACATATACGCTTTCGTGTAAAATAAATATGTAAGAACTTTTAATAAGAAAGTTAGCCTTTCTAAACCAATAACTTGTTTTGATTAATACGTAGTTATAAACATTTCTTTCATTGCTCGTCTAAGAACTATAAAACTGCAAAGTTTATATCTTCATGGTCTGTTAGAAATTACGTTATTCTGCGAAAATGGCTCTTAGGAAAAGGCGTAAGGCCGAGCAATGGAGCGTTGAGACCTTGCGTTTTATTTGTTCGTTGCTCTTGCCAACAACACTCGGAAAACGAAATATACGAGATACCTAGATGATAATATTGTAAACCTTGACCAGAGAGCTAAACAAGGTTACACGTTTATAGTTTTATTAGATACATAATTTGTTTATAATTTTGTTATTGTAGTACCTACTTATCTACTAATATTAAGTACAAATATAATAAAAAAATATTCAGAGTTGGCTAAAGCATGCGACGAATTTTGAGTGATATGATTTTGTGACATAGTGCATAGTTTTGTTTATTTTCAATCAAAAGCCTAGTTCTACTCTATAATTGTCGTGAACTCTAGGTACTTAGTTCCAGATTAATCTTATGGTAAAGAACCACACATGTAAAGTGTGACCTATATGATCGAATCTCCACCTAATTAGGTAGTTAATCCCAGATTTAATGATTAAATAATTATAAATTAAAGTTCTAACATTGTAAACAACGAAATACGACGCAGCAAGTGCTAATGCATTTTCTAGACTCGGAAAATGGAGAGGAAAATCCGTTCATTCATTAATTTTTTTGAATAATAATTTTCGCAATTAATTGAGCTGGAAAATAACCAAACATCAATTAATAATTTTGCTTGATTTTATAACCAATTAAATCTAATTGTTTCATCCATCGTCAAGGTTTAATAGAAAAATGATTGGTTACTAAAAATAGTAGGCGTTTTAAAATAAATGGGCTGGGATCTAGGCTAAAGATATCCATTATGGATTCATCTAGAGTCCATTTAGGTTAAAGGTTTAATAACGGTTATAATAGAGCCTTTATTGAGTCCAAGTATACCATTCTGCCTTTGGATGCTGTACATACTAGACGCGATCATTCTATGACAAGGCCGTCCGCACTGGTACTAATAATATCCTTTGACAGACAAGGTTAAAATGTATGCAATTTATCTAACACGAGTCTAGGTATCTTGGTAAGTATATTATAATCCAAGTTACTCCAATAATTAGAAGTGTGTATCAGTTCCTTAATGTACGTGAAAGTATTCAACAGTTTCCGTTTTGGAGGATGATTTCAGGTAATATAAGGTAGGTATGATCTATATTTTTCTCAATCATTTTTATTTCATAGCCGGCAGGTACCTACTCTCAGTACTCTGTTACTTCACGGTTTTAAATGGCCATTTGTATAATTTACTTAATTGTCCTTCCATTGTTCACATGCCAAATCTTTAACCTTCCCCGTGAGAACACACACTGTTATCCTTGCGTTTACCTCAATCGCTAGCTATTTACCTACATTTTCATCAAATTGTACATAAGTATTCTCAACTATTACAGTAGTAGACAGTAATACAATGGTACAATTATGACTGTGGGACGAATTCCCAAATACCACGGCCCAAATACGTAACTGAGTCTTTAAGAGATTTTTTATTACATACAGCGAAACGCTTCTGCTTCGCACGGTTTTATGACTTGAAAAAACATCAAGATTTAATAAGTAAAAAATTAATGTATTATACACATAAACGTTCCTCTAAATGATTGTGAAAACTGCATCAAAATCCGTATAGCATTGTTACAACAACGCGACCATAGACAGACACGACAAGCGACTCTAATTTAAAACATGTATATATTTCTTGTTTATGTTGGAAGGGTGGACAGGCAGAGTATGAGACTTAACCTGTAAAGATCTATTTAAGGGGTTGTATAAATAAATAAAATTAAGTAGGTACACCCAAGGGAGAGCAGTGGTGGCCCAGTTGTAACGGCCACGACTTACGAGTTGTAGGTCGTAGGTTCGAACCCTGACAGGCGCTTTACTTTTCGTAAATTATTTCATCGCCACTGCTTTCAAAACGGTGAAGGAAAACATCGTGAGGAAACCGGCATATCCTAGAACCAAAATTTCGAAGACATGTGACATCTACCAACCCGCACTGGGCCCGCGTGGTGGATTACGGCCCGCTCCCTCTCACAGAGAGGAGGCAGCGGGAACATTATAGGCTGATTATGATATGATGACCCAAGGCCCCAAAAGCCCAAAAAATATTGTTATTTCAGTCAGTGATCAATTAAATTAATATCTTAAAAGTTAATGTATTAATGTTTATGTTGAGCCTTTTAGATAGGTGACTTAAAATTGAGTTCAGCCAATCTTTTCTGTAAGTGAGTTTGAAGTGAGCTGTCATTCCACTTAGTGCTATTATGTAAAAATCTCACCGTGACAACTTAGGTCAAGTGAGTTGTCAATAGTGTCAATCCCTTGCAACAGCTGGAAGCTGGAATGACAGTTGTGCTATTCTGTAAAAATCTCACTGCCTTAGCATCAGTAGGTATCGATGCCAATGACAGCTCACTCCACGCTCACTTCACCTATGTTTTCACGATGAGATGGTTACAGATTAGCAATGCTAGTCACTTCAAGCTCACTTCACCTATGTTTTCACGGTGAAATTTTTACAGAATCGATGGTTCTAGGGATTGACACTATTGACAGCTTACTTCACTTAAGTTTTCACGGTGAGTTTTACACAATAGATCCATTGTTTGAATATTCGGCCGTAAGATTTTCACCTTCGTATAAAGCCTCGTTTTAAAATAGTGTTATGTAAGCACTAGCCAAGGTGTGTCGTAGACACAGTGACATGACACGGGTGTTAGCGTGCAGGTTGTCATGCCATTGTCCTACCGCATGACATGCATAACGTGTTTACATTGTCATGTTAGTATCACAAGTTACAAATGAGTTACGAATATATTCATGCAAAAACATAACATTACATCACGCCAAAGGGTTATATAGGTAGAGGGTGTACCTACCCAAATATTGCCAGTTATGATTAAGTCCCATGTAATGGGGCGAGCCTATTGCCATCAAACGAGCACAAATCCAGACTTCGGGCTGGTACTGAGAAATTCCAGATAGAAAATAACACTTTGTGCGACCGGGGATTGAACTCCGGACCTCATGCTCAGCAGTACATAGCGCTTGCGACTACTAGACTAACAAGGCAGTCTGTACAGGTACTTATATTCATAAAATTATTAAGAACTAGCTTCCGCCCGCGGCTTCGCCTCTGTGGTATATAGATAAAAAGTAGCCTATGTCCTACCCCGGGATGCCATCTCTCTCCTTGCCCAATTTTATTGAAATCCGTTCAGTGGTTTAGGCGTGAAAAGGTAACATACAGACAGACAGAAAAAGTTACTTTCGAATTTAAAATATTACTAGCGCGGTTTCACCCGCGTAAGTCTCGATCCCGCGGGAATATCGGGATAAAAAGTATCCTATGATCTATTCCAGGTCATGGTCTACCGATGTTCCAAATTTCATCCAAATCCGTTCAGCCGTTTTAGCGTGAAAGCGTAACAAACAAACAAACTCGCATTTATAATATTAGTTAGGATATATAGTATGGATGTGAAAGTGCGTTTACAGTTTAGGTACTTAAAATTTTGTGTTTTCATCCCATCAAATTAAAGACATCAACGCGGGCGGATTTGCAGTTGTAAGGTACAGTTTGATTCAAACTCAAACTCAAACTCAAAGCATTTATTTCAATTAAACCATTTACAGGCACTTTTGAATTGTCAAGGAGTCAGTCAGTCAGAAATATGAAGCTAGTTGCCCATTCCAAAGCGTAGTAGGTACCTATGGAGAAGAACGGGCATGAAACTCGAAACTCCATGGACACTCTTTTAAATCAAAATATTGTTACAATATAATGGTTACATTATTCATGTTGAAATTATACATGTGAGAACAATGTAGAAAGCACGTTAAAAGCGTCCGCAATTACAAAATAAGCACAATTCAAATTAAAATAAGCCATGGCAGCTAAGAAATGACCAGTCACAACTGACGGCGCCCGTTCACGAACATGACGCATGGATCAGCACCATTCAGCTCGACCATTTTGAAGGGAGCTAAATGATCCAACACATACGCCACCACCAGCGAGACATTTGAGTGAGCATGACATTCAAAGAAAAAAGATTCAAAGTTAATGACGGCTCGGAACATGAGGCGAGTCGCCGCGCAGTAAGGAATTCATGGGTCAGCGGAGGTGAAGTGTGGGATACTGCACAGCGAGTAGCTAACTTCCGAGCCGCCATAAGTTTGAATCGAACTGTAAGTCGCATGTCTGTGGTAATCAAACCAGTATAAGCTGGCCTTTTATTCAATCTCAAGACAAAGTGTTACTACTGAGGACGTCCGGCCTACTGTCCCTAACAGCGTAAAATAAAGGTTGACTTAAAATACTCACGATGATATGAGAAAAAAATGTTTTCGTAAATAATATTTTATTATTTATATATTAATAATAAAATAAATAATTATATTTTTAAATGTTTTTATATTTTTATATTCTAATATTTAAAAATGTAATTTATATGTAAATTTATGAAATAAAAGGAAATAAATAAATACAATTCTCTTGGATAGGTACTCATGATTATTAAAAACGAAGAACCGAAGCAAAGAAGAACAAGAGTTTCGTTTCCTCATAAAGAAATAGTTCGTTCGGTTACGTTATTGACAAATGAACCAATTCATATACCAATCATAAACTACATTCTACATGAGTATCGACTTCCCATTACACCACTGTAATTAAAACATTCATACAGCTGTTTCCACTTGCTTTTTAAAATGTAGGATGTTGTGATAATGCGAAATTATTAGAGCGATTTAAATTAATGCGGTCTGCTAAGTACTTACATAGGTACTTATTTAATTAATGTTAACGAAACTACGGGCAGACTCTTGTTTAATCGTAGAATAGAATTAATTAAAACACTTTGTATACGAGATACATTATAACGGTATAATGACAACAATTATGTGAACAGTTACGTAATAGCTAACACCTACTGCAATTAACTAACTCCGCAATTAGTATGAGTACCTATGGTCTATTTAAATCCTTGTTTCCAATTGTTGTTATTTCCACTTAAACAAACATCAACTTTATGACGCTGTAAATAAAATTGATTTTAGACTGAATAGTACTGTAGAAAACTCATAAAAAATATGAAGTTGTAGCGCAATCTGAACCTAATGTGTAGGCATTACAGTTGTTTTTCCTAAAACTCGAGTTTTGTTTACATGTTTGGCAAATAAATTGCGAACACAGTATACATAGTTTGGTTGACTATGAACGGTTTAAAAGATGTTATTACTTACCTAAGCTAGTTTGGTCGATGACATGAAGATAATGTTTGATAATAATTGAATTATTATGGTACCTATTTAATCTTGGAGCCTTGTTGACATAGTGACACGACAGCCTACAGCCTGTACAGCACAGATACATAACATCACGCCCTGTTACCCCGAAGGGTCGGTCAGAAGTGTACCTATTAGGACACCCACATTTTGATAAGTTGTTTGTTATGGTCGCCAAGGGGACGAACCTATTGCCATCAACCGGGCAAGAATCCAGGGTCCGCCTTGCTACTGGGCAATTCCCGATAGAAAAACCCAATATCACTTTGCCCGACCCGGGAATCGAACCCGGGAATTTATGCTCAGCGGTAGCGCTTGTGACCAAAAATAAACAGTAATAGTGTTCTTGCAAATAGTAAGTTCTTGCATATTATTGACTGCCTGTCAATAATATGCCAGAACTTACTATTTGACCATGATGATGGTCAAATGGTACTGGGCGTGTCATATATGTCGGATGGCTAATGATAGATGGACCAAAAAAATTATCGAATGGATCCCAAGAGAAGAAACAAGGTCTAGGGAACGCCAAAGAAAAAGATGGGCAGACCTGTTTACACAAAGATTAGGGCCGAACTGGATGTCAGCCAGGGACATACAATACTGGAAAGCAACTACTTCTAATTTAATTAATTAATACATATGAGAAATAAATAATTTTATCATACAATTAAAAATTCCATTAAATATTAAAATTAAAATCTCGAATAATTAAGAATATTATTTCGCATGCTAAGAATTTGTTAGAAGATAAATATTATATAAACGCATGCTACAAACTTTTCGTGTAATTTGGATAGTAGAGTAAATGGTTTTTTTTTATTTTTAATTACTATTTGACCATTTACCGTAGGATAAAAGTTATTCTGACAAGATAATCAGGTATTCAAAAGAAAATGGTAAAACAAAACCTATTAGAGTCACATTTGTCATAACTTATTTAATGTTTCATCAGTGCGCCAAACAAAATCCATGGTTTATGTACAAAGCAATTTCCCTACTGCCTATATGCTTAGGAAAATTCATTTTCACATTCCGCTGTTAGCGTCACAAATATATGCGAACCTTTCTCTCCAAATAAAGTCGTTTTGTCAAAGCTCTCTTAGAACCACTCAGTTCTATACTTTGACTATAACTTTGGTTGTATATGTATATAAAATATAGGCACACTTTCAGCAGTACATACCAACTAGTAACTACACACTAAGTTACTATATACATAGGAACTTTTAAGTTACATTTCTATTTTTGTATGGTTATATTAATTAAATCAATACAATAAACAATCTACCACAAAAATATTAATATTATGTACAAGAATAGAAGACTATGAAGTAAAAAACTTTTTACAAAAAAAAAAAAAAACGACTTCCAAAAAAAACCTATTGGGAAAAATACGTAATTATTGAAGCTAACTCAAAAACTACGCAAGCAAAGTGAATAATAATTTATATGGGACCACCTCTGAAGCATGACCTACGAAACGAAAAAAGAATCGTCAAAATCGATTCATAATTGACGGAGTAATCGCGTAATACACAAGACGAATTCAGAACCTCCTCTTTTTTGAAGAAGTCGGTTAACAAAAGGGGAAGAGCTCATTGGGCTGCAAGAAATTCTTCCGCATCGCTGTCAATGAGAATCAGCAATTTGGGAAAAGTGTCCTAAACACTTTTCCCAAAAGAAAAGTGCTGGTTCATTGGCCAAAAAATAGGCCAGCCCTTTGTGAACATAAAGAGTCGACGCTTTAAGTTAGTGCTAATAAAATCGATAGAACTATAAAATCAAATGAATAAATTGCAGTCGAGATAGTAGTAATATTAGTAGCTTTTAAATATCCAACAACTCGTGAAAGTGATAGGTCCGATAAAGTCCGATTGCACGAACACTCACTAAAACAAAAACGTTTTTTTTTTTAATTACATAACTGGTGAATGGATGTACAGTTATGTTGTGTTGTGTGAGGCACACAATATTATTCTAAAAACTATTATTTTTATTCTTTATTTTGTTATTTGTATTTTGCGTTTCAATAAACGTTATTCTTTCTTTCTTTTCTTTCCTTTATTCTGTAAAAATCTCACCGTGAAAACTTAGGTGAAGTGAGCTTGAAGTGAACTGTCATTGCCTGAGCATCAGTAGGTATCGATGACAATGACAGCTCACTCCACGCTCACTTCACTTAAGTTTTCACGGTGAGATGGTTACAGAATAACAATGCAGTAGGTATCGATGACAATGGCAGCTCACTCCACGCTCACTTCACCTAAGTTTTCACGGTGAGGTGGTTACAGAATAGCATAATGCTGGTACACCTTTGCTATTGTTGTTATTTACTCGCATAAAATAGTCATAGGTACATAGGTATTTACTATGCTGAAATCCTATTCAGTAATAATAATCGCATCAGGCGCCCCAGGTTGAGAAACTCTATAAAGATGTCGTTAAAACAATAATAATTGCCTTACCAACCTGTTTGGTAAGTTAAAATTAAAGTAAAACATATCATCTTCTCATGCCACTTAGCTTAATTAAGTTGGTGTTACCAAATATAATACTTGTTTACCTCAAAACAAAGCGTTGTGTCAGGGACATCGGGAGTGTTGCCACTCTTCAGTAAAAAGAACTCATTGCGAATACGACCCAATACTTGGAGATTCTACTATGGTGATTCTAATTGTTATAAATTGAATAAAATAAACCAAAACTTAAGAACTATGTACTTTGTTAAGCTCTTAATGACTGCCTCGTTGGTCTAGTGGTCACAAGCGCTACTGATGAGCATGAGGTCGGTTCGATTCCCATGTCGGGCAAAGTGTTATCGGTTTTTCCACGTGGACTTTCTCAGTAGCAGCCCAGAGTCTGGATTTGTATCCGGTTGATGGCGAAATGTGGGTATACAACATTAGTTTTTGTTTATGCTAAACTCGAAAAAAATCAGCTGTTCCATACATTTTGTCGATTTAAGTGAACACAAATGTATGGAACAGCTGATTGTTTTTTCGCGATTTCAAGGTTTGTCCCATAGAAAAAGTTGTTCAAAATGATGAGTACAATGACCCCTTTTCGGGTTTAGCATAAACAAAAACTAATGTTGTATATAACGTCTCTGCCTAGCTCTTCGGGGAAACAAGGCGTGATGTTTATGTTATCTGAACCAGTTTTCAACTTAGCTTAGTCATGTGATTGGTACTCAGTTCATAATCTGTCCGTAAAAGGAAAATTCTAATTCTTTGTTAAAACGATCTCCAAAGTCTAGAAGCTACAGCTACAACTAGGTACAACTTTCATCTTAAACCCGTAGTTATACATAACCCACTTCTCTTTATATACCCAAGTAGTTAAAAATGAGCAAACGTGAACATTTGATTCTGAATTCGGGTAAAGAGAAAAAGTTGGGTAAGTACCTGAATTTTAATGTGATTTTCATAGTTTTTGTATCTCTTGAGACACGTTTAGATCTCTAGAGAGAGGAGAGAGAATTATCCGGTAGAAATCGTAAGTAGTTCGTCTCTAAATCTAGTTTTAAATTGACATTCATGAAATCATAACAGAACATCATTATAGAAAGAACAGAAAGACTTGACTTACAAACACACAAGCAAAGACATAAATATAGGTATCTAGATAGACTGTCAAACCAGTGAACGCAACCAGCATAACAAAGTTAGCTTGTTTGTTTTAGTTCTTTTGCAGCGCGATATTCTATCTAGTCATATAAATAATAAAAGTAACACGAATTCACTATTTTTGAAACACAACATTTTTCTAAAATCAATAGAAAGATACGTAACTCAAAATGTGGCAACTGTTCCATGACCGCTCCTAGAGAACAATAAATATGTAAAGTGTGTTATGAAAGTGCTGTCACAGTGTATAGTTAATGCCGTTATTAGCATATACATACATTGTCAACGTCCGAAAAGCTTAAATTTTTTATATTACAATAGGTACGCTACATAGACATTTATGAAAAAGATTAGACAAACTTGTAATTTTAATTGTGAAGTCGTCTTAAGCATTCGGCTACGGAACCCAGACAACCTTTATATTTTATACACCATAATCGTGAATAAAGAAAAAATATTGTGTTTTTTTTTCAAATAGACCCATATTTTAAAAAAAAAATGTGTTTTCTTTATTCACGATTTGATAATAAAAATAAAATTGTAGATAAGTGGTACAATTATCAAAATCAAGTTTTTATGTAATTAGTTTATTAGCCTCAATTTTTTTATTTTATTTAATTCGATTGTTTTATAAGTTTTATTAATAAAATTAGCTGTATATACCATGTCATTAGCAGTTACATGGAGCTTTTAAGTTTTATTACAACCTTTTGAGAGAAAGTACCTTAACCTTTGGTAACCTTAACGTGGATCCCGTTGAGAAACAATGGATTTTTAATTGTGTCTGTAATTACGGCATACGACGGGTTAAATAAATAATTAATATATAATAAATCTCACGCCGAATATACATACTGCGGCGGTCTAAAATCTAATCAAAGACATGGAAAACAAAAGGAGGCTTTTATAATAATTTCAAAAGCAAATTCGTTCACAAAGTATTCATCGTTAATTCCTACGATCTATCAAAGCCTCCATCGATCTCCATTTGTAATATCACCGCTATGCGCATGCGCATGAGTCTATCACAGATAACGCTTAGTAATTGCCATCATTATTTACGTAGGGATGTCACAGTTATTTTCTTTAGACTTCAGCTTGTAAAAGGCATCCCACGATCCAACGTTCCATATTTAAACGCAATGAGTCTTTGATAATAGCTGGTTTGACGCTTAAAGGTCAACGCACACCGGCGGATGGCGGGAGACGGCATCGAGGAGAATTTGCCGAGGAACATCGCCGCGGTATCCCGCGTTATGCCACAGGGGAAATGCGGACTGCACCCGGGAGCTTGCACTGCCTCTCCCTCGCGATCGTATGCTAGCGGACACCGGCGAATACAGACACGGTATCCTCACGGGCGTTCTTCAATACCACAGTGAGAAATCCCATTTGATGCTCCGTGGTCGGTCTCTGAGCTTTGGAATCTATATCTTGTTACCATTATTACGTACGAATTAACGTTGGTTTAAGCGAAAACAAATAGCTTATTTGAGACGTACTATGTTTGCCCTACCTCACCGTGCGTTAATTATTTTATTCGACTCTGGGTTTTGGGCTATACATTTAGCAGCATTCTTCTTTAAAATCTCTGCCCCGCCGTCCGCCGATGTGAGCTGGCCTTAAGGATGTGTAGTGTCATGAACTCATGGTGATTGTACAAAATTGGCTGGGAAAATATCCAACCGCCTTAGCATTTCTCGTTTCGTGCACACCGCTTCCAAGAACTACATACAAAGCTCTTCACGTGCCGTGCTGAAAAGAACCAATTTGCTACCAACCATTATTAAGAGCCGTCATTTGAGTGTTTTTTTTTTGGTGAAAATTGGGATCCTGCAAGTTTTTTTTTTTCAAATGCTTGGTAACCCTATGCGTTATCGTCATTATGTTCGAGAAAATAACGCTTCAGATTGCTTGTCTTCATGCAAGTGATTGCACTGCGGTTGGTTTGCAGTATCACGTGCGCCCCTAAAGTTTACTTTTGAATAACCTACTTCTGCAATAATTATATTTGGGTAATTAAAATTACTGTCGATTCTAATGTGATTAAATATTGTATATCTACTGGTTTTAGGGAAAAATTGTGTAAAATGGGGTGAAATTGTTTCGTGTTTTCAATAGTTAAGTTTGTACCTACATTTAAATGGCTTTAATTAAAAACAAAAGATGGAACAATGTAACGCCATTGTAACTTGTAAGCATAAGCAAAAATGTCAAATTATTACAATAAAAATGTTAAGGTTGCTTAGAAAACTAGTTTCCATTGGATTAAGCAATGCATAATAGGTACAAAATTTATACAGACAAGATTTAAAAAAAAACGACAGTTGTTTGTTTTTTCATTTCAACAAATAGGTACTTAGAATCTCTTACAAAAAGTCAAGGCTGTCTACCTACAGTCGCGACAATCTAAGAAGTCAGTTTTGACGTTTCGTTCTACTACTTGTAATAAAACGTTATGCCTTGAGAATCAGTTTTAAGCAATGTAGATAAGTCGTCGATTAAAACTCTCTAAGTATGTTTAATCGATATGTCTCGAGAAACAGTTTAGAAGAAAGTAATTTTTTTTTTCATCGCTACACAAAGGATTTTTATAGCTGTCAAAACGGTCTTGTTAGATTGTCGCGAGTCTAATCAATCATTATAATAACTACTATCGCAACAACTTCCCTGTTTTATATAATTTTAATACCTAACTATTTATTATTCAATTGACTACAACAATCTTACGTAAACCATACGATAAATTATTTAAAATTACTTGTCATATAAACATAAAAAATATTATTGCTGTGTAAAAAACGAGAACAAAAACTAAATCGTATTTATAATTAATCATAAACATGAACTATAGTTGTTGATGTGTATGATTATCAGGATTAAGCGAATTAATTATTATAAGAAACCTATACATATATCCTGTTCCTTTTGTTAGATGTCCGATAACTACAAGGTTATACGTAATGCTATATTAAATTTAAATAAATACAAAAAGTCCTAGAACATAAATGTTCCAAAAAGACATAGTTTCGAAGATAAACACTAGACTCTCAATGTGTGACGTTTCATTGCTGATTAGGTAAGATCATTTTCATTCAAACCAATAATTCATATTTTAAAGCTAAGAAAATGCGACGTTGTTACATTTCATGTAAGGGTACTGTTTTATATAAATAATCGTGACTTTGTCGAATTATTTTGTATGAAAAATTAAAACAAAATAATTCATGCCAGTTGATTCTTTGACATGGTGTCATGAATACCCTAGAGTTATGGAATCGAGCTGAATGGCATGCAATTGGAGAGGCCTATGTCCGGCAGTGGTCTGCTGTAGGCTGAGGACGATGATGATGATAGGCCATGTCAGGAAAATGGTTCTGCTAATGATGATGGTACCGCGAAAATTCATCAACCTGAACTGATATGAACCACCTAACGTTGAACGGCTGGGTCTCTAGGCACCAGAACAGCTTGACAAACGAACTTGTTTGCCATCGCTCCCCATCATTATCATCATTCTCCTGCCCTTATCCCAATCCATTTGTGGTCGGCGCAACATGTTCCTTTCTTCCATACTTCTCTATTAGCCGTCATCTCGGTAGTGACCCACTATGCCGTCGCTTCTCACATAGGTAATTTACAAATTCTGCAAAAAAGAATGGACACCGCCAAACACAAAATTGAAACGTTCTGATATAGATATAATAAACTAGCTGCTCGCCCCGGCTTCGCACGGGTAGCACTAAGTACCTACTTATCTACGGCTATTTTAGGTAATTTTTTACACCTTGGGTTACATTATTGGAGTTTTAGTAAGGAGCCCTAATTTTTTTGAAAATATAATATTGCCTATGTCAGCCGGGGATAGTGTAGCTTCCTAACACTGAAAGAATTTTTCAAAACGGTTCGGTAGTTTCGGAGCCTATTCAATGCAAACAAACAAACAAACAATCAAATCTTTCCTCTTTATAATATTAGTATAGATATACAACGTGTAACGTTAAATGCGCAAAACCTCAGACTGTCTGAGGTTTAGAACTGATTTTTAATTTAATTTACCTATTTCAGAGAGAAAAAAAATCATTTAAAAATTGTAAAGGTTTTATATGCTGTTTTAATTTTGGAAGATTCGTATTTGCATTGAAATAAAAGCTATTATTATCCCGCGTATGAGAAAATTTAAATTGGTCGACAACAATTTGTGTTTGTTTACCTATTTTGGCCGATTTGCGCATGTGATGGCTTGACCTATTAATAAAAGAAAAATGTGACCTATGATAAAAAGTGGCTCAATTGATCTCTAGCTCGTTATTCTGATCAAACTATTTTCAGGTTTTGCGCATTTAACGTTACACGTTGTATAATGTTGCATACATTTAAATGGACAATAAACAAAATTCCCACCAGTAAATAAGTATACGCAGGCATTAGACGCAACCAAACCAACAGCCAAATTATGGGCCAAATTACATGAAACTGTCAAGGTGAGCCGGATTCCGGCGCTTGTGCAATGAACCTCGAATCGTGTTCGATCAATTGAATCAAGCACAAATTTCAAGAGTATTCGGCCAAGAACACTCGTTTACAGTCTGATCACAGAGCTAACTGTGTGCCCTTTAAATATTGAACAAAGAATAGGTGCGTACTTATAACTGGTCTTCGTTTACGAAAACTTTACGGAAAATTGTCAGTCCCGTGCATAAATATATTACTGCCAATATCATTGCCGAGCTGTTCATAGTAAAATATACGGTCGACGCTCGTGACTGTTCCTTAGAACCCCCAGGAATAACTTATAGTCGACAGCAATGCGTCTTGCTTATGGAGATGTAAGAACCTAGTAGTCATTTAGGCAACGCCAACTTTCTGAAATCCGTAGAAAACTGCTTACCTAATTGGGGTCAAGTTCCGGAAAAACCTATAAAGCCCATTAGCTAAAACGTATCGTTATTTCTCCTGACAAAGTTTATTCTGTTTATATGTATGTATTTAAGTATATATGTATTACTATTTATCCTTTTTCGAATTATATATCCCGTATGTTGCACCTGCCATGTTTGTCTCTGCATCACCCTAAGGTTGACTGGTAGAAAATGCCTCAGGCATTAAGTCCGCCTTTGTACAGTATATTTTTTTTTACTTGTGCATAATGTTTTAATAAATAAATAAATAAAACCCCACTATACAAAGCAGAACATTTTTATTAATCCTCTAACTTTATGCTTCCTAAACCGCAATAAGGTACTTAGCTGTGGGTACCTACGAGTGTACGACACAAATTAGAAGCATCATCGACGAAATTCACTAAACACGAACACTTTCAAACATTGAGTTACTTATATAAATACATTGATAGAACTAAGAGTTATTATTATGATTTGTACAGTTGTGCAGGAATAAGCTGTGGTTATTGCGAAAGTTTGTTATTCATTAAACAGAAGAGTCTGGAACTTATTGCCGATTATTACTCATAGGAACCGACAACTTCTAACTTTTTATAATTGCCTATGTATGGTGACGTAAAATCTTTTTAACTTGAACTTAAATGGATGCAACATCTAAGTTGTATCACTCCATAACAGTACGATGGCACGGCTGAAAGAGCAATCTCCCGCGCACACTGCATGCGCTTGTAAATGGTAACGCTGCGTTTGCGCACTCCGCAGCACGCACGCGCAGGTGCTTCCGCGCTTTACGGACAACTCACACACACAGTCATAGTACAAATGCAACACAGACAAACAAACAAGATTTGGTGTACTAGGTACACTAATCTGATTAGCCGTAATTAAGTAGGCCGAACTTTTTACTGTTACATGTGAAATGGAAAGCTATGCATTTCGAGTAAGATTATCAAGACTTGAATGTAGTATTCCGCTTTAGCTTAAAGTTTTAAAACGATCTACTTATTTGTTTTTTATGCGAATCCAGCAATAAATGAAATTGCGGTTTTGCGCATGTGCACTTTTTTTTTTCTTCAAAGTGAACGTAATACAACCGCATTTAGATTTGAGGCTCACTACAATTTTTTAAAGATTTATTTTAAAGTGTTTACTTACGTGTTAATTTGTTGATTGTGTATGTGTTATTGGACACAACGGATATAAAACTCACATGTGTATGTCTTTTGTCGCATTGCATCGTCCCGTCGCTTTCTACTCACATTCGACGAAATTCACAAAAAATACCTACTTATAACGGACTCCGCCGGCTCGTTAATGGACATTGCCATCAACTTCATTATAGAAAGTATACTTTAGCATCCACTCGGTTACAGAAGTGACGAGATAATGGAAGGCACGTTAAAGGCGCGCCTTATCTCAGATATGGAGAAATAGGTACAGTAATATCCGGCTTCTTTGTCTGGGTAATGAACTTTTTACTTTTGTGCACAACGAAACATAACTTTGAATGTCAGAACAGTTCAAGTTCATCAGAGGTTGCATGGCCGTTAGCGACACCAGTTCTTTGTTAAAATAAAATAAGTTGCACTTTTATGACTTGATATTTTGCCCTGTCATGATCTCATCAAGAATAACTATGTTATATTACATCGAAATGCAATTAGTCAATAATGTTGAGAACAGCATGTTTTGCTTTTATTTTATAACAAGTCTTGGACCGAGCATTCCAATATCTGTAACCCTGTATTATAAACATGCAATCTTGTCATTGACATTTTGAAGACGGTAAAAAACTATACCTACTCTATACTCATTAAAAATAATTAAAATAAATATAGATATTTTTTAATGTTTAATTCTAATAATGTTATATTCTTATATTTAAAAATGTAATTTATACATGAAATAAAGGAAATAAAAATAAAAGTATACCTAGTTTATGCAAGTCAAGGCACTGATGACCTAATTTGTTCTGTTTCAGGCTTGGAAGACACGGTCAAGCTGGTGAAAGGTATCGGTGGGAAATGCTACGGGTATGTGGTAGACCTGACCCAAAGAGAAGACGTCTACAGGGTCGCTAAGAAGGTCGATGAAGAAGTTGGCAGGGTATGTACAGATGACTAGACTTGGTTCTATATTTTACGATACGTTCTATATATGAATAGTTTGGTAACAATACTAACCCGTCAGCAAAGTGCTACGCTATCAGGGCATTCAGGTCATCCGGGGCTAACAGCCCAGGGTGTGTCGAATCGCCGCTTGTGAGCAGTTTTCAATTATTCGTCCACATGACGATATTTATAACAATTATTCATCCTATAGCATTTTAATTTTTTTTTCTTGTCTTACTTCTACTACTAATACATTTTTTGTGGTTATTGAAGGTATAGCCTTTTTAAATATTCCTTATTGAATGTCAATATGAATTGGTAAAATGGTGTTAATTAAACTTTGAAGACCGCCAATATTGATAAAGCAAACTCCTAAAGAGGTATGATAATTGTGATCTTTAACTATGTTTATCATTTGAGTAACTGAAAGGTATTAGATACAAATACAAATTATTAATTTAATTAACCTACTGACTTAAATAAAAATACACATGAAATTAATGAAGAAGCTCGTTAAGTTTTATAAAAACATCCATCAAGGTTTTCATTTCATAATGAGAGCAATTATAAAAATAAAATCATTTCAAAAACTATTTTTATTGAACATTTAATTATTATATAGCAGTTTTTAATATTGTTTAAAAAAAAAATTAATGCACCTGTCACTTAAGAATTGCATTAATTTTATTTAAGTAGGTACACAAATACACACATTAAATAAATAAACTCACGCCTTCTTCCAACGGGACTTCCGCTTCAAGCCGGGCTTTTGGGCTTCTATGGAAAGAACGCCACTGGTAGGCATAAACTATAGAACGCCACCGGCTACATACTCCTTTTCCTTCGTTCGTTTTGTTTCAATTTCCCTAAGTATCTTTACATATTATAAAACAAAGTCCTCCACCGCGTCTGGCGTCGTCCTGTTCGCGATAAACTCGAAAACTTTTTGCACCGATTTTCATGGTGTTTTCACCAATGAATAAAGTGGTTCTCGAGGAAGGTTTTAGTATACAGGGTGTTAGGGTAGACACCGTTATCCTTGAAACTAGTGGTTTGGTGTCATCTATAATATACTTTTTCAATGGGACCAACTTTGAAATCGCAAAAAAAAAATCAGCTGTTCCATACATTTTGTCGATTTCAGTGAACACAAATGTATCGAACAGCTGATTTTTTTTAGCTAGCAGCTAGTTTAATATAAAAGAATAAAAATCAGCAATAACATCAAGTAACAATATAAATCTTTTAGACTAACCTCATTAAGCGAAACTGTATGTTCCGGTGTTTAATAGCTATATTCCTAGCAAACACTCAAAAGCCTAGGAGAGCTTTATAATATTCAGATAAGGCTCTAAGATGACGGATATGATTTATCTTGATACAGCACCGCGTCGGAACGTTGAGACATAGTGAAAAATTTCAACATGTATAATAACGTAAGTGAAATTCCGAAGGAGCTCGCTATAATTAGGAATGCGTAGAAAATACATAGAAAATTCCACCGCTTATATCTTAGTTTCGGTACATACTATTTTATGAATAGTGTGATTTTCTATCTGAAATTAAAATGAACATAAAAGTAAAATTATTTCAAGCGTGTTAGGATAATGAGTATAAATATGCAAACGCTATGGTAGAGTCAGGGTAATTCATTGTTAAACAAATTGACTATACCCAAGTCGCTTTGGCATGGCAATAGAGGTCATTGCCTTTTCCCTAATATCTCTTCGTAGAAACCCAAACAATAAAGTATGTATGGTTTTTCGTCATTGGAACATGTTGAAGATCACGTTAGATATCGATTCAGGACGTTAACAGGCTCTATTTCAGTTTTTGATGCAAACGATATTAGAAGAAAATACAGGGTATAAGGGTAACCACCGTTGTCACTCAAACCATGGGTAGTTGACTAAAATATAAAAATAAATGACGGAAAACAACAAAAAAAAAACGTTATTTTCATTAAAAGATTTTTTAAAGTTTCTATCCGACACCGTGCTTGCGAAACAGCTGACTAACTGAGGGAGGGGTCGCGCTCGCGGCCGGTCAGGTCACGTCACACACGCCCCGCCCGTGTTGAGACGCAAGTTCGCTGCCCTAGCGCATAGGGCAACGAACTTGCGTCTCTTGTGGGAAAATGTAGATTAAAAAAAAAAAAAAGTAATTTTCCATTAATTTTACGTTCTATAAATGAAACCAAACCACTGGTTGCAAGGATAACGGTGTTTACCCTAACACCCTGTATAGGTGGGTCATTGGTCGCTATTGCCACGCTATAGGCGACTCGGGTATACCAACTTAAATTGTCCGTATATTCAAAACACAACTGACAGTTATATGCAATTGCGGCAAATTGACGTGGGGTGTCAATTAGCGATTCATTTCCATAACTGACTTGGCTTGCTGTTCCTTTGAAAACATTCGTGCATAGAAAATCGAGTGTTGAATACTTACTTACTTAATCAATGAAAAATGTGTCCAGGTGAACCTGCTGATCAACAATGCTGGTGTGGTCTCCGGAAGCTACCTCCTCGACACGCCCGACCATCTTATTCAGAGAACGTTTGATGTCAACATTTTAGCACACTTTTGGGTAAGTCAAAAGGACGAGAGTGCATGATTTTAAAAAAAAGACCGGCCAATTGCGTGTCGGAACAAGCACAATTAAAAGTTCCGTAGTTGGGATTAATTTATCCCAAGGAGAAACTTAACATTGGAGTTGAAAAACATGTTCTCCAATATATTCCATTTCCAACTGCAAATGTAAGTTTGTTCGCACAATATTTTTAGAGATTTAACATGTAATTTACGATCGTAGACTTCATAGAGGTTTTCCTGTAATCTATGAGTAAAGAAACATTCCCTGTATTTTTTTTTAAATTTTAGGCTCATTAGTTCCGGAGATATGGGGGAAGGAATGATAAATTTTCATCTATTTTCTTAAATAGGTATCTTTAAAATTATTAATTCTATTTTTTTTTTTATATTTGGGTTCCTCACAAAAAGCCATTTCATTTGATATGTCACACGGTTAAGTTTTCGTAACTTTAAAAAAAATAACAATTTGCCCCCGAAAAGTTACCCCCATATTCAAAGTTCTTTTATTTACATTATACGTCCGTTTTTGTGTCGCAGGGTGTACCAAAGTTCAACTTAGTTGTTATAGTAGATTCGGAGCGAATTGGCTGTGACAGACGGACAGACAGACAGCCAGATAGACACACCAGCAAGCCTATAAGGGTTTTTTTTTTTCCTTTTGAGGTACGGAACCCTAAAAAAGACAACAAGGTATTGGTTCTACCTCGTTGCTCTAATAGTGGTAACAATCGCAAGTGCAACTGTTGAGCGTTGGGTCCTGCGTTCGATTCCTAGATCGTTCAAAGTTTATTGGGTTTTCCGTCTGCAATAACTCAGTAGCAGCCCGGATTTTAGATTTGTACCAGGTTAATGGCAATAGGCTCGCCATTGGGTGTACTTCAGGGTTGCGGAATAGTCCGAAAGGGATACCGGGACCCTGGCAACAGGCAACTGAAGGAACACGGGTGGGTTTTAGTCAGTAAGAGTCTGACACGCCCTTCTGCTCCGCCCAGAGCGGGAGAAGTCATATGATGATTTCCCACCCAAAAAAAAAAAGTCCTCTAACTCTTTGGGAAAACAGGCATTGAAAAAATTTAAAAAGGGTTTTCTCAAACATGCTTGGAAATTCGAGTATTATTTTGACTACCTTCTTCGAGATAAATCGAAAATATTGTACTGGTCAAATACATGCGAGCAGGCGGCCGGCAATCTTAGTATGAAAATCTATCTGTGGTGTTAACCGTCGTATAAATTACTGTGAAAAATCAAAAAAGTGGAACAAACTTTTTGCTTCGACACATGGCAACCACGCAAGGAGGTAACATGCTTGGAAATAGAGCTGTATGAAGTTAATAAAAAGAAACACATGAACATATCGGCGCGTGAAAACTTATCGTTGCTCGTCATTGATCAGACAAAACTAAAAGAAAAATATCAAATACATAAATCATAGAATAATCAACTTATGCAGACACTTATTTTACTAGTTTCCAAATAAGTAAATACTTAAACGTAATCCTTCTTGCGTTAACATTACAAGGTCATATTAAATTAGCTAGCGTACCTAGCGTAGCGCACCTAAGTTATAATACTTTTATGAAGCTATTATTCATTGAGTAGCCCTGGAGAAGCTCGTGGCTAAGTAATAAAAGCCGCACGGGTCGATCCATCAGGTTTAATCTACGCTTGCCGGGGCACGTTAAGCCGTTGCAGTTGATACCGGCTGTCATTTGTGGATCTTTGACAGTTACGGGTCGTCAGAAGCCCGAAAGTCTGACAACCAGTCTTACCAAGGGGTATTGTATTACCCAGTTACTGGGTTGTGGAGTCCATATAGACAGTCGATAGGCAGTCGCTTCATGTAAATACTGGTATTCAGCTGCATCCGGTTAGACTGGAAGCCGACCCCAACATAGTTGGGAAAAGGCTAGGCAGATAATGATTCATTGAGTAGTCCTTGATGTCACGTCTTATTTTCATACAATAGGTACTTAAGCTTTAATTATTGTTTTTACGAAGTTGCCACGATGAGTTGTCTAAGTAATTAACAGCAGAAATGTATAAAGTTCTGTTTTATTTTAGCAATCTTATTAATGAACATTACAAATTAACCTTATACGCAGGAACTAACATTTCATTTGAACCGGTAAGTCATAGTTTACGCAAGGATACATTAATTTTGTTCAGGATAAATTATTCGCAGTTACGGAAGGCGCGAAAACGAAGTTTATATTTTTTAAGAAATTATGTCCTAATTTAATAAATCTTTTTATGTTAGGCCATCGAACCTGTACAATGTTCATAAAAATAGTGCTTAATAAATGTTCAACGGTGAGGAAAATTTATGCTGTCAAAAACCGGAATAATTATGGGATGTACTAAGGATTAAAAGGACTTTGAACTTGATTCAGAGACCATGATGACCGTATATGAACCCAATTTTTTATACTTACCTAACTTTTTTTTCACAGACCGTAAAAGCGTTCTTGCCATCCATGATCGAACACAACGATGGGCACATAGTAACCATTGCTTCCATGGCCGGCCACGTCGGAGTGGCCAAGCTGGTAGACTACTGCTCTTCCAAGTCGGCTGCCTGTGGCTTCGATGAAGCTTTGCGATTGGAGCTAGAAACCCAAGGCATCAAAGGAGTCCGGACTTCCCTCATATGCCCTTACTTTATACGCTCCACTGGCATGTTTGAAGAAGTTAATTCTAGGTAAGAAACTTATTCCTATAAATATATACTAATAAAACTAAAAAAATAGAAATAAAGCAAATTGTTTAAAAAAAGAACAAAAAACACGACTGCAAAAACCGTTTGTCCTGGCATACCAAAATTCTAAAGATTATAATGCTTGTTTTCCTCTTTTCAGTTACATAATTATGTGTTTTTGCAGCCAGGTTGTTTGTTTAATCATTTGTTTTTTGTAGGTATAATGTTTTATGTGAGAACATGAGGTGCTGATTTCTTTGTGTTCGCGTTTTTTATATCTACGTATAAAAATGTGTGAATGGTCAATCGACACGGTGCACAACACAATACATATAATGAAAAAAATACTTTTATATAAACGAAGGGATGTAAAGAATTAATACAGCAGGTTTTTCCCATATAATTACATCAACGGTTCAAAGTACCTACTAGTAAGGTTAAAAAATACACGACTTACATACCTATTATTGAAAAAACCTCTTTTTATTTCTTCAAATATTCTTAATGCAATCCTTTCTCACTCTTAACCTAAGTAAGAACAGAAAACCACAGATTATCAGGCACATACGATATTTTAGCTTTTTCTCTGGGATGCGCCTGGATGCTACTGGTATGGCAAAAGACACGACCTTGGAATGGCAGCGGCCGGCAGCGACGCGGCGAGCACTTTCAGTGTGAAATAATTTTAAACTTTATCTACATACTTTTTTTATTTTTTTGGGGTTGGGAAATCTTCAAATCTCCCGCTTTGGGCAGAGCGGAAGGGCGTGTCAGACTTTTACTGACTAAAACCCACCCGTGTTCCTTCAGTTGCGTGTTGCCAAGGTCCCGGTATCCCTTTCGGACTTTCTCGCTTATCTACATACTTAAAAGACCAGTATCGCTTGAAAAGGTCACGCGGCCTCGCGGCATGCGCTTCTTGTCAGCGGTGCTGCCCTCGGCGCGTCAAAAAAAATACTAACTTAAGAGTCCATGTTTCCAGATTCGTGCCCCAACTGAACTCAAACGACGTTGCTGACCGCGTGGTGCTTGCGATCCGCACGGACGAACCTTTCGCCCTCATTCCCGGGTACTTCCGCGTCTTGCTGCCTTTCAAGTGGTAAGTCAACTCGAATGAAACAAGAGTCACAAGCACGAAATGACACAATACTCCTGTATGACATATGACTCGACCTACGTAAGAACTGGTCCAGTCAGGCGTTCATTTGTATCAATGTAGATTGATGCAGATACAGGAGTTATCGTTACGTGATGGTAGATCTGAGCGTTTTGTAATCCTACCTAATATTATAAATGCGAAAGTGAGTTTGTTTGTTACGCTTTCACGCTGAAACGGCTGAAGGGATATGGATGAAATTTGGCACATGGGTAGACTATGACCTGGAATAGGACATAGGCTAGAAGCTAGTTGTACGATAAATTATTATAGACATTGGTCCTTTGGTCGGATATAACTTTGTTTTTTTTTACTGTAGGTAGGGTATATTGAACATCTGATCTTTTTCATATATTACCATTACCTTCAGTATCAGTCAACCTCTTCGTTCGAAATCTCCATTTCAAACTACCATTAGACACATCAAATCACTATATCCCGTAAAACCATCCACATTGAAACATCTGTACCATTCCAGGGTGGTGCCATGGCCGTGCATATCAGAGCTGATCCGAGGATTAGTTCCGGACGCAGTGCCCGTGCCGATGCCCGCCGGACATTCGCCACCTGAAGCTGCTAAAGTTGCCAACAAGCCGTCCCTGGACGCTAAGCACGGCGCCGGCGCCGGCCCGATGACCGTACTGCCGCCCGCGCGACACGACCGACAAGTGTGACGTCATAACACGAGTTTGGTTGTAGCACTAGTTATGTGAGGCGAGAGGCTCATGCTAACTTGGACGCGGGGAATTAATCAAATGTTAAATAAGAATGACGTCCTACAAACTTAATTTGAAAAATGTCGAAACATATACAGCAGGTTTTAAAATAATCAAAATTATACGGAAAGATTTTGAAAAGGATTTAGAAGATTTTGTTTTATGTTACAACTTTTTGTAGGTAAATTATCAAGATTTTGGATAGACTATCAAGTTTTGAAAAACAATGAGTTAAAAATCAAAAAAATCTTAACATTTCTTAGAAATGAATTTGAAGTTGGTCGAGCCTCTCGTGCCTCTTTGTTAATGATAACAAGTTAGCAGTTACGGCTAGTTGATATGAAATTACATGTACAACATACTACTTATAATAATATTAAGTCTTGACACTCAATGTGTTCAACATCGCATGTAATCGTACTATACAATCTATGTCTGCCGTGATGCCTTCTATATGAACTTAAATTGACGGGGCCTTATAAAATGACTATGTAAAAATAATCGTTTTCCTTTGGGCATTTAGGAACCAACTTATAGGATTTAAATAAACGCTATACTGCGCTTGAGTTTCTTTTGATGTTAGTTTAAAGCAAACGGAATTAAGGAAATACTATTCACTGGTTAATCAACCGCTACAGCTGTAGAAAAATAGACAAGTACAAAATTAAATGCACCATTTTATGGGTAAGTAGACATTCACACAAAAAGCATAGAGATTTGAAGTATGCAAAATCACTATACGAATATCAATGATAAAAATCAACGTGTAGGTAATCAATGTACTTACCTCTAGCAATGTACAAACAATGCCCAAGAAAAAGTAGGTCACCTGTATATTTTTAGTAAAAACCGTTGTTTTTCTAACTTCATGAACGCATTTATTATTCTTCGTACCGAAGGGATACCTTTTCAAGACTAATAGGCATTTTATTAATAACTGACTTACCAAACTTGCTTGTTCCATACAAAGATGAGATTCTTCAAGAAACGAAATTATGTTACTGGTATACATTGCTATACCAGTAACATAATGTAGCAAAAGATAGTATTTAGCATAATTTTGTAGAAGAACCATTGGGTTCTTCAATCTATTTGACAAAAACTTTTGATTTCTGTTAAATCACCCTGCATTTTATCAAACAATTAAATATTTATTTGATAGCTAAATAATATCATAAAATAACATAACATCACGCCTGTAATTCCCGAAGGGTTAGGCAGAGGTGTACACCCACATTTCGCCAGTTATGTTTATGTTATGACTAAATAATATAATACGCCACGTTATAGGCGCTCATGCTAGAGCAAAACCACAATTTTATCTTTCATAATATAAAATAAGTTGGTACTTTGTACATAATGTTTTTTATGTTAATTCTATAAGAATTAGTTGTGTACGGACACCTGTGGTACTTAGTCAAACTAAGATATTAATTAAGATATCCTGGATGTGATTTTATAAATAAGATTCTACCGCTAATATTAGTAATTAAATTGTACTCTTTTGCTATAAATTGTAATTTTTATAATACATACAATAACTTGAAGAAAATGATAATTTAAAAAAATTTGAAAAAAAGAGCATCCTGTACTTACAAGTATACCTCTTATAAAATAAGTTTTCTTTTTTATTTACAATTAAATATAATTAAATAATGGAATGGGACTACAATTTAACTGCTTAAGAATATGTAAATAAGTTTAGTTAGTTATTCTAAAGTCTTCCAGATAATAACGTTGTTACGATGTTACGGTAAACTGTATCCTTATCTGTACACTTGGGCACTTGGTTACATGAAACCATGTGGAAAGAAATTACGTGGTACAAAACGCATTCAACTCTTGGGATATCAGAACTTACTTGAGTTTGAGCGCTGAGAACAGTGAACACGCTGCCTCTTATTTTGTCAGATATCCTTAGTATAATATATTAAAATAATAATATTATAACTACATACGACACTCTTGTCTTTGAGGCTGATGCTGCGTATATGGCTACACCCGGTACGGTGTAGCCATATACGTGAGCATTTTTTTTTTTATCGCTCATGTGTTGAACGTCGCGTCGCGGCCTAATGTAGCGTCAGCCTTAAAGCAGTTTAAAAGCGTTCATTCTAAAAGTAGGCATCTTCGCAAATAGCGCTCTGTTAAAATATTTACCTGTTTTTATTAATTTGGCAATATTACTGAATGGAAATATGAAACATCGCTAACCAGTGAACTAGAATATTAATAATTAATTGCAATTATAAACTCTCAATTTGAATTTGTAACCGTTTTAGGTGTAAAAAAGCATTTGAAAAACAAGGATTTTTTTTTGCATCTAAAACTAAATATTCGGTTACGATATTAATTATTGCATTTCATAATCAATATTTTAGTTCACTAGTTAGCCATATTTCAAATTTCTATACAGTAATATTGTCAAATTAATCAATGCAGCAAAATATTTGACATTTTATTGGTGACGTTGCCCACTTTCAGAATGCACGCTCACAATATAATTACATAAGGTTCAGTTTACCCTAACACACATAGTGTTACCTCTTGTAAGTACTTACTTTTTTTTACCAGTATGTTGCGGTGGAAGTGATTGATGCATTCAAATATACTCATTCTGATTCTTACAAATTAAGTAGGTATTCAGAATCAAAATGAGAATATTTGTATGAGCGCGTCAAAATTAATAAAACCATGAAAATGTTAACGAGCGTTTTATTTTTGGTTTAGTTATTTACAAACATTTTATAAAAACAGTTTGTTTAGACAAAACAACTTATATTTAGGAACTTACTTATATAGAAAAGATTTCATAGAATTCATTACACATTTGAACAATTTATTTAAAAGTATAACTGTGGACTGTAGGTAGGTATAATTATATTTGTATACAATTAATTTATTGATTCTTACTATTTATCTCCCCGTGACACATCTGTTTTCACCACATACCACAGATTAATTACTCCGCATGTTAAGTATGAAGCTACAAGTGCGCGGCAATTCAGTGAGTGTAACGTCAGAACGTACGTCAGAAGATCGATGAGTTACGCGATAGAAAGACAGGCAAATTATAGGTGAATACTGGGTGCTGTGCAACCTGAAATGCACTTTATTATATCGTAGCGAGAGTCGCATTTTATTTAAATGATTTTGCGGAGTGAACCATCTGTGCCTATTATTTATGCTGTATTGCCGTGATAATTTACCGAACTGTGTTTTTACGTTTCATCACCGATTTCGTTGATGATCTTAGTTTACATTACTAAAATTAGGTAAGTACTTATTATAAAGACGTAGAATGCAATGCTGCAAGACTAGCAAAAATACTTAAATATTCTCAAGCTAAAAATGTAAAAAATTAAGTACTTTTCATTATTATTTTCCTTAGACTCTTCTATGTTCACGAGAAGCCCCATTTTTCAGTAACAGACTTCTTTTATTATGACACTCAGCCTTAAAAGCCTTAAAATCTTAATTATATTTAAAAAATTCGTGACGACGAAAAGGCACGAACGAAAACGAACTTGAAAACTTAACTATTTACTTATCTAAGTAAGTAGGTACATAACATTTATATAAAATATGATTTGTACTATTAAAATATTGCAGGCATATTATGACGGATAGATTTTGATCAAATATCTTTTAATAGCACAAATATGTCCTCTGTTTTATTAAAGTACTAGTTTAATTATAATTATTATTTCATCAAAGTTAGCACCTTTGCGGTTGACGCGTTGCTACGCAGTATTTGTGCGGTACCTATGCCGCGCCTCCACAGCTGCTGTCATGGGTCTACTTCGCGCCTACGTAGCTGCTACGCAGGGTCTACGCGGAATTAACGCAACAGCAATGCCTACGCAGCCTACGCTGGGCTACACGACTAGTGCGAGGACATTCTAATTACACAGAATAATATACAAACAGGATTCGTATAACATTTTGTTCTACGACAGGCACAATGTATATACGTGTCTTGAAGTTGTTTAAATAAAAATGTTCACCTTACAATTAAGTAGATACTTACTATTACAAACTAATCAACTAATATACAAAATTAAAGTAGAGAAATGGTAACAAGAGGCACTTTTTGCACCATAGGCGCTGTGCGCGCTTGGTAAAAGGATTATGGAAATGAATGAAGTCACTAAATAAGTCACTTTAAGTACATATACATACATATCTTAGTTTAAATAAAAAAGCATCATGAGAAACTCTAAAATAAAACCTAATCATTCTTATCCCTGGGGAATGAATCAGGAAGCCTAAATTCTGAAATAGGCGAGATATACAAGGGGTTCAGTTGTTGCATATTCTTCCTACTCTCTTGTGCTTCTTTAACAAACTTCGCGTAGGCTCGTCTGTCGGAGAATATCTGTGCACACTTGATAAACAGAATGATGATCAACCCGATGGCTACCACACAGCCCATGATTATTAACCCATTCGTCATAATTTTAGCACTAGTTGGTGTGTAACAGTCCTTCGAACTTATCGATATTTCGACTCCAGAAGATTCGGGAGAGTAACTGTATTTGTACTCGCATTCTAACTCATTTTCTTCGAGACGGAGGAAGCATGATGTGACGCTGTCGCTTACTGTAACAAAATATTTAGTTGTAAGTGTATTTTTAACCGACTTCTTCAAAAAGGAGGAGGTTCTCAATTCGTCTGTATGTTTTTTTTTTTGTTTTTTTTGTATGTTTAAAAAACCTATACCATTGGTAAGTAAAACGATTCGTTTTTGTTTTTAGGAACTGAGTTTAAGATATATAGGACAGGTACAGCTTGATAACTATAGTGCAGTTTCATAGAAAGGAACCCAATTCAAAGAAAAAGGTAGTAGCTAAACATGAAGAAAATAAATTACTCAATTAGGGTCCACTTCAGTTTAGCAATTAACGTAAATTAGGAATTTTAAAGGCAACCTCATCTCAATAATGACAAAATTAGTACTCTTATACTGACTCTGAACCGCAAACCACAATCGTTTAGGTGACAACAGTCATTACTTTAACATTTTTTTCAAGTGTAATTTTAACCACAGTTTAGACGTAATTTTTTCACATTAACCTCTAACGGTATACTTTCTCTGCCTCATAGGCGTCCAGTGCATTAACTCGAAAGTTTAATTTATGCAAAAAATATTTACAAAGTAGCACATCAACTTTGTCCCTCTTAAAGATTGTCGGCTACTAACTGACTACCATTTAACTTAATGACAGCTCAAACATTAAACAAATTGAAGCTTTGGAATTGGAGAAGAGTTACATACATGAGATAGAACTCAGTGGAAGTTGTTAGAGGAGGCACACTGAACTAAGAGACATTTTGTAAACTACTGAAAAATAGGCACCACAACGCAATGATGTTCAGAATAAAAACTTTTTACAAAAACTAGCTTACTAACTGATATAAATAACAGTGAAGGAGTAAATGAATACATCGTCTAGATAAACTAAGTGGGTATAAAAACGTAATATTGAAGTTAACTCAAAAACTACGCAAGCAAAGTTAATAAAATTTATATGGGACCACCTCGGAAGCATGATCTACCATACAAAAAAATTATCATCAAAATCGATTCACAATTGGCGGAGTAATCGCGTAACATACATCCACAAAAAAAAACATACAGACGAATTGAGAACCTCCTCCTTTTTGAAGAAATCCGTTAAAAAGGGCTTAATATAAAACATTAGTAGGTAATTAAAGAGGTCTCTGTTAGGAAGCCTTGTTTGTCGTCAACCAGCGGTATTGTTTGAACCATTCAATAGGCACATGAACCAATGCTCAGTGTACCAGTCGAACTCAGGACTTATTCTCTTTTACCAGTTCTTGAATTTATGTTCTGTTGGCTGATTTAAAGACTAACTTTGACACCTAAGCTAGCCGCACTAAGAGTGAATGTCATACCAGTCTTACTGGTCGTTTCAGTGACAGTATGGTTGACGTTCCCAATTATATATGTTGTGTTGAGATGGCACGACACGCACGGCCGCGTGCACGCACCGCGGGTTGTCGCACGTCGCGCACGACTCACAGAACATACCTGTCTCATTGAACCTCTCGGCTACCGTATAGTTGACGTTTCCGATGGTGCAGTTGTCGGTGCAGGTGGTGTTGAGATGGCACGACACGCAAGGCTCGGCGTGCATGCACAGCGGGTTGTCGCACGTTGCGCACGACTCGCAGAACATGCCGGAGTACTTGGCGCCACTCTCATCTGCCGCGTGGCATTCGCAACGACCTGGTGGAAAGTCAAGTTAGTCAGTAACATTAAATAACACTGGAAAATATTGGTCAGAAGAAAGATTGGGAACTGAGTGAGTATGACTATAGTCCGCGCGCGACTGCTAGTCATCGCCTGAGGTATGTGAGCGGTGACACGGGGGAGGTAAACAAAGGCAAAGCTAACTCAATCTGACAATTTTGTCAATGGCGCCCTCCCCCATCTCACCGCAGGCGGTGACCAGCAGTCGCGTGCGAACTATAGATGAGATCATAAAATCGTCATTACCATTATCCTCCTGCGCTCATTCCAGTTATATTGGGATCGGAGTACAATATCTTCTTATGGTATCTTTAGGTATGATCATAAAATGCGGGAGGGATGAAAATATGTCGACCGTGTTTCGCACAGTTTTTACGACTTGACAAAACGTTGCACCGCGGTTTCACCCGCGTAAGTTTCGATCCCGTGGGAATATCGAGATAAAAAGTATCCTATGTGTTAATCCAGGTGATAAACTATCTGTTTGCCAAATTTCATCCAAACCCATTCAGCCGTTTTTGCGTGATTGAGTAACAAACATCCAAACACACAAACTTTCACATTTATAATATTAGTAGGATTATACACATAAACCTTCCGGAATAAATTCTCTAAAGTTCTATTGCGTGGTTTAGAAGAACCAAGCGGACATACAGACAAACACGAAAATTGCCTTTAATTTATAATTATGTATAGATATAGATGACAAGTTTAAGTTTGGAGCAGCAAGTAAAAAAATTGCACCACTTCTTCCCAGCTTAAATCTTAGGAAAGGTGGTCATTTTTGGGGCTGCCGATTGAAATAAAGCTGAAACTAACACTTTTGGTAGGTAGGTCACCAAAACCTTAATATCTCTAGCTCAACTCACCACACACACAGTCTCCATGTCCCGAGCACACATCTTCACCAGCCAGTGATACACAAGTGTCTGTTCTGTCGGTACAGTCGCACGCAGAGCCGCTCCATCCCTCAGTACAAGCGCATTGTCCGCACACGCATACTCCTCGACCAACACCACCGCACTCTAGGCTGTTCTCTCTGAAAATATTTGAAATGTATTGGAATAAGTAAATACATAAGTGAGTGCCCTTGTGTGCAGGAAGATGATGACGAATATGAAAGTAAGAATTTTAGGGGTATGAGGAACAGGGTGTAATGTTCACTCATCCTCTATAGAAAAGGGAGGATCCTCCGACCAGACTAACGGTCAACGGTCTCTGGCGGTTAACAGCCCAAAGATTGATGTTGGATCTTTTATATAAGTTGATCGCGCGGTAAACTCTAATTGCGCGATGCAGGATTTTGTGTGACGAGGGCGACATGATTTTGTATGACGTCAGGTCTTTGATGCGTAGTTCGCATGTGACTATGTAAATGCCGCCACAGAACGAAGGAATCAATAGAAACAAAAGAACTCTCGACCATTCCCAAAGTAAGGACAACTGGTTAATTGCATAACACACTATCAGTAGCAATGACTTTCATTTTGACAGTTCAACAACATTCATTGCTTTATTTACGTTGGTGAGCAGACAAATTTTTCGAACATAAGAAGCAATGGATAAGCCATATCCTTCAAAGACATTCAGGTTGTGATTGATTGTGTGTTACGCAATTAACATTGGTGCTGGAGAGCGATGAAAATGTAAACGAATGATAAACGAATCGACCGGGTGGTCCGAATACTTAAGTACTTTGAAAGTCTGACTTTTGCTTTAACCAGTTGCCTAGTACCCTTAATTATAAAGATGTAATATGATGTAATTAGATACATAGATTATGTGTAAGAGCAACCATTTTAAAAATTTGCATAACTCTACTAGCAGTCATTTTGTAAAGGCACATTAACCAGACCATTAAACAGCCATCAGTAGGAACTGACGCCGTAACGCGCCTATTCCAAATGAGACAAGTAAACATTCCGCGTACATCCAGAAATACTCCAAAGTGTCGATAGTCGGTAACATGAAGTGTATTTACTAATGCTCTCAATAACTACGGATGTATTACGCGTCTGGTTAGAATCAACTGAAGTAAGAAGTATAGCATCTTTTGCAGGCACAGAAATACAGATTGAAACAAGTTTAACTGTCTTTTTGTATCATTGTATGCAATTAAACCGGGCACATATCCGTTCAGACTACTAGGTACTGGATGCTGAGAATTTCCGATGGAAAAAGTCTACGATCAATAGTCGTGCTTGAGACTACTTGAATAACGAAGAGTCTGTACAATATGCATCTGGCAAAAAAAAATTACCTTTCTAGTTCTTACTAGAAGAAAGAGACCTTTGTTGACTCAACGCTAAAAACTAAAATTAAAGTGGAAAAATTCCATTGAATATTTTTTTATATTTCACCTAATAAAATAACAAATCACAATTACACTCTCGGTCAAATAACATAAGAAAAATGAATAAGGGCCGAACATGGAACCCTGTGGAACACCAAATCAGGCATTGAAGTTGAGATGGTAAATAGTCTTAAAATTCTCAAACTGCAAAGTAGAAAAACAAGAGCACTTTTCAATCACTCCGATGCAGTTGGGGAGGCCTATGTCCAGCGGTGGACGTCTCTCCCCTGAATGATGAGTATGATGCAGACTTGAGAAAAGATATCTTGATTTAAACTTTATAGCTGTTGCAGTTGGTTTTTGTTTTTTTTATTTATTTTATTTTCAACCTTTTAATCTGTTATATTTGATGAATCTTCTCCACCTCTCTCTTCTTATTTTGATACCCAACATGGTCAAGGTACTTATAAAATATAACATCGTCTAAAATCCCCTGTCCTTGCTGTCTTTTTACCTGACTTAAAAAGGAATAGTCTCATACTTACAGGCTAACATCACAGGTCTCACACTGGCAGTACCGTCCCGAAAAGCCCCGGTCACACTCACACTCGCCACACAGGCAGTCTCCTGCGCCTGAGCACGCTATATTTCGCGTCGCATTCGGTTCGCGACACTGCGCCATCAGTTCTGCAGACTCGTTCTCGTTACCTATCGCGCAGTCGCATGATGGACCGGACCTGAAGGATGGTGGCAGAGGTTAGATAGTTCTGATACGTGGTCTTCGAAACTTAAATTATTTTAGAAAATAATACCTAATATGCATGCAATTAATTATTAGGTACATGACATTTTCTCTATTTTGAGCATATCAGGGACACATCAAATTTGAGGATTTAAGAATTGCCGATAGTTTAAGGCTAGAATACTTTCATCTAACTCTATAGTCAATAAGTCAACTAAATACGTCCAAAAACTAAAAAAAAAGGAGCACTAAGAGAGGGCTAAAACTAATGAGCTGATCAGGACGTCAAAATACCAAGAATAAGTAGGAAGTAGCAAATATTTAAATATTCCTGGAATATCCACCACACATTATTGGTCTGGCAAATATTGCACACGAGGTGCGAATTGGTCGAACACATTATTTGCGAAAAGTCGTCTTACTACTGTGCATTGAGGTTTTAAGGACATACATTGTGACAAATCTTCTATAGCATTCTGACATTTCCGTATATAGTGTCTCAAAAAAGTTCACGTAAATTGATGATGGTGCAGCTAATGAAGAATTTTAAAAGGATGCTTTCTTCAAATTAGGAACAACCTGATACACTACAAGGTTGCTATCCGGCGATTCTTCCGATTATAAGGTTCTGCCAAGCTTGATTATCATAGACATATTTTAGATCTATTAACTGAAGCGATCTTTGGAAGTCCACTGGAAGTTAAAACAGCTGTTAAGAAGACATCAAAGGTTGAAAGCTTACCATCCTTTATTACACTGGCACACGCCACACACAAAGTGCGCGTTGACAGGACACATGGGTGACATGTCCTGTTGTTCTTCACCGCTGCACGCACACCCGCATTGGATGTCCACCTCTAGGGTCAGAGCGTCTTGACCCAGTTGAGACTCTGATATGCGGATCGTTTGTTTGGACTGTAGGGAGAATTTACAATTTTGTTAGGAATTAAAATAATATTAATTATAATATAATAGAATTTACAATTCAATAATAATAAAGTTCATGTTTAAATCTTGTGGCTTTTTAACAGATCGCGAGATGGTGATTTTATAAGGGTAGTTAGGTATAGCAATTAATAACATTAATAAACTCGAGATAAGAAAAATATCATGGAAGTTTTAAAGTTCGAAATGTGTTTGAGTGTCAGGGCAGGTTAAAACGAGAAATGCGTATCAGGTGCAAAAACTATAACTGCACAGTTATTTTTTCTTCGCAAGGCGGTTAATGGTTATTATGATACATCTCTTGCAATTCATGTAAAGTACATTGCATTCAAAAGGAAATATACCTAACCAACTTATATTTCTTACCGAAATATTATTCTACTTACTGACCTGAATATATTCAGGACACGCCTCCAAAGTGACATGCGCTTCATAACGTAGCGTCATTCCATATTCCACTCCAGTGCACCTCGTCTCCTCTTTCAAAGGTCCACCTTTAACTCCACAGTCCGTAAAATACCTAATTTTAACCGGTCCCAAACTAGCATCATCATGAAAGTCAACCACACTAACAATATCTTCGTAACCAGTCTTCACTAGTTTCAGAATATTGGAACTGTCACTCTCTAACTTGGCTACGTAGGTAAAGTCTTCGAGCAGTTGATTCAAACTATCGTAGTGATCCTTAACACCTTCCGTTACGGCGAAAATAACGTTGACCTGAAAATGACTGAGAACGTTAAAATGTTTGACGGACCAAAGTTTATAGGATGTTTGATGGGGTATGTCAATCTATTAACCTCTATGTAGGGTGTGTAAAGAATAATTTTGACCTAAGATGCTTCTACGCTGTCTTCTCAATTCTACACTTAAAACAGTAATGTTTTCAAGATTACTTGACTGTATTTTGTGTAAAATCATTAGCCTGTTTTTCGGGCTAAAACTATTTGTTTGGTGCCCCTCCTCCTTCTTTCATAAGAAATACAGTTTAAAAACATTATTGTTTATTTTATTTCTTAATCTTAGATTATATCTCACCTTGAACTTTTCCAAGAGCCTATACAATTGCGCTACTGACGGATAGTCGTAAGTAGCCGCATCGGAATAGTACCCTTTGTCGTCCAAGTGACATTGATCATCGTTCTTCTTAGTCGCGCCACCTTTAACAGATTAGGGTCCCTTATCAGATGACATGTGTAATTTTAAATCTTATTTATTGCTGTGTTTGACTTGGTTGGTATGTTTGTCACATGTGTGTGTGATAACTGGTAACTGATTCTCTATTTTTCTGTAACAGTTTTGTCGCATTTTAGTATTGATTAATCTCACATGATGTGGCATAGTAATACGAAGAATAATTTTGTTTAATAAATTGATTTCATTGTGTTCATAACTACGAGATCGCGATTTAAATGTTTTGAGTTACACTAAGCTTATATAATGCGTAAGTAATGCTATATTTACAAGTTTTCCTGTTTCCTTAACATCTATTTTAAGTTTAAGGACACAGCCTTGACTTTATATACTTTATGCTTGCGACAAATTATCAATTCAGAGAAGAAATCTACGAATTGGGCTCCCACCGCCTCTAACAGTAGAATATCTCCTATATCATCAAAACCTTTGAAAGAAAATACAAAGCTCATTACTTTTAATTTAGCTCACCAAGTTTCCCATCCCCGGCTGTATGCATAAGTCCATCAGAGAGCAGTATGACGATCTTTCTGCTGTGCGTGGCCCATCCGATCTTGTCGCCACATGCTATGACTTGCACCAGGGCATCCAGCTGAGCTTCCGCATTATCCAAGTTAGCAGTCACTGAACTACTGTTCACGTGTTCTATGAACTCGTTCACCTGGAGAAAGAACGGCGGAAAATGGTAATTTTAACAAACTACACAAGACCTAAAAAGGTCGTATATGGTTTGATAAGTACCCTTTATGCCCTGATACACAAATGTATGGAACAGCTGTATTTTTTTTCGCGATTTAACAACCCTATCACCCAGTATGCATTTGACCACTCCATTGTATGGACAGCAAATTAACCTTCTCTATTTACGAGCTACTAAAAATGGAAGAAAACATATTAGGGATTTCCTTTTACAATATTGTGACGTGTGAATAGATCAATTACAATGTTACCTGGTTTGTAAGGGATAGGTGGTGTTTGTAGCTGTAGGTCGCTTCACACGCTTCCTCCTCCACTGAACAAGGGTTTGCCAATCTCCGTGCATCCGTACTTATGAATGGCATTAGCGGTTTCTCGGCGAAGCTGCCGAAACCCAGCCTGGAAATAAGTTAAACTATATTTTTTTGCTAGCAACAGATCTAGCCTTTCAAGATTGTTGCCAACGAGGGCCTTTGATGTTTGATAATTTTCAAAGAAGATTATTATAATTATGACTGACGACTGAGTATCTTTAAGTAGCAGAGGTAACAAACAGTACCTAAAATTGTCATAAAAACTTACTTACCTAAAATTATCAGTGAGATTCTTCAACAAAGAAGGCAAATCATCTCTTAAAGACACGAGCGTTTCCTTGTCGTCCTTCATCGACCATGTGAGATCCATCAAATAATATAAGTCTAAGGGGTAATTTTTGGCTGGTCTATATGAAAACTGAATCTTTTGCGTCTCGCCTGAAACAATGAGCGCATAGTTTAGAGAGAGCAGTTTATTTAGCCTACGCTGCCTGGGTAAAATTGGGTTCCCATTTCCTCCCCCCCATACTCTACACTTTATACGTGGCTGCCGTGCCATCATCTCTCCGACCTTATGGCAAAAACCAAATGTGTCGATTCTGCGATTTTCTTTTGTTCCTGGAGCTGCGTCGCTGTTTTGCCGCGAGAGAGTAATTCGAAGCATGGACTGTCGATTTACCGACCAGCACAAAACGCTGCATATATATTTATCGAGATATTAATTTTATTAGTAAAATTACTTCCAAGCAGATGAAGCCCAAACGTAATAGCGTATTGTTGTCTTGTCGCCTAATGTAAGTCTTTTACAAAGCTTTCTCAATACTTAACCTGTATTATGCTTTCATCTTGTTTATGTATGAATTTACAGCGCGTTTCTTATATTAAAAGATTCTAGTTCTCTACTGTTATCTATCTCTACAACATACTTCTGTGGTGAGTCTTGACAAATTACTAACCGAACAGAAAATTGTATGTACATTAATACATAATGGTACACTACAAGGGCAAACTGAAGTTCCTAAGTACTTCTACTTTAAAAGGTACTTTAACAGTAACTGTGAGAGAGGCTTTAAACTTACGTGGCTTCAATGATAGGTGAATCCTCTGTGGTTGTATTTGTACCACATTTTCCTGACTGTTGGGCGACATGTCCTGGAGCGAATTGTTCTCGACCACCTCCCACACTGGCTTCTCAGGCCGCTGGATTAGACCTTGGCTGCAGCCAGTGTTCACGAGACTGGAGGAAAAAAAGGTTGTTAAAGAAAAATGTTTCAGTTTTCTGAAAATGAGTAAAGACTTTTAACTCCAGGCAAAAAACCGTTTGGAGCTGAACCTTTGATCGCTCACGGCTGCATAGGTGCCCAAGTGAATAATGAATGATTCTTTCGTATAAAAATATAATTCGCACCGTTTTCCCATAGGGGGAGACAGCAACTACATAAACGATTCTTACACAATCCTATTCCTTCATCTAAGTTCATTTATTCATCTAGCGCATAGATTACTATAATAGCGATACATCATGCGTGTCATGTTATACTTTTATTTATTAATATTTTTATTAGCAAATAGGCGAAGGCTATTGCTCTTGACTCTTGACCCCATCATAGTAACGGCACCCGCGGGAGATGACCTATTTTTACCGACATAACTGCTTGAATATACATATACGAAGTACGTAAATACGTGTAATACGTATAGTACTTAATTGATGAGAACCAAATTATCCGTTAGAGAGTTCGTGTTAACTTTAAATTAAATCAATTTCCTGGTCTTTATCTACATAATAATGGTAATGGAGTGATTGAAATTGAATTAAACTAAATCATAAAAATAGATTTATGAACATACTTTACCCGCGGTTTCACCCGCGTAAGTCTCAATCCCGTGGGAATATCGGGATAAAAAGTATCCTATGTCCTATTCCAGGTCATGGTCTACACATGTGCCAAATTTCATCAAAATCCGATCAGCCGTTTTAGCGTGAAAGCGTAACAAACTCACTTTCGCATTTATAATATTAGTAAGGATTTCCGTGTATTTCCTCAATCACTTACTATTAGGTGTACAACGGAACTAAGTTGAGATAAAACTTTCAAATTAAAAATTATAAATCTATATCTACATGTAAGTATTATAAATTAAAGTCGCTTTTTATGCCTGTCCGTGTGAATGCGTTATTTTTCTTAACCACGCAACGCATTTTGAAGCGGGTTAGACCATCAATTAGAAAATTTATTCCGGAAGGTATATGTGCATGATAAATTAATAGGTATTAAATTTATATATAACCCGTGACTTCGTCCGTGTGGAATTACTTATTTTAACATAAATAAAAATAGCGTCCCATTGGTGAAAAAAATTTCAGAATCGAATCAATAGTTCCAAAGACTCCTACATACAAATCCACTATTAGTATACCTATCTATAAATAAAGAAATGTCGTTGTCTTATCAAGTCGGATAAACAGGGCGGGTCGTTAGTCTTAATTTAATAAGTACCAGTACCACACCATCAAAACACTCCACATGGGCCACTTTAATTTCATTTCCCACTTTCCTCCGATAAGTAATGGTGGTACTCTAAGTACCAGCCCATTGAAAATCGTTCATTCGCTCTCTGCACAATCAATAATCTATCAAACAACGATCTCTTGATTAGTTGGGGAGCCGAACAGCCGAACTGTGGACTGCCCAAATATCGGTCAGTGAACGTGGGAACAGTGAAGTGAGCACGAGGAATGCGCTTGCGTCGCGCTCGCGGTACTTAATTGATTGAGCGAAATAAAGCGGAACTTTTTATTGTTTTTGGTTCTGGTAGAAGCGATTGTGTGAAGAGGTTTCGGTAAAGGTTAAATTGGGAGAGCTGGGAGAGTTTGTGTGCGCAATGTTATCGATATTAATTTACCTAGCTGTATTTGGAAACTATTATGACAGATGCTGTAAGTTCTCACCAAGGCTAATAGGAGCTGCAGCAAACTATAATTTGATCATTTGATTTGAAATTCGCAACAAAATTAGATAACTTTTAATTGAACATTTTATGCTTCCAGCTTCCATCAAACCTCACTGGCCATCTTCACTTACGTCAAGGACGGCACCATCCGACCTTCCTTAGTACCAGATCAACGGTCCTCCATCCAATTACCGTGTGTCGTAGGCGTCGCTTAACTGCCGAGATCTACGCGAGATAACTAGACGATGATCCCTTGTTACTGTGATGGGCATTTCCACTAAATACCAAGTTAGGCCTTAATTATGAAAACGTCCAAAAATACAATGAATTCTTTGGATTTAAGTACCTACTCGTACATTCTTTTTTGTTCGAAAAATGTGGTTTTAATAGTGATGTCGTTTTAGTAATTGATAGGCATTTTTGTGTGAAAAGGAATAAACGTAATTAATGTCTAATTAAATTGGTTTTAGACACATTTATAGGGCATAGAATTTATAACACAAAAGACCTATTTATTAGGTAACTAACAAACTAAGTTAATTAATAGCCTGTCCTAGATAATTTACACGGGCGATTGTAAAACATTGCAACATCATAAATAAATTATTATGCTTTTCCGTGAAAGTGTTATTAATTATCCGTTCGTTAATATTTATTATTATTAATGTTATTTGCCTACTAGCGTGACCTAAGCCCTATGTTATGACGGATACAGCCGGTTCTTACCTTACACATCTACTTACAAATTTATACATAGGTATACCTAAATATTATAAATTAAATTCGCTTTTCGTATTTGTCTGTATGTCCGCGTTGTTCTTCTAAACCACGCAACAGATTTTGACGAGGTTTTCACCATCGTTTAGAGAATTTATTTCGGAAGGTTTATGTGTATAATACGTTATTACACTCGCGACAATCTAAGAAGTCCGTTTTGACGTTTCGTTCTCTTACTTGTAATAAAACGTTAAGCCTTGAGAATCAGTTTTAAGCAATGTAGATAAGTCGTCGATTACAAACTCTCTAAGTAAGTTTAATCGATATGTCTCGAGAATCAGTTTAGAAGAAACTAATTTAATTTTTCATCGCTACACAAAGGATTTTTATAGCTGTCAAAACGGACTTCTTAGATTGTCGCGAGTCTAATGAAGTTACATATAACTAAGAAATCTCGATGTTTTGTCGAGTCGTCAAAACCGTGCGAAGCAGGGGGGGGTCTACTCCCTAAGCTCAAAACTTTAGTTTCGGACTTAGTTACGTGCGTTTCCTACTCCCTACTCTTGCGGATTTCTGATTGGTCCATAACCCAAAATTATAATGAATAACGACATGATTTGACTGTTGTTTCTACCCCCGAGATGTCCCGAAACCACATAATAAGTAAATCGGTAATCGATACCGGACTCTATCGTCATGCGTCATTCGTTCAATAATATGGTCTATGATTCCGTTTGAAATCTAAGAATCCGGAATAAATAGGCAGTAGGTAACACAAAATACACCTAGGGACACCTCGGGACACCTCGGGCGTAGAAACAATGGTCAAATCATGTCGTCATTCATTCTTAGTCTGGGCTACGGACCAATCCGAAATCCGCAAGTGATAAGGATATCACTTGTAGATATCTGATTGGTCTGCGTTTCCTACTACCGTAGGAAACGCACGTAATTTCGTTTACGGTCGTCCGATGATACTTAGGGAGTAGACCCCCAGGAGCGGGTCGCTAGTAATTCAAAAGATAGTAATTTTAAATGTCATATGACGTAGGTGCCTATTCAAGCAAGGTACACGCAGGTACTTACAAATCCATAAATGTGCTTATTTACAGTAGGTACCTTAATTTATCAAAATTAGGGTAAGAAGAAAGATATTATTCTGGCATTAGTTACCTAGCTTTATGTACATTATATATTCAGCATTAAGTATAGAAGTTGTGTTTTTTAACCGACAAATAATTTTCTTTCTTTCTTACCTCTCGTCATCATTGCAGCGCGGGGCTCCAGAGTTGTAGTTGATGTCAGCGCACCAGCGGCAGTGCGAAGCGGCAGACAAACATGCGCCGCACTCATCGTGCTCGATGCACACCAGCTTGTTCTGCATTTGTTGTACTACTAACAGATAAAAAAAAAACATAAAAACCTAATTAATTAATTAAACCCTACTCAACGCTACCTACCTTTAATTAACTACACGGTAAAAGATGGGTAAAAACTCCTTTTTTTGGTTTTACCCAAAACAGTATTTACTAAATCAGTATACCTATTGATATACTAAAAAAGTATATCAATGGGTATACTAAAAAAGATCCATTGATATACTAACAAAGTATATCAATGGTTTTACCAAAAAAGTAGTTTCCTCAAGGAACATAATCTCACCTAACGGCGAGAGCATAGAGTACCTATAGTAATAGATTGGGCGAGAGTTTCCTACAGGTATTGTGGTTTCCTGCCAATTATTTTTATCTGTCAATCAAGTTTGTTTTTTTTTCCTTTTTAGCGGCCATGAGTCGAGCATAGTGTGCAATGGGAAAAAGGTCGTATTATTTAATTCGAATAAATTAGTATTATTTTATTACAATAGGTTTTTATTGATTCTGAAAAATTATAAAAAGAAGGCAGGTATGTATTGGGCAAAATAGATGCTCCCTGCTGAAAAAAATGCATAAAAGGTAGGTAGCTACACTAGCTACATCATGAACGTACTTATTAGTCAGTCGGAGTATCATACACGTAGGTAGGTATGCTATTTCGTTATTTGTTTATTTAAGGTTTAATAACTACAGTCACCGCATTAATCGTTAATCCATTAATGAATTCTGCTGCTCATCTCCTTGGTGGCCTATTATTTGTTCTCTTCCCCGGTAAAGAATAGCTGGCTATCTTTGTAGCTAGATCTCTATCGTGAGCTTGAGATTACCCGGATTACCTGTTAAATAATTGGTAATAATTATTGGCATTGGCATACCTACCTATATTATTATTATGTTCCCAGCGAATACAAGTATAATTAAGTACCTACGTTATTGATGGGCGTAAACCTATCAGCGAGTATACGAATAGGTACTTACGTCATATAGGTAAATTAAAATATAGGTATATTTTAATACTAAGGGCGAATTTCACCAAACTTTTATACCGAGTATAAGTCTTATCCTGCGAATAAATGTTGAATTTTTGACAGTTTTTCCATACGAAAACTGTCAGACGACAATTTTATTCCACGGATAAAAGATATCTGACTTTGATGAAATCAGCCTAAAGTAGGTAAGTATGTTATTGGTGTAATAACTGAACTATTCATTTATCTCATGGTAAATAATGGGTAAGTACTTCCTTTTTTAGTTTCCGTAGATCTTTAGAAGAAAGAAAATTATTTGCGGTAAACATGACGCAAAGAAAGAAAACAAACACAAAAAAGAAAAAATAGTGGAAAAATATGCGCCATAACCACGAAAACGAAAAAACAAAAAAATAACAATTTTGAGAAAAGCCAATGTTTCTACCATTTTCTTAAAAGCCAATGTTTACTCTATTTTTAAAAGCAATGCACCTATTGTAGGTTGATAAGTTCGATATTTTTTAAGTTAACAAGGTAATGTTTGGTAAAGTAATTAAACAAAATGAAGTTTTCAAGAACGTTTCTCTCGTCCGCTAACGTCTTCAACAATCCTGATGAGGTGAATTTTCAAATCGTTAAATCAATAAAAAAAAAAGAAATAAAACCTACAAACATCCAATTCATTCCAATCCAAAACAAACAAAAAAGGGATAGCATATCTTAGGAAGCACTTGACACATGGAAGACAGCGACTAACAAGTTTAAATAGACCACCAAAATCGGTGGTATTAGAAGCGCGCTAGGCGTTGACATAATTTATGTGGGCGTAGAGCAGATTACGGCCGACACCACAAGGCAAAAGATTTAGAAGATTCACTTTATATCATTTCACGAACAAGCTATTTGATAAATAGCTTGTATTTTACTGTGTGTACATAAATAATAAATAAACAGGCAGATAACTTGCAACTACTTTTGTGAGTGTTTTCAGTAGTCAACAATCCTTTTACGTCACTCTCCTAAGCCTCGCACTAAGTTAAATTACACACACAATCAAAACGAATTTTGGCAGTGTAGAGGAAGATGAATATATTTTGCCTGTACACCAAATAGTTTGTTCAACTGTACCTAGTAACTACCTAATCTTAGGTTAGAACGACAATATTCTTTTGTAATATTTTAAACTAGCACCCCGCGGTTTCACCCGCCTATGTCTCGATTCCCTGGGAATACCGGGATAAAAATTATCCAATGTCCTTAAGCCAAATGTGCCAAATTTCATCCAAATCTGTTCAGCCCTTTTAGCGTGAAAGCGTAACAAACAAACAAACTCACCCAAACTCACTCAAACAATAAATTAAAGTTAGGAGTTTAGGATAGTTAGGATGGTTAGGAATAGTTAGGAATATTGGCGCACCAATATTTAGGAGTACAATAGCTGCGGCAGCGATAGATTATGCGTCCTAAAGCTGCACGCAGCCCCGAGTCAAAGATGATGCCGATGATAAAAGTGTGAAAGCCCATGGAGGCTCTGCCAACACTCTGTGTTTTCATGAATAACGATAGAATATTAATTGTTAAGTAGAGTGATCAGACTCAGTTCCGCAGTAAGTCCTGCTGTACCAACCGTTCTAAACTGGCTTTTCTTTTTACCTATAAGTCTGCCTTCAAAATAGGGCACTGCTCCGGACCAAACCTTCTGCTATCCCCCTTATAACTTGAGCGGAGATAATCTCCACAAATACGGCACAATTGCCAGCACGTGCTCGTAGAGTTAACAGACCGATACTATCCGAAATAGATACATAAATGTACCTACATACAATAACCGGACTCGGCGACAATGTGTAATCAATTTTGTTGATTACAGTTTACTGTTTGTTTTTGTTTGATCGATTGTGGTTTAAATAGGTCTGGTATTTTTACAGTTAGTTAATGTAAGAAAGTTTATGTTACAACGTACCTATCAGCTCGTAAAGCTCTCCGAACGCCAAAAATGGAGCACTTGTAGATATTCAGGTTATCCCCTAACTTACTTATTATAGACGGGAATGGTGTTTGTTTGATAATTCACCCTCAACCTGCGTCGATATACAGAGTAACTGGCCCAATCACCGATACACTAATCAATTAAAAGAGTAGCGGTGGAGTTTCTTGCCCATTCTCCATACGAAAACTACCTTTTGGAAGGGGCAACTAGAATCAGTTCTATTTTTCTGTTTTTGACGTTCAAAAGTGCCTTATAAGTGCCTATTTGAAATAAATTATTTGACTTTGACAATAATAATAAAAAAATTGCCAGTGTCATCACGCTTGGCAATGAGATTAGTGATCTTACATCGTACAGTATTTTCTTGAATTCTTATGTAAGAGGACACTGCTGCCCATACTCTGGACAGGATGTCCTAATGTCCTACTGATCTACAAGAAGCAAGTTTATTGTTAATTCCAAAATATCATTCAAGCCACCATACACCATGTATCCGTCAAAGATGGCGCAGCGACGCGTCCGTTGTTTGTGTTTTCATAGTATGCACTCCCGTGATGTTTTGTGGAAATCCTATCCTTCCTGGATAGGATTTCCACAAAACGGCACGGGATTTGGACTATCCTAATTCTAACTATATCCTAACTTTAATATTATAAAGCGAAAGTGAGTTATTTACGCTTTCACGGTAAAACGGCTGAACGGATTCGGAAATTTGGCACACAAATAGGTAGGTACCTAATTTATAACCTGGATTAACACACAGGATAATTTTTATCGCTGTTAGTAAACTATTCATGTTTTGGTGTATTTTATATATTTTTATTTTTATCATTTAATGTAATAATTGGCTTCAGTTTATCATGTTTAGGTATATTACGACAATGTGGATATACAGGGTGTTTGGCAGAACGTTGAACATACGAAAATGGTGGATAGGTGGGGTCATCTGCTACTTACTCAGCCCTAATTTATTAGGCCCTGGCACCCTGGATATTTAAAAAAAAAAGTTTTTGCTTTCTTCTAGTTTCACCAGTTTCTCAACTTTAAAGGGAAATTTAAAAAAAAAAATACAAAAATGAAAAAAGTCTTCTTATCTTACCCATTTTTAATAAAAATTACACTTTAAAGTTAAGAAAGTGGTGAAAATAGAAGAAAGAAAAAAAAAGAAAAAAATATCCAGGGGAGCAGGGCCAAATAAATTAGGGCTGAATAAGTAGCAGATGACCCCACCTATCCACCATTTTCATATGTTCAACGTTCTGCCAAACACCCTGTATAGCTGTTACGTGCAATTTTAAAGTAAAATCAACTACAAGGTAATATTTCAATGTCAAACCATAAAAGTTATCCTTAAATGTTATCAAATAACGTCATCCTTATTATAAGACAAGACCTACGAAATAAACAGACAACGCACTAGCCAGCTAGACTGCAGCGACCAAAGAGGTTATAATACGTATAATTAACCTTATTGGCAGCGGCTTTATAGCACCTGTCAGGGTTGCGGAAAAGTCCGAAAGGGATACCGGGGCCCTTGGCAACAGGCAACTGAAAGAACACGGGTGGGTTTTAGTCAGTAAAAGTCTGACACGCCCTCCCGCTCCGCCCAGAGCGGGAGAAGTTATTTGATGATTTCCCACTTAAATTAAATTGACTACCAACAAGTGTCCGTATATCCAAATCACAGCTGTCATTCATTTACAGGTATCTGAAATGGCTTTATCACGGCAAATTTCTAAAAAAATAATTTCCTGGCATCAACTCCACAAAATACAATAAGCAGCAATAGGTAGGTACTGAAGAACCAACGCACAGCCGGTTACCTATCTATCTACCAGATTCAGATCAATCAGTCGGCACCTTACCTAAAAAAAGCTTATTGACGTGGGATTTTCAGGTACCTACATCCTGATCGCTATGAACTGCAATGTTTGGTGTTCAACACCAAACATTGTAGTTCATAGCGATCAACCAAAAATCGCAAAGACAAAATCATGCAGATTTGTGATACGACCGCCAGCGCGGCAACGCTTGTATACCGCCTAGTGCGTCTATCTAACATGGTGCCTAGGTAAGGATATATAAATTTATGAAATACTACTGTTAAATTGGCATCAATTTGTAAGTGGCGAGGAATTGCATCATAAATTTAATATTACTAAGTAGTATAAGTCGTAAGTGGTGAGGTTCCATTTAATAGGCCATTAAAATATCGATTTACAACTTCCTATTTCATATATCGCCCAGTATTATTGATATACTGCTGGGCGGAAGCGTGATTCGAAAGATTTGGCATAACATCGATCTTATGCGCTAAGTAGTTAGGTACAGGCTCACCGACATCGGGAACATGGTCCCAGGGCTCTGGAGATAGGGAACTCTTGAGGAGTACTAGAATCACCCCAATATAAGCTGATTATTGCGTAAAAGGCGCCACTTCAGGTCATAGTCGAGGCTATTGGCAATTAACCCATTGGCCGTAACAAAGGTCACTGAGTCCACATCCCACATGTCGATAATCTCACCCACAGATATATCGGTGATCTCACCACTCGCACTCCTGTCTCCGCACGTTTATTTGTCAGTGTCAGTGTAAAAAATAACTAGCTAGTGTAAAGTTAGTGCTCACCTACATCCCTTCACTTTTACTCCATTTTCACCGTTTAGGTACTAGGTTGACAAGTGAAAAGACATGATGGCAGCAACATTTCACCTAAGTTTTCTCAAGGTGAACTTACGAAAATAGCTGCTAAGGTGAGTTTTTACAGAACAGCAGAAAGCACAGATGAGATAGAGGTCAAACAAAATAAAAGTTTATTCCACAAAATTTTGAGATTTTTTGAACTTGCTTATTTCGTTTCTTGCATCGGCAAGGAAAATACAAACAAGCCCCGATTGGCCCGAATCCTTACTGAGCGACTACGATGTTCAGCTTTATTTTTTCAGGTAGGCTAGGAACAGCTGTTTTTTTTTTCGTGATTTCAAGGTCCCAAACCCAACTACGACTAAAAAGGTATAAACAAGACCCCACAGACAGACAAATAAAAATCCGGAGTCACACGTAATCTGTAATCAAACCTTAAATTCGTAATTGTACAAAAGGATCCTTCACCTATCGTTTCATATGCCTGTAAAACGTTTTTTGGTAAACGTTTATTGTTTTTTGTCCCTAATAAATAAAATAAAATACAACACGAAGGTCCTAGTAGTTACTCAAAAACTTTGCTGCGCTAGAAAATCGGATTGGTGATCGCAGTACGGTCTTACTGGTAGATGGAGGAATGATATTCACAATTATTTGTCGGAGAGAGCACATAGTTTGAACTTAGTTAAAGTCTCACAAAAGTCACATTAATTCCTTATGTAAGTACTCGATTCCAGCAATATAGGAAAGTGGAAAGTAGGCATGCAAGACTTCCTAGGATAAAGTTTAGTTCTAATCTAATACCAAAACTGTAGCCTGTAGCGCTAATTTGTACCCAGTTTTAACGTCTGCAGTAAAACTAAATAGGAGCATATTACAGCACAACACAATGTTATTCCAGCTGAACAGCGAACATATTAATATTTTCAACGCTAGTGCAGAGTAACCAAACGAGTTGTGAACTCGGAAAACGCATTCCCGGCGTGCAACTCGGAATAAAACTGTCAATCTTATTCCGATTTTCTATTTTCGAAAACGAATGTCCGTAACAGGTGTGTTCCTGGCTTGCGTCTGTTCGGCTATTTTAGTTACCATATGAGCATAAAATAAATCTCTCCGTTTGAAGTTACATTTATGTCCGTGTTGAGATAACGAATATGTTTTTATTTTGTTTTAATCTTGCTCAGCTCTGCCATAATAACATTTATTTTAATGAATAGTTTTAGACTTCCGTCCTTTTGTAGATAATAATTAAAATATCCTTTCATGATTAGTGTTAAAACATTGTTCGACGTTGTTTATTTTCATCTTGGAAATTAAAACTTCAGCTTTTATGACCTAAAGTAGGAAGTTTTAGAATAATGCTGTATGCAATAGAACGTCTTTTTACCCGACTACGGCGAAAAAGAAAGGAGGGTTATGATTTTGACCGGTATGTATGTATGTATGTTCATCTGTTCCCTCATATCTTCTAAACCAATCCTGACAATTTGACAAGTGAGGTATCGTTGGAAGCGTCATGATCGTCCGCTGGTTATAGGCTATGTGACGTCACATTAAATTTAAAATGGCGCCCTCTAGAGGAAATAAAATCAGGAACGACAAAAATTGTTTTATCGTACTATGTTGGGTATCAAATGAAAGGGCTTAATGAGCACATTTCAAAAATATATATATATTATAACCCCAAAAGAATAAAAAAAATATTAAAGTAATAAAATCTAAAACCCGGAGTCACAAGTAATCTGTTCGATTTATGCCCTAACACGTGTGACTCCGGATTTTTAATTTGTCTGTCTGTGTTGTCTTGTTTATACCTTTTTAGTCGTAGTTGGGTTTTAGTTTTTATTACTTTAATAGGTATTACTGTTGATTTTCAAGTTTTTCAGGTTACTGAATGTGCTAAATAACTTGAATTTCGGGTATAATTGAAGCAATTGGGATAAGGGTAAGAGAATTGCCCTCATCCCAATTTATTTGTGGTCGGAGCAATATGTCTTTTCTTCCATCCTCCTTCTCTTCTCTCTCTCTTCCTCCTTCTCTATTAGTCGTCATTTCGGTAGCGCCCCTTTCTAACCATGTCATCTTTCTCACAGTCCATCCATCGTTTCTTTGTCTTCCCCTACTCGTATAGCCATCCACAGTCATACTCAAAACTTTCCTGACAATATTTCTCTCATTCCTCCGCTCCATACCATCATTCAGGCGTTGCTACTCAAACATTAGTTTAAAATCATGAATAGGTCTTTAATTAACTTTATAGTTGTTAGTTAGTTTTGGTTGTGTTTAGTTTTTTAGGCCCAAGACAACATAGCACAACAGTCAAGAATAGAGCAATTTATTCAAAGTTTGATTCAGCATTGGATTGAGTAGGTTTCTAATTCTCCTTACCACTTAGATATATTTTAGCAATAATTTTAATGCTAATTCGATGGTCACGCCCCCTTGTGATTTCATATTGTGGGCGAACACCATGCGAACACAGCAGAGACTTGCTTACCTTCACCAAGATCATAAAATCATTGGCCTACCGTTACTTATCTACAGGGTAATTTCTTTGATCTTTTCCGATTAAAATGAAAATTTAATTCCCGATAAACTACCTACTAACACAGAAACATTTAGGACAAACCATATCCATATCCATTCAAGTGTGTTAAAGAATGTCTTATCACAACCTTCATACGGTGTGTTAATCACATAGTAAACATTGTAAGAACTAGTTTACCTGAAGCATTCACAGTTTCATGAATAATGGACCTAAGTATAAGCATACAAAGTATATCCAAGTAACTTTGGTGTAACCTTAGGTACGAGGCTGTTAGTCATATCCGTACATGACCAAATAATATATATGTACACAGTTACAACAATAACTTCATTATTAGCGAGAAAAAACATGGAAATGTATGAAAAACTCACCTTGACAGTTTCCATGCTCGATTTTCACGAACAATAAACATAAAAAAACAAACACTGAAATCCCGTACATGATCAAATGATCAGAAACAAATCACATCTGGATCGAACTGTTGGCGCGTGTGTATCGAATGGCGGCGTGCGATCGGATTCGCGATGAGTAACTGATAAGGGTTGATAAGGTGATAAGGATAAGGCGCGGGCGGCGAGTACCGGCGCGCCGGTTCGCGCCTCACGTCTTTGCCGCTCGACATCTGCCGCGCCTCTAACTAACTGACAACACTCAACAGTCTGTAACTTCGTAGTTTCGCTTCACGGTGTCGATAAGTTGTCGTTCGAGTCTCGTAGTACGCTGCTAAGCTCGCCGAATTACGCCAATTGATGTTTAGTTCTGGATAAGATAAGTAAGTGGTGGTGCATTGCATTAGAAACCGCTAATAGGTGCGCCTTGTATGGTTCTGGTTGTCGATTTACCTCTCCGCATTACCGCTTCCTTATACGTTTAGTGGACGATACATGTCATGTTGTAGGAGTACACCTTGTCAGACACTCATGGGGTAGGGAGTGACTTTAATTCCAATTTCTTTCAGTAGGTTATTTTCCTGCATATGAAGTAAAGTTGAAAGTGCAAATTTGGGTTTTATTTATAAACTTTGCTTAAAGGCAAGTGACGTTCAAACGTCAAAAATATATGGTTAGTCAGTCGCTAACCATTATTTAACTTTAAGCAACGTTTAGTGTTTAGTTTAAATGATCGAGTTGTCAGAATCCCACAAGTCTGACAACCAGTCTTACCACGGGGATCGTGTTATGTTACGCAATAACTGGGTTGTGGAGATCAGATAGGCAGTCGCTCCATGTAAAACACTGGTATTCAGCTGCATCGGGTTAGACTGGAAGCCGTCCCCAACATAGTTGGGAAAAGGAGAGAAAAGGCTAGGCAGTAAATTATTAGAGAAAATATTGTCATAATATGTAGATGTCTTGTGTATATATTCGTAAATATATGTCGGTCAGATAATCTTACATGACGATGGCATCACGGCAACAGAGGGTTCTTGGTAGATATATACTCCAATTGAAATAAGATTAGACATATAAATAAGCTTTTTTTACAGTCCGTTCAACCAATTTTGACTTCTATTGCGTTGGTGGCAAGACAAATGGCAGCTGCAGTAGCCAGTTGGTATTGTGTAACTTTTTTTGCTTTTAATGCAATCCTTATGCCTACGGTATAGAAGTCAAAATCAGTTGAACGCATTGTAAAAAGGTTTGTTTAAATGTCTAATCTTATTTCAAATGGAGTATAGGTATTATAGTTATTTAATTCAGGGTTCTATCATAAAGGCACCTCTATCTAGGTACCTACATCTCATTCAAAGAAGAACATCGTAGAGTACAAACATGGTGCAATAAGTCTTTGTTGACATCATTCTTAGCAAATGCTCTAGCAATGACAAAGTACTAGTCGATGTACAATCTCCACATTTGCACAAAATATCTGCACTTGTCTCTATTTGACTGTTACTTATAACTTAGGCGACTCAAGGTGAAATCAAGTAACCGACATGACAACCTCTCTTCCTGTGACCCTTTTAAAATTTAGATGTACACACGGCTACACATCAAGCTATACATTTCCAGTTTATGCTGATCTCGCATTGTATAGGATTTCCGTACAATGCGAGGGCAGCTTATTGGAAATGTATAGCTTGATGTGTAGCCATGTGTACATAATAATAATACTGTTATTTTTAGGTATCCGACAGTTCAATAATATACCTATGTGCATTCCTAATAAAAGAATCTTCCTAGAATTATGTTCACAAGAAAAATGACGTTACAACTCAAAAACGTGTCAAAAGGCTGAACACGAAGAAATGGTAACATCGTGTACGGAGACATTTTACGATACGGAAAATGCTGTCGGCATAACATTGAACATGGACCCCCTGTATGTACTGTCACGAATTAATAGCCAACAAGCCCATTAAACAGGTAGTAAAATCAGTGTCCTTCACCTCGGAGCCATTCTGTTGTCCTTCCTAATTACTAATTATGGACACCGAGGCAGTTCGCAAGATACACGGCTGCGAGTCACGCACTGGGCCACTCCTATGCTACTCTAGAGTTTGCCGTACCACCACTTCAACATGACCCGCCTCGACCCCCTTATCGGTGCACGAAATAGGCTTGATAAGTGATACCTCCTAAGATTATAGAGACCTTCCGAGAATGGTATTCAAATGTGGGTGTACATTCGAGGCCAAAATAACAAACCTAAGAGTTCGTTCACAAGCTTTGTAATCATTGACGTGATACAAAATGGTCTGTAGGCGGCCGGCAGTCTGTCTGTACATATGACGATGTAAATAAATGTCATCATACCAAATGGAGCCGTGTGGAAAACTGCGCAACCTTAACGAGCCATTCTCAATATGAGAGGTTACATCATTCTGGCTGCCACAGGCTACCACTTGTTGCTTCGTTTATAAATCATAATACCGTTTGATGTTTAAGACCAGTCATTATCAAAGTTACGCTTGAAATAACTACCTTCTGTGTACACAGTTGATGCCTCACCTAATAAGTGTTATCTTACTGCCATCATTACTCATTTCTTTGTTTGCTTTCACCCACCACCCAGTAGGTAAGTTGCTTAACTTCACTCCAAAAAGGTGAATAAAAAAAGTACTAGTTCATACGTGTTACAGAACAAACTCACGACGGGCATGAAAGGGTTTTCTTTTCGGTAAATGGTTCATGCATTGCAATATAGGGTATGATTGCACTTTGCACTCAATGATTATAACTGTGATAGCTGTGATCATCGTGTACAGGCTCTATAGCACAGACTTCACGAACACTAGCAAATATTTTAGACACTTAATAACGCGTTTAGGGTGCTGTTCTGTAGCGCATCGGGCATGTTTGCCGAACCAGGTACGGATTGCTTTCAGGCAATTATGCGAAAGAGAGCAGCATCCCTGTGAGAAGGATGCGGGGGAGCACCAACAGCATTTTAAAGGTGATAGCAGACAAGCCTGATTGCCCATTCCTGGAGCACTGGACCCGTTTGCACAGCTGCAGGTCTGGTGCTGCAGGAAGCGGACATAATTATATGTTCCGGTTTTTAAATTGGTTTTGTGTCTATTTGTAATTTTATTTCTGTTACTAACATAGTTTATAGGTGTTACTAACAACATTATGAATCTGTATGTGTTCGAAATAAATAAATAATCTTCTATATATAAAAAACACAAGGGTGACTGATTGACTGATCTATCAACGCACAGCTCAAACCACTGAACGGATTGAGCTGAAATTTGGCACACAGATAGTTATTATGACGTAGGCGCGCACTAAGAACGGGTTTTTGGAAATTCGACCTTTAGGGGGGTGAAAAGGGGGGATTTCGTTTGTATGTAAAATCTTACTCCTTGGGTTAATATAATTGAAAATTTATCTATGTAAATAATAAAGTTTGCCATTTTTCGTTTTTTTAAACTACCCCCTAAACGGGGATTGGGGGGTGTCTAAGTTTGTATAGAAGAATTTTAACGCGCGGTCCGATTAGCTCGAAACTCGGTTTTTATACTTAAAACCAAAAATAAAGAAAAATGTGTATCAGAGTTTTTCAAAAATTTACCCCTATCGGAGTTAAAAAGGATAATTTATATCACAGCTCAAACCACTGAACATATTGGGCTGAAATTTGGCACACAGATCGTTATTAGGGCGTAGGCATCAACCAATAAAGGGTTTTTAGAAATTCGACCTTTAAGGGGGTGAAAAGGGGGGCAAAATCTTATTCCTTCAGTTAATAGACTTTAAACTTCCCACAAATACTTATCTAAGTAAATAATAATGTTTTTCATTTTCATTTTTAGTTTTTTTTAATTACCCCCTAAACGGGATTGGGGGTGTCAAAGTTTGTATAGAAGTATTTTAGTGCGCGGTCCGATTAACTAGCAACTCAGTATTTATACTTAAAACCAAAAATAAAGACGTGTATCAGGGTTTTTCAAAAATCCACGTCTAACGGGGTGAAAACGGGTAGTCTATATCACAGCTCAAGTCACTAAACGGATTGGGCTGAATTTTGGCACACAGATAGTTATTAGGACGTAAGCATCCACTAAGAAAGGGGTTTTGGAAAAAAAAATACCATAGAGGAATAACGGGGTGTCAAACTAAGTAAAAATTTTAACGCGCTGTCGGATGAACTCGAAACTCGACACGGTACCTACTAATACGGGCGCTTTTAAAAAATCTGCTCCTAACGGGGTGTAAAAGGAATAAAGTTTAAGGGGTAAAGATCGTAAATAAATGTTAAAGGTCGTCAATATTAATTTTCGAAAACTATCTTTCAAAGGCGGAAGTACGAAATCCACGCGGACGAAGTCGCGGGAAGTGCTAGTAAATAAATAAATTACTTAATTTATGAAAGTGTTGTCCGTGACTGTATTAGTATAACCAAATGATTTACGAGTATCGTAAGTGGGTTCCACCGGCAGTGTCACAAGATGGAGTGCCCCTTACTAGTTAAGTGACTAACTGCAGTTAGCGACCAATATACCTATATGTACTTTCGGTACTTACTTACAAAGAAGCGTTTCTCAATCCACCAAACGTTTCCTTTGTTTGCATTTGGTTCTATCGTTTCTTTACATAAATGATTGGAGCACGCTTGTACATTTACAAGTTCACACTTAACAAGACAACTTGTATCTCATTCGCTTCCTGACCTAACACATCTCGTCTGCGTATGTTTACTAAAACGAATTGGTGTTCAACCATCCGTCTCGGATATGATTTAAGGTCAATACTCTCTTATTGCGGACAGAATCATCATAAGAAATAACATATAACGAATTCTTCTATTTTTTTATTCATACACGGGACTATGTATTACTTTCCTCAAAGATACAAGTAAATAATGCAAGGCTCATAACTCTTCACTTTTTTTTAGTTGGTGTATTTGGCTTCAAAGCTTTAGAAGTAGCCGAGGTATCTTTAGTAGAATCCAAGGTAGTCTTAGCAGCAGCCGAGGCATCTGGTTGAGTCGAGGTTTCCGGAACAGTCTTATGACGCCGCTTTATCCTGGTGTGCGTCGTCTCCAACAGTTCATAGAAGTGATTGACGGGCTCAAACCACCCGAAACCGTTATCAGCCCTTCCCAACCAGGTATGCCCATTAGGATCCGTCAAAACCAGGTGACCCACTGGACAGTTTTCAACGAATTCACCTGTCAATACGCTCCCATCTGGATAGGTATATGTACCCTTACCGGAGTAACCCCAATCTTTTAATATACCTTGGAATTTCGCGCCGTCATTGTATGATACGATAGTTTGGTAAGTGGCGACGATTTTGTCAGCTTCCCAGTGTCCTGCGTAACTGTCGCCTTCTGCTGTTGTGTAAACGCCTTGCCCTGAAACGGGGAAATTATAAAATTTACCATCAACTAGACATAAGATAAGCAAGTAATAACAGCCGCGCGGGTCGATCCATCAGGTTGCCGGCTGCTAACTACGGTAGCTACGCTTGCCGGGGTTGGTCTGTGGATGGGTGACCATCTTTACATATCGAACCTCCTCAGTGCCTCTGAAAGCACGTAAAACCGTTTGTCCCGGCTGTCATTCGAGGATCTTTGACAGTCGTTACGGATCGTCAGAATACCGAAAGTCTGACAACCAGTCTTACCAAGGGGTATCGTATTACCCAGTTACTGGGTTGTGGAGGAGAGATAAGCAGTCGCTCCATGTAAAATACTGGTATTCAGCTGCATCCGGTTAGACTGAAAGCCGACCCCAACATAGTTGGGAAAAGGCAGATTGATTAAACTAAACATAAGATACACATAAGTAAGTACAAAGAGCAGTACAAACGAAACTGTTTAAGTAATTAGAGCGTAACGCTTGTCTGTGCGCGGCTTGGAATGGATCACGATACGGTCGATTAGACCACACTCGTTATGTCAAAAATATTCATCTTCCTACGTCTTTTACTACCAGTAAGAATAGGTGGCTTTACAAGACAACACAATGCATATCATGGGTATGTTTCATCAGTACTGCGTTACGGCCTAGTGATATGGGGTAATTCAGTGGATGTGGGCAGAGCATTTAAAGTACAAAAAAAATGTATCAGAGCCATGAGCGGAGCAGAATACTTAGACCATTGCAGGCCATTATTTAAAGAATTAAAAATTCTTCCGCTCCCGTGCCTTTATATTTTTGAGGCTTGTTTATTTGTAAAAAAATACCCACATTTATTCCTATTAAATGAACAAGTCTCCCAAAGACTGAAGAAAAAACATGCCGGGGAATTGCTAGTACCTCCTCAGAGATTGCAACTATATAGTAGAAATGCCAGTTGTATGACAGTAAAAATGTATAATAAATTACCACCTGGCTTGAGAATGTTACCAATTAATAAATTCAAATGTAAAATGTTTACTTGGCTCTTAGACATGTGTTTCTATTCTGTTAATGAATTTTTAAATCATACTTTTTGACATAGTAATTAATATTCTATGCTTTTTGACATAATAATTAATATTTTGACATTACAAATAATACTATTCAATTAATCTGAATCAATATTATTGTATAAAATATAAATTTAAACCAATTTTGATAATTTAATATAACTTTTATTGTAATGTCTACGATTTGCATGCACTTAGCTTATTTAATTTTTCTACACCAGCAATGGTAGTATATGTGAATCAATGTTTAATTTTAGATCTCAATGCACCATATACTTAGAAATAAATTATTCTTATTCTTATTCTTATTCATAGTTTTGTTCCGCAAATGTAAGATTGACTGGAACGTGCGCATAGTTACTTGCAAGAATTTAAGTTTTGCATAATACACGCTAGTCGGGAGAATACATTGGGTTGCAACTTGCAGTTATTTATGTTAATTAGAGAGGATTACTGTGGTGTGATTTATCGATATAACGTAACATCACGAGTAGACAGAGTTCTTCACGCGCCTTTCTAATTGGGGGCAATCCTATTGCTATTAGCCGGGCACAAATACAGACTGAACTGCTACTGAGAAATTCCCAAAGGAAAAACCAAAAAAAGCACGACTTGGGAATCGAATCCTGGAGCCCTCACTCAGCAGCCGTCTACCAGTCACGACCTACTAGGCAAACGATGCAGTCAATTATCGGCGGTAGGATACCTACTACCTCTTTTGACTTCGTGAGACGCAGATGCTACTTTAAAACTTTTTAACAATAAAAACAATCGGTGTCTGGTTATGTACTTATTTTCGTTTTTTGTCGCAGACTTACGAAAATAAAGTAATTTTTCACTTTTTGGTGTTTTTTATTTGGAAGTCGGTTGTTTTTTTTTTTTGTAAAAAGTATTTTATTTTTCACTTTTAGTTGTGGTTGGCCAGGGTTTTGAGATGTTTTTCCTTTTACACCACACCTGAAGCTCGTATCAATCTACGTATACGTAATATTCCGGCCATATCTTGAAAACTACTGAAACGATTTTGATGAAACTTGCACTGTTCCCTAAGTTGAAGTTAATTTACGGCAAGCCCTATGTATCCCTAATAGATTATGAATATATTTCAGTTCCAATAATATTACCTACGTACGTGTCGAATTGACAACTTCCTTTTTTTTTGGAATTGGTTAAACATAAGTAACCTCACCATGCATTTTAACAGAGTGATCCTTCTTCTTGGCCTCGAACTCCCCGTCGTATGTATCCCCGGTGTCGTGTCGGAAGAAGTCCTGGTCATGTATCATAGGTATGTCTTTCACCGGTTTCTCTTTCTTGTCCTCGACAACTTCAGCCTCCGTCATTGCCGGAGCTGTCTTAGGAGTGTTGGGCACCTTTGGCGATTTTGTAGTTCCCGATGCATCCGTCATGGTTTACCTATAATTCTGGTGATTTCTTTGATTAAAAATATGTTTATGACAAATATAGTTGATGATACTTACGTGGTTGTAGCTTGGTGTTTTTAATTGTAGGTATATTATGAGGTAGTATGACCACAAGTCTAAATAAGGAGCAGACTGTAAGCTTCATACTAACGTCTCGCGCGGGAACACTACTACACGCACAGCGATGTGTGCGTGGTCTGTCACGGACAAGGCGCGCGGGGGGTGCACCGGCGCCCGCTAAAAGATAAACCGGTTTGAGCCAGCTCAGTAAAATGATAAAGTGCAGGGGTATGCTGTGTGCTAGTGGCCGCGATATATACGACGACGCGGAAGTTTAAGTTTTTTATTTAAAAAAATTGCTGTACTGTGTGTATTACTAATAGTAGGCAAACCATTAAAAGTATAGCATATAACTAGGATGGCGAAAAAAAATCGCCGCGGGAAAAAATCGAGGCGTACCTGGGCTTAACATAACATAATTAACCATTTCGCCTTTCAAAGCTACACATTTTTTTTTTATGTTTCCTACCAAAATTGGAAAATGGAAAACTTATCAGTGCCTGTCCGTCCATCTGTCCGTGTGCCCGTCCGTCCGTTCATCTGTGCTCATTGCCGAATCTCGAGTCCCACTTGCCCGGTTTTATTTTATTTTCAATAACCGAGTGACAGCCCTATGAAAGTAAGTAAAAATTTTGAGCTCTGTTAGGAAGCTTTCATTCTGCTCTTATTTATTTTGTGGTATGACTATGTACGGCAGCAAAACGGCAGCAAATACCTTTAGCTATAGGATCTTATGAGATGACCTTTGAAAATAAATGATTATAATATTATGATGTTTATTTTTATTTAAATTCAAATCAAATCAAATATTTTATTGGAACAAAAACAGTTTGACAATATTTTAGTGTTCGTTAACAGCTACATTAGTTTATAAACTGTGTTACAGCCATTTAGCGCCCACCTCCAAGAGAGGGACGTTGGCGTTCCAACATTTATAATAATTATAAGCCTTATATACCTACTTATATATTTTTTTATTTGATTCATAAGTAATCTTAGAAGTTAGTTAGGTATGAAGTATCTAAGCTCGGATTACCTACTACAGTTCGATTCAAACTTAATGGCGGCTCGGAACATGAGGCGAGTCGCTGCGCAGTAACAATTTCAGTAGTCAGCGGGGGTGAGGGGTAGGGTACCTACTGCGCAGCGAGTAGCTAACTTCCGAGCCGCCATTATGTGTGAATCGAACTGTACCTACTTTGATAGGTAGGGTACTCTCTCGGGTATTTTTTTAGTATTTTACTCGTAGATTTGTCTAGCTATACTCGCGACAATCTAAGTCCGTTTTGACGTTTCGTTCTCGTACTTGTCATAAAACATTAAGCCTTGAGAATCAGTTTTAAGCAATGTAGATATGTCGTCGATTACAACCTCTCTAAGTATATTTAATGGATATGTCTCGAGAATCAGTATTTAAGAAACCAATTTTTTTTTTCATCGCTACATATAGGATTTTTTTAGCTGTCAAAACGGACTTCTTAGATTGTCGCGAGTCTATACTCCATTTGAAATAAGATTAGACATTTAAACAAACCTTTTAACAGTCCGTTCAACCAATTTTGACTTCTATACCGTAGGCATAAGGATGGCATTAAAATTTAAAAAAGTTACACAATACCAGTAGACAGTTCTACTGCAACTGCCATTTGTCATGCCACCAACGCAATAGAAGTCAAAATCGGTTGAACGGACTGTAAAAAAGGCTTATTTAAATGTCTAATCTTATTTCAAATAGAGTATAGGTTCATCCAATATTTTTTACTATGTAGCTACCTACATGGAATTTTCCAAGTTTTAATCACAACTAGATACTTATCCTATTTTTTTATTTTAGACCTTATTACAACCTCTTCTCTTAAATTATATTCTTAATTGTGACAGTGGGCACAAACAGCACAGCAGTGCGATTTTAAAATATAAGTTATTAAGATTTTACAGTAGGTAGGTATAGGTACCTACCTATAATGTTGGAAATTCTAATATGCCAGTCACTGTCCAATCATCTACATAGCTCTTCGCGCAACAAAGCACACCGGTATTAAACCAAGACGCATTCCCATATTAAATTCTATTGTCTATTGTTACGGTAATTGTGACTAATTTTACACCGAGAATATCATTTGCTTCAAGTAGGTAAGTACCTATAGGATATTCTTACTTACCTACTTTACATAATATGTAAGTAGATAGGTACCTACCTACTTCAACGTGTCTTTGCACAAGATAAACCGAGTGAGGAAACCACCCAGCCCCAGCTTTGGTTCAGGCGGCCTACCTCATCACTTGCCTACGTAAAGAACAGACTAAAAGGCACACACCTTTTAGTCTGTGCTGAATAAATGTATTTTCTTTCTTTCTTTCTTTCTTTATATACATAATATACAGCAGATAACAAAATAAAAATAAAGAAACAAATGAGAAGGTAAAGAAGGACATTATCAGAGGAGTGTGCCTCACGGCTGCGCCAAAAAGGCCCAGTTCAGCAAAAATGCCAGACAACTAGTGCCTGACGCTGGTTTTCAACCGGACCCGAAAGTGTGAAGTTACGGACGCAAATCAGTTTTATATTGTGATGTGTGTATGCATACCTACTTAAATAAAATAAAACAAAATAAGTGTCACATAATAATAATAACGAAGTAGGTAGGTACACATTTATATTTATATATATATATACCTACATAATTAGTGTAATTGTGTATAAATTGTATTGCAGACCAAATAAAAATGAAATAAATTAGAAGACTGATAAATAAATAAATAAATGAGACGGACGGAGTAAGTGATCACCTCCGATGGAACTTATCTGCAACTGACTGGAATAGGTAGGTACCAGAAGCATCGCAGGACATTGCCATCCCAGACAAAGTTGGAATGACTCTTCTGCAGCATTCGCTGCTTGGCGGGCAAAATAGGTTTAGTGGTAGATTTCCTCAGACTAGCCCGTTAACAGTTTTACAAAGGGCTCTAGGTACCAAATCTTTCTTAAAAAGGACCCTGAATACCGAAAGTTCAAACAAAACAGAAGTTTTCATACCTCAGCTTTTTAATTATAATTTCTAGGCGACAGTTTGGCAGGTGTTGGTGTTCTGTCTACGTGTCGTCCCATCCCATAACATTTACGATTATGTCACTGTATGTCACGTTGCGTGTCAAGTTTTTGCACGCGTATTTCCGGCCATGACCCGAATGAGTGTAACGAGACTATTTAATTGTTATTGGAGGCTAAATTACTATAAACTATTTTTCTATTTGGTGTGTCGAGGACGGGACAATGGAAAATAGTTTAATAGGTTATCGTTTATCTAGGTCATTTTTGCGATAAGTATGAAATTATTAAGTACCTACTTATTAAGTTTTTGTCTAGTGTTACTTACACTTATTAACAAACCCGGAGTAAAGATAATGTGCCAAACTTAAACTTCGATAAATGTTTAAGTGTAACCCACTTATAATACGTCTATAGTCGACGTTTATGTTCTAGTAAGAAGGGGATGTAGATTTATTTGAATTTTATACTTACATCATTAGTTTTTGTTTATGCTAAACCCGAAAAGGGGTCATTGGTGCCGATTCCCTTTTACACAAACTAAACTAAATTTAAGTTCAGTGCATCTTTTTCTTTCTATTTCATTATGAAAAGGACAGAAGATAAATTTTAGTTTAGTCCTGTCAAATTAATCAGCGCCTGACATAAATTGACGTAATTTTAGTAGGCAAGTTTTTAATCGCGTCTAAACTTGTTTGGAGTCGTGACAGTTTGACAGGACTAAACTAAAATTGATCTTCTGTCCTTTTCTTAATGAAATAGAAAGAAAAAGATGCACTGAACTTAAATTTAGTTTAGTTTGTGAACAAGGGAATCGGCACCTTGAACTCGCGAAAAATAAATCAGCTGTTCCCTACATTTGTGTTCACTTAAATCGACAAAATGTATGGAACAGCTGATTTTTTTTTCGCGATTTCAATGTTGTTTCCATAGTAAAAGTTGTTCAAAATGATGAGTACAATGACCCCTTTTTGGGTTTAGCATAAAGAAAAAATAACGTATAAAAGTGCGCAAAGAAAAAGACGACAAAATAAAACACAACAAAATGACAAAATAAAAACGTAATTTGACTTGACGTAGAAAAAGAAACAAAATTTTTCAAGAATTTCTTCAAATCCTTTTATGCCAATCCCTTTTCAAACATATTAAGTGATTTTGTAATGAGAAAAAAAAATACCTACCTTGATTTTGCATTTAATTGATTTTGTAATTAAACTATTGTAACCCTAACATTATTGTTTAATTTTAGAATTGCATGTTACATTTATTTTATTTTATGCTCATAAAGTGTAAAGCAAAGTAGGTTGAGGACCTAGTATAAAATAGTAGTAAAATTCTTGTGAAAATCGGTATCTACACTGAATAATGGGAAATAATTTCCCACATGATTTAATTTTGCAATGCCGTTATGAACAAAGGGAAATTATTTCCCACCGCAAAACCCTTTCCCGCCACTTTTCCAAGTTTTTCCAACCGATCTCAGATTTTATTTTTCTCATAAAAAGTTTTCCATTTGATTAAGGGTTAAAGTCGCTTTTAGTGTTTGTCTGTATGTCCGCGTTGTTCTTCTAAACCACTCAATAGATTTTGTTGAGGTTTTCACCATCGTTTAGAGAATTCTGCTGAAATGATGATGATGAATGATGATTTAACTTTTTTATGTTTTATTATAGCGGTAATAGAAATACAGTCTGTAAAAATTTCAACTGTCTACCTATTACGGTTCCTGAGATACAGCCCGCTGACAGATAGAAGGATGGACGGCGGAGGCTTAGTTTGGGTTCCGTTTGGCACTCTTCGGGTACAGAACCGTAAAACTGGTTGGTTTTATATTATAATAAAAGCTCGGTACCTACACGCTAAATCCATGCAGCTCCAGGTCAGCCTGCTTAGAGCCGGTGGCCCGGAGCCATCCAGGTTCTGTGTTTCTCAGTGAAGCTGAATTCCCCGGAATATTGAGGGCCCATCATGAACTGAATGTATTTACTTCGTAGGGCCCATACAAAATCTTTGCCAGCAATCAATGTCTCTTCTCGCCCGACACACGATATCTTTGTATGGACCGTCTGGTCAGGGATCTAGAGTCGAGAGCGAAACCCCCTTACTAATAAAGGCAGAGTAAAGTTAAAACTACTTACTTATTAATTGTTTATTTGTATATTAAAGTGTTAATTAGTTAGGTTTTAATTAGTAATTAGTACAATATTTTGCATTAAAAGAAATTCCTCGCTACGAATGACCCCATGTATGGTCAAACATGTTCTTGGATTATCTCTTCAACGTACCGCACTGCTGTAAGACGACCTTCAATTACGGTCAACCCTGTGCGAGCGTCCGAACTTATTCCTCGCCAAATCATAACAGACCACCATGAAAACTGATGAACATAAACGTCGACTATAGACAGTCGACGTTTATGTTCTAGTAAGAAGGGGATGTAGATTTATTTGAATTGTATACAACATTCGTTTTTGTTTATACTAAACCCGAAAAGTAACAAGTAACACATTGTAACTTGAACTCGCGAAAAAAAAATCTGCTGTTCCATACATTTGTGTTCACTTAAATCGACAAAATGTAAGGAACAGCTGATTTTTTTACGCGAGTTCAAGGTTGGTCCCATAGAAAAAGTTGTTCAAAATGACGAGTACAATGACCCCTTTTCGGGTTTAGCATAAACAAAAACTAATGTTGTCTAAAGGGTTATTGGTACTGCCCCGTTAGTCTCGTGGTCGCAAGCGCGACTGCTGAGTGTGGGGTCCTGGGTTCGATTCCCGGGTCGGGCAAAGTGTTATTGGGTTTTTCAATTTGGAAATTCGTAGTAACAGCCCGGAGTTTGGAAGTTGGCGGTGTGATACCCCCGTGCCTCGGAAAGCACGTTAAGCCGTTGGTCCTTCGCCTGATCTCTCTCCGGTCGTGTTGGATTGCCGTCCCATCGGACTATGAGAGTGAGGGAAGAGAGAGTGCACGTGTGTCTGCGCACACACTTGTGCACTACAATATCTCCCGCGCTGAAGGCTAGTCTCCGTTGAGATTGGCCGCCGTGGCGGAAAATACGGTCAGGAGGACTATTATTGGTACTATAAACAATACATACACTCAGCGGCACAGAATGTGGCCCAAACATAAACAACCCGGTAACAGCTGAAGTGGCAGTTTGTTACAATGTTTGTTAATCTTAATTTTAAGAAGGTAAGCACAAAAAAGAATCGTTTCTTTAACGTTTTTAACCGACTTCTTCAAAAAGGAGGAGGTTCTCAATTCGTCCGTATGTTTTTTTTTTTTTTTTTGTGTGTTTGTTACGCGATTACTCCGTCAATTATGAATCGATTTTGATGATTCTTTTTTTTGTTTGGTAGGTCATGCTTCCGAGGTGGACCCATATAAATTTTATTAACTTTGCTTGCGTAATTTTTGAGTTAGCTTCAATATTACGTATTTTTCCCACTTAGTTTATCTAGACGATATCCTGTTTGACTCCTTCACTGTTATTTTCACAGCAGGTAGTGGTGTTCGGATTTTTACAAAAAAAAAAACAACCCACTTCCAAAAAAAAACACTAAAACAGTGAAAAATTACTTTAATTTCGGAAGTCGGTGGCAAAAAACAGAAATTGAAAAGCAAAGACAACGACTTCCAAAATTAAAGTCATTTTTCACTGTTTTAGTGTTTTTTTTTTGGAAGTCGGTTGTTTTTTTTTTGTATTGACACTTTGCTTCAATTCGTTGCTGGAACGCGTAGAAGACTGGTAAGTTAAAATTCGGTATTTTAAATTGGGCGCGCATCTATTATTTTATTTTTTAATTAATCTGCACTCATATCTGCTTCCAGAATTTAAAAAAATATGCCTCTAACTTCAGCTCAAGTCGCTCAAGCTGTATTGCTTCGGAATCAAGGGCGAACTCAGAGAGAAATCGCTGCAACTTGAAATGTAACGCGTACAACTCTCAGGTACGATCAGACTGTTCTGTACATGAGGAGACCAGGGAGTGGCGGAATTAGGTGCAATTCAGCACAAGATGATCGATTTATTGCTCTCGCAATTTTAAGAAATCGGTTCCTCACTGCATTCGAGATACGGTAGCGCCTACAAGCGGCCAGAGGTGTCAACGTAAGTGAGCGGAGAAATTAGAAGGAGAATGGACGAACGGATCCTGCATGCTCAAAGACCAGCCCGAGGTCCAGAACTCCTCCGGTACCACCGTGTAGCTCGACTACACTTTGCTCGCGAACACGCAAATTGGACTCACGACCAGTGGAGTAAAGTTCTATAGACAGATGAATGAAAAGTGGCCTTACGAGCTCCAGACGGACGCGAACGTGTGTGGAGGAGGCGCGGAGAGCGTTACTGCCGATCACAACCAGGCAAACCGTCAGTTTTCATGGTGGTCTGTTATGATTTGGGGAGGAATAAGTTCGGACGCTCGCACAGGGTTGACCGTAATTGAAGGTCGTCTTACAGCAGTGCGGTACGTTGAAGAGATAATCCAAGAACATGTTTGACCATACATGGGGTCATTCGTAGCGAGGAATTTCTTTTAATGCAAAATATTGTACTAATTACTAATTAAAACCTAACTAATTAACACTTTAATATACAAATAAACAATTAATAAGTAAGTAGTTTTAACTTTACTCCGCCTTTATTAGTAAGGGGGTTTCGCTCTCGACTCTAGATCCCTGACCAGACGGTCCATACAAAATATATCGTGTGTCGGGCGAGAAGAGACATTGATTGCTGGCAAAGATTTTGTATGGGCCCTACGAAGTAAATACATTCAGTTCATGATGGGCCCTCAATATTCCGGGGAATTCAGCTTCACTGAGAAACACAGAACCTGGATGGCTCCGGGCCACCGGCTCTAAGCAGGCTGACCTGGAGCTGCATGGATTTAGCGTGTAGGTACCGAGCTTTTATTATAATATAAAACCAACCAGTTTTACGGTTCTGTACCCGAAGAGTGCCAAACGGAACCCAAACTAAGCCTCCGCCGTCCATCCTTCTATCTGTCAGCGGGCTGTATCTCAGGAACCGTAATAGGTAGACAGTTGAAATTTTTACAGACTGTATTTCTATTACCGCTATAATAAAACATAAAAAAGTTAAATCATCATTCATCATCATCATTTCAGCAGAATTCTCTAAACGATGGTGAAAACCTCAACAAAATCTATTGAGTGGTTTAGAAGAACAACGCGGACATACAGACAAACACTAAAAGCGACTTTAACCCTTAATCAAATGGAAAACTTTTAATGAGAAAAATAAAATCTGAGATCGGTTGGAAAAACTTGGAAAAGTGGCGGGAAAGGGTTTTGCGGTGGGAAATAATTTCCCTTTGTTCATAACGGCATTGCAAAATTAAATCATGTGGGAAATTATTTCCCATTATTCAGTGTAGATACCGATTTTCACAAGCATTTTACTACTATTCTATACTAGGTCCTCAACCTACTTTGCTTTACATTTTATGAGCATAAAATAAAATAAATGTAACATGCAATTCTAAAATTAAACAATAATGTTAGGGTTACAATAGTTTAATTACAAAATCAATTAAATGCAAAATCAAGGTAGGTATTTTTTTTTCTCATTACAAAATCACTTAATATGTTTGAAAAGGGATTGGCATAAAAGGATTTGAAGAAATTCTTGAAAAATTTTGTTCCTTTTTCTACGTCAAGTCAAATTACGTTTTTATTTTGTCATTTTGTTGTGTTTTATTTTGTCGTCTTTTTCTTTGCGCACTTTTATACGTTATTTTTTCTTTATGCTAAACCCGAAAAGGGGTCATTGTACTCATCATTTTGAACAACTTTTACTATGGAACCAACATTGAAATCGCGAAAAAAGATTCAGATTGCGGTGCAACTGTTTACAAGTAAATAGGACCAAGGATTGAGGCACAATAAAACAAAGAGTCTAAATGTAAAATATGTATTATATTCCACTAACGTTCATAAAATCATCTGTATCTTCAAAATGTAATAAACAGGTGTTAACAAAAGACTATTTAAGCCCGTAATTGCGCAAAATATTCATGCATATATACCAGTATACCTCGTATTTGTGGTTCAAATAATATCTCTTTATAATTTCAAAGTAGGCACAAAAAATATTCAAAGAAATTGATGATAGATCTCTGCTCCAATCACTAGTAATTAAACTTCATTATAATTTTATGAAATAAATATCTATACAAAAATGCGAATGGTATATTCGATAAAAAATATGTGTAAACATAATCCCGGATTAGACAGTTTAATATTCTTCAAAAGTGCGTGATTTCCCTATAAAAATATTTACAATATTACAAATAGGGATGGAGCCTCTGATATTGAACATTGTACGATTTACCATTCCTTATAAAACTAAATAAATAATCACTTATTTTGGTACAAACCGCGCTTCCTTCGATTAATTCGCGTTCTCTCTAAATCTACGTTCTTCTATACATTGCCTATCTACAAGCGAACGCACGAGACAGGTAATCACAGCACAGATAAATAAACTTGTAAAAAGACAACAAATAATTAAATTATATCAAAACTTGTATCGGCACATTAATCGAAGGAAATCACAGTAACTCTTCACAATTCGATTTATGGACACCTGCTTGCAAAAAAGTAGATAATGATAATGAATTTTCCGGTGTCTGTCCGTCTGTCACAGGCGATTATATAATGTCCCGTGCGCAAAAATGGCGGCTGAAATTTCCAACCGCCAGTTGCGTCTGATGTTAAAATGATTAATTACGTTGTGGAGAAGAAAAAATGACGGGAATGACCCACGATGGTCACGTAGATCACTCGATGTTACAAGCGTAAAAATTAATTGAAATAAACACGACTTGACACTTACATTTAAGTACCCTTACTTTTAAAATTGCTCACACGCTTTCCTCTTACATAATATTTGTTGATATTTTGTAAACATATGCCCATTAATCGAAATGCGTGGAGCCTTTAGGCAGTGTTCAGAGGATAATGTTGGCGGGGTCCTCAATGTTATCTTTGAAGGCCTTCATCCACTGCGCGCCCACCGCGCCGTCTATCACTCTGTGGTCCGCAGACGCCGTGAACGTCACGAACTTGGCCAATCGGAAACTGGAAATGGACAAGTAATGCGTCAATCTGACTGAAATACGAAAACCGACCTTACTATTATGAATTTAAGTCGCTTTAAGTCAAATTGTTTTGATTGACGTGCGCTTTACTTACTCTTTCTGTCATGATTTAATGACAGATGTTTTATTTTTTTATTGCCGACCACATATCATTGACAACACGTATATGGCACATGACATCAACGTATTTTATTCGTCGATTACTGAAGAAAAAATAAATCCAATAAAAATAATAACAAATTAAACTCACCCTCGAGGATCATCTTGGTCAGGAATAACGAGCTCCTGTAGTCCTCCACACGCCAGGATTAACGACTGAGGAGGATTGATGATGGCATTGAACATTGTGATACCTGGAAATACAACAGTTTCACATCAAAAATATGGAAGGAAATGACCCACAATGTTCACGTACTTACGTCTGTCGTGAGAATAGGATATTTACGAAGTGAAATAGAAACACATACATACTAGGGTTGTAACGAAACCTCGCCTACACCACGAAGATGAGAACTAAACTCGCGACAATCTAAGAAGTCCGTTTTGACAGCTATAAAAATCCTTAGTGTAGCGATGAAAAAAAATTTTTACTGTTTCTCGAGACATATCGATTAAACATACTTAGAGATTTTGTAATCGACGACGTATCTACATTGCTTAAAACTGATTCTCAAGGCATATCGTTTTATTACAAGTACGAGAACGAAACGTCAAAACGGACTTCTTAGATTGTCGCTAGTATAAGGAAATATTTTCTGTTTGAGGGGAAATTCCTCATTTTTCCCGATGGTATATATCCCCCCACGGCTTGCAAGATACAATTTGACTTGGATTTACTCACCGTACATTCCAAGGTTGGACACAGTGACAGTGCCACCCATAAACTCCTGTGGCTGAAGTTTGCCCTCCCTGGCCTTAGCAGCGAGTTCCTTCATGTTCGTAGAGAGGTCGATGATACCGCGAGAGTCGCAGTTGAAGAGGATCGGCGTGATCAGACCGGAGGGAGTCGCTACTGCTACGCTTACGTCTACGTTGGCGAACCTGGACACAAATGGTAAATAATGCAATCAGTAGGTAGGTGCAGATGTTGCAATTCCCGAACGCGCGTTTGTTATTCCAATTCATACCTTATAACAATGATGCGACTCTTAGTCGCATGTCTATATAATTTTATTAATAGTTTTGTGACTGACTGATTTTTAGACAATCAACCCCTAAGACCTAAAATACCGACAGACCTACTAGCCAAGAAAATATCAACCTTGCAGTTATAGAAAATATATAAAAAATTACCGCGGGCTTTTAGGAGCTCGTGGCTAAGAAATAACAGCCGCTCGGGTCGATCCATCAGGTAAAGCTACGCTTACCGGGGTTAGTCCATGGATGGGTGACCATTTTCACATATCGAGACTCCTCCGTGCCTCGGAAAGCACGTTAAGCCGTTGGTCCCGGCTGTCATTTGTGGATCTTTGACAGTCGTTACGAGTCGTCAGAAGCCCGAAAGTCTGACAACCAGTTTAACCAAGGGGTACCGTATTACCCAGTTGCTGGGTTGTGGAGGTCAGATAGGCAGTCGCTCCATGTAAAATACTGATATTCAGCTGCATCCGGTTAGACTGGAAGCCGACCCCAACATAGTTGGGAAAAGGCTAGGCAGATTGATTGAACCGCAGGCTTTTATTCCACATTTATGTCTCGCGTTTACTTGCCTATGTCCGCTTTTATTCTCTTGCAGTTGGATCATTATTATTGGTAAAAGCAATGTGAACTTACTGTCTAATGTAGGATTCCATCCAGTGTGAGTTGACTGTGGGAACTCGCTTACAAGCTCCAGCGACCGCCTTCACTATGAAGTCGTTCATTGAAACCTGAAAAACACAAGAGAGAAATAAGAACAAATGAAGAAAAATAACTTATTTTTACGATTTTATTAAAATTTCATAAAATGATCGATAAATAGTAATCAAAAGAAGAATAACAAAGTTTTTTAAGCAAATTAACGTTATTATTAAAATAGTAATCTATCGGTGATTACTATTTATCGATAATCATACACAACTCTACTTGGATTCATTGAGACAGTAATCAATGTAGAATGAATTTAGGCGCGAATCGTACCTTTATTCCAGCTTTCTCAGCTTCCAGCTTTTCGTTGACCTTCTTCCTCATGGCCATGGTCTTCTCAACGTTGACAGTGGCCGTCAGCTGATAATGCGGGATGGTCTGCTTCGCGGCCGAGAGTCTCTTGGCGATGGTGTCGCGCATGCCGGACAGAGGGATATCTACGTAGCTGGCGCCGGGCGCGGGCGCGGGCGCGTGCGCGGGCGCGGCCGGAGCGGCTCCGGCGGCTGCTAAGTCCGAACTCTTCAGTGAGCCGTACAGGCCGGAGCCTTCTCCTGATAGCATGAAATAAAATATTGAGCCTTGGAATTTAAAGTCAGATTCGAAGAGTTGAGAGAGTAGAGCTCACTCTGGCATTCAAAACCAGAATTATAAGATTTACGGCTAATTAAATACTAGTTGTAATTTTAATCATTATAAGGCAATGAAATATTTAACAAATTGAAATCAACATTCGAATTGTTAAATCTACTGATACTTAAAACGATACTCAGTATGTACTTTATTTCGTGCCATCAGAATAGAGGCTGACATTGGGTGTAAATATTATAGCAGTGGGGAATCGTTAAACAACATGCAACATGGGTTGTGTGCTAATTGTGAATACGTTAGTGATGAAAGGACCGAAAGGACGATAAAAATATCCAATTTAATAAGCATGAAGAAGGCAAAAACATTATATTATTTTTCAACAATTTTATTATATTGCTAAATTGTCTCTGGATTCGTGTTTTTAAATCCAAAAATGAATAAATATGTCCTGTCAACCTGTACAAAAAATTCGTGTCAATCAACGCCTAAAGTATGATGAAATTCTTACCTCCAAGCCTGATATTCCTGATTTCAGCGAGCCTCCTCGCCATGGGACTGGCGAAGACCCTGCTGCCTTCAGGCGCAGCGGGGGCCGCTGGAGCAGGCGCGGGCGGCGCGGGGGCCGGCGCGGCGGGCGCGGGGGCCGCGGCCGGGGCCGCGGGGGCGGGCGCGGCGGGGGCCGGGGCCGGGGCCCCACCGGCTGCTGTAGTCATAATATACTTATAAATACGCGAATAAGAAAGTAGTACGTTATAAATTTTCATTTCCATCACCCAGGTTGCCAGTATTTATGACAGCTGCATACAGGCTGTTGATTTAATCACCTAGAATTTTAAAGCCCTCAGACAACTGAACAACTTTTCCTATGAAACCTTTATCCGAAAAGGAAAAAAACCTACATATTTTATGTCTATTTTTGTTTACAAAACCAAAAATATTCTTCACTACACTCGCGACAATCTAAGAAATCCGTTTTGACGTTTTCTCGTACTTGTAATAAAACGTTATGCCTTGACAATCAGTTTTAAGCAATGTAGATAAGTCGTCAATTACAAACTCTCTAAGTATGTTTAATCAATAGGTATGTCTCGAGAATCAGTATATAAGAAACTATTTTTTTTTTTTATCGCTACACAAAGGATTTTTATAGATGTCAAAACGGACTTCTTAGATTGTCGCGAGTCTAATCAATGAAAATTTGCAGGTGATTAAATCAAAAGCTAGGTTAAAAAATGTTATTAAAAGATAACCTTTTTTCTTGGCAAGAGGCCTGGCCGCACTGGGATCTGCTGCGGGGTACAAACAGTTGTTAGTTAGACATGCACATGTATCGCCAATATTAGTTATGTTGAAATGGAAAATGATTGACTTTACATGACTAGTATTTATGTATATTTAGATTTTTTTGTTATCACAATAAAAATCTCCTAAATGTGTCTTTAAATTCACCAAATCTTGATGTTTCACATTTTCCACAAAACAACAAGCATTACCACAGATGATTACAGATTGTTCAGTCCGCATTTTAGGTATGAAGCTACAAGTAGGTATGCGGCGGGCTCAACTTGTCGAATTCAGTGAGCGTATCGTAGTTAGAAGTTATAAGAGTTACGCGATAGAAAGAGAGGCTATTTCTAGGTGAATATAACTGTAGGTAATTAGTGCTGTGCAACCTGAATTGCACTTAATTGTGTCATAGCAAGAGTTGCTTTTTATTTAAATGATTTTGCGGAGTGAACCATGTGTATTCATCTGTGGCATTACAATGAATATTGGCCTTTTGTAAAATTGGTATAGATGGTAATGACTTGATAGCAATACTATTTATTATTTTGTATTGCCAGTTTTAGTATTTTATTACATAAGTAGAACTGTTATAGAAACGAATGAGTTAATACTAAGTTAGGAGTTGCTCACTGCGTGATTGAGATTAGCATTTAAATTACTCTGTTTAATTTAGTTGAGTTCAGCCTGAATATAGGTTAATAATGGTACTTATTACGACAATAATCTCCATTACATAACAGTACACATTTTGCATTGCACTTACAGTCGTCTTCCTTGAAATCTGAGAAGGCAGCTACATCTGCTTTGTCTCCTACGATGATGCACAGCAGTTTACCAACGGGCACACCTTTGGTTCCAGCTGGGATCAAGATCTTAGCCAGGTAACCTTCTTCAGGGGTCTCAAAACCCATAGTAGCCTTGTCTGTTTCAATCTCACAGAGAAGATCACCTAAAATAATAAGAGATTTCATGAGCTTTGAATTTTGAACATTCGTGAATGTAAAAGAATATATTTTTCAATTTGATACTAAAATTTTTATGGCCTGTTTCACCAACCCCAGTAAGATCTAGATAACTTATCTAACAGATAATTTCATGGAAATCCTGTTCCATTTTTGAACTATTCTCGTGGATATAGCCCTAGCCCTTCCAGAGACAGTTAAGATCTAATTCATTCTTCTGCTCACAATTTATGTCCCTTCTCTGTTACTGCTAAGTCTTAAAAATATATATTATAATAAATTAACTAGCTATAGTAACATAATATAACTAAAAATAAACCTCCACATCGTTGCAGTCCGAAAAACACATACCTTCACTCAGTTTGTCACCCTCCTTCTTCTGCCAGTTGATAATGGAACCACTCTCCATGGTTGGTGACAATGCTGGTAGGTTCACCTTTGAGTGACCTGGCAGGTCGGCGTAATACCTTATTTGGATGGTCCATTGGGGTGTGGCCAATATTCTCCTGTTCTGAGCATTTAATACTCTGGAAAGAAGGTGTTTTAATTGATATGTCGTACAGAAATAGTTATTTTATGTGATGGTACCGCACATTGTGTAGTATACCAGAAGTATTTGTATGCAAATGTTTAAATTAACTAAACTATCTTAGATTACTTTTTTTTTTACCTGTATGGACCGTACAAGTGACCGTACAAAATAAAAGCTTTTATTTAGCTTCACTTGTTGGTGTATTATGATAACATGTTCCTATAAATTAGGACTACTTTCTCTTGCGAAAATACTCTTTCCATCAGATGATGTATTTTTAAATATAAGGGTTTCTTCAAATTATATAATTTAATTAGCCATTTAGCAGTTACACATGTATAATGCATAAAATAATTATCAAAGTCACCGAGAGATAAGTTTATAATATGTGTTAGCTTATCTGTTAGGCATAGTTCAGACATCTCAATGATATCTGCAAGTTTTTAGATAAACAAAGATGTTTTATAACATTATATCATCCCATTTCATGATAAAGTTTAATTTATTTTTAATGAACATCTATAATCTCGGAGCATAATACTTTTTAAAAGTTAGAAGTCTCTGTTATCAGCTATTTTGAAGTAATGAGGTGAAATTGATACTGTGTTCATTAGCATGAACTAAGTGATTTATTATGTTTTGAAATTAGCCTAGGTTCAGATGAACAGTCTGAATATTTTGAACACTTAGATGAACAACAGAACCAATAGCGTAAAAGCACCTATATACCTACGTTCAGTTTTTGTAATCATTTCCTGAATGTTTATACATTACTCTGGCCTACACTGCATATCCCAAATTAATTAATATCATAGATATGTAAATGTTGTATTGTTTACTACTTAAAACTACATTGGTATTTATTTTTTAGTAATTGAAATTCAACAAGTCCAATTGTAGCTTTTAATTGGAACATTTTTACAGTAAACTATTTTTTATATACTTTCATACTGTAGTGCTGAATTGATTTTTATTTAATTTTAATCAAAAAAGATATAGTGTAGACATAATAAAAAATTCTCAGACAATCTTATCAGTTTCAAGATAGTGAAAACTTTAAATGAATCGTTTTATTTATAACTAGCTACCTGCTCCTGCTTCGCACGGTTTTTAAGACTTGATAAAACATCGAGATTTCTTTGTTATATGTACCTTTAATATTAACTTATTATACACATAAACATTCCGGAATAAATTCTCGAAACGATGGTGTAAACCTCATAAAAATGTGTTGCGTGGTATAGAAGTATCAAGCAGTTTTTACAGACAAAAAAATGACTTTAATTTATAATATAAATTTTAAATTGTATTTCTTATTCTATTATGACAAGTTTAATAGGTTTCATATTCATATCAAATGATTTTGCTGTATCTTTTTACACATCACATCCAATAACATTACAGGTGCTGAATTTGCCTAAGTCTGAAGTCTCAGGATCTTGTTTATGATCAGAATCAAATAATGTAGGAATAAAGTTTGATCAAATTAGTTTTGTTTAGATCTTTATCGTGTTTCTTATCCAAATGAAAGACAGAACATCTACAAAACTAAAGAAAGTCATTGCTGTAACATTCCAGGTTGTTTACACTTCACAAATCATAACAAGTTTCATGGCTTGATAATAAATGGTACTATTGTACATCGCTGTTACTGTAGCTACAACTAAAGGAATTACTAGAAGGCCCGTGTTACACATCGCGAGTGCTTATATTCAAGTTCATTGGCACCAAACACATGTTTCTTTCAACAGATTATATTGGCTATATAACATTCATTCAATAAATGTCTATGAAGTACTCTTGTAATGCAAGACACGTGGAATAGCCGGTAAATAATCGCCTAGTTAAAATATGAATCTGCAAGGTGAGAACCATTGACGTTTTGGTTATGCAACTAGCTGAATTTATTTGAGCGGTAACAAGTAACAATATTTGCGATGCCGGCATGAGTATCAATTAAACCAAACACCAACATCTTTAATCTAAACTGTAGAATATTAAATTAAAGCCATGTTACTTACTTGTGAGAAAGTTTCCTTTTGGACAGTTCTGTGCTCATGCATCTCGTCAGGTTCGACCGTAAAGATTTTTTCAAGGCATCGTTTAAAACTTGGTTTCGTACAAAAATCGATCGCAACATTTTGATTTGTTTTTTGTTAAAACAAGTCCGTCCAGGTGATCGGGACGGCTAAAATTTCCGTAAGATCGACCTTTTCCAAGTCGTACCGGCACTCGGCAGTGTTGTGGGTTGCCAGATGACCGCCTCGCGTTTACCGTAAACTTTACCCAGAAAATAAGCCAATTATCCCAACCTAACATTTGCATTACGAGAGACTTTTTATTTTTATGATCAATTAATTCAATTTTAGCTATTCATCTTTATTAATGTCATAACAGTAAGCAGTGGTTTTTATACATACTGTCCAAAGAAGTTTTATCTCCAGTAATCAATTTCTATTCATCGCATCGCGATCGGGAAGCTGGGTATCGGTACCAACATAATTAATATTTTCTACGTAGATATCAACGGGACTGATAAAATCCATGACAACAAAAAAATGACTATCGATCTAGCTTCCTTCAATGTTTTCCACTAGCAATCCACTTTCGTATGATCATCAAAATCAAGTTAAATTATTATCCATCCTAAAAAAGAAAAAAAAAGATAACTCAAACACACATTGTATAATTATTATGAATAGTTCAGACAATATCAAATAATCATGATAATCACATCACATACCTATTAACCCAACTGACCCAGGCGACCCAGCACTACTTTTCGTTGTAAAAGTAAATCGTAGCTTTCCCACAAATTTGGGAGATTCTCCATAAACTGACATCATCGACCTACAACTGTTGTAGGTCGTTGTAAATGCTAGCAAACCTCACATAATCGAGAGCTGGAAATCAAAAGTTTTGACAGTTTTTTAACCAATCACGAGGGAGTTAATAAACCGGTACAAATCAGTTTTTTTTTTTCTTTGCGCTCCAAAGCTTATCGTCGTAGACTACTAAGATAGTAGGGTAGTCTAAACTATCCTTTATTACAGAAGATTTTACGTGAGCAGAAAACTCCAAAAACAAGCTGTCCCACTCTTACATTTGAGTCGAAGGCCGTGGAACGAATACAAAATATAAATAGTAAGTAGTATAGTAGTACCTGTTGAATTAGGAATGTAGGTTGAATTAAAGAGGTGATAAACGTGCGAGCAAGTACCTACTAGTACATATGGCTCGGCGAGCTTACTCGCCGGTGTCATGCTAAGTACGTGGACTATGAAACCGCTGAGTAAGTTCGTCGGCGATCCAACAATGAAATTTGAGCAAGCTTCACGTGTGTCACCGACGGCTAGCCGAGTAAGGTCACGAACTTAAAAACCGCGTACTTTAAATACGCACGTCTAGCATAGCCCACTTTAGTATGCTTTCGTTTTTTTTCCGTTACTAACTAATTTAGTACCTAAGTATGATTAAAATATTTTGTATAAATCTTCAAGGGAAATCATACTGAAAATCAAGCTTTAAAAAAACTAAAAATATCAATTTGTCAGTCTGCTTGAACATGGCTTGAACTTTGCTTGACAGAAGACAGACGACCGACACCATAATTATGTACATACCAGACTATATATAACTCACTTATCTTTGTGATTGTCTAGTATTTCATTAATGGCGTCATTTCATAAATATTTATTATGTTCATAGGACATCCATAAGATAAGTTGATGATTAGTAAATGAAAATACTATTAAGTTTTCGGTAAAATACGGTTTCAGCATGCATTGTTTTTATTTTTTTGGGTGGGTAACACCAAGCTGTCAATTGTTGTTTCTCTTCTTTTCTGTCAACTGCTGTGTTAGACAGGTTATCAAAAATGGTGAGATTTAATTTGTGAATATTTAGCTAATCCGTTCATAAAATCAGTGAGAAACCTTATCAAAAGGGTGCTAGTGAATGTTCTTAGTGTTCAATATAAGTATTTTTGTGCGACGGACACATCTTTTTGCATAGTTAGTCGATCAATTTTGGTGGCAGTGCTCAATGCAACTACATGAAATGTTATAATGTTTTCAGGCCAAACGCACGAAGAAGGTCGGAATCACTGGCAAATATGGCACACGTTACGGTGCCTCCCTGCGTAAAATGGTTAAAAAAATGGAAGTCACCCAGCACGCAAAATACACTTGCTCGTTCTGCGGCAAGGTTAGTATCGTAAACTTGTTGCCAATACATACCTATAGGACAATGGATAGAAAGAATGATGCTGTTACTACAGGGATATTTTATTATTCTTATCAATATGTAGTTTCGTTCGACTGACTGAAGTTTTATTATGATTTGGGGGTTATGTTTTCTCACATCGTTACAAGACTTAGTAATAAACAAACATTCAGCCGATTGATTTATGATACCTGGATTTCTATTAATTGCACCACAAGTCACAACTTCATTGACAAACATTGCATTGACCTATGTTTTAACATTTCAGGCCGGGCCTTGGCAGGCCACCTAGTGCTCAAAATCATACCTATGATGAATGTAGACTTGTTGGAGATTTTGACCTCTGAACTTCAACTGTCAAATCCTATGTAAACATTGTGATTTTGCCAGTTAAATCTTGAGCTTAGTTTATTAATGATGGTGGGATCAATACATTAACTAATCCCTTATGGCAGACGGCTACACTGTCGCGCAAAGATTCGTTTCAAGTTGTTGTGATAAAACTTAGTGTTCGTGCAAAGATTTGTTTCAAGTCATTGTGATATTGAACATTACACTTCTTTTTGGGCTGTCTTACACTGAAATTCTGTTATCTCGGGATATTTATTATATCTCAATATCTCTCTCTGTCTGAAATCAGCTTACCACCGAGACACTGGGTGGCACACCTATAAACCAAAATACACGGTACAAGAACATCTCCGGTCATTCCGCAGTGAATAGTATGACAGGTCTTGTCCTTAACATGATCTTTATCAACTATTCTTTAATTGTAATCATTATTCTTTCAAAAACACATTAACAATCCATTCACAAGGAATCTGCATATTTATAAGTAGTAACAACCATTCCACCGTATCCACAATCTGGCTTTGTGTACTGAAGGTATAATAGCATTCATCACTACCATGTTGGGGATGTGCTCTTATGATATGATTATCTCTTGACTAGGGGCAACAGAGAAATTGTATTTCAAAACATAGCCAAAACTCTTCAGATATATCTAAAATGTCCACTGATCTAACAAATTTACTAATTTCTAATTCCAGGATGCCATGAAGCGCTCTTGTGTCGGCATCTGGTCCTGCAAACGCTGTAAGAGGACTGTAGCTGGTGGTGCCTGGGTATTCTCCACCACTGCTGCCTCCTCCTGCAGGTCCGCAGTCAGAAGATTGCGTGAGGTCAAGTAAACATCTGACATTAGCTTAAGAAAATAAACAAAATCACCAAAATTCATTGTTTTATTTATCTAAATAATATCAGTATAAACATACACAATTTTATAAAAAAAACAATCTATAAATCAGTAAAAAAAAATATTACAAAGAAAAAGTAAACGAATTTTGTGAGTAGTGCACTTGAGTAAAAAAACAGAATAGAGAGTAAGCTTCATACAACCTAAGATAGGTACACTACTATCATGAGACGCGTGTGTCGCGGCTTCGTCGTGTACGAAGGAGATACTGGCTCGGCCAGTTGAATTGAATTGGAAGTCTACATTGAAAGAAAATTTAACAAAGTTTTGGTATTGATCATAAATGGATTGGTGGTGTTTTTTTTTTTTTTAATTTTGCGCGGTATAAGTCTCACTACCCTCACTACCTATCTCGTAAACGGTGAATTCAGAGAATAAAAAAAAAAAAATTTTGCTACATTATTGCTTTTTATGATTTGAAATAATTAGGTAATTCCTACCGGCCTAAGTCATTGAATAATTATGTTTATAAATTATAATGCGTACTTATATACTGCGCCAACCACTCAGACCAAATAAAAAACCTGGAGTGCTGCGAACAAATACAGTGAAGCATGTCAAAACTACACCTCCACTCTGTGCATACACGCTCACACGCACACATTTTTGCAAACATTTACAATCAAACTCTACCTCACACCACTAAGTGCACACGTTTACGAAACCGGCATTACGTGACTGTTGGCAGCGGTCTGTCTTGGTTTTTTATTTGGTCTGACTGTCTGAGGCCAACCATACCAAATAGGATAAATTTTGCACAATGTAGAAGCTTTCCCTCTGTCCGTTTCATACTCTGTGGTTTGTGTATATGTGGAAGTTAATCTCCGGAACCGAAGCTCCTATTAGAAAAATTCTTTCGCCGTTTGAAAGGCACATTATTCCAGGTGGACATAAGACACAATATATAATTATGTAAATATATACAAAAACAAGTACTTAATATTACTTATGAAATACTAGCTTACATTCATGCAACTCTAGTATTTTTTGTGCTGTAAGTACTGCTCAGAACTTGTGCACAATGTGTCGTGAGCAGAATACCATCTTCACAATCATTTAAATTGCACCCGTGCGAAACCGGGGGTAACATTAAAAAGATTTATAAATCATTAGCGACTAGCGACCCGCCGATCGCTAGTGGCTAATGATTTATTTAAAACCTTGAATGTTGGCGACCAGTGAGGCGGTACAATTTTTTTTATCTACTCCTATCGTAAGATTCGAATTAAAAACTTCAAAACGAGTTCGTATCGACATACTTTACAAACACAGTACCTAAATTTAAAAATATGTATATTCGTATTGTAGGTAACACTTTCTCTAACAAAATAATGATAAAAAACGTTTTTTTTTTACCAATGCGATACAGGGCAAATCTAAGAAGTACATATCACTAAGGAGTTTCCATTTTTTTTTTTTTTTTTGAACGCGTATGCGTGTCTTGCCATTTTAAAGTTTTGACCTTTGGATTACAATTTTTATTTGTATGTGGCAGCGCCTGCTTTTGCGCATGCATGATGAGAGTAGATAAAGTAGTGTATGAAACTGCACATAACTAGGTACCAATTAAAACACTAGTGTGATACGTTTTAATACCCCTCATTATGCAACAGTTTCTAGTTCTACTACTATGTCGCCGCCTTAACTAGTTTGACAGGATCAAACCAACTGAACCCAATCAGCCTTTTCCAACGACCATGCATCCATTAGAATTCGTCAACTAGAGTCCTCGCAAGGTAAGTTTGCGCGTGGCTGAAATCGGAACTAATATTGTATGCCGCCGTCTGGTCGTTTATGTAAGGTCAAATTCAAGAATTATTCATTCATGATTATATTAAAATATAGAATTAAGCATGCCAGCGCCATCAGTCACGCGCAGACTTATCTTGCGCGCACTTTATCTACCTACTAGAAACTGTTTTCGCCGCCATAATCAACTTACAATACTAGGTACACTCTCTATTTGCGCATACAAGATGCTGCCTGTGGGCCTTCAAAAGTACGATCTTACGTTTTTGATGTACCTGTCCATTCATTCATTTATTAATGTATCCAAAATTGTCCTAATGCTACGACTAAATTGTCGAGATATTGCTCAGCAAAACGTCGAGTGGTGTGCGAGAGACAGCATATGTAGATGAAATATTAGTTTAACTTACGATTTAAGCGGAATGCATGGAGCTTTTAGCCAGCGTTCAGAGGATATTGTTGGCGGGGTCCTCTATGTTCTCTTTGAAAGCCTTCATCCACATTGCGCCCACCGCGCCGTCAATCACTCTATGATTTGCAGACGCGGTGAACGTCACAAACCTAGCTATTCGGAAACTGGAAATAGGAATACAAAACTTCAATAAAATATAACATTATGTCTTAGGTAATCTTATATTATGCTTATAATTATTATGTTGATTGAAATGCCATTCGCGACGGTAAAGTATGATTATAATCATAGAACAATTCAACACTGCTCCATGATAAAATAGATGAAAACCCATAAATAAAATTTCTTCACTGCATACAATTTGAATTTCGCGCGCTGGGTACTTTTATTTCAAATCGTGTATTTTTGATAAAAGTGAATCCAAACTATGTCGAAAAATGAAACATACCCTCCTGTACCATTCAAATCCGGCGATTTTTTGTCGAATACAACGATCTCCTGAATACCACCACACGCCAATATTAACGACTGAGGAGGATTGATGATGGCATTGAACATTGTGATACCTGGAAATACAAGCAGGAATACAGGAAACAGTTTTTTCCAGTAAGTACTATGAATGAAAGTAGTTTTACACTGATGCTTGGGCTACATGAGCGGTGTGCGAGAGAGAGCGCGCGAAGTTTAGTTCGCCTTATCGCGACATTGTGGCCCTAGCATTAGTCAGTAATGATTATGGGAATTGCCTATATACCTACCCATACTCGGCAAATAAAACTGGGTTGTTCAATCGTTTAAAGCTATAGCAGTCTGGCCACACAGAGACGAATCGGACGCGACTGCGGTGAAGCCAAAAAAGGAGGCTTATGTGTTTGACCTTTACCTATGTATCAAAACAAATCAAAAGTCATTTATTCAAACTAGGCTGAGAATCAGCAATTTTCGAACGTCAAAATTACATATGACAGTGCTTTAGCTGGGAAGAAGTGGCCCAACAAACTCCCCAGCAGCACAGCTGTCTATTTATTTAGAAAAAAAATATTCTATGCTAAATCATTTACATCACACAACATAAAACATAAATCTAATTATTAGCCATAAGTCAGCTAGCACACGCCAAACATATACCTATCAAACAAAAAAAACGAGAACTATAATAATGTACTCAAGCAGAACTAAAAAGTAAATGTAAACATTTATTTATATATAGTTCGGTCCAATTACATTAATTAACATAAATAAAATAAGCATTCAAATAACATACAATACAAAAACTAAATTCAAATTCAAAGATATATAGATATTCGTGGATAAAAGTATTAATAATTATTTGCGTAAATGGAATTTAATTGAAAACATCATAAACTAACATGTAACAGTGGACTGGACACCCTCGCATATTGTCTCTCACAAAAGACCAGACAAGCACGCATTAACTAAACAAAAGCCTCCAGGCACAATGGGCGTGCCCGCTTATGTATGTCTGTCCCTGCTCCCTCGTAACTACTAAAAGGGTGATTTTGATTAACGATAATGTTATACTGCGCGAGTGTCATTGGGTTAGGGTCAGTGAAAATAACTTTAATTTCGGAAGTCGGTGTCTTTGTTTTTCAATTTTTGTTTTTTGCCATCGACTTCCGAAATTAAAGTTATTTTTCACTTTTTTTATGTTTTTTTTGGAAGTACCTAGGTTGTTTTTTTGTAAAAAGCTTTTATTTTTCACTTTTTAGTTGTGGTACCTACCCCACACAAATCCGAATACCACTACCTGCTATGTAAATAACAGTTAAGGAGTAAATAAGGAAATCGTCTAAATAAACTAAGTGGGGAAAAATACGTAATATTGAAGCTAACTCAAAAACTACGCAAGCAAAGTTAATAAAATTTATATGGGACCACCTCGGAAGCATGACCTAACAAACAAAAAAAGAATCATCAAAATCGATTCATAATTGGCGGAGTAATGGAATAACAAAAAAACAAAAAATGAAAAAAAAAACAGACGAATTGAGAACCTCCTCCTTTTTGAAGAAGTCGGTTGAAAAGGCGGATATTTTCAAAGGAATTTTGTCTCTTTGCAGATGACATTTAAAACCCTTCATTTTGAAACCACACTCGATAGGTTTGGGAGATTTTTTATATTTGAAAACATGCATTTTGGCGCTAAGAACCTGTCATTTAGATTTGTTATAATTTTAATACAATATGATTAGTTGGGTTCCGAATATTGGTACTCCGTCTACCTGTCGCTCCTAGACTTCCAAGAGTTACCGAAGTGTCTGGGGTGGTGGGGTCATTACTGAACCTCGGCTCATAGAGATGTATTGGGACAAGAAGACTTGCTGCCCCGACCCCAAGCAAATATGTATAAGGAAGGACAGGAGGATGATGCTGATTAAGTAGATATTCATGTTATTCCACTCACCATACATTCCAAGGTTGGATACAGTGATTGTTCCACCCATATACTCGTGTGGCTGAAGTCTACCCTCCCTGGCCTTAACGGCAAGTTCCTTCATGTTCTTAGACAGGTCGATGAGACCGCGAGAATCGCAATTGAAGAGGATCGGCGTGAGTAATCCAGTGGGGGTTGCTACTGCTACGCTGACGTCTACATGATTGTACCTGAGAAAGAGAGCAAGATATTATTCGGTCATACATTGGTGCCGATTCCCTTGTTCACAAACTAAACTAAATTTAAGTTCAGTGCATCTTTTTCTTTCTATTTCATTAAGAAAAGGACAGAAGATCAATTTTAGTTTAGTCCTGTCAAACTGTCACTACTCCAAACAAGTTTAGACGCGATTAAAAACTTGCCTACTAAAATTACGTCAATTTATGTCAGGCGCTGATTAATTTGACAGGACTAAACTAAAATTTATTTTCTGTCCTTTTCATAATGAAATAGAAAGAAAAAGATGCACTGAACTTAAATTTAGTTTAGTTTGTGTACAAGGGAATCGGCACCATCATCTGCCTAGCCTTTTCCCAACTATGTTAGGGTCGGCTTCCAGTCTAACCGCATGCAGCTGAATACCAGTATTTTACATGGAGCGACTGCCTATCTGACCTCGGCACGGAGGAATCTCGATGTTTAAAGATGGTCACCCATCCACGGACCAACCCCGGCAAGCGTAGCTTAACCTAATGGATAGACCCGTGCGGCTGTTATTACTTAGCCCGGAGCTCCTCACTTAGCCCCGAGCTCCTATACATACTCACATGAAAAGACTCTCTTTAGAAGGAGAAATAATACACAGAAAAATATTTTTTAACCGACTTCTGAAAGGAGGAGGTTATTAATTAACGTCGGGCGAGGCTATTTCGACTGTGGGGTAATTCTATCTAATGAGAATAAATTTCTACTGTATTGATAGATAGGTATTTGAATTATTCTCAGTACCTAGTTAAATTACCACACAGTACAATAATATTAAAAAAATTAAATTACCCCCGCCCGACCTTAGGTGTATCTTTTCAGACACGAAATCTCCTAACGGATCATCATTGTACTCATCATTACGACCAACTTTCACTACATATAGAACCAACACTGAAATCGCGAAAAAGAATCAGCCCTACATTTTGACGAACTATGCTAACATAAATGTAGAGAAACGCTGATTTTTTTCTATATTATTGTTAAAATTCCTGTGAACTCTTACAGGTAAAAAGGGAATTTGTAAGGGAATAGGGAGAATTCAGAATACCGTAGGTAGGTATTGATGCCGATTCTGTTGTTCAGAAACTAAACTAAATTTAAGTTCAGTGTATCTTTTTCTTTCTATTTCATTAAGAAAAGGACAGAAGATAAATTTTAGTTTAGTCCTGTCAAACTGTCACAACTCCAAACAAGTTTAGACGCGATTAAAAACTTGCCTACTAAAATTACGTCAATTTACGTCAGGCGCTGATTAATTTTGTCAGGACTAAACTAAAATTTATCTTCTGTCCTTTTCATAATTAAATAGAAAGAAAAAGATGCACTGAACTTAAATTTAGTTTAGTTTGTGAACAAGTGAATCGGCACCCTTGTGTCACTATCGTCTATCAAATAGTTACCAACAAGCATGAACTTACTGTCTGATGAAAGTATCCATCCAGTGAGCGTTGACGTCAGGAACTCGCTTAGAAGCCGCAGCAACCGCCTTTACGATGAAGTCATTCATTGAAAGCTGAAAATGTGCATAGGTATTATAAAGAGCACCGTTTTGCCTAGAGAATTAGTTAATTACTGTCACTCACCAATTCTGTGGTTTTTCGCATACTTAGTAAGATTATGTATTTCTAACCGACTTCCATAAAGGAGGAGGGGTTCTATGTTCGAAAACTTTTTTTTTGTTCATCGAAATTTTCGTCAATTGTGGACTGATTTCGAAAATTCCTTTTTCATTTGGTAGAGGAAGCACAGAATAAATAAGAGGAGGAAGCTTGCGCGGCATATAAATTTTATTAACATTGCTTGGATAGGTACCTAGTCTTTGAGTTAGCTTCAATAATACGTATTTTTCCCACTTAGCCTATGTGGATGATGTTTTAATAACTTCCTGTCATTGTTAAACGACGTGTAACGTTAAACGCGCAAAACCTGAAAATAGTTTGACGAGCAGAATCAATTGAACCACTTTTTAATAGAGGTCATATTTTTCAAAAAATCTTCATTAAAAAACGTTGCCGTGTCTATTTAATAATAGGTCAAGCCATCACATGCGCAAAACCGCCAAAATAGGTAAACAAACACAAATTGATATATTATAATAATGAATAATAACTTTTATTTCAATGCAGATACGAATCTTCCAAAACTAAAACAGCACAAATAAAACCTTTAATTTCTTTTTCTTTCAACTACATAGGAATGTTATCATTAATCATCAGTAGGTACAAAACCGATCACACAGAAAGAATTTTTTGCTTAGAACCAAAACAGTCCTGAGCCTGTAAAGTTGTATGAAATTTCATTGTTGCACTGTTTGTTATTCATTAATGCACTGTTTTTAGGGTTCCATACCCAAAGGGTAAAACGGGACCCTATTACTAAGGCTCGTCTCTCCGGCTCTGTCTGTCTGTCTGAGTTGAGTTGTGCCGAGTTGAGCTGAGTTACGCTGAGTAGAGCTGAGTTACGCTGAGTTGAGTTGAGAAATTGTTAATAACCTTTTGCCGCAAAAGTCGCGGGATAACTTTGTTTTCATTAACTTGAGTAGGTATATTTTATCACGGTAGGTGCATCGGTAGGTACATTTAGTACAGTAACATAACCCTCGTGCTTTAATAACTCACTTTGCGCTCGATACAACAATCCACTATTAATGATTTTTTATCTCTGAAATAGTTCAATTGAATTGAAAATCAGTTGGGGTGTCTGAGGTTTTGGGCATTTAACGTTACATGTTGTATACATAGATAGCAGGTCGTGGTAGGTATTCGAATTTGTGGGGTAGGCTGGCTTGTACGATGGCTTACCTATATCGAAAATTCACAAATAAGACACCGAGTTCGGAAAGTTATTTTTCACTTTGTAGTGTTTTTTTTGGAAGCTGGTTGTTTTTTTTTTTGTCAAAAGTTTTTCGTTTCTTACCTACATTATTACTCAAGTAGGTACTCAATTAATGGTTCGGCAATGGACATTGACCATCCATATATGGAAGTTGGACCAAGTTATTAAATGGGCGCATTTTATTAAATGATGGCAGTAATTATGTTAAACACACGTTATTATTTCATTTGTATGCATATCATTTACATGTTAAATATTTTTTACTGACCATCCATAAATGGAAGTTGGGCCAAGTGCTGCCCAGAATGGACACATAGTGCATTATGTTCCTTAGGCCTATACTAGTCTGTAAACCAAAGCTCAATAAAATCTATCCGAGGAGTTTTGAGAAAAACTATTTTTTGTTGAATATATTTTATTGATGAATACCAACCAACCGATGGCGCATTTAATTAAATGATGGCATTAATTATGTTAATTACACATTATTATTTTATTTGTATGCATATCATTTTAATGTTAGATATTTTTTACTGACCATCCATAAATGGAAGTTGGGCTAAGTGCTGCCCAGAATGGACACATAGTGCATTATGTTTCTTAGGCCTATAATAGTCTGTAAACCAAAGCTCAATAAAATCTATCCGAGGAGTTTTGAGAAAAACTATTTTTTGTTGAATATTTTTTATTGATGAATACCAACCAACCGATGGCGCACTTTATTAAATAAAGGCAGTAATTATGTTAAACAACACATTATTATTTCATTTGTATGCATATCATTAACATGTTAGATATTTTTTACTGACCATCCATAAATGGAAGTTGGGCCAAGTGCTGCCCAGAATGGACACATATTGTATTATGTTCTTTAGGCCTATACTAGTCTGTAAACCAAAGCTCAATAAAATCTATCCGAGGAGTTTTGAGAAAAACTATTTTTTGTTGAGTATTTTTTTATTGATGAATACCAACCAACCGATGGTGTATTTTAAAGTGCTGCCCAGAATGGACACATAGTGCATTATGTTTCTTAGGCCTATAATAGTCTGTAAACCAAAGCTCAATAAAATCTATCCGAGGAGTTTTGAGAAAAACTATTTTTTGTTTAATATTTTTTATTGATGAATACCAACCAACCGATGGCGCACTTTATTAAATAAAGGCAGTAATTATGTTAAACAACACATTATTATTTCATTTGTATGCATATCATTAACATGTTAGATATTTTTTACTGACCATCCATAAATGGAAGTTGAGCCAAGTGCTGCCCAGAATGGACACATATTGTATTATATTCTTTAGGCCTATACTAGTCTGTAAACCAAAGCTCAATAAAATCTATCCGAGGAGTTTTGAGAAAAACTATTTTTTGTTGAGTATTTTTTTATTGATGAATACCAACCAACCGATGGTGTATTTTAAAGTGCTGCCCAGAATGGACACATAGTGCATTATGTTCCTCGGACTTATACTAGTCTGGACCATCCATTAATGGAAGTTGGGCCAATGGCTGCCCAGAATGGACACATATTGTATTATGTTCTTTAGGCCTATACTAGTCTGTAAACCAAAGCTCAATAAAATCTATCCGAGGAGTTTTGAGAAAAACTATTTTTTGTGAATGTTTTTTAATTGATGAATACCAACCAACCGATGGCGCATTTTGAAGTGCTGCCCAGAATGGACACATAGTGCACTATGTTCCTTGCGCCTATACTAGTCTGTAAACCAAAGCTCAATAAAATCTATCCGAGGAGTTCTGAGAAAAACAATTTTTTGTTGAGTATTTTTTTATTGATGAATACCAACCAACCGATGGCGCATTTTAAAGTGCTGCCCAGAATAGACACATAGTGCATTATGCTCCTTGCGCCTTTACTAGTCTGTAAACCAAAGCTCAATAAAATCTATCCGAGGAGTTTTGAGAAAAACTATTTTTTTAAACTATATTTTATTGATGAATACCAACCAAACGATGGCGCATTTTAAAGTGCTGCCCAGAATGGACACATAGTGCATTATTTTCCTTGGGCCTATACTAGTCTGTAAACCAAAGATCAATAAAATCTACCCGAGGAGTTTTGAGAAAAACTATTTTTTATTGAGTATTTTTTATTGATGAATACCAACCAAACGATGGCGCATTTTAAAGTGCTGCCCAGAATGTACACATAGTGCATTATATTCCTTGGGCCTATACTAGTCTGTAAACCAAAGCTCAATAAAATCTATCCGAGGAGTTTTAAGAACAACTATTTTTTATTGAGTATTTTTTATTGATGAATAAGCCAACCAATGGCGGAGGAGGAGTTGAGGAGTTTCTATGGGTACCTTCCGGCTCCATCATCAGACCCTGGCTACAAACTTGGGCTATACTAGGTACTTGTCAAGACAAAGCTAACGAGGTCAAACGCGATGGTGCTATCTTGTTTGGTTGAGGAGTTCTTATGGCCACCTTCCGGCTCCATCACCAGACCTTGGATACAACCGTGGGCTATACTAGGTACTTGTCAAGACAAAGCTAAGGAGTCCAAACACGATGGCGCTATCTTGTTTGGTTGAGGAGTTCCTATGGGTACCTTCCGGCTCCATCATCAGACCCTGTATACAACCTTGGGTTATACAAGGTACTTGTCAAGACAAAGCCATAGATTCCAAACACGATTGTGCTATCTTGTTTGGTTGTGGAGTTCTTATGGCCACCTTTCGGCTCCATCAGACCCTGCCACAACCCTGGGCTATACTAGGTACTTGCAAAGCCAAAGCCAACGAGTCCAAACAAGATGGCGCTATCTTGTTGTGTATCTATCTTGTTTGGTTGAGGAGTTCCTATGGCCACCTTCCGGCTCCATCATCGGACCCTGTACACTGCCTAATGTAAAGCACTTTTCAATATATATTCAACGAGTCCAAAGACGATGGTGCTATCTTCTTTGGTTGAGAAGTTCCTATGGATACCTTCCGGCTGCGTCATCAGACCTTGGACACCACCTAGTGTAATAGGACTTTTCAATACGTATCCAATGAAACCACATACGACGGGGCTATCTGGTTTACTTGAGGAGTGCCCGTAACCACCCTCCAGCTCCATCATCAGACCCTGGACACCATGTGAGGCTATAGCACTTGTCAAGATAAACTCAACGAGTTCAAACTAAACGACGCTATCATATAGATTTCCAATAATTAAGTAAATAAAAGTAGGTAGGTTCCTGAAAAACATTAACCTCTCTCAGGCAATAACTTTTTAACCCTGGGACCGATTTTTCTTTTTTTAATTTTTTTATGTATAAATTGATGCAAAGAACCATTTGGAAGCCCTCCCATGTCTGGGCAGCATTTGGTCCAAATCGGTCAATATCCTTTGGTCAGAACTCCTTATTGAAAGTCGTATGTGAATGTGATACTTGGGTACTTCTAAGAGTAAGGGTTTCCTGTTTGAATTGAAGTTACGAAACTCTAAAAAGTATACCTACCTACCTTAACATTAGCCTTCTCAGCAGCCAGCTTTTTGTTGATGCGCTTCCTCATCGCCAAGGTCTTCTCAACGTTGACGGTGATCGTTAGCTGGTAGTGCGGGGTGGTCTGCTTCGCGGTCGTGAGCCGCTGGGCGATGGTGGCGCGCATGCTGGTCAGGGGGATGTCCAAGTAGCTGGCCGGCCCGCCTGCAGCGGCAGGCGCCGCCGCGGCTACTGGCGCGCCCGCTCGCACAGGCGCGGCCGTGCTTGCCGGCGCGGCTACACCCGCGGCTGACAAGTCCGTACTCTTCAGTGAGTTGTACAAGCCGGAGGCCTCTCCTGATGGCATGAAATAAGATATCTGAGCCTTGTAATTTGAAGGCTAAACAAAATCGTATTAATTACTCAAAAGGTAGTTTTAATTCATAATTAAGTAAATGAAATGGTAAAAAATTAAACTGTCACATACTAGGTAGAGGTACTAGATAATATACATACTAGGTACTGATTCGTGTGACAAGATACTCAGTAATGTGTCCAGGCTCAGTAGGTGTGTACCTACTTTATTTCATGTCATCAGAATAAAGGCAGACATTCATGTGATTGTAAATTATATTAAACTTCGTCGGACCTAAACTCCTAAAATAGGTACCTAATGTTCTACGCACCGATCAGAATTTTATGAGATATAAGTACCTATATGTAAAAAAAAACCGGGCAAGTGCGTGTTGGAGCAAGCACAATAAAGAGTTCCGTAGTTGAGATGAATTTATCCCAAGAACAAACTTAACATTGTAGTTGAAAACATGTTTTCCCATACATTCCAACTACAACTGTAAGTTTGTTCACACTACACAACACACTTTACGGCCATAGACTTCCTATCTAGGTGTTCTTGTGATCTATCAGTGTAACTGTGACAAATGGACTGACAGACACCCGTGGTGTGTGTGAGTGATCCTATAAGGATTCCGTTTTTTCATACGGACATACGGAACCAAAAAAAACACTAAAAAGTGAAAAATAACTTTTCATTTCGGAAGTCAGTGTCTTTGGTTTTGAATTTTCGTTTTTTGCTACTGACTTCGGAAATTAAAGTTAAAAATAAAGTTTTTTAATTTTATTTTTCAGAACAGCTACCTATTTGTCCTTTGTATTTACGCGGATGCAGCGACTCTAATTATTATGGTCAAACTTCGCTAAGGCAAGTTTTTTCACCTTAAATTATAAGTATCATACAAAATATTATGTAGGGACCTTCCTATCTATGCTAAGTTATGGAAATCGGATATTGAGGATACCTATACTCCATTTGAAATAAGATTAGACGTATAGATAAGCCTTTTTTACATTCCGTTCAACCGATTTTGAATTCTATTGCGTTGGTGGCATGACAAATGGCAGCCGCAGTAGATAGTTGGTATTGTGTAACTTTTTTTGCTTTTAATGCTATCCTTATGCCTAGGGTATAGAAGTCAAAATCGGTTCAACGGACTGTAAAAGGGTTTGTTTTAATGTCTAATCTTATTTCAAATGGGGTATAATATCGAACAAGATATTTCATTCGAAAATTACACATGAATAAGGACACTACCTACATTACGGATGGACACCGAATTGATTACTTAAAGATAGTAGCAATTGTCCTAAAACACTAAAACAAGCATGGTAATGGTGCCGATTCCCTTGTACACAAACTAAACTAAATTTAAGTTCAGTGCATCTTTTTCTTTCTATTTCATTAAGAAAAGGTTAGAAGATAAATTTTAGTTTAGTCCTGTCAAATTAATCAGCACCTGACATAAATTGACGTAATTTTAGTAGGCAAGTTTTTAATCGCGTCTAAACTTGTTTGGAGTAGTGACAGTTTGACAGGACTAAATTAAAATTGATCTTCTGTCCTTTTCTTAATGAAATAGAAAGAAAAAGATGCACTAAACTTAAATTTAGTTTAGTTTGTGAACAAGGGAATCGGCACCAATGTATTTCTTACCTGCAAGTCTTAAATTCTTAAGAGCAGCGAGCCTTCTCGCCATGGGGCTGGCATAGACCCGCCCGCTCGCTTCTGATGCCGCCGCAGGGGCCGGGGGTGCAACTACAATGTACAAACGTGGAGATAGTAGACAAGTAGTGTTTTTAACCCCGGAACGGAAATAGAGGGTGTAATGTTATACTCGTAAGTTAAACGTGTGTATCTAGATACACACGCTTACGTCTTTCTGCGCCATCGTAGTTGCCAAACGGCTGAACCGATTTTGAAACTTTTGTTTTGTTTGAAAGGTGAATTGATCGAGAGTGTTCTTAGCTACGATTCTAGAAAATCAGTTCAGTCGTTTGAAGGTTATCAGCTATTTTCCATAGGTCTAGTCGAGTCGTAGTTTGGTATTCTGTTACCATCACCTGGACTCTACCATCACCTGGAATTTTCAGATTGGGTACCCAACTTTTTAAACAGTTTCATGAGTTTGTTTTGATCCGAGAATCGAATTGGTTTTTTAACCGACTTCTTCAAAAAGGAGGAGGTTCTCAATTCGTCTGTATGTTTTGTTATTTTGTATGTTTTTTGGTACGCGATTACTCTGCCAAAATATATACAGCTAATTTAACACACGTATGAGATTTCGTGTCGTCGTTATAGGAAAATATTTTATTTTAGTTAAACGTTATTATTTATTGATTTATTAACAATTTTCTAAACTACCATCTTGGAGCAACCTGTAGGTACTTAAAGAACTGTAGCGCAGAGGTCATTGGCCGGGGTCACGGATCATAAGTAGACGAATTGAAGGAATGCCGCACAATTTCTTAGAAATTTGGAAAAAACATAAGACCTGCATTGCTATTCTGTAACCATATCACCGTGAAAACTTAGGTGAAGTGAGCGTGGAGTGAACTGTCATCGTCATCGATACCTACTGATGCTAAGGCAGTGACAGTTCACTCCAAGCTCACTTCACCTAAGTTTTCACGGTGAGATGGTTACAGAATAGCAATGCTGCTTTATAGGTAAGTTATTATGCAAAGTTTCATGATCTAATTTGAAGAATTTTTTTAATACCAGCGGTTTATTGCTGATCGACACTGCTTTATCCCCTTAGTGAATAAATCCACTATTAATTTCTGGAAACAAACTAGTAAGATGAATTAGACCGGGCCTACCTGGGGGTGCAGTTGGTGGTGAGATGGATGAAGGTGCTGGAGTTGCTGGAGTGGCGACGGCGGGTACTGCTAAGGAGGGGAAGAAGTGGTTAATAGTTTCTGGAGAGGTAAGTCGCCGTGTCACGGTGGGCTACGTGTCGAGGATCTGTTACATGCGGGATCTCACGTCTACCGGCACCCTAATTGCGTAAGAAGGGTTTAAGATTGACAATTGGGTGAAGTGTCAAAATGAAAACAATTGCGATCAATTGTCATTTTATGTGTGTGTTACGCAATTACCCCACAGATTCTAGTAATGTTCTGTGCTTTTTGTATCCGTGATAAATGAGTAAAGAAGCTCATGGGAAGCGTGATGGTTCCCGTTGTTATAAAATAAAACAGGGGAGCGGACAAACCTAAAATTTCATGCAATAAAGGCCCATCTCTTTGGCCAATACACAATATATGTACAAAAATATATTAGGAATAAAAAATAAAAAATGTATTGTAATTTGAAATTAACATTTTTAGTAGGTACCAAAATTACCCCAATCTTATTATAAATGACCAAATTTTCTACAGAGGTCATAATTTAGTGCACTAAACTACGGCCACCGGCGCCTCATGTGACAAACCGCTAAAATTCCCCATTAAAAAAAATAACGCGATTTTTTTTTGTCTGTCTTTGATTTATATGATCTGCTTGAGCGCCGGTTTAAATGATAGTCTGCTCTATTTGGTTACAGGCCTCAATTACACTATCATAGATTCTTCATGGAGAGCAGTGGTGGCTCTGTGGTAACGGCCACGACTTACGAGTTGCAGGTCTTAGGTTCGAACCCTTTTTTTTTTTTGAGGTTTGGATATCATCAAATGACTTCTCCCGCTCTGGGCGGAGCGGTAGGGCGTATCAGACTCGTACTGACTAAAACCCACCCGTGTTCCTTCAGTTGCCTATTGCCAAGGTCCCGGCATATCAAGGAACCAAAAAATTCGAAGACATGTGACATGCACTAACGCGCACTGTGCCCCGCGCATGGTAGATTTAATGCCGTAAATTTACCACGTCCGCAAATCTACCCAAAATCTTGGGCTGCGACCGCGCCTGGCGAGAACCTCACAGAGAGGAAGTCTGTGTCCCAGTAGTGGGAACATTATAGGCTGATTATGCAGTTATGCAGATTCTTCATACAAAAACGACTCGTAGGTAGGTACATCTCTGATCATATTTCTATGATAGTCTAATAAGGCTGAGACCGCAAACTGTCATGTTTACAACACTGATAGAAAAACGCTAGTAGAGTCGATTTATAAATGTAGGTCTGTAATTCTAGCTTATTGGATAATGTACCTATAAGTCATACGACCGCATCACTAAAACATAAACAATTTCGACCGGCCATTTTTGTTCAGATCGTTGGAGAATTTTGAAAACCTCGGGTATATAAATGTAAATGGTGGATAATGTCCAACAGTGATTTTCAAGCGGAAAACCACAACAAAGAGTCACACAGTGTATAAATACCTTAACGTAGGGCATGTAATTAGTAAACTCACGGAGGACTTACTTACGTATACATATATCACGATGCATATACGACAAAATAAAAATAGAAACGTAATTTAAAACGAAAATGACCTGGCTTGGCGACGGCAGCAGGTGCCGCTGTGGGAAAGATAGAAATTATACAAACAGTCATGGAAATGTAATACATAAAGCCAGTAAGCTGGGGAAGCAAATCCAAGAGCTAGCGCAAACAAATCACGTCTTGTTAAAATAATGATGCATTACTTTAAGTCGGAAGGTTTCGCAGAAAGAACACGGGAACACCATATAGAGGTAGTAGCACTGCCCGCGACTTCGTCCGCGTGGATTTCGTACTTTCTTCTAAAAACTTCAACAACCCCTCCACCCCCTTTGAAAGATAGTTTTCTAAAATTAATATTTACGTCTTTAGATTTATTTTTTTACCCCTTAAACTATATTACCCCTTTTCACCTCGTTACGGGGAAATTTTTGAAAATCCCTGTATACACATTATTCTTTAGTTTTGGTTTTAACTATAAATGCTGAGTTTCGAGTTAATCGGACCGCGTTAAAATTCTTCTATACAAACTCTGACACCCCCCAATCCCCATTTAGGGGGTAGTTTAGAAAAACGAAAGATGACAAACTTTATAATTTACTTAGATACATATTCATGCCAAGTTTCCAGTCCATTAACTCAAGGAATAAGATTATTCATTCAAACAAAATCCCCCCTTTTCACCTCCTTAAATGTTGAATTTCTAAAAACCCCTTCTTGGTTGATGCCTACGTCTTAATAACGATCTGTGTGCCAAATTTCAGCCCAATCCGTTCAGTGGATTGAGCTGTGATATAAATTACCCTTTTTAACCCTGACAGGGGTAAATTTTTGAAAAACTCTGATAGACATTATTCTTTATTTGGTTTTAAGTATAAAAACCGAGTTTCAAGCTAATCGGACCGCGCGTTAATATTCTTCTATACAAACTTTGACACCCCCCAATCCCCGTTTAGGGGGTAGTTAAAAAAAACTAAAAATGGCAAACTTTATTATTTACATAGATAAATATTCGTGCCAATTTTCAAGTCTATTAACTCAAAGAGTAAGTTTTTACATACAAACGAAATCCCCCCTTTTCTACCCCTTAAAGGTCGAATTTCCAAAAACCCGTTCTTAGTGTGCGCTTACGTCATAATAACTATCTGTGTGCCAAATTTCAGCCTAATCCGTCCAGTAGTTTGAGCTGTGCGTTGATAGATCAGTCAGTCACCCTTGTGTTTTATATATATAGATAAACAAAAATTTAACAAAACACTTAATAACTTTTTGCATTGCACTTACGGCTATCATCCTTGAAATCTTTGAATGCAGCTACGTGACTTGCATCTTCTACAATGATACACAATAGTCTACCAACTGGCACATCTTTAGCTCCAGCTTGGAGTACTATCTTAGCCAGGTAGCCTTCTTCAGGGGCTTCGAAAGCCATTGTAGCCTTATCCGTTTGAATTTCGCAGAGTAAATCACCTAAAACATAGGCAGGTATCAGAGATTTTATGAGCACATACAGCTTTAAATATTGTGTTTTACCTTGTACACATTCTTATATTTAAATGCCATTATCTTATATTATCGTCAGCCCCTTTCCACCAGTTACTGTCAACCAGCATCATCTCACTGCTGGAAAATGGCTATTTCAAACTACTGCTCAGTATTTATGCCGCATCTCTCATCCTTCTGTGAACGATCCATTCCAAAAACGTTCCCCCTTTTCGTCTTCCTTCAATATAAAATAACAGAAAATCCATACCTACGACGTACCTTCACTCAGTTTGTCACCCTCCTTCTTCTGCCAGCTCATAATGGAACCTTTCTCCATTGTTGGTGACAATACTGGCAAGTTCACCTTTGAGTGTTTTGGCAGGTCTGCATAATTTCTGATCTGTATCCATTGTGGTTTGGCAAAAATTCTTCTTTTTTGAGCATTTATTACTCTGAAAATATGAAAGGCAAAAATATAGATAAGTACCTAAGTACCTACGTCAGTATTAAAGTGACCCTACCAAACCAACCAACAGATATATAACGGTAGATAAGTACCTATCAATTCACCCGGATGGCCGGATTTAAGGCAGGGCAACAGGGGCCATATGGCCCCGGGGCCTCGGGCCTCCACAAAATAGGGGCCTGCACAATTTGATATTTTTTAGATTAAAAATGTTCAAATTTACTATAAATCTTTTTTAATTTTCTTTTCATGTTCTGGGCTGACGGTCGTAAAAATGATGCGTATTAAATCTTTATTTTTTCGTTTGTTCCATAAATTATTCCGGGGCCTCCACACCTATAAATCCGGCCCTGTATCAATAAAAAAATAGAGAAACCATGTAGGTACCAGGTGGTATTCTCATCAGCAAAAATTACGAACTATTCCATACAAACTTGCGTTCAAGGGGGTGAATTTTCGAAAATCCTTTTGCTCACTTTCGATAGGTTTCTACTTAATAGGAAACGGTCGTGCAAAATTTCATGCTTCTGAACCCCGCGGTTTACGCAGTGCGTTGTCTGTCAGTGAATGAATGAATGTAAGATTTTTTTATACTACAGCTGCTAGTGTCACAGACACACAACACTGACCCAATGTTTTATACCTGGGGTTTTAGGCCTGGGGGCGGACCGCACCTGCCGCCCTACCAAAATTAGGTACATGAATTTTGTCAGAATTTAGGTCTGAAGGATTAGAAGGTCGAGGGGCAGTTGAAGGAAGTTTTAAGGCCTAGGTATTTGGCGCAACACGTTTTCTTTTTCCACTCTCCCCGGTCAACCGTCACGCTATCATTTACTCCCTTCTCTTTCATATCATTCCTCACACAATCCTTCCATCTGTCTATTGTGTCTAGGTATATGAGGTATATTAGCTCTTCCTCTAGGTATATTAGCATTCATACGTGCTTGAGATGTAATCTTTTATGCAAAGTCACTGATTGTTGTGTTGGTTTATCAGTCATGAACAGTTCAGGATATCTCAGAGATATTATTATCTCTGGCAAACTCCAGATAAATAAAGATGTTTATAAACGCTATCTCATCTTTTTTCCAGTAATTCCTTTCGTTTCTGAAGATCATAGCTGCCGACAATACCTAAATAAACTGAATTTTTATGCTGATAAGCGTTGACAGTGGCGGATTTACACATTTTCCAACTATAGGTAGGTACCTACTTATGCTGTAAAATTGTTGCCGCCCTTACCTTTACAATTAATATTGTTAGTTTCTAAGTTAGTAGTTTCTAGTTAGTAATTTGAATTTGAAAAATAATCTACCTTGGTACCTAGGTCGATTATAAAATAGGTAATTAATCTACCCAGGTACCTAGCACACCACTACACCAGCTTGTGTACGTTTTTAACTATATACAGAAGTTACTTATGCAAAAAAAAGAATGTTGTAGAAAATTGTAGCACCCTGCATCTTATGTAAGGCGAGGCCTCCAACCGCTTCTTACTGAACATATGTTGGCCTTGTTTGGGATTTGATTAACACGTACTTACATACTCACTTCTAAAGATCTGAAGGGGGGGCCCCTTCAGATCTTTCACTAGCCGGCGACCCGGGGCGCACCGCCCCTACCGCCTCCCATTAGACCGCCAGTCAGTGTACCCTTAAGCTACTTATGTACTTACTCATATAAATTTTATTGCAGTTTACAAACAGAAAAAATAGGTAAGATAATAAACTAGCTGCGCCCCGCGATTTCACCCGCATAGTAGTTTTTATCCTATGTCCTAATCAAGGTCATGGTATAGGTACCCATGTGCCAAATTTCATTCAAATTTGTTCAGCCTTAGGGTACCAAACAAACTCACTTTCGCGTTTATAATAATTATGTAGTTAGGATTATATATACCTACTTAGTTAGGATGTCACACCACGATGGTTTGTCCTCCAAAAAATGTAACCCATAATCAAAATGTATTTATTTTAAGTTAGACCTGCTAGTTTGGGTTACAGAAATTCATCTATGTGTACCCAACATACCTAATCGGTCCAACATAATGCGGAGCAAATTGGCTGTGACATTTTGTCACACGCGACGAACGAAACCCTAAAAACTAATTTTCCATACATTTCGATCGTGTAGGTACTTAGTTATTCCATTTTGTATGCAGCAACTTTTTTTTTATGAATAATGTAGGAGGTCGTAATAGGAATCATGGTTCCAGTTTGCGCGTCGATGTTACTTCGACCCTTTATCCTATTTATTTTCCGCAATCTCTTGTCACTTAAGTAATACAAAGTGCGGGCAGAGGCCCATTGCTGTTTGAGTGCCAGGAACTGTATGTTTTATCATAGAATATAGAACTTTGCAGTCCCGTTGAATTTTTAATGAAAGGGAAGAGGGAAAAGCCATCGGAAAGACGTCTCGTAGAGTTCTTTCTGCAAGACATCAGAAAACTCGCCTAAAATCTATCGCCCTAGGCTCAAACCTACTGGTAAATCCACCACTGAGGGTCTTTATACCTAGGTACCTTTACTTATCAATGAAAACAAATACCAACATTTTTAACTAAAACTGTGAATATCATAAAGAACTTACTGAGAAAGTTTCCTTTTGGTTAGTTCTGTGCAAAAAGATCTCTTGATGCTTGACCGTATTGATTTTTTCAGCCCACTTTTCAAAATTTGGTTTCTTACAAACATCGATCTAAACATTTCGAATTAAAATAGATTTCTTCAAAGAGTAAAATAAGCATAGATTTACATCGAAAATAAGTTTATGAATTGCTTACAAGCTCGTCCATGTTACCTAGATGTAAAATATCACAAAAGTAAATTCTAGTTTCGACCAAAGAGTAAAATAAGTTTTCAACCTTCTTTCAAGTTCTAGAAACGTACTTCACAGTGCTGCCAAGTCCCATAGCCATAGAATATTCTAATTCTATGGCTATGGGATTTGGCAGCACACAACACAAAGATTACCGGAGATTGGAGATGCCAGATCTAACCCGTCTTTTCTCCTAAACCTTCTCGTTCTCCACGTTCATTCTCTTCTGTTGTTGAAGAGAAAAAAAACAAAATTACTCTGAGATAACTTTTTTTTAAAGAAATGACCATGACCATTTTTGCCCTAATCGATTCCAGTCAATTCATATTTTTAAGTAGGTATCCTTCATTTATTCAAACTAGATTTAAGATAATAGTCTAGAGTCAATCAAAGTCCATGTTTAAAATTGAATAAAAATAAATATTATTAGTAGTTCCGGTTACATTTTCGATTTAATGGCGACGATAAGTGAATGATTACAGTTCATTTCGTTCATTCGGACAATGTGATCAGATTAGTGGTAGGAGAAAACCTTATTTTTGAGGTAAACTAGGGCCATGGGGTCTGAGTGCTCATCTAGTATTTCGGGACATCGACAAGCGGTTGGTCGACTCTGCACGTGACTAGAGGGCTGGCCTGGCCAATTCTTAGGCCAAAGAATTAGCATTGCCATCTAACGTGGCAACGCTGCCAGCCTATTGGGCACTTTTCCCACTGACAGCGATGTGGACGAATTTTTTGATGCCCAATGAGCCTTTGTTTATTTATGTATTTTTATTTTCTTCCTTTGTATACTTGTATATTTTAGTGTAGTGGTAGCTTGTATATCGTAATTAAAGTGAATGAATAAAGAACTATAAGTATAGTTTCAATGTTAATGATGTTACCAAGATGTTATAATATATTTTGATTAATAAGTTCTTTTGTAGGTAATATGTAGTATTTTTTCCTAAGCAGATTCTTGAAAAGTTTTTGAGGAGCTCGTGGCTAAGTAATAACAGCCGCTCGAGTCGATCCATCAGGTTAAGCTACGCTTGCCGGGGTTGGTCCGTGGATGGGTGACCATTTACACATATCGAGACTCCTCCGTGCCTCGGAAAGCACGTTAAGCCGTTGGTCCCGGCTGTCATTTGTGGATCTTTGACAGTCATTACGAGTCGTCAGAAGCCCGAAAGTCTGACAACCAGTCTAACCAAGGGGTATCGTATTACCCATTTACTGGGTTGTGGAGGTCAGATAGGCAGTCGCTCCATGTAAATACTGGTATTCAGCTGCATCCGGTTAGACTGGAAGCCGACCCCAACATAGTTGGGAAAAGGCTAGGCAGATAGATTCTTGAAAAGTTTTTGAGTAAAAAAATAACAACCATCTGGAAACACTGATAATAGTTGTCACTCGATCATTCAATCACTTGTCACTCGTCACCATAGAAACCTACTGGTACGTTCAAACCAGTCCAAAGTTGTGCTTTGTGCGTATGTTATTATTTGTTTGCTTATTTATTGTGTATTTAAACCTTACCCGTAACTTTTCTGCATATTTTAGATCGATATACATATTCTTGAAAACGATATCTCACTGTCGATTTTGGTTTTCCTCCTGTAATAACGATACCAGTTTATTGGTGAAATGTAATTGGATACAATATTGCGGTGCTGAGTTGATTGGAATCATGCATCAATGTTTCGGTGCATCAAATGTGTTTTGCGCATACAACGTATTTAGAGACGTCCAGTCAGTGAATTTTCCGTACAACTGCAAAAAACAACATGAGGGTTGATGTTGTACATTCTGCTGCCTTCACAATGGTTATAATCATAATGGTGCTGACCACGCATCTTGTTGGGACTGGCGGTCTCTTCACTGCCATGGCTTATATTTATTTTGGTTTTGAAATAAATTGTTTAAGTTTGAATAAAAAAGTTAGGGTACGTTGTTTTTGAGAGATTTGTTTTATTTCCCGTTTCTCCGGTTTACATTGTTCTGACCACCTTACTAGGTACCTTTACTAAAATGTGGAATTCTCCCATAAGTTATAAACATGTGGTAGGCCCACGCCAGATGTTTATAACTATTCTAACCGTGCGTTTGCACTGGCGAAACATTCACATTAAAACATGTTGAAGTCTCTGTTTTCTGTCAATGTATCGACTTGCGTTCGCATTATCACGCAACTTGTTAACGCGAAAAATGTTTGACATTTCAAATCACTCGACATGTTTCGCCACATGTCTTTACAAACCAATTTTATATAAAAATGAAAATGTATGAATCTAATAACATGTTGTAAGATTTATTTTGACACTGCTCGGTTTGTAGTCCACACATTTTGTATTCCACAAACATGGACACCTTGCCAAAGCTCTATAAACTTCATCGTGTCTACTTTGGACCACTCTATGTTTCGATATAAACACGGGATGTTTACCACCATACTCGGATAATACTAAACATCAAGCAATAGACATGTTGCGAGACATAATTTGACGTAAACAAACAACAGTGCGAACGCAAACGTGACAAATCTCTATACAAAACATGTATATTGTGTATGTTTCTAGACAGTGCGAACGCAGTTTACAAAAAATCTTGAGATCTGTCTTATGACTTACTCATGTTTTGTACAGTGCGAACGCAAGTTCAACAAAACAAGTAATGAGATTTGTTTCATGTGACAAGTTTCGAAACATCTACAAGCTGAATGTTTTCTGGTGCAAACGCATAGTAAGAGTGTATGGTAATATGGGCTGGTATCCGCAACTCCACGTCAAAGCGCGTATTTTGCGTACGGGTAGGAAATCGCTCATTCGATCCACCCCAGCTCCTCCAAGAAGGCCAGCAACGCCTTGGTGTTACTGACAATCTCACGTACGGTACCTGGGTTACCGAAGTACTTTGCCCTATATGTGGCGACCACCGGGCAGTGTAGTAGCACATGAGCTGCTGTCTCGTCGTCCTCCATGCAGGCTCTGCACAGCGGACTGTCTGTGACTCCTATGACAAAGAGGTGTTTATTAAAAGACCCATGGCCAGTTAAGGCAGCTGTAACAGTACGCAGCTATTGTTTACTTAGTCGGAGCATCCGCTTTGTGAGGCGGCCATCGATCGCAGGGAGTGCCTCTTTGGCCTGCCTGCACTCACCTTGATCCAACCATAGTTTGTGATGTTGGTCCCTGGTTCGTTTCCTTACCACAGTGCGTAGATACCCGAAGGGGAGTGGCGCAATGGGTTCGGGCTCCACTGGTGCCATGCTCGACCCTCTTCTGGCAAGTTCGTCAGCTGCATCGTTGCCCAGCGAACCGCTGTGTCCGTTTATCCATTGAATGGTTATATATTTGAGGCTACCCACCTGGTTGCGGCGCTGGTGGCATTCGTATATTAGCCCAGAGTCAACAGTGTAGCTGTTAAGCGCTTGCAGCACAGCCATGCTGTCTGAGAGTATTCGTATCGAGTGGTCCGTAACTTCCCTGGCCATGATGGCCGAAGCGGCAAGAGAAATACCCATGCATTCGGCCTGGAACACTGTGTTGTGGACACCCAATGATGCGGCTATGTGTATGTTGAAGTCCTCCGAGAAGATTCCAGCACCTGTGCCACTACCTGTTTTGGATCCATCCGTGAAGATGCGTAGCTCCGTGGGGCGCAAGCCCTTGTAACGGAGATCCTCATGAAGTTGGATTCTGTATTTTTTATCAAAGATAAATTGTTTGGGTACCCGGTCATTTATGGCTTTCGTGATGGGGAAATCCTTATTGAGTCCCTCAAGCAGCGCGGTGTGTAGTGTTGCATTCTTACCCCAAAGGTTTTTTGCATTAAGACGTACCGCCACCATCGTCGCTTCCTGCTGTATGAACAGGTGGAGCGGTGGTAGTTCCAGCATGGCTTAGACCGCTGCGGTCGGGGTAGTCCTCATGCAGCCCGTGATCGCCACACAGGCTACCCTTTGCATGCGTTGTAGTTTGTTGGATGCTGTAACTAGTTGGGTACGGGGCCACCAGACCACGGTCCCGTACGCAATCATGGGGCGGATCACTGTGGTGTACAGCCATAGTATAATTTTGGGGGATAGGCCCCACTTCTTACCTATCATTTTCCTGCGCTGCCAGAAGGTGATGCCCTGTTTAGCTTGTTGTCTAAATGACTGCTCCAGTTTAACTTACTGTCTAGAATTACCCCGAGGTACTTGACTTCGTTGGCGACTGAAGTTCTGTATCGAACAGTTTTGGTAGGCCGAATGGGCCTAGAGCTCGTTTGTGAGTAAACATGACTAGTTCAGTTTTAGTGGGGTTCACTGATAGCTCAAATTCCCTGCACCAACTTTCTACGATGCGTAGTGCTTGCTGAGTGAGGTTACAGATCGTTCCCGTCACCTTCCCTAAGACAAGGATTGCGAGGTTTTCTGCATATCCTATTGTGTAGTAGCGGCTGTCATTGAGTCTAGTGTTGATCGTCGTTGATCACCAGTTTCCATAGGAGGGGGGACAGGACTCCTCCCTGGGGGCAGCCTCTGGCTGTCATGGCCAACTGCTGCTCCCCCTCAAGGCGAACCACTCGTTTATTTAACATGTTTGTAATCCAGTCCGTTACTACCTCTTCTACTCCATGCCTGGAGAGGGCGCTGCTAATACTGGAGAAGTTAGTTTTGTGGAAGGCTCCTTCAATATCTATGCAATTGCCCAGGCAGGTGCCTTTTTGGTGAACCGCTTCCTCTATCTGGCTTACCATTAGATGAAGAGCAGATTCGGTCGACTTACCTGAGCTGTATGCATGCTGATTACCATGTAGCGGTATGGTTTTCAGAGCGCCGTCTCTCAGCTCCCTATCACATAGCCTTTCCAGAGTCTTTAATAAAAAGGAGGTCAGGCTGATCGGTCGGTGGGATTTGGCGTTTGTGTAGTCACCCTTACCTGGCTTTGGGATGAATATAACTTTCACTTCCCTCCATCCTTTAGGAACGTATCTTAGGGCCAGGCACGCTCTCATTAAAGGTATCAGTTTGATTGCAACAGAAGCCCCCCCCCCCCCCCCCCCCACACTGTAGTAGAGCGGGGAACACTCCATCAGGACCTGCTGCCTTAAAGGGATGGAAGCTCTGGATGGCCCATTGAAGTTTCTCCAACGTGATCACCCTGCTTGCATAGCGCCAATCATTGTCTGACGGTGTTTGAGTTACATCTTGCCAGTCGATTACCTGCACGAAGACGCATCCAGGGAAGTGAGTCTCAATTAGGACGCGTCTTGTTTCTTCAGACGACGACGTGAGTGGTTTGCGTAGGTTGACGGGCCCAGGTGTGTTCTGTTGCGCCAGTACTTTCCTTACCCTGTTTGCTTGCTGACAAGATTCAATGCTACCACAGAATTGTGTTCATGGCTCTATTCAGAGCCGGTCTTACCTTGCCGCGCTTACGCTCCAGATCATGGATATATGTATCCAATAGGATCGATTGATACCTATTCATAGCGCAGTTTGGTTTAATTCTGCTCAAAAGGGTTAAAATAAAATGAAACAAAGTATATTATAGTTTCGTAGCTTAGCTTCTCCACTTATTTACCTCACTTATCTCTGATAGAAAAGCTGCCCGATTCTCAGGTTTTAAAAATATACTTATTTCTTACCACATCACAGTCTGCCCGCATTTATAGGCTGGTTCCTAGTTATTTATGTTGCAAAATCTAGAAAACCCTACTAGGTTACGAGGTGTGTATATATGTTTCTTGCGCGGATTGGAATTCGATAGTGAACTAAAAAACTCGTGAAAGTATATAAAACGCCTGATACAAAATGATTCGCCATCAATCGTTTTTTTAAGTGCCGTTACTCTTAAAAAAACGATTGATGATCGATCACGATGACAATGATGATTGATCAAAAGTGCTAGGAAAAAGATTTTTTTTGTTACCGAATATACAAAAAACTACTACTTTATCATAAACAGGAGGAATTCTTTCAAAATGTAGGTCAAAAAGTGCTTTTAAATGCACCATGTGCAGCTTTGTAATGTGATCTTTTAGTAAGGGTTTGCATGTATCGGACTCTGAGCATGGTTCTTTAGTACCTAGGTATAGTAAATTATTGTAGATTATAAAGTACGCCTATGCGAATTGACACTGGCATGGCCACCCACCATCAGGGACTTTAATTTTGATTCTTATAACAAAAAAAATTTCGAAATTTGTCGCCAAATATCAGAATTTGTCGGTCACTGTTTCAAAAATATAAGGACTTATAGGGGTGGTCGATCTGGAGAGCATCTCCCCAGCTTGGCCAAAAAAGCTTATCAAAATTAAAATCACTTATTAAAAAAACACTTATCAAAATTAAAATCCCTGACGGTGGTCATGCCAGTGTCAGTCACACTGACTCGATGGGATGTTGCGGTCCGCAACCAGAGTAGTAATTCGCAACTTGCGGATTACGTCATGAAATTCATGATTGAACATCGACATCAACTTTTAAGCATTCGAATTTATTAAGAAAAATATGTTAACGCACCTATTTTAAACAATAGGTAAGTTTGTGGCAAATATCTGTAATCATAAAATTTATCTTTCTTTATGGTCCTCTTTGGTTTGAGCTGATCAGCTGAGATAATGGAAAGTGGGTTTTTTCCGGTCTCAAACAAAATATTCTAAGTAGGTACTTACCTGGCAAATGGTTAATAGTAAAATCAGAGCTATAATAAACTAACTGTTATATTGGCTTGGTACGAGTTACACCATTAAATTGTAATTAACATTCTTTATAACGTTTTACGACTTTTACGCCGACTAGTTATTACCAATTAATATATAACAATGTGGAAATTCATGATCGTCTTTTCACTAATATCTTATAATAAATTGCGCCATCCGTTAGATTTCAAACTGTGTAGGTACTGGTTATTCAAATACCGGGTATCGAACCCACGACCCTAATCAATAACTACGACATTTGAGGTGTCATCAGTTATTATTAAAATAGGCTGGGTATAATAAAAATACTTAACAAAATCAACAAGTTTATTTATTCAAAATCACAAAATTATGTTTTCTATTTAAGTAAGTACTTATAAAAATATCCTCATTTCAAAATTGTTTTATATTAGTAGCACCAGTATGAATTATGTTTTTTTAAGTCTTAATTTATGTACATTTGCATAAGGTATATTTATAAAGTAAGTACATACAATCTAGTAGTTAACTCATACAAAAGTAGTTTTGCATGAATTTGTAAGGGAGGTCAGAAGCAAATAACTTACTGATAGTCGAAAACCTCTTCATAAGAAGTTATGTATGTACACACGCCACAATTCAACTGCTCAATGGCACTAGACTGAATAATACTGCTTAAATACTACATATTTAGAATAGAATTGCTTACTTATTAAGTATTGTCTTAAATAATTATTATAATTTTAGTAGCTTCTAAACATTTTTGAGCAGCATAAGCAGTTCTAAATATTTTTGAGCAGCATAAGATTGAGTACTATGTTAGTCTCCTAAATCACTGTCTTTATCACCTATCGCATATAGGATGCTGAAAGCCACACCCAGGAGTGCTGTACCCAGTAAATCACCCAGTGCGGTAAGATATGGTATTGCTGAGTTGTCAGGATCCATACCCATCCTCCACATCCAGGCAACCATGTAATGACTGATGGTTAACAACAAGAACACTTGCAACATTGCAGCTGACATATAAATTAATATGAAAGTGGGGGTTGTGGATGTGTGACCAGCTCTTAAGTACCCTATAGTGTAAATAAATATTAATTGTCCTGGTATCACCATTAGGAGTAGAAGTTTTGTGGTGCTCCCCATTACAGAACCTTCTTTTTGGCCTGTGTGCAATTGGGTGGAAAGCCTAGAAGCATGTACTGCTACCATGTTCCCTCCTATGCCATTGATTACCAGCTGGTACACGGCAATACCTGTGTACACTGACACGGTGTGGTCCAGTATAAGTCCTCCAGCACTGCTTATTACCATGGCAGAAACAACTGGCACCCATCCTTCATCCAATGCTTGTCTTGTAAATTTGTTGCTCCAAGCAATATAGCCACACACCGGTACAAGAATAGCTCCAATAATGATAATAATAGATGGTAAGATTATGCTTGTGCCAATAGATTTATACAGTAGTGATGCTATCCAAGATAACAGCGCCAAGGTTGTCAGATCTCCCAGACTGGCTGCTATTGGTGTGGCAATGTTGTCAGGGTTTATATGCATCTTCTTTGATACCACTATCACTCCTATCATGATTAAACCAAGGACAAAACTGGCAGATGATGCTGTTAACACACTAGACGCACACAACAATGATGCATGATGGATGTCAAATTGTCCTTCAGGTATCCAACCCATGGCCACAGCAGCCATGGCCGCCAGGAACCCCACCAGAACTGCCTGACATTGTATTAAGCACAAATTACCCACAACCAGGGATCCCAAACTAGTATCCAGATGTCCCAAATGGGCATGAGTTGACAGTCGAGATGCTAATGTCATTTCCAGATTACCTTTTAACCCGAGGAGGGCTGGCACTAAGATATACACTTCAGATACTTTGGTGAAGACATCCCAGTGCTGCACCACATCCAGCAGGAGACTGGCTGCCACCATGCCAAACCCAGCCAGCAGGAAGGACACAAACATTTGCACTCCAGCCACCCATGAGTTCTCCTTCTCAAATTTAATGTCAGGCGGCTTTTCCTCATTTGTAATCAGTCTGTATGGCGTGTTTGCAGTCTTTGTTTCGGTCTCGCATTCGGTAGTTCGCACCATCCTAGAATTGTTCTTGTTTCTGTTCATAATTTTATTATTAAACAAAAGAGGCTAATATGAAATGACACGTATTTATTAGCGAAAGTTAACACTTGCCTAATTATAATCAGAAGCGCGACGTATACTTGTTGCAGTTCCAGCTGTTTTTATTGGTCTCGGTTCTCTTCGGTGTGGGGCGGAAATTTGATAAGAAAATTCATTTTGTCACACCATAACTCGCTGCGGTATTAATTGGGTTTTTCTAAGAAAACAACTTGCTGTTCAGATCGCAAATTTTCTATTCGAAGCACAGGAACAAACACATTTTCAGTTATCCATAAAAATCGCAGTACGTTAAAAAATTCGTTATATGTATAAAAGACAGTACACTACAGTGGGACAGACAAATTAGCTAAATTATAACCACAGTAGTTAACTTACAAGGTACTTCTGAGTTTGCGAATTGCGAGCAAGATTGATAGTGAAATGAATTGATAACAAGTCACAAGCACAACTGTCAGTCAGGTCAGAATGGGGGTCAGAATGTCAGTACACTGACACCGTATTGACATACACTCAATAATGTCAGTAATGTCACTGTCACTCGCCTCATTTGTGAAAATTGTCAGGAATTGAAAATGATTAGGGATGAGACAAAATGGTAAAAGTACGATTTTAAAATGACGGAAAACTGCCTCGTTGATCTAGTGGCCGCAAGTGCTACTGCAAAAAGCTGAGTCCTTGGTTCGATTCCAGGGTTGAGTGTGAGAGTTTTCCATCCGGAATTTCTCAATAGCAGCCGGAGCCTGGATTTCTGCCCAGGTAATGGTTGATGGTAATAGGCTTGCCCCCTAGACTAAAAGGGGTGATAGACTTGCGAGCAAGTACGCGTACTTATGGCTCGGCGAGCTTACTCGCCCGCCTGTAAACGCGGCGAGCCGCGAGGCACGAGTCAATTTGACAATGAAATTTTGAGCAAGCTTCACGAGTGTCACCGACGGCGATTCGAGTAGGGTCGCGAACTTGAAAGACCGCGTACTTTAAGTACGCATGTCTATCACCTACTTTATACGAATCTGACGAAATGTGGGACATCTCTGCTACCCTTCGGGGAATACAGGCGTGATGTTATCGAATGTTTAAATTGAAGAATTATCGGATAAAACTTAAAAATCGACTACGACAAATGTTTTTTTTTTTTTGGGGTATGGCAATCCTATCTGGTTTTGACACGGTAGAAAGTTTGACGTATACATTTTGGCTTGTCGTTGTCGCGATTGGCGAATGGCGATTGTCGATGGAATTGATTGTCGTCGACAAGTTGAATGTCGACCGCGAGCCAACATTCACTATTGTTGCACTACATATAAATACAAACTTTAGATTTCACAGGAAATAAAACGGTAAAATTTTAACCCTTAACTCGTGAGTTTGTTGTTATATAAATATATAGTTTTCAACCGGTATTTAGACATACAAAACTTAGTGAAGTATTTAGTGAACTATTCACAATTTAGATCCGGAAACCTACTTACTGTGAAATTGTGCTTAGTTTTTTAATAATTAAATTTAACTGGATGGGCAAGGTATCATAGGCAGAAATGGTTATTTAGGTCGTGTCAACGTTTTTAATCCGTGTAAACGTCTATTGTTAGTTTTGCTTTGTTTGCTCAAAATTCGCGTGTGTTGCAGGTCGGGAAGATAACGTGACATTCGTGTGGCCGTGTTGTCATGAGGCAGTGAACTCGAGTGCGTACAAACTTGATCAGTTAAAATGTTCAGGAGTAAAATACGGATACATACATGTCGGATAATATTGCTGACTTCGTTAGTATGGCTGCTGGTGGACGTTGTACTCCTGGCCATGTACTCGGACTGCTTCGGTGATGGTTGGGACTGCAGTAAAAAAGCAGACAGTGATAATATTATACAGGTACGATTTGTTAAAGTTCAAGGTCTGGATGTGACAGTACTGTAAACATTTTTTTGTTTACACGTCTTTTTCTTCATATAATTTCTGAGATTTATTTGTAAAGGTATTATAATGTATTATGGGTCACTGCTACCTGTACCCACATCGAATTTTAAAGCATTTCGTTTTTCATAAAATTATGTTGGTGACACATGCTGTAAGCATAATCATTTAGCAACAGAATGTGAGTAGTGAAAGGGAGACTAAATGGTTCCTAATTGCAACACAGAAACAGATTCAAAAATGTGTAGGTATTTTAGTGTTATTTCAGTAGAATTTCTTAAAATTTCTCCTCATTCTTCAAAAGTTAACTTGGAAACTATCAATGGCTTATTAAACTAATCACATTAAAATGGAATATTTTATATTTATGTATAGATTTTAAGTTGTATAGATTCTTGCATTATAATACCTATAAGAAGGCAAAAAAATAAGGTATGTCACAATTTTTGAAGTTGTTCCTATTATAAAGAAAGTTGCTGATAGTAGTTAATCTTTACCTGGCCCATGAACATTGTCACCTGATACCAGCCAAAATAAATAATCTATCATGCTTAGAATCACCTGGACAGTTTCATGCCTCTCACATGTGATGTGTTACTATAACTTAATCCATGATTGTACAAAAAGCACTTTATTTGAATAGGAATAGGTGCTATTTTGTATTGAACCTCATCTCAAGCAACATAGAATGTCAATGACTGACCTGATGTGAATGAATGACCTTTCGTTTGGGTGATCTTCATGGTAAACTTGGTCATTCAAATCACACATCATTGGTTAGACAAACACTAAGATTTTATAAATGTTTTGTTTTACATATTTTGATCATTTATCATCATTTAAATAATATGTCAAAATGTTATGTAGAGCACTTTAGACATTCTAGAGTGACCTAGAGGCTATAATGATTATAATTTTGATATAATTAAAGGTAAACATAAAGAATATCTTGAATGAGGAATTTATAATTTATTTGTAAACATGCCTGTTGTGTCTACACAATCATATTTATCTATGAATCATAATAATATGTTTAGAATGCCTAAAATCTAGACAACAGATTCTTCGTACTTTTGATTAAATTTTTCACTGAACTGTTCAGAGTATTTTTACAAACATGTATTTAGTGGCAGTAGTGGCACCTTTTAATTAGTCAATACTTTTACAAAGCATTAACTAATTGAATATCTGAGACCTACAACACATGTTTGAGAAGCTCTTTGTGTGACAGTGCACATCTTTTGGCTAAAATGATAATGACAGTGATGAAGTGAACCTTTCTTGTGCTATATGTATAGAGCAGAAAAAAAACTTGTTTATTCCCAACAGACTAAAGAAGAGTATAGAGGCAAAAAGGCAGCCATAGCAGCAGCACAAAAAGGAAACCAGATTGACGATGATGATACTAACTTAGAAGTAAATGAAGTAGAACAGGATATAGGAGAAGATGGTATTCTCCTGTCACCATATCCAAGATCAAGGCTCAAGAGCTGGGAGAGAGCACCCTTCGTCAAACCACAAGGGGAGTCAGTAGCTGGAGAAATGGGTATGTAATTTTTTTTTAAAACCAAACTTCCTTTATTCAGTTAAGCCCTTTTTAAGTTTACAATGACAGTTCTCAAAACTTTTCCCATCACTACTTCCTAAAGATGGCATGAATTGGAGCAAAAAGCTCTTCAGCTTAGGCTAAGCTACTGATGCTATTTAGAAAATTAGTGTCATATAAGTGTCTATGAGTATTATATTAAAAAAAAAAAAAAAACTATGTATCAATGCTATAAATACATAAATTATTTAATTTGTGAAATAATGGAATAAGTGAATTTTGGTATGCAAAGTTTGATCAAAAATTTATGTATTTATAACATTCATTAAACTTTTATATATTATTACTTTTATATATTTTTTTTTTTTTTTTTTAAATAGGTACTTACCTATTTCTATAAATAAGGTTATTTAATAATAGTGTACTATTATTTATACATTATTAGAACCGAAAGTGCTCAATATCCTGTAATTAATCACACCAATGTGTGCACATACTTTAATTAATTTATGCATCAAAAAAATCTTACAAGTTGTGATAAATTACTTTTTGATAAAAAAAAGTAATAGATAAAAACACACTTATAAATTATGATGGTTTAGATATTATTAGTGATAGCTTCTGCCTGCGATTTAGCATCGTCCTCATGAAATTTCTTGATAATTCCTATACAACAGTAGATTCTCATACATGTATGTGTTTTATAGCGAAAGTTGACAGGTTTAGTATGACAGGTAGAATCACCGCCTTGACGGATGCAGGTCACTAAATCGCCACCCTTTGTATGTGTTTTATAGCGAAAGTTGTTTAGTATGACAGGTAGAATTACCCCTTGACAGATATCAACCTGCCTAGCCTTTTCCCAACTATCTTGGGGTCGGCTTCCAGTCTAACCGGATGCACCTGAATACCAGTATTATACATGGAGCGACTGCCTATCAAAACTCCACAACCCAGTAATTGGGTAATATGATATCCCTTGGTAAGACTGGTTGTCAGACTTTCGGGGTTTCTGACGACCCGTAACGACTGTCAAAGATCCACAAATGACAGCCGGGACCAACGGATTAACGTGCTTCCGAGGCACGGAGGAGTCTCGGTATGTAAAGATGGTCACCCATCTATGGACGAACCCCGGCAAGCGTAGCTTAACCTGATAGATCGCCCCGTGCGGCTGTTATTACGTAGCCAGAATCACCCCCTAGGCGGATGCAGGTCACTAAATCCCCTGTCCCCTTTAGTTTATTGTCTCTTTCTTCTAAAAGAGACAATAAACTTGACCCATAAAAATAAGACCTCAAGAGGTTTTCTGAAAGTGTGATCAAATTGTTGATCCATAAGGTATGTTTTTGAACAGCTCAAGCCTATTTCTCCGGCGATCAGCTTGGAGACATCTTCAGTCTTCTGACCAGGCACGTTACGTAAAAAAAATCAAGAAGTCTTAAGATTTCTAGATTTTCGTACCCACCTACCTATTAAAAGCTAGTTTATTTTACTCTCAGTTTAAAGTCATGGCTGTTAGTAATGGCTTTTTTGATGATACGCTATTTGTATGCAACTGTATGTAACTTTCTATTCACAGCACAGATATGTCTAACAGATAAGGACTGTCTGGCTGTATAAAAACACTAAAAATAAATTCCTATTGTTTGATCTTGTTTCATGATGCCGATGGTTATTCGCGTGCAAAGCTTGTAGGTACTTGACTTTTGTTCAATATTCGTATGACACATAATATAGTATTATAAAACAGTTTTTTTTTTTTCTGGAAATACCAATACCCTTTAAATAAAAGCTTTTTCCTTAAATTATGAATGACAAAAAAAAAAACCCAATCCTATCGAGTCGGGTATCAAAATGACGAGTTTTTGTCAAGGGTGATTACAAAAATATATAGTTACAAATTATGTTTATATGTAATTTGGAATGAGAAATAATAAAAACTAAAAAGTTGGAAATAAAAAAGTAATTTAAAAAAACGAAACCCTACTGCATAAACACAGAACTATAAAGAGAAAAACAAGCATTATGATCTATAGAATTTTGATATCATAGAGGCGGGCAAACAAAAGTTATAATTATGTTGATTGATGTAAGTACACCATACCGGACTCCTCCGTGCCTCGGAAAGCACGTTAAGCCGTTGGTCCCGGCTGTTATTTGTGGATCTTTGACAGTCGTTACGAGTCGTCAGAAGCCCGAAAGTCTGACAACCAGTCTTAACAAGGGGTATCGTATTACCCAGTTACTGGGTTGTGGAGGTCAGATAGGCAGTTGCTTCATGTAAAATACTGGTATTCAGCTGCATCCGGTTAGACTGGAAGCCGACCCCAACATAGTTGGGAAAAGGCTAGGCAGATTGGATTGATGTAAGTACACCATATTTCATGTTATTGGTGTGTCCCGCCTACAATACCAAAATTCTATAGGTATTCCTTTTCAGTTCTGTTTTTTGTTTTTGCAGGTAAGTACATAAACAGGTGGTAGCAAAGCAAAATATCATAAACGAAACGCCGACCTCATCTAGCTTATTTTTTATATGACGTGTAAAAGTGATTCCAATATCCTATTTACAGAATAAACAATTTCATTTCATTATTTCATTAGCAAATAGTGCCGATCCGTTGTCGTCACGCGTCTATACCCGTCTACCTGCCTGCTATAGATAATTCAATTAGATATACTTACTTATGTAAATATGTGTGTTTTAGAAAAGTTTGCGTCAGAGAAAAGAGAAAGCATATTATTGATGTTTGGACGCGGAATATCAGAGACACCTACTCGATGATCGACATAGATAGAAACTTGACCCCATTATCTTGAGCCAAAGGGTTAAAATCCGTTTAGCCTCTCCCTCGTTATGAGTTTAATAATAGACAAAAGGACTGTAGACAAAAATAAAAAAAAATGGTTGTTTACTTGTTCGGTTGTTAATTTTCGTGGAACCAGTCGTCTACATAGGCTTTTTGACCTCTCAGAATTTATACTAATAGATATTATAAGAGTAAAATGCATACATACACTATTTATATCATTACATGTTTTTAATACTGAATTAAACATTATTTCGTGTGGTAAATAAATAAATACATACAATAAATAGGTTTACTTTATAATATTGTTCACCAGTAATTTTTTAATAGTTTTAAGAACTTCTATATTAAAATGTGTCATTATTCCAGGTAAGCCCGTGAACATACCGATAGAACAAGAAAAGCTGATGTTGGACAAGTTCCAGGAGAATCAGTTCAACTTGCTGGCCAGTGACATGATCTCAATCAACAGGTCCTTGACAGACGTCAGATTTGAAAAGTAAGTATTTTTATTAAGTCCTTTTACAAAAGGTGGTCTTACAGCACAATTCGGGGTTTACATCGCAATTTTTTGATTTGGCTGTTGACCCCAAAACTAATTTAATTATTAACTTTGCTTTAATGATGGAATTAATAATAATATCGATAGTTTATTCAGTATAGTTCGCTGAACCATCGATATTTGTGCACACGCATTAACTCTAATTTGACAACAGACTAGGGACTGTGAGCGGGCTTTCAAAACAGTTCTCGTATTTTCCTGTTGTTATAAACTTTTTCCACTGAATTGTTAAGGAAAAAAGTATTACTTACTAATCCTAAAATGTAACAAACGTCAGTAGTATCGTTGAAACGTTTTATTGTCATTTATAGAGTTCGAATTTTCAACTTACATCCTTATGTCCCTGATTAAACGACACATATTCCGTAAACTGGTGACTAGAGGGTACCACATAAATACTTGTTGTACTTTTCATCAGAATTCAATTAGTAACTGATAAGATTTACCATCTAATCGTTGTAAATTATTTTTTTCTGTTCATGATTTTATCACTGCATAAAGTACGCTGATATCACATTTATAGCTCCGCCATGGGGTAATTTTACTAAGGAAACATGTACCTTGTTGAGTTTGGGAAATCATCAAATAACTTTTCCCGCTCTGGCCGGAGGGAGGTCGTGTCAGACTTTTACTGTTGCCAAGGGTCCCGGTATCCCTTTCGGACTTTCTCGCAACCCTAAGGAAACATGTACCTAATAACGATGAAGAAAACTCGTTTTGGATTTTTTTTTCCTAAATTATGGGAAATGGCGTTACCAGTCTTGCTTTATAATTTAATCATACTGTATAAAATACTCCTTCCCTCAATAAAATAATATCCGGCAGTAAAACGGCTACCAATTACAGATAAAACAGCCATCGCCAGTAACATTTTTTTATTTGTAAAATTTTAATTGCGCTGCTCATAGAGAAGAGAAGTACTCAACATCAAAGGAATTCCTTGCCCCAAGTTTATGTGTATTGTTTCTCGGACAATCGACTAGTGTAACATTCCTACTTCCTTTTCACCGTCTTTTATCAACAGCCGGCTCTATGGTCGACCTCGCAAATTAACAGTGCTAGAGTTTGGCCAACGAAAGTTGATCCTGAAAACACGCGCGAAATTTAAAAAATCCTAGATTGTTTATCCCTGTACATAGTGCGATAACACGTGTTGATACTTGAAATTTTATTTTATTTAATTGAAATTAAACTTCAATTATCAACACGAATTATCGCAGTATGTTCAGGGACAAACAGTCAAGTATTTTTTAAATTTAGCGCGTGTTTTTAGGATAACTTTCGTTGGCTAGACTCTATTTGTTAAGTGAAAAGAAAAGAACTATGAGGCGTAGAAGTTAACACACTGTCTATGTTATTTTATTCTACAAACAGCGTTTACCGCCGACGTATATACGTTTTCGCTTTTACATTAAAAAAAAAAACGATAATAGTGCGTGCGTATGATGGAGTGATATATGGCATTCTCTCCAAGATTGTAAATCGTGTTGAAACATTCATAACACAATCCACCATCCAGTAAAAGTCAATCAGCTTAGCCTTTTCCCAATTTCCCTATGTTGGGGTCGGCTTCCAGTCTAACCGGATGCAGCTGAATACCAGTATTTTACATGGAGCGACTGCCAAAAATTCAATAACAAAGTAGAACGTGCAGCCTTCCATCAAGTTATCAAGTAGTAATTAATTAATATGCAAAAGCAATAAATACTCTGAAAGTGTGTAAACGTTGGAAATTTAACATCACATCTGACGTAGAAAGTGCGATAAAATTTTGTTACACTTATTAGTCACAGCACGGTGCACCATTGTATGATTTATTTAATCGGCGTGTTATTTAATCTCTGCTTACAACAGTACATATTGACGTTTAGTGATGTATCACATAATTTTGATTTGCAAAGGGTACGTGGACCGAAGCGTTACAAAAATATTTAAACAAACACGTTTGTTCCCCTTTTTCATAAATGAATGTCCTAAATATTTATGAAATATTGTATAAAGTTCGTGATGGATGGAGGTTTTCTTTGCGAACTTTGTGTGGTTGGAAGGTGTTAATGTCGATTTGGATCAAGCGCTCACTAGACTCCTGACCGTAGTATAACTGTCGGTGTTACTTGAAGCTCTGTTTTTGATGCTGTTGTGGTTGTTATCTACATTTTACGTCATACATACAAGTTTTACACCATTTTAAGTTTCATATGCCAAATTGTTTGTTAAATAGCATCCTAATTGCGTAATACACGATCAATCAGAATTGGAATCGGTTCGAAACAAATGTCTAATCCATTGCTTCATAAGTTCGTGAGTTACGTTGTTGAACAGATTTTTTTTTCGAACTTATGAAGCAATGGATTGGACATTTGTTTTATACCGATTCCAATTCTGACCGATTATGCATTAAGCAATTACGGTGCTGACAAAGATTGTCCAACACAAAGTTGCAACAACCTACAATTTTCATAAAACGCATCAGACGACGCGTCGCCTTCGTCATCAACAGCTATTAGTAATCAATGGAGTTTCCTAATGCGCCCACGGCGCGGAGTCAACCTTGTAAAAGTGAGGGGGTAATACACGCGATGATTTGAGGATGCCGCGCGCGACGCGCCGGCACGGAACTCTTGCGCAGGCAGACATAGACGCGGAACCCATCTCGGTATTTTACCGCTATTTATTGATACTAATATATTGGTACGGTAACTCTTCAAACGCCACGTTAGGCTGATTACTTATAAGTTGGACGCCAGTGAATAGCCATGTTGACGCGATTTGTAAAATTAGACAGGTTTGGAGCGATGACCAATGTTGTGCTACCTATAAATAGATCTAAATTATGCTAATTTGTGTGATAAACTTGTAGACCTGTCATATTTGTCACCAACACACGGTAGATTATAGAGCTTAACAGAGCTCATAAGAAGATCCCATAAGTCTACATGGCCTAAATTGTCGTCATAACATTTTCGCTACATAACCAGTCAATGTTCCTACATTGACTAGAGTACAAAAGAATGAAGTTTTTGTCGCAGTACAAGGTTGCCTACCTATCTATAAACGTGTGTAGCGACTTCTAAGGTTTATGACCTATTGCGATTTAATTTATGCTGTTTGAGCGTCGTAAACCTGCCTTTTAATACATTCTTAATGCCATTTAATGACAACGTCTTTATGAACATTTTATTTGTTGTTGTTTTTTTTACGTTTTTGGCCTAAAGGACCAATATTTTCTCACGATAAAGTCCAATTTTAATTTAAATATCCATTTATTTTACTATTCTTGCTGTTGGATCTGACGTTTTCTTAAAACTTATGCGGCTGCTGTGTACTTTTCAAGTTCAACATATTCCTTTCGTATTCCGCACGACTTAAGAAACGCTCACCGTTTTATTAGTCGTAGTAAAATCACATTAGGAGACCTGAAACAGAGAATAGTAAAATTCGTTCATTTTTACTGAACATGACAAGGTGCTTCCAATTAATACCTACGATTAAAAGAAGTATTCCCGTTTGAGCACCTATGCATTGAGAAAGTATTCCCATTTGAAATACCTTTGGTACACAATGCATTATAGGTGCTCAAACGGGAACACTTCGAATAAAAGTGTAGTTAGTAGTCGAACCATTGAGAGAACTCGATCTCTTACCGTAGTTTCGTTTTTACTTAAAGACTCGCTACGGGTGTAAAAGTGGACAGTTATTTTAATGTACACTACATTTCGTAGTGCACATACATACACACAACATATACAGTATGTTAGGGTAGTCACCGTTATCCTTGAAACTAGTGGTTTGGTGTTATCTATAATATACTTTTTCTATGGGACCAACATTGAAATCGCGAAAAAAAAATCAGCTGTTCCATACATTTGTGTTCACTTAAATCGACAAAATGTATGGAACAGCAGATTTTTTTTTTGCCCAGATGTTTTAATGATAGGTACTGGTGCAGACAGCTACCATATTATGCGATTAAAGTAGGAGGAACTTTGCAGCAAGAAGATCCTTAGGGGTTAAAAGAGATTTTTTTGGAACGGATCGATCTCCTATCGGTCCGTTCAAGGGTAGATGAATTCGCTAGCAATGCGTTAAAAGACGATATACCTACTTATTGAAACTAAAATTTTGAGCAGGTTTAAAAAATCTACCAATATTTTTTTCGTTCTCTGCTCCGCTTTCTCGCACAGTTCTGGTGGAAAGCCAGCTTGAGGGGGTTGAAAGTATGCAAGCATTTCTGACCGTTTTTTTTTCACCAGGTGCCGAGAGAAACCTTACCCAACACTCCTGCCTACGACAAGCGTGGTGATAGTATTCCACAATGAAGCTTGGACGACACTCATACGCACAATATGGAGTACTATCAACCGGTCACCACGCCCTCTACTTAAGGAGATCATCCTCGTTGATGACGCCAGTGAAAAGGGTAAGTTTAAAAATTTCTTACTGCAGCTGCCATTTGTCATGCCACCAACGCAATAGAAGTCAAAATCGGTTGAAAGGACTGTAAAAAAGGTTTATTTATACTTAGCTATCTGGAAACAGACTCCGGCAGGAGGGAGTTCTTTCTCTCAAGTAACATTGGGATTTCGTAACAGTCACTCATGGTAGTGAAAAAAAACAAATGATTTCTTAGATTTATGATTACTTTCGTGAGTGACATTCACGACTCATCATGACCTTTTCGCTAACGACTTGGCCGTGTGAATAGCTCTTAATTGAAGACTCGGACCTTGTCTGCAATTTGTCGTGAAATCTGTGCGTGGTGAATCTAAACCATCTTCATAAACTTAGCATAATATTTTCTCCCGAAAAGTAGTACTGACTATTTAATAAATTGCGGAAGCACCAGTGCACATTGAGTGCACTGACGTTTATTTAAAATGATTAATAGTAGAATAATTATAATAAATAAGCAATAATAAAATGTTTTTATTACAACGCATTAAAAAGGAATATAATGTCGATTTTATTTTCCTCTTTAATGCGTTGTAATACTCTTGTCGTACAGAAGTTATAGTACATAATTATAGAGCGCAGTAAGCTTGAAGAGCCAATAATGGTTCTTGAAAAGATAAAGAAAATATTTAAAACATTTGGGTCAGAAGTAGTCATACTGTAAATAAAATATTACGTTAATAATAATTGAATGTAATATGAACGTAATATTTTGAACACTTGGATCGTAATCGTGCGTCTTTAGTTTGTAACTGATAAACGAAAAATCCCCGCATTCAATAAATTGATATTAATCATGATTTCACGATACAGTGTATCTTATCATGTTCAATTACAATTTACCTTTACAAGCCGGATTGGTTAGAATGACGTGGTCAACGTCAGCTATAGAAACAAAAACGAAGTGTCATAGCTGCCGGCGCCGTGTCCCGACTTGGCTGCCAGCGCCCCGGTTGCTGAATTAGCTGCCAGCACGGGTTGCTGAATTCGCTGCCAGTGCCGGCGCCGGTTGCTGAATTAGCTGCCAGCACGGGTTGCTGAATTCGCTGCCAGTGCCGGCGCCGGTTGCTGAATTAGCTGCCAGAGCCGGTTGTTGAATTGGCTGCCAGTGCCGGCGCCGGTTGCTGAATTGGCTGCCAGCGCCGGCGCCGGTTGCTGAATTGGCTGCCAGCGCCGGTTGTTGAATTGGCTGCCGGCGCTGACTTTGGAAAAAACAAGTGGAAAATGGGGTTGGCAATTTGGCGTATGGAGTAGTTTTTATCATCATATTCCAGTAATCAAGTACGGGTAGTACTTGATTACTGGAATATGATGATAAAAACTAACCGAACTAATTAGATTAGGTTAAATATTTTTACTCGCAAAAATGGTTCTTTTAGGTTAGAACTGCGACCCCCTATGCCAAAAACGACTAGAATATATATAGAAAAAAATACTTTAATTAGGGTTACTTAGTCGGCGGCGCCGGCAGCTGATGTTTTTAATTTCGGCTGCCCGCAATAATGTACTGCCGGTACCCAATGGCGTTATTTTTGGGTGCTGGCGGAGGCACTCCCAAACAAAAAACATTGAGTAATGCGTTTTATAAAATGTATTTTGGTATCTTGAACATTTCTAGTGGCTTATTTATTTATTTTATTTATATATTTTTTATAGTAGATGTAGATGATATGGCTAGAAAGGGGGTGACTACCGAGATGACGGCTAATAGAGAAGTATGGAAGAAAGGGACATGTTGCGCCGACCACAAATAAATTGGGATAAGGGCAGGAGAATGATTATATATTCTTTATAGTACACCACAAAAATATGTAACAAAAAACAATAACAAACACTACAAAATATACATTGGGCGGCCTTATCGCTATCCGCGATCTCTTCCAGGCAACCTTGGAATGGACAGTGATTTGCCTGGACATAAAATGGGGCTGTCATAGGCGCAAATAATAATTTTAAAATATAGTAAAATAGATACACATATACATACATATCCTAAATAATAATAGATACATACATACGAAATAAGTATATAAGCAACGAAAAATTAATGATTACTATAGATAACTACGGGCTTGACCACGGGCTAGCTTGTTTCTGTTCTCCATGCATATTATTGAATAAATATGTAGATTAAGATCATGAATGAATAAAATCACGTTCGCCTTGAATGCTCCTTAGGCTGATTTCATACTAGCGCGATGCGGCGACGATTTGACGCGCCGACAATACTGACCTCAAGTACTACTATAAAGTTTTTACCAACATATTACGGCAGTAAAATATTCTCGCAGTTTTGCACGCGGCATGCGACATTATTTCTGTTCTTGTTAGTTCCTGTTGCATCTATGTCATTTTAACCAGTCCGGCTGCGCCCTAAATCTCCTTTTAGCTGGTGTTAGTAGTTGCATTGCAAATGAGCGCAAGTAATTATTTTATTCTCGCTCATAATATTCAAGTCTTAGGAATTATAATAACTTCTCTCCGTTTAATATTAATTACTAGCTGCCCGTCCCGGCTTCGTACGGGTAGCAGTAAGTACCTACCCTACCCTACCTACCTACCTACCCAACTACCCAACCACCTACCTACACACATACATACCTACATACATACATACATACCTACCTACATACATACCTACCTGCATACATACATACCTCATACATACGTACAAACCATCCCCTGAGAATAACGATCACAACAAAAAGAATTATCCAAATCGGCCCAGCCGTTCTCGAGTTTTAGCGGGACAAACGAACAGCAATTCATTTGTATCTACAAGATTTTATACACGACACTTGACAAACATTTCTGGAATTTTCATAATAATAATAATTGTTAAGGTGACAGTGTTCATTGACAAAGGTTATAGAAATAATATTTTCACAATAATCCAGTTTACGTCACAATCGTGCTGCTCTCGCCACTGTTAGTCATCTCAGCATGTGACATGTATTTATTGCCTTACTGCCCAGTAGCGCGGCGCCAGAGCACAAACAGTCAAGCATACTGCTCGGCGCCGCTATCGCAGTGTAAATACAGCTTTACAAATTAACGTCAAATACATTCAACAATATGTGATCGGATGTAATTTTTTGTTACTTCATGATATTTCTGTATTTGGCTTTATTCGCAAAGTGAGCAACTACGCTATTTCTTATTACTATTCCGATTATGTTTTATGTGTATGCAGAATTGCAAAACATTCCACATTTTAACTACAACGTTAACATATTGTAATGTTTAAAGGCTTTTGTTTTTATAGAGCTCGTTTAATGTAGCTACTTCCTACTCGTAATGAGATACTATAATACTTATAAAAAAAGTTCTTCAGTTATGCATCTACTTATACACTGGGGCGCCTCTTGTCGAGACGGGCTAAGTCACGTACAAGCAAATAAAAAAAAAAGTGTACTTAACCCAATATATATATTGTCTCGCTGTGTCTAGTTTTCTTTTAAGGTTTTTTTTTTACGTTTTGGCACTTCGTAGCTTCGTTATTTAACCGTGCTTTTGTATGTTGTGTTGTCTTTTGTATGCACCAAATAAACGTTTTATCTATCTATATATCAATATTGTGCGTGCAGCAAGCTCTGATATTTCTGATGTTCAATCTTGTTGAGGAAAATTATGTTAATAGTTTTGGATGGCAGCTGGACTGGAGATACCCAAATATTGCTGTACTGGTTGTTAATGTGAAAATGTCTGTCTCTTTTTCAATGTTAGCCGTGATGGCGCTATTCTGTAGTACTTACCTGGGTTCCGAAAAATACTAAAAACTCATTATTCAAAAAATTCGAAATATCTAAATAATTTTAGGGATTAATATATATTCAAAAGGCTGCATCGCCGCGGTTGGGCCGCGGGGATGCAGCCTTTTAAAGTCTGGTTCAAGGAAAACCAGTTGCAAGTGGATGATAATGACGAGTGTGGAACCTGAGACAGAAACACGCTTGTACGATACGACTACATACAGAAAGCAGAGCTGATAGAAATCTCTATTCCTAGACAGCACGTTTCGCCGAAAACTTTTTTGATAGAAAACTCTGTTTGTAGATATCTCGGTCCATAGGAAGCACTGTCGACAGAGATCTCTGTTCATAGATAGCACTTTTTAACCGATTTCTTCAAAAAGGAGGAGGTTCTCAATTCGTCTGTAGGTATGTTTTTTTTTTTTTGTATGTTTGTTACTCGATTACTCCGCCAATTATGAATCTATTTTGATTCTTTTTTTGTTTGGTAGGTCATGCTTCCGAGGTGGTCCCATATCAATTTTATTAACTTTGCTTGCGTAATTTTTGAGTTAGCTTCAATATTACGTTTTTTTTCCACTTAGTTTATCTAGACGATATCCTGTTTGACTCCTTCACTGTTATTTACATAGCAGGTAGTGGTATTCGGATTTGTGTGGATTAGGTACCACAACTAAAAAGTGAAAAATAAAAACTTTTTACAAAAAAAAAAACAACCGACTTCCAAAAAAAACACTAAAAAAGTGAAAAATTACTTTAATTTCGGAAGTCGGTGGCAAAGAACGGAAATTGGAAAGCAAAGACACCGACTTCCGAAATTAAAGTTATTTTTCACTTTTTTAGTGTTTTTTTTGGAAGTCGGTTGTTTTTTTTTTTGTAAAATGTTTTTTTCCCGTTAACGTTGTTCATATAAACCACTGTTTCCAGATACCTTGGTTCACAGAAAGCGCCTTTGGAAAGAAGAAGTTATTAATATACAGTGTGTCCGGACATGGACTAGCGATATTCTAAATACTTAAATAATAGGTCTTTACCTATGAAATTGCCGTTTTGTATGAAAAAATTTAAACGAATTTTTTTCATGAATTTTTTATTTGTATTAATCGAAGTAATCACCCATGCTATCAATGCATCTTTGCTATCGCAGTGGCAGTTTATTGATGCCCTTCTTAAAGAAATCAGCTGGACGGGAGGCAACAAATTCTTCAAAGGCATTTTGTACTGCCTCTCGGGTATTGAATTTTTTTCCCGCCAAGAAGTTATCCAAATTCTGGAAAAAGTAGTAGTCTGTAGGCGCAAGGTCTGGTGAGTAGGGCGGATGACGGAGAGCTTCCAACCCCAGTTCTTGCAACTTGGAGACCGTCTGCTGTGCAGTATGAGGTCGCGCGTTTTCGTGCAGGAGCAGCGGAGACGAGCGATTGACCAATGCTGGTTGGAGATGCGCCAGCTTCTCCATCATTGTGTTCAGTTCTTCACAGTACACATCTGCAGTAATGCTCACCCCGTTTGGTAAGAAGCTGTGATGAATCACACCGGCGCTAGACCACCAAACAGTGACCATCACTTTTCTAGGGGTAAGTTTTCGTTTAGGGCATTGTTTAGGTGCTGAACCAGGATCCAACCAACTTGCTGAGCGCTTGCGGTTATCAAACAGAATCCATTTTTCATCGCAGGTAACAATGCGGTTCAAAATTCCTTCATTTGTGTGTCTGTTGAGCAGTGCAAGGCACGTCTCGACGCGTACTTCGCGCTGGCGATCATTGAGTTCGTGGGGCACCCATTTGTCAAGCTTCTTTACCTTGCCAATTTGACGCAAATGGACCAATATTGTTTTGACGCTAACGTCGAAAGCTGCTGCTAATTCAGCCGTAGATTGTGTATCATCAGCTTCCACAATCGCCTTTAATTCGTCATTGTCGACCAAAGTCTTCGGACGACCGCGAGGTTCACTTTTCAGGTCGAAATTTCCAGAACGGAAGCGAGCAAACCAATAACAAGGTGGTGCGTTGGTTTGTAGTGTTAGCTCCGTAAACGTCGTTGATGTTGCGTGCCGCTTGTGCCGCGTTGCTGCCACGACGGTACTCATATTCCATAATTACTCGAATTTTTAACGTATCCATGATGACGAAAAAGATTGAAATGCGATGAAAATGTAACACTAATCAATAAAGAAATGACTACTTTTGGAAAAAAAAATCCATGTTTTTAAAATAAAATTAATTTGAAATTAGAATTCTTAGCCAAACAAAAATTATTTTGATTTGAAATGGCCAGTACTGCAGAACGGCAATTTCATAGGTAAAGACCTAATATAAACTATTTGAAAGTACAATTACACTCCAAGCTTGGGTCCAATACATTTGACAAACGAAACCAGGCAGCGGTCATAATCCGTCTTCTCTTTCATCAGCCTGCAGCCTCTTTCGCAAGGTGGTCTGTGCGTTCGGTGTCCTTCAGCCCTGCGTGAGCTTTTAGAACAGGGAAACATCTTTGCTCTGGTATAAGGCCGCGCCCACGTTAGCACTCGCCTCCACCGCCAGGGCGTGGAGGGAACTTTGGTTTGCTGGATGTGGAGTTTTCGCACACGCCACCACACGCTCAACATCCCTGCCCGTAAGGGCTGGCACTCTTGGGGGGTACTCTTTGCCACTAACAGAGCGGCTGCTTCTTGTATTCGAAGGTTGAGTGGGAGTATCCCAGCCAGCATCAAGGATGCGTTCAGCGAAACGGTGCTGTAGGAATGTGCTGAATACTATATATAAGGTAGCGGCTAACAAAACGCTTGTCTGAATCTGAACAGTGAAATGTATGTAACGCAAAATATAATATACTATATTAATAGCTTCTTGTCCAAAGGCGCTTTCTGTGAACCAAGGTATCTAGAAACAGTGGTTTATATGAACAACGTTTACGGTAAGAAGGGCTATCTATGAACAGAGATTTCTGTCAACAGTGCTTCCTAGGGACCGAGTTATCTACAAACAGTGTTTTCTATCAAAAAAGTTTTCGGCGAAACGTGCTGTCTAGGAATAGAGATTTCTATCAGCTCTGCTTTCTGTATGTAGTCGTATCGTACAAGCGTGTTTCTGTCTCAGGTTCCACACTCGATAATGACACATTTTGTAACACATTAAAGTGTAACGTAACATTCTCATCAGAAATCAATTAAATAATTGACATTGTGTTATGGCTGTGTAACAATGGAGTTACCACTTTTGTTCTATATACACAATAGTAATGGTACGGCAAGAACGCCATAAAATGTTTATAATATAATTATTTATATTAATACTGATTTCTTCTCTCATGTCGGTAAAAACTAGATACGGTATGATCTTAAGTAGTCAGTATGATTAGTAGAGGGGCTGACTGTCCTAGATGCACCGGACGTACAACATTATGTACGGAGGTACAGACGTAAAACATTTTTAAAAGAGTAACGGTGGAGTTTCTTGCCCAATCTTCTCCATACGAAAACTGCCTTTTGGAAGCAGCAACTAGAATCAGTTCTATTTCTTTGTATTTGACGTTCAAAAGTGCCGTAGAGGCACTTCTACGGCACTTTTGAAAGTCAAATACAAAAAAATATATAAAAATATATTTGAAATATATTTTTTTTACTTTGACTTTGTACTTATGTGTCGTTAGTTCGTTACTGGTGGAAGCGCTCATTAAATGTACCACATCGATGAGGTGTTTATACAAGAAAAGTTTGTGTGAAAGGTGATATGGCTTGGAAGGAAGTGAACACTGAGATGATGGCTGTTAGAGCTGTATGGTATAGAAATATTACGCCGACCCCAAATAAATTGGGACAAGGTCAGGAGAATCCTTCAATATGTATAATTATCTCGAAAAGGCCTACATCTCTCTCCCAGTCTCCCACCCTTTGGTGTTCTCTGGTAATGCAGTCCAGTCCTTTGGGTAGGAGTCAAACTTGTCCTGGCATATCGGCCTTAGTCTGCCGCAGTGGCGCCAACGTTTAAATAACCCACTCGGTGGTTCTCTGAGCACACAGCTTGATATGCTGTCACTTGACTTGACGTATTTGTGCAAGGGTCGCGAATATTTTGTCAAATCCACCATGTTGAGAACCAGCATGACATCTAGACAGGTTAAGAAGACGAATATATTTTATGGTGTTTTCCATCAACAGAACATCTCGGCAAGAAGCTAGAAGACTACATAAAGACGCTGCCGGTACCGACGCATTTGTTCCGCACTGAGAACAGGTCTGGTCTCATCCGAGCGCGTCTATTGGGCGCCAAACATGTGAAGGGTGATGTCATCACGTTCCTCGATGCCCATTGCGAATGTACAGGTAATTAATCATTTTTATATTTATTGGTAATGTGTAAAAACGTTTACTTAGCTACAAAATTGTGACCGCTAGGGTCTTGTCTTGGGATCTCCAAAATCACACGTAAGATATATTTTTGCAATCATCAACTCAGATTGCTGATTGAGCAATGTTATCATCCGTCATACATAAGCATAGCGTTTGACCCTAATCGATTTGATATCAATTGAAACTCAACTGAATTCCTTTTGTATACGGATCAAATTTGCATAATGAAATACAACCACGAGGCCACCACTCTTTACCTTCTTCACTTCGTTTTTCAAATCAGCTCTTTAGCTTGTAGATCTATTAAAATATTATTGGTTCGGTCAGAGTATATTGACATTGCACAATAAGTTACTCGCAATAATGCATTGCTTAGGCCCTTTTACTTTCCGTGTCCAAGAAAAAACAGGTTAAATACCAAGTGTAAAGTAAGTCACCGGTTAACCTCAACTGACTCCTACGACTACCCACGAGTGCGCGGAAATAAACAGCTGATCGATATTATTTTTGGTTTATTTTTGGTCCTAGTGCCCATTTATTTCTGGTACCTAGGTTCGGATAAATGTTTTGTACATAGTTCAGTATTTATTTTATATTAGAACAGAATATACCATTCGGGTTTGCTATATTTTTACTAAAGCCTAGTTAAAGATTAAATGAATTTGTACAGCGCACAGCTAATTCTTTTCATTCACTACTAAATGTCTCAAATCTGGACCTGAAACCAGTCATTTAAGATTTGCAGGCAACAATTGAGGTGAGTCTCACTTAATCACAATATATTACTGCACAGCGGTATATCAATACACCAATGATTTAAATGCATTGTTCGCTCCGAGCTGGATACTATGTTGATTCAAAATTCAAGCATGCATGACGCAACTCCGTTATTGGTATCCCATATTTTTATCCGAGTCATTAGCTTCTTATAGACGTGCGGCCGGTCCTAGTTACGTGGAGAACATTCTTTATAGGTTTATGCGAAGATTCTTATTTTTATAGGCTACTTTATTACTGCCAATTCTGAATAGGTGCCCCGAAATTCTGGATTCTATAGGTGTATATTTTCTGCAGTCGTAATAATATTGTTATATTAATAACTGTTAAATATTTTTGCAAGAGCACGAGATAGTACCTCGTAGCTTATGGTTCAGTAGAAAACGAGCGTCAGGCACTACTTGTCATTTATACAGAACTGGGCCTATTTGGCGCAGCCGTGAGGCACACAAATTACAATACTGTTTTAAGCTCTTTCTGTTTTTGTGTGCCTTAACCTGGGTCAAATAAATACATTTTCTTTCTTTCTATGGTTTAGTTGACTTTAGTTTAATAACATGCATATTCAGTTGCATCCGGTTAGATTGAAATGTAGCTTTAATCTAAATGTATTTTACTGAGTTACCCTATCCTATAAGGTGAACTGGCCGGTAGATTAATATCAACAAACTTAGTCACGTTCACAGCAAAATATCATAGTGACAGAATTTACTAAACTTTGCTGCAAACAATAGATCAATATAGACAATAGATTCATAGACAGAATAATAATAGGTACATGCGTTAGGCTGAGTCCTGAGTGACGGCGCACCGCGTGGGCGGAATGAACGGCGGATAAAACAAATGTTCGAGATGTTCGAATTAGTCCAGAGTGCGTGCGGGCGCGTGTATTTCACGGCGCATTTGACGTTTCTCATTATACATGCCGCGATAACTTTGTATGAACGTATACGTAAGAGATCGAAAAATCTAATTAATAATCCTCATTCATGTTATCCATACACTATAACAATGAGTATCATTCGAAAGCACAAAGTTTCATTTTATATTGGAAAAATGCACTCAAAAACACGAATTAATCGTTGATTAATATTCTGACAGGACGTTTTTTTTTTTATAAAAAAACTTTGCCCCACACTAGGAATTTCTTCCTGTATCGTGGGTGCGTTTACAAACAGAAACTCACATACACTAACACCCAGACCCGGAACAACTACTTGCAGATCATACAAATATTTGTTCCGTTATTACAATGTCATGTCTTTCGGTTCAAAGGCGGTGCGCCGTCACTTAGGATGCCCCGTCTGATAAATCCGCTCCGCAATCCGCCTGCGCGGTGCGCTGTCACTCAGGTCTCAGCCTTATTTTACTCCGTATATTGTAACACAGCTACAATCTCTTTGATAGAAGTAGTAGAGAGTGAACATGAGGAGGCGGTTAAGGGTCCTCGCGCCACAACCACGACTTGGCACACGACCGGCCGCAATCTTGGCCGTTTTTTGTTCTGAAGTGAAGTTCATGTCGAAGGTCCAACCTCTTAGGTTGACTTCTACATAACCGGGTTATCCTGTGGATGCCTTATAAATGAGTCCTCCAGTGAGGGCAAAAGAACTCGTAAACTAAGCGACTACACACTAAGGGCACCCTCTGTGGGGTACAGACCTCGGCTAAGGGCGTCACTGAGCAGAAATGGACAGGCGGGATCGGATCTATCCATATAAGCTCCGACCAAGAAGAAAGTTCCGCACGACCAGTCGTCCGACCACTTACGGCCACACTTTCTATAAGATTGCGGCCGGTCGAGTCCGCGTAGTGCGCGAGATCCCTGAATAGTGTGTAGTCGACCTCGTAATTGCTTTACCACTTTTCACATCAATTCCTAGCAAATTGGAACATCACTAAAATTTAAAATATCTGTCACGTAGAGTAAGACAAATAGATCGTTTTATGACATGCAAGTGATATTCAACCTTGGGGTGATAAGTGATACTACGAGGTAGACGATACGATTGAATAACATTTTGTTTACAATTGTAGAGGGTTGGCTCGAGCCGCTGCTGGCGAGGATCGTGGAGGACCGGACGACGGTGGTGTGCCCCATCATTGACGTCATTTCCGACACCACCTTTGAGTACATACAGGCGTCGGATATGACGTGGGGTGGATTCAACTGGAAGCTCAACTTTAGGTGGTAAGTACAAAATTTTGTTTCCTACTTTTAAACAGTTAAGGGAAATGAAAAAAATACTGTTTCAGTAAGTGTTGTTTTAACATACTACAAGTATTATAAATTAATAATTGTCTAAAATAAAATTTACCGAAACATATCACATTCGCATTCGAGTCGAGGGTTTCACACGAAAATTCGATACTGAAACATTGTGCATGAATCTTGAAACCCAAGAAAAATTACAAGTGTAGCGAAATCAGTATAGTATCTAATCGTGTTTGAGGGACAACATGACCAGAAATCGCACAAAACAGAGAGATTTGAAAGGAAAAAGGGGAGGGTTTTGCCCAACAGTGGGAAAAAATATAGGGTATAAAAAATAGAAAAAAGGTATGTAAGATAGCAAAGTTTTAAGAAAAAAATTAAGGCTTGATGTCTAAAAAATTACTCATTTCCACAACATAGTTCTACACGGTCCATTTTCACGGTAATAACAACAAGTGTTTCAGTTAAATGAAACGAAATCACCTGTATAACGTCAACTAATTGGAAGTGCGTTAGGCGCGTGCACTTTGCGGCACAACTCACAAACGTACGTGCTATTGTTATTACTGATTATTGTGATTACATAACACACCGTCCCATTGTTTTGTTTCTGACGGTCGCGCTAGAGAACACCTTGATTACTGCGCTTATTAATAAGTTCGCGGTATCGATATCGAATGTGATAGGGTTGCTACATTAAATAATTGGGTGTTAATGAAAAGATTATCCTGTTTTCTATGTTTAACTTAGCGTAATTAATTGATAGGCAGAAATTTACGCCTGGATATTTAATAATAATAAAATAATATACTTATATCCATACTTACTAATAATATAATATCCTAACTAATATTATAAATGCGAAAGTGAGTTTGTTTGTTTGTTACGCTTTGACGCTAAAACGGCTGAACGGATTTGGATGAAATTTGGCACAGGGGTAGACCATGACCTGGAATAGGACATAGGATACTTTTTATCCCGATATTCCCACGGGATTGAGACTTACGCGGGTGAAACCGCGGGGCGGATCTAGTATAAGTTCGAAAGTAACTCTGTTTGTCTGTCTGTCTATATGTTACCTTTTCACGCCTAAACCATTGAATGGATTTCGAAAAAAATTGGCAAAGAGATGATGGCATCCTGGGGAAGGACATAGGCTACTTTTATTGACATACCACGCGGGCGAAGCCGCGGACGAAATATAGCAGTATATAAAAATCAATTTCCGTGCGTTAGTCTAGCAAAAACTCAAAAAAAAAAACAAAACAAAAAAAAATATTGGACCTTGATTAGTCCACACAACTATTACTTAAAAAAAATTGATAAGGCACTAACAAAATTCGAACAAAAAAAAAAATATGTAGGATTTATTACTCTTAGAGACACATGATGACGTTCTTAACTTGACAACATCTAGAACAAAGAATGTAAGTCAAAGGTCCGAAATATTTTAGGCGCATCAGACTCTTAAGATAATTAGGTTCAAGTGGCGTCTGGCAGATGTAATGGACATTAACATTTAGTAGGGACTAAGGCCACGTAATTACAAATGCGACGCGTGCCTTCAGCAGCATGGTATTGCATAGAAAATAGGCAAATGGGTTCGAGTTCGCTTTGGTAGTTACGGCGCTGACGTCACAGCGCGCGTTGGCACGCTTTACGGTAACGAAACAGCTGTTTAAAAGTTAAAACTAAGTTGCACTTCAACATAATCAGCCTATAATGTTCCTAGTGATATGATACACGCCTCCTGTCTGTGAGGGGGGGGTGGGCCGTAATACACCACGCGGGCCCAGTGCGGGTTGGTTACACTTCAAACTGGATAGAAAATAGTAAGGACTGTTCTTATAAATCACACAAATTGGAAAGCTCGAGATGTTCGCTTGTTTAAAAAAAACAAGCCAAATGTATACAGCGTGTAACAAAATCTCTGTCCGATCCGTGAGGGTGTTGTTTAGAATCGTACTAAGAGTCTATTTTTGTGGTTTGTATTTGGGAAAAAAGAAAAAAATAATCGCCGCATTTTTTTTTCAATGAAGAATTTTACCGGATTATTACCTACATGGGGCGCGAGCGGCCGTCGTTTAGCGGGTGTCTACAAGTCATAACTTATGACCTCTGTAGAAAATTTGCAAATGTTGTTACTAAAAACGTAATGTTTACATAGTAATAAACTAATAATAACAAGCTAATATAAGTAGTAATAACTTTATTATTTTCAACAAAAAAATGCTTTTCGCGCGCCTCCTTTCGGATTGGACAGGGTTTTTGTTACAAGCTGTATAGTTTGTGGTAGCGGAAAAATATTATTATTGAACATATTTCTCAGAACTTTGGTTGTCACAAAAACACGTTTTGAATTTTGACCATCTACAACGTGCCGCTACAATGGCGACATTAATTTAACACACGGGTAGGGCTAGTGGCCAGTAATCATTAATTTTCAAACAAACTAAATAATAAAAACATAACCAACATTGAGATCACTCTGTGCAAAAGATTCATTCATAAAGCTACCTACCAGCTGGCTTACGTTCTATCGGTCCGATACCCTTTGATGCAGGAATGCCGCGCAATTTCTTAGAAATTATGCCAAATTTCTAAGAAATTGCGCGGCATTCCTTCAATTCGCCTACATATGATTTGTGACCCCGGCAAATGACCTCTGCGCTACAGTTCTTTAAGTACAGTTTGCTCCAAGATGCTAGTTTAGAAAATTGATAATAAATAATAAGGTTTAGTAAAATAACATATTTTCCTATAATTAATACTCGAAATCTTATACGTACGTGTGTTTAATTAATGTCACCATTAAAGCGGCACGCTGTATATCGCAAATATCGATAACAGACTAAGCTACAATGTCGAACAAAAATATGGTTATTAGCAAAATTAGTTATTCATAAAACGCGGTCGCTAAGCATAAAGTCAACATTTGGTACGCCACATTTGCCAATCAATGATTTGAACATGAACATGTCAAGCAATATTTTTAATTTGTTTTGTGGGACATGTGGCAATTAAAATTACATATTATTCCTTGTAAATAACATAATAAAATCATGCCTGAAGGGTTAGGCAAACTGTGTGCTTATAGTACAACCACATTTCGCCAGTTATGTTTAAGTTCCATGTAATGGAGCGAGCCTGTCGCCATATCCTCGTGAGACCCAGACACATTTTGGGATCACTAGGCATTAAAACCGAATAGACCATTTAAATGGACAAAATTTTTATAGTGCTTAAGTCCCGAGACTTGTTGTTGAAAATTTGACATGTTAGAGTTATTGGTTTGAAGTGAAACTTTCAGGGCATACTTATCATATATAGATGCCGTTTTATATAAAAAAATAAGTCAATAATTTGTCCGCCAGAATGACCTTTAGGTTGCAATGACTTTTAATCAATGGGAGTAAAATAATATATATTTTTTGCAAAATGTCTTTATTTTCACTTTTCCTTAGAAATAATCAACATAATTTTTATATCAATCTCTACTGTTACAAAAATCTCCTTTTCAGAGATCAAATTATAATCAAATCAAATTACAAAATTGTTGTTACAAAAATCACCTTTTGAGAGATCAAATTACAATTGTTACTACATAATTATTTATTAACTTTTCTAGTATAATTTTAAAATGGTCCTCTATATTAAATCGACTTATTCTTCTAGGCTCTCCTATTTCCTCTTCTTCTTCTCAATATCGCGATCACGCAAAGCTGAAAAAACAAAACACAGCAAGGATAAGCCAAAAGCAACTCTTTGCCTGCACGCCCCAGTACCGATATTTTATAGCAAATCTGGATAGAAAAGAAAATTTGTTAAGGGAAATGATGTAAAACAAAATTTGTTATTAAAAATAATTTAAAGAACTAAAACCAATAGTACGTTAGAATAGACGAATTATTTTAGCATCATATATCTTTTAATTGTACAGTGGAAATGACAAAATTAATTAATTTTTCTATTCAATAATGAATTCTCAAAAACTTTATTTTAAAAAAAACTTTCAAAAATGTAAAAGATTGCAAAAAAATAAAGCGATTTACTCACCGCGTGCGCGGACACTTGCCCTACCGCCGCACACTTACACTATTTTGACATCTATCATGAACTGCCACTTGTCAAAATAAATGACAATCCGTTCATCATTCTTTCGTCCGGAAATTGGTAGAAATAGCTAAAGATTTCAGCATAATTAAAAAAAAATATGAATGATTTCGTAATATGTCCATTTAAACAGCTAGTAGGCTTAATACGAACTCATCCCGTAAAAGCTCTGAGTTTGAGTCGCCATCTTTATTTTGGGTATTTAAAGGGCGCATCGGCCTCACGAGGGTATGGCACAAATCCAGAGTCCGGGCTGCCACTGAGAAATTCCAGATGGAAAATCCCAATAACACTGCTCGAACCGGGAATCGAACCCAGGACCTCATGCTCAGTAGTACCGCTTGCGACCACTAGACCAAACAGGCCGTCTTTCCTTGTAAGCTGGTGTAAAATTATATTGGGTATAGGTAAATTTTACAATATATTTTTGCTCTTTGATGCATAATATATTTTGTGGAGCTGAGTTGTGGTACAAAAATAAATCTTGGCAACATAATTTCTTCAAAATTTACACGGTGATTGTTAATTCACTGTTAATCTTTCAGGAGGTGAAAGCACTCATGATTCTAAACAACTTTCACTATGGAATCAACTATGATATAGCGAAAAAGATACATCTGTTTCATAAATTTCTATCGGGTAAATATTGCATTTTTTGTATGAAACACCTGATATTGTTTTCGGACTTGGTCTCATAGTGAAAGTCGCTCATAATCATGAGTAATTTCACCCCCAGTTGTTTTAAATTACATTTAAAACAACAAAGTGTGTATTTGATTATCTCAATACCCAAACTGATCGCGGAACTGTGTATTACCCCTTTATCAATTTGAGATATGAGGTAATATTTTAATTACGGCTATGTAAGGTACTTGCCGGTTGGATAACAACCTGACAGATAAATGTGGTTTTGATATGCTGAAAACGTGGTACTTTATAGATTAGCTACCAGCGTAGGTATCCTACCACAGCGTAGATAGGTACCTTATGAGATAGCGCTATAGTCTTTGACAGTCACTTGTAAACTTGTACAATCCAATGTACTTGGGTAATACTTTCCAAAGAAATCTCACCGTGCGTGAAAACCGTTTTCTGGGGCCCAGATGTTGGCTAACAACTGGGGCCAGACAAAAAGTTTACTTATGCGAAAGAAATTGAGAAATTATATCTCTGTCTCGTTTACTCTTACTAGTGGATCTAATAAGTGCGTCCTTGTCTCATTATTATTTATTTATATTTATCTAGTAACTTATCTATTGCTTTATTCTGTCTACGGTTGTATGTCTATCAGAGAAGGTAAAGAATCTGTTTTATTTCATCTTAGGTATCGAGTGCCTGAACGCGAAATGGCGCGACGAGGGGGCGATCGCACGGCGCCGCTCCGTACGCCCACCATGGCGGGAGGACTGTTTGCCATCGACAAGGACTATTTCTACCAGATCGGGTCCTACGACCAGGGCATGGACATCTGGGGCGGAGAGAACCTCGAGATGAGCTTCAGGGTAAATTTTCTTATTAGAATGATAGGAGAACCAGAAAAATAGAAGGTAGATTGTACTTAGTTTAGCTAGCTGCGAATTGGCTTATGTCTTGATATACGATAGTCTTTGGGTTATGTACTGCCTAATGTTTTAGGCCAGGTTGACAAAGTTAAAACGAATGTTTTAGATCTTTTATTAGTTCATTCCTGGAGCCTATGTGGTAAGTTTTTAAAAATTATATTTTCTCTGGTCTTCAAAGTGTTTGGCTATGCATTACAGCATGGACTAAATACCTAGTCCAGATAGACAACCAGTGAAGCGTACTCACAAATAACTGTGCTCAGACATTAGAAGGAGACTAGATGATGTGATCTGCAGTTAGGCCAGTCAGCATGTTTAGTACCGCTGAAAGATGATAGGCATGCTCATTCTTTTTCCATTGAATTAAGAAGATTGGTCTATCAACATCTGAATTGCGCCGGATGAAGAAAAGTATCAGCTCTCGCTACAAATAAAAATGTGGGGTAAAGGTCTGGCAGTGCGGCGGGCGGCTGGAGATCGTGCCGTGTTCGCACGTGGGCCACGTGTTCCGAGACAAGTCGCCCTATTCCTTCCCCGGAGGCGTGCAAAACGTCGTGCTACACAACGCGGCCCGCGTTGCTGAAGTCTGGATGGACGAATGGGGAGAGTTCTATTACGCCATGAACCCAGGTTCGAGTCTGGAATGTCCCGACACTGCTAACATTTTGCTATCGAGGAGCGTTCAGACGGCCAGTTTTCCGCATTCGAACACGAGGATATCTATTACTGCTAGTGAAGCTATTGTAATCGCGTATCGGTTTCATGAAATAGGGCGTGTTTTGGTATTTATTTCATTATTCTTAAGGATTTCCCGAAAAATATTGTCAGTTTGGCTAGCTAGACGAACGCTAATGCGATAATTATAATTATCAAATTATAAATTAACGGTTACATGGATTATTATTGGAAAATACTAGCCGTCTGAACGAGCCCTTGAGTTTTATTTTCGTACTCCTGACTACTCAAACTGCTCTAAATATAGGATTATGTGGTTACATTGTTCATGTAAGGCAATTATGTTGGATTTGTGAGTAGTTTAGAGTGCTTTTAACTTTTAGAATCAAGTATGATAGTATCTGCGTTTTCCTTGCGTTTCTACAAAATAAGGGTAATGCAAGGATAACACAGTATGCGATCTATTACCTTAGTGCGTATAAAATAGGGTACACAATTGAATAGCAAAATGATAGAAGTGAAGGTACGAAATACAAAAGTTTTGTTGTGGCTTGGGATATAACACTAACAACGTAAAGTTTTGATACATTACATCATTAACATTTGGATAATCCAGAACAGCTTGACATTAACCCCATTGCGGCTGCATTCATGTGTCTCGGCATGCCATTTTATTTTCCATTCATTTTGCTTCATCGCTTATTTACAATCTATGTGTTTTCCCTCTCTTTGTTATCTGTTTCTGTTTATTTTTTATTCTATAATTGTGTTGCAGGATTAAATATGAAAATTAATAATCTAGAGTCCATTTTTCATGTTGTTTTTTGTTTTTTTTTATGCTCAAAAAATATGTTCTTAGGTTTATTTGATCCTGTAACACGCTTGTTAAATTCTGTTCGCTGTTTTCTATATTTTCTTTTGGAAGTTTTACATTATTTTCTGCTTCTTCTTGATGCAGAAGCAATGAGTTTTAAGTATTAATATTTGTCTCCAACCAGTATTAGAATTAACCACAGCAATCCTTTTTGGACTATGGGTTGTGGTAAATGATATAAATGATAATAATATTTTTTTAAATAAATTTATTTATTAAATGAGATATTTTCGAAAGTCAGGATACTATTTACTTGAGTAAACTCGGTTTAAAAACACTATTTGACACCTTTAAATAAAACCTTGGTGAAGAATAACACAGATAAAACCAGGCTGAATAAATGACAAAAATGCATTATGTATATCTTGTTATATGGCTTTCAGTTATTAATTAAGGTAACATTATTACGACATTATAAAACATTAATATGTCAATATTGCATCTGGAAATGGTCCTTTGTTCAACGTAGGCTCACTGCCGCGCTTGCGATAGATAAGTGCAGTAAGTACGTTTTGCATAGTATCGAGTAATTGGCGCTCAAAGTTTTTCGTCACATTTTTACCTTTTCTGACTTGTTTTATTAACTTATTTATATATGAAATGTGTAGCCTAAGTAAAGTATTATATCCTTGTGTAATCATTAAATACTTATTTCTATTAGAATACTTTTAAGTGACAATAACACCTAGTACGAGTTTAACAACTTTAGTATAAATTGCTTAATATAATCGCAGTAAGTATGAAGTTACTCATCGAGTTATTGCCGTTATCCTTATTGCAAATTTATTCATTAGTTAAGATATTAAAATGGCAGTCAGATCAAATTGTACAGCTCATTGAGCTAATGATCGAATCTATGTTTATCTCAATTTGGACAAAATGATACTTACTGCACTTATCGCAAGCGGCAGCATGACCACCCCAGTTTTCTGGCCCTTTTGGCACAAAATATGTCAGTTATAATAACGTTGATTTCCTATATCTCATTTATTAGCAATTTCTGTATCATTTGTCGCAACCCGTCTATCATGGCTTAATAGAATTATGTATTATTGCGATAACAGCTATGAATATAATATTAAATTAATAATTACAGAGGAAGATCCATTAACATATCGGTTCCTGTTTTGTATTTCCTAATCTATGTGTGTATTTTTTCCGTAAACAATATTAATCCCAGATTGTTGTTAAAATTGCAGAAATGGGTATGTACAAGTTGTATGAGACGGGACACTTTAGAGTTGCGTACCTATCAATCAATCAATCAATCTTTATTCGTGAACACAGGTATTACAATAAAGGTCTTATGTATACATTTTAGTCGAGCTCTATGTCCTACCAATGAAATTGGTGTACATATATATAAGTTTCATTTAGTAGGTAGTAAGTCTAAATCTAATGAGTTATTTATCTTAGTCAGACATTATTGTTCTTATTATATTAATTAACATTTTAAAAGTAACGGTAGAGTTTCTTGCTCATTGTTTTCCATACGAAAACTACCTTTTGGAAGGGACGACTAGAATTAATTCAGAATTAATTCTTTTTAATTTAATTCTGAATTCAGAATTAAATCTTTTTGTATTTTTTTTTGACGTTCAAAAGAGACTTTTATGTGCCTCATTGAAATACATTATTTGACTTTGGCTTTCGGAGGTCGGTCGCTAGATCTGATACAATTCCAACGTATATAGTTACTAAACTATACGTTGCTTATATTATTGTTAGACTAATCGTTCCGATTGTTATTGACTTCAAACATAAACTCTATCGTTAGTGTATTCAAAACAATTACTAATTCTTGATCTTGTTCTCTTTTCGGTAACTTTAGCAACGATTCCGGGAACATTATGTAGGCTTTTTCCGTTTTGTAACTAAACTAAATATTGAAGAGTTTGGTTTTTACTAATTTTACACAGTATTAACTTTAATAAACTTTTTTTGCTAACCATATAAGGAACATCTCATGTTAGTACATGGTGAATAATGGCACAGACACTCGCAATAATTCGCTTGTTTGACAAAAGATACATAAGGAAGTGTCATTAATTAAGTTATCTACTTGTTATTGCTTGTTACTGTATGAACATTTCACACTTGTTGAGTGGTACTTAAGCTGATTACATAACAATGCAACTACCTGTATTTGATTAACAGACAAGACATAGTGACGTCACTCTTAGCAGGTGTGAAATGTAAAATAACATCAGATATGTAGCCAGGAAGTAAAGCATTTTGAATTAAAAAATTAAATCCAAGGACTTCAAAAATCGGTTAACTTTCGGTCGTTGATAAAGACTCATCAAGGAATCTTAACAGAACGTTGTGACAATTATATTTTATCAGGACACTTTGAAGATAATAATATCGCGGAGTCTAGTTGCGATAATTCTTAATTGTTTTGGCATTGATCTAGGTACTATCAATGAAACCTGTGTTATGTTACCATAACCAGAACGTAAAAAAGTGAAGAAAAATTAAATGTGCGTGTAAGCATTATTCAACTGGTGATAAGAAGTACGAACGTCTAAAAGTGTAATTTTATGATATTACATTTTAGTCACTACTTTCGAGAAATAGTTATATTTTTTAAATGTAGTTTTTCAGTCACCAAACAATGATACATGCTGCATTGCCATATTAAATCGAACAAGTTTAATACGGCTATTTCTAACTGTTTTAGGTAATGAATTACAATGAGATTAGCTTTAGTTACTGCTAAGTTTTATGAATCAATTTAGCACCCAGATAACGGCCATGGCCTTAAAGAAAATCTTACAATGTTTTCATAATAAAAAAGATTATTTACGTAAAGTAGTTAATTCGACTATAACAAATACATAAATAGAATAAAGTCGCTTATGGTTCCTTTTACGAGACTGAGAAGTTGACCGATTTTTATGACTGAATGTTGGTCTTTCTTCTTCTAAATTGAGCTAGCCCAGAATATGCCAACGACTTTGGTAGCTTCATTAGAGTCCATCAGTTCCTATAACGTGCAGAGCCGCAGAAAGAGGGCCTTGTATCAATATTTCAATAAAGTAAATCATACAAAAGCAAGTGGATACCGCGAATTGCGATTAGATTTCAAAAATAATAATTTAAATTATGATCTGTAAGGTGCGAGCTGCTAACTGACAACGACTAATAGAATAAATTGATATTAGATCGACATCAGCTCTTCTCTCGAGCATGCACGTATACGTACGAAAAAAGATGCACGTATGAAAGAAGCTAAGTTATGATTAAAAGACTGTTCATTGTCGCCTCTTTTAGTGCTCCTCAAGCATCAGATTATTTTTACAACCTTTTTTTTATTCGATCTTGTTTGATGGAAAGCAATGGCTGCGATGGAACGAGCGTGCTCAGAAGATGCCTGCTCACTTTTGCTCGGAAGACTGACGGGTTCAAAAGTGGTTCGGCTCGAAAGACCAATATGCAGTCTTGCCAATATCACACCAAATCGTCCTGGCTACTATGCTTTGGGTACATAACATGGGGTGGTGGGGCGCGCCAGGTGTGGATGTGCGGCGGGCGGCTGGAGATCGCGCCGTGCTCACACGTGGGCCACGTGTTCCGCAAGACGACGCCCTACTCCTTCCCCGGAGGCACCGGCCGTGTGGTCAACCATAACAACGCGCGCCTCGCAGAGGTCTGGCTCGACGACTGGAAGCATTTCTACTACAATATTAACCCGGGTACGGGCGCGCCTGTTCTCAATTGAGTCTTTTGTAGTGCTGTTTTAGAGGAAAGCTTGGTCCTTGGTGGCTTTCAAACTGTCTTTAGTTACTAGATCTCAAGATATACTTGCTTCTTCAGTAAAAGAAGAAATTGCCGTTCCGTTTCGACTCAAGTTTCCAAGCTTTACTTCAAAACTAATTTTAGACATGTAAATTCGCCACTTAGTGGCTGATTTAAGCTTTAGGCATTTCAAAATAATTCCTAACTGTTGACGCTTTATCAATCCAAGACAAAATCAACAAAAATGGAAGAGATAAAGCCAATTTCTTATCCAAAGCACCTGGTAAACGAACTATTAGTCCACAAAATGGAATGCCCCACAAATTTTTATTTGTGTTTGCCTGACTTTATTCAGAACAGGTGGGCTAAGCGATAAGCGTATATTTCAATAGGCATCATAAATTTATCGATAACAGTTAGAACAAAGAAATTGAGGGAAACATATTTTCTACCTTTTTTTGTGTCAATGATTTCTACATGTTGCGTGTCTGTCCGTATTTAGCTTAGATTGCGATGTATGGGGTTGATTGCTTCATAAATAATATTAATTTGACCATTTTGTGTTCATTCTTATTCATTTATCACACGTAACAATTAACCCTCTATATCTATGTTAACACTTATTTACGTTTTTGATAAAACGTAAGCAAGTGTTACCCCAGCATGTATTTAACAAAATTAACCAGTCATTAACATTTTGATCGCATCAAAATTCATTTGTACGTCATTGTTGGGTATAACGTAATCATGCTTCAAACTAACAGTAGTATTGCCATGTAAATTAAATTGATTTTTAATAACGTAATTTTTAATTTGACACGGTAATAGTAAATGTTTTAAGATCGCCATATTTGTGCTTGATTGTGCCTCTTTTAGACTTTGGTGTTTTATTCAAAAACAAGCACTACAGATAAATTCAAATGATAATCAGACTGAGAGACTTTAAAAACAGACCATAAAAATACATATTGAAAACAAGAAAGTTAATGATAATTATAAGACTCCCTATTTACAGTACAGACGTCCCGTAAGCAAAGAACAAAGTGTAGTTACATGTAGATGCACTGTATTGAAAAACGGTCGTGTAACAAGATTGCAGCATAGTTCGGATTTTGGCCACGCCCCAAAAGATCCTTGTAACCACACAGCTATGTAGTCTTCCTTTTGCCTTATACTATGATTACATGTGTGATATGATGAGCAGGCGCCCTGAGCGTTCCGGTCGGTGACGTCAGCGAACGGAAGGCGCTGCGAGAGCGGCTGAAGTGCAAGAGCTTCAGGTGGTACCTGGAGAATATCTACCCGGAGAGTCAGATGCCGCTCGAGTACTATTATCTTGGAGAGGTCAGTGTCCCTTTATCATTTTATTGCAGGATGTCTCCATAGAAGGAAAATGTCTCATCTAGTCCATATATTATTATATAAATACCTTCCGTAGTTATTTCTATGAAATACCTTCCGTAATTAGCGACACGTTATCAGTTTTATAGAAATACATAGAAACCAGTAGTGTCGCGACGACACGTCGCCTGCTCCTGCCGCCTGCGGTCGGCAACGGAATTGTACCTTTGTTAGGCTAGTTGGCAACTTTCGCTTTTATTTGAACTATACAGGGTTGGTTCATAATAATGAGTACAATGACTCCTTAAGAGGTTGTTGGTGTTTTGCCAATAACCCTGTATAACATTTTTCTATGTCTATTCGTCAGCTAGTCAAGAAGATAGGTAAATAAGTGACCACATTGATGTCAAAAGTGTGTTTAATCTTGATAAAAATCTTACTTTAATTAGTGGGTATCTACTTCCTCCTCGAAATTTTATAATTTTTGAATAATTAATTAGATTGCTTGACTTATTTGTAATGTCAATGTATCTGTTTTTGTAAATTTTTATTTATACATATAACTAGCTATGCAAGTAAGTGTATGTACCATTACAGTATACATCTGGAAAAATTTACCTTCTTTAGACTGCCAAAACGAATACCAGTTTAAACAGATGTTATTTTTCCAATTACAATACATTAACGTATTAAGCATAATACGTATTTCGTAATATCAATAAATTATATTGAACAAATGTTTGTACAAGTGTGAAGTATGTTTGCTTGACGACAAAATATTACTGTTTACAGATTCGCAACAGTGAAACGTCGAACTGTTTGGATACGCTCGCCGGGAAGGCGGGACAACCGCTCGGCATGGGATACTGCCACGGAATGGGCGGAAACCAGGTCTGTCTGTGTTTCTAAATCTTAACATTCTACATACTCTACAAGTTTTCTTAATCGTACAAAAGTAATGACGTTACCTTTCGTTACTATGAAGTCCAGGGGATCGAGGAAGGCAAAGAAACTTTAAAAATATCGAGGCATGTAACAACGCACGTATGTATGTTCAGTGTTTACCGTCGTCTTACAACAACCTACACTGCTCACAGATGTTACACGAATTTCATGTGCATATTATAAATATGTTATGTTAGCTCGTACATAGATTTTAAATGTAAAGGTAGGTAGGTTTTTCCATTTACTAACTGCACGCTGTTCATTGAAGGTAAGGCATGTTATGTCGGACAAGGTACAGTTCGATTAAAACTTAATGGCGGCTCGGAACATGAGGCGAGTCGCTGCGTAGTAACAATTTCATGTGGCAGCAGGGGTGAGGGATGGGGTACTGCGCAGCGAGTAGCTAACTTCCGAGCCGTCATTAAGTTTGAATCTAACTATAGCTGAATGATAGTTTAGTTATTGGCAGGAATTATTTTCCAGTATCTCCAGTATCGATGTGTTTATTAGGGTAATATATAATTATAAGCAAATGAACGTTGAATCGATATAATCAGGGCTTAAAGCTCTTCTATGAAGACAGTATCGTTTATCGGGTCAATCGGTTGGAGCGAATCTCGTATAGTAGGTACCTAAACTAGGCGTATCTTATCCACGTCCAATGTAATCTGCCTACAAATTTTGAGCACTTTACTAAATAATTAAAACAATCGTTTTGGCATTACCATTAATTGTTTTAGTGTGCACGAAAAGCACGATAAGCTGTTGGTCCCGGCTGTCATTTGTGGATCTTTGACAGTCGTTACGAGTCGTCAGAAGCCCGAAAGTCTGACAACCAGTCTTACCAAGGGGTACCGTATTACCCAGTTACTGGGTTGTGGAGGTCAGATAGGCAGTCGGTCCTTGTAAAATACTGGTATTCAGCTGCATACGGTTAGACTGGAAGCCGACCCCAACATAGTTGGGAAAAGGCTCGGCAGATGATGAATTGTTTTGGCATTATTAACCTACCTTAGAACTGAAGAAAGCAAGCTTGCGGCAGAGGTTTTACAATAATGACATGTACCTATGCGTTTGCTTTGATTTTATTACAGGATGATCCTGACAAGACGGTAAGTTGCTTTGGGGCTGCTTCATAGCATATAGACCCTACTTTGAAAAAAAAAATAGTGAGTAGTTTAATGGGGGTTGCTTATTTCTCCCGCATGCGGGGAGTAGTAGTTCCATCTTTCATGGTCGGCCGCCAGAAACTTATCTGAACCAGTGGCCAAAAGTGTACTTACGAATTCACTGACCGGGATTTCAAAAAGTTACTTAGCATAGGCTTTGGTTTATTATTCTTGTCACTGCCGCACAACTGTAAAACTAAAAGTGCAAGATAAAGACAGAAACAGACAACAAACAAACACAGACAGAAACAATAATATCTAAGAAAAAAGTCCGTCCTAAGTAACATTAATTCATCTCGGTCTATGAATATTTTGCACATAGCGAGCTATGGAGTAGACAAATAATATAAAATATTTTATTATCAACTAAAATATTTATTCATTACTAGCTGCGCCCCGCGGTTTCAACCGCATAAGTTTCGATCCCATAGAAAAAAATCGGGATAAAAAGTATCCTATGTCCTATTCCAGGTCATGGTCTACCCTTGTGCTAATTTCATCCAAATCCGTCCAGCCGTTTCAGCGTGAAAGCGTAACAAACAAAAAAACTCACTTTCGCATTTATAATATAGTAAGGAAGTAAGGATTACAATAGTTTTGATAAACAACATGAAATACATAAAAAACCGGCCAAATGGCCACTGGCCGGTTTTTACATAAATATAGAAGATTAATTAACAATTTTTAATTTAATTCATATAAGTTTACGAAATCTCTTAACTATTAAGTGTACTCATCACTATGAACAACTTTCACTATGGGAAAAAAACCTGAAATCTCGTAAAAAAATCAGATGTTCCCTACATTCATTGGGAGAACATGTTTGTCAATTACAATGTTAAGTTTGTTCTTGGGATAAATTCATCCCAACTGGGGAACCCGTCTTTGTGCGTGGTCCGACTCGCACCTGGCCGGTTTTTATTTGTCGTAATTCAAATGCGACTCCATTCTTTTTTGTGCTCTATTGTTCGTACTGACAGTACAGTATTTCAAACCTAAAAACGAATCATATATTTTAGCCTTTAACTTTAGACAAACGATTATTATAAGTTGTAGGTATAAAAACAGACGTTCTTCTCTAGAAAATATAATGCTTAACCCGTCGTATGCCGTAATTACAGACACAATTAAAAATCCATTGTTTCTCAACGAGATCCACGTTCGGCATACCAAAGGTTAATCTATATTGTCACACCATAAATCGAACAGATTACGTGTTACTCCGGATTTTTTTGTCTGTCTGTGATGTTTTGTTTATACCTTTTTAGTTGACTTTTTTGTCGTAGTTGGGTTTTTAGTCTTTTTTTGTTTATTTTAAGCCCTTTTATTTGATAACCAAAAACTGCACCATTAAAAAGTTCATTACATCATTCATGAGTAGTTTAGAAGTTATAAGGGAACAGATGAACATACATGTATACCGGTCAACATCATAAACCTCCTTTTTGCTTCGCCGTAGTCGGGTAAAAACACGTTCTTCTCTAGAAAATAGAATGCTTACCCAATATTACTTTGCAAAGCGAAAATAGATTGTTATTGGTAATGCTTTAGTGAAGGTGGTGAATTCGACTCACTAATATCATCATCTTCTGGCTATTTGAAATTTTTGTGGAACATGAGTTTATTGATACTACTAATAATGTCTTATCAGTGTTCTGTGCGGCACTGAAAGATAGTCAACCTTCATTTTGAGCGATCCATAGTTTAGTTCATTTCTTTATTTACTCAAATAAACTATCCATCTTCCCATGCCATGAAACAAAACTCAAACCTCAACCTTAGTCCAAAATAACGCTTCAGGTGATTAAAATGTAGCTTATTAGACTAACTCTACTATCATAGCCTGTAAGAAGTATTCCCCGAAGTGTCAGGCAGCATTTCACCAGTTATGTTTGAGAGTTTTTAATAGAGAGCGAGCCTATTGCCATGCGCACAAATCCGGACTCTAATAACACTGCCCGACCCGGGAAATAAACCCAGAACCATGAGCTCAGCAGTAGCGTTTGCGACCACGAGACCAATGAGGCAGTCGACTTATTATTCTACGTTATAGATTATGTTATAACTAAAAATAGTGTCAAATTGCACTTTTATAAATTTTTTTACACTTTGTTAGGGAATATCTTTCAAGATTTTTAATTGAAATGAAGTCCCTACAGTTCCATGTAACCGTGAATTTATAAAACAGCGTTCTCACCGTATTGTTTTGTATGCAGGTGTTCGCGTATACGAAGCGTAAGCAGATAATGTCTGACGACAACTGTCTGGACGCGGCGCACCCACGCGGGCCCATCAAACTGATCCGCTGCCACGGCATGCGCGGCAACCAGGAGTGGACGTACGATACTAAGGTAATTACATATTACGCTTGTAACTGTAAGGGGGTAGCCAGAGATGTGCAACTGAATTTTGCTAGTTTTGTTATAAGGTCCAACTACTCGGCGAGTCTTTTGCCATTAACCGACAAGTCCAGGTTCCTGGCTGCTGCTGAGAAATTTCTTGCGAATAAATTCAATAACGAAATGAAATCGTTTATTCTGTAAATTGGATATCGGAATCACTTCTACACGTTATATTAAAAAAAATGTTAAATGAGATCGGCGTTTCCTATCTGACTACTCTGAGAAGAAAGGCCGAAACAAACTCGGAGGTCGCAGTCTCTGGACATAATCTTGGTCAGGCCATATGAGGACCATGTAGATTAGTGTCTGAAATGGTCTTTTGAGGAATTAACCACACAGATTTGAGTGGACCTGTCCAGTTTTTAACCATTTGCCCGACTTATGAATCGGAAATAGAATCACACGTAGCTGTCGCGTTTGCGGCCATTACTTGGACTTAGCCACTACCCTCCGTTTTCTGATATAATAAGTCCCTGGTTAAAGAAATCCGCTGACAAACTCCATGTATGTTGTGATTATTTGATATAAAAGAGACAACGAATCTCTGATTTTCGATAGATTATGCGCCATCGATATCACAATCGACTCTGTTTTAATATACGTCTGTAATTCATGGAAACTTTAGACAGGTAAAAGCGACAGTAATTAACACATTTTTTTTTAATATTTTCCAGACTCGAACAATAAAACACACGAACACAGGCATGTGTCTGGACAAGCCTGACGCGGGCGACGTGTGGAAGCCGGTGCTGAGGCAGTGCAACCGGTCGCGCGGCCAGCAGTGGCTCATGCAAGTGGACTTCAAGTGGCAAGCGCGACGCGCCGCGCGCGACCAGCCTAGCTAGTAGAACACCTTCACAGGTAAAGCACTCATTCCATCAAAATCAATCTGCCTAGCCTTTTCCCAACAGTCTAACTGGATGAATGTGAATACCAGTATTTTACATGGAGTAACTGCTTATTTGACTTCTATAACTTAATTTACATATGTATGAGTAAGAAACGTAAAAGATATTATAAGTAAAAAGGTAGTAAACTTTTATTGTACATCATAAAGTTAGCAAGTAGAAACTTAACTAGATAAATACGCCATTATCATCATAATCAGACCGTAAACGTTTGCAAATGGGTTGGTAATCGTAGTTGGCTGTTTAAAGGCTCTCCTACACAGTCCTGACTTGTCATTGCAATTCTGCGGAACCGCGAATTTTTCTTAAATCGCGCCTGACTTCATTGATAATGTTCTCTAAGGTCTGCTTGCACCAAAAATCACTGAATACATTTAGCGTTTATAACATTTCAAACATTATCATTCTGTCTCTGCCAACTTCAAACAGTTGTCAGAAATAGAACAGTGTTTTAAATTCCTTTAGCGCTGAATGTATTTAGCGATTTCAGGTCCAAACCGGGCATAACTAAGCGTTTGCACGACAAAACATTCATCATGTACAGTATTTTTATCTCACGAAGCGACGCGCGCTTTACTTGTGATAAACACGTGTACAATACGCTGTTAATGTGTGCGTGAAGACAAGTAGCGTCAGCACATGACACACACACTTCCGATTTCGCCCGCGTCTTGGAAAGTACCGAGAGCTCCTGCTTTTACACACTCATTCACAGAGTGTTTGTACAATCAAAAGTTACAATTAAAGTACAATACAAAGTTTTAAGACAGATCTCAAGATGTGTCGTTAACTGCATTCGCACTGCCTAGAAAAAATTTCAATAGCTCGTTTTGTATAGAGATTTGTCAATTTTGCTTTCGCACTGTTGTTTGTTTATGTCTTGCAACTTGTCTATTACTTATGTTTAGTGTTTTCAAACTATGGCGGGAAACATCGAAACATGTAGTGGACAGCATGTTGCAAGATTCATACAGAAACCTTTTGTTCATGAAATTGGTTCATAAACATGTCAAGACATATGAATCGTCAAACAAGTTCCGGATTAACAAGTTATCTGACAATCCGAACGCAAGACGATAGATTGACAGAAAAGAGAGATTGTTTTAATGTTTCGCCTGTGCGAACGCACAGTTAGAGATAAACAACGCATCGCGCGACAAGGCACTTCCGTGTGGGACGCACTGCCTTAATACCTCATTTGCCATTTATGCAAGCGGGAGTTGAATTGGTATGCAGAGTATTACAAGCTATTGTCATAGGCAAATCTAAACTAATCCAATCTGCTTCATGATCCTGTGATTAATGCACACTTGAAATGCACGTATTTAACAACCTACTGAAGAAAATAATGAGCTATTAATATTTTACGTGCATTCATAATTAGCACAGTAAAATGTTGAAACAATATATTTTTATGAACTATTAATAAAAAAAAATACTTAAAAAGCTTTGAACAACTTTTTCTAAAAAAAAAATTCGGACAAAAACTGAACACCTTTTCAGCAATGAAATAATGGATGCGAAACCATTATTTTGAATCAAATATTAATTTCATGGCTGAAAAGGTGTTCAGTTTGTTTAAATTAACTCTCATTGTTATAAAGTGGCACTATTTTTGTTTTATTGCATTGACTTAAGTATTTCTTTTGTTAAAAATGAATTGTCTGTAAATCATAAAACAGTTGTACTGACCAAAGTTTCTGTTATTACACGATTGCGGCGAAGCCAAAAAAGGAGAGTTATGTGTTTGACCTGTATGTATGTCCGTTTCTATGTTCCCTCGTAACTACTAAACGCATGAACCCATTTTGATTAATGATATGTCGTTAGATTCGTCTTTATTGCGCGAGTGTGTACATAAGTAACTGAAAAGAGAATAAAAGCAATCATTATATTTATTTGACGGTTATGTAACGATTCCCGGGAAAATAAACCAAGCCAGCAAATTCAAAATTTGCTACGTAGCAAATTCGGTGAAGTTAAAAATTAAATGTAAATAGAAAAAAAACCTATTAATTTAATTAGTTACCAAGATGATTAAGCTATTAAAAGCCATTAGGTATTTTGTCTGCAGCACAAAAAAAAACCGGAATTGTATTTTGACTAAACTTTTCTTTTGTTTTCAGGAATGACAACGATTGACCATACCAGTCTTCCCCTCGTTAGATATCAGATTTTATTCCTTATTCCTATATCTATTAGATTTAATGTATGACACGTGGTCCTGAGAACTGTTGACAATACATGATAAATGCTGTAATTTGTTGTATTCCCCGTAAACGTTGCTCAATTTAGTATTGCGTCGGATGTGTTTAGTGTGCTTTATTTGACATTGTTTCTTATTTGAATAGACGAATGTAATTGCGAGAGATGTTTATAAAAAAAATATTATAATTATAAAGTTATGAATCACTATTTTGTTGCTTGTCGAGAGCTAGTGTATTCTATAGTAATGCGTTGTGTCGCCATAGAACGACTGGTGGTTGAGCCCACGAACGAGCCATTAGTAGACTTTAGTTACTTAAATTTACTAAAATAACTGGTAAGATGCGCGCGCGCATTAGTTCTGGTGTCTGCAGAATACTCTATTCCATGACCAGTTAAATCTAGGTAATTATATTCAAATAGTTAATGTTTGTCGTTATCTATACATATTTTCTTTTGTTCGTAATACATTTTAATATAATTTTTCAAGTCTTCAGAATAATTCTGTCACTTCCAGTCTGATAGCATTTACAAATTGTTCTAACAGTATACACTATTTTCTAAAACTGTATATTTCATTCTATTAAGTGCATTTCCTATAACAATTTGATCACAACAAGAACTGTTCTGATCGTCTCGTGGTCTTCTAGTATTTGTATAGAATGGTTTAATGCTCGCGGTGCTAATCTTTGCCACTAAGATAGGGTTTAAATACCTTCGGCTTCTTGTCATGATCGGTTAGTAAAGCTAGAGGCACATTAGTGTCACACCATTAACAAACTGCCTTCGAGTTGCCACCAACAATCCGATAATGTAAGTGTAAATCTTCGTTTTAATATAGTATTTTAACAAACTGTTAGGTTCACTGCGGCCATTGACTCCTGAGAGAATATTTTCATACATTTATGTCCAGTTAGTTCTAGTTGACGTATGTTGTGTTTCGAGAGTTGTCACTATCGTGTTAGTTGCGATCACCGCACAGTGTTATGTGTTATACATACTATTTCAAGTGTGAGATTATTATATGTGTAGCTAAGGGAACTGTTTCATACGATCGTTGTTACACCTATAAAATGACACTATTTGACTATATATATATCTGTCGATTTTATATCGTCGTGTAGATGTAACAACAGTTCTATATTTTTAAAGCGACTGTTGCCTTATTTATTTTTATGATTTTTCAAATCATGGCGTTATTGATAGGAGTTAATAAAATAATGATAATATTTTAGTGTATGTATATCATTAATTCATTATACTAAAAAGGCTTGATGGAATTGCCTTTATTATGATTTTCTCATATTAGTATTTAAAATGGTAGCTAAGTGGAAGTTTTAGCAAATTTCATTCCTGTATAATTTTAAATAATATATAGTTTATCATAAACATAATACATCGGGCCCTGACAACGAAAATATATTTTATTAGACGACTATTATTATGATAAGTCGCATTTTTAATGTGACATTTTATTTTCATTAGTAGAAATTTAATGATTTGGTTGAACTCAAAAGGGCCGAGATTATTCCTCTCGATGCCGAATTATTTCTGTACATGAATTTTGGGTGTATTTAAATTGGTTAGTGATTTGAGTTATGTCGCTTTTATTACTATTTATTACATAAATTAATAAACATAAGATCATATCACTATGTAAAGTAAAACATATTGTAAATTTATGATAGTAGTAGAAAAAATTGCAAGTTTATTTATTTACCTAAATTGTATACAGTACATCACAGTCTATAGTTGTATAAATATACAATAAAAATAAACAGTATATATAGATTCTCAAGGATTTCTGTTTCACCCGACACTGTTTTGTATATTGTTTAACATTTTGAACTTCACGGTCGCGCCGATGAGGGCAGTAGTAGCACCGCCCCTTGTTCCGACGCCGCGGCCCAGTATTGTAGTCATGTAGACGATTATTGTAATTATATTGTACATAAGTTGTTACTTGAAGAATCGTCCATATAATACACCACAATGACGATGTGTAAAGTATTATACATCGTAAAAGCATTTATTTGTCTAAGGTTTGAATCTCAACAAATATTGATGGATAATTAACCAGAAGTGCCAAATTAATCATCAATTACTGTTTATAACATTAATTCACCATTCCAGTAAACAAAAAAAATCTATATCGTGACTATGACAATTGAAATAATAAATTATTTGGACTGACGTTTTATTTTTATTTCTTTTCACTTATCACCTACCACCGTCTCCCAAAAAAACCCGTAAAATCTTAGTTGACGAACGAATTCACTCAAGTGTCCATTGTCGTATGGATAAATTCCCCAGAATTAGTTATATTACTAAAGCCCATTGGCGTGTTAACAGCTAACTCAGGGTAAGGGTAGCAGCAATGAGGAGTTTTCAATTATCGGACCTCTCTTTTCCGCATATTGAGGTTGTGTGCGTGAGAATGAGGCTACATTAGGTCGCGTCGCGTCGCGGCCTAATGTAGCCTCAGCCTGAGAGCGGGTACTTAGCGAAGACTTAGTTGGAGTAAAGAAGTACCGGGGTAACAGAAATGCGTAGAGGTTAATAACTATTTGTTGCATTGCACCTCTTTTCCGCATTGTAGTAGGTGCGTGAGCGGTCTTGCCACTAGCGAGGAAGACAAAGCTAGTCGGAGCATAGTACTAAGGTAACAGAAATGATGCAGAACCATAGTTCACACTTCAATTTGCTGATTAGCATTAAGTACTTCAACTGCGCGATGTCTATAAATGAAAACCATAAATTATTTCACAAAAATTTATTAAACTTAACATAATTTAACTTATCTAATACTGCTAAATACTATCTTACATTTATACAATCAAAACAAATGCATACCACACTCTATAAAATAAATGATCGAATGAGATAAAATAATAATATAAACAAAATCACATTTCTATACTCCCGTATAAAAGTATGACAAACTACTTTAATATTTTGGGAAACACTCACAAAGAAAGCACTAAAACGTGCTTTTTACAACGACAAAGACATAAGTTGTTTACGGTGGTAAAGTTAGTGAAGATTGAAAGAAATGGTTATGTATAATAACAGCGAAACTGATAAAATGTCAAGGTTACAAAACTATATACTACAGATGACTGTAATTGCGCTTATACACAAGCGGCGTCTATGCAAGGTCGCCCAGTTTCACAGGAGCGGACTACGCCGTTTGGACGCGAAAGGGCGTTGGTAACTTCTCGCGTCAACAGTAATTTCGTCGTACAAGCGTCATTATTTTAATTAAACATGCATTATAAACTAAACCTGTAAATAGGGAGAGAAAAGTTTAAGGCTCATTTGGTATGTTGAGATCAATGACACAAGAAGCAAGTCGCAGTGGTCCCGGCGGTCACCAGCGTGTCGCGGTCACTCGTTCGGCATCTCCTCTGGATGTAGCCAACTGTCGTTCTCCGCTCGCGCTAGCTGCTTCTTTAGGCTGCAGTATAGCTTGATCAATGAGTCCTGAAAAAAAAAAAATCATAGTTTGTATTAGTTTTGTGCACCAAGAGGCATAGCGCCATTTACTTCTTGAAATTATGCAGCCCAGGACATAAAGCAGTTAGATCCCATTATCATTATTATCTGAGCCCGAAAGACACAGCTGAACATTGGCCTCTCTCAAATGTCGACAAAAAGTTCACGGATTTTTTGAAAACTCTAAATTCCGCTGAAATGTAACTTATGTCCTCCAGAGCTGGTGTAGTCAAATGTCAAATTCAATTTCATCAGTTGGGTTCATTGGTTTAGGCATGAATGGTAACTTTCGCTTTTATCATAATAAGTATGGATTCCATAAGATTGAACCATTTATTAATATTCAAGCACTAAACAACATTTTGCAAAACTGTACATAGGGTCAGCTTATTTGTATAGCTTGTTTCATCATTTTCATACAAATTTCTTCAAAAGTAGAATATTTACCTTTTCTTTCTCCAACTGTATAATCTCTCTCTTCTGCCGAAGCTCATCGTCGTCCATTTTCTCCTCCAACTCTGCTTTGTGATTACTGAGGTACGCGAACTCAGTCTGAATCTGAAATTATACAAATTAAACTGTTTAAATATTGCATAATATTTTTTTTGTGTCGACGTAACGGTTATGCTATAAATGAGTTTCAATTAATTGTTTTTCTCTCTAGCCTATGCCAGAACTTTTTGTGCATCTTTTATGCTCCTTTCCTATAAGCCCTTCGTGGAAATTACGCACTTGGGTGATAATCGCTGTCTCTTACGTGTTTTGATTGTTTTTCTCTTAGATTAGCTTCATATTATTATGGCCATGATGAAGCTATGAACATAGAGTCACCACACGATTTCGCTGTATATTTGCTTTTTTAGGTAAAATAGTAGTTACTTTTTAAAATCAGCGAAGATGATGTCCATTCAAAATATGAAGCTTTACGTAACATTCGAACAGAAAGCAAAATGGATTCATGTTTTAGATTGATTAGAAATTGTGGTTTTGATTGTGAAGCGTCATGGCATGATTTTTTGATTTCGCAATTTTCATGTGACGGTTTTGACAAATAAAGATTATCTCAGATAGAAATCTTACCTTGAGGTACTCCTGAGCAAGTTGCTTGTGTTCTTCAAATATCCGCTTGGACTCCTCATTGTTGAGGTCCGGCGAGATAGGCCTGAGGTGGGGGTCCAGCATCATGTGCATGGAGTCCAGCGCCGGGTCGGGCTCTGAGGGCGGCGGCGCGGCGCCTTCGCCCCCTGTCGACGCGCTAGTGTTACCTGAGCAATACAAACACATACTTTTAGCACATATTTAGAAGAAGAAGATAAATAATCTGGTATGCACTGCGGAAATAGTGTTACGAAGGCAATCGCACTGTAACAATTACTTTTCAGAATGATTCTTGTAGGATAGGAGATGTTGGCCAATAACCACAAGGTCTACAAAGTAAATATAGAAAGAACAAAAAGCTGTCTTCCAAAGCTCAATACTACGTCAAATAGAGCACAGTACAGCTACACGTACATAATTCACCACCGAAACAGTGGTAGCAACAAAATATTACGTATCACAAGACGCATACGCAACTAATAATAATGATGCCGCGCGCGATTCAATGACGCAATTAAAACAATGATCGTCTAATAGAGGAGCCAATACGAGAACAATCCGAATGTTTGGAGGAATCGGCGGCAGTCCCACGGCACGGTTAAATACGTCAAGAGTTAAATTTACTCCGGACTTGCTGATGTCAGACGCTTCACCTAGATTTCTTGCTTTCAACATTATGATTCCTTTTCCCGCAAATAGATGGCGGTAGTGTGTACTAACAAGGCGTTGATAAGCAATTCATCATCGATACAATAGTGTTGCGCCTCACCACAACCGATGACTACTGTTTGTTGTAGCTCATCTGTTTATGTGAGCAGTCGACTGTGTTTTTAATTAAAGTAATGTCTACAAAATAGTAGATGGATTTTAGTTTCTTTTTTGTAGTTTCTGATACTCAATGCGGAAGTGAGAGACGGCTTAGTTATCCATATATTTTTGTATACTTGTACGTACGTTACTGTATCACTTTTATAGGCAAGTTTCGGATGAAAATATGAGGAATATTTTCAGTTCACATAGCACTCCATTTTCGACGACGTACGCAATAATATATTACAGAAAATTCACAACAAACGAATGAAACGAACTAGCCTATGAAGGCAGAAAACACCGAACAGCGTCAGATAAAAAGAGTTTTCGGGGCGCGCGCTAGCACAAAACGTGGTCCACGGTGAAGGGTGGCTGTGGTATCCACGTCGCGGTGGTCGGGAGGCGGCGCGGGCGACACTCACTATAAAATATCCAACTACAGCTGACTGTGTCCCTGATGGTGGTGACGATGCCTGCAGCGTCACACGCGTCTCGCGAGTCTCGCGCGTCGAGCGGGCGGCGCAGGCGCGCGGGCGGCGCGGGCAGCGGGGGCATGGCGCGACCTCTCGCGGACACAGTGCGCTGAGGACTGCTGTGCACGCCGCCACCCGCTCGAAATAATCGACGGGAGAGCCGGGAGCGAGCGATGCAACAACAAACCGATGCTATTCGCGGAGCGGTGACTCAGCGACGTCAGCCCGAGCTAAATGCGGACACCGTGTGCTGCCGCCCTTCGTGAGGTTTTCTGCCGTTTTCGCTGGCAGGGCGCGCGCCGCGCTCTGTGCACCGGTCGACGACCCGCGCCCACGCGCTGCTCTTGCACCCGGCACCGCACCACCGACATAAAGCCGCAACCCCGCTTCACCTGCACCACTTGTTTCCTTTTGATTCATAACCTACAGGTTATCGGTGATTGTAAACTTCGTTTGGCTTGTAAACATACATGTAGCGTATCAGCGTCGACGATGCGCACGCGTCACATGACGCGTGCGGCGCGGGTGATGTTCGCGTGGCTTGCGCAGGGATAAATTAGGGCCCAATGATTGCGGCATCACAGCCCTATTTCAAAGGTACGATTGCGCCGTGCATCACCAGGCCAGTGAGCAGTGCGCAAAAGCAACGTAGGTCCGACGTAACTCCATGTCACCATCAACATGTGACATGCGTTAAACGTCTATAAAACTGTCACATCACTTGGGCATGTTATTTGAAGAACTCGCCAAAAATGAAGCTCGTATTGACGAAGGTGGTTCACACGAGTGGCACGCAAGCCACCTAGTTACTGTCGAGCAAATAACTTGTTGTTGTTGAATGATAGTAAACAAAATAGTCAGGATCTATGTGGGCAATAGAAAACATGTTGTACAACAAATTCAACAACCACCTACATAGCTCATTCGGAAGCATTTCTACCAGCAAAAACCATCTTATGCAGTTTGTGTTGCAAGATCTAAACATCTATAGATGTAGAACTTCCTTTACATAAGACACATATTTCGCATTCAGGGACATAACGAATATTCTTAATTTTTCAGCTTTAGATGTGGTTTTAACAATATCAAATTCAGCAATGTTTAGATCCATTACGCAGCAAGAACCATTGTTTTTGCTATCACAAAACTCGTATTTCAGTGTTGCACATCAATTACCAAGACAATGTGGACACGAGCCGGCTGTGACAACAAATAGCAGGATGTCATAGAGCGTGATTAGCACGTGCCCTTACTTACAGCATAATGTAGCCGGCTCGACGTGCCAACTCGTGCTTTAATAGCTCATTACACTATAGTATTACTTACGCAGTCCTAAAGAGCTCAGAATAATCCAACGCATAAATCTTAACGGCGGAAGCGGAAAGTGAGGTATTTGTTTTAAGTTTCCGCATCTAGACCTCGTATTTTAAAAACGCTTTGAGGAAACGTTTATTATTTTATGAACGATGGTTTTTACGAGACCAGGATTAAAAGATTTCGTGTCTATTTTAGAGCACTGGTCTGACATTTTAACTTTGTGCAACAAATCTTGACTTTTTAAAGATGCAATAGCATCTTTAAAAAGTCAAGATTATGAGTAGAATACTACAGATTACTTAGCTAGACGATTCAAGTTAAACATCAAACAACTCGTGTCTCCTAAAACTTCAAAATAAATACTATCAAAGTTGTGGCTAGGTACGCCAACTATTCTTGGACCCAATAACTATAGGTAACTACTATTTTAACCACACCTGTAACGCTATTAACTGCCGCGATACGCTAATGAACAACACATAGTACATAAGAAGCTAATTGTGTTACAGAAGTGATAATTAATGAGCAGGGGGCGTAGAAAGGCATCGGGGGCAAACTCGTTAACAGATCGCTTGCGAACGCTAGCTACAAGATCGTGACTAACACACGCCACAACGAGTGCAAACTTCGATGAATCTATAAAATTAAAACCGGGAACTGTACATTTAATTCTGGCGCAATCTTCCAAGATAAGACGAGGGGATATGCGATTCCTGACCCCAATTAGATGGAGATTTATCTATCAAATTGTAATCCGTAGCTGTTTCGCGTTTAGATAAGATGGAGTTTTAGATGCACTTCAATTCAATAATATACTACTACTAGCTGCTCGCTCCGGGTAGCACTAAGTACCTACCTTCCCTACCTACCATACCTAACTACTACCTACCTACTCTACCACTTACGGGTATGAAAAATAGATTACGACCGATTCTCAGACCTACCGAATATACATATAAAATTGCATAAAAATCGGTCAAGCCGTTTCGGAGGAGTATGGCAACTAACACTGTGAAACGAGAATTTTATTTAATAGAAGAAGGAGATATACTTGGTGAGTAAATAGAACATATAATATTCTTACTCGGGTCGAAAGTAGTACCTATTCATGAAAGAGAAGGGTATATTGTTCAACACTCGTATACAAAATCTTTCGCAAGTTATTTTAGTGAACATTGTTATCCAAATTAGGAAATGCTTGCACTATTTACGATGTATGGAAAATGGGTAACATATAGCTAGATTCAACACTTTTTGGAATAAAATTAACATTTTTGAAAGCCAATGCATGGCAGGGCAACAGTCTACCGAGAGTAATTCAAGTTACATTACAATACATACACATAGGTAGGCATAATAACTTCTGCGGTCAACGAATAAAAAAGTGAGAACAAAAAACTCTAACATAACAATGACGTAACTTTGAAGTTTTGAAGATCTTTGACTGTTCCCACTTCCGTTAAAACGTTGATTACGTTAAAAAGGCAAGTTTATTAACTCGTAATCAATCATGGGAAAATACAATGAAGATTGAAAATGAAGAGTCATTGTGGTGAGCGTTTAATGAGGCTTGAAGCAGTTTACATGATTGGCGAAAAGATAAAAAAGAGCGAACGACTCTAGAATAAAATTAAACGAAGATGGTCAAGGATCGAGCTCAATGGCCTGCAACTGGAGAGGCATATGTCCGACAGGTACACTGTTGGACATATGCCTCTCCAGTTGCAGGCTGTGGGCTAATGATGATCATGAATCGATGATGGATTATAAGATACAAGTAGAGAAAACCTTAAAGAGAAGGGCCAAATCAAAAACTCTTTAAAAACAAAGGACCACATGTTTCGTTAGCAATGCTTGCACGCTCCACGGCCGGCGCCGAATGTATATGCTTTCGTATACCCAAACTTGCGGTCCAGCGCCGGTGCCGCTCCGGCGTCATGTACAGGAAGCCTAACACCCTCCTTTAAGCCACTACAGTACAGCTACTATTTCTCAGGGTAAATTTGACCAAAGTCAATGTTATATATCTCTTATCCGAGACATATAACATTATATGACGTTGCTAAAATCAGCCCCAAGTCAGATTTATGAAGCAGTTTCCAAATAATTTCATGTCTTCATCCGTAGACATCAATAGCTTTCAGTCTCATTTTCCTTAAACCTGGGGTCTTACACAATTTCTGGCTAGTGTCACATAAGTTTACTGAAAGCCGTTTACAGCACATTTTATTAAGACGTCTTTTAATCCATGTTTAACGTTACGCGTGATCTACAAAACATTTCGGTAATACCATAAATCTGGTGAGCGAGGGAAAGCTCTCTTTGATCGGTGGCTTTAATATGTTTTCGATTTGGCGTCGGGACGGACCGCAGACCGCTCCGGTTGCGTCAGTGGCGGTGACACTTCGCGGATACTGTCCACGGAACGACACTTATTCTATTAGCGGGCCGATTTATGAGCAGCCACATGACAAGCAGGCAAATGTCTGTCTACAAAGTCGGTTAACGCTTCTAGACGTAGAAAAGTTACATAGACTCACGGAAACTTTTGTATATATGTCATTAACAGTTTTTTTTTTCTTTTAATATTCGCTGTGATACAAACATAGGTACACCCAAAATGAAATGCCTCCACTTACTTCACCAACGAGTGCCAAAAATCCACAGAATGTCCAAACTTTTAATGTTGGGATCACGTTGGGCAACTGACAGGGAATTACGTCGTACATTTAAAAAAGTCTGATTCACCGGAGACACTTTCATTCGATCCGGAAATATCTACTGAGCAAATTTAGGCGTCCTTGTGTACGATTTAAAGTACCTAAAGGACAATAATACATGTGAATCTGTAACGGCGAGCAGACAAACTTGTGAGTCACTGACAGTTAAAAGTGGCAAAATTTTTTCAACAAGTGTTTAAAGTAAATTATTTTGAAGGGACTTTGGTACCTACTTCAAATTAAAATATAATGTGAATTCGAGGATTGAATCCCACGCTTTAGAAGATGGTGAATAAGATCATTTTATAGTACAATGCTATTTGGATATTTAGCGCCTTTAGTAAAGAGGGCAGTTTACAATTTCGTGCCAACTTCTACGGCGAAACTAGAACTGGGCCAGTCACCGTTAATGTGCTGTATAGGTGATTGTATCCAGATCACATCAAAGACCCAACGACGGGGATACAACCCAGGAGTCGCAGGACAGATGCGACTGAAGATTTGCTATCTCGAGGCAAGTCGTAAAAATCAATAGTAACGGACGTAAGCTTCGTTTATTCTGGACTACGATCGTGAACGTAAAGTTTGAAGTAGATTGATTTTAGAGTTTGAGTTGAAGAGGATTTAATTCTTTATTGAAATAGTGATTGTTTAAAGAATAGTGTGGTTGTGTTAATTTACGCATAGCAGCAATAGTTGAGGAATGTTGTTGTGGGTCAGTTTACTACGCGGTGTGGGTGGCTAGTGGCTACTGGCCGAGCCACTCGGAAGTGGATTAGATGAGCAACTGTTTTGTTACGTTTTACGATACTATTGACAATTATGTATTATTCTAACACCTATTGAAACATTTAAACCGTTGAATCTTATTTTCCAGATAGTTTCTGAAGTGATGCCAAAATGTGGAGGAAAAACATTGAATTATAAGTTTCAGAAAGTAAATATTTAGAAGCAGTTAATTTAATTTATTGTCGATTTCCTGGTTCACAATCACGAATTAACTAGGAAGGAACTAGCAATATTTTTTAAACGTCCAGTTATGCACTACTATTCAATTTGTTTTAATTTCAATACTTTCCTGTGATTTAATGTTCCAAATAATTATTTTTCTAGGTGATCCTAGAAAAAAGGTTCACAGGATAAAAATATATGAGTCATCAATTCGCAAAGCGTCTGATGGTGTAAACAGGAAATTATTGAATTTCTGCTTCACTGGCGAATGCTAAGAACTTTTTCGAAAACATGTTTTGTGCAAAGATTATCCTCAACATTGATAATAACAAAAGTTTAACGCCCTTGTTCACCACATACCAGTTCCGGTTTATTTGTCTATCAGATAATTTCATACCAATTCTGTTTCATTTTCGAAAATATCTGGTGGATAGTTTCACAGGGTCCGTCGGCCACTGAGACAGAATTGTAGTTCTGCTCTCTAAATTAAATTTTCAGTAATAAGTATTTGCTGTATAAATATTATTGATTAACCCATCAAAGAACCAACAATATTGAAAGCAAACATTTGGTGACGTAAGATCGAAGTTATCAAAGCCTGATGGGAGGAATCTTCCAACGAATAGTGGAGGAATATAGTAGCAGCAATAGGAAGTAATACAAAAGCTATTGGCAAAGGTATCGTTGTGAAACGCGCGCTGAGTCACCGGGTATTTCTGAGGAGCACCCGAGTGCGCGCGCCGCCCGACCAGCCCCTACGCCACAAGCCACAACACACGCTCCGTCTTACGTCGACTTATATCTTACTGATTATATGTGTATCTTACTGATTTTGTTCTTGATAACATTGATGTCTATTTTGTAAGCTCTTTACAATGTGGAGACGACAATACAATAATAAATTAAAACACTGGCAATACTAATGCATAAGAGTATTTTGGAACTATCAAATAAATCCTAACATGGAAATTAAAAAAGTAATTTTTTCAAACAAACTAAATAGTAGTGCTGGGCCGAGTATGGGGTTTGCCGATCTTTGACTAGCTATCGTAACTAAACTATTGGATATATTTGATTATTTTTTTGTATGTAGACCGAGAACGTCATTAGATATACAGAGTTATATTTTTTTCTCCACCTTTTATATGGTGGTTTTAATGGAATACTATACTCTGATGAAGTTTTTGCTCGAATTATCATGACAAGAGGTTCAACAATGCTAATGGTTTTTTTTTTACTGACTATAGACACAGATGAAATTTAACTTCCTACTGGACTACAGATTGCATTCTAACATCATAAAAAATATACGGTCTTATGGTTGATTAATGCTTTTATATTAATCAAATTGCTACAGTAATAACTGTTTTGATAAATTATTATTTCATCTACTTTTAAATAGGACAGGGACGGAGTTTTTGTTAATTTAACTTATATGGTTAAAAAATAACAGCCACAAACCGTCGATCGAAGGTTAAGCTATCCTTGCAGCGTTCGGTTCGTGGATGGGTGAAATCCATTACATATGACCCTTCCGTGCCTCGGAAAGCACGTTAGTCCCGGTTATCATTCGTAGATCTTTGACAGTCGTTACGGGTAGTCAGAAGCCCAAATGTCTGACAACCAGTCTCACCAAGGCGTATCGTGTTACCCAGTAACTGGGTTGTGGAGAACAAATAGGCAGTCGATCCATGTAAAATACTGGTATTCAGCTGCCCCGGTTAGGCTGGAAGCCGACCCCAACATTGTTAGATTGGATTTAACAAAATTGACTCCGATAAATTGAAGGTTACTGATTAAAATCTTCCCTGACTTCTACAGTGTAGGAGAGGCAGAATGCAATGGGAAATAGGCTGCTAGACTAACGCAGTCTATTCCGACTGCCAATGGATTGGACAACCTATTGAGAACATGTCAGTGCATTTAGCTGTATCAAAACATATATTACAGCTCACGATGCGATAGGAAAGCAGCGTAACGATTTCGCGTAAACGTAAGCGAACGGTGAGCGGCCGCGGCCAGGGCGCGTGACGCAGATACGAGCCCCGACCTACTTATGTCGTAGAAAAAATCAGCAGATGTTCAACTTTGAGGCGCGGGATATATCGAGCAGAATGTGTTGTTCCGAATAGAAATAAACTTGTCACATATTTTGATTGTATCTAGAGCGAGCGGCGGTTAGTCATGTCGCGATGCCGATGCCAACGGCCCGGCCGCTGCGACCAACCACCATCTATAAAGGCAATCGCGCTCCAGACTGAATCACTGTAGGCGCCGTCTGCAAAATGTCTCATCACTGCCGTATTTACGATGTTTATTATAGTTATTGTTGCGACCACATATGGTACGGCTTGACGTACGTTCAGTTTGAAGGTCACGTCAGAGCGTTGCTATTGGTAACAGATCAAGATCAAAGAAATAGTCAGTTTGGCTCCAATACAACAGTTTATAAACGTAACGCGGCGTAGGCTGAAGAAAGTAGATGAGGTTTACTGAGATAATCGTGAACATTATTGTCCAACTTGTATAACGCAGACCAGGTTCTGGGTCAGGTATAACCGAGTCTTGAAGCTGAAGTGCGCTATCATAGACTTGTTTAAACTGCGAGTTATTTTCGAACTAACCAGATGCAACATTGAGAGAACCGTTACCATAGGTAAAGGGTTGGTTGTTAACACTACGCTACGGAGCATTGTAAACAACACTATTTTGAAATCTTCAAAGAGGATTGTTATTAGCGTCTCCTAAAGATCTCTTACAACAAAAGAGTAATAAATTTAGAGTCATAATTTTGGACAGTGGCCGAGATCCTCCGGTCAGAGGCCGGTGTTGCCATACGGAGGACTGAAGAGAGTTTTGGAGGGTAGCAACCTTATAGTGGTGTGTAAGTGGCTCATCTAATTGTTTAGTTCGGGCGTCGCACGCGCAGCTCTGCTCGCGAATCATAAAATAATTAGCAGTGATTCATCGCCGCGCCGAAAGCGTCACTCGTCGCTGCTAGATAGCCGTTAGCTGAGAGATTTTGGCATTACCTTTTGACAGACGATTATTTCACTGTCGCCGATCGTTAGTAGAAAATTTACCGCGTGATTACTGTGTCAGTCAATTCTTATTTTTGTATTGATCGATGGGTGCTAGTAAGTGTAATACTTTTATTTATTGCAAGTTTTTAGTGTAAATAATTTAGTAAAATATTCTATTGAGAAAGACATTTTGCGCCGATGTCAAATAAACTGAGAGCGTAGGAGAATGATCATAAATCTATTGAATATTTAAAAGCTGACCATGAAACGTCAGTTTGCAGAGAGGGTATAAAGTTGTACATTCTTACACTTAGCTGCATGACAAAAGAACAGTATAAACATTTTTTTTTTTACTAAATTCTCTAAGATAATGTTTTTAGCTCGTGTCGGCACAAACTTATAATTGTGCCAGCCAGCAAAGTTGGTAGCAAGATTTTACAAAACCACGCCAGTACCCTAATCGCGTAATACACGATCAATCAGAATTAGAATTGTTTTGAAACAAATGTCTAATCCATTGCTTCATTTACGTTGTTGGGCAGATTTTACGAACTTATGAAGCAATGGATTAAACATTTTGTTTCAAACAAACCAAATCCAATTCTGACCGATTGTGCATTTCGCAATTAATGCAAGTCTTAGATAAACAATTTATAATTTTCACATTGATAGCAGTTGCAGCCGCAGAACAGCCAGCAGATTCTAAAGTAACAAGCAAAGAACATCCTAAAACTTTTGCAAGACCAGGCAGAGAAGAGGTGAGGATTCAAGGTGGAGCCTAATTCTGGGATTTGTAACTATAGACAAGATAAAGAAAGTTTGTGAAAGACTAACCGTGTACGTTGCAAATGGCTTTCTTTGCACAACAAGTCAGTGACAAAGGGTACATAAAGGCTTCGTAGTAAGACCCTTTCCTTTGAGAGAAGGTCTCGCAGTGACAAAGTTGCTACTGACAACTGCTAGCAGTGGGGACATTATAGACTGATTATATAGTAGATCCTAATCAGAGGACGAGTCTGATATTGTATGTGCTCAGCAGGTTTTGGAGCAAAGAACTATTGGTATGGGTCAGAAGAAATCTTGGATAGATATTTCTCTAGATTCATTATCTCAAGAGCGTTTAATAATGTTCATTCAGTACTCATCATTGCATGAACTGATAACTGAGAACACAAGCTCAAAGACTGAATATTTACAATATATTAATTTTACAATATTGTGAAAGTCTTGGTCACATAAAACTTTGTGATAAATACACCGTAGTTACCTGAAAACTTCCTTTCGATTTCGAGTACCTGTTTAATTATTGGCTTACATAATTTTATGGGTAGCATCATAATTTCATCACTACAAAACAAACTACTGTTCAAAACGGGCTACTCACTCATGTAAACGTCAACGAACACTTGTAATTTATCGTAACCCGGTTGCACTGTTATCGAAACTTGAACGGAACAGTCTGTTTGCGGCATTTCACTGGGTATTACACTAGATCATGAGGTGCGTGTGCGCGTGCGTGGTCGCGCGGTTGCATCGGAGTGCAGCGTGCGGGCGCGGGCGATGCGCCGGCCGCGGCGGGAACGCGAGACTGTGCGACGCGCGGCCCGTCCCATGCCTCCCCTTAAATTAGATTAATTGTATCGCGCTGATTCATGCGTGGCCCGACGCGCTTCTTTTTGTTGACACCGGACAAATGCGTTCGCTTAATTTAGATTTTGAGGATTATGAGAGGTGAATGAATTATTTTTTCGACCATAATGCACTGATGTGTGAACGGCGGAGCATAAAGACAAACTTTTCAATAAGTAGAGTCTCAAAATGAAGCTGGCACAAGTATTGCTTACAGCCATTTGCAAAAATCAAAAATAATATTAATTGCCAATTAAAATAATTACGTATGCGCCGAATTTCGTTTCTCCTGCTTTGCTTTTTCTCGATTTTTAACCCTTTTTGAATAACGTAGCTCCTATTATAAAACGCTGCAGGAGGGTCAGACTGGTACTAACATTAATAATTTGATGATAAAAGGCATGACATAAAAAATAAAGATAATAAAACGTACTCAAGACTACATCACGGTTCAGTGTCAAAAAAGCATCTACCTGCTAAAATGAGCTTAAAAAATGGGTTTCTCTTTAGCTCTGTCTGAGCTAGCTAGCCACGCATATTCCGAGTAACGTCCAAAGTAAGTAGGCACGTGTAACATCGATGATCGTTCTGTGGAATCACGATTGGATATGTTCGGCCGCCGCTGGAAACGCCGATACTGTATAAAAATCAACACGTTTGTTTATTTGAGCAACGCATAACGGGCGAGGTGCCCGCCGCGGCGGCACCCATGAAAATATTACGACTTATTTACTTTACCGCGATACTGTTCTTACCGCATTGACGTCTGCTCTCTGACTCAGCAGGGCCGAGCCACGAGGCACGTCTCACTTAACACATTTGCGAAATTTGCAACATCACCGGACTATACTAAATGTTTCTGTAACACTTCAGCTACCGTTTTGGTAATTCTTGCATGCGAATTTATTTTGCATGTTGCAACGAATTAATCTTACATTGTACTCCGATGCAATTCAAAATAATAAGCTCGATGTTAACTGGATTCAGTATTTTTGCTCTTTGAACTTGATTGTCCTATCTGGAGAATATTTCTAGATTCAAACTTCGCACAGGACAATCTTCGCGAGGATCCAATAACTGCCCTAAGAGCTCACTCTCCAAAAGAAAATCTTGAATAATTATGAATTAAGGATCTTTGTCAAGACTGTTTCCTAATTTTGGAGTCTTTAAGTGCAATTTACGATCTTATAAAACATGCCTGAAAGTACTGAGAACTGCTATGTCTTCACACCGCGATAATTCGCACAAAACACAACAACAATGTCTGCCGGTAATTATTTGTGGGAAAAACATATTCATTTGCGAACGTTTATGACGAAGACCATAACAATGCACATATTATTATGTTATTATGTGTGTGCATTGTTGTTGGGTGATATTCGCGATGTGTTAACGCGACGGTTGTTACGGCGGGCGGAAGCGGTAGATAAACAAAAGACGATCTGTCTAGCCATCTGCGCGGATGCTTGTCAATACTGCGCGACACACGACCCATAACACTATTCTCAGATCACGCCGACCGAACTAAAAGACCTTATTAATAAAATAGTTAATTTATAATTTCTGTATTAAAAAAAGACCGAGCCAAATCTTTATAAATCAACCAGAAAAGTGGCAATGATCGCCACACAGTGGGTGCCTGTGCCTGGAATTCGGCGCAGGAGCACATCGAGAATCCGATGTGATTTATAAACATGGAACACAGATGATGGGACCAGCCCATTGGTATTATCTATTACTCACATACGTCACATATTCTAACTAATTAACAAGTCAAAAGGTGATCAAACGCATGCCAAACATAATGACTTCGCCGCAACGCACGCACGAAAGCCGTCCAACGAAAAACGACTACAAAGTTGCAGCTAAGTAAAGACTTCCTGGATTCGCCACTTTAGCGAGAATAAAACTAGGAACCAATGGTGGGCAGGAACAACCCCGTTACCGATCTAACAATACTTTGGCTTTGCGATCGGTCGTTGGTCCCACACTACCCGGTTCCTAGAAGGTAAGCGGACACAGTCTAAAATAGTCGCGGCCCCTTCGAAGAAGCGTGACTCATGGCGGGACCGTCCTGAGCCGCATCTGGACCGCATACACACGCGTATAACTAATCAATACATACGTCAGGAAAGATGCTGTGTTTTTATGACAGCTGCAGCACATGTAAATATGCGGTAGAAACGCGGTTGGAAGATTTTCTTGTATACTTCCCAAAGCTTGCGTTTTGTTTTTGATTCGGAAATGGCAACGCTATTCGAATTGCACTCAATCAATCAAAGTCAAAGGTGAACGAAGTCAAACGAGTAATCGGTACGTATCATGAAGGGTACCATACATATCGGTTCATGATTGTAAATAAATATTGCGATGCAAGTATGTGTAGCAGGTTTACTTAATTTGACACACAGGTTTGATAACAGGAAAAAGAAGAGAAATGAACAATCCGTCTTTCCCAAATTGCCTTTTTTTTGCCAGAACGAAATCTCGGAATCCGAGAGAGTGGACTTGAAACCAAGAATGATTTCTACAAGGAAAACTAAAAGTTTAATAGTCCGAACAGTTTCAAAGAACTTGGCCATCTTGTTTTTATGTGACGTCCAGAGATACTCTGCCTTTATTCAAGATTTATTTTGATGTTGAGTTAGAACCGACTATGTATAAGATTAGTCATGAAATTCTCAATAAACTCCATTGGTGGCGGAAAAGCTTTCTAAGAAGTATGAAATCTTAACATTAACATACAAGATTTATTGAATAAAGTGGCGCTACCATTTTACACTGTTTCATGGAATGAATTGTACAGTATTTTTTATTAAAGTAATTGGGTCGGCGGTTTTTATTTATGAAATATGGTCTATTAATTTTTGTGGTCAACGATTGCCTCGATGCATAAAAAATATGAAAAAAAAATACATTAATCATATTTTTTGGGACACTCCTTTCGAGCATACAAAACAATATTACTTGCCGTTGCCGTACCGCTGTACCTCTTGATATTGAAAAACGGTTTACATTAAAAACAAAGAAGTGCTCCAAAACATTCGCCGATTCCAGCAAATTCGATATTCAAAACAAAACCCGCCTATTTATTTACAATCCATAAAGTAAAACAAGAGAAAAATTACTCATTAGTGTGTGTGTGGCGCCACCACACCGCAGCAACGTTCCGTAGTCCACGCAACTTGCGCCCACGTACCGGTACGTGCAACTACGACATTAACGACAAACACGCAACGCTTTTATTGCGAACCACTAAAACCTGCTATTACTAGACACTTCAACGTTAACACCATTCCGATTTGACCCCAATGTGTCTGTTGCAAGTTTAAAAAAACACACTTCTATTATATTACTGCCAAACAAATAAATACGCTTATGATCTCACCCGAAATCAAATCTAGAACTCGGCAATGTATAAAAAATCTCTAATAATAATAATAATGCCGGAACTACACTGTCGGCCTCTCATTTATTATTGAGAAATTTAAAATTATGATATTCTTCCATAGCGCTTCTCCATTCATCAAGGTGTTAGTGGAAGCAAATAAGTTACACGGTAATATTTCTGGCAATGTTAGCGATAATATTTCTTGTCCATAGACAATTTTTAAACACAAAAAGAATGAAAATTAACTCAAAGAAGTGACTATAAACAGATTTGCAACAAAAATCAAAAATAATAACATCAAATAAGATTGGCTCCATCATCCACATTTAAACACATCCACTTATAATGTAGGCGATGACTCACGTGTGTTTAAAAGCCTGGATTAGACGCAGTAGTATCTTTTAATACTCTAACGCACTTATTTCGAGCAAAGTGCAAAAATAAGTTATGTAATAATAAAACTAGTATAACATGTCTGTTCGTGTGACTAAGCGCTTGATATTTGAGTGCGCGGTATTTGCTGTCAAATGGCGGCGCGCCTGTACCACGGCTTTCTCAGAACTGCTAACACTATGCATTATAATTAAACTTAGGGCACTTGTTGTTAGCCAGACTGTAAATGATACCCTACGTGTCCTGAGAACTAGTGAATAATCAGTTAGACTGTTTGTTATATAAATAAATGTGCGCGTTGAATGCTGCATGACAGAAAATTGAGTAGACAATCGCTTTTAAATTTTTCATGTTTTATGTTGCAGTTTGTCAAAAAGTCAGTACTCGATGACAACCGATAATTGACGACCACTGTGTTGAAATGTTTATTGAAGAAATTATTTGTGGGTAGGCCTTGCCTGGACTGAAGTATTCCCGTTTGAGAACCTATTTTTTGAGCATCAATGCATTGAGTACCAAAGGTATTTCAAATGGGAATACTCAATGCATAGGTGCTCAAACGGGAATACTCCGCTGGCTGAAGTATTGGACTTGAGTTTATTGGAAAGAAGAATTGGACAGTTTTATAGGATAAAAAAACCGGCCAAGTGCGAGTCGGACTCGCGCACGAAGGGTTCCGTACCATTATCTATAAAAACGGCAAAAAATAATCACGTTTGTTGTATGGGAGCCCCCTTAAATATTTATTTTATTCTGTATTTTAGTATTTGTTGTTATAGCGGCAACAGATATACATCATCTGTGAAAATTTCAACTGTCTAGCTATCACGGTTCATGAGATACAGCCTGGTGACAGACGGACAGACAGACAGAGGAGCCTTAGTAATAGGGTCCCGTTTTACCCTTTGGATACGGAACCCTAAAAATGAAGCATTTATGCAGTCATTGTTAATACAAAGAATTTTTATTTGTTCTTTCGAGGTTCTAATTAATATAATAATTTGTACAGAATGCATTAACAAGTTTATATTTTATAAGGGGTCGATTTAGATTTTTCGAAAAACAGCCCCCATGCCTATTACTTATCATGTTGTCTTTATCTTAAAACAACAATGTCACAAAAGAGAATAATGAAATTGAAGTAGATATTTTTTTTATTGAAAATGCAATGACATTCGAATGTTAATGAAGCCACAGTGAGTGAAAAGGATGTTTGGATATAAGCATGTTTGCGCATTTTGGATTTTATTCCGAGTTGGATATTGTTCTGACTTTGAAAGGTTGTTCATAAAATCAACATGATATACAATATAATTTTTTTTTTAATCATTTGAAGAATACATATGGTTACGTTAGGTTAGGGGGTTGTTAACGGGGGTGAATACTTAGATGACGGCAGATAGAGACTTATTGAACATAAAGACATCCCCAAAATTTTGAGAAAAACAAAATAGGTTGGCAATATTATAATTTGGAAGTTCTCAGACGAATTTATATTATGCCTAGAACTTGTGTATCTTTTAATTGGAAGAGAAGATAACTCTACGCCTTTCATGAAGAAATAGGAGTTCAATTCTTCAAAAAGACAAAATCACAATATACTTATGTTGGTAAACATTAACCACACATTCAGCAAAACAAAAACAAAACTACCCACATATTAACCGGTGAACGTAAAACAAATGCTAGCGTGCGCGTGAGTCAGTGATCGAGCGTGTCCTGCCAGGACTCCGCTATTTGTGCACGGTTACTCACGCGCTGATGCATTGGTACAAGATTAGACGACAATCTCGAATCTCTTGAGTTATGGTCCGCTCTTATGTTTTGCACCGATATAACTATCACATTTTATATAATGTCTTAGTCTTATGTAGAGCTAGATTGCTCGTTTTGTGAACTGCATTTTTTTTTTTTTAATGTGAGTAGTTTTATTAGACCAAATCTAGCAAACTGGCAAACTAAATCCGGACCTGATAATTAAGTCGAGTAACAGTTATTTGCATAGTCTTTTGTGATCTATATACGCTCTTTAAAACTCATAATAATAATATTCTGAATGCCGAAGAAAAAAAAACAATAAAATAGTGTTTCTAGCTGGGCTGAGCTGGGCTGGGAACTTATGCCAGTTATTGCTGGGTGTAGTCAATCAGTCGGCCGTATCTGTTGACCATTAGGTGAGAAAGTGGTCGAACTTGTGCCTAAAGTATCGCGAAACCAAATACAAAATTAACGATGATAATCAACAATGGAGCAGTGGTGGCCCAGTGGTTACGGCTGCGATTTACGAGTTGTACGTGGTGGGTTCGAACCCTGACAATCGCTTTACTTTGTGTAAATTATTTCATAACCACTGCTCTGAAAACTGAAGGAAAACATCGTGAGGAAACCGGCTTGTCCTAGAACCAAAAATTCGAAGACGGCATCTACCAACCCGCACTGTGCCCGCGTGGTGGATTACGGCGCCCTCCCTTTCACAGCGAGAATATTATAGGCTGATTGTGCTAATCAACAATGCCAATAGGTCTAGAAGTGTAAAAGTAGGAATAACGACATCTATGTTCTAACGTAGGAAGCACACAATTGCAACAATCTGACAAGAATAGTGTTTTAAGGGTTTGTTATTTTTACACGTATACAGCAGTATTCACCAGAAATAACTGAAACAGACTACGAAGATACAAGATTCCGTCCGTAAGGATGGATCATGATTTTAACATAGTGAAAAATGTTTGTTTGACAATCATTTGATGTCATTGGGGATAGTAAAAAATATTTATTTTCCGTCGCTCCTGACGGATTTAAAATACTGTACTAAATATGGATCAAATGAGGTTTGAATGAATATAAAGATTGTAGGTAATTGAAGACTGCTATCGTCTTTTCATAAACCGATTTTTACATAAAAAACCGCATCAGTAACAAAATGGACGACCGAGACATATTCGGTCATACAGAAAGTTTATAATGATGTATAAAACCAGATTGTGACTCTTTGCATTAAACATTTCGAGTGCCAATTCTTTTTACAACATCTAAAAGCTCTTTTGTGACAATACATTACAGACTATGTTCCGTTTATTTTCGGTTCTAGCTTGTTAGACTGTTACATGACTCAATCTCACCTTAATTACATTTTAAAAACAATACTCTCTGATTTATTTGAGTTTTTCAGTGTTAGTGCGTATTTATATTGAGTTAATAGCCATTTCACTTCAGACTCACGCGCCCCCACGTCAGTCTAACACGTGGTCAGTTAGACGAATCTCTGAATCATCCAAAGTGCTGTACTATTCTTATACTGCGCGGAAATATTGGTAGCAAAACGATTATAATTTCACCTGAACTCCGAGGCTTTAAATAACACACACACAAATATGTCGCAAATTAACTGCGTTTAATAGTAGTTAATTTGAATTGAATACTTTAAAAATAACTTGCGTGTCTGTAAGGTGAAAATGTATGTAATTGACTTTTTCTTTCAATGTCAGTCAGTGAAGAATAACTTGAGAAAGTATATTTAAAATACACATAGGTTGTTGCCTTAAGACTTGGTATTTTTACAATCAGTGAACAAGACATGAACGGTCTTTTACGGGACCTTTTAAAGCTAAAAATAACAACAATATCACAATGAACATTAAACACAGCATGCAATACTCACCCACGGTATAGTATTTATCAAATCCAGCAGAATTCCTCACTTCCACATAATCATCATACGCGATTGGCACGTCGATCAACTCCCATGAATTCTGAAAAATTAAACAACTAGTTTATAAAAAGCTAAAAAACTTTAGATCGTCATACTCATAATACATAAAACCATAAAAATATATACATAAAATACAATAACTATAATTATGTTAGTTGGTCCTTCACCGGTTGTGCTATCTTCACTACTTGCGTCTTCAAGGGACAGGACAAGGTATAAATATACGTTTATTGGACTTACTGGATCCACTTCGATCTGTAATGGCGTTTCATATCTCGGATCAATGGCTCTCTGTGACAGATTCCCGTTGTACTCTTTGACGGGCGTCATGGGACTGTTGGCTGCGCTGTATCTGTCGCAGTAGTTCTGGTTATAGTCCTCTTTCCTCACTGAGTTGGAGTTGCTGGTGATTGAGACGCTCCTGGCCGGGGAGAGCTGCTGGTCGTTCTCTCTGTTCCAGTACTGTTCTATGTCGATGTGGCGCGGGTTCATGTTGCCGATGTTGTAGTTGGCGATGGGCGACAGGCGGCGCGGCGACGAGCTCTCGCTGAAGACAACAGGGCTCCGCACGACGCGGCGCGAGTCCTGCGGCGAGCTGGCCTCGCTGGGCGCGCGCGGCTCCGACGCGACCGGCGAACTGGACGTCCGATTGATAGTCACCGGCGACCTCCCCGCTTCCGTAAACACTTCCGGCTTTTTAAACTGCTGTGGAATCCGAACCGGTCCTATTCTGTTATGTACATCCGGTTCATCTTTAGGTAAGGCCGAGGTTTTGGGTTGCGCCTCGGCGGCCATTAAGTGCTGTAGCTTACTCACTTGAGTTTCGACGAAGCTGCGCGGCCGGGGCGGCTGGATGGTATGGTCGATGTTTCTGAGAAGGACGGGGTTGGAGGCGGTGGCGTCGAACGGCGTGGGGATGTGTACTTGTGAGAGCGTGTGGTCGGTGTCGAGGCTGTCCTGCGTGTCGTACTGCATGTACTCGTCGTCCTCGCACTCCGTATCGTCGTCCTCGCAGTCGTCGTAGTTGATGGGCGTGTCGGCGCCCGGGAAGTACTCACACAGCGCCGACATTATGTCTACCACCTGGAATGCCCGAAATATATATTATTAGGTTAGACAGACACTATTGATTTATATATTTTTTTCTAAATGTAATTTTATTTGCGCGTGGATGTCGGTCATTATATACTAAAACCTTCCTCGAGAACCACTCTATCCATTGATAATCGGTGCAATGAAAATGAAAATCAATCAATCAATCAGCATGAAAATCGGTGCAGTTGTTTTTGAGTTAATCGTGAACAGACCGACAGACAGACGCGGCGGAGGACTTTGTTTTATAATATGTAGTGATTAGATTACTTTTGGCTGATTGTTATTATCTTCAAATATCAGCACGCAAACATAACATGCGCTATCTCATGAGCTGTACGGAACGGAAGCAAACTAAACTATAATAGAACTAGCGACCCGCTCCTGTTTCGCACAGTTTATACGACTTGACAAAATATCGAAATTTCTTCCTTTTATGTAACTTTAATACTAACGTATTATACGCATAAACCTTCCAGAATAAATTCTCTAAACGATGGTGGAAACTCATCAAAATCTGTTGCGTTGTTTAGAAGAATAACGCGGACATACAGACAAACAGACGCAACAGATTTTGATGCTGGTTTCACCATCATTTAGAGCATTTTTTAATGTGTATACATTAATATTTAACCCAGATATAGTAGATAGAGTAAAGAAATCTCACTGTTTCAACAATCCGCCATTAAATTGCACCCGTGAGAAGCAGGGGCGGGCCGACAGTTATCAATAAAATTAAAACCTTTAATAAAAATCGCACTTCTTATTTTTATTATTTTACTTTGTGAACACCTGTGCCACTACAGGTGACTAATCAATTTAATATAGCCTAACCTTTACTATTGGCAACAGATTGTTCCACTCATCATTTATATTTGGATGGGAGGTAGGCTTACCTTGGCCATGCTGGGTCTCTCTGCAGGAACTTTGTGCCAACATTGTGTCATCAACTGCTCTATTGGCTCAGGACAACCCTCTATCAGGTTTGGCCTTTGACCTAGAATTTTATAATGAACTCATTTAAAAACACTTTTGATAATAAAACTTAACTCGGAGAGATCACACTTTATGAACTTTACTAATAATAATTAATAAAATCACACCTTATCTTTTTGAATTCGGATTCAGAACACTCTTTAAAAAAAAATACTTCGTTTTTTTTTTCCAAACAGATAACGAATGTCATATCTCAAAAGAGGTTTAGACTCAAATGATGTTAAAAGGATGCACCAAATGGAATGTTATGGAAGAATATATTGATGGTAGGCGGTCTGAATCACATCAGTATGATATCATAATTCAATGGAACTAAAACTTTAATAGGTAAGTAGTTTTATTGTTTACAGTTGATGAGTAAACATGCAAGTAGGATTATGGTCTATGAAGGCATTAGTGTTCAATGGCCATAAAAAAAAATTATATGGTAGGTGCACACAATTGAAACTGATTTCAATCTTGTTTCATATAAAATATAATAGATCGGATTGGTCAGCATTCTGCATGATATCTGCAATAGTTCAATGTAATTTTAAATTTTTGTACTTATTTGAACTGCATAAATATACTTCACACTCAAAATATTTAATATCACGAAACATATATTTGCATAAATAAGACATTAAAATTATTCTTCTAGACATCAAATTTATGAACTTGGGACTGAATTTTGGTACAAATGTAATTATACAAGGTCTCAAAATCCAACTCTCCAAGGTTGTCAACGAAATCTTATTACTACATCTACACACATGCCAAGCTGCTATCTACCTACCAACCAGTATGAAATCAGTTTTATACAATACCTGTATGCACAGCCCACATTATCCTAAAAGCTGAACCTCCTTCCTCAAAGGGTTTCCTTCGGGACAGAACCTCCCATAGAATAATACCCCATGAGAACACATCACATTTCTCTGTATATGTTGATCCTTCAAACACCTGTAAAATAAAGAAAGATAAGTTTATTATTATAAATTATTTAGATAATAATATAAATACATTTTAGTTAAGTATATGAACCAAGAATTACTAGCATTACTATTATTGTATGCTGACTGGATAATCTTCTTTGTATTAGTTAAGAATCCCATCTAGTTTAACAGAGATGAGAGAAGAAGTATTGTACTGCAGGTAAAAACCTCTTATCACAAGTGTTATGTTTAATTAAGTGTCAAGGTCTTCATGATCTGTCAATATGTGAACTGTCATTTCGGGAGAATAATAAATAGTTTTGCTTCCAACCGGAACCCTGTTGTATCTTTTAATGGCGACTGAGTAAAATTAAATAAAAATCTCTGACAATATGGAGTGTAACTTATCAAACGTGGTGTTTCCCGGTCGATTTGACCCTGCAAGTGATAAGTGGAGCGAGTACAGGGAGCGATTGTTGTTTTCGTTGGATGTGGCTGGCGTGTCTAACGAGAACCTAGAAAGGGCGCGATCTATATTTTTATCGCAGTGTGGGAAAGAAACATATTCCTTAATTGTTTCCCTGTTGGTGCCGCAGCGACCCACAGAAGTGTCATTCAAAGACATTCTTGCAGTGTTAGACCAATTTTATGAACCAGAATTGAATGAAATACTTCAAGCCGGGAAGTTTCACACACGTGTACAAATGGACAAAGAACGCGTGCAAGACTTTGTGGCGGCCATTGGTGTACTTGGTGCAAAAGCTAAATTTACAGACTTAAAACGTCAATTACGGGACCGGCTTGTGTTGGGTGTGCGCGATGAGCGCTTGCGTCGCGAGCTGTTGAAGACTAAAAAGCTAACATATGAAACGGCGGTGCAACTATGTCTTAACCATCAGGCAATTGTGGAAGACATATACCCAGACACAAAACTGGAGAAGAAGCAAACTCATTTGGATGTTGCCGAACCTACCTATCGACGCTTGTGGAACACACCTCCACCGCTGAAACCTACCAATGTGAAATTAGTAACGTATTCACGTGAACCCTTGCAAGTTTTGGGTATCACTCATGTACATGTCAAGTTGGGCAACAAAGAGGCTCAGTGTGAGCTGTTTGTGATATCGGGGGAGGGCCCTAGCCTCCTTGGTCGAAGTTGGTTTAAGGGTTTAGAATTGCAAGTTGCAGGGATTTGTTGGACACTTGCAGAAATTACCCATGACTTACTAAATTTGTTCCCCGAGTTATTTAAGGAAACCCTTGGGGAATATAAAGGACCAGAAGTTTCATTACATGTGCGTGCAGAGGCAGTACCACGGTTCCTCAAGGCTCGCCCGGTACCATTTCCTTTGAAAAAACAAGTTGAAGAGGAATTAAACCAAATGATTAAGGCAGGAATATTAACTCCGGTTAGATACTCCGACTGGGCTACACCACTAAGGATAGTTAAGAAAGATGATGGTTCTTTGCGAATTTGTGGAGATTACCGATCAACAGTGAATGTAGCGATTGATGTTGATAAATATCCCTTGCCAGCAGCAACTGAAAGTTTTGTGAAGCTAAGTGGGGGGCGTATCTTTAGTAAACTGGATTTAAAACAAGCATATATGCAATTGAAGGTGGATAGTGATACATCAATGTTGTTAACCTTAAATACACCTCTGGGACTTATGAGGATGAATAGATTGGCATTTGGTGTTAATGCAGCGCCGGGAATTTTCCAGAGAGTTATGTCAACTGCACTGGCAGGTATGGACGGCGTTGCTTGTCTATTAGATGATATTGCTGTGACTGGAAGTACTATTGAGGAACACAATAGTAGGCTACATGCAGTGCTGCGAAGGTTAAATGATATGGGTCTCAGACTGAAATTAGAGAAATGTGTGTTCGCTTCCAACAGTATTAACTTTTTGGGACATATGATTGATGGTGAGGGACTACACCCATCTCCCAATAAAGTCAAAGAAATCAAGGAAAAAGCAGCACCAACAAACAAGCAGGCTCTACGGGCCTTCCTAGGCTTGTATAATTTTTATGAAAAGTTTTTACCGGATAAAGCAACATTGCTGGAGCCCTTATATCGCCTTTTGGAGACAAGGAAACCTTGGTATTGGGGCGAGATGGAGCAGACTGCATTTGAGAAGGCTAAAGATCTGCTGTCTTCAGATTTAACATTAGTTGGGTATGAAATTGAACGAGAATTATTGCTGATTTGTGATTCATCAGACTATGGGCTGGGCGCAGTAATTGCCCATGTAATGGATGATGGTTGTGAGAAACCTGTGATGATGGCATCAAGAACTTTGCAGCCTCATGAAAGGAGATATGGCCAAATCGATAAGGAGGCCCTGGCTATTATGTTTGGGTTGCTGAAGTTTCATGAATTTGTGGCAGGCCGTCAATTTTGTATTATCACAGACCACAAACCATTGGTGGGTCTGTTCAATCCAAGCAAACCGATTCCAGACCAAATATCTCCGCGAATGCTGCGATGGTCTTTAAAGCTAGCTTGTTATAACTATAAGATCATGTATCGACCTGGAAAAAAGATTGGACACGCGGATGCACTGAGTAGATGGACAGAGCCAGAGACTTCAGAAATATCTGAGAAACCACTGAGAGATGTGTTACTATTGGAGGAACAACCAGTTGGCTGGAACTTGGATGCATCAAAAATAGCCATAGAAACTAAGAAAGATCAGGTTTTGAAGAGAGTTTTATTCTACATACTTCATGGGTGGCCAAATAAAGCTCCTGACACCACACTACAACCATTTTGGAACCGAAGAGAGGCTCTTTCACACAATAAAGGGTGTTTATTGTGGAGCAATAGAGTCATTGTGCCTTCTAGTATACAACCAGAAGTACTAAAAATACTGCATGCACCGCATGCTGGGATAGTCCAAACAAAGGCTTATGCAAGAGGATATGTGTGGTGGCCCGGAATGGATACACAGATTGAAGATGTAGTAGGCAGTTGTGAGTCATGTCAAGCAGTCCGCAACAACCCGCCTAGAGACCCGCAAGCTTGGATTATTACTGAGAAACCATGGAGTCGAGTACATATAGATTTTGCAGGCCCATTTCAAGGGAAAACGTTCCTCGTGTTGGTAGATAGCTTTAGTAAATGGTTTGAAGCGGAGATAATGGCATCCATGTCGAGTGAGGCAGTAATTATGACGTGCCGAAAAATATTCGCTTCACAGGGTCTACCTGATACAATTGTTTCCGATAATGGTAAGGCATTTAGTTCAAATGAATTTAATCTATTTCTACAGAAGAATGGTATAAAGCATCTGTATTCGCCGCCCTACCATCCAGCGACTAATGGGCAGATTGAACGCGCGATACAAACATTCAAGAATAAAGTTAAGAAAATGTCCTCAATACAAACACCATGGAAGGAGAAGCTACCAAAAGTTTTGTACTCATTACGCACAGTGCCTATCAGCGACCAGAGTAAAACTCCAGCAGAGATTTTAAATGGAAGGAAATACAGAACAGCTGTATCGAGCTTACATCCAGATAATTTAACAGGCTCACAAGAAAAACAGTTAGAGGAAAGAGCACAACTACAGCCTGTTAGGAAATTTATTGTGGACCAACCGGTACTGGTGCGCAATTATGGGGCAGGGGAAAAATGGAGTAGAGCTTTCATAGAGGTGGTAGAAGGCCCTAGTTCATACTTAGTAAGAACGGAGAATGGGGAACTACAACGACGTCACGCAGACCAAATACTTGCTCGCGGAGGAGCTCAACCAGAAGAACACCCACTAGCAACAGAGCATAGGAGACTGTCACAGTCAAGCTCTTGTTCTTCGGAACCACCCATACTTATACCGCCCCCTGAATTATGGCCTGACATAATTGGCATTCCAAATACTGACTGACATGTTAATAACCAGTTCATATTAAATAAGTGATGTTTGTTGAGTATTGATTAATAGATTTATAAGGAAGTAGAGACTGATTAGATAAGGGTTGATTCCCAGTTAATGTTTAAAGAATTTGAGGTTGTGTAGTTTTGATTAATAGATTTAATTATAAAAATAGTTAGGAGACCTTCTCAAGATGATGAAGGGAAGGTATGTTATGTTTAATTAAGTGTCAAGGTCTTCATGATCTGTCAATATGTGAACTGTCATTTCGGGAGAATAATAAATAGTTTTGCTTCCAACCGGAACCCTGTTGTATCTTTTAACAAGTATTTACCATTAATGGGTGTTGAGGATTTTAAAGAAGACCTCAATACAGGAAAATGAGACTTTTTACTATCTTTACAAAGAAATATGTATGAATAAGATAGAGTAAAAGATTTGGGCACGGATATGATTAGATACTGATATTGTTTCATTACTCTGTACTCCACAAAGGCCTGTTAAGCTGTATGCAATCTCACTATCAGCTTTTGGAATTATGTATCTGTTATGATAATGTTAGAAAGGTGATTTGTTATCCATTGTGATCTATCTTTTACCCGACTACGGCGAAGAAAAAAGGAGGGTTATGATTTTGACCGGTATGTATGTATGTTAATCTGTTCCCTCATATCTTCTAAACGACTTATCACAATTTGACAAATGATATCGTTGGACGCGTCTTGATCGTCTGCTGGTTATAGGCTATGTGACGTTACATTAAATTAAAAATGGCGCCCTCTAGATGACATAAAGTCAGGAACTAACAAAAAAAAATTGTTAAATCGTACCATGTTGGGTATCAAATGAAAGGGCTTAATTTTCTTTTAGCACATTTCAAAAATATATATATTATAACCCCAAAAGATTAAAAAAAAACGAGTCACACCTAATCTGTTTGATTTATGCAATAACACGTGTGACTCCGGATCTTTAATTTGTCTGTCTGTGGTGTCTTGTTTATACCTATTTAGTCGTAGTTGGGTTTTAGTTTTTATTACTTTATTTTTTTAATTATTTGAGTATGTGGTTCCTCTCTTTCACAGGTTTTTATGCATGTACTAAGGAGTTTAAGTGTTAATTGCAAAGGCCCCTCGTGAATTAATTGTTTTTTTTATAAAACACTAGCTGCTCGCCCCGGCTTCGCACGGGTAGCACTTAAGTACTTATCTACGGCTATTTTATAGGTAATTTTTTTACACCTTAGGTTATTGGAGTTTTAGTAATGAGCCCTACTTTTTTTGAAAATATAATATTGCCTATATCAGCCGAGGTTAGTGTAGCTTCCCAACAGTGAAAGAATTTTTCAAATCGGTTCGGTAGTTTCGGAGCCTATTCAATGCAAACAAACAAACAAACAATCAAATCTTTCCTCTTTATAATATTATTATATTAAATTATATATTATTAATTTTTTATGTCTTATCTCGGGACCATGGGGTCCCAGGCTTTTGGAAGGCGTACGAGGGCCCGAAGCCAACTCGCAGAAGCCCCTTAGACATTTCAAAAGGAATGAGGCACCAACCGACGATTATCCCTGTATGCACTATGCAAGTGCATCCAAGGACAAACCCCGGTTTGTGTAGGACTATTGCAGAACATGGAACCAAAACATATAGGGCTATGGAAACCCATGGCTGGCATGGCATGGCTTAGTGAACTGGTTATATTGAACTATGGAAAGGCTATGGCCCCTGCCTGATCAATGTTATGGTATACACGGATAAAATGGCAGGGGGTGACTTGCAAACTCAATAATGGGCCCCCAAAAACGGTCGCTAGCACATAGTGACGTAGCGACAAGGGGGCAACACTTCCCGAGGTGCTTGAGGAGTGGAGAGGTATTCCACGGCTTTCAGAACAATCCCAGAGCCCGGAAGATGGTCAAGATCCCTATGTGCACTTACTGGAATACTTCCTTCCTCCGAGCACGTTTGCTCTTGCGAATCTCCACTCAAGCCGGCCAATGGAGGCAAGAATGAGGTGGGAGCTCTGTTCCTCGTCAGTGTTCACTCCAGCCGGCCAATAAAGGCAAGCCAGAGGTGAGAAACAAGACTTCTCCCGGGAGATCGGGTCCGTGGGGTCGCAACTGCCCAACAGCTCGCCACATGCTGCCCTGCGGGTTTTTGTATCTCTCTTGGTCTGGCTCCTCACTCTAGACCCGTTCTGGCAAAGAAAACTCTACCGGCACAGACCTAGAGTTCGGAGCGCGCAAGCCCCACCACGACGTCAGCGTAGAGATACGGCGATGGGGTTATTATTATTATATTATATTATAAAACATAATAATAATATGTGTTATTTATTCTACGTAATTTCGGATTTTCGGCGCCAAGCAACAGTAAAATAACTACACTGTTATTTTATCAACCTCTAATTACTGATTATAATTAAAAATGTTATCAATGGATTTATAATTTCCTTGTTTATGTGTGAAAAATGTTTGTATAAAAACAAAAACCTTATCATTTTTTACAAATCTTAATAAAATTTTGAGATGCTTTGATAAAGAAATTAACCTAGCAACTACTTATCTATTTCTCCCAATAATCTTTTAGTTAGTCTTTGCATCTATAAGCATATAAATTAAAGTCGCTATTCGTGTCTGTCTGTATGTCCGCGTTGTTCTTTTAACCCGTCGTATGCCGTAATTACAAACACAATAAAAAATCCATTGTTTCTCAACGAGATCCACGTTCATACCAAAGGTTAAACCACGCAACAGATTTTGAAGGGGTTTTAACCATCGTTTAAGAATTTATTCTGGAAGGTTTATGAGTATAATTATTATTTCATTGTCATGCCACGCCAGCTATTGAAGTACAGTCAAAACCGTTTATATAAACTTCACAGGTTACAACAACAAAATTTTGAGGTCCAAGCATTTCTATTTACATAACATAGTGTTTGGTTATGAGACTATCAGCTTTAACAACAATAATCCGATGGTCCCTTTAAAGGGGTTATAACGGTTTTGACTGTATAAGCTAGGATCAAGCTTAGTGATGGGCAAATCGACAGGTCCAGTCCCTGCCATTTGCTGTAAGCTAATGATGAAGTTGTAGCAAGAATTTATATCCAAAAGTGAGGAGTCATTACAGGTTCTTGAGAAATTGCTGATATATATAATAAATATATTATATCCAGCAATAATGTGTTGGCTAAGGCATAAGCCTGGCATATAAAGGTTGTTTTTACTTCTTCAGCTCATTTTTTCTTGAGCAAAAATATTTCCACCAGACTTGACAACATGGGTATGCAGTGAACTACATTAAATCATAATTGCAAGTATGTTTTTCAGTTACATTGGTGTCTAAACTGACTATCTAATATGACCTAATACAAAGTTAGAATGTTTGAATGTTAAAGAGCACAATCAAGAATGACTTGAATCTTTTATTTAGGTAATCTATTTTTGCTATCTAATGTAAACTCTATGTATTTCGTTGCTTAAGTTCTAACACTGCGGATGTCAAAATTCAAAATACACAACTTTTTACTTTTATTTCGGTACAGCACTGACACAAATTTGACTTCCGCAGTCTTAGACTTAAGCAACGATTTCTCTTTTGTACAATTTCCATGACATGAGGGCACTCTTAATTTTAGTGGTGTAGTTTGGAAGATAAACTTCCTTTCGGACCTTCGATCAATAATGCATTATTGATTGAAGTTTTGTACCCTTAAAAGAGGAAAATAAAGCCTATTATTCTTAATCAAGATCTATCTCAATATTGAAAAATGCTGTATGGTTAGCAAAGTATCCAGTGGTGGACATAGAAACAATGTATAAATTGCAATTTTATAATAAATAAAATTGCAATTTATACATTGTTTCTATTAGAATTAATACCCTAAGTTTGTAAAAATTACTTTTTTTTCAAAAATTCAATGTACAGTTTTGACTTCGCTAAGAATTTATCATATGTATAGATATATACTTTATTGTACACCACAAAAATATATTACAAAAAATAAATCAAACACCACAAAATATGCAACGATTTTCTGAAGTAGCAATAAATTATTTACTAAGTACATATTATTTAATCATTACTAACCTCTGGTGCCATCCAGGCTGCACTCCCCTTATTGTTAGTCATGTACGTAGCTTTATCTGCAGCAGTGCCGAAGTCACAGATCTTTAGTCTCTGTCCACCTCCCACTAATAATAGGTTGGGTGGTTTTAAATCCCTGTGTATCAGCGGCTTTGGTTTCATTGAATGCAGGTACGCTACACCCTGTAATGTAACATTGTTATGAAGTGATTTAAGTGCATTTATTTATACATCCGCTTGTATTTGAATGACTAGGAAATAAATATAATATTAAAAAATGTGTAAAAGTTCATATGTCCAATAATAATTACTGATCATATTAATCTGATATTTTTTTTAATTGTTTTGTCCTAATAGTCAAAATAGTTACAGATTATTGGATTATTTCAGTTTTTAACATAAATGTAAGCAATATAAAATCAAAGACCAAATAAAAAACCAAGACAGAGCGCTGCGAACAATACAGTGACGCATGCCAAAATTACACCACTGCTCTGTGCATACACGCTCAATCGCACACATTTACAATCAAACTACACCAAAATATGTGCACACATGTTTACGAAACCGGCCTCACGTCACTGTTGACAGTGCTCTGTCTTGGTTTTTTATTTGGTCTGAGTATAAAATCAAAACAATGTTAACCTCTGCGCACTGTCTAGCCCAGCTCATCGCGTGCGCTGCAGTGTATTTAGGCTTGGGGCGGTTGTGTAGCACATTGTATAGAGAGCCTCCCTCTGCATACTCCATGACCAGACAGACGTGGGCGCCCTTCGTGCACGCTCCATACAGTCGCACGATGTTAGGGTGTGACACGCGAGACAACTGCCGTACTTCTATCGAAAACTCCCGCTTCTCAGCCTCAGAATTGATGTGCTTTATTGCTACTAGTGTGTTCCGCCACAGACCCTTCCATACTACACCAAACGCGCCTTTGCCCACCACCTGACGACACAAATTCAATACTTATAGTTCTAATTAACGTTCTTTAGGTCATTATAAAACAAATTATGCCCCCATATTTACCGATAACTCCTGAATCTCATTGTAATCTATCTCCTCTACAAATGTCTGCTGAACAGGCGAGTCTTGCACATTGGAAGCCATGGGTACACTTGTTATCACATTATCAAAATGACTAGCACGTTAGTTTAACGTTATTTATTAAGATCTACCTAATTTTCTCTATAAAAGTGTAAAAATAGTTGGTTATCTCAATTTTCTCAGTATTGTTTGGCAGAGAAAAGCAACTGCGACAAGGCAGCCATCTTTGAAACTGTAGAACAAATGTCACACCACGATAGTGGTGTACCATTCAATGAAAAATCGTAAACATTGTAATTTACGTTTAGATGCCCAAGACTGTTTTTGTTGAATTATGTTTCCACACACTCATCCACATACTATGTATAAAAATTCGTTATGATGTTTGTTTTAGATCATCTGTTCGGCACGGTATTCTGTATCAGTGAATTCTATTTCTATAATTCTAGGGGTGCTGTGGAGCGGCACCTTTACAGAGATGCTGACGCATTTTGTAATAGGAGATACCTACTACGGGGTCAAATTAAATTAGATAGCGAAACTGCACAGACATGATGGGCATCGACATTTCAACATGATCAAACAAAAAAAAAATTGATGAGTATTTTTTGGGGTCATCAACCGCTGTTAAGTAGTCACATGAAATCAAAATAAGTTTTTATTTTGTTTATGTACACTTACTTCACAGACGTGTTTCTAATCGATATCATAACATGATAAAACAAAACAGATTTTCGATTTTCTCAACAAGTTCAACCCGAAATATCATCAAATCTTTTTTTTTGTCTTGTTTAGAATTTTAAATATAGATAATTCGATACCCACACGTTTTCCGAGTTTCGCTAGCTAATTTAATTTGACCCTATCTATGTAGCCTCCTGGTGGCAAGGTACTACTTGTACAAAAATATGTAAAACCTAGTTAGCCTGTTATTTGATACCTACCTATCCTGGGTAACTGAGAAATAAAACGATGAGTTAAACGAAACATTTAATTATTATTGTAGGTATCTCAGAATTCTCCGATTCCTCATATGATAGGTATTACTCCGAAGCCGAACAACACTGCACCTGCGTGCAGCGTTGTCATACCGCGGAAGCATATCTACCTAGACCAGTGCTGCCGTGGTAGTGCTGCGCGCTAGAGCTGCCTATCGCGTGATTCCGACTGCTCCGCTGTTCGTGGTGTGCTTCTCTTCAGTTGTCAACATTCACGTGGTATCGCTGTGATGAACCCGAACGCCGCACTACTGGTCTGCCTGCCGCGGCGGCAGGGCGACACTGCCGCTGCCGTGCAGAAATGCCGTCGTCGCAGCAATGTTGCACAGCATTGCTGCCGTTCTCGAAATGTAGGTAACTCATATAAACCTATAGAAAATATATAGGGACCAATAGGGACCACTACTGCGGCAGCACTAAGCTGCGTGCAGCGTTGTTCGGAATCCACCATAATTGCTTTTACCAAGGTGCCGATTCTCTTGTTCACAAACTAAACTAAATTTAAGTTCAGTGCATCTTTTTCTTTCTATTTCATTAAGAAAAGGACAGAAGATCAATTTTAGTTTAGTCCTGTCAAACTGTCACTACTCCAAACAAGATTAGACGCGATTAAAAACATGCCTACTAAAATTACGTCAATTTATGTCAGGCGCTGATTAATTTGACAGGACTAAACTAAAATTTATCTTCTGTCCTTTTCATAATGAAATAGAAAGAAAAAGATGCACTGAACTTAAATTTAGTTTAGTTTGTGTACAAGGGAATCGGCACCATTGTAAAAATTTATACTTAGCCATCACCGTCATGCACTATTTGTTCATAATGTTCTAAAAGTGCGTACGCCTCTTTGCAATTAAAGGTCGCCGCCACCTGTTTAGGTGTTTCATTTCTGTGATTAACATCAAACAGATTTGCTCCCAAGTCCACAAGTATGTTGATAAGGTAGGTATTATTACTCATAGCTGCAAAATGTAATGGCTGTCGTCCACCCGGTGAATCCGGATCGTTTACAAGAGCACCTCTCGCAACTAAAAGGCGTAGTATGTTTTCTTCTTCATTGGTTGGAATACATATCATGACAAATTCTGAAATAGATTAGATACTAGCTTGATTCATATTGTTGTAAAAATAAATAAAAATAAGTGTAGGTGTCTACGTACTGGTGGAAAAAGACTCATTTCTTTCAGTTGCCATAACTAATTAATTAGGTACCTATGCTCAGCACTTTGCAGGTTTTATATCCAGGTCAGGTCAGGTTCTAGAAAGGTCTTGCATTCGTAATCATGTCAGCCCTACCTATGATTTTTTCGAAATTGGGGCACTGGGCAGTAACTTTATAGTGGCGCCCCTTCTCTCTGGCGTTTGAGATAAAGATTAAATAAAATACTTAGTTAAAGTTTTTTTTTTTCTATTATGCACATTATGATAATGGTTATCCTTAAAAAAAAAAAAAAACCTCTTCTAATATCTAATAGGTACATTTTTTAAGGCTCGTACAAACAGGCGCGATATCGCAGGCGCGACAGGCAGCGGTACCTTTGTCGACAATGGTACCGCTGCCTGTCGCGCCTGTTTGTACGAGCCTTTATGCGAAATAGACATGGCATTTGGCATTTCTTTTTGACGGATGATTGGAAAAATGCCCCGGTTTGACCCCCTCCCCCCCCTAGATCCGGGCCTGCATAATGTGTTGTTTAAATTCCTAGTTACCTACCTGCGTACCTATTTACCAAAACCCGGCCAAGTGCGTGTCGGACCGCGCACAATGAAGGGTTTTGCAGTTGGAATATTTGGATATTCCAACTGCAAATGTAAGTTTGTACGCACAATATTGAAAGATTTACCACGTTATTTTAATAGTACCTATAGTCTTCTTAAAGGTTTTCCTGTAATCTATGAGTATTGTTGTTATTCTACAAAATTATTTTTTCTTTATGCTAAACCCGAAAAGGGGTCATTGTACTCATCATTTTGAACAATTTTTATATGGGACAAATATTGAAATCGCGATAAAAAAATCAGCTGTTCCCTACATTTGTGTTCACTTAAATCAATAAAATGTAGGTATGGAACAGCAGATTTTTTTTTCGCGATTTCAAAGTTGGTCCCATAGAAAAAGTTGCTCAAAATGATGAGTACAATGATCCCTTTTCGGGTTTAGCATAAACAAAAAATAATGTTGTATATTTTTCAAAATTTCTCAGGCTCAGTAGTTGCGGAGATAAGGTTTTTTCCTTATGAGGTACGGACCCTAAAAATTATAAAAAAATTACTTACGCAAGAACAAACTCGTATCCATAGGACTACATCTTGGTACAAATAAGGCACCCTGATCCAATAATAAACTTGCTACTATCAAAGATGGACTGAAAATATAATAAAATTGTTGCGAAAACAGGTACAGTCACGGACTTTAATTGATGAGCCACCTGGATAAACCCGATTTGCATTACACGGGTAAAATACGAACAGTGTTCGTATTTTACCCGTGTAATGCAAATCGGGTTTATTCGGTTCCCGACACGGAAAGTCATAATGGTGCCGATTCTCTTGTCACAAAATTCTCTAAACTAAACTAAAAATCACTAGTTTAGTGAAAATGCTATTCTGAATTTGACGATTTAACCTAAAATTTTGTCCTATATATAAAATCCTCTAACTAAATCTGACTATATTTAATCGCGATACAGTACTGTATTTTTTTTTCTTTTTCTTATATCTCGAAAACGGTGTGTCCTATCGCAAAAATGTTGTTTTTTTTTTTTTCTCGTTATTTTCCATACAAAAACTGAAAAATTCCATTAAAAACACGTCGAGGCTGCGCATGCATGAGGCATGCGCGCCTCTGGCTCTAAAAAAAAACACGGGGTCGGGGTAAACAAGTACCAAGTGGAGGCGCGCGGTTATCAAATTCGATTTTAGTTGTGTCAAAATAAGTTTTAAATTTAGAGAATTTATTTGGGAGAATAGCTCCAAGATTCCCATAGTCAAAAGTAAGGAATTTTAGTGATAGTTTAGTTAGTTTAGTTCGGTGTACAAGAGAATCGGCACCAATGTCTTCGTATTAGTAGAAGAAACTTGTATTTAATAACTTTACCGGTTGGCTAACCTGAGAGCCAGAACTACAAACTTGACAGCAGAGTGATTACCCAAAGTCAACCAACTGCAGGTCAAGCAACAGTAACCTAGCAACGATTGTTTATGCGTAGCGTTAGCGTACGGAGAAATATTAATACAATTTCGACAACTTCGAAATTAACGTCTCTGACATCGACATTTCAACTGTTACTGTCTTAGGATAAGTTTTCAGAATAATCGAGTTAATGAGTTCTGATTAAAAGGAGGTCAGTATCATATATCAGTATCATAATTATATATAATAGATTGGATAGACTTAATGCAACATTTTATTAATTTTTATCATTGAGAACTTATTAGCAGTGATCGGAATAGGTAGAGCTAATGTGCCTAAAGTTCAAAGAACAGAGACAAAAAAAGTGGAAACTTCCCTTACGACTAAAATATTTTTTCGGGACTAATGTCGGGATTTCGGGACATCAAATAAGTACATTTAATATAAATGCTAAAGGTGTGGAGTAAAATTAGATGTCATGAACTAAAATTCAAACCAACACCTCGATTTCAGTTGCAAAACAGTACTGTATCTTTTTTTATTTTCTTTTGCTTATATCTCGAAAATGGTATGTCCAATAGCAAAAAAAAAGAAAATTTAGACCCCCATTATGAAACCCATAAACCCCTAATACTTAACATGTAAGCGATTTTTTTTCTTCTTTTGATACAAAAATTAAAAAAAATCAAATAAAACACGTCGAAGAGGCAAAATATGCGCGCCTCCAGCTCAAAAAAAATTTACAGGGTTGGGCAAACAAGTAGGTTCCAACCAAGTGGAGTCGCGATTTTCAAATTCAATTTTAGTTGTGTCAAAAAAGTTTTTAAAAGAGACGTTTCGTTTTTGTATTGGACTCCGGCCATAACATGTAAACCTTATAAAACCTGGAAAACGAACCCCTGAATACAATAAAGGCATTTTTTTCATAATATCTGATATTTTTTAGGCACTAATTATAAACTGAAAATGTTTGACGTTATACGACCATCGACAGCCAGTCATGACAGATTGGTTGGACAGATGACGTTTACATTTAAGAAAATAGGGGTGAGGCGTATGTAGAAATAACAGATATTAAAAAATAACAGATAACAACTGTTCCTAACAATAAACCACACCTGTTACATAAAATAACAGATCCTCAAGACTGTTACCGCGGCCTTTACTGTTAATACATTAAAACAATCCCTACACAGACTGTTACCGTGGCTGTTACTTACGTATTTATCGTCCGTGTACAGGCTGTTATTTAATAACAGATAGATACGATTATCGACTTTAAACCAAAAGAGATATAGAAGATATTCAATTGAGATTTAAATACGTATTTATCGTCCGTACAAAAATCCGTATAAAGGCTGTTATTTAATAATAGATATTTGGATCTGTTATTTTTTTGTAACAGTAACAGTGAAAATAGTTATCGTGTTTAAATCTGTTACAACCCATCTCTATTTTAAAATCTAGAACTGTCAAAGATGTGATGGCAAATACCAATAGACAATGTTTGAATTTTTCGTCCAGAAGTACCTACAATTCTACAATCCTCGTTTTTATTTTAAATGATGAATCACTCTTTATAATTCATCAAAAAAGTTGTTTTTAAGGTGGTTATCTTATTATCTTATCTTAATAGCAGAGAAATACATGCCTTTCGTATTTATTTAAGTAACGTCTACATGATTTTATTATGTTTAAATGTAACATGACTTCTGGACGAAAGCATAGTGCAAGTAAGACGACGCCATGATCAATAGAATATGGCAATAATTGATAAACTATTATTTTTTGTGCCAAAGAAATCAGGGGAATATTCAGGAAAGAATATTTTTCCTCAATTCGTGGAATTTTTTCCTTTTTTTTTCATTAGCGTACACTTTATGTCCGAAAATGTAACATCTCCTTTAGAGATTTTTTTTTGGCAGAATAGCTTTAAGATTCTCATAGTAAAAAGTAAGGATTTTTAGTGATAGTTTAGTTCGTAAGTACAAGAGAATCGGCACCAGTGGCATTCAAAGACTACTATATGGTGGCATTTGCTCTGGTAATCAAACTGCTTGGTAAGTTTCTGAATTTTACATGACTTTTAAGACGTTCTAAACATTAAACTATTCTTGATTAATTTTTCAAATTCAAATAATTTTATTCAAAAATTTATGGATTTTTATTCAAACAGTTGTTTTATATTTTAGTCCGGGCCCAAATTTGTACCTACTATAAGTAAAATTGTTTTTTTTTAGCTTTACCTTATTAGTTATATAATTATTAAAACTGGTATGTAAATAACCTTAGCTTACGCGCTTGGTTACATTACGAAGATTAGTAGATTAACTTTATTTTTTTAAGCAATAAAAATCGTGCTTCTCTTTTTTTTAAACAGAAACAGGAAATGAAATCGATAGTTGTTTTACTTTACTAATTTTAGTTATACTTAAGTAATGTTCCGAAACCCGGGATATTAGTCCCGAAAAAATATTTTGTCGTAAGGCGTCTCCACTTTGTCTCTGTTCTTTTTCAAACTTTAGGTAGATTAGCTCTACCTATTCCTATCACTGCTTATTAGTCAACCGCTATGGATAATGGAAATAGTCTTTCCGATTATAAGTAATTTATTTATCATCTTGTTTACGAGTGTGCTGTTTGAGTTCGTGTTTAATAGTGTAATCGCGTGAATGTATGAAACTGTAAAATTGAAAAGTTTGAAGGTGGCTCATCAATTAAAGTCCGTGACTGTACATACTGAAGATCTCTTAGAGGGGTCATTGTACTCATCACGATGGACACCATCTAGCTAAACAAACCTGAAATTGCAAAAAAAATTGGCAGTCAAATTAAAAACAAAAACAGTTAAGTTTTCACTTCTGTCGGCAGTCCGCATACTGCCGACAGAAGTGAAAACTTAACTGTTTTTGTTTTTAATTTATAAATTAATTATAATTACCTACCTATATTAATTATGTAGGTACAGTTCGATTAAAACTTTATGGCGGCTCGGAACATGAGGCGAGTCGCTGCGCAGTAACAATTTCATGTGTCAGCGGGGGTGAGGGGTGGGGTACTGCGCAACGAGAAGCTACCTTCCGAGCCGCCATTAAGTTTGAATCGAACTGTAGTAGGTACTTATAATAATTTAAAAATAATTCATTTGTAAATTGAAATTATTAACATTAGTCTTAGTCTGATTTTCACATCTATTGGCAATCCGAACAATCATTCATAATTATAAATATTTTATTAGTTTATTTTAATAATCATAAATTCATAACATACACCAAAACCCTAATTAAATATGGAAAACTATGATATCTCGGTAGATAGGTAGGTATGCAGGTAGTTAGGGTAGGTAGGTAGGGTAGGTAGGTAGGTAGGGTAGGTAGGTAGGTAGGGTAGGTAGGTAGGTAGGGTAGGTAGGGTAGGTAACTAGGTAGGTAGGGTAGGTAGGTAGGGTAGGTAGGTAGGGTAGGTAGGTAGGGTAGGTAGGTAGGGTAGGTAGGTAGGGTAGGTAGGTAGGGTAGGTAGGTAGGGTAGGTAGGTAGGGTAGGTAGGTAGGTAGGGTAGGTAGGTAGGGTAGGTAGGTAGGGTAGGTAGGTAGGGTAGGCAGGTAGGGTAGGTAGGTAGGGTAGGTAGGTAGGGTAGGTAGGTAGGGTAGGTAGGTAGGGTAGGTAGGTAGGGTAGGTAGGTAGGGTAGGTAGGTAGGGTAGGTAGGTAGGTAGGTAGGGTAGGTAGGTAGGTAGGGTAGGTAGGTAGGGTAGGTAGGTAGGGTAGGTAGGTAGGGTAGGTAGGTAGGGTAGGTAGGTAGGGTAGGTAGGTAGGGTAGGTAGGTAGGGTAGGTAGGTAGGGTAGGTAGGTAGGGTAGGTAGGTAGGGTAGGTAGGTAGGGTAGGTAGGTAGGGTAGGTAGGTAGGGTAGGTAGGTAGGGTAGGTAGGTAGGGTAGGTAGGTAGGGTAGGTAGGTAGGGTAGGTAGGTAGGGTAGGTAGGTAGGGTAGGTAGGTAGGGTAGGTAGGTAGGGTAGGTAGGTAGGGTAGGTAGGTAGGGTAGGTAGGTAGGGTAGGTAGGTAGGGTAGGTAGGTAAGGTAGGTAGGTAGGGTAGGTAGGTAGGGTAGGTAGGTAGGGTAGGTAGGTAGGGTAGGTAGGTAGGGTAGGTATGTATGTATGTAAGGTAAGTACCTATGTAATGTACTACAATCAGACTACACCTCACTTATGTGCACACATCTTTACGAAACCGGCCTCCCGTCACTGTTGACAGCGCTGTCTTGGTTTTCAGGGTTCCGTATCCGAAGGCTGCTAAACGGAACCCTGAGATATCCATATCTCAACACGATAAAACAGATTTTATCAACTCACACTTCAAGTAACAACACTGCCAGCGGTCATTGAAACCAAAAAAAACATTTTTTTTTTTTTTTGACTTGTTTATATTATCGATAGTCGATATCCATCATGTCTGCGGAGTTTCGCTAGCTAATTTAATTTGACCCTGCACGAACTCGACAAAATGTAGGAAGCATCTGCAATTATCTCGCAATTTCTTGTTTTGTCCTATTAAAAGTGATTCATAATGATGCACCTACTTAGCTATAAATTGGTAGGTATTCAGTTACTTCTATTACACCTGCTTGTACCTTTTTTTTTTTTTTGGTTGGGAAATCATCAAATGACTTCTGTCTTCTCAAGAAAATTCCTTAACTTCGGTGCCCCAGTAGTAACACTTATTTAGGTCATTAACTCCAAACTGACTAATAATAGGCAAAAGTCGTGTTAGTAGCAAAGGTTCTCATTGGAAAGTTCTTTCCATTGGTGTATATCTTATGGCTATTTGGCTAAGGAAATTCCTTAACTTCGGTACCGAAGTAGTCACCTATTTATGCCATTAACTCCGAACTGATTAACAATTGGTAATAGTCATGTTAGTAGGAAAAGTGCCCATCAAAAAGCTAAAGCCATTGATGTATATCATATGGCTATTGGGCCAAGAAAATTCTTTAACTTCGATGCCCAAGTATTCCCACCCATTTAGGTATTTTACTCCGAACTGACTAACAATTGGCAAAAGTCGTGTTAGTAGGAATGGTTCCCCTTGAAAAGCTCTTTCCATTGGTATATATCTTATTTTTATTGGGCTTCAGAGCAGAACCCCATAAGCAAGGGGCCCATTCTCCTTTGACAAGACTGTAGTTTAATAGTTACGTTTGGAAAAACAATCAGTCAGCTGGGTGCGGACAGGGGAGTTCTGTCAGCTGGACCCTGAAATAAACTGTGCATTACTCGAATAATCTATATCTTTAGTGCGTCAGCTGACGGTCTTTCCACCGCTACCCACGCAGCTGATTGTTGTTTTCGTACTTTTGATAATTTAAACAATCATCTTTGTTAAATTTCATCCGGCGTACTGTAACTTTATTTTACGTTTTTTTTTACAAGTTCGTGCGAGCGGCTGACGCATAATCCCCCCTCCACCATGCAGCTGACGATTTTTTTTCAGCTCAGTATGATGTAAATATTTATATGAAAAAAAAATCAGCCGGCTTACTATGACTTAAATTTTAATTTTTTTTCACCACTTCCGTAACCTTTCAATCCTACACCCACCGCGGGTGCGTCAGCTGACGCTCGGTTCACTTATCAGTCATTCGAGATCTATTGAACAAGATGGCAACCGATCGGCGTAAAAACACTACCTAAAATGCAACGGTACCTCCCGGGCTATAGGTAGGATATGGTTAAAGAACTTTGTTGTATGTATCACCTCATGTACCCATATTCAAACAAATAAATGATTTGATTTGATTAGAACGACTAGAATATGCAGAATAACATATTTTAGTTATGGTTAGTTAGTTGGGGTTCTGAATACTGGAAGGGTTTCTATAAACGCCGCGCCGCCGGTGTCCATTATGGGAGCCGGCGCGGCGGTGACATTACTGCCAGCAGCCAAGATTGAAAAAATCGGCTGCTGGCAGTAATGTCACTGCCGGTTCCCAATGGCGTTATTTTTGGGAGCCGGCGCCGGTAGGGGAGGCACTCCCTTACATCTAGGTTTCAGTTCAGTTAGGGCCTAGTACGTGGCCAGTCAGAAGCTAGGTGCGTGGGTTTACCTTCTCATCAGACAAAGCGACAGCGGCGTCAACCCCAGATCATCTTTAACATTAGGTTCAACGCCGGCTACTAGGAGCCGGGCGATAACGTTTGGGTCCCCGGAACAAACCGCCAAGTGCAGTGCGTTGCGGCCGAGGTGATCCTTTACTTGTATATTGGTTCCTCTTCTGCAAGAAAATATGTCCATCATCACCTTCCTGCCTTCATCGGCCTCAGCCCAAATTATTTGGGGTCCATAACAGCCTCATCCCAAATGATTTGGGCCTGTCTTCCAAATGTAAATCAGTTAATAGCATGTGTCTGTAAAATATGTAATTCAATAATAAAATAAATGATTTTATGAGTAGCAAATATTTTTTTCTTTTTTCTATTAGAATACCACAGCTAGGTATCTAATATAAGTACACATACATACTTACATACACTATACTCTCGCCTTTTTAGGGTTCCGTAGTCAACAAGGAACCCTTATAGTTTCGCCATGTCCGTCTGTCCGTCTGTCCGCGGCTTAGCTCAGAGACTGTTCGTACTAGAAAGCTGTAATTTGGTATGGGTATACTACATACATATAAATCACGCAAAGTGGTAAAAAAAAATCGTAAAAAGTATTTTTTTTTAGGGTACCTCCCCTACACGTAAAGTGGGGCTGGATTTTGGTGTATCGTTGGAAAGGTCTTTCAAATAATGTGAGATTGTGAATACCATTTTTGGATCCAGGGATCCGTTTGCGAAATAATAAGCTTTTAAGTGCTAATTTTTGTTAGAGTCAAATGCCCCCCCCCTGCCAGGTAAATGGTTGGTTTTGGGTATGTGAAAAAAATCACGGCAGTAATATATATAACGAAATTAAAAGGAAAACTATCACCGCTACGTAGGCTCCACAAGTTACCGAGTAATAATCGACCAACTTAAATTTGCAGTTGCAAAAACATGTTCTCCCATACATTCTGTATCGGAGAACAAGTTTTTCAACTACAATGTTAAGTTTGTTGGATAAATTCATCCCAACTAGGGAACCCTTCATTGTGCATGGTTCGACATGCACTTGGACGGTTTTCCCTTATGGGTCTGTCTGCAGACACTAACTACTAGAAGTACTTAATTTTAATTAATAGGCTCTCAGTTCTTTACTAACTAGCTAACGACACCCGCGGAAAAGGCCCGCAGTACGAGATTACAAAGAAAAGAAGTTCTTAACTTGATTAAGATTCCTAACATATTTTCGTCTCCCAGTTCGGCTGCTAACAAGAACTCGTGGTCACGATGCAGAAAATCAGTTACTTCCTTGAGTTTATGTTCTGCTTCATTTGAAACATTAACATTCTGCCTTGCTACCTCTATTAACTGCTCGTAAGAAAATGATCTTGGCGAGGGCGGGAACGATGGTATGAAGGCATCTAATAAGGACTCATCCGAGAAAGCTGTGTGTAGGTACAAGAATATTAGTATGAGAGTTAATGAGAGTGATATCAGTAACACCAAAGTTAAACACTTAAATATAGTAACAATAACGCACATCCAGGCACGGCATTGCACGGTCTTCTGACAATAACTAGTTGCGGCCCGCGGCTTCACCCGCCTATGTCTGGATCCCGTGGGAATATCAGGATAAAAAGTATCCATTCCAGGTCATGTTCTACCCCTGTGCCAAATTTCATCCAAAGCCGTTCAACGGAAAGTCGAGGTAAAAGAAAGAAATTAATCACATTTAATGATTATTAATAATGTAACCTTAGTAAGTACCGACTACCGATAAATGTAATTACTTTTCAAAAATAACGCACGCTAGTCGCTAAGCGACTTTCTGTTCGATCGAGCAACAGAGGTAAGGGCGGGGCCCATATTTATGGTGGAAGAGCGGTGTGCGGGATATGCGGGTCTTATTTTATTTAGGGAGTGCCTCCGCTGCCTGCGCTGGCTCCCAAAAATAACGCCTTTGGGAACCGGCAGTGACATTACTGCCAGCAGCCGGGATGAAAAACATCGGCTGCCGGCACCGCCGACGCCAGCTCCCATAATGGACGCCGGTGCGCGGCGGCGCCAATTCAGCAACCGGCGCTGGCACCCAATTCGGGACACGCCGCAGGCAGCTGAGGCACTTTCTAATAATAATAATTTGAAAGTACCTAGGTAAATGTTTTACATAGTAAAATGATAACAGGTTTCGCAAAACAATTGTAGATAGGTACTTACCGAGATACCTACCTAAAGGATTTGTAACTTAGTTAGTAAAAACAGAGGAATACCTAAACATAAAATAAAAGAAAAAATATCTTTAAATTTTTTAATGAAATTAAGATGATACAGTTAATTTCATTATTCATTTACATTGTATGCCTGGTTTTGACTACGCTAGCTTATATTATTAATTTGTTTTGTCCCGATTTTTAAGAAAATCCGTCGTTGGAGAATCAGATTTTGTAAGTAACGGAAAGGAAATAGACAGTTCGCTCTCTACTATTGTTTCCATTTTTGGCACACTTTCCAGTAGAGAAGATTTCCTTTTCGTAGACATTAGCGTACCTTCCAACTCCAGAAAAGCATCTTTGTTTTTTAGGTAAGACATGACTATGGAATCATTGTCGCACTCAGAATCTGTACTAATCAATATATCGTTTTCACTTTGGAGGTCTAAGTCAATCATTTGCATTTCATCAGTTGAGTCTGATTCCATCAGTGGTCCAGTTCTGAGGCTTCTGCTGGTAGAAGGCACCTCAACAGACATTACATTCTTGTTGAAATGTTTTTTGAGAACCGGATCTCTCACGTGAAATCTTTTATCATTGGAACTTGTATTACTGATGAAGCTCGAGTCGACGATAACGAACATCGGTTTACGGTCATTTTTAAGGTAAGCAAGATCCTGGGGTGTATATTTGATGACCGTTTCATCTTCGCTGGAAAGAATATAGGACGTAAATGCGTTGAAGATTTTACTCATCGATAGCGGCGAAGAGGCTCCGGGTAGTTCTCTGGAACCAACGAAATTGTTTGTGTTGAGCGTTCGTTTGCTGACTTAAGACAGGAGTGATTGATCAGTTTGTACCTGCTGTAGGTGACCGTGTGCGACTCACGTTCAGCGCGGAGCCTGTTCTGCACTAGCATGAGATGCAGTATATGAGGCGAGAGCATCACGCGACCGGGGAACCAGTAACTCATAAGCGATGTGTACACGTCATTTGCTAACCGAGAGATACACATTTTAATGTAATTAATAAACCAATAAAATGATGCATACGTCGAGTTGTTCGTCGCGGTAGATTCGACATCTAGTGATGGGTGGCTTTCAGTAGAAGTGACTGCGTCCTTGTGCGATACTTCTGGCGTACTATGATTAATACTTATAGTACTATTGTGAGTGTTTCTTTTCATATTAACTTATGAATGTGCAGTTTTGCTTAAATTACATTAACTGTTTAGAAAATAATTTTTTTTCTGACGTTAATTCGCTGTAAATATCACAAAATATTCGATACTGACACGACGTGTTAAAGTTGACAGCAATATGTAGCCAGTATTTTATTAATGTTTAGTTTAAGGTTTGTTAAGTGGACATAATATTAAAACAATAATTAAATATAATACTAATTTAATACAGCAAGTTTACATTTACATACAATTACTAATTCTAATTCAATGTAGACTACATAATAATATGAAGTTTAACTCCACCAAAAACTATCAATGTTTAATGAAACCGTCTTTATTTGATAATTTAAAAATTGGTTACACTTTATAAATTAAAAGTAACAGATACTAGGTATTTATGATGAGAACTGAAGTATCCTAAGGAGGAAATGAGAAAATACACAAAATAGACTTAAAGTAAACTTTACATTTAATTATAATAAAATAATATAAGATACTTTTCCCGTCAGAAACGAGGCAAAAAGAATTAAAATTAAAAATGAAATTTAAATAGTCTGATAACTACTCATAGGCCATAAAATGTTAATTTTCGTAAAATAAGAAATTATTCATATTCTCGTAACTTGATGATAATGTGTCAGTGTTTTATTTAATACTAGGATTCTTATAACTAACGTTTGTTAGGTATCCGCTATAAACTGCGAATTAAATGCACGACAATCTCCCACTCCAAATCATAACCTTCTTCGGCGTCCATCCGACAACAAGCGACACTTATTACCTACACAATTTGCTATTTCGCTTCTAGCGTTCTGACTGTTTTTCCAGAACCCTGACCATTGTTGTTAGACGAATCGCAGGTTGCTGGGAATGGACACCGCTTTCTAACAACGCTTTACAGTATCAGTCGCCGATATACAGGAATGTCTTGTTCCTGCACTCGAGGGGCCGAGCGCAGCAGCTCGGCAAGCGTGTACAGGTCGTCGCGGGGCCGGTAGCTGTTCTGGTGGCTCATCATGCCGTCCGAGCGCTTCCTGGCGACCATGAAGCGCTTCATCTTGTTAGCATATTGCCTTTTACGACGAGCTTCCTCATACCGTTGCGCCAACTCTGCCGGGCCTACTTGATACATGTCTGGGTAACCGTGGGCTAGGGCCATGCGGTTCTGTTCTGAGAAGTATGAGTGACGAGGGTAGTCTCGTTCACGCGGAGAGATAACAACAGGCTCGCTGTACCAGATGTCTCCGTTCTCGTCTACCTCAGGCTGCTCGTCTTCAGCATTACCATGTCCGACTCCATAATAGTGTTCGGGTACCCATTGGTTCTGCGCGTTCCATTCCTGCTTCTTGCGTTCCTGCGCCTCCCACAAGTTGAGAAGAGCTCGGACATCAGCAGCGCTGAGACCAGAGTCACGTTTGCGACGTTCTGAGATGGGCCTAAATGTAAATGAAATTATTTAGTAACGATATTATTTTGTTGACTTACATACTTACACCTATTCTATGATGGAGGTTTATGTTGACCTGAAGTTCTTTTTATTTCCACCGGAATTTTTGGTGGCGGTTTTCGCAGAAGCGGCCGCGCCGCCCACCTTTGTGCCACTGCCGCGCTTGCGGCGGTGTGCGTCGTGTTCGTGAGTCATCGAGTCCACGGGCGAGCGGGCATCGTGCTCCTCCGGTCTAAAAAATAGAATACGGTAAGTCTATACCCCATTTGAAATAAGATTAGACATTAAAATTAAAAGATTTTGACTTCTATACCGTAGGCATAAGGATAGCATTAAAAGCAAAAAAAGTTACACAATACCGACTATCTACTGCGGCTGCCATTTGTCATGCCACAAACGCAATAGAATTCAAAATCGGTTGAACGGAATGTAAAAACGGCTTATCCATACGTCTAATCTTTTTTCAAATGGAGTATAGTGTTCTTATAATAGAAAGTGCAATTGGTATCGGCCGAGATGACTAAAGCACTCACTTCAGATTTTTCTTGCCCGACCCGGATTTGGTGGCTACTTTAGTAGCGGCCCCAGCGCCGCCGACTTTAGTTCCGCTTCCCCGCTTGCGACGCCGAGAGTCGTAGCTGGTGGCTAGACTTTCCATGGCTGGGGGTTCACCGTACAGTTCAGGCCTCATTATCAAGTTATCGAGTTCCCCATTTGGTTGGGGGGAATCGAATCTTTGATCTACTCCCTGTTCGAATCCTTCAGAGTTTCCTGCAAGAAATTTGGGTGATTTCTAAGAAAACTGACAAGAGTAGCCTATTATTGCCGAATAATTTTAGAGAAGAGTCTCTAAAATTATTCGGCAATAATAGGCTACTCTTGTCAGATTTCTTGAAATCATTTAAGTTATGGTTATCTTTCTTCACCTAATTCGACATCAAAACGAAAGAACCTACTTGTTTTAAACTGCTTATTTACTTAATAAGACGTTAAAAGACGTTCAAACCAGCCTACTTGCAAACATTATCCATACCACGACACCGAGTAATTCTGATACTGGAGCTCACATAACTTACTTACCTAGTTATTTGTAGTTTCAGATTAAGGTTAATGATTAGTTAACGTTTATATCAATCCCTACGCCTAAATCTAATTCTATTCTTGTCCACTTAAGCTGCATCAGCCAATAAAGGATGGCAATAGACGACGGACGTGCAACCTGTCATCTGCTGCGCTATTGTGCACACAATTTCACAATCAGTGCGTTATTGCTGTACAGTGCACATTGCCGATGTCCTATTAAGTCCTATTAGTACACCTACGTCTAGGAGTTGGCTGCTTGCATCTAGGTAATGGCTGGTAGGTGCAAAGTCTGTGGTTTTAATAAGACCTCGGTAGTTACCTATCATTAGTGTATAAATAATTAGCAGTGCAGTAAAATTGGTGAACTAAGTAGGTACTACTTCTACATATACTTGAGAAAAGCGGAAAAAGACGGCGAAATCACGCCCGCCATTTTCGCCATATTATTCCGCTCTAAGATTTGTCCGCTACTAACAAAACTAAGGGCAAGATTCACAGATCGCACTTTGATTTTACTTTGCTAAGTACCTAGGTATCTATAGTAATAGCGTTTTATTCGAACGTGAACTTTTTTTTATTCATAATAATGTTTATATTCGGATGAGACGTTACTATACTTAACAAAAATAAGTGCGGCCTGTTAATCCTGCCCTAAGCTAATGACCAAATCTGCGCTAAATAAAAATTAATAGTTACAGGTAAACCCAAAGATGCTCGATTATCCTTTGATAGATACATAATACTAAGGTACGTAAATAAAGCAATATATAATAAAGTTTTTCAGGTGTACCATTGTCATTACCTTCCTCGCTTAGAGCCAACGGGTAAGGCTCCAAGTCATTTTTATCGCTCTTATTCAGGAAAAGCGATTGTGTGTCGTCTTTTGTCTGGTCCCAATTCTCGGGGAGCTCACCAATTGGGCCGCCACCATCTAAAATGTTATTTATATTGATAGTGTGCCTCGAAATACGTTCAAGACATCGTGTGTGTTAATATACGTTCAAGACAAGTCCGAACCGAAGTCATAAAATAAAAGTTCCATCTGTGTAGCTGTTCTTTCTTTTTTAATTAGTGTACTGGATATTATGCTTAGGAGGAACCCTAAGACTCTATTGTTATCCCCTTAAACTGTTGATTGGTTGGTGTTTTTAGGGTTCCGTATCAACAACATTATAGTTTTGCCATGTCCGTCCGTTTATCTGTTCGCGGCTTAGCTCTAGAAAGCTATATTTTGGCATGGGTACCGATACATAACGTTGACAAAGTGGTAAAAATTCGAAATATTAATATTTAGAATTTTTCCGAAATATTAAGCTATAATGTGCCTTACATTTGCAGTTGGAATGTATGGGAGAACATGTTTTTCAACTACAATGATAAGTTTGTTCTTGGGATAAATTCATCCCAATTACGGAACCCTTTATTGTGCGTGGCCAACAAGCACTTGGGCGGTTTTAGTCATGGAATACTTTGTGTAAATAAATAAGTAGGTATCCATTTGTTGCTATGAGTGCAGATTAGATATGTCTTTATCTAACCCATGTACAAAGTGTAGGTATATGCAATAACTGAAAACCTTTACTAAGGGACAAGGTTGAATTCGCGAAAAAAACATCAGCTGCCCCCTACATTTTGACGAGTTATGCGACATAAAATTAATAATATAGGGAACAGCAGATTTTTTCGCTATTTCAGTTATTGCATGGACTTACACCTTGTATAATTTGAAGCTTCTTGCCATAATTAATGTAATAATGTAATGTAATTTTAATGATTTTAATTTTTTACCTCAATGTCAAGATCTGCATAGCAATAAGTAATTGATTTTTGTATAGGTAAGTATTATTTTATTTTAAGGTAATTTTTGCATGCTTTAATTAATAAATAAGCAAAATATGTGGACTTCTTACATTTAAGACCTTTTATGTACCATATTTTATGCAAAATAAAGATATTCTATTCTACCCATAAAGTTACATCGTATGCATTTCTCTCGAAAGTTCTCTCACGTAAACTTTTTATATAATTTGACGACGATCGCATTGAGACGAAGGAAACAGAATTTTGGTCTAGTGCAGGTAGACCAAGTCCAGCAGTGGACTTAGGAAGGCGGAGTCGATTGACTGATGGAGTTTTGAGATATTACGAAAGCTAACTTTCCGACTGGTTCCGTAAAATCGAAGGCGGTACTGAAACCAGATTATCTAAATGATAACTTGTTAGATGTAGACTGTATCTATTAAATCCTTCCAAGCGATTTTTTTTTTCATCAGTAGGTACTACGTACAACTTATGATGGAGAGATCCTTTACCGACGAAAATTTGTTTTGTGGAAGTTTTTATATTCGATTTAATTTAATCTTTACCTTTTATTCCAGAACGTGGCAAACAGACTAACAATCTTAGTCTCGAATCCTCTGGCTTCGACCTTGATTAGGTATATAAAAGCCCTTTGTTGACCGAAGAAGTTACCTAAATAGCAACGCCCACACGTCCCACATCAAAGACAGCCTTACAAACAGAGGCGCATTCTATGAAAATTTAATGAATGGGCTTCTTGAATCGATAACGGCATCTATTTATAAGTTATTGTGACCAAAAGGTCATAGTTTATATGGGAGAAGGGTGAACTACGCCGCAGAACAACAAAGGCGCAGAAGGACACCTGTTTACCTGTTGCTATATATAGAGCTCTCCCGGCCGCGACTGATCGATACTCTCTCCAACACAACACAAATGAGCCGGCCATATCCTTTGCGCATTTTGATAAGCCAGCAATCAGACATCGTTAATAAGCCGTAGACAACAATCAAAGGGTTTACATACCTTTATTAGTAGGCGTCGGTACTGCACTTCCCATCAGAAAAACCGCAAAAAATGCGGTTAAATTAAGTAATAACATCGTTGCCGAATCTCAGTATGCAAGGATAATTAATTAATAAAGAATTAATTTGGAATCAGAGGAACACTGGTTGCGACTGTTGTGTGACCGAGCGCAGGGAGCGAGTGCCGTTTAGCAGAGCTCAGGCTGGAGAGAAAACCCATTGCTCCTGTCGATAAATTCGCGACATGCGCAGTGTGGAGCACAGGGACGGACTCTTTAATATTAAACACCTACTCATACAATTTTTTTTCTCAAATTCGCTAAAGGTGTGAACAACAATGGCCGCTCGAAATTGCATATGGTTTAGAGCTATCAATGTTACTAATTTCCGCGCATTTATTAGATTGAATTTCGATATTTTCCGTCAATTTGATATGATTGATCATACTTTCCCTCATCCATATTATTATTAAAAATTCGAAAGTAACTCTGTCTGTCTGTTACCTTTTCACGCCTAAACCACTGAACGGATTTCGACAAAATTTGGTAAGGAGATATAGATGGCATCCTGGGGAAGGACATAGGCTACTTTTTATCGACATACCGCGCGGGCAAAGCCGCGGGCGGAAGTTAGTTTCAATATAAATGCGAATGATGAAGACACTGTATGGTGTAGTGTAATCAGCGACGCGCAGATATCGTGTTCTATTTCCAGTCAAATACAATGGTATGCTTTTAGTCCCTGGCCACCTCCTCGAGTTTACACAAATGATTATCATGTTTGTTAATTGTGTTTGAACCTAATTAAAACAGCAAGCTAAAACATTCACCGAGGTTGTGCTAAAGAAACTTTTTGTTTTTGTTTTCGGAGTGTAGAAAATATAAGGCCTTAGGGTTAAGACCGAAGCGAGTGGCATTTTTTACCTCTCTAAAAACATCACAGCACAAGGTGGCAGGCATTTTAAACGTCTATGGTGGGAGGTTTCTTTTTTCGGAAGTTCATCTAGCACGGCATCCTAGAAGGTTGTCGGCTGCTTTAACCGAGCTATCCTGTGAACGCCTTATAAAAAGACCTCCAGGCATGGTATTCTGGAGGGAACCGCTGCACGCTGAAAGCGTATGTTTCAGAGCTAAGAACTATTTCTCACATTATAGTTCGCAGCAATTCAACGGAATTAATTAGTCTTAGCAGTGTAGGACTTCCGAGGGCCCGGCCGGGTATTACCCGACTGCGTGACAGCAAAGACATGGTTATGTTTTTATTAGGTAATCTCTTCATCGGACACTTGCATTGATGCCCATTTGTTTATTTTCTGTCGACAAAGGCTTTGTCCAGGCATCCATCCGTTCCTGTCATCACTATAACCCCTACTGTTTCAGCAACGTTTCAGATATTTCATCATCCCACGCTTTCTGTAGTCTTTCTTTTACCGCCTTTTGGGTAGGTACCACTGGGTTTTGCTCCAATGTTCTTCCCCCATAATATGGGGCCCGATCGTGTCCAGGTGGCCGGTTTCCCTAGTAGGTATTTGATGCCCACCGAGTCCGTCCCTGCCCATCCATCTAGGTATGACGTCCGCCACAGCTGAACTAAACAAGCCCTTCATAAAATAAATGTAATTGCCGTGGATGACTCGAGACGCTATTGGCGTCAGCGCTTATTAATTACGTTACATTAAACATTGTTTCAGCTTAACACTCACTTTCAGATGACAGACTTGAGGTTGTTTCCAAGTCCGTGCCTTTAGTACACAGATTGAGAGCACTTCCCTTGATTGTAGTTCTATTGTGTTTTGTGTACCTACCAAGGTACGAACTATCTTTATGAAGATGGTATGAAGCTTCATCTCATATGAGATATTAGGCGTGCACTCTCATATAGATGCGAGTACGTCGACATTATACTTAGGTACCTACTTACGCCAAACGGATCATAATAGCATTATGTTATTGATGTTATAATAGGTGCCTTGCATTACGTAATTAAGTAGGTAGGTATGAAGTTATCCACTTCAATCTAATTGAACAAAATTTCACACGTGATAACGAACAGCCTGGGGCTTATAGGTAGGTACCTATACCTACGCATCCATTTCTACCTTGTGTTGAACTTTACATACTAGGCATTATATGAGCTCCTAATTAGGTTGAAAATCCATTACACTGACATTCTACTCTACCTAAAATAAACATCGAAAAAAATGAGTGTATAAAATCTCCATAAAAGTACATGTTGATCCGGTACACACTTTAGTAATACAGTGACCGAAGGTGCACAATGGGCTCATATAACGACAGTAATCTTCTCGTTCTGACACTTAAACACACAAAGGCAAGCCAATGGAACGTTCCCGATTATGTCCAGAGCACGTCCTGTAAATAGACGCTAGCTAAGGATTACCTACCTTCCATTTTAAACTTTGACATGCTTTATGATTTCCTTTGCTATAACTACAATTTAACGGCCAATCTACATAATATTTCTTCATAAATTAACTTGCCTACTCCTATTCATTATCAGACACCCAAGTGGGTAGGTACCTAACTTCCTTCATAGATATTGCTGTACAGTAGGTAAGCATACTCATGTCATTTTCTGTATATACAAACTTATAATTATTAAAAACAATACCCTGATTTTGGGCTTCAGCGTAGTCAGGTAAAAACTGGCAGATGGGAATTGCGATAGTTATTCAACTTTCTAGACAAATACCGCAGGACTTTACTTTACCCACGAAGAGTAAAGGGTAAGTAGAAGTACCTACCTACGAACCTATAACAGCCAAACATTGACTGTAGGTAATGACAAAGATTCTTATGACTAGAGCTGGCTCTCTGCTAATCCAGTTTTTCTCCGGTGAATTCTGCAGGGAAGGTTGTTGCACATTCACGTGCAGGAAAGGTTGGCGATTTGAGGAACTGTGCTGTAGATCAGCTTCTTACATCTAATTGAGTAACAAATCGTGAACGATTAATACTAATCTGCTAACTAATTGCGTAAGTAACTTATTTTCGTAACCGATATTACGGGGAAAACGGGAATACAGAACACAAGAAGAACTTATGAAGCAATCTGTTTCTTCAGATTGTGATTGATGTTAGTCGTTACTTACTTATACAGCGTGTAACAAAAACTGTCCGATCCGTGAGGGTGTTGTTAAGAATCATACTGAGAGTCTATTTATGTGGTCTTTTTTGTAAAAAAGAAAAAAATTGCCCATTTTTTTTCAACGGGTATTTTACCGGTTTATACATGGGGCGCTGGCGGCCGGTGCTTAGCGGGTATCTACAAGTCATAACTTATGACCTCTGTAGAAAATTTGCTAATTTATAATGAAATTAGTGTTCCTAATTTTGGTACAAAAAACGTGAATTTTAAACAGTAGGTAATTACTTTCTTATTTTCTGTTTTTTTTTTGTAGGTAATGTTATTGCGGTACCTTGGCTCCCCCTTTTGGATCGAACAGGGATTTTGTTACATGCATTTTTGTATAGAAATGTATGTAGGTAATATTAAATTTACAGGATGTTTTGTAAATGACAATAAAATAAATCGTGCAATGAACGCTTTTATTAATATACAAAAATACTCATACATAATTATGTAACGAATAGGTACATTACGATTTCTATCCGGCTTACTTAGAAGAAGACTGCTCCTGAATACTCAGGTGAGAGGAAAAACGAAATAATAACAAATACAAAAAAACTAGTATAACATGATAAATTGTGAAAAAACATTCGAGATAATGTAACTTTATCTATTTGAAATGCAATAAAATAAAACCATAACACTCCTTTTTTGGGCAGTCGTGTAAAAATATAGGACGAATGCAATGCACTACCTAACATTGAAATGGGAAATTATTAACTACCTACTTGGATCCGATTTATAGGTACTCATCGTTCGATGTAATTCAGTCAATAGATAGATAAGTGTTATCAATTATTTAATATTGTTTCCATTTACAGAATCGAATTGAATAGTTGAACTCGAACTTTGGCGACCATCAACTAACAATAATAAATTGATTGATTGAAGCCGATTCTGTGTACTAACAGTCAGCAACGACAGTTCATTGTTAACTTTTCAGTTTAGAAAATCATATGAATTGAGTACAAACTTTAAACTTTTGGACAAAAAAAAATCAGAAAGCAATGTATCAATTTAGATGTTTTGTAAAACTACCAACTTTTGATGCTGACCGTACATATCGATCATTAAAAAAAAATGGTGGGTCAAAACCTTAACAGCTTAAATATATCAAATGTTGAATTAACATCCTATGAGCTTTATTACACAGTCTGTTGTATTAGGTATAATATTGCTTGATACGTGACCTTAGACAGTAAAAAAGGAGTATTGACCTATAATAGCAGTACATTACAATACCAATCAACAAATTATTATATAACATAATTGTACTAGAAAAAGGGCTGGCTCTACACTTATGCGTCCTCTCCTATCTCCTAGCTATACCCAAATAAATATTTAATTAAAATAGGTACATTTTATTAAGTGCTGTACATTTCTGTCTATACATAATAAATCTATTGGTGTTATTATTTTACGTAAAATAATATCAATGATTGATTATGAAAATCTTAATTTATTGGTTCTCTGATAGGCTCCACCTGATAAAATATTAATTAGTATTTCTAAGATCATATTTAATGACCTAACTACATTTATATGTTATTGTTTCTATTTAAAGTATTTCATGTTTGTAATTAATTACATTTTCCAATGTCTTTTTATTATAATAGTGTATTAAGTATAAGTGTCCACTCAGTCTGTAAACTAAGGAATTAAAATATTGAAAGCAGTACATATACATACAAATGGCCACATGGAATATACATTTGAGACTCACTTAAACACTACATGACATGCGAACGGGTCACTTAATCTAAGCTTCTTAACTCAGCGGTCAACTTCACACACTGTCTAAATGTCTACTTAGTACACTTAGTACTTGCCTACGCTTTATACTGTCCTATAACTTTTTCTTGGAACGTTTCTTACTCTTCTTCTTTTTACCATCATCTGAACTTGAGCTGGAAGAGCTGGACTCCGTACTGGATGATGAACTGGAACTGCTGCTGTCACTACTACTAGTACTTGAAGTAGAATATTTCTTCTTTCTCCTCTTCACAGACTTTTTCTTACGGTTTCCATCACTTGATGAACTAGACTCACTACTGGAAGAGCTAGAATCTGATGAACTATCTGATGATGTGGAAGGCTTACGTTTCTTCTTGGCAGTTCTCTTACTGTTTTCCTTCTTCTTTTCAGTGTGTTTGGAAATCGACTTACTTTGTTTCTTACCATCCGTAGGTGTGGGAGTTCTGGGTTCAATACTCTTTGGATCTTTTTTAATCTTCTTATCCTTCACTGATTCTACATCTTCATTTTTATGTTTTGATTTGCTGTTTTCTGTTTCCTTTTCTCTGTCTCTTCTATCATTTTTTTCATGTCTACTTTTGTGATCTCTTGAGTTCTCTGTTTTTTCTCCATCTCTTTGCCTGGATGGAGATGACCTTGATCTCTGAACATTGGAATTATCTCTATTCCTCTCCATTTCATGTCTACTAGACTCATGTTTGGACTCCTTAATATTTCTCTCAGAAGTTCTTGAAACATTTTGGTCAGTATAATTTACTCTATTCCTTTCATTTTCATGTCTACCAGAATCATGTTTGTACTCTTTAACATTTCTTTCAGAGTTCCTTGAACTATTATGATCATTAGAATTATTTCTATTTCTCTCATTTTCTTGCCTATTAGAATCACGTTTGTACTCCTTAATGTTTCTATCTGAATTTCTTGAAGTATTATTATCAGTGGTATTATCTCTTTTTCTCACATTTTCATATCTATTTGACTCCTTTCTGTACTCTTTGACACTTCTCTCCGAGTTTCTTGAAACATTATTGTCATTAGAATGATTATTTCTGTCGTCTCTTGGTCTATCCACTTTAGATCGACTCCTGCTTCTTTTCCTTTGTGACTTATTATCTGTTCTGGGATTTGTTTCTTTTTCACGTCTGTGATGTCTTTCTGATCGCTTTTCTCTATCTCTTTCTCGGTCATCGGGCCTTTTATTATTACTGTGTTGATTTCTATCATTGTGGTGGTTCCTTTGTTCACCATCCTTGCTTCTATGATGCATGGGCTTTTCATTTTTGATGTGGTAGTCTCTTTCTCTCTCTTCTGCTTCTTCATCATTAAAATATTTCACACCTCTACCTTTGCCCAACCATTTCATTTTAGAAACAGATTGAGAGAAGTCAACATGAATTCGCCTGTCATCAATCAACACATTGTCCATTTTGAAATAGGCATCTTCGCATGACTTTTTATCTCCAAACTCAATGAAGGCATATTGCAAAGAGTCACCAGTTTTTTTATCTCTTATAACTTCACATGTAACAATTTTGCCAAATCTACTGAATATAATTTCTAGATCATCATCAGTAGTGACTGGATTTAGTTTACAAACAAACAGTACATTTTCAGGGGGAGCAATATCAGCATCCGGCAAGTCACCTACTATTTCTAGGATAGTGGCTCGAGCTTTAGCTTCTTTTTCTTCAATCATTTCTTGTATTTCTGCAGCAGATTTCCCTTGTGTTTCATCTATCTCTTCGTCGGGAGCGATTCGACCACCTTTGAGGCGCTCAGCACTGGGAGATGGAGACCTTGATGGTGCTCTTAGCCCATGCGGATCATTGAAGGGATCTTCAAGTATCACAGTGTGTGTGATCCTCACATCGCGGTACGGGCGGTGGCCTTCGTCACATATCACGTCGTTCAACTTTCTCAGCACATCGTGTCCTTCAGTAACCTCTCCAATAACGCAGTGTATGCCATCTAGAGAGTCCAAGTCAGAACCGAGGGTGAAGAAGAACTGTGAACCAATCATCATGTCTCCTGTGCCCACCATTGAGAGCAAACCGACGTCCGTGTGGCGAATTTTTGGCATTTTCTCGCCTGAAAAGAATCGTTTGTCAGGCCCTTCCAGCAGACCGAATATAGACTGCCCGCCTGATCCTTCACCTGATGGATCGCCTGTCTGGGCTATAAAGCCACTTCTGATAGTATGAAACAAGTTGAAGTTATAATATTTCATCTTGCACAGCTTCAAAAAGTTCAAACATGTTACGGGTCGTTGATCTAGATATAAATCCACGGTGATGTCCCCAAGGGTCGTTTCAATCACAACAGCCATTGTGTGTCCAATAAAGTATTCAATAATCTTCAAGTACAAGTTAACATTTCATTGAAATTAGTCCAAAACGATGTTATTTATGTAAAAACTTTGACACATCATAGGAAGAAATAAATACATAACCTCACTTTTTCCAGGGATGTTGCTATTGCAAAAATACAAACGTGACTTGAAGATAAAAAATCGGCGAAGTGCGAGTTGGATTAACGTACCGATAGTTTTACGGTTTTCCGTACCTACCCAGGAGGAAGGAAATGACAAAAATCTGTCTTAAGGTGGATGCGCTAAGGTAGCCTGCGAAATTCTTCTTACGTTTTTTGCAATTTGCAGGTCAGCATCAATGCACTTACATGAACTTAGAGAGTTGTATTGGTGATTCTAATGTTTATAAATCTGTAAATCCATATTTGTTACGGTCGCAAAAAATATTTAGATCAACATACAACCTGATGCTGACCTGGAAATTGCAAAAAATTTAAGAAAATTTGAATTACGCGGGCCGCCTTAGCGCACCCCCCATAAGGAATAAAGAAAAAAAGAAAAAAAAAGTAAGCAATTTCATTTGGTGCATGTTTGCTGTAAAGCACTCGTGGGAAAACAATTCCAAATGCCAATTCAAACCAGTAGGAGGCACCATTGGTAGCTACCAAAATGCCCCATTACATTTGAATGCAACTAATTCTACTTATATTTTAATTTTTATTTGCTTTAGTTAGAAATAAAAACATTTTTAAAGGGGTGATAGACGTGGGAGCATTTTTATTTATTTATTTTATATAATCAATTACAACTATTATTACAGATACAACCCAATACAATAGTGAAGCAAACTTAATAATAACACCTTATTTTCTAAAACTTATTACATATAATGTTATCTTTGTAAATTCACTCAGTGTACAAACAAAAAAGTCTATTTCCTAATCTACAAGGTTTAGGGTGCGAAGCACCGGCGTCAAGGGCGCCTCATTTACTAGATTAGTGCGGCCACGAGGTACAGCCAGAAACTGAGGTCGTCGTCGCCGCCACATATATCTGTCGGGCACACTCAAACAAATGTACGCGTACTTATGGCTCGGCGAGCTTACTCGCCCGTCTGTCATCGCTGCGAGCCGCGAGCCGCGAGAATTGAAAAAAAACGTGTGTCATCAACGGCGAGGCGAGTAAGGTCGCGAACTTAAAGACCGCGTACTTTAAGTACGCACGTCTATCACCCACTTTAGGCGAACAGTTCCATGTCTAATGCAGCCGCCACACTATGCTCCTTGCGCTGCTCATCGCTATGCTCCTCGCGCTGCCGCGATTTGCCGCGATGTTTCCCTCTCTGCCCCCACACTGCTCTACTCGTGCAATTAATCGCGACGCTCCTCACTTGTCATTTGCCTTTGTTGGATAATGGACGACCGCGTGATTATGTGGCCAGCCACTCGCGCTCGTATTGCCGGTCCTATGACTTGCGTGCAAAAAACCGACAAAATAGGGAGCGGAGGGCACGACGAGGGGCATGACGTGCGGCATGACGAGTAATGTTGCCATGCCACACTACGTCTCTGCTTCCTTTCCTCGTTACTTCCCATGCCACTCGTCGAGTGTGTGGCAGGCCCATAAAGCGCCATCTGTAAAACATAACTAAATTTGCTTTCAACCGCCAGAGCAGTATAAACTAACTGCTCTCATGGCTGAAATCAAATTTAGTTACATCAAAAAAGAGTAGATGGCGTTCATTTGAATATCGATGTATGCTCAGTGCGTGGGAATTCAAATCTGAAGTTCTTGAAAGCCAAAAATATTTAATTCTCAGTGAAAGCATTTGAGGAAAATTCTCAACCGTACCTAGTTCTCAACATTGCCCTTTCTTTGATTTGGTTTATTATGTCACCATCTCATAATAGGTTTGCTTTGCAAAAGAGTTCAGGTTGGATTCCTGGCTAGTTTTAAATAGTTTTCCAAAATAGACTTCGTGAGTCGTGACAACTTTTCTTTATTTCTCATTGTTTCGATTTCACCTTGAGGTCCCATCTCAAAAGCTCAGTCGTAAGTTCCATAGTAATTATTATGTTATAGGTAACTGCTATATCAAATACCTACCTAACCTAGGTACCTATAATTATTCTGCATGCAGTTGAAAACTAGATAGGTACTAAACAATTATCTACATAAAAAACAAGCAAATATAAATGCAAGTTGGCACCAATTACCAAGCTATTTATCGTGTGGTACCTATATTTCCTAACAATTTTCAATACCAAATATATCGAGGTGTCGAACGCAGGCCATGCAATACCTACACCACTTTCCGACTCACGGTTCTAGAAAATCTAATAAAGGCAGTTTCACTCGCCCTGCTTCCGCCCTCACCCTTAATAAAGTGACTATTGAAAATTTACCAACCGTTCTTCCAAGAATATAAGGTTAGCTGGCATGAATGAGATCCCACAATGGAAATACAATTCTATGACCATGATGTAAGGTCGTAAATATAAAATAGTTGTAATGTTTCGGTGGTTTAAATTGTCCCAGCTTCTATCTAGCCGGCAAGGTTATGGTGTGAAATAATAAAATAAAGCCTTCTCGATGGAAAATATGATATAAACAAAGCGACACGTGCGTCTTTTAACAGTTGTTCAATTTTGGAGGTTTTGGTGACTGGGCGCCCCTTTTAATTTTGAAGGTACACACGGCTACACATCAAGCTATACATTTCCAGTTTATGCTGGTCTCGCATTGTAAAGGATTTCCGTACAATGCGAAGTCAGCTTATACTGGAAATGTATAGCTTGATGTGCAGCCGTGTGTACCTACCCACCTACTTATCTACTTACAATCCGTTAATCCTACCATTGTCTTTCCATTTGACTGTAGGTACACTTTTGGACCTGTTTAAAAGCTTGTATAGCGCGATTTTGAGTTACGTAATGGGACAATCAGGAAGAAAACCTAGGAACAATCTACTTATATCTATTCTATTTATTATAATCTTAACTAAAAACTTTTGCGTAGTAAGTTGTGAGATTACCTACCAATTTCGAGATTTCAAGAGAGTTTCAATACTTACTTCTTATTATTAAAAAAAAACTTTGTTGACAAAGAAAAGCGCGCGTGGTTCAAAATTCGAATTGAAGTAGTGTGGCGCACGTACGAATAGAATAGAACCGTAAACATTTGCACTAGTGATTGCGAGTGTTGTTTGTTGTTGAGTCGACGGAAACTGCCGTAGCTATGTGTTGGGACACCTTATAGGCAGGCCCCACACTTCGACAAAATCGATGTTATATATAATTTTTTCAGCAACGTTACGGTTCAGCCCGGAAAACCTGAAATAAATACTTGTGAAAATAGGTATGTGCCATGGTACCTTGTTGTGTTTCAAAGGTAATAAATACTTAATTTAATATTATATCTGTAGAAACATTGTTTTTTTACTAAGATTATAAAAAAAATAAGTAGGTACTTACCTAAATATCTAACCAAAAAGTATAGTAAGTTCCTAACTACAATAAGAGAATAGGAGCAAGGCTCAAAAAAAAAACTGTGAAGCCATAAAGTACCTAACTAATTTAAAAATAAATGTTTTTTTTTATACTAATTAGTGGGTTTGTTAAAATTTTCGTGGCCAGTCTCAAGAATCGTAGGACGTAATTAGGTGTGTGAGTGTGTCGACAGTAAAACCTTTTGTCGCGGCGCTAGTGTCTACGTCATTGCATCAAATTGCATTTAAAAAAATGTAGTTCCACAATTTTCCGCCGGACTTCAGTGGTGGACTCCTAATTAAAGTTTTCAAGCTTGATGTGATTGTTTTAGTTTTAAAATGATTTGTACAAATAAACAGACTGATTGAGTGCTCATTATTTTCCAAAAGACCACGGCCCTTAAGTAGGTATCTTTCTAACTTTTTCTATGCATGTATAACACGATATGATCTCCATGAAAAAGCAATCAAATAGCGAGTGAGCGTCAAACCAGGCTACAAATAACTCTGGATGTATTTTTAAGGAGACGGCGGCAGCGTGGGCTTGGGGTGACGCTTGTATTTCCATACAAATGTTGTATAATTTAAAAAGGACTCTCAATGTGCCGCTCGCGTTATAAAACTCGTGTTTTATACGATTCATTACGTAGACCGTCATACTTATGTTATGTGAACGCTTTTAGATGTGAAGCGTTGTTGCCATGAGTCTGTAGCTACCTATAGGAAAGAACGGTGACTCCCGAAGCCCTACCCGGGCTTCATGTATACGTCGGATAGGTATGTAGGTATAGCAGCTATAATAAAGACTGTTAGCGATAATTGCTTAACCATAATGGAATAGTGAATTATGTATATTCTTCACAAAACAAGTAAAAGTTTTTTTTTTATCCGTAAAAAAAGTTTGAAAGTGAAATTCTTACCTACATAATAGGTATATTTTTGCTAAAAACCTCTACGCCCCGTAGCCAGGGCACGTAAAATATGTAACACTTATTACGCAGCTACCAGTTTGTGTCGGTAAACAGAAGATAAGAAAAACTCAACGCGAAAATCCCTAGTAATCTTATAAAGCCAAAATACAAGCCAATAAATGAACATTGTGTCCGGAAGACGCCCTACTGTTAGATTTAATCTGTTTAGAGTTCGCCGTAAAACGTAGTCGATAAAATAAAGTGAAGCGCGCAAAAATCTCCTTGTCTTATCGCTACCCAGCAAGATTACACATAAAAATGTTAAATGATCTTGAACGCGTATTGAAAAAATACGCGAGGAAATGGCGGGGGAAATTGAAGATGGCCGCGCGGCGCGGCAGGGTGCGCTTCCTGTTTTGTGTTCGTAAAAGCAACTCAGTAGCGTGCAATAGGAGAAACCTGTGAATTTCTGTGAGCTGAAGATGATAATTTAGAATAATTACACCCGTAGTCAGTCTCGGTGGAGTGACGATTAATCTGGTTGATAATCATGTCTGCCTGTGGCCTACCAGGGGCCTAAGTCTACTAATTTACCAACGTTGTTATGGCTCGCCATTGTGAGTTTTTCACAGATTTTGTATGGCAAATCTGTCAAGCTAGCACCTCTGTATACTAACCTGGCTTGCTGTCCTGGCTTAGCACAAGCTATTGCTGTTTACACGATACTAGTAAATTTTAAGCCTAAATAGCATTGTGGTGACTTTGTGAGTACTTAGAGTAAAATGATCCGATTGGGCCGGACATATGGGGCTAGTACACAGCAGGACAGTCATGCAAAAGCAGAGGAATAACATCAATGCACTGTGTTTTAGTGAACGTGTTATATCTTGACGGTAGGGACGCGATGTGGGTGACACCGACGCGCGGGCTTCTCGCGTCTCGTGAAATCTAATCTTGATGACTACAACACCACCATGTTGATAAGTATCATCGTTTGTAGAGGTAGTGGTGGGTTTACCTTTCAAATTGGAACGCAACAAAGTTGTAACTATGCTATGGGCCTAGTAGGACCTTCCATGCGGAGTAAACGTAACAAAAATTCGAAAGATTTTAAAATTGAAAATACTTGTTTTGGACATAATATTTAGGTACTTAGTATCACCCATTAATAAAGTCATGAAACCAGGGTATGTAATTGTGCTTTTCGCAATTTTTTTAACTAATGTGCCAGAAGTTAAACCAGAATAGATTGATGTATTTTGGATTTTAAAAAATCGGTCGCACTTACGTTACGCTAACTTAGGGCTTCGTTCTAGGGCCAGAGGGTATTGCTTTTAGAGTTTTTGCATCGCTTAAAATAATCGTGACTACCAATGGTGACGACAACACCATCAATCGAAATAGAGAACGACATAAGTTTATGGTAGCATCAATCCTTCGGAAGTTAGTTTCTATAGTAAGATTTATTTTTTACAATATCTATCAATTATACCCATAGAACTAAACTAATAAAGTGACAACACTCAAATATCAATAACCAGCCCCTATTCCAACTAGTGATCAGGGGTAACAAACAATATTGCGAAATCAGAAGGTGTCTACACGTGACTATAAAATATTCTTTACGATATTACCATACAGTAAAGTAATGGTATAAATAAAGAAAGTGTCGTGTCGGGGCGTTCGGTGGGCCGATTGGCTTCGATTATTGCCCCGCGGAGACTAATATCCCTTTCTTTCGCAAATGTTTTTTGGGGAATGTTATTTTTTGGCGCGTCGGTCGCAGATGGTGGCCGGGGCTCGTGAAATTGCCCGCTATTGGAGTGTCTTGGACGGCACAGTTGGGATTCTGTAAGTAGGGTCACTTACGTTAAGTAGCCTCTTAGTCGGGCACGTGTCGTCCCGTCACAGTCAGCAGGTGCGTTTCAGGACAGTTGCGCAATTGTGATTGAAATTGCTCCCGGTTTGTGGGGGTTGATTTTTATTGTCTATTTTAGCTAGTATTGCTTTTTGTTCTGTTTGTATATTTTTTCGTTTATTATTGGTGCAATGTTCTCTCTTCTGATGGGGTAGGTACCCGAATTCTGTAGTTCTGTCTTGGAAATATTGAAAACTGACTGACCCAAGAGACATTATGAGCCAAGGAGCTCTTGGCTAAGTAATAACAGCCGCGCGGGTCGAGGTTAAGCTACGCTTGCCGGGGTTGTTCCGTGGATGGGTGACCATCTTTACATATCGAGACTTCTCTGTGTCTCGGAAAGCACTTTAAGCCGTTGGTCCCGGTTGTGATTCATGGATTTTTGACAGTCGTTACGGGTCGTCAGAAGCCCGAAAGTCTGACAACCAGTCTTACCAAGGGGTATCGTATTACCCAGTTACTAGGTTGTGGAGGTCAGATAGGCAGTCGCTCCATGTAAAATTCTGGTATATCCGGTTAGACTGGAAGCCGACCCCAACATAGTTGGGAAAAAGGCTAGGCAGATTGATTGACACGTGACGCCGTGATGTGATATAATTTCCATTTTGCGTAACCTTCAATAAAATTACACTATCCCAATTAATTAAACATTTGACGTTCAAAACCCACAAACGCTCACTTTAACCAAGCAAGCAAGCACACAGTACACACAACCTGTAATATAAGAACCGAGGCAAAAAGTAAACAAGGCACAGAGGCAGTTTCCGGCAGATATTAAAGGCATATCTCTGTATTATGAGCGAGAAGTTCTGTAATTTAAGGGCGCAGTGCCGCGGCATATGGCGGCCTCGGAAGGGTTGCGCACCCCTGCACACGTGGTACATGTCGATGTTTTGATTTTGATGATGAATTGGTGTTGTTTACGGGTGTTGTATTTTGATGTTAAAGAGTTATTAATGTCCACTGCTGAACATGGGTGACACGTATCACTATTATTTGGTAAAGGATTTGTGTGCGAAGTAAAACTTAGTTACCTATTAGTATAACTAGGGACTATAATTTGATGCCTTAGCTTACCTACGTAATTGTCTGCAAACAACATCCATTTCAAGTAATTTAAATAGTACAATTTTAGAAGTTAATCAAAATAATCATCTTTTCCAATAATGTTTTATTTTATAATTGTTTATAGGACTCAAGCGCTTGTACCACAAATCGCTAAATAAGTTTAACGTTAAAAGTATTTAAAACATCACTCGGTTTCTGTCAATCATTTGAAGATGACAGAGATAAAATGATGTTTTAAATACACATTTAGGGATTTATGGTGCACCTATTGATTATTCTGTTACATATATGGCCCTCGTAGCCCTTTCCTGCCGTGCCGTAGCAACGCTACGCGCTGCGGCTACGACTACGTCATCCAGATGAAGCTCGATTTTCATACTATTTACTTTAGTAAAGTGATTTATTTTAGTTACTCTGAGACAGTATTCAGTACTCCTCCGTGCTTCGGAAAACACGTTAAGCCGTTGGTCCCGGCTGTAATTTGTGGATCTTTGACAGTCGTTACGGGTCGTCGGAAGCCCAAAAGTCTGACAACCAGTCTTGCCAAGGGGTATCGTATTACCCAGTTACTGGATTGTGGAGGTCAGATAGGCAGTCGCTCATGTAAAATACTGGTATCCAGCTGCATCCGGTTAGAGTGGAAGCCGACCCTAACATAGTTGGGAAAAGGCTAGGCAGATGATGACTCTGAGACAGTATTCACCTGAAATAACTTTATAAATATTATATATAAATTCGTTAGGCTTTAGTACCTTCATGATGAATCTCGATTATAATAAAATTAGTTAGTAAAGTATACATTCGATTGCAACAATATAACACATTATAATATCGACACGTGTCGCTTTACTGGGGGCACTGCGGCAGGCGTTCGTTGCTCAGGTTGCTCAGTTCGGCAGGTGCTCGGTTATAACTAGTTTAGTGAAGTTAACCTGTTAATGCAACAATATAACGCAATATATCGACACGTACCGATATGTCGATATCGACACACGACGCTTCACTGTAGCAGTCGCTCGTTGCTCAGACACAGCTGTAGTTCGGCCGGTGCTCGATTATAACTAGCTTAGTGAAGTCGCGATACATGTGAACGTGAGTGAAACTTTGCAGCTTCATTTGTATCACGATTCGAGATGCACGAGAAACCGAAATTGTATTAATTGCACTTGCTTGAATGCCAGTCTAGGTTTTCTGAAATATATGTAAAAAACCGGCCAAGTGCGAGTCGGACTCGCGCACGAAGGGTTCCGTACCATTATCTATAAAAACGGCAAAAAAATCACGTCTGTTGTATGGGAGCCCCCTTAAATATTTATTTTATTCTGTTTTTTAGTATTTCTTGTTATAGCGGCAACAGAAATACATCATCAGTGAATATTTCAACTGTCTAGCTATCACGGTTCATGAGATACAGCCTGGTGACCATGACGGACAGACAGACAGACAGACAGCGGACTTAGTAATAGGGTCCTGTTTTACCCTTTGGGTACGGAACCCTAAAAAGTGGTACTAAAAATCATGAACTGACGACGAACTTCATTCCTCATGACAGTACGAGCTTTAAGATAAAAAGCTCATGTCGTAGTAAAATGATTACCCTAATTGCTTGCCTTGCGATGCGACTTACAACAAGCAAAATACGCGCACGTCACTTGTTTCTGTCTTTTAGGGGCTTTTACCTATGTATTCATACAACATATTGGTAATATGTCGAGGAGAGGTCATTTACAACCAAATGACAACCATTTTCGAGTAATTTGACATTTCATTCATAAAAAAATATGAAATGTCACATTACTCGAAATTGTAGACATTTACATATAGTCATTTGGTTGCCAATTACCTCTACTATATTCGATGGATTGCCGACAACCCTTTATATCGTTTTTGTACTAATAATTTATATAACATGGCACTTATAGATTATCGTTTAAAATAGCTTTTATTGTCTACTGTAAGCCCTGACTAAACGCCAACAGAAAACATAGTTCCAACAAAACATTAACTTTGTATAACGGTACGGAAATGCAAACAGCTTTAAAATTGGTTGTCAGAAAACATAATGTCGGAAGGAGAAGGGTTGGGTCGCGTGCCCTTTGCCTATTCTTGACATTTTAAATTGTTTATTTGCGAACAAGTGTCAAGTTATTTATTCAGTGACGTCGGTGTTACCTTATGTCGATTGCTACCGTACTTACGTACCTAAGTATAGTCAAGTTTTCAATATCTTCGTCAGTTTTCAATTTTTTTTCCTTAACATGTAGGGACACTTTTGAAGTTAGGTACCGCACTAAGTAGAATTTTACATAGAAAATTATATTTAACTAGCTACGCCCCGCGGTTTTACCCGCATACGTCTCGATCACGTAGGAATATGGGCATAAATAGTATCACATGTCCTAACCAGGTCATGAATCTACCCATGTGGCAAATTTCATCCAAATCTGTTCAGCCGTTTTAGCGTGAAAGCGTAACAAACAAACAATCAAACTCACTTTCGCATTTATAATATATATATAATATAGGATAAATAATTATTTTTAGACATTGGCTAAATGTCAATACGACGCCATATAATGCTGAGTCGGTAAAGTAGATGCTATCGTCCAATTAACAGACAAATATAGCCTTTTTATGTGACTGTACTTTGAAAATCTAGCAGATGTGATAATATACAAGGTACACCTAGGAATTGCCTAGCAGTTGTTAGTGCATGCATTTTTTGCAAATTGCTTTTGGCCACAGATGGCTTTTACAGCCTTGTTCGGGAACAGGAAGAATCGTTAGTGCCTTAATTTTCTTTCTTCCGATAGTTTATCGAAGTTTTGCTGTAGGATGTTTAATTTTCCTCCTAAAAACGCTTTTACGTGAAATTGATACTTAATTAATTCATATATATTATGTACTTTTCTACGTGCTCAAACCTTACCGTTTTCAACGAGATGCAAGCAGTTAAAAAAAAATTAAAGTAAAAAAAACTAAAACCCAACTACGACTAAAAAGGTATAAATAAGACTCCACAGATAGACAAATTAAAAATCCAGAGTCACACGTGTTAGGGCATAAATCGTACAGATTATGTCTATTTGTGGTGTCTTGTTTATACCTTTTTAGTCGTAGTTGGGGCTTAGTTTTTATTAGGTTTTTTTTTTTATTCTTTTGGGGTTATAATACATATATTTTTGAAATGTGCTCATTAAGCCCGTTCATTTGATACCCAACATGGTACGATTAAACAATATTCTTTTTTTAGTTCCTGACTTTATGTCTTCTAGAGGGCGCCATTTTTAATTTAATGTGACGTCACATAGCCTATAACCAGCGGACGATCAAGACTCTTCCAACGATACCTCACTTGTCAAATTGTGATGAGTGGTTTAGAAGATATGAGGGAACAGATGAACATACATACATACATACATACCGGTCAAAATCATAAACCTCCTTTTTTCTTCGCCGTAGTCGGGTAAAAATGAATGAATGTATCCAAATGATAGTCTTTTGCTTTCAATACATTTACTACAGCATAGGTCATTCTAGTAAAGCTCATTCTGAGACGAGAGAATGAGAAAAGAAAAGAACTTAATATTCAAACAAAGAACGGTTAATATCTTTCGCTCTCACGTCAATATAGCACAGTAACAACACTACGTCAACCAGCCAGTAACCGATCATAAGTAAACGTAACTTTATGACGCGTTCGTCTCGACGGGCCGCCGCAGCGGCGGTCGCGGCGGTCGACGGCTAACCTGCAAATTGTCAGCGGCCGGACCGCCTGACCGCGTGACCGCGCGACCGCATGATTAGCTAGCCCGTATCGCTGCCCGTTTTGTTTTGATATGCCCTACCCGCACTACCCCGTACTACCCGACCTACCCGTTCACACCACTCTGTGGCCACATGCCATGTAAGTTTCGGGCTAGCAACGAGCAGTTTGTGGTCGACCGCCCACTCGCAACTTCAACTAGTTCTACGCCATTGTTTGTTTGGTTTTGTGATGACAGCTGGAAATATGATTTGAGGTAATCTGTTTTGTGGTGGCTAAAAATGTGGTGGTTCTATTGAGGTTAGTTGCAACTAATTCCGATTTTATAAATATCCTATGAAAAAAAAATAGATCCATTTGTGATTTGCTCTGAAATTGTATGATTTATGCTTTTAATCATCAACAACTTCACCAATGTCTCATAAAATAATCGTTTGTTTTCTGTAATATCCGCGAGAAGAAGGCAAGACAAAACAGTGAGTTCGTAGCCGCTGCTACGCCGTAGCTACGCCGTAGCACAATTTGTAGCCACAACATTAAATTGTGTATAGTTTTGTTTAAACATAAATAAAAGATCTTAGTTATGAGTTGGATATTATCAGTATTCTATAATTTTTTGGTGTTTTTTTCAAAATGATTTCTTAATGAAAAAAAAGGAAATGTCGTTTTCACTTTTCTGTCATCATTATTTTAAAAAAGAGCAGTGCTATTAAATAAATAAGAATAAGCAGAAGACAAGCACCTTCATCCGTCCGTCGACCAAAAGTTCTTGGGCGAACTGTCAAAATTTACAGCGCGGGAAAATCTTTCAGCGCAAGCGTGCGAGCGCGAGAAAGAGACGTCTGTATTCTGCATCTCCTTCTTTCTGAACGAGGTCTGCGGGTCGCGGCTAACCCTCGGCGCGAGGTTTGCGGCGGGAAAAATGTGTGTTTCGGTGTGCCGATAGCGGAGCGCCGCAGCCCGCGGCCCCGAGCCCCGCCCAGTGCCGCGCCGCACCCGCGCCGCACCCGCGCCCGCTAACGCGTCTTGAGCCACTTAGTCGCTAAGACGACGCACACACTGGTTTAGAACAGCGGGCTGAAGAAAGTTTCAGAGGGTTTGGGAAGCAAGGAGGCTACTGTTGTGAATATTGTTCTTCTTGGTATGATGTCGGACGTATCGCGGATTTATATGATTATTTTGAGGAAGTATTGAAGTTAATAGGCACTGAAAGGGACAAGAAATGGTTTCAGGTATCCTTAGTCAATCTAATTACATGGCCATAGTTATCTTGATGTGAGAATTGGTTGAATCAAACATGATATCTTTATAAGAAGTCTTGTCAGACGGCACTGGGGTTTTAAGGGTTTGTGAAGGGTAAATTATTTTATATTCCAATTAATAAGAACAGTTAAATGAAAGCAGAACCTATAAAGACCTATTCCGCTTTAATTGAACTGTTCTTATTAATTGGAATATGTTCAGATAGATCAATAGTTTAGTTTACATGTGTGCACCTTGTGTTACAGTTTCATGCTCAAATTACAATTATTTGAATGTAACAGATGACTTGCTCTACCCTTTTGTTAGGATCTAATAAGCTTGGGCAACAATTAGTATTAGACACAATCTCTTCAACTTCTGTGAACACTGTCTTAGTTTCCGGCCAGATATGGAGCCACGAGCTGTCAAAATGGAGTGGGAAAAAAGGCGGGAATGTGGCGTCGCTTTATGTGAAGCTCGTCATTGCGCTAGACGGAGACAGCACGCTGGAGCGCGGTGAGCGAGAGAGGGACATCGAACACAACGTGGTTTATAAGAAAACCCAAGACGTTGGGCGTGTTTGGCGGGTGGGCGTGTGGGTTTTGTTCGCGTAGTGGTGAGGGATCTCTGTCCGCGTGTGTACGTACAGGCGTGTGGTTGTACTACCTTGCATGTATGCGTGACTCTACTCAAAGGTTATTCTGGAAGCACGCTCATCCTTTTGTCAACGATACGGCGCTATATCGGCTTGGTGCTTTAGTTATTAAAGTGCGCAGTTAAATTTTACGACGATATAAAATTTCCATTGTCGGCTAGCTCGAGGGCTCTGAGGTCCTTTATGCGGCGATGTCTGACATTGGAGGCACTTTCGACCTTATGCTGCGATTAATTTTGCTCTAGGTTAATATTCCATCAGTTCTGGGTGCTTGCTTTTTGACAAGTGACCCCAAACTTACTACGACAAAGATCATGAAACATTCATGAAAGTTAATTAGTTAATTCGTAAGTATATCGACATAACTACCTACAGGAAAATCTGACTACGATACATAGATTATAACTTATAAGTATAGCGTAGCTTGTGAGGGAGTGGAGTTCGTTCCTAAAGGCTGCTAATTAAGATGTGGTTTCCAGACCGCGTTAAGATGGAGAGATTGGTACTGTATTTATTCTAAAGAACATTTAATTTTATACGAGTTCGTGTTTGATGAAAGATATTTACTAATTGCGTTTTGCTTCTGAGATTTGCAGATTTACGAAATTAATGTTCTACAAAAACTTTTCTACTGAGAGAAACCTATGAACACCTTGATATAGTCAATTTTGTGAGGTTACGCGTTATTTTTTGGCACCAATATAAAAAAAAACTCGGAGGAGGAAAAACCAAACAAACCATTTATATGCTGCGGAGAGAAACAAAAGAGAGTACACAATGTGTGTATAAGGTACTGCTACATGCGAAGGATTCCTTATGAGCGTAGATTTTGCCATGGGAGGTGAGTGCGGCACATATGGTTCACGTTCCCTGCTAGTCCCGAACCTGACTATCTCTTTTAATACTTATTTGTGCCCGACACTCACATAGCCCCGTCCCCTCGTGTCGCGTTGCAGCGCGTCGCTGTGTGGGTGGACTTCTTTCGCCCTGTCTCTGTGTGCGGGCGAATTTCTTTCGAGACGTAATAAGGGGACCGTTTCTTTCCCGCTAAGGTTTTAATGTCGACCACGTTTCGGTGGCGGACGCCCGCGCCTTTCCGCGGTTACCGGTCCAAACTTTTTTTTTCATTTAGTGCGGATAGTGTATAGTGTTTTCTGTGGATTTTTCTCAAGACGTTTATTTTTTTTTTGAGGTAGGACTACTTTTCTTGTATTTAGTTTAAATTAGTTTGGGCTTGAGTTGATAAGAAACTATAATGATAAGATGTTTGAAATTAATTAGTAGAAAGTTTGTTTAAGTCGGCAAACTTGGGTTTGTCGGAGCGTGGAGGGCGGCGCGGCGGGCGCAGACTTGCGTGTTGTTTTCCCAAAAACCGCAGCCTCATTAGCCTGGGCGCACACTACGCCGCGACGATTAAACTCGAGATAACGGCACATATTGTGATAACGTCGGGTAAACGCTTTGTTACGTACTGCCTATGACTTTGATTGGATTACTTCTAGTTTTGTTTATGTTACGTTGTGGGATGATGAGCCCTTTTGTGTTGAATAGATTTTCATTTGTTATAACAAAACTTCAAAGGAAAATGTTTCTAACTCAGAATTATTTTAAAGACTTGTTTTATTCGTTAAGTTTTTAGATAAACTTTAACACTTAAACTACACTAAAAACACTTAGCAGATTTCTGAAGAATTATTAAACGGCAAACAATGAAAAATGATAAGTGTGATAAAATAAACGCTCGTAGACACCAAGAAATATTCTACAAAATCAACGCACAATCAAATTCCAAACTATTAAAAAGTAACACTTCTCCCAACACTCGCGACAAAGACAATTTATATTTTTGTGCGCCCACATCGTAATACAATTATGTCCCATTTAGGTAGCGTCGCGAGCGGAAACTTGTTAAAAAGTAAGCGTGAACTCCCATTAGAGTGGTTGTAGCGATCCCTAAACTTCACCTGTAATTGTCGGGCACGCGGCCCTCGGGCCCACGGCCGGGCCGCGTTACACGCTCGTTAACTCTTACCGAATTATTTCTACACATACGCATGTATGCGATGCGCTTTATGGCGAAAAAAAAAAAAGTATGTTGGAATTTACATTCTTAGGTACGTTATTTTGTAATTATCAAGTACTGTTTGGAACGCAAAATCAGAAGCCACTACATCTACGGTCTTTACTAAATTCCTACTTTTCAATTGATAAAATTCTGCTGTGTTCATCGTTAGATATACTTATTTTAATAGTATATTGATGTTCCCAAAATAGTTGTTTTTCTTAACAAAAAATTTTAATAGCCTAACCTACCTGAAACTTTTTGAAAGGCCTGACTGTCCTCCCATAACTATTAACATTGTAATTCGAAAATATTGTAAAAGCCAATTTTTTTTTTAAGAGTTACCGTGGTGTTTCTTGCCGGCTCTTCTCCATAGGAAACGACCAATTGGAACCGTGCACCTAGCTTCTGACGTTTCATAAGTGCCCATGTAGGCTTATGTGAAATAAAATATTTTGATTTTAATTTATACAAAACTTTATGCCTGAAATAATCACTCACATTTTACTTGTTGTAATTTTTTTGACAAACTTTAATTTTGTTGACATTAACAAAATGAAAAAAAAAACTATTCAATAAAACACCTTGATTACAAGCAATACAATGACATACACGTGTACAAGTAAAACCGTAAGTTACCTATACAATCTTAATTAGACATGCCTAATGCTAATCATCCAAATGCTCAGATGGTAGCGAGCATGAATTCTGTAGCCCTTCTGGGATTAGAGGGTTGAATTAATTATTGAAATATGCATGCCTAAATAATGACAGTTTCACTTTCGCCTTCTGTGTAGTAGGTAGGAGTAGATAGCAACTGCATTATGGACAAATAAACATAGGTAAAGCATTAGTTAAGATTTTTCATGATAAGTATTTAACTTGTGATTAAGGAGAGCATTTTCTCTATAAAAATTCTTGGTAAAATTCGCTCTACACTGAAGATTACTACGAATAATTCTCCCGCCTCTAAGATATATTTACTGCTAAGAAGCTTTTTTGGTGGCAAAAACACTCATCTGATACTCAATCATACAACAAAACACAATCTTATGATAGCGTGCAAGCTCAAGATGTGCATTAAAAAATCCAAAGAATTTATAGAAAAAATCAATTAATCATTAATAAATCGAACGTCAATATCCGAGGAGGCTGTATCGGATAATTCCTTTGTACATTCATCGGGTGGGGTTGGCGGCATTGTTCGCGGGCTTCGACTTGTTGTTTGCGCGACCTTTGAATTTGGAACATGGAACGTTTTGAATTTTGCACGATCTCGCCGCCCTCGCCGCGTGTAGTGACATCTTCGAGGGAGGAACGTGTCAATAACGAAAATTGTTGGAGTGATAAATAAATGTTTGCTATTTTCCGTAAATTTGTGTTACAGGCATGTTTACCTACGCGATATTTTCAATAAATTCCGTTTTTATGTCACTATATTGAACGTCATTTACAGACGTGAAAGTGTATCTACCATGCAACTAACTTTACTGAAAATCAAAATCGAAACTTATATATTGGCAGAAAAAACGTAGTTTAAGTATTTAAATGGCAAAAAAAAAGTGTTATTTCACACACTACTTATCACATTGAGATATACATAACTTATCAGAATGATCAAGTTTTAATAATTATAGTTTTAGCAAAAAATAGGCAGTAGTCATAATTTGTACCAAATTATGATTCCAATACTTAAGAAAAGCCGTAAAAATAGATACTCTTGACTTTTCCGAAGACATTCAAAAGTGAGTGAGTGAAAATGTTCACCAATGTAGGTGTGTTTATTCATTAATAATAAAATAAGAGAATGCGTGCTATTAGCAAATCCGCGCGAGCCCGCGCCGTAGAATGTATAATTCATCAGTAATTTTAAGTAGGCGCGAAGAATTTTGTTGATCTCTGGCATTTGAGGCAATGCTAAGCTTAAATATGAAAGATTTTTCTATCTTATTGTTTGTTTTAATAGGTAAGCTTTTAAGCTTGTAGCACTATCAAGCTTTGAAAAATCATTATTAAACCAACTGTTCGACTTGTTGACCTCATAGTTGAAGGAATTGCAAAAAAAAACACTAAGTTCAGATTTGAGTCATAAAAGAATCAATTCACGACTGAAATCCAACTTTAATATTCATGTATTAAGACACATTTAATTCCAAGTAGATATGGGGCTATCTGTTACATCATAATTTCTAATCACAAGCCAATAATGTTTTGTGCAAAATATTGCAACACATTGCTTCCTCACAACTGAGCGCAAAACATACTGTAAGTACTCAATAATATGGAATGCAACACGATCTACACAAGTAAGTATATGTCTATTTCAATTAAAGATCCCACCAAAAAGTCGTATTGTAAGTGGAAACCTCGTAACCCTCAGTCCGCGTCAGGATTTTAATAAGTGACGCCACATCGCGTCGCCCCGCGCCGCGCCGCGTCCGCGCCCGCGTCACATTCCGCGCGATTCTTACTTAACTGCTTGATTGTACTCCGTTGTTTATTGTCACCAATATTGCAGGAAGGGCACGCTCTTTGTTTTGTGTTTAAAGTGTTTTTATAGCTTTAATTTATTTAGGTATTTGGTTATTGGAAGTCGCTATGTTGAAAATGTGTTTTGTTTAATATGAGTATCGGCATTTTTTTTTTCTTTAAATATAACTTCTATTTAATATTTATTTATGTGTCTGTGTCATCCATACTCTAATAAGTTGCTAAGATTAAAGAGATACACGATTACAATTATTGTTTTCTATATAAAAATAAATTTTCCTAGAGGTATAAAATTTTCCTGTACCTTGTAATATTAAGTAAAAGAATGTTACTTTCTGGAGCCGTTTTAAAACGATATAGGTACATAGAAAATGATTAACTACATGAGCATACAAAAAAAAAAATGGAAAAATCGTTCCAGTTGCCTTAACTTAGTCAAACCTAAATCAGTTTCACATAAATTCAGGACACGTCACAAAACGCGCGCTGACTTTAAAATCAGGAAGTCTGTCACCGTCTTACAGCTTGGGCTTTCCGTTCATTTGAATATCTGAGCCTTGAGGGTTCGGACACCGTCGGATATTACATTTGCTAACCCATTTGTACCCGTCGCTGGTCGTAGGACGATCATTATCCATGTCCGACCGTCCTTCGGGGACCACCCTCAGGAATTTGTGTCCCCGCTGTCCTATTGATTCCCTTCACATTCGCTCCTCTTTAAAATTGGGCCGATAATAGATGTTATTGGAACTCGGAGGGCTTGACGCGTTTTATTATACGCACAGATGCTACGCCATTATCGAGATTTCTGAAAATAACGCTACGGTTTTTAGACGCCTGATGCCTGTGATAGCTACCAACTGAAGGTAATTTGGCAACATTTTAAAATAAGCTGATAACTGTAATAAACTAACCAGGTTTCCAATAGTTAATTAATGGGTTGGGTATTTTGTAAACTAAATCTTATTTCGGTATTTAAGTAAAGTTTTCGTAGTTTTAACTACATTTTTCAGAATTCAAAAATCAATCAGCCTAGCCTTTTCCCAACTTTATTGGGGTCGGCTTCCAGTATATCAGGATGCAGCTGAATACCAGTATTTTACATGGAGCGACTACCTATCTGACCTCCACAACCCAGTACCTAACTGGGCAATACGATACCACTGTTATCAGACTTTCGGGCTTCTGAAAACCCGTAACGACTGTCAAAGATCCACGAATGACAGCCGGGACCAACGGCATAACGTGCTTTCCGAGGCTCGGAGGAGTCTCGGTATGTAAAGATGGTTACCCATCCACAGACCAACCCTGGCAAGCGTAGTTAACCTGATGGATCGACGCCACGAGCTCAGAATAATTTTTCAGAATTAGTAACAGTAATTTATAGTAAACTAGCGACCCGCTCCTGCTTCGCACGGTTTTTACGACTTGAAAAAACATCGAGATTTCTTAGTCACTGTAACTTTAATACTAACGTATTATACACATTCCAGGGCATTCTGGAACAAATTCTCTAAACGATGGTAAAAACCTCATCAAACGGACTAGAAATAGATAACTAAAGATAAAGAAGAGGAGTTCATTCATTTTGAATTTTGAACGCGATAACAAAGAAACGTCACAATATTAAACCAAATTCAAAAACCGAACACAGGGCGAACCAACTTAATCGTGGTCCCAAAACAGTATTTTATAAAACAAAAACGTTTTCAAGTCCATCGGCGCGTAAGGTTTTTATTAAAAATATTGTCCGAATGTTAACCGGCGCAGTGAAACAGAAACGGCTGGTGTAATGTATCTTTGCCCCATTCGGGTTCCTTTGTGAAGGGCACGGGTAACGAGCATTATCCACTTGTAGGAACCCCCTACACGATCCTACATGCTTTATTATTTACGACCTTTACCCTTTATGTATGTTTTTACGCTAAGATTTTACTGCGAAGCTATTCATGAGCTAAATCCGGGGCGGAAGCAAAGCTGGGAGTGAACTTTGATTGTTTATCTTAGTTATGGTACGTTCATTAAATAAACGTAAAAATTGGACGCGAGATATGATTGATAAAGTAAAATGGTAGCAATATTTTACTTCGCTGTGCCACAGTATAAATAAGTATTAGAATATGTCTTCAAAGAAAACGGAACGCCGCCGTGCGATGTGTACGCAACAGTCTCGAGTGCGTGGCCTTAGGTAATAACTTCATGGTGTCTGCCGATACATAATACTGCTACTTTATTATACTGTGGCTTTGCCAACATCCATATCAAGTCTTCGCACATCGCGGAGCATCTCTAAGACCTATTTGATTCAAAACGTGTTGCAAATCTAAACGCTTGGTTGATCATAATTTTATCATCAGCTAACGTACCTATGCTTTTTTAAATCTAGTCTATTGAATACTTTAGTTAGTTAATGGTTTTAGTTAGGTTAGAATATTAGGTATATTTTAATCTTAATAGTTTGTTAGGTAATTTGAGGAGCTTGTGGCTAAGTAATAAGAGCCGCACGGGTCGATTCATCAGGTTAAGCTACGCTTGCCGGGGTTTGTCCGTGGATGGGTGACCATCTTTACATACCGAGACTCCCCCGTACTTTGGAAAGCTCGTTAAGCCGTTGGTCCCGGCTGCCATTCGTGGATTTTTGACAGTCGTCACTGGTCGTCAGAAGCCCGAAATTCTGACAATCAGTCTTACCAAGGGATTATCCAGTTAGTGGGTTGTGGAGGTCAGAAAGGCAGTCGCTCTGTGTAAAAGACTGGTATTCAGCTGCATCCAGTTAGACTGGAAGCCGAACCCAACATAGTTGGGAAAAGGCTAGGTAGATTGAGTATATGAAGATTAACACTTGTTCGAGAGAATATATCTATAAAAACCATATTGTTTGGGTAACGAATTTCGAGAACTCCTATTCTAAATCCAATTTACAAATAATCTTGGAAAATTCTTCACATCCCACATTAATAAAAAGTTTAACCCTACTGCTGTTTATCTCTTCCATCAGATCAATCCACAATACTTTTACGAGTTTGAATCAAAGCGAGCATTGTAAAAGACAGTAAAAGGCGTGTTGTCGGCTCACCCCTAAACCGAATTAAGTTTAACATCCCAATCGACATATCGTGTTTCGCGAACGTATAACAGGCTATTTGTACGCCTAGGGGATGTGAGGGCCCATCGTTCTAAGTATTATTGTCAGTTTGTTATCAGACATTGTCGAACTAGGAAAGGATTAGGATCGGCATTATGAAATTACATTTTCGGTGTGTAGGAAGCTTAAATGCCATCTATTTTGGGTAATGTGTGGTAACACAGCAGATATTTTAATGAAATCTATAGAATTCCATGACAAACACAACTCAAATTATAATCGTAATAAAGTAAAGTGATAATCTAGTAGGTATCCTGTCCAAATAGGCATTCCACATTTTGACGCTGACAGAATAATGCATTGAGTCAATCATAATAATTTGCTACATATCTTCAGTGTCAAAGATCAAAGGGCCCGTGATATACGCACATACATTATTATTTGACAGGAGTAACAATCGCAGTGAGGGGTTAGTCAACAGTGTCGTGTGTAGGGTGATGCACCAGAATACGAGAATGTCTATTGAAATGATGGTGCAATGATAATTGCGATAGATTTGGATGATGAGAATTTGTCGAATTTAAAATGGATTTAAGACAGCATAAATAGGTATTTGTTTGATAAAATGTTATGAAATTCCAAAGGGATTAAAATCAGGTAGAAAACCTCAAACGGTGCAAATATAACAACCTTATTATTGGTAGTTATATTTTTGAGCCGTTTGGGGTTGAAACACTAGGGCCGTGGGGTCCGAGTGCTCATCGAGTATTTCGGGACATCGCCCAGCGGTTGGTCGACTCTTCACGTGACCAGAGGGCTGGCCAATTTCTAGGTCAAAGAATCAGCATTACCATCCAACGTGGCAATGCTGCCAGCCTTTTGGGCACTTTTCCCACTGACAGCGATGCGGAAGAATTTTTTGACGCCCTATGAGCCCTTCCTTTATATATAATTTTTTCCCTTTGTACATAATGCTAGACTTAGATGGTATAAACAAATAGAAGCGTCATGACCCACTGCATTGACAGGAGTTTGAAAACTGGTTGAAGAAGTAGGTACCTACGCTTCTTCTCGGCGTGTTTAATTAAAAAGCCTTTTTTTGAGTTTATTACTTTTTAACATAGAGTAGTTATATCTTTATATTTATTAGCAAGCAGTAAATTTCCCCCTAATATCAAAATCGCTGCGAGCAAAGCAAACAAACAACATATTGCAATAAAACGCAACCCATTTTAAATTTCCTCCGTAATATAATACCGTGGAGTAAATATTAGCAAAGTACAAAGTCGTATGTTACAAAAATACCAATATTTTATTCTATACGCTTCATTTGTCACCCTACCGGTCTGATTGTGCGTGCTTGCGCCTTGCGGAACTCACTTTGAAGCCTCACACACCATTGTCAATAAGTAACCTGAACGAAGTTCAAAGGTTTTGACTCGAACTCACTCTTGCAACTCGTGATTTTATGGCAGTTTGAGTGTATTACGTTTTTTTACAATAACTAGGCTTTTTAAGGAACTTTTAGGAGAGAACTATGCAGTGTTATAACTTTACAAGTTAGAGCGATCTTGTAGCACAACTTAAAAACCAGCATGCGAGGCGCTTTACTTTATTTAAATAATTTAATCACCACTGCTCTCAAAACGGTGATGGAAAAATTCGTGAAGAAACCGGCATGTTCTAGAACATAAAGTTCTAAGTCATGTGACATCTACCAACCAGCACTGGACCCGCGTCGTAGATTACAATCCACTCCCTCTCGAAGAGAGGCGGTGGTCATTTTATGTTAATGATGATGAATACAAGTGCTGAACCATTAGGTACAGTCAACAAAAATATGTACACACTTAGCATTTAAAAGACGAATCTCTATGTAAATATATCGGTTCTAGTGTTGCAATGTTACACAATTCACGCAAGTAAAGGGAAATTTATTTTTAAGCTTTACACCAATTTATATTATCCGTTTATTCAAATCAAGACTGTCATTCTTTGAAATGGCTATAACACAGCAAATTGAAGGAGAATATCAATTTACTTAACAATTAATTTCCCTGACTGTATCGTCTGAATGTACTTTCGATGATGCCGAACACTTCATCATTACAATCAATACTTCAGTAAAATTAAACCATTTCTTTCCAGATACCACCACTAAAAATGTCACCACAACCCTCAAGACATTTCCCTCTTCAGTTGGTTGACAATTCAAGCTCGAACCAGCCCGTGACCGTCAGAGTCATGTGACGGTTGTGAACTATCTTTACTAGAGTTTAATGACGTATGCCGTAATGTGTAAGTGTGTATAAGTGGACTAAGGTCAGGACGTGGTCAGGAAGTGGTCAGGAAGTGGTCAGGACGATGCATTTATCGAGTGAAGTGAGTTCGACGACTAGCGGACTTGGCCATGAGGCACCGTCGTCGAGCTATGGAGGCTCGTTGCCCAGTCAGCCGCTGACGGCAGAGCTGCTCGCTGAAAGGACCTTGGAAGGTCTGTTGGCGGACCATCCTGGAGAGTTAGTGAAGACTGGCTGTCCTCATGTGGTAAGGGGACTCTCCTTACATTATTTCAATCCAGTTGCGTCATATAACCTTGTGTCAAAAGTGTTAGGGTCACACTCAAAGTGCCATTGTAGAATATTCCATAATACTGACAGATATTTTTTTAACAGTTAATTCAGATTCTTTAATCGGTACCTTGAATATAAACATGATCTAAACAATAATATTACTAACACTTTTTTAACTTTTGAGCCATCAATCGATACTAACTAATATCATAAATGCGGAAGTTACTTTGACTGTTTGTTATCTTTTCACGTTTTAACTCCTAACTAGTCCTAACTAATATCTGTAAGTATGACATTTGGCACACCGATAGACCATGGCCTAGGTTTTGATATAGGATACTTAGTAACTCCACTATCGGTAGTACAGTCGAACAAGCTGTTTGGTATACAGGCAAAATATATTCATTTGCCGCTACACTGCCAAAATACGTTTTGATTGTGTGTATAATTTAAATTTTTGAGCTTATGGCTTAGGAGAGTGACGTAAAAGGATTGTTGACTATTGGAAACACTCACAAAATTGTTTAAAGTAGTTGCAAGTTATCTGCCTGTATACCAAATAGCTTGTTCGACTGTACATTCCCTGGCGAAACCCAAAATCCAGTTATCTATAAATTTAGTTTCCTCTTTCTAGGTGTGCACAGTATTACCCCCCCACTGGCGGTCAAACAAGACCCTCCCGGTGGCCTTCAAAGTGGTAGCTCTAGGGGAGGTGGGTGACGGCACTCTGGTCACCGTCAGAGCTGGCAACGATGAGAACTGTTCTGCCGAATTGAGGAACTGCACTGCGGTTATGAAGAACCAGGTCGCCAAGTTTAATGACTTGAGATTCGTTGGGAGGAGCGGGAGAGGTGAGCTTTGAAGACTAATAATTAGTACTTGTGAGCTATAATATTCAGCAATTTGACTGTTTATCTAAAAGTCCAATACTGATCAAATGAGAATAGAAAAGACTAAAAGGTTAAAATATAAAATATGTGTTAGCATACATATTTTATGTTTTGTTAATAGCTCCCATACAAAACTTAGAAATATCGTTATTTTAATCTCAAGTGGTCCCCGGGATGGGACCACCTAGAAGTGGCGTGACAGATGCGTCATATGCGCGTAGTACGCCAAAAACGACCCGGCACTCGAGAGGAGACGTGTTTTATTTTGAGAAAACAAGCAAAACCATTGCGAATCACAAATTACATTGACCTATTAATTCTTTACGAGAAAAGATGAGCATTTTGAGCATAAAATTACCAATATTCCGAATAAATTCCGCACAATACAGCTACGAGGTTATTAATTTAAGAGGATATCTTCGGAACATACCCACCTAACCTATTTAAAGATTTATGGCATAGATTTTCGTACCGGGCCTTAACAGATCAATTACCCCCATTGACTTAATATTCGTACAAAGAGAAGACCTGTTGAAATATTCAGAAGGCACGGCGCCCGGGGCTTTGTTTTTGAGTACGCACTCGGGGGAGAGGGGGATTTTTTATGAGTAGATGTCTGCATTATCGTAAACATTCATATATGCTCACGGTTTTATAGACAGCAAAGATGAAAATTTTAAAATATTTATTTACAATTTTTTATGTCTGATGGTTTATAGTAAAATTTTAAAATTACTGTAAACTAATTTGGCATGGCAATTTTGTATATATGTTATGGACCAAGTGATTATTAGGAAATTATATAAAAATGCCCGGGCAGTTTGAAAAATGCCCAATATGAGAGGGTAGTATGATAACAACTATTGAAATAATCAAATCGACCGGGCATTTTTTATTATACTAGTCACCTATGGGGCAGCACGGTTTTATTACTATTATTTTGATTTCAAACGTAGAATCAATATTTTTAAAATCAAATAAAATCTTTCCATTCATAGACACTCTGCTGACCTATGATGACTTTACCATAATTAAATACCTGTGTATTATTAGATTGCCTAAAGACCACACGGCAAGGAAGTTCAAATTATAATTAATTATTTCGCCCTAAGTAGCTTGTCATTATTCATAATGCGCGGGCATTATGAAAAATGCCCCTATTTACTACTTGGTCCATAACATATACACACTCTGTATACTGACCATTCTTAAAAACATAAGTAACTAATTCTGATTAGTTTTTGACATCTTTATAGTTGCACCGAATCAAATCTGGGGGCCTAAACCGGCCACATTAGCAATTCCTCTAAAAGCAGTTCATTTCCTGAATCCCAGCTGTCATTAGCAATTCCTCTAATTTGACACAAAAGAAATTCATATTATGTGGACCATTTTACGAATCTCCATAGGAAACTGTTAAACAGATTAATTATTTCGTATTATGAATCGCACGTAGATCTTATTATGAATTGTCAGTTTGTGACATTTTACGATGATTCATAATATGATTCTGCCAAAGTGACTTTTTAAGCCCCCTCCCTGATCATTTATTTGACTAGCTGAGAAACAATTTTAAATTTTAAATCGATAATTTTTATTAAAATCCATACAAAACTTCAGTATCTTTTCTTCCTTTAGTCTGCTAAATTGCTGATAATATTATCCAAAACTATACCATGGTATATGCACAAACGATCTTAAATTTATTTTATCTATTCATCCATATTATCTATTGACGAAAATCGCAAGACACATGCCTTAATCTTTAAGACACTATGTGTCACAGAGTTCACAGTACTTGATATCATAGTAGGTGCTAAAGTAATTGCGCGGTCAACCGCCTCTGCGTTGTCGCGCCGTCTACACTTGAGGGGATTCAGATGTGAACGACTAGTGGCCGATTAGTTACGTGAAGGAACCTCTTGGATTATAATCTAGTAGGAAATGGCTGAGGATCTGATACATGAGCTAAAGTCTCCACAAGAGCTGTTACTTCAATCCACAGCACAGGCGCGGATCACTTTTTGTTCCACGTCGTTACGTCATCTGGGTCTATTTTCGGCTTTGTGTCAAATGTAGTGCGCGGGCCTAAAACGGCCACATTAGCAATTCCTGTAAAAGCGATTCATTTCCTGAATTTCCAGCTGTCATTAGCAATTCCTCTGATTTGACACAAAAGCAATTCATAATGTGTGGACCATTTTACGAATCTCTATAGAATACTGTCAAACAGATGAATTATTTCATAATATGAATCGCACGCAGATCATATTATGAATTGTCAGTTTGTGACATTTTACAATGATTCATAATATTTTCTTATTATGTTTTTTTTTTTTTTTAAACTTTTCCCCACACTAGGAATTTCTTCCTGTATCGTGGGTGCGTTTACAAACATAGAAACTCACATACACTAACACCCAGACCCAGAACAACTACTTGCAGATCATACAAATATTTGTTCCGTGCGGGAATCGAACCCACGACACGTTGCGCAGCAGTCCATCGCTCAGCCACTGCGCCAACCGTGTCGTCGATTCTGCCAAAGTGACTGTTTTAAGCCCACAGCATTGCTATTCTGTAACCATCTCACCGTGTAAACTTAGGTGAAGTGAGCCTGAAGTGAACTGTCACTGCGTTATCATCATTATGTATCGATGAACATGACAGCTCACTCCACGCTCACTCACCAAGTTTTCACGGTGAGATGGTTACAGAATAGACCGGCAGATGTGTTCAAACTCTAGACTATATTATCGTGGTCTCTTGCTTTCTATTTTGCTATCATCATCTTTAGCTTTTCAAGGTTGTCGTTTGTTGTCCGGGCTATACAACTGAAGGAACCGAGGTATTCCACTCATAGCACTGATTTAAACAGCACTTGTCCGAAGCGCACCTGAGCTTTTCCACTAACAGCACTGAAACAAAATTGCTGTATAGCCCTACGTGTCTTTGAGCTCCTTGGTATCGACGCATTCGTCGTTTTTTGCTGGTGATGTCTGAAAAGAGTGTTCAAAGTTCATGGAACTTTTAAATTTTTATACTCCCTGATTAATGATCCTGTATGATATATCAGATGAGGTTAAGGAAAATTACCGAGAGCATCGAGCACCGATAGCAGAGCAGAGATGTCATCACATTTCGATGCTCTCGGTAATTTTGTCATCCCTGCAAGCGATATAACAGTATCAAGTTCTGTGGAATAATTGTAATTGTTTGCGCACTTATAGCACTTCTGTGCGGATCTCTTTACGGCTAAAACTGATACTTTGGTGTTTAACCCTTATTAGTGACAAGACACGCAACTTAAGCGGTGACATACCTATGTATTCAAGTTACATTTAAGTTAAGCAATTTGTAGAGTTTCGTCTTGTGACGTGTTGTAAAGTATTTGAGCAAACCAGGGGACGAAACATGTACAAATTAATATTTATCATTATCATCATTAGGAGGAGCTCGTGGCTAAGTAATAACAGCTGCAAGGGTCGATCCATCAGGTTAAGCTACGCTTGCTGGAGTTGGTCTGTGGATGGGTGACCATCTTTATATACCGATACATCTTTATTACCTCTCCTTGCCTCGAAAAGCACGTTAGTCCGTTGGTCCCGGCTGTCATTCGTGGATCTTTGACAGTCGTTAAGAGTCGTCAGAAGCCCTAAGTCTGACAAGCTGTCTTACCAAGGGGTATCGTTCTTGGTGTTTATCATTTAACTGTGTTTTTGTGTGTTGTATATCTTGTTCTAACACAGAAACAGCACCAAATAATGACTATATCTATTATCTATCTATTCATCCAAAACTCATTTTAGGTCTCTCTTTTGAATGTTCAAACAGCTAAAAGTATAACGTAAAGCTATGCTCCAATTAAAAAAAAGATCACATTACATAAACAAAATCTCGTTACCATCAACGTAACGTAAACCAGAATTAACGTAAACAGTTCGGATCGATGTAAATGAACAACGGAGCGGAAACAAACTTAAAGTTAGGGGTCGCAAACAGGAGCATACGAACTGTAAACTTGCTTCGCGTCTCATATTCAAATAGTGCAGGGGAGCTAACGAAGGAAGATGGGGTCGCGAACCTTCGGCATGACGTAAGAAAATATCACTGAATATGTCATGCGTGTCACAGCTTTCCGTGTCGATGACGGATAAACAAGTGAACACGGGATAAATTGTTTGTTTTATATAATCATGTTAATAGAATGTGTTCTTGTTTACATTATGATTTTGAGGAAATGTCATGTTGCCAAGTTATTGTGATGCGTGTAGGAGATCTTTTGTTTTAATACCAATTGTTTCTTTTAGGTTGAAACTAACTGGAAAATTATGGGAAACCCCACTAATATTTTTCTGGGTTTTTGGTAGTAAGATTATTATATTATAAAATTATCAAAATTTCAGGAGATCAGTCTCTGAGGTCGGTTACAAGCTTGATTAGTATTGCACTTCAGACAACAGTGCTACTTTCCAAAATCGACTTACCAGCTAATTGTATTACAGCGCTAATTTCTTCCGAATGGAGTTGATAGACGCGTGAAACATTAAAGTGGATTCCGCCCCCATTGTACAAATATAACCCTCATTAAAAATTCCTTAAACAAACAAAAGCTCTCGGCTAACGTGTACACGAAAAAAACCAATATAGCCCAGAGCGGCGAGAAAGTGGAAAAGAAGTTAAGAGGTGTCTATTTGTCACGTTCCTTCCTGAATAACGCTCTGCTTTCCAATTAAGGGTAAGCGCTCTCTTTGTTTATCTTAAGTTGCGAGAAAATCTCACTCAAATTATCGGGTAAAAAAGACAAAGGGGGATCGCTGTGGAACATAACTTTTGGTTCGTTCCGGGATAAAAAGTTGCGTATCTAACGTCTAGGGAGGGGGCGCGGGGAATTTTTAATAAGCGAAAAATTTAATGAGGGGCCCCCAACCACTTTTTGCCACGGTTTGCCGTGTCAGCTATTCGGGAAGGCCTATGTACTGTGTATTAGAAAAGAATTATTAATTACTTGTCAGATCTTTTTCTTTGTTTCCAAATTATGTTGGACGTTGGAGCTTGTGTAATATCCAATTACTTGTTACGGAACATGATAATGCTCATATACCTAATACTGGCAAAAAATATGTTTTAATTTTTCTTCACGATAAAAATCCTCAAGTACCTAAAATTTTCCTGTTCCGTTCATTAAAAGCTACATTTTGTTTAATTCCCATTTCTTTTCCTCAAAACTATGTTTGTATGTTATCAAATAAACAGTGATACTTGTCCACTACTTAGTGCAAAATAATTAAAACCACCTATCCGACAAAATTTAAAAGGCATAGCCTACACAATTTCCATTCATGGCTGATTTAAAACCTTACCTTATTATACCCCCGAGTGGTGTAGTAAGAGGGCAATTTAACGCACCAGTAGTCAAGCAGCGACATCTGCTAATCGATTGATTGACCCCCACCTTACAGCTAGACTCGGTAAAAAATACGCCCCTAGTCTCATTTGTCCCTTGTCCCTGATCTTCTACGCAGCATCTATAATTGCCTTTTTATACCGTGCGTTGGATGATTTTGAGTGGAAAGATTAAAAAATAATAATGTTTGGGGTGCCTAGGAAGTCACGATTTTACTGAAAAATTAAATTATTAAATTAATTTGTTGGCTTTATACGGTTATTAAAATAATTTATTTCTCAAATCAAACGAGCATGCATAGTTCACTTAAATATATAACGGTATAAGTTTGTACTTCGACGTTATACTAATAAACCTAGTATTTACTGATCAAAGTCAACAGTACCAGACTGTATATTACGATTTGGCTGTAGTTATCTGGAGAACCCTTCGAAATAAAGAAGTCTCCAGAACTTCACAAGATTTCCCAAACCTTAACACGAGTACCTACAATGTGCCGGAACCAGGGATGAAATCCAAGGCCTCAAGCTCATAAAGCTAAACGTAATTACAAAATGTCAAATTCAGAAGCTAAAGTCAAATCATAATAACCTGTCAAACTGTTCAATCAGTCCTTTGTTTCTCAGTTTAAACAGAAAAGTTTACTTTTTCTTTGTCAGACAACGATTTCAAAACAAACCTACGTAGGCATTCCTAATCTTTGAACTCTAACAAAGGTCCACAGTGCAGTTAACCAAACAGTGTCGGTAGGACACAATGGGCTCTCGAGCTCCAGTCTTCACCCTATCTGCACCTTGTTTCACCCCCAGGAAAATTATTTTTGTATAGCGGCGAAAAAGATCTCGGCCTCACCTTTCGTTATTAACTCGACCCCCTTTGATGCACTGCCCATGCCCCTTTGCGAACTAATGATTTCAATTTCGCCCCGTTATTTCGAAAACCTCTCGCTGTATGTTATGGGATGATTGAGGATGTAAATTAGCGTTTCAAGGGTATATTTGAATAGAACGAGCTTTAATATTGTAAATGGGGATTTAGGATGAGTGTGGCTTTGTAAGGAGTTCCTTTATAATGTATAGGTCTATGAACGTACAAAGAGCAAGAAATATTATAATAGGTACCTACCTAATATGGTAAACTTAACTTGTGTTTCAGTTTAAAGCTGGGAAAACTGATGAAAAAACTCTTATCTTCTAGGATTGTGTCTCCAGAAATGCTTTACAGATATTAGCATTTTAAAAACGCTTGTACTCATAAGTCTTAACGTAATTGTTAAGAGCATCGCTAACTACCACCACCAGTTTAAGATGAGCAGCCATTTAAATTTTATTAATTTAAAAAGAGAGCCATTGGGTGGGTACGAAAAATTCATAAGCGAAATTGAGACGGTCGCGCGACAGGGATGTCAGTACTCTTTACCCCAAGCTAAAGTGGGACAGGGCAAGTTTCTTTTCATTTCGGTCCGTCTTTTTGGAGTTGTTCTCTTTCCGTTTTTAATTATTGAACCACTCATTCCTAATTATTGTTATTAGCGTTGGAGAGAGTGGTGAAAATTGAGGGTCTCGTCTCGCAGTATTGACCGCTCTGCTCGTCGGTAGGTGCTTCCTAGGGGACTGGTTTTAATTGTGCACGCTTTTGACTTTTCCTCTTGTTCTTTCGAGACGCCTCAATAAACTCGGATTTTACGGTGTCTCGCTTGTATTAGTTATTTTATTGGTTGGGGAAGAAGTTTTATACTGCCGAGGAAATATAATGCAATAAACGTACGTATCGTAGATTCTTGTTCCGCATCGTTCGTATACAACATAAATATATCTACGTATACAGTTTACGATGCAAGTATGAATAATAAATCTTCTGTATGTATGAGGAGTCAATTCGCTAATGTCCCTAATGCGTATCGGTAGGCTTTAGGTATTTTATATCCAAATTGCTCCTCTAAGCCGAAAATCCCCAGTAAGCCATGTAACCGAGATCAAAGGAGCTCTCTACCATTGCCATTGTGGCTCATTTTTTATTTAGCTTGCGAGAGAGAACTCTTATCTTAACGTGCCTCCCGCGTACTTTATGACGTTATAAAGCTGATTTTTAATCCGACGTGAACGGGAAATTGCCGAATTTGAATTTGGAACTGAAGTTGAATTTGGAATAATATTTTAACTGTTATCAGTTTTGTGAGAGTACTTTCGGGTAGTTATTTATGAGTTTCGCCAACTCGCTAACTTAGAATGGTAGGATACTTCCAAAGTATAAAATAATGTTATTCTATTAAAAAACCTCTTTTAATGTTATATTTGATTTCATGGTGTACTGCCCACTATGAACGTCTGTGTCCCTTTGGTTTCCGTTATTACACTGCCAACGCAAAAAATGTGACTCTGATTCGATAGATGGCGCGGAGTGTTTCATAAAACAAACCATAATTTATTTAGGTCCAAGAAGGACCATTTTTTTAAATTTACCATCAAAATGAACCCCAAGAAACTCAGGATATTTGCAGACTTGTTCTCAATCAAATTGAACTTAAAATAAAATAAATATCAATATCACCCCTTCAAAAAAATGTTTCAATAACTGGAGCTAAACACAATATTTTTATGAACAATCAGTGGCTCCCCCTGCCGGAAAACACACAGTTTATGAAGTGAGTAGCACGTGCAAGTGCAATATGTTAGCACGCGGCGTCGGGGGTGGGCAGAAAGGCTTTTTATGAATAACTAAATGATTTATGGTGTTAGAAAATGTTTGCTTTTCTGAAGGTTTTTGCTGGTAGCTTTTTAGTTGTATCTACATGTATATTTATTTATTAAAAAAAGAAAGAAGATCAACAGCATACATTTAACATTGGTTTAGAAAAGTATTTAGGTAAGGTATTACTGTAAATGTATACACAAAGATAAAATAAAATATAAAAAATTATAATTATTATGTTAACATCAAAGGTTTTTTATTTTATGTTGGTAATGAAACGGAAAATAAAATAAAATTAGAATAGATGATGGTCTCTAATGGTAAATTAATATGAAATTCTGAAAATTTGCTATTGATTTTCAGAATTCGATGGTGATTATTCTAATGAACGGTGCTGAAAGTTCCAGTTGATTAATCATACGCTTAACCCTGTAGAGTTTTGTGCAAAGATACCTACATAAAGTATGAACTAAAATAACACATTTATATGAGAATACCCGGAGTAGAGTCGTAACACGATGCGGACAAAAACAAAGTTCAATTACAGTAAGTACGTAATTATTTACCCTTTGACATACAGATGCCAATAACTGGATACTCTATGAATACTAACCAGCGTACAGCGAAACATTCCCCAGCCATGGCTCATGCAGATTCCTGCCTCCATCCATATTACATAAGTAGTCGGAATGGGTAATTCGTATCTCCGTCCGGGAGACAATAAAACTTTTCTTTTCTTCGTATATTTGCGCAAAAACAATTTCTTGGTCTCTCTCTTAAGTTCTCGCCGAGTTTATGCGGGTTTTATGAAAATAAGCGGGTGGCCGCTCATTTCGGGTCGAGGGGGGTGCGGTGGGGCCGCGGGCCGCGCAGGGGGGGTGTTTATGTCGTTTTCATGGCTCGGAGGACCACCGCCGCGGCTTTTGGCTTCAAGCCAGACGCTGGGAATACTAGTCTCTCTTTTGTTTTGCACGGAATGTTATCTCGGTACGTTTCTTTTATTCAGAATATAATTTGGAATCTAAATATGAAATCTTTCGTTGTTTGGGATGTTGGAGGAAAATAGTGTATGTTAGCGTTGTTTGTTTGGCTTCTTCTTTTGTTTACAAAGAGATAAATTATTCATAACTAGCTTTTTACCATACAATTTGACTGGTGTGTTCACTTATAGTCCGAGAAACCAGATAATTTAATCATGTTCTGTAAATAATTGTTGCACAATTATAATATTAAACATATCTACCAAAACTTTTTGCGTAATCATTCAACAATTCATTCCGAAAAACACCACATCCAGTTTGTGGTACATACAATTATTCAATTAGCACCTATGATCATTCATTACGGCGGGGGTGTAGAATGTCAACCGATGAACTTTACCAGAATTACCATTCGGTATGTGTGTCGATACGTCCGTGATTGTTCAAACGCTTGCCGCCGTGTTTGTGGTCGCTCTGCGGTCGATGTGTTACGATGGCATTTCGACTACACCACTCCTCGATTCTAGCGCTATATAACACGCTAATACCCGATTGTTAAGCATCCATTGCTTTAATTATCCAGCGCTCTACATAGCTGAATGTTACATTTACGGCAATGGTCGCTGTTTAGGATATTGCGTCGTTACGTGACGTCATTGTCGCGAGTTCCAACACTTATTAAGTGATAGGATGCCCACGACCACATTTACACACAGTGCTTATCATTTTGTGCGTTGAGCGGTCGGACAGTAGCTGTCAGTTGCGTATTGAGTGGAAACGCTTAAAAGTAAGCAAATGGGGTTACATAATGTGAAGTGTGTACGTTTTTAAAATTGGAAATCGAGTTTCAGGAATGCTCCTAGAGACCTTATACGTGCTGTCTCTTAAAAGTAGTAAGAACATAAAAAACCTTAGTAGATCACTAATTAAATGATTGATCGTTTAATTACATTCCTAGTCCACCCAGGAAAAGTTTACATAGATTCTTGAGTTACTGTCGACTCATTTCTGCGCTACAATTTCAATCACCTCCTTTCCCTCCCAAAACAAAATTCCAACGACATACCAACACTTCTCTTCAAAATATTCAACATCTTAGTAAATCGTCCTACTAGTAATCCGTGTGTTCGTGCCGGCATTCGAGGTACGATTGCTCGGCCGGCGGCGGCGGGGCTCCACAAATCAACCGAGCACGCTGCCGACGGCAACCGAATGGGTTGACGACGCCGCCGCCGCGAATTCTTTATACATTCCAAGGTTGAAGCTTGCTAGATGGTTTCTGTACGTGGTTCGGTGGGCTGTGTTTTGGTTGTTGAAAATAGGGTTTACTTGTTACATAATGTTACTGAAGAAATACACCCTCAGTAAAATGAAGAACACGCTTAGGTCATAAGTTTTAAAAGGAACATTATTTTATTGATATTTTTTTATTGAGACGCGTTTTTTGGTTGTCATTTAGGGATTGCGGAACAAAGGACCATTGGGGTGAATGTGTCACTTATTTGCCTGTGTGCCATTGCCTTTCATTTTGACGGTTCAACAACATTCTTCGTGGTTGAGCAGATGAATTTATCAAATATAAGAACCAACGGATTTGTAATTTTCTTCAAAACAGTTCAAATTGCGATTGAAAGTGTGTTACGCAACTAGGGTGGACTTTAATACAAAATATGAATAACCTATCCAATAAATGAGTTCCAAGAATCTGCCTACTCTACCGCTCATGGACAAGGGGCCTAAACCGGCCACGTTACCAATTCCTCTAAAAGCAGTTCATTTTCTTAAATACCCGCTGTCATTAGCAATTCCTCTAATTTGACACAAAAGCAAATCATAATATGTGGACCATTTTACGAATCTCCATAGAACACTGTCAAACAAATGAATTGTTTCGTAATATGAATCGCACGCAGATCATATCATGAATTGTCAGTTTGTGACATTTTACGATGATTCATAATGTTTTCCTAATATGATTCTGCCTAGCCTAGCATAGTGACTGTTTTAAGCCTGCAGTACTCACGAATACGCTTCTGTTCAAAATCGAACTGGTTGCTAATTTTATTGTATAATTTATTACTTGTATGTCATAGATTTTTACACTCTGTGATTACTTAGACTCGCACACTGATTTGTTAGTATTACTTGTTAAAATGTTAGAAATATTGTGAAAGCGTTTAGTTTTACAGTGTTCTTATTAATTATGTGAGCACCATATCTATCAATTAATTTATTTGTCATTACTCCATTTTTAATTCTTTTTACCTGTTGTGTTGCATTAATCTTATTCTAGGTGCATCGTGTTCACATTTAGTATGTAATTTATTGATGTATACAAAATAATGAAAACATTTTTAAAAGAGTAACGGTGGAGTTTCTTGCCCATTCTTCTCCATACGAAAACTACCTTTTGGAAGGGGCAGTTAGAATCAGTTCTATTTCTTTGTTTTTGACGTTCAAAAGTGCCTTATAAGTGCCTATTTGAAATAAATTATTTGACTCTGTTCGGTTTGACTTATAGTAACTTCTCTCATACAGGTAAATCGTTCACCCTGACGATAATGCTGGCGACGTCCCCCCCTCAAGTGGCGACGTACCAGAAGGCTATCAAGGTGACAGTGGATGGACCCCGGGAGCCGAGATCCAAGACCAGGCACCACGGCTTTCACCCCTTCCACTTCGGACCCCGGTTCCCGCCTGATCCCTTGATGGGGTCGCTACCTTTTAAGTTATCAGGTACTGCTATAATTATGCAAATTAATAAGTTAGTTTCTTGTTCAGTTAGCTTTAAAATGTACAAAATATTGTGGATAGTTAAAATAAATTCTTGTTGATGTAGAATTGCAGACCTGTATACAATATTTTTGAGGCTGTTTTAGGTTTTAAAATGACTGATACATCTTTCAAGTTTCGTAGAGTCATAAGTTAGATAAAGATCTTTTTAAAGTAGAAATAATATATAAAATATAACTTTACTAGATCCAACGTTCTTTTACTATACTTTTATTGATTCAAAACGACGAAAATGAAGATTCAATTTACACAGACTTCTTTGTTAAATGTAAAAGAAGACACTAGTATAGTTACAGTGGTGCGTTGTCTCATGTTGTAAAAATACAGTGTTATTATGACACGCCGGCTCATAACCATCCATTATGACGTTCCTCAAACTTGAGTTCTGAGTTTCTGACCTATCCCCTGTCCCCACTCGAGGCACGATGTTTCTATCCGAAAGATATTAAATTGTCAGCCGGGACCGTTGTCACTCCTCGTCGGCGCCTCAAAAGGGGATTTAATTCGGTCCAGAAGTTTTGCGTGACAATTAATTATCAATTTGAGGGGCCTCAGTTTGACACCTGCGAGTACACGAACTGTGTTTTAATATTCTAGAAACATTAACAATTATGAAGTTTCTTAAGTTTGTTAGTGACGCGTTGAGATAACCATTTAATGGAGGTGTTGAAACTTCAACTAAAATGGTTTTATTTTTTGCGCGGGACATAACCGAAACGTAGATCGTTTCGGTTTTCCGATGATTTCACATCTATTTTGGAACTAATTTTGATAATCCAAAGTAGTTTAGACCTCTGCTGAAACAAGTAGATAAGTACCATTCCCTAAAGACGGAGCGACGCGATTTTGGTAGAACATTTTCCATTAAGTTTTCATAGGGAATACAGGCGTGATGTTATGTTATGTTTTCATAGCTTTGTTCTACTAAAGTCGCGTAGCGCTGTCACGTCGGGCCTGTCTGCGCGAGCCTTAAAAAAGTTATAGGCTTGAGTGAAAAGTGTACCTACTTAATTTATACTAGCTTAGTTTATTTATGTTTAAAAAATGGGAACGATATGGGTTTCGAAAATTGATTTTCAACTGCAGGATGTAACTTGTACACCCCAAAAATGTCTCAAAATTGAAAACAGCGAAGCCGAAAATTTCTTCCTCCCGTAACAAATATGGCAGGTGAATGAGATTTCCCCAACATTGTGCGACGCGTCGCGACGCCCGCTCGGCAGGGTGTCTCGTCGCTAGGCGCCCGCTCCCTTCACTTGCACCTAATAAACACCGATGTAATTGTGTGCCGCATTATTAAAAAGAGCCGAAACAAAAAGATTCGTAATATATTTTTGCAGATTTTGTTGTTGTATGACCACGTAGCAGATGGCGGGACGAGCTGGATAGGTTCCATCGAAACTGGAAGGAGGACGCGCTGGATCGCGAAGGATGGAAGGATTGGGAGGAGGCCTTTGCCCAGGGGTGGGACAGCGTAAGCTAAGGAAAAAAAAATCTTCAAAAACTTCAAAATAACCTCTTTTAGTTCAGTAATAGTCTTCTACTCTTTTTTATTTTTTAGTTAACGAACATTATTAATCTTTATTTCATAAAATGGAGAGAAACAATAACTTACACAATATTTATATAGCACTACTAACTATTTACATAAAAAACTAAAACTAAAAGGACTAACTAAATAAATATAACAACAAAGGGACCTTTAGGCGTCGAAGTATTCGTCCACATCGCTGTCATCCGGAAACGTGCCCAGAAGACTGGCAGCACTGCCACGTTGAATGGCAATGCTAACTCTTTGACCAAAGAACAAGCCAACCCTCTGGTCACGTGAAGTGTCGACCAGTCGGTGGGAGAGTAATTAAATTAAATAAAAAATTCTACTCTTTAAAAAACTCAGCTGAAATGAGAATAGACCCAATGAAATACATATTTTACAACTGCAGTTTCTGCAGCTTTTATATGTTAGGTGTATCTTTCATTCCAACGTATACCCTACACGAACTATTTTCCTTAGTTCACCTTTCCTTTCCACCTCTCAACACCACAACAAAAGATTACCGTCTACCCTACGTTACCTCTCAAGCTGCCTTTATCACTCGCGTGCTACGCTGTCGTAGTACGCGCTTGTCGTTCTCTCGTAGTACGCAAGTGTCGTCGCAAACCTCGTTACGTCGGGTGTCAAAGGGCTGTAACTCAATTACATAACACGTAGGTACCGTCGGCGACACCAAGCGTGCCAAGACACCGGAATTAATGCATGCTAATTTACTTAGGATTTTATATCGGATCAGTAATGAGGTTGGGTTGGTTATTTCGTGATCTTGTGTATTTGAAGTGTCTGTTTTTTTTCTGCCTTGAGAAGGGAGATTAGAGATGTTCCTGTACTAAACTATACTCCATTTGAAATAAGAGTAGACGTATAGATAAGCCTTTTTTACATTCCGTTCAACCGATTTTGAATTCTATTGCGTTGGTGGCATAACAAATGGCAGCCGCAGTAGATAGTTGGTATTGTGTAACTATTTTTGCTTTTAATGCTATCCTTATGCCTACGGTATAAAAGTCAAAATCGGTTGAACGGACTGTAAAAGGGTTTGTTTTATTGTCTAATCTTATTTCAAATGGGGTATAGTTCAATATAGGTAGTATGATCTGCATCTGTAAGAGTGAATCGGTAATGTTTTTACCACTTCAAGTCCTACGACTACGACATAATTGTTACTAAAACACGTTTCCTCAAGGAAAAAAAGTTGTCTACCCGTGGGAGAACCTACCTGCTGAGCATGAACTGAGGTGATTTTTTTAGGTATTTATTACTATTAGTCTTCTATAAATTATCAAAAAATTTATATTTCTAAAGAACTCCAATTCTTAGTAATCCTCACCTGACAATCATCACATAGAACTATAGTCTCTAAGTGCCTCAACCCAAACATACGCACAAGCACATGACAAGCTTACTTCAACGCCATCTTCTTCCATCTCGGCATGTCTTTGTTTCTCTTTAGAAACAATTTAGCAAGCACTTCAATATGTAAATTCCTCTCTTCGCGGCTGTTCTGAAGGCAAGTCTCCACTGCCCTCTTACCGGCACCAATAACCCTTGGTAAATCATGATAAATTATCTACTCTCACGTTCGCGCGTTCATCTTATACACGCGAATTTGTTACACGAATATTTAAGTATGGATGTGACAATTTGGCTGAAGATATTGAGGTAGTCACAATATTGGATGTTCTATTACGTTACATACTCACACTCATGGTCATAAAACACGTGTTAGATAATGTATATTTATAAAACACTAACCTCTCCCCGCGGTTTCTTCTGTCTCGTGGGAATATCTGGATAAAAAGTATGTCCTATGTCCTTTTGTCATGGTCTATCCATGTGCCAAATTTCATCCAAATCAGTTCAGCCGTTTTAGCGTGAAATTGTAACAAACAAACCCACTTTCGCATTTATAATATTATATATATAGTTAGGATATACTATATACTTATATAATATATTAGTATGGATATATATTAACATAAAAGATAGGCAAAAAAGATTTTGACTTTTATGAGTTCGAAAACCCCAAAAGGCAAAACCAGCGTACGAGTTGACATTCCTAATTGATCCGGACATCCAGTCGCAATCCATTTTCGTACATCTGTGTATCTCACGTCGCCGTGTGAGCGCCACTTAAAGTCGCAGCCTTCGCATTATTAATGAGGGAGTCTTAGAGAAAATTAAATATAGCATTAGGCCCGGAAGCCCGGGATTGTGGGGGCCAGGGGGAAGAATCGGGGGCCACATAACCCTTCAGTGCTCGCGACAATGCGGGTGCATAATTACGCATTTGTAAATTTTAAATGTCCCACCCACCTCATACAGCCTTTTGTATGACGTGATTCGCGCTTTCACTGTACATTTTAAACGGTTTCAAATGGATTCGTATGATGATGACTCCCGCGCGATTAACTCCAAATGTGACGTCATTTTTATCGACGTGACGTGTTACTCAACATTTATGGCGACGTGGTTGTTATAAATTCATGATGAGTCTTTTCAGGACGATTGGTGGAAAAGTATTTAATAATTTATAGAATTATTTGGCATTTTATTATAGGGTATGAAAGTTATACTTAATTAAACACACAAAACAAGGGTCAAAGTAACAGAAGAATAGTTAATTAATCGTATCTATCAGATCCTAACCTTTACGCGTTAACTCCCTTGTCACAGCTACTCTCCTACACCGAAAGGTTAATTAAGCAAAACAAAAAGGGGTTAAACAAAATCAATAGACGCAAATTCATTAAACGCTAAGCAGATTGAAATCCAACATGGCGTCCAAGATGGCGGCGGCGGGTTAAGGCGCGTTGACAAAGCGTCGTCGTTAGTTCACGAGCCCTCTTATTAACCTTATGACGTACGGAGGGCATCCGTCTTGCTAACTCCGGGCTGTGAGCCTGTGACGTCAGCCCTTAGCGCTAACTGAAAGCTTATGGTGTCATAAGTTACGATGTGGAGCAAGCTGGTTCAAGACGTTACGGATTCTATCAGCATTCGTACCCAATTTACAACAATTTACTTGTAATTCTTTGCGAAGTACATTCTTCCTCCTTGGGCATTAGAAGAAGCGTGTATTAACCATTTGGTTGGATGGTCAAGAGACGAGGGCAATAATCTAACACAATCCATAATTTCTCATAATTTATTTGAGCCATTCAATAAGAAGCGGGCGAAGCTCACTCTCGTGTGAAATTAGCCGACAACTCTGATTGGCTGCCATATTTCGTTTCTTTCTTTGCTCATAACTTGTAATTGTAATTAGCAAAGACGAAGGACGCAGCTAGTTAGTAGGTATAGTACGACACATCTTAGATGTAAGCATTAGACAATTTGCATTCATTCATTTCAATTTTACGAATGTATTTGGTTATATGACTTTACAAGTTATTGCGTTTGCGTAAAGATTATTTTTACCTAAAGCAGTATTAAAGATAGGAGATTTTGAAGGTGCACTCAGTTCGGATGGTGAACGGTTTTACGAATTTTGTCGATGCTACATCTCAGTTGTGTCGTACTGTACCTATGTAGACTACTGGATACTAATCTAGTGGACCAATCCAAGCTCATTAAGCCTAAACACTTTTAGTCACATAACATTATTCTCCTCCTTATCCTAATGTTAATAGTAGCAGTGACCAGTGTTATTATTATCTTCTTGTTTTTCGTGTGGTTATTGACGAACCTGAGGCCCTAGGCAAAGTGACATTCTATCAGCCGTAACGATGACGGTGAATGCAAAAATGTATGCACGTCTGTGCATAAGCTATCGAAAAGCTTAGGTTGAAAGACGTTGTAGAAATACGAGACATTTTCCAAGCGATACTCAGTTGTCTACGCCCTCTGGTGTCAGAGTTTATATGCCGCCCATGGGTCTCTGGTCTCTGACTTCACATGCTGTCAAGAAATATCTAGTAGTTTACTGCTGCACATGGATATAGGGGGTGTGGCCAAAATAAGGGGTGATATCAATTAAAGTTATAGCTTTTAAATGTCTTCTTAATCAAAAATGTAAAACTAAATGCAGAATTAAGACTACCTACATGGATAAGGCATTTTCTGAAGTGAAAAGTTAAATTTTCCACTCCCGACAGTCAAAATAGTGAAACTCGAGGCAGACATGTGACAAGAGAAACGTATGCGAAAATTAATTTAAGTTGTTAGTTTCAGCGAGAAATAATTAAATATCAAAACTCCTGCGTCACACAGTAATCTCACAAAGTTATCAATATAAGTGGCTCATAAAGATAAATAGAGAAGATAATGTACTTTATACCATAAGCTTTGTCCTCAATGAAAAAGTCATTTGAATAGCAGTTGTTTCAACACAAAAGAACAAGGGAAGTCGCTCAACTAAGTGTTCTATAAATGATGTTCGAAGAAATGTAAAATAATTACTGGAAAGTGCTTCCAACCCTTTCTCTAATCACCGAGGGTCTCAAAGAGTCGTTAAAAAATTCCCTCCTAATCCCGGCACATTGGAATCACACTAAAAACGTAAATACTTTTATCCGTGTAATCCCGGTCGTCTTCGCGGATTAGCGCTGTAGTATCGGAGGCAGGAAAAATGCAAGACGCAATCTAGCAAATGGCATTAAAATGTTTGGGTTCAACCCTCTCGCGGCGCGGTGCGATTTTTCAAAGTCGAAGAAAAAACCCCTTCGTCTGAGGCAATGTAGCGGACTGGCACGTCTTCGGATGCGGCCAATCCACCACTACCGCGCGCTGACAGTTTTGATACTTTGTTTTCTTTTGAAAGCAAGAACTTGTTTAGTTGTAGTTCTTCACTAATTGAAACTATGTTTAATTTAAGTACTATTTCCCTTACAATCCATTAGTGGACCTAATTCAGTCATAGTTGATGTACCTACTTTATCTAGAATTACGTCATAATTAAGTTCATAGACCTAAGCCTACTTTTTGGATTCGTTATGAAGTTGTTACAACAAAACTTTTGCAACTGAAAGTTTATACTTTTATAATTTCTAAAAGTTTTCTTGTAGAGACTAAAGCCGTATGCAGACCTAGTCTATTTTAAGTAGTAATATCACAACGACAACACGTGGAAGAGCGCTAATTTGTATGAAAATGTAATATGTCTCCGTTCATTAACATGCACAGACCACATTTGGCCGTCAAAATAAACCATGTAGGCGATATCGACTACATCAAGGCCACGTCGCAACCACAATGCAACCGCTAGCGAGACCGCGCACTAGTGGCTGGTCACAACGTTCGTCTTTCGGCTAAAGCTGGCCACGGCGTAACCACATTCCAAATGCTAGCGACAACGCAACCATACGGCAACTGCAAGAAGTTGCAGCGACACTCTTCACACGTAACCGCTGCTTGCCCATAATTTCGTCGCTGCGATGTGGTGTGGTTGTGGTACGTGTGAATTGGCCTTTAGTGTGACTATAGCTCTACAAAAACTTGGAGAGTGTGCACACTGCAGTGTTCTGTCAACGATAGAACAGCTATTTGGACTTACAGTATAATATAACCATTCGAATGTACTAACTGTTTTATAACAGTATCCAAATTATTGTCTGAGAGGTCAACACTGCTAAATCGTGGTATACAGCGATTACGCATCGTGCACACAACAAAGAATTCCAACATTTTTTAACGAATGCAGATCGTCTAGTGCTGCCCTTTCTTTTGAATCTTTCAACAGTGAATACATAATGAAACAATGCCTTGCCATTTTTCATGTCGTGAACCAAAAGCGTTATATTTTTCAGAAGTAGGAAAGTTATTGACGGGCACATAATACAGTAGAGCTTCTTGTATCTACAGTATAAAAGTGTACTTTCAGAACTTTGAAATTCTTTTTTTGTTTTGACTTTATAAAAATAATACAGAAAATTTAAAAGTAAAATAATAATGGGGTCTGACGTATGCAGCCTTTTTGGTGATTTAACAGAAATTAAGAAAAAACAATAATTACTTAAATAAACTTACCGTTTTATGTATAAGTTTTTAGTTAAAAAATAACGTGTCTATTTCACAAACTTTCTTCTCGAATCCATGAGGAATAATCCGGGTTCGCGAGCCAGCGAGTAATCTTGAGCTTCAGTGTTATTTTTTGCTCGGAGCGATGCGGATATTGTCTGAGCTAAGAGCATCCGTCTTAGCTGGAAGAAAGCTTTGAATACCGAGCACCGAGCTGCTCGCATAACGTCAACTTACTGTACTTATTAAATACTCTTTAAATTGCTCATTGGACACTGCACTTAAGGGTTTAATAGGCTTTATTACAAGATATTAATGGTCACTTATTAAGTAATTACGAAATTAACATCAGGATTAACTCAATAAAAGACAATAAAAATCATGTTTCATTATTCCAAACTTTACTACGAAGTATTCAGTAGATTATATATTTATTTAACCCGTCGCCGGCGATTCGATATCTCAAATCATTATCGTAAAAGCCGTGAGGCGCTCGGAGGCAAGATTAAGCCCGGATTAATCCTAAAAAGCAGCTCTTGTCTAATTGCAACGAACTCATAAAGCACTACACCTATAAAGGCTAAGCGGTCGGATTCAAAATAATGTGTTTTACATTTTCGTACCGTCGGTATCTGCGACATAAAACGGCCTGTAATTTATTCTATTGCTGAAAGGGTTGGGTTGGCTCGGGGTGGGAATTACCCAAGGTGGGTGCTAAAGGGTTAAGCCGAATATACGGGGTCGCGGCGCCGGCAAACTTTGTTAATTTATGCGCTTAAAAATGTCAACTGAAAATTATGACGCCAAAACACATTTCCTATTTGTATGATTGTGATTGTTGTGATAATAGCTTATTTGTTTTATTTACATGTTATTGTTTTTAACAAAGGGGATTGGATACAAAGTGGAGATCACAGTGTAGAGCAACTTGGGAAAAAGCCTATGTGCCTTATAAAGGAGGCTAGGCTATATTTTTACTGACCAATGTTTAACAATATTCAATTTGTTTTGATAAGTCTTCCCAGATATCCTCCTCCCTTCCATCCCATAGGCTCCTCGTCTTGGACACACCGACTTTAATAAAAAAACGAAGCAAGCCATCATTTTTATTCATGAGAAACGCCATCATTTTTTCTTAAAACAAATAAAGGCACTTCTTAACATTACGTTTTCAAATTGCACTTCAACAAACTTTAAGCTGAGATTCCACTATACGAACAATCATTTTCTGCAACAATTGAGGAGTGTCAATGAAGATAAGGCGCGAAGTGTACAAGCCGCGAGGGGGGAGTTCCACTCATTATTTAAATATTCTGATGAGTGCGTTAAGTAGCGCGTTAGCGTTAGTGGAGCGTTTCACGCGATAACTCTTAACGCCATTGTTTTGTTGATTGAATTTTGAGCAGTTGTAGGGTGGAAACTAGGTGGTGAGGCTCTGTGCGGCGTTCAGATTTCTACAATGGTTATTTTGAATTTGTTCAGCGGCATAAGATTTTTGTTTTATTTTCGCCCGCGTGGATGTCGGTTAATATATATTAAAACCTTCCTCAAGAACCCCTCTATCCATTGGTGAAAACAGCATGAAAATCGGTGCAGTAGTATTTGAGTTTATTGCGAACAAACAGACAGTCAGACGCGGTGGATTACTTTGTTTTATAATAGATGTAGTGACTAGATGACCCGATGAACTTCGTACCACGTGAGACCCTTAATATTGCTTAATTCCCATACAAAATTTTGATTTTTCCGATTTTTCGGCCGTTCCTGTGGGTTTTTCCTATTTTTTTTTTAAAACCTCTCTTGTACTGAAGCGTTCAAAACAAAATAGAAACATCGTGGTCGAGCCATTTGCTAGAGTAACGCACAACAATTGATTTTTATTGAAATACGATTTTTCAAAAATTACAGTCGGCAAAACCCTTCAAACAGAACGTAGTTAAGTTTTGTTTCATACAAAGTTCTGTCAAGAGCTTCATCTGTTACTTATCCAAATTACGTTCTGTTTGAAGGGATTTGCCGACTGTTATTTTTACGCGATTCGTATGCGACCTCAATCTAATAAGACATGTATTAATTGAGGTCGCGTAGGATTTTTTAGTTTTGTCCTGTCCTTGTATTCGCAACAAAATCTGAATTTCTTCTCAATTTGCGCAGGTATAGCTCATCAACTGGCTGGTCTACCAGGCGGCGAATGGGGTGCGCTGGCGCGGCATTACCCACCTCCTTTGCTACCCACCCCCGCGCACTTCACGCCGCACGTCTTACCGCCGCACGCGCAACCTCAGCATGTACCTCCACCGCCGCATGAGACTGGTAAATACATCTTGCTAAGATTAAAACAGCCATTAGTCTACAAAGGATTCTGTTAATTGTTCCCTACACCAAAGAGTTTTCTTTTCGTTGCAGATATAACGTCAGACAATCCAATAACGATGCACGCGCACAGCACGACGAGTCCAGCAAACTCACGTCCAGGCTCACCGCAAGATGATGACATCTCCGTCACGGCATCCAGCTCCCCACCACCAGATGAACGTCCAGGGGCCTTCACATCCGTCACTAGGTCGAGGAAACCGATGCAGCCGTTACCAGCACCTTCCACCTTGTTCCACAGTGCACTAGCAGCTCAATTATTCCTTAATTCTCCCCTACTACCAACCCCTCCAGCGTGGTTGTACTCCCAACTTTACGGAGGCTACGACTGGTGGCTCAGACCGCCGCCCACTCAAGAAGATTCCAACAATTCAAGTCCAGAAAGAGAGGAAGAAAGTTCCACAGCATCAGGGACTGGGAAGAAACGTCCTGCGTCTCCAGAATGGTCAGAACAAGGAATGAGGACTCGGAGCAAGTCGCTGATAGCCTCGGAAAGACGGCCGATTGATGTGTGGCGTCCGTATTAGTGTCGTAGTGACAATTACAGGAGAACCTCACTGTCCACTGATATGTATGATTATGGATAAGCAGAACATACTTTGTTGGTGCAGCAGTTCAAAGAGCATTCTAGTCTTTTTTGACATAGAAAGGCTGTCGTTTCCGCCCTTTGGAAGGCTCTAAAGTCTGTCTGGATTTCATCACTTCAGCAAGAACCATTGACAAAAAAGATATACCTAGACAGACCTCTATCGACGTGAATATCTACACGAGGCTAATCGTGTTTGATTTTAAATTCAAGTGTTGCTGAGTGGAAGCCCTCATGAGGTTTAGAAGAAGGTTATGATAGTACGTGTAGTGGACAGTTTTAATATACAATCACATTCGACATTCCCGTCCCGAGACATTAGACACTTCAGAAAATTGTGCTCGTCTTAAGGACACGGTAAAATAGTGTATATGTCGATCGATAGGTGTTTTTACGTTAGATAACTGAATGTGAATTTCAAATCGTAACGTTTAATGAATTGTTGACTGTATTATAAGATAATGCAAAAATCTGTAAATAAAGTTATCGAAATTTTTATTTGTAGTTGTTTTATTTGAAGTGATTAATGAAGCAGTTGCTATGTCATTAATAAACTAATCTAAAATTTGATTCCACCGCCATTATTGTCTCGAATTCACTATATTTTTGCATGTTAACAATCATACATTGTTAACATGCAAAAATATACTGCATTCAAACCTCGTTCAGAACTCCATACCTATGGATCTAAAAACTGTTATGTATAATTTATTAAAACCATAGCCACAAAAATAAATATTTTATAAAGCTGCACGAGTAAAAAGTTTTGGATTGTGTCCATTATAGTCGTGACCACAGCGCGAGCTATTTGGCACAGGTCATTGCGTTCAGGCATTATCAATTTATGGAAATGAAATGTTTTATCGCCGTGTATTTACCTACTGAGCTTTTCATTAATTCCTGTACATCAAATATTTATTTTTAATGCGCTACAAACTTTGTAAATCACACGACTTTGTTGTTTTGAAAGAGTGGCTGGAAAGTTAGAATATTGCGGTTTATTGTGCCCGTCTAGATTATTCAAATGTGGTTTGAACTATTGTTTAAATCCCTAAATAATCTGAGTGGCTTGAATTGTGTTAGTAAAGTTGCTAGACTTGATAGCCTGTATTTATTGCATACTGACCTGAAAATCAGAAAAACCACCAACGTAACACGTTATAAAATTACCAAAAGCATTTTCGATTCATAGAATTTTGTTCATCAAAAGTGTTTAAGAGGATGAACCTATTTTGTGCAAGTAGTGTATGGAACTTAATGATAAAAACGTGCTGGTATTAAATAGTATATTGAGACAATACCTTAGAAATACGTTGAAAACTGATTGGCGTAAATAACACTGTAAGAGTGAGGTATTCTTCACATAATTTAAATTTTAATACAAACTGATTTAGCTAGGCTTCTTGCTAAAAGACCTCGAAAATTGTCTCTTCCGTTATTGTCATGACTTATTTTGGACAGGCACAAGTCTGGGTTCCTGTACATCGCTGGTCTACGAAGGCCATAAGTCTGAACACTCCATTTTGTATTTCTTTGGCACTGGTGATTATTTCTTCTTTGGGTAGTAAGAACCTGTGTGTTTTGCTTCGGAGTTCGATCATGTAGGAGTATGGGATGTTGGGGACTGCGTAGCTCCAGTCTATGCTGGTACCGGCGGCGTAGTACATAAGGTCTTTTGTACTGCCTACTTTGTACGTGTGACCACTCGTGGTGAAGATGGCCTGGGGAAAAAAGGATTGTATGCATTCGTGTAATTATCATCATTATGAATTTATCGGAAACATAAAAAACATTTGAGATTAAGTTTTTTGTATGCATTCGTGTAATTATCATCATTATGAATTTATCGGAAACATAAAAAACATTTGAGATTAAGTTTTTTTCTAACATTTTGGTTAGGTTGTTTAGAATTTGATCTTAGAGAAGTGACACCTATTTATATAAAAAATATATTTTAATAGGTACCTACATCATCTGCCTCTGAAACGCACCCTGATGCAGAAGTGGATGATGTAACTATATATTAAAATAGAATTTATTCATTCCATATCATTCACTGTACCTATACCTAGAAATATTTGTTTATTTTTTAGGTACTTGCAAGATGATGCCAATGAAGAATATCAGTCAACTTTCGGAGTGTTACATTTCACTCTATCTACCAAAGTGTCCTTACCTTAGCCATGGCAGTTCCACCTTCCAAAAGATCCACATAGTCAGGGCAGGAGTCACTGGTGTAGCCCCAGGGGAAGATGATTACCTCGCCGTAGCTGTGGAAAGATAGGAATGCCTTGAACTTCGTTGGCGCATCAGTTATAGCGCGCTGAAAAATAAAATAAACTGTTTTATTGACGTAAAGGTTTTACATTTTCAATTGAAGCCCTGACGACTCCTTCAACAGTCTATCATGGATTTCAGTCATCACCATTGTCATTATCTAGGTCAAAGGAAAACGGATGCAGAAAAAAAACGCCACAATATTCGGTCCTGCGCTTGAGCATCCAGCAAATTCGTAATAAAAAGCAACCCATGCAATTACAACATGGTGCCAATGAAGCCAGTTGCATGTAAGCCCTCAACGGTTTTTACGATTATAGAAATATTGTGTATTTTTCTTATGTACCTATGGGGTTCATACGACATTTGAGAAGTTGATGAACTGTGTACCCTACCTTGACTGCAGCGGTCTCTGGTTCAGAAAAGGCTTTCGGTCCTCTGTAGAATACGCTACCAGGATCATCTGATGAGCCTTCTTCTCCTTTTTCACCAAAACCGTAACTAGAAAAAAATATGTTAGGTCAGAATTGCACACCTTATACAACCTTTTGTTTGTTAATTGGGTAGTTCGTCTAGAAATTTGGAGAAAAGTTTGTTAAAGGAGCCTAATATTGACTCCATTTTGGCTGTATAGTCTAAAATATTAGTATTATGGCGAGTCGGGTTTTTTATAATAGGTTCGGTTTTATTGTATTTCTGTCACTCATAGTCCGAGGTGTCATGTTCACGCTAACGTTGGGTGGTATAGTTGTAAAAAGACCTTTTCGCATGTGGTCAAACTCGAAACTAACGACAATTTTTCAATTAATGGTTACCAACAGCGCACACCTGTCAATGTAATTTATGCGCCATAAGATCCTTGTAGCTCTCTACTGTATATTTGAATAAATAAAATAGAAGTTCACCTACCTAAAATTTCTGTTAAGGTCTACACCCACGAGTTCTCCGTAGCGAGCTCGGTTTTTCCGCCACATCCTGTCATGCGTGTGAGTGTACACGTACCCATCTGGATTCATCACTGGTAGAATGTACCTAAAAAACTTATTTTTGTTAAAAATACTAATCGAGTTAGTTAATTGATTCAGGCGTGACTTTGCGGAAATCCATTATAAAATACAATAGACGTAGATATATTTAGTAACCAATTCCGCTTGACTATTCTTCAAGAGTCCTAAAAAACCCTGTAAGAAATCGACACGTGTTTCACCTCTCAACGAGGCATCCTCAGGATGACGCACACCGAGCGCTGGACGCAAAGTAAAGTCTTTGCGACCAGCGCTCGGTGTGGTAACACGTCGCGTTCTGGTTTGCAATTGGTCAATCGTCATCCTGAGGATGCCTCGTTGAGAGGTGAAACACGTGTCGATTTCTTACAGGGTTTTTTAGGACTCTTGAAGAATAGTCAAGCGGAATTGGTTACTAAATATATCTACGTCTATCGTATTTTACTAATCGAGTATTGAAAAGCTTTCGTCAGTTAAAGCAGTTGGTTCTCGTCGCAAAAAAAATAGTCTCTTTACGGCGTAGATACGTTCTTGACTGTTAGACAACTCTTTGTGCGCCGAATAACATTGCGCAAACATGCCACTATACCCAGTGCCGTAACTAGGGCGCTGTCAGCGGCGCCCAGGTACAGGGCGCAGACCCTGGAGGGGCGCAGAAATGACCAGACCAGGGCCACTAACAATACCTATTATATATTTATACGTGTGGAGTCGCGTCGTCCGCATATATTCTTCTTGCAAATAAATAATATTAATAAATAAAAAATAAAAATAAATTAGTTACAATTATTTATTACAAATAAATCTATCATACAAAAACTTAGTTTTTGGATGATAGATTTATTTCTATAGAAAATCAATTTTATTGTCAGAACCAGTTATGATTAGAAAATATTTCAAGGTCGCGGTTATAGCAGCTCGCACCGGGCGCATAAAAGGCTAATTACGGCACTGACATTACCACCGTCTCTATGGCTACGAGAAGGCATGCGCAAAAGAACGAGGCTGTGTATCACGGAGAGACATAGAACTGCTCTTGGTCAGCGGCATTATTGTTCTTGCTTCATCTCTTTCCTACACTGAAGTAATATTAAAATAATACTACTGTAAACGGTGGTGGTAAGCACCCTGGGCTCACGAATTTACAATATACTCAATGCTGTTCTTAATATTTGCTTACTTACTCGACAGCAATGTAGGAACGCTGTAAGTGACTGGCTGAAAGGTCTCACCTACGAGGAATCTGACAGACTTATACAATTAATGGGTTAACTGACATTTTCACCAACGTATACTCACTACCTTCTGGATTTCTGGACACACACTACCAAACACACACACACACACCACCTCACAAACACACACTACAACACACACATATTTCTAATGTCAATGTTATATCTTTGTTTGGAATGTATTCAAAATCAAAATGTGTAATTAATTAATTAAAATTTAAACTTTTCTAGTTGGTCTGGATGATGGCATTCGTGGTACAGGGTAAACCTAGTATATTGTATTGCCAAAACACTATTATGACACCTAAGTGCACATTGCAGATCAAAGGAGATTTACTGTACCCATTTTCTAGTAATACAGATTTTATATTATATAGATAGAATCTCGAAATATTACAAGAAGACGACTATTATTGAACCGTTTCAATTAAACTCGGATTTGTACCGCCATTTTTAGAAACAGGATTTAATTAAATTATGATCTACTACAGCAGATACATGAGGTCAGACACCAGTACCCTAATTGTGTAACACACGATCAATCACAATCTATTTTATATTAACAGTCCAACCACATTCATCGCGTTATTTACGTTGCCAATCAGACAATTTTTTCGAACATATGCAGCAATGGATTAGCAATATCCTTCAAAATGATTCAGATTACGGTTGATCGTATGTTACGCATGCAGGTAGGTGGAAGAAAAAGTCACGCGGGTTAAAAGCCAGAAAAAGTTCAACATAACCATCCTGGGGGCAAAGGCCTTTATGACTGGTTGATCACAATGATCACTTTTCTAAGTCAATCAATCTGCCTAGCCTTTTCCCAACTATGTTGGGGTCGGCTTCCAGTCTAACCGGATGCAGCTAAATACCAGTATTTTACATGGAGCGACTGCCTATCTGACCTCCACAACCCAGTAACTGGGTAATACGATACCCCTTGGTTAGACTGGTTGTCAGACTTTCGGGCTTCTGAGGACTCGTAACGACTGTCAAAGATCCACAAATGACTGCCGGGATCAACGGCTTAACGTGCTTTCCGAGGCACGGAGGAGTCTCGATATGTGTAAATGGTCACCCATCCACGGACCAACCCCGGCAAGCGTAGCTTAACCTGATGGATCGACCCGAGCGGCTGTTATTACTTAGCCACGAGCTCTTGCCTGCCAGGGTTGCGGAATAGTCCGAAAGGGATACCGGGACCCTGGCAACAGGCAACCGAAGAAACACGGGTGGGTTTTAGTCAGTAAGAGTCTGACACGCCCTTCCGCTCCGCCCAGAGCGGGAGAAGTCATATGACGATTTCCCACCCAAAAAAAAAAAAAAAAGCCACGAGCTCTTCGAGACTCGAACGAGATCACTTTTCTAAGTAAAAAGGTTATTATGAAAATAAAGTAGGAAGAAGTTTCCTCACCAGTCTTTATTTGTGACGCTTTCCGGCATTTCATTGAAAGACCTGACGATGCTGTTTGCTAGGTAGGTGACCACGGCCGGGCTGATCCATTCACGAGGGTGTATGGCCCCGTCCAGCCACACTCCGAAGTTTGTCTTCTCACCGTTAGAAATTTTTAGCATCTGAAACAAGACAAACAGATTAAAGACACCGCCGGTCCCGCTAACCAGTATGAGCAGATGCAAATTATAATGTAGAAATATCGTTATGTGTAAAGAAACAGTTTTCGTACATAGGCCCCTCCCACTACAACCGGTCTTACGTGACATCTGGTAGATTCCCTCATTTCCTAAGTATTAAACAGGGGGCCTATAACGGCCAACAATTCCAGCAATTCCTCTAAAAGCAATTCATTTCCGGAATACCCAGCAGATCATTAGCAATTCCTCTAATTTGACACAAAAGCTGAATCATATGTACAATTCAATTCATATTCGAATCATATTTGGTGCCAATATTGCTGCATGAAAATGACGTAAAACGGATAAATTCAATCCAATAATAATTACGCATAATTATGACTCCCTGATATATTCTAATGAGTAAAATAATAAAAATAAACTATACCATAATACTTAAAATTATACTACATTAATAATAATAAACAATTTTTAAGCATGTAAAGAAGTAAGCAATATTAAATATACTTAAATAAATAAATAAATGGATACACTTGTATATAAAATATTAATAGAATAAGTGAATGAATGGAAATATGAATACATAGGAAATAGGATATAAATAATTAGTAACTTAATATCAAGAAAAAATTGTAAAGAGCTCCTCTCTCTACCCATTAAAAAATTTGCTGTGCCCGACAGGGTCCATAATTGTTTCTATTTTTTTTTTTTTTATTTACCACCTATGTTTTGTACATTATGGATTGCAATAAACGATTTGATTTGATTTGATTTGACGTAAATAAGTAATAAAATTACCGTAATGTAAATTAATTAATATTAATTTAACATTAAACTTCAATAAAGCAATTTATAATTTGTGTACCATTTTAAAAATCTATAAATAATATTATGAATTGTCATTTTACGATGATTCATAATATTATCCTATTATGATTCTGCCAAAGTGGGCGTGTTTTAGGTCTCCTGTAAAGTATCAACAGTGTTATTATGAAACAGTATATTAAAGCATGAAATACCTTCAGATCCCTTCCTTCCGCTGATTTCCCAATCACATGAATAGAGCACAAATACGGATATTCAGCCTGCAAGTTATCCAGAAAAGCATAGATCGTATCCAACGTGTGGTAGCTGTTCCAATCCATGGTCTTCGCTGAAACACGGACAGAATTATTTAATTTTGTTCTTTTAATATTAATTGAATTTGTCCGCACTGGAACAAGTCTTAAATTTTAAAGGTTTTGGTGCCAATTGTACATGTAATGATGAACGAATGCTTCTTTTTTATACAAAAGATTCGCTTTTAAAGGCAGGCGATTATTACGTGCATCCATTGCGCTAATCGTTCTATTGTAGCCATCATTATATTTGTGACCACACGAATTTGTGCGACTCTATGATAATAGAGCTCATTACGATTTAATTTCTTAATAGCACTAATGAATGTAATATTGTTGCAGGTAATTCAATTAGTTAATAGGTGCGCTATGATAGAATGACTTAGGAATTTGTTTTGTTTAGGAAGATACATTTTTGAATGACTAATCGTACTCATAAAATGGATTTAATTGTAGCATATCATGCAACATCTATAACTTCTGAAAGTGAACAACAACAACAATTATAGTGCCTGTCTGTGAGGTTTGATGCTGTAACAGATACCAAAATTATTGCCAACCTTATATAAGAGGCATTTTTGTGGGAAATCGTCACTGCTAGCGTACAATTATATCAGTACTTACAGTTGTATGAGGCAGAGTTCAGGTTTAGGCATGGTCTGGTGGAAAGCGCTAACTTAAGCCTAGCACACAGATTGCCGAGTCCTTCGCGAATAGGAGGACACATATGTGCGTGTTTCTTAGATCTTTCTCAAGCTTTTGATTCTAGTTGATTATAACATTATACGGAGAAAACTAGCTGCGGCCAATGTACCTAAAGAATTGATTCGCAGGTGTACTCGAGATCATGGCAGAGAAACACTGTTACATGGGGTGAGGTGAGATCGGAAGAGTATGGATTGGAATGCGAGCTGAGGCAAGGGAAGGTGATCTCACCAAACATTTTCATTTTTCATTTTTAAATCTGTTCATGAATGCGCTGATTACCGAGCTCAGCAGCATGGGTGCTAATAACTTAAATTAAGCGTAAGACATGGTGCTGCTGATTGCTAAAGGAATCAATACTTCTTGATATTTTTGGGTACGTTAAAACCATTCATACTTGTTATTGAACTTACCAATGGTTTGATGGATGTGTCCTCCCCATAAACCGACTGTTTTTATAGCGCAAATGTGCCATGAATATGTGAGGAAACACACTACGAGGTCCACAAAAATAATTAAACTAGTTTACGACTATTGATTTCTATTCTTACGTTTGGATTTAACTAAATTTATTGCGATGGAAGTATTCTGTTCTTTTTCCAGTAATGCGGTTAGGTCTGTTATGGCTATCAGAAATGGAATATCTCTCTCGTGCAGTATTCCGGCTACCTGGCCGGCCCTAGAGCCCTCAACCATTATTTCCATTGTGCTGCGTTGTTCTTTCCATATATTGATTGCTGTAAACACACAATATTAAGCTAAGTCTCAAAAGGTTTGTGCAGTTATTTAATAGTTGAAAAGAAGAAAAAATGGTACTGACGACTGTTCGCCGCTTGCGCAAACTGTACTATGAAGAAGAGAATCCCGGCCAAAATGTCGTCATTTGATACCACCCTCATTCGATCTTCCTCGGAAGATTTACGATTTAGATTCCAACGCGACATTTTCATCAAAATGATTTTTCGACTTTCTTTATCTCCTTTTGACTGTGGGGACCTCGCCAGCCAGATCTAGTACCTACGCACCTCCTAAAGTGTCCAAAGTTTTCACGAACTGTCTTTGACCTTCTTCAGGGAATCTCAATTCCCATACTTGGGATCTCTGCTCTGATGGAGCCACTTTGCCGGAGTTACGTTATGTTTCGGATCAAAGAATGGATTTTGTTATTAGGTATATGGATCACAAAGAAATCGGCGAGTTGATTTTTAGAGTCCTACATTACTGAAAATTTTGGTTTGCAATGATGCATTTCATCAGTGGTTGTCATTTTAATAAAGCTATTTTGACAGTGGTTTTATCTCTGATTATTTAAAAAGGTTGTGAACTTTTTAACCGCCTCAAAAAAAGGAGGAGATACGAACTTTTTGTAATAAAATGATGATATTTTTAATATGAAAAACCCTGAAGCCCGCCGGGTAGACCTGCCGGGCATAACTGTGTGTGAATTCCACGCTTTATTGTGACCAAACTGCCTGCCTATTTTTTTGACATACCAGAAATGGTCAGACAGTATGCGACATTTTGTCTGACCATAAATATAAAGGCGGATGCAACACAGACCCCCTTAGTCTGTGCTGCATTATCTTGCGAATGGATTAAAAGCAGTAATAGTCCGTCCGAACCCAGCTGCAACACGGCCGTTTGCAGTGCAGCCGCATTTGTTTGTATAAGGCAATGAAAAGGCGGATTCAACGCAGACACCTATAGTATTATTTCCATTAGAAAAAGTGTCGTAAAATTGTGAATTGGGTGAAATGGGTTAGGTTAGACCACGCACGAGCCGACCGAGCGAAGCGACCGATGCCGCGGCAACGGCCGGTGAGCTCTACTACCAAGTTGCTCGCAGCCAAGCACGCTATTGAGTATTATCATACGATGCGTTTGGCGCAAGTAAGTTTGATACCTACAGTGTAGACAGAGCAAGTTCTTACAAGCTGTATTGCAGTCGTTTTAATTAAAAAACTTTTTTACAAAAAAATTAACCGACCATTTCTTTAAAGCTCAAACACTATACAACATTATTTCTTCTTTATGCTAAACCCGAAAAGGGGTCATTGTACTCATCATTTTGAACAACTTTTTCTATGGGACCAACATTGAAATCGCAAAAAAAATATCAGCTGTTCCCTACATTTGTGTTCACTTAAATCGACAAAATGTATGGAACAGCTGATTTTTTTTCGCGTACAATGACCCCTTTTCGGGTTTAGCATAAAGAAAAAATAATGTTGTATAGCTGCTGTAAATTGCTGAGGAGCTCTCGCGACTAACTTCCGTCTTCCGTGGTTGTGTCATCAGAACTATGTATGTGTGCGGAATTTCGACACAGAACAGAATCGGTTCACAGTTGAAAATTCATTAAGTGATAATCGATTAACCCCAATTTTTCTACCCTTAGGGGTGGATTTCAGTTTCAATTTTATGGGACCAACTTCGAGGTATATATACCCTCCCAATAAAACAAAAATAATTCAAATCGGACAACTCAGTAAAAAGTTACTTAAAAAATAAAAATGCACTTCCATAGTGCATACAGGGATAATCATCGGTTGATGCCTCTTTTCATTTAAAACGTCTAACGGGCCTCTGGAGTTGGCTTCGGCCCCTCGTACGCCTTACAAAGGTCCGGGACTCCAGGGTCCTGAGAAATGTAAAAGCCGAAATAATAATAATAGGCGTCGACTTGAGAACCTCCTCCTTTTTTTTCTTCGGTTAAAAACAATGTGTTTCGGAGCCGATCATATTGCAGACAGTTTTCAAATGTTACAGTTTCATCAAATGGATCTATTAGGTAGCACATTAGCGGTGTACCGTATTCGTATTGCTCTTAGAACAGTGGAGCCAACATTACGAAATAGGAACTATTTGATGAAACGCACTCTAGGTACTGTCTGTCTTGCATCCGCCTTTGTATTTACGCGACCGGTACTGCCCACCTAGTCGGGTTCAGTATCATCTAAACTGACGATTTTATACGGTTTTGGCCCCAAAACGATGCCAGTGGTTTTGATCGTGGGCTCTCGTACTAATATGAAATAAGTAAATAATGAACACGAATCCGAAATGCCTGAGAGTGTGCAACGCCTTGTAAAGAGCATGTCTTACCTTGCGCTTGTCCCAGGTCCTACGCCCCACTCAGGAGTCAGTTGGACCGTCTCCTTTGCCTGTTTGTCAAACAAGAAGGTATAGTCAAGCTCGTATTTGCTTTATCACTTTCGACAAAACTCCCAGTCAACGAGCACGGAGCGCGACTCCGTTCACTCGCACTGCGACATATTAATTCACATGACGTATAAAACGGACATGAAGTTATGCGCTCAACGCACTTTCGGCACCACGTATTTTATTAGGTAGTAGTTACTGCTGTTTGTAGAGCGGCCTGTGGCTAAGTAAAAACAGCCGCTAAAGTCGATCGTTCAGGTTAAGGTACTCTTGCCGCGGTTGGTACGTGGATGGATGACCATTTTTACATACCAAGACCCCTGGGTGCCTCGGAAAGCACGTTAAGGCGTTGGTCCCGGCTGTCATTCGTGGATCTTTGACAGCCGTTACGGGTCGTCAGAAGCCCGAAAATCTGACAACCAGTCTTACCAAGGGGTATCGTATTACCCAGTAACTGGGTTGTGGAGGTCTGATAGGCAACATTGATGGGAAAAGTCTAGGCAGATGATGAGTAGGTAGGTCTGCTGTTTCTACAAGCTTTTCCGGCGATTTGTGCTATGTGCAGTTGTGCGCCCAGTGAATTGAAACTTCACTATGGTTGAATAATCAAACTGCCCCACTGGTTTTTAAAGCAAAAATAACAATAATAACTTTGGTGTTTTACGACGTTCAAAAGATATTCAACCTTAGAGTGGTAAAGCAATTATAAGGTCAACTATACATACATACAAAAGAGTAAACTTTAGGACATGCAAGACCAATACTTTGCTAATCATCAACTTAAAAAAAAAAAAAAAAATATACCATTTAACGCCAGCTGCGACGAAATTAGAGCCAGTCTGTAATAAATGGTTTCTCTGCTCGACAAAATCGTTTTTGTGCTTGTAGAAACTGTTCCACGTCTCGTAAGAATCTTCTCTGTCCGTTAGAGATTCGATCTGATTGAAGGAAGAGTCGGTTCCACCACTTGCATCGTTAGAAGATTCTGGTTTCTGGGTGAATGAATCGTAATAAAGAGGAAAAGGAGCTCTTGAGTCTTTGCAGTCGTTATTATTCTTGTATACACTCGTTTCTTTTTCTGAAGTAATGATGTTCGACTCCACAGATTTATCTTTGTTTTTGACATAATCAGGCCTCTCATGGTCACTTGATTCTTGTAAATTCTTATATACACCCGTTTCCTTTTCTGAAGTATTGACATTCTTCGCCACGGGTTTATCTCTGTTTCTTATACAATCAGGCCATTCATCATCACTTGATTCTTCGACTGTCTTGTATAAACACGTTTCTTTTTCTGAAGTATTGGTGTTCTTCTTTAAGTATTTATCTCTGTTTTTCATATAATCAGGCCACTCAGAATCACTTGATTCTTCGACAGAGTCATCCGTTTCCCCGGGAAAGTGAGTCAATCTAACGTAGGAAGTTTGTGTTTTTACGAGAGAATCACTCTGTTTTAGGTAAGAATAGTTTCGCCTATTGTAAGACGCGCATTGCTTCACGTGAGATTTGGCTGTGTTTACGAAAGAACAGTTTCCCGTAAAAGAGTCATTCTTCTCCAGTAGTAAATCAATTTTCTGGTCAATTCTATTCTGGTAACTATACGTTTCAACAAATTCCATCAACGCTAGAACACTACTTAGTATTTCATTACCGGTGTCTTCTATTTCCTCTTTTGGTAATTTGAATTTATGTTTTTTGCTTCGTAATTCGATGAGGTAACAGTAAGGAATGCCGGCACCTCCATGTGCAAAGTCGTTGCTGGTGCCGGAGGCTGCGTACATAACGTCTCTTGAAATGCCCACCTTATATGTCTCGCCGTTGGTCCTATAGATGGCCTGGTGGTAGTAAACAGTAGAATTGTTATTAGTTGTTGATACAACTAAAATGACGATTAAGTTCACGTGTATTGCTTTACGAACCAGTTTGTTAAAAGGGGAAAGGATTAAAAAATAAAATTGCAAGTCAAAACAATGAATAAGTTCATCCAATCTGTTAGTAAACAAGTCTTTTATAGAGTAGTACTCTATAAAAGACTTCCTATCAGACAAATCACTTTTCCACTGCAGTCCCCCTCAGTCATGATGCGTTCAGTGTCCCACTGATGTGTACCTACCTAAATTCGTTCCGTTTTTAACCGACTTCTTCAAAAAGGAGGAGGTTCGCAATTCGTCTGTATGTTTTTTTTTTTTTTATGTATGTTTGTTACTCGATTTCTCCGCCAATTATGAATCGATTTTGATGATTCTTTTTTTGTATGGTACGGCATGCTTCCCATATAAATTTTATTAACTTTGCTTGTGTAGTTTTTGAGTTAGCTTCAATATTACGTATTTTTCCACTTAGTTTATCTAGACGATGTTTTCATTTACTCCTTCACTGTTATTTACATCAGCTAATGGTATTAGAATTTGTGTGGGGTAGGTACCACAGCTAAAAAGTGAAAAATAAAAACTTTTTACAAAAAAACCGACTTCCAAAAAAAGCACTCAAAACTGAAAAATAACTTTAATTTCGGAAGTCGGTGTCTTTGCTTTTCAATTTTCGTTTTTTGCCACTGACGTACGAAATTTTTTTTTTTGTAAAAAGTTTTTTTTTAATATTTTTTTTTTATACTTATGAATAATTTTGTATCAATTATGTAAAAAATGTTCATGTAACTATTGTATGCAATAAGGGCGGGACATAGCTGATCACAATTTAATTATTTTCGACCTGCATTATGTACCTACCTATGATCCACAATAAAGATACTGATTGATTGATTAATAATTTAAGTTTTATTCATTAGAAAACAAAGCTTGCTGTCATTTAGGAAATGCCTTTACGATGTATAAGCAGCCGTTTTGATAAAATGATTACCTTTGACATTGCAGTGGCTCCTTCAAGCAGATGAACATAGTCGGGAGCCATTTCTGTAGTACACGAGTATGGGAATATTATGATTTGTCCATAGCTGTGCAGTGTTATATACACTTGAAACTTTATTCCCGAGTTTGACAATACGTCCTGAAATGAGACAAAACAATTATTTAACGGATCGTGTTCGTAACACAATACTGCGCTCCAAAACAAAGATAGCTGACGTGGCTCAAAAGGCTGCCCAACTTAAATAGGACTGGGCAGGACACTTCTGCCGCATGCCGGACAAACTGTGGGCCCAAATAGCACAGAACTGGACGTGGGACGCACGTAGGAGATGGCGGGATGAGTTGGATAGGTTCCATCAAAACTGGAAAGAGGACGCGCGGGCGCGCGAAAGATGGATGGAGTGGAGGGAGGCGTTTGCCCAGGAGTGGGACAGCGTAGGCTAGGAAAAAAAAAAAAAAAATTTTTTTAGCCTGTTGTTTCCCACTGCAGGGCAAAGGCCTTCTATGTTTCCATTTCTCTCTGTTTTGCAATTTGAGCCTAAAAAATAAATACAGAAAAAATTCTAAAATTGTAAATTCCAGTAGCCATTATAACATGAAATCATGATTTTGGTCTACAACTCAAGCCCAGCCAAGAAAAAAAAGAACATGCACAATTTTCTAAGGTGCCATTTTCACAGGCGATAGTATCTACCATACATTCAGAATACATAATATTTTTACAAACTGCTTAGTATTTTATATTAAAGCATCCAATATCGAACTACTCGTACACACTCCAAAGTTAACAAAATTTCTATCATCACGATACATTCTTCAGTAACGGTAAAGGTAGCGCATATATCAAATTAAATTTATTGTTACAGAATTATATAAAATCGTTGGGAAAATGATTTACGGGCCTTGTTTGCAGTTTAATCTCTGCATGGAGTGGTGATGACACGAATTCGGCATCAATGGTATATTACAGTCAAATGATCGCGGAAACCCGCTCCAGTGATCATTTGCATCGTCTATGTAAATGTATTGAGTAGTCGGCGTTTTGCAACGCTTTCTGTTGGCTGATTAGATTATGCATCTGTCGTATTAATTTTGATTGTATTATGATTATTGTGTTTTGGTAAATGATGGCGGTAAATATGTTTTTATAGTAAAGCAACTTCTAATGTTGTCCATGGTTATATCACAGTATATATGTGAACAGTATGGAAACTAATTATTTTGTATGTATGTTTGTACAGTATGGAAACTGTTATAATAAGAAACTATTTATAGAAATAATAACCAACTCTCCATTTTTAAAAAGATCGCGGTGACCACTTGTCTCGACAAGGCACCCGCAACTGACAGCACCGCGACCATCGCTTGGTGTCTCGTCGTCAATGAGCGCGTCTGTGTGTCCCATCATGTGTCAATCGGGCTTTTAAATACCGATAAGAATTAAAATTCTATTGTGTCTCGTTAGTAGTTATGTAGTTTTTGTACGGTCTATATTTATAATGTAGTTATATGTTCTCTGCTATGTGCTGTAACTATATGCTGTAGCTGTGTGCTTAAATGATGTATTACTTCCGTAACCTATACAAAAATGACGATATGGAAAGCATTAGATTTAAATTAAAAAAAAAACACATTTCGTTTATGGAGGTCATATAATAATTATCTCTTATTCTGCACTTAAACCCTTTCATATTTTGATGTAAAGAATTAAAAATATTTTACCCTCATAGCAGATGATTCAGGCTCGGAAAATGGATAAGGTCCTCTGTAGAAACTATTATTAGGTAGATTTGACGATCCTCTGCCACCCCAACCAACTCTAAAAATAACACTATGATGTCACCAAAACTAAGGAAGTAATCATTGATGGTAATAGATAAGAACCATCATTGACGTTACTTCTATATTTTATTTTTCTACGAAAATCTATTTAGGTTATTTTTCTATAAGTATGGCGAGAGGGTTATCTGTAATAGTGTAACTTCTTTTTTTCCTTTTGTATTCAAATACATAAATTATAGGACAGAATACAGCTTTCAGGATATATTGCACATTTATAACAGTAGGTCAATTGATTTACCCGAAATTCCTATTGAGATCGACTCCGTAAGGGTGACCAATGTGGTTTGCACGATTTTTACGCCACATGCGATTTGTGGTGTGCGAGTAATGGTACCCATCTGGATTGACTACTGGAAGAAAGTACCTGGAAATTTAAACAATACCAACAATATTATATAACGTCGACATTCGTTGTAATGGCAGAGACGACGACAGCGTAAATGGAACGCGATCACGGCGGCAAGGACTCGGTATGAATTTGGACAAGACGACAGTCATGTACAATTCACACGTCTTGCTGAGTTCAATGTACATCAAAGCGTTTCTCGAAGTTGTGAAGGAGTATGTTCAATTGTCTACTAAGGGCAAGTCATCCTCATCCCAGCTCAGGAGACACAACTTTGAGAAAGAAGCCGAGAGAGTATTCAGTTGGGATTGACAACGTCTGGAAAAAGTCTTCTTGTCGTCTATCCCGCAAGGTATTCCAACCAGTGCGTCCTGCCCGCTATGACATACAGTACCGAAACGTGGACACTGACAGTCGGGCTGCTCCACAAATTCAAGGTCACTCAGCGCGTTATGGAGTAAGCAATGCTCGGAGTTTCTTTGAAGAATAAAATCAGGAATGAAATTATCCGGAAAAGAACCGGAGTTACCGACATAGCTTGCAGAGTAAGCAAGCTGAAGAGGCAGTAGGTTGGTCAGTGGCCATGTTTGTCGAAGAATTGATGGCCGAGTCCTGGGGTGGAGACCGCATATCGGCAAGCGAAGTGTGGGGCGCCCCCCAGGTAGATGGACCGACGACCTTAAAAAGGTAGCTAGAGTAGAGTATTGCGGCGCAACTTGGGAGTAGCCTATGTCCAGCAGTGGACTGCGATAGGTCGAGTTGATTACATTGCATACTTAAAGACCTGACTAATCTATTTTTGTTGTTAAAAATGGGATTTCTCTAAACTCTCGATGCTCTTGGCCTGGTCTAGTGGGAAGACGAGGTCTATGATGGATTATTATTTTGTATTTCTATAGAATCCTCATGAGTGGCAGCATGGAACACTGTTTTATGGGCAAAAACAATACACATATCACCAGTCTCAGTATATTACCAGTCCTTATTTGTGACACTTTCCGGAAGGGTCTCGAAATTCCTGCTGATGTGGTTTGCGATGTACGTGTTGACAGCGGGCGCGATCCACTCACGCGCATGTATGCCTGCATCCATCCAAACTGCTACGTTTTTCGCGTTGCTGTTTGAAATCTTTAGAATCTAGCATAGGAGCAAAGATAATGAAGTGGAGTTGTTTGAGAGGATCAAAATACGAGACCTAACTGAATTAGCCACGTTTAGTCCACAGGCATATCCATGTGGACTGAACTTTAAATATCGACACTTCATAAAGTGTTAAAGAGCGCGTTAAACTGTTATTCCTTGTTGTCTTACACTTAAAGTAATCTCTCTTTCGTAGAAGTCCGAAAGAGAGACCACTGGGATGGCTGGAGAATATCGATTTTGCCAACCAATTAGGTTGTGGAAGTCAGATGGTATTCGTCCCGTCATCGATATTCCGCTGAATCTGTTTCGACTATGAAGTTTATATGTGTTTTTACAGACAAATAGTGAATTGAATATTCTTCTGCTAAACTTAGCTACTTCATGGCAGTTAATTTAAAAGAAAAATTTAAGTATTAAAAAAAAGGATTAAACCGGCCTTTGTTCTTATAGGTTGCAAAAAGTTTAAATAAATAAATAGTCTGTTCCTGATCCCCTACTTTTAGATGCCGTCCTTCTACAGAGAGGCCAATAGAACCGGTGGTGCATATAGAGGGGAAGTCGGCTTCAAGATCATCCATGAATTGATGTATTACTTCGAGAGGATGATAGTCTTTCCAGTCCATACGTTCATGGTCCAGAAGATATTTATCATCTAAAAAAAAGAGATGACAAAAGTCAAACATACTTTATTTATAGATGACTAACTGCACCCCGCGGTTTCACCAGCGTAAGTCTCGATCCCGTGGGAATATCGGGATAAAAAGTATCCTGTGACCTATTTCAGGTCATGGTCTACCCATGTGTTAAATTTAATCGAAATCCGTTCAGCCGTTTTAGCGTGAAAGCGTAACAAATAAACGAACTCAATTTCGCATTTAAAATATTACTATAATAGTTAGGATTTTTGTGCCATGTAAGTAGTTCCTCAGGGTTTTAAAAAATCAATTGAATATAGGACTCAAAGGCTACAAGGTTTTGTCTCAAAATCCAGGTTTCTAAAAATCTATAAGCCACTTGCCTGGTAAAGCGAAGCTTATCTTCTTAATAGGAGCCGATTTCTTTGCGGTAAGCGAGTTCTTGGGTTCTGTTGCTGTGCTATAACAGTGTAGGATGGGTTTAGCCGGGTTCTTGGATTCATAGATCTTCTCATGTATAGTTCGGAGCGTTTTGAGATCATATTTTCTGGTTTTAGCTAGATTTTCTTGATTCAATGCTTTATTCCTGCTTGCTGTACTTTGTTCACTGTCATCACTGTCGCCGAAGAACTCGATATATTCATCGTACTTCTGACTTCGGGGACCATAAGAATGTGATTCCCTTATCGCTTGAGGTACGTACGGGTCGCGAGGTCCGGACGGGTGGCGAGGTACGTACGGTACGCGACACTTCCTGTAGAAATCCCTTCGAGTCGACGAGATGCTAGGTTTTTTTGCAGATTTAGACATAATGATTAACAGCTAAAGCAACGAAAAAATTTATCTAATGGAGTATTGGCTTCGCTGCACGGCTGGTCTTGCGAATCATCTTCTGGCGGGTCCATTATTAAACAAAGTATTGTGTTAATGCATTGGGTAATTTTAGATTTTATGTGATGGCATTGTGGCAAAAAAATATATTATCAAAGCAAGCTTAGTCAAATGACGTTTGACGATGTGAGAAATATTGGTGACATACTGACAGAGTTTTAAATTATAATAATTGTGAATGGAAAATAGTTTAGATTGGATTTTTAACAGCCTCTTTTTCTGGTAAGAGTACCTGATACATATTCTGGCTCGCTTACAATATTCGTTTTCAACTTGCGTTCAATGCATGTGTTATTATTTATCAAGTCGCATGCTTTTGCCCAGCTGCGCATCCCCCGAAGCTGGCAATAGCGCCCGCACTCACTTGCATCCAAAAAGCAGTACCTACGCTTTACCACACACGTCAGCACATGCGGTGATGCTTCCGCTAACGCATTCATTACTTCGACAGGACCCCACATGGCGCATGCATATACGCAAGTTGAAACGCATGTTGAAAGTGTATTTACAGGTATTGCGGTCTTAAAACTATCTTCTATGCACGGCTCTCTACTTCATCTTTATTCCACATTTCAGTTCACAGATAACAGACATCTTAGCAAAATTCCAGTCACGATAGACCTAAGCACAAAAGGTTCATCAGATTTCAAAGAGATCGTTAAAACGTTTTTCTCATTGAATACTAAGTCAGGGATGGCAGTTAAGTGCTTAGCGACGCGACGACGGTGCCCCATAAGCAGCGTCTAATGAAAAACAAAGCAGAGTACGGATACAGATATTAGCAGAAGGACAAATCGTTTTTGTCAAGATTGGGAAATATATGATAGTTTTTTTCGTAAACACTTCGCATGTCAATATTGTGTTTAGTTGTATTAATATCATCCCATGCTGATCAATTTATCTGCCTTTTCCGAACTTTGATCGGGTCGGCTTCCACTCTACCGAATGCAGCTGAATACCAGTATTTTACATGCCTATCTGACCTCAACAACCCAGTTACTAACTGTCAAAGATCTACGAATGACGGTCGGGCGACCAATGGCTTAACGTGCTTTCCGAGGCACGGAGGTATTCATCGTCTTGTTATGTAAAGGATGTTTTTACCACGAACCGACTGCAGTAGACGTTAACCTTCGATCGAAAGTACGGTTGTTATAAATGATAATAACCGTTCGGGTCGATCGAAGCCACAAATAAATTGTCGTACATGGTTTATTTTACGCACAGAAAAAAACTTTAAACTGGTCCTCATTATTATTATTATTATTACAGGTTTATTTCTCACACAACTAAAAATAAATCGATATTTGAAGTTTAACTTTTTAATTTATTACGTGTGATCCCTTGTGGGTAAAAGCCTCCTCCATCTGTTTCCGTTTGCGTTTGTCTGTCCCAATATTTATCCAATTCTTCCCTGCTATCTCTATGATATCGTCAGCCCATCTTTTCCTTTCTCTACCCACGCTCCTTTTGCCTAGCGGACCTGTCCATTTACTTATTAGAAGAGTCCACCTCTTGTCCTTGTGTCTTGCTACATGACCGGCCAATCGCCACTTCTGCCTCAGGTAAAACTGCAGCGCATCAGTTAGTTCTGTTTTCTTCCGGATGACGGTGTTTCTTATTTTGTGCATGGTGCGAACTGGTCCTTAGACTGTTTATAATAAATGGTCTAAGCTTGCTTGCTAATTTTCTTAAAAAGGTGTTTTTTTCCACAATAAAGATTTGGTGTGATTCTTCTGATCTATCTTGCATCGTGGTAGGGTCTACCGATTTACCACCCCTGAACGGGACTAAGCGTTGGTGCGTACATTTTGCGACTAATTGTTAATCCTTGTTTATTTCGTTTAAATCAAAGTAAAGTAGACCTTATGAGAAATAAATAACGAAGAGAGGAACTGCAATAACGATTTGTATACTGTTAGTGGCAGTGTTAGGAATGAACTTGCAATTTTTTTTCTTTGTGGTACTTACGGAAATCAATCAAAAAAATCTAATCTTATTTCGTATCCGGCAGAAAGAAATAGCTCAGTGATAGGTAATAGTTGTAAGAAAATCAGCTAAATAGTTTAATTAGTTAATTAACGGATCAAAGTACAGTGCTGGAAAGATAGTACAGATATACAGTGGAAAGATAGTAGTTACCTACAATGTGGTAAGCAAACCAAAAAAAATGGTGAACATTCTGATTTAAACTAATTCAGAATAGAGGAAAGTATCACGATACAATTTATAGGCCAGAATACGTTGGCCTATAAATTTTACCATCAATTTGACTAGAATCGTATCAAAGCAAACCTTGTGAGTTGTACCAATTGCAGACAAAAACCAAAATGATATATATACACTGGAGATGTTTCCGAAAGAATGTGTCTTGCACGAAGCAAAAACAAAACATAATTAACACCAAAAAATCCTTCAAGAAGAACAGGGAACCTAAATCTTCCCCAAGAAATAAATAAGTAGACGTATGAGTGATTCGCTAAATCTAACGAGGTACACACAAGTAACAAGCGCTGGTGTGAGGCAGACTGCGAGGGGGGGAGGGGGAAGGGGGGCGGGGGTGTACAATTAAAAAGATAAACGCGCGTAAGACCGAGCCGAGGTGACAGTCGGGCGGGTCGCAGTTTGGGGTTCACCGGCTGGTTAGCGGGATACCAACAGATCTTGTCCCTACTTATTGTTTCTATCTTAGTATTTGCCACTGTTTCAGTTTTTAAGTTCAGTAGCGTTGTAAATTAAGTCTTTGTAATATTTTTTCCCCACTTTTCTCCTTCCAAATCTCTGCATCCTGTGTGATCTCTGGCCACTTCTACGTATTAACGATTATAGGTACTTCGTATGACTAATTTACTTGTCTCGTGAAGATCCGTTTATCAGTGAATCGGCCCTCCACGCTATCCTAACTTCTAAAACCAGTTGTCCTTGTTGTCTGACGCTAACACCCCATGGACTAGGTAATTCCATGGACGCTGAGCTCACCAAGTTAAAACTGAATCATTCCCCAATCTGTCATTCGCTGTGAATTTTGATGCACAACACAGCTTGGCTTTTATTGACCTCAAAATATAATATCGGTCCCTCAGCACTGGGTTATTTACTTAGCGGGTAGCAGGGATTGCAAAGGTTATACTCATGTGGCATGGATTGACTGACCGGCTGCATACAAGTAACCCAGTTTGCTGGTACAACTTGCTATAAGCAGGTAGCAGCTACTAATGTTTCTAATATTATTTCGTGTCGTTGGTGCTTTTTCTGGTGTATGTGGCTGCATTTATTCATCGACTCTTCTTGAATTTATTGTTGTTTTTATCAATTTTGATTTTGTATTTTTGCACCATGGTGGAAAGATGACCTTGTGAAGGTCGCAGGAATCCGCTGGATGTGAGAGGACCGGTCGATGTAGCGACTCTTTGGGGAGGAAGGTCCAGCAGTGGACAGCTGAAATGATGATGATGATGACTATACCTTGCAGTACCTACATGGATGGCACTATATTCCACCATACCGTTGCGAGCTGTGTTTGCATAGGTGTGGCCATCAGACTCATGTTCACAATATTCATAATTCATCTTTACGACTTGGTTAACTTACGACCTACCGCCTGATTCGTGCTTAGAAGATGTCAGAATCCCATAAAATGAAAACAAAGTGAGTATTTCAACACCACACACCGATGGTAGGGGCTTCTGTTTCATTAGTGGGGAGTGCATAGGCGAGACGAGGGCGAGCGGAGCGCTTACAGAAAATATCTGATTACATGTAATTATCGAGCCAGCTCGCCAGAGTCAGCTCGCGAGCATTGAGCTACAATTCTTCGTTACAATAACATTGTAAATATCTGGGATCAACAATTTGAAATGAAGGTGTTCAATGTGTTCAATAATTGGTCATCCACCCTTAAAAACAAAAGAATTTTATGGTTGTAGATATTATGTAAGTATTACCATCTACTACTTTCATAGCATAATCGGCCTTTTAATGTGGCCGCTGCTGGGGCACAGGACTCCTCTATGTGAGAGGGAGTGGGGCGTAATCTACTACGCGGGGCGGACTGGTTGGTGGATGTCAAATGTAGCCGGATTTTAAGTTCTAGAACGTTTCATCACAATTTTTCAATGTTTTCCTTCACCGTTTTGAGAGCAGTGATTATGAATAGAATTGCACAAAGTAAAGTGCATGCCATTACCACTGAAATCGTAGCCCTATTTCTTTTAAGTTCCGAGTGCTTTGAGCAAATAATTTGTAATCGATTTGCAGATTGATCACGCCAATAAAAAAAAGGTAGTCTCTAAGGCCTGTCTCTAAACTTACGTTGTCTATGTTACGTTGTGTCGTGTCAATGTGTCAGTGAGTCACATATAATTTTGAAATGTCAAGTGTTTGTTAAAATTTTCGTTAAAGCTCCAAAATAATTTAGATAAAAATCAAGTCCAAATATCATTCAAAGTGGCACGAAAAGACGCTAGATATCAAATATGGGAGGTACATTGCTCGAGAGAGGGTCAAAAAACCTTCTTGAAAAGCTTGGACAGCAAAGGTGGTAAGTGGCCGTGGATTTGCGTTTCTAAGTGGCTATGGAAGAAGAAAAAGTTATTGTATCCCATCTTCTAAGACCTCAATTTGCACTCGTGGATGCTGATCAACAAATAAGCGAAATTAGATGAAGAAGCTACTTGCTTACCAGCAACCCAGGGACAAGCAATCTATGACAGAACTTTTACTGAACTGAACTGTGTGCATGGTAGGGCTAAATCTGTAAACTTAGTACTGATTCCTCCGAAATAACTACATACAAAAATCCATCGGTTATTTGGCCCTACATAATCTATGCTGTGGTATCTGACCACACTCCAACCGCGACCGACGACTTGTAGCCGTCCATCACCGCCGACGGCTAAATGCTATGTTACATGCCTTTTCTTATTTTTTCTTTTTTTTACGTCATGTAAACGTATTTTCTTTCTTTCTTTCTACACACGGGCGCAGTCTCGCTCACTCGCCGCCCGCGACTAAAGACAGCAATCGCCCGCGACATTGACAAATTAATCAGCTTAAGCCATGCATTCCGATGTAGAAAATACAAAGGAGAGCTTTAATTAATTAATAATCTTTATGAAATAAAATACAAGCAAATTCTAAATAATATATTATGCATAGAATGGAACGTATAAAATATTAGCTAGCTTCAACTGCCATCTAGTGTGTTTTAATAGACAGTAGAACTCAGTTTGCCACAAGTCATAAAAATTTGAATCCTACGGTTGGAGAACCATCTCCAATCGTAGGATTCAAACTTTTATTTTTCTCTTAACTTTTATTTTAACTCAAAGTTTATGATCCTTAATTTTGTGCATTAAGGCCGTACCCTACCTCAAATTTTATCTCACTAGCACCATACTAATCGCGGCCTGAGTGAGAGCGAGATGGAGTTGGGTGCTAGCGGCTCTCAAGCCTCGAAAATTGCTTTTTACGGTGAAAATAATGGTAGCAAAAAATAAAAAAAAATAAAGACCTGCTATAGTTAGTTCAGTTATTATGCAAAGTTTCATGATCTAATTTGAAGTATTTTTTGAATACCAGTGGTTTATAGTTCGGTTTAGAGGTAACTTAGGATTTCTTTTCTATCGAGAACATTTTATGTAATCGTGTTTTCGCCAAACATAGGACCTAGCATCAATCCTCAACTTTAACATATATTTATTTCAAAATTAATGCTGCAGTATTTTCGGCTTATCGGAGGATCATTATTTCAAAGTTAATGCTGCAGTATTTTCGGCTTATCGGAGGATCATGCTAAGCAATTTGAGGTAGGGTACACCCTTAAAACTTATAGAAATTCAGTATTTTAAATGTAAAATCACGTAAATCAGCGAAATCGGGAACATTTCGTACACGCCTTACGGTTTCTAATAATAATTTTCTGTTCCCCAGCTATAATTATCAGCAAAGAGAGTCAAAACTCTATGGAAGTGCTGGTGGAGGGTCAGCGTACCATCCAAGTGGAAAAACTCTTTCGGGAGAGGAGTATCCCTTACGTCGTGGTAATGAGCGATTCCTGCTCATACGCAGGGTCCCCCCGCCGTACCCGTCCGACCTCCGGTGGCCGTAGAATACCATCACCCACGAGTACGGGTATAATATTTTAATTAATTTCATAAACAGTAAAATGCATATATAACGTGTTTTTTGAAATCCCAAAACTCTTGGGTATTAATGAGACCATGTCAAAGAATTAACTGGCATATAACTAATTTTTCAATTTTTTTTTTTTGTTTTTTACATAATTTAACTCTTTCGATGTGTGTATCTAACTTTAATTCAAATCAATCATTCATATTTAAAGCTAAGAAAATGCGACGTTGTCATATATTTTTTTAATGGACAAAATATAATCGTGACTTGGTCGAATTATTTTTGGATGAAAAAAGAAAAAAAAGACACAAAAAAAAACGTATGCCATTTGATTCTTTGACATGGTCTCATTAATACCCAAGAATTATGGAATACAAAAAAAACACGTTGTATACAATAATGCGATGCGGACGAGTACTACGAAATAAGTGTCCTTTTGTTTTTTATATTTATTTGTATAATTAGTTAGTAATTTAATGTAGTATCTAGTGATAGTTAGTTGTGTTAAATATATATAGTACGACTATTGTATTTTTAATATCAGGGCCTATAGATCTCCTATTCTACTCGTGAGGGCAGGAACTATCGGGGCTTACTGCCCAGGGATGCTTATTAAAGCATCTAACGTTATGGCTCTATGTTAATGTAAACTATATTCCATTTGAAATAAGATTAGACGTATAGATAAGCCTTTTTTACATTCCGTTCAACCGATTTTGAATTCTATTGCGTTGGTGGCATGACAAATGGCAGCCGCAGTAGATAGTTGGTATTGTGTAACTTTTTTTGCTTTTAATGCTATCCTTATGCCTACGGTATAGAAGTTAAAATCGGTTGAACGGACTGTAAAAGGGTTTGTTTTAATGTCTAATCTTATTTCAAATGGGGTATAAATGATGATACAACTAAACTTGCTGGCTCATATCTCAGGCTAGTCCATAAAGCCATAAAGTCCGAAAGGTTACTGTGGCCTCTGGCAACATACAGGCTACTGAAGGAACACGGGTGGGTTTTAGTCAGTAAGAGTCTGACTCGCCCTCCCACTCCGCCCAGAGCGGCAAAAGGTATTATATACTTTCCCAACCAAAAAAAATAGTTTTTTTTAATACTTGATCTTTGTTGTGTACGTTATGTGGTTAGAATAGAATATTTAAATAAAATACTAGCGGACCAGACTAGTTATCCTGTTTCCTACAACTCGATCGCAGTGCCACCTACCGGGTTCAATTGTGAATCTAAACCATCCAGAGACCCACTCAAAAACTTCATCAAAATCCAGCCTTTTAGGAGGATTTCAGTGACATACACACACACGTACAGGAGAATTATATTAATAAAGATATATCAAACAGTGTCATTTTATTTTCCAGAACGTGAGTTTGATTGGAGAGACTTTTATCCACTTCATATCATTTACCAGTTTCTATCCCAGTTAGAAACTGCTTTTCCATCGACGTGTACAGTGTCCGTAATTGGAAAATCTGCGGAAGGGAGAGATATAAAGGTTTCTAGATAATGGTTAAATTCTATCAAATTGTATACCTCATGTTTTGACTATGGTAATCCCCGCAATTAAATTGAGGGTAATTAAAATGAAGTGGCAATGAATAACGTTTTAATATGATACAATACAAGAAATAAATTAGTAATACATCTTTCTCTGCGTTCAGCGCTCGGCGTGGCAACACGTCGTGTTCAGGTTCGCGACTGGTCAATCGTCATCCTGAGGATGCCTCGTTGAGAGGTGAAACACGTGTCGATTTTTTTACAGGGTTTTTTATGACTCTTGAGGAATAGTTAAGCGGAATAGGTTACTAAATATATCTGTGTGTATTGTATTTTAAAATAACCCTTTAAAATCAAAACCACACAAAAAGAAGACAAACCCGATATTGCCAAGAAAATACAATTATTATACATTTAAGAAAGAGGTGATATAATAATATCTAATGTTTGACAAACAGTTTTAACTTTTCAGATGCTTAAAATTTCAAACAGCGATGCAGAAAATACAGGAATCTGGTTAGACGGTGCCACTCATGCGCGAGAGTGGATCACTACATCAGTTGTGACATACATAGCTAACTACTTAGCTAAAAACTTCGATACAATCAGTGCAAGTTTCACTAATAAAGACTGGTAAATAATATTCCAAATCAAATCAGATAAATGATAGATTTTTTACAAAAAGTAGAAAGGATGTAATAAAAATTAAAATTTTCAGGTATTTTGTGCCAGTAGTTAACCCAGATGGATACAACCATTCCCACACAGTGGATAGGATGTGGCGAAAAAACAGAGCCCGTTTTGGAAGTACTATCAATGGGGTTGACATTAACAGGAATTTTGGGTAATATCCCATGAGTTGTATGAAGGCTCTCAGGGTAGATGTTGATGTATGAATTCCACTTATTGATTTATATTGCAGGTATTTCTGGGGACGTGGTGGTAACGACCATTCATCTAGTGATCCAAACCACATTAATTTTCGTGGTTTAGAACCATTTTCGGAACCTGAAACTACTGCAATTAAGGTAGGATGATTTTAACTTAAACATTTTATCAAATCTATAGTATTAACAAAAGACCTTTAAATGCTTTTATAGGACATTATTCTGTACTCAGGAACGCCGTTCAAGATATTCCTGACATTTCACTCTTACAGTGAAGCTATCGCTTTTCCTTGGTGCCACACCGCGGAGCCATGCGCTGATTATGTCAATTTACTAGAAGGAGGAACCGCTATGGCTAAAGTAAGCTCAGAAAAGATATTCTATACTTCAAAATGTTGTCCGCGTGGATGGAATCTTAAATTAACTAATTCTTTTATCTTTCAGGCCATCTTCAACACAAGCGGTCGCATGTATAAAGTTGGAAACTTCAAGGATATCATGTATTATGCTTCTGGTACGAGTATCGACTGGAGTTATGGAACAGCTCGCATTCCCTTCTCCTATCTAGTCGAACTGAGAAGTAAAAAGAATAAATTCCTACTACCTAGAGAAGAAATACCGATCTGTTGTAAAGAAATACTAAACGGTGTCAAAGCTCTCGTTGAATTTGCTGATACGACATCATGTATAAACTGTACTGTTAATGCCAAAACACTTCGTCAGTAGTATTGTAGAGTGCGTTTCATCAAATAGTTCCTATGCCGTAATGTTGGCTCCAGTGCTGTAGAACCAATACGAATACGCTACCGCTACGGCGCCGGCACTACTAATAGGTCCGTTTTTTTAATTTAACAGTGGAGCCAAAATCACGGCAAAGGAACTGTTTGATGAAACGCACTCTAGTAAAGTATTTTCGCGCTGTATCATTTGAAAACTATTGATATCATGTTCTTATTGATTATATAAATTAAAATGCGAAATTTGATATTACAATTTAATTAGACACTTACATTATTGGTGGTAGTTCAATATTTGTATAAAAACTGCATCAGACACATTGACAACACATTGTAACAGTTCAAGAGTTGGTTTTTATGAATGTCCATCGACATATTCCACTAGTTTCTTAACAGCGTTCCAGGCTTCTATGCAATTGTCCAGAATTTGATCTTTTGGAAGTTTGAATTTGTACTTTCTACTCCTTAGCTCTACCATGTAGGAATATGGGATATTCGCAATCGCATAGCTCCAGTCTATGCTGGTTCCGCATGCGTAGTAAGTGAGGTCTTTAGTGCTCCCGACCCTATAAGTTTTCCCTGTAGTTTCAAATATTGCCTGAAAAGTAATTCAATCTGAAGACTTTTCGCTACAACCATTTTCATGATTATTCAGATATTTACACATATATATATATATAGATACTAATGTCTGTTCCAAAAGTATCTGATGAAAGTGTAAACAAACCCTGTGCAGGTCAAAATTCTTACGGAATCACTTCGTAAGGGGAATTAGTAACATTCATCTGTATTTCGATGGTTTCAACTTTATATTTCACCACTTTATCCAACGATTATTGTTTGAATAACATTATTAAATTGTGATTGAAAAATAATCGACGATAATAATTAAGTACCAATTTTTAAGGTGATTTAAAATAATAATAGGGAATATGCATGTGATTCAATTTTTTTTTTTATAAACTGTATTACTTCAGAATTATGCCTCCATCAATATTTTTGAATAAAATTTTTTTTTGAGGGAGAAATTAATTCTTAAAAAGTGCCAAAAAACTGTGGGAAATTCAAATATTTAAAAAGCGACGCTATTGGTCAGAGCGGATGTGACGTAACATTATGACAACAATCAAAATGTCAATGCGTTTTGTAAGAGTTTTTGACATTGACTTGACACTTGTTTGTTTTGTTGTCATAGACTGTCACGTCACCACACCAAGCGCGCCAAATGGCGGGAATTTATGTAGCCCGGGTCGGTTGGATATTCTTAACATTTTTTTTTAAGTACTTTAAATTGCTTTTTTGCCGTCGTTTTTTTTAAACTATTATTTGGCGATGTAAACTATCGAATAAAAAAAACATTAAAAAAATACATGCATATTCCCTATTTCGGGTATATTTAATGGTATAGTTAAGTATTCAAATAATCAAATTAAAGCAGTTGTAAATGGCACTACAAATTGGCATCTATAGGTACGTTTTCTGTTCCATTTGTTTACATTTTTTTCAGATAATTTTGAAACAGACCATACTTCTGGTTTAGTATGGTCTGTAGAAGCTACTACTAGTTTCTTACGTGGAGTTACCCTTGCCATGATACTGCCACCTTCCAGTAGGCGTATGTAGTCTGGACACGGATCCGTCCTGTTGCCCCACGGGAAGATTATCAACTCGTAGTAGCTATGAAAGGACAGGAACACCTTGAAAGGCGTTATCGATCCAAGTATTGTATCCTAAATAAACAATATTTTCAGTCAAAACGTTAGGATTATGCAAGTGAAGCTATTTCACATTCTATGGTTTCAATGATTCCATTGGGATCAAATGGGGAACTTACCCTGACTGCGACCGTTTCTGGTTCTGAAAATGGTGCTGGACCTCTGTAGAAAACATGTGTTGGTTCATCAGACGAGCCTTCTTCTCCTTGTCCCCATGCATAACTGGGAAAAAAAAGACAAATATGCTAGTTGACAGTAATATACCTATTATTAATTTTGTTTTGTAGAATGGCTCTGAGCTAAAAATATCATCATTTTAGAAGATAAAATTATGTTTTCGTGAAAACAAAGCCATTGTTTATGGTCACAAAATTATTATTAAACTTGCGACAATCTAAGAAGCCCGTTTTGACGTTTCTCATCATACATGCCGCGATAACTTAGTATGATCGTCTACGTAAGAGATCGAAAAATCAAAATCATAATCCCAATCACTATCTTATCCATACACTATAACAATGAGTATCCTTCGAAAGCTCCAAGTTTCACTTTATATTGGAAATATTGACACAAAAACACGAATTAATCGTTGATTAATATTCTGACAGGATGTTATTAGAATGCCATGACATTGGGAGATTTGAACCCGTTTTTTTCCCGAATAATATCGATGTTCTGAAAAATCGATACTTTTACAAACATTACATTTAGAAAAGATAGTAACATAACAAATAAATCTGATCACATATATTTTTAGCTTTCTTTTGATATTTAATATGTCATTAAAGGAAATGGTTAAAGGTTATAGTTATATTTTCTGACTCGGCTATTATGTGATTTTGGTGTTATCGTGTAAACTCGTCAACATGTCTAAAAGAGGAGCGACGATCTTCGCAGGGTGTTTGGTAGCAGCTGGATGAGTTACCGAGAATCGAGCTGAATGCCGTGCAATTGGAGAGGACCAGTAATAGACTGCTGTAGGCTGATGATGATGATAATGACGAATAATAAAACGATATGACTCGAGAATCAGTTTGAAGTACCTAATGTAGATAAACTCTAAGTATGATAAATCGATATGTCTCGAGAATCGGTTTTTATAACAACCGATTTTTTTTCCACATCACTAATAACAGTTTGTGATTGTCGCGAGATTAATTTAATCTACAGTGATGACATTTGAACGCGAATGAGGGGACGATAGCGAAACAGAGCATGACTGTGATTCAAATTGTAAATAGAAACGAACTTTATGCGTCAGACAAAGTTTCTTTTGCATTACCAATAAACGTACGAAAATAATGGTCTTGAAAAGAACAACACTGACTACTAGATGCTGGCCGCTGCCGCGGCACCGCTCGCATCTCTCACTCGGCTGGTCACAGTTCTAACCTAACAGAACCCATTAAATTTTTCGGCAATTTATAATTAGATAGATTATAAACTAACGGTTCGCACAATCTTAGGCCCGGACACGCGGGGCGTCGAGCGTGGCGTTGGGCGGCGCGGCCCGCACTGATTCAAACATATGGCGTTGTATGAGTGCGTTTACGGAGAAGCGTTTTTTCACGCGTTTGCTTGAAATGGGGCGGGGCACGCTGCGGCGCCCGCCGCGTCTCCCGCCGCGTGCTTCGTTACGCGGCGCTAACGCTTGACGTTTCGCGGCGGGCACCGCCACGCGTCTCTATGAACAACATCGTACATTGCCATATGTTTGTGTTTACGCGTGCGATGGTAAGTGCCGCTTCACGCGCCACCTCTCCGTAAACAGAAAAAAAAACTGGCCAAGTGCGAGTCGGACTCGCGCGCGAAGGGTTCCGTACCATTATCTATAAAACGAGCAAAAAAAGTCACGTTTGTTGTATGGGAGCCCGCTTAAAATATTTATTTTATTCTGTTTTTTAGTATTTGTTGTTATAGCGGCAACAGAAATACATCATCTGTGAAAATTTCAACTTACTAACTATCACGGTTCACGAGATACAGCCTGGTGACAGACGGACAGACAGACAGACAGACAGCGGAGCCTTAGTAATAGGGTCCCGTTTTACCATTTGGGTACGGAACCCTAAAAACGTACGACGCGCCGCGAAACGCCACGCTGCACGCGCCGCCCAACGCCCCGCGTCTCCGTAAACGAGGCCTTACGGTGACACATACATTGTATATCACTCTAGAGTTGCAGGTGTCTAGGTAGCGGTGATTAGTTGCAATCAGGTGCGACGACTATTTGTTAGCCATTCTATGTCGCTAAAAATTGCTAGTATAAACATCATTATTGCTTTAGGACTCCCAGAGACAGGCGGGACGAGACTGCGCGACACTACAGCGGTAGAAAATTTACGTGTAGTTTTCATATAAATTGTTCGACCAAGGTGCACAAGAGCGTTGAAGCGTGATAATAATATTTTAACGGCCAACTAGCCGACCAAGTGCGCGATTCGTGGGCGTCTGGTGCACGAGATCCATAAAGGTTCGTCTATTATACCTACATACATACCTAAAGTTTCTGTTCAGATCAACACCTACACGTTCTCCTCCGTACTTTGCTCGGTTTTTCCTCCACATGCGTTCGTGTGTGTGCGTGTATTCATAACCATCTGGATTTAAAACTGGTACGATATGCCTGAAAACAATGGCGTTGTTATTGACGTTGGAAGGATATTATGTAATATGCGTTGCTACTAGATTTCTTACATTAGGATATAGGAACCAAAGGATCAATCAATTAGGGTTTTAATTGATGATTGAGAGCACTTCAGAATCTGTATACAATTTCGTTTCTTTCCCAAGTATACAATTTCACAATTTTACAATGTGGTATTTTTGAAGACCTCTAGAGGTTTTTAAATGAGGAAATAAATTCAAAACGTCCACAACTGACTATTTCCTATTTAAAACATGTTTTAAATCCTTTACTATTAAATGAGCAATATTTGTATATATGTACTCGTATATATTATTTCTAATCACGTTCTTGAAAACGGCCGTGACGATTTCGATGAAAGTTGCGAAAAATTGACCTAGCTGGGTCTCATATCTAGGAACATTCATTTTCTCTATTTTCACCCGATCAGAAGTCGGTCGGCCAAAGTTTAGAACAAGATAGCTACCTTAGAATAATGGCATGGCAGCTTGGAATTACTATATACTGTAGATGGTAATAGTATGAACTATCCTATAGTATTAAATGAGCATTCTCTATTTTCACCGGATCAGAGTTGGGTCGGTACTGCTGTCTATATGACAAATTGATACATTACCAATCCTTATTTGTAACAGCAGTTGATAAAGTGTGAAAGTTTCTGACAAGCACATTAGCCATATACGTGACAACTGCTGTAGTGATCCACTCCCGTGGGTGTATGCAAGCATCTAGCCATACTCCGGAGTTGCCTGCATTGCTGTTCGATACTTTTAACATCTGAAAGAGGGTGACCGTTTTTTATAGATATGATCAACAAATAACTACCATGAACCTTGAATTTCTGTTTAAACAAGCTCGTTATAAAGGCATCGGAAGACATTTTATTAACAGCAAGATTGCTTGAGTGTATGAAATGAAATGAAATTGTTTATTCTGCAAATAGGATATCGGAATCACTTTTACACGTCATATTAAAAATAAGCTAGATGAGGTCGGCGTTTCCTATCTGACTCCTCTGAGAAGAAAGGCCGAAACAAGCTCAGAGGTCGCAGTCTTTTTAAAAGTCCAGACATAATCTTGGTCAGGCCATAAGAAGACCATTGTAGATTAGCGCGAAATTGTCTTTTAGGAAAGAACCACACAGATTTCAGTGGACCTGTCAAGTCCGTGCAAGCATTTGTCAGTAGTGGTTGTGCTCAACTCTGAACTTAAGGCACTCAACGAACCGACGAACAATACCAAAGAAAGGACATTTGGGTAGGTTGCATAAAGTATTCAAACTGCCAGACCATCGTTAAACCTAACTGAGAAAGAAAAAAATATAATAATATTTAAAACAAAAAGATCCACGTTGTTCTCACATTCACAATAATAATAAAATGACTTTACCATTAAAAAAAAGAAATTACCTTTATATCCCTTCCTTCTACGGATTTCCCTATGACTGTTACGGAACAAATCGCTGGAAAGTCTTTTTCTAGATCATCAATAAATGAATATATTACGCTGAGTCTGTGGTATTTTTTCCAATCCATTAATTTCGCTAAAATTTAAAAGGTGTTAGTACTTATTCAATAATTTAAAAAGTACAAAAACGACGACTGTGCGGGTCAGACAGTCCGATGAAGCTAATTTATACAACTAATTTATACATTTATGCATTTTCAAAGAGAATCAAAGAATTTTTTGCATTTATTTTTATAATAAACCTTGATTATGACCGTGAAGCTACGAAGCTAAAGTTAGACTGGCCACGTTTTTCGTATTGCATGGATCAAAATGAATGGTCACCTATACTGGGTGTTAGGGTAGACGTTATCCTTGAAACTAGTGGTTTGGTGTCATCTATAATATACTTTTTCTATGGGACCAACTTTGAAATCGTAAAAAAAAAATCTGCTGTTCCATACATTTGTGTACACTTAAATCGACAAAATGTATGGAACAGCAGATTTTTTTTTGCGATGTTTACACTAGTTTCTCTAGTTTCAAGGATAACGGTGTCTACCCTAACACCCTGTATACGAACCGCATGATTGTATACGACAAAGATGATGGAATGAGTAGTTCTACCGAGCATTTCGCAATCATAAGGGGAGGTCTTTACTTAGCATTGAGATGACCGTAAAAACATTTTCTTACCTTTTTTTCTCTTTAGTTTCTTCCTTGGTGTAATGATACATTTTTCAAGTGTGTGTGGTGAGCGTAGCCCTTAAAAACATAACATAAATTGTTTTTTATCAAGTCTTGATCGTGAGTGTGAAAATATGAGACTCGGAAGATCTTTCAAGATAGATCTGAAAGGGCTATATGTAGTAAAACCCTTTCAGATATAACTTGAAAGAGTTCTGCTCTTGGTAGAAATGTGATCCAAGGTACACAGATGGGATGCACCGTTATCATTAATCTGTAATCATCAAATCACCCGCCAAGAGTGTCTAAAGCAAACACCCTACAAAACAGAAAGATATCAAAATTATGCACTTTTTTGAGTTGGCGTACCGCTTAATGGTGGAGCCGGGGCTGTGTGGAGCCCCGGCGGCAATGCCGGCTTGACCACAAGCAAAGCTGTCAAAAAAGCGCCGCCGCCGGCAGACGCCTGCAAGTGGGGCTATGAATAGATAATGAACTAGACTGATCCTGCTCGCGTTGCCACGGCGGCCTGGCCGGCAAAATGGCCGCCAGCTGTGTTGCGATTGCCGTACGCAAAGACGGCGCGGCGGCCAGGCAAGCGCCACCAGGCTATGTGGATCTACCAGAAAGAATTTCTACAGAATTTAGCAGAACTTTTTATTTTACTTCTACTACTAGCTATCTACTTTTGCTATTTACTTTTTATGTAGATATAAAATACTGTTTACTTTGATCAGACTTGGTTTGTGTGCTGTTGTTGGCGCATTTAGTTTTCTCCTTTGAGTCTGAATCGTCTGCATCATCAAATATATAAAACCTGTCGTGTCTCGGCAGCGTAGCTTTTACTCGCCGAATGTGAACAGATTTCACGGCTACGCTCATTTTATACGATTTTCATTTAACTTGAAATGGAAATAAAATAATAGCTGGTTAATTTTTAAAATTGATCAGGGGCGGCATTGTCAACACTTTTCATACAAAAGAGTGTCACCGTTTTCTGGCATGATGACACAATTGACTTAGGTATAGACACTGGTGGCTTTGAGGGAGATATAAACAGTCAAGCTGTGAACTCGTCGAAAAAAAATGCGTCCAACTGTTGGCCGCTAGATGCACGCACACTATAAAAGCACAATGACTTGCCGCGAGTGTAAGACGTGGCTGTCACGCACACCAGCATAACAAAGTTGAATTTTTTGTTTTAGTTCTTTTACAGCGCGACACTCTATCTAGACATATAAATAATCAAAGGTGCTCGACGCACTTTTGGGTGCAATTAAATAATAGGTAGGTACTGTCGTCTTCAGACACTGCTGGCACTGCGCGTGCGGCGATTCCATGCTCTGTCGACTTGACGAAAAGCAGAGGAGAAGAGCAATCATCGAATATAAAAGGAACTTAAGGGAATGCTGATAAAACCGTATTAAAAAATCCATGTGTCAACGAAGTCACCAAAGCCGTTACGAAGGTATTTCATAGCTACAACCATTGTTTATTTAAAATATTATAGTGGACAACATTTTGGTGAATTACATTCATATTCCCACCGGGAGGTACAAATCGAATGCCAGTCATTGTGGTCAATATAATGGCAATCGATGTCCGATACATCGGCATTTGTTACTTCACTGTGGGCTGCTCGGATATGTATAGGATGCGTAACGGGACAGGTATCACTATGAAGTGAAACATCATTTGAGAAGTTAACCAGGAGTTGTCTGGTAATCCCCAGACCACAGAAACTTACCTGATAATAGTGTGATTATGGTATAAGGCGTTTATAAAAAAACGTTAGCTTAAGCAGAGCATGAGTGAGACTCGCACCGGGAAAGCATGGCACGTAAGGAGAAGGCGCTATACCTTATCAGCAGTGAGTGGAATAAGGTTAATGGTGATGGTAATAAATCGAAATATGCCCTAAGCATTAATGTTTAGGGCATACTGTATGATTTCCAATAAATTACTATTGTCGAGGTACTTACTGTGTTTACGTTACGTTTTTGACAATATTTTCACACGAAAGTATTAAAAATTAAATGCAAAATATAATTTCATTTACCGTTTTTTTCTTCCATAATTTTAAATGAGTAAGTACGTTATACTTTCCGAAAATTTACGAACTGAATAAAAATAAAGTTGATTTAATTTTGCATTACCTAAATGAAGCTATTGAAATATTTACAGATTTTGACATGTGACAAAAATTATAGACAAAACAAAGACAAAGTGCAAAAGAAAAAATTACAAAGTAATGTTGACATTAAAAAAGTATAATGAGGTGTTAAGTAATAACAGCCGCACGGGTTGATCCATCAAGTTAGTTAAGCTACGCTTGTCGGGGTTTGTCCGTGGATGGGTGACCATCTGTACATACCAAACCTCCTCCGTGCCTTGGAAAGTATGTTAAGCCGTTGGTCCCGGCTGTCTTCCTATTCATTCAAATTACTTTGCCTGCACCTTTAATCTTCATGTATCAATTTGTACCGAAAATACATTTACATAGGAGTCAATATCCCAAATAAAAATGCCTATTTTAACCAACATAAATACTTACATAGATACAGATAAAACATTTCAATGGAACTGTCGAAAACGCGAACGAATTTTGTGCTCAGATTAGAAAACCGCTAGCAGAAAACTCGGCGTTCGCGCTGCGGTGGGCAGCCAATCACACGGGCACAATGTCACGTTGCGATGGAATATCATGGACCTGGCGAGCTAGCCTGCTTCTGAAACGAGAAGCTGAAGATGCGATATCGTTTCTAAAGGTAAAAGGCAGTTTTATCCATCCTAGAGGGTAGGCTCAGCGTCATTCAACTTGTCTCTTTCACTTCCCAGTCCGTAAATTAACTAATGAAGTGTGTTTTGCATTCTATGTTCTATGTTAGGGGTTTAGTTTCCGCACTTAGTCCTTAGGGTGGACCATTGTGCGTGGGCCATGGCGGCCGTTAGTGGTTATTCCAACCAGCCCAACGGTCCGGAAGTTAACTAAATCTCCTGGTTTGTACAGAACCTCCTGTCGGAACACTAAAAAGGAAAAAAAAAAAAACATTACAATTGTACTTTAAAATCGTTTATATTTAAGTATTTAGAATATCGCTCGTCCATGTCCGGACACACTGTATACTTTGTGTAGCTTGTTTATTCTGAAATGACGCGGCGGCGCCGGCGCTGTGTGCTTAAAATGCGGCAGTGGGGCGCGTCATTACAGACTGGACAAGCTATACCAATGGGTTGGATGCTTTTATCAATCAAGTTTTGTCTCTCGTATCGGCCACCTAAACTACAAGGCTAGCCAGTTCACGCAGGACGTGTTGATTGCCAAAAAGCTAAACATATTAAGCCTAGAACTCACTTTTATAAAACAACATCCCATTGTCATCGCGGTGCATCCCACTCGCTCCAAACTTCCACGGTATAACTTTGACGTGGACACGGTCACACGGCTGCAGGCGCAGTCGCGCTAATTGCAACAAATGAGATTGATTGTAACGGACACGGGACTCCGACGTTCTTACCGATTCCGATGTCAATTGGATACCATGCTTTCCCGTAATTTGACAAGAAAATAGTGGGGGATAGGTGTTTTTAAAAGGAATGAAGAACTAGAAGAAGTCTTTATTTATGGACGTGGATACCTAGAAAATAAAATCATTGCTGAACAGAAAACAATAATTAAATGCATAGTTTAAAGTAACATAAAATGCCTTTTCTAATACTTTAAATACACTTAAAGTCCAACAATTCCAACCACAACAATAGGAGTCAAAAGTGAACCTCTATGAACACAAGACATCGTAAAGAGCAAGCACAATTCGACAGCTAATCTAGTTAAGATGCAAGTATCCGGGGGGCAATAACTTGGGTTACCGTTTGGCGATAATTAACGCGATCGCCGTGAAGATAGTGGCGCGAACGTCTGCACCCCGCCTAATTGATACGTACGACGGAGACGGAGACTGGATAGACGGTTTTACTGAAAAATGGAGAGAAAATATAAAGTGAGTTCTAGCAGTTATGGATTTTGGCGTGTTTATTTGTTTTTAGGATATTTTCTTATAGTGCTGTTGGTTTCCTATGTTCTAAATCGAACTGCTATGCTTATCAATCGTAAAGTTCACCTAACCTTTTAAAAAGGTCTTTAACACATAGGGTACTTTTAATCCCGGTAGTACGTTCCCGTGGGATATTTTCCGATAACCACGCGGGCGAAACTGCTGGAAAAAGCTAGCATTCATTTAATAACTATCATGGTTTTGCACTGATCTTGATGCTAGAAAATGATCTCATATTTGTGATACTTACGTTAGAATTTTAAGATAAACAAAAATGGATAGGGCATGTTGCAGTTAAAAGATGATTGCCTATGTTTTGAATAGTGCGTAGTTTTAACCGAAAGACTATAAAAACCTAATTACACAAACAAGCAGACCCATATCACAATTATAAATCACCAGACGGCACAAGATCGACACTACTAGGTACTAATGAACAGTATTTTGCCACACGCTCATTGGCTAATCCGGGCTCAGCGCGACACTGAATTTCTAGTGCCTTCAATTAATTGGCTCGCTTCTGCGGGAGGTGATGCGATCAGTCGGCTGCTGCGTGTGCGCTGTATCGTTTGTCTGTCGTAATTGGTCAAAGAGTTCGCTAGCTTTATCATTAGGTGCGAGTTGGTGGGATGGTGGTTAGCGTGGTTTGTATTGATGCTGTGGGAACTAAGAGCGCATGCAACATTGATACATGAGTTCTGACGTCATTGAAACTCACTTAGTCGATCCGAGACTGGATTCGACGTCGATTCGCCAAAAACGTCGGGGAATAAAAGTGTAATTACGAAAAAGACCAGCCAATCTTAAATCTATTCTTCAATTTTTATATCTCACCGTGAAAACTTAGATCACTTCACAGTGAGCTTCAAGTGAGCTGTATCATTCCACCAGCGGTACACCTCACCTTGAAAACTAAGGTGAAGTGAGCTGTCAATTTCTAGCGTCAGGTGGAGTGACAGCTTACTTCACCTTTTACTAACGATGGTAGGGATCGACACTATCACTTCAAGCTCACTTCACCTAAGATTTCACGGTCATTTTGTTACAAAATAGATCGGCTGATCCTCTATTTAATTAAAACCTAGCTATTTATTGTTAGCTTGTTATTTATGCATTAGTTTTAAAAGTTACTTATTTTTTATTCAAAAGCGTCTGGAGTGTATGTACTATAAAAGTTACAAGCAAAACGTGACCTTATGTCCGAGGACCGATGCCTGCCAGGGTTGCGGAAAAGTCCGAAAGGGATACCGGGACTTTGGCAACAGGCAATTGAAGGAACGCGGGTGGGTTTTAGTCAGTAAAATTCTGACACGCCCTTCCGCTCCGCCCAGAGCGGGAGAAATCATTTGAGGATTTCACAACCTCAAAAAAAAAAAAACCCTGTCTATGCTATATACACCTCACCGTGAAAACTAAGGTGAAGTGAGCTGTCAATCCCTAGCGTGAGGTGGAGTGACAGCTCACTTCACGTTTTACTAACGATGCTAGGGATTGACACTATCACTTCATCTAAGATTTCAAGATCAGATTTTTACTAAATAGATCGGCTGATCCTCTATTTAATTATAACCTATACCTACTCCATTTGAAATAAGATAAGACTATTAAATAAACCTTTTTTACAGTCCGTTCAACCGATTTTGACTTCTATTGCGTTGGTGGTATGACAAATGGCAGCTGCAGTAGACAGTGGGTACCTATTGTGTAACCTTTTTTGCTTTTAATGCCAATCCGCCTTGCTATTATGCCTACGTTATATAAGTCAAAATCGGTTGAACGGACTGTATAAAGGTTTGTATGTCTAATCTTATTTCAAATGGAGTATAGCTATTTATTGTTAGCTTTTTATATATGCATTAGTTTTAAAGTTACTTATTTTTTATTCAAAAGCGTCTGGAGTGTATGTACTATAAAGGTTACATGCAAAAGGTGACCCTAAGTCAGGCTAATATAAAAATAACTCTGGTTGCATGCAATCATTCAAGCGAATTTGGAATTAATTTTAAATGAAAATTAATTGGTTTTGTTGAAAAAAAGAGAGTGTTAAAATAGACGCGTACAAGAGTGCACTTTCTCTAAGGTACAAAATAATATAAAATAAATATAATAATAAAATTGATCATCTGATCTATTATTTTACGCCCCCATAAAATATTGTTGGTAAACCAATGAAGCATTGTGTTAACAAATGGAAATTGTAACTTATCTACCTTTTTGACAATGTAATATAATACAGTAATCCCTGACAGATCCGAATAATGCCTTAAAGCGACTAGGGTATGCTTTTAATGTGGACCCAAATCGTGTAAACAAGGATTTTGTTGGCTTCCTACGCCTCAGGCGATTGTTCTCAGTAAAAAGCCTACCAGAGCCAATGTAGACGGTATTTTCGCAAAAATTTAAATACATTGCGTGTTTTGTTAAAGATGAAAGGTATTAGAAGTATAAAAAGTGCGTAATGTATGTTGAAATAAAATAAATATGATAAAATGTTGTGTTTTGGGTGCGGGAGGGAATCAAAAAATGGTGGCTCCAATAAAGGACATCATTAATTCCCGCCGGTCGCGATGTCGGCTCCTTGCTCGTCGGGAGATTGGCTGCATTACCGTAATAGCGTCTGAGAAAAATATCCGATCAATATCCAAGAGAAACCGTTTGTTGTGGTTGATTATGGATTGTTTGTGATGCTGCTCGAAAAATAATGATTGTTTCGAGCAATATTTATGTTTGCAGTCTTACCAAGGGGTATCGTGTTACCCAGTAACTGCATTGCTGACGTCAGATAGGCCGTCGCTCCATCTGGTATTCAGTTGCATCTGCAGGTAAGACCGGAGGCCGACCCCAAGATAGTTGGGAAAAGTTAGGCAGATGATGATTTCTGTCTGCAATCTTTTTCCCTTCAATAGCTAATCATTAGGTAATAAACATCATAGACTCGAAGTCTTTAAAGCTAAGCGAAAAATCTACTTTACCTAATAAAATTTTAATAAACTCTTGATTTCTTAAACACACAATATTAAAATTGATGTAAAAGTAAGGTAAGGTGTAGCTCTTTACTTGCACAAATTCCTTTTAAAATTATTTCCCAATCTAATCTAAAACGTCTTCCAATACCGGTCACAAACATACTCGTAGCATCCATAGCTATATAAAGTACCCACACAAAACTAAGACATTTTTCTCCGCTGTTTGCAAAGCGTCGAAAACAATTTCCCCAGTGGACGCAGGCCCGGTGCTCCTAAGTATTTCTTTCAAATAATTATCCGACAAAAACATCCCAAGATTCTTGTGGAGTTCGTTAGGATGTTACGGGATCCCTCCCTAAGCAGAATTAATGATTCCCTTTATTGAAAGTTCAATTTTTTGATTAGGAGCCGTGGGGCGACGCCCTACACTGTTTAAACACCGGATAACACGCCATTTATTTACATTCGGCCAGTATTGATTTGATTTATTTTTTTAAGTTGCTCGTTTTGGAGATGTTCTTAATTTGTAATTTGGTAGGGTATGGTTATCAAAGATGTTTAGGGTTTTCCAAAAGATAAATAGTGTCAGTGTCGATAAATAGTGTCAGACGTCTTTCAGCCATATCAGTTTATTTTATCTGTAACTAGGTGAAGCCCGCGGCTTCGCCCGCTTGACAAATTATATACTAAAACCTTTCTCGAGAACCATTCTATCCATTGGTGAAATCAGCAAGAGAATGGGTGCAGAAGTTTTTGAGTTCATCGCGAACTGACAGACAGACAGACGCGGCGGAGGACTTTGTTTCATAATATATACAAGGTGGAGTTTGATGGTGGGAGTTTTATTTTTTGTCGTATTGTAGACGACAATACGACAAAAAATAAAACTCCCACCACCTAATATATCTAATGTCGTTCTCGGTCTACATACAAAAAATTAATCAAATATATCCAATAGTTTAGTTACGATAGCTAGTCAAAGATCGGCAAACCCCATAGTCGGCCCGTCACTACTATTTAGTTTGTTTGAAAAAATGACTTTTTTAATTTCGATGTTAAGATTTATTTGATAGTTCCAAAATACTCTTATGCATTAGTATCGCCAGTGTTTTCATTTATTATCTCCACATTGTATATAGTAATGAATCTTACTGACAAGCATTAGGTTTCTTTTGTGCATAATACCCACAATTGTTTGCACAAATAGACTGCTAGATAGGCCGATTTTGATAATATCTATTTGCTACGACAAGCCTACGACTGATCATATATGCAGCCATGAAAAAAAAACTAATTTAATACCATTTACAACCGACGCAATTCCAATACCAACCCCATTGTACCCTAATCTGATTCCAAAAAGGCATAAGATCTATTTACCGAGACGTTACAAATTGCACCGACTCCGGACCCAAGTGCCGTAATCTGTTGGCGAGTGGAGGCGATCCGGCGACGGTCCAGCAACGGCGCCGTCCGGCGGTCGACCGGCGAGAATCTAATTTGGTTCGGTAGCCGTCGCTCATTTGTTCAAATTACACCCCATGCAGCCCACGAGACGTGTCCGAGAAAACGGGAGAAGCTGCCAAGTTTATAAGTATGTGTTGTGTTCATGGCAACGTTCGGTGGAGGGTAGGTTTTATTCAAGTGTGTTGTTCACTTTATGAAGTACTAGCTTTTGCCCGCGGCTTCGCCCGCGTGGATGTCGGATATCGTCTCAAGGGAACGTACTACGTGAGCCTTTTTGGCGCAGCCGTGAGGCACACATTATCGTTTTAAAAAAATTATTTATTCTTTATTTTGATATTTGTGTTATGTGTTTCATGAACTGTGTCCAAATAAACTTTATTCTTTATTTTCTTTCTTTCTTTTACTATTGGGATACTTAACAAATGCTGGGTTTTCTATACCAACTTTCATCCCCTATATCAACCCGTATAAGATTATTTTTAAACAAAAAGTAGTATGTAAAAGCTGTAAAGCAGGCTTTCCCAGGATGCCATCTATCTCCTTGCCAAATTTTGTCGAAATCCGTTCAGTGGTTTAGGCATGAAAGGGACACAAATAGACATACAGACAGAGTTACTTTCGAATTTATAATATTAGTATGGAGTATGGATTATTGGTGATTTGCAAGCAATGAGTTTTAAGTAGGTATAAAGTTACTCTACGGTTCGTCCGTCGATAGAATGCGTTTCTGTCAATTTCTAGTTGTAATGTGGCGGTATCTTCATCGCCACATGCAACTACGCATCAAAGGACGTTACACAAAAATCCTGACATCAAATACATCCTGGATCACGCAATTAGAGTTTACCGCACGATGGACATATATAAAAGAATCCAACATCAATCGTTGGGCAGTTGCCCGCCAGACACAACACCCGTCTGCTCGGAGGATTCTCCCTTTTCTATGGTGGATGAGTGAACTTTACACCCTGTTCCTCATACTCCTAAAGTAATAAGGATCAAACTCGCTTATCTTAAATTCGTTAGTATGAAACTGACAGGTGTCCACGTGGGACTGTAGTGAACCGACCGGCTAAAAAATAAAGCTTGTAAAAATGAAATATCTGTAGCAAAATATTTTATATTTTTGTTTTTCCATAGAAACGACGTATTGGAATTTTAATAAGTAAACTAAATGACAACTAAGAAACTTTATGAATTTCAGAATGCTTAATTTCAGAGATATTAAGATTTCGGCTGGTGACCCGAATATATTGCTCTCGATTGTACATTATAATAACTTAATTTCATCTTTAATTATTGTGTTTTTTGTTTCCTATTACACAAAAAAAAACCTCATCAGAATCTGTAAATAAATTCTCCCGATCCTAAGTTGACCTATTTATATATTTCGAAATAAAGTAACGTCTAAACCCTCCCCTTCCCTCTGACCTCGGAGGTCGGAGGATTCAAACTATTCAACCCTCAGGCACTTCCGGGTCCTCTCTTTGTTGTAAGTGATCTTTCCTTCCTCTATCAATTGAAATATTCTTTGAAGCGACACATTCTGTATTACATGGTGCTAATCTATGTTTGATGAATTGCTTGAATGTGGCTGACGTTTGTGAGTACAAGTTATGTTGTAGATATATTTCAACAATTGAATTATATTTCTCGTGATAGAATATAATAGAATACTCTTTATTTATCCACCATACAAATTATAGATATAAATTTCGAAAAACATAGGGTGGTACAATGGGCGGTATATCACTAAAAGCGATCTTGTAAAGACAACCTCTGCATGGATTTAAAGGATGAAGGACACTGAAGAATACTGCAGATAGCAACATGATAATTGAAAGAAACAATTAGTTTGTATACAAGTTAATGTAAAGACGTATTTTCGTACAAAAACCAATCACTTATAGAGCTTCATCTGTGTGGAAAAACAAAAAATAGGTACGTTTAATAATTTTCAGTTTAATAAAACCTATTTTATCTATCTCATTGACATAAAAGATAACTTCTATGCCAACACATGGCCCAATAAACACTATTCCACAACATCTCAATATTCCACAATAATCTTACCGTAAAATAAGACCTCGTACACACGGTAGGAGGCAGTGGTCGATGAGGTTCAGGTAGCAAGCCAGGTGTCGTTCACGCTTCGCGCGTCGGCACACAGCGCCGGCGTTACTACGCGACGCAAGCTCCAACAATTACGATGCTATGCCGACGGTACGCTCTTATGTAACTCCCCTTATAACGTTCCTTCGTTGAAAATTTTGGGTTCGAGTTTCAAGTTTATGAAGTATTTGGTGTCGGTTTTTTGTTGTTGAAACAGGCTAGGTTATGTTGAAAGAGGAGCTGTTCTAGCCACGTAATAACTTGGGTAAAAACCTTTAACGTGTTATTTTTTCAATTACAGTTGTGTAATGCCAATAAAATTTTTGTTTATTTATATTGATTTATAAAAAAAAAAACCCTGATATAATAACTCTAGAATCAGTTCAGAAGACTGATAAGCAAAGTTTTACAAAGCTCTCTCTCCTACTATTTTGTTGTGCCCGACATGGTTCTTATTTGTTACATAATTTAAGTAACCAACAGTGTACACATTGTGGTATGCAAATAAAGTATTGAGTAACGAATATTTCCGAACTTGTGTTTTTTTAATTTTGCTTAACTACTGTATCTGAAGTTTATTTTTTATTCCGCATTTTCAGCGACCGTTTATCATATAAGGCTTCCTCCAAATGTCTTTTTAACACAACTAACACATTTTAAAGCCTTGAGTGCGGTCTCATAACAAATAAAAATATCTTGAAAATTGCGATGTCATAATAGCCTATATCATTATTTCATTACTAAAAGCTTAAAACAATCTATTTTCATAGTTTGACTGGCCATTTAATTGTAGAGATCACTATGTAGAGCTGACGCTTAATTTCGTAACTTGTTAGTGGCAGAATGAACTCTCTCTCTATGTAGGTCAGTCGTATTTAGTTGTGAAATTTCGCTGATTTTCTCATTAGCTTTGTTAACGAATAGGCATTTAAATTGGTTGCTAGGATCTACTTGGCTAGGTAAGTTAATCCGTAAAGGAAAGACTGAACATAGTACCTAGGTATTTAGATCTCTAAAGCGTTGTTAGAACAGAAAACAGAATCGTCACACAGTGCCAAAGAGGTTTTAATCAACATCAGGAATAGTACCGTTTTGTGGTCATTTGTGGTACTCCACGAATGACAATACAGTCATTTCACCGTTATTTTACCTCTGATAGCAGCAATCCAATATCAACTTTATCGTAATGAGTAAAAAGTTCACTGTGAATTTGACAGACTTGTCAGTGGCAGCAACCTAACAGCAACCTTATTGTAACCAGAATAAAGATCACTGTGATTTTGAAAGTGATACAAAATCAGAGATGAAATAACTGGTCTTAGGTTTGCACGTCTGGTGCATCCAGAGGGCCTAGACAAGTGAAAATCGCTTCCAAAGCGTTTCTTGTTTCTACAACGACTTTCAAGCTTTTCGATAGCTTATGTCAGTCCTATACATTTTTGCCTTTTCCATAATCGTTATCGCTGATAGAATGTAACTTTGTCTAAGCCCTCCGGACAGTCAAAATAGCTTCTAAACTTGGAGATTGGCTCATCCTTTACCATGACCTATTTTCACTTAGCGAAAGAAGAAGTTACAACATAACTTACCAAATCTTAAAATCAATTTTGAACCACTATTGTACCTACTTGAATGCAGTTTTAGGGAAACTATTATCTAGACTTCCAGAGCCAACTGAGTCATCGTTAATACCTCACCTACCTTATGTGTTCTCACCTAGTTTGTTAGTTCTTAGTTCGTAGTTAGTTCTTGACACCTGTCAGTTTCCTATTATAAATATGTTAAACGTAAGTTGTGCCAAAAAGCGTTTTATACCATTAAAGATTACATTGAGGACAAAAAGGCTTGGGATTGAGCTGCTCCAATTTCTTAAATTTTTTTAATTTTTATTTACTTATTGAATTTTGTTATTTTTGATAACTTTGTATTTTATTATATACATACATAGTGACATAAATATTTACTTTGTGAAGTATAATATTATTATTATTTTAATTGTTGTGCATTTGAGGACTATGTGGATTATATATTTTATTTATCTGGCAGTTTGAGTACTACAGGCGGCCTACTCAAATGTCCTTTCTTTGTTATTGTTCGTCGAGTCGTTGAGCTCCTTAAGTTCTGAGTTGAGCTACACGATGACTGACAAATGCGTGCACTGACTGGACAGGTCCACTCAAATCTGTATGGTTCTTTCCTCAAAAGACCATCTCAGACAAATCTACATGGTCCTCAAATGATCTGACCAAGATTATGTCTGGATTTTATATTCACATTGACATTTTATGTATACCTACAATGACATGAATTATGTACTTTGTAAAGTATTACATTATTTTTATTATTGTGAATGTGAAGACTATGTGGATCATTCTTTTCTTTTTATTATTTATTTTTCCTTAGTTTTAATTAATCATGGTCTGGCAGTTTGAGTAATTTATGCGGCCTACCCAAATGTCCTGTTTTTGGTATTGTTCGTCAAATCGTTGAGCTCCTTAAATTCTGAGTTGAGCTGCACGATCACTGACAAATGCGTGCACTGACTGGACAGGTCCACTCAATCTGTGTGGATCTTTCCTCAAAAGACCATTTCAGACACCAATCTACATGGTCTTCACATAATCTGACCAAGATTATGTCTGGACTTTAAAAGAGACTGTGACCTCTGAGTTTGTTTCGGCCTTTCTTCTCAGAGTAGTCAGATACGAAACGCCGACCTCATCTAGTTTAAAAAATGTGTTTGACGTGTAAAAGTGTTTGTACAAACCTACTTACATAAATAAATCATTTATCATTTATTATCGGTGTTTTGCGAATTTGAGCCTGATTAATACTAGAAATTGTCCAACTGACAGGACCGCATTTTCTCGACGGCTGAACTGTAGTGACTTCGTTCACTAGACTGCGACAATCTAAGAAGTCAGTTTTGACAGCTATAAAAATGCTTTGTGTAGCGATGAAAAAACAAATTGGTTTCTTATAAACTGATTCTCGAGACATATCGATTGAACATACTTAGAGAATTTGTAATCGACGACATATCTACATTGCTTAAAACTGATTCTCAAGGCATAACGTTTTATTATATGTACGAGAACGAAACGTCAAAACGGACTTCTTAGATTGTCGCGAGTTTAGTGCAGTTTGCGAGTTTAAATCCAATAGTAGTGATGTGTAGTCAGAGCGAGTGAGTGCGTGCTGGTGCGAATGTTCACGCTGATTGCGTTACACTAATGAAGACGGACAGTACTGTGTTACGTGGAATATAAACAGGGGAAGTAAGTCCTGTTTAGATGGTTGATCTGTAGGGGTAAGTTAAAGATATGACACTTAGCGTACATTTACAGTTCGTTCTGTCAAAAGCACGCTTAATGCACTGAGTTTGAAATTCGACTGTAGTACCAAAGTGTTGTCTGTCTGTGTATCTTACCTTAAGAAAAGTAAATAAATAAATAATCATTTATTTAATATTCATTCTAAGATTACATCCATATTTGTTAGTACAGATAAAATACAACAGAAAAACATATATATACATTTCTATATTTCGTAGCAATTTAAATCAGTACCACACTGTTAAAAAGTCTTGTATTAATTTTTCAGCCCAATTTTTTGGCAATATTTTGCAAATAAATTGTGATTTTTCTTATTTACAGTAGGGTAAGGTTCACAAAATCATTTTGTTCAAAAGATTAACGCGTTGTTACGTTACTTCGGGAAAGCAAATGTCCACCAGTCGGACGTCCTTTGCCTGAAACAATGATTATTATTAAAAGTAACACAATGGCAAGATATTCTATCACAAAAATCGATCTTTACTCTTAAAATACCTAATGTTGCCTCGTTCATAAATATAATTATAGATAAGGGCGCTGCCCCGCTAATCAATATGAAGTAGCTCAGCATCAATATTTGACTGATACAACTCCGTCTTATTACAGACTAACGAGCGCAAACGTTAAAATTCTACAAGATTAACTTATGCCCGTGACTTGTCTTGATACTTTAGAAAAAAAAACAACTAATTTCCAAAAAAAACACTACAAAGAGAAAAATAACTTTAATTTCGGAAGTCAGTGACAAAAAACGAATAAGTATTCTAAACCAAAGACCGACTACTTGGCTTGATACTTTATTATTACTTTATTGTTATCTAAACAAATACAAATTCAACATTATTGTTGTTTTTAGCACCAATATCATTCTTACATAAAGTTGAACTAACTTGTTGTAAGTTAATATTGAAAAATGGTTTAAAAAAGAGATGTCTCCACCAGTTGATGCACCAAGAGATTTCTTTCATTCAGATTCAGTTTGAGCACCATCTTTGTTGGTAAAAACCGCTCAACTGTTGATTGGCCTTTAGAGGGTGGATAACGACATGACATGTGCTTGATCATGAGCTTATACTATCAAGTTATAGGTACAGCTTGTTGCCCTATGAGCTCTTCCCCTTTTTTCTTGTATAATATTACATATTTTAGTCTTAACTTGTACTTATAATGTATTTAAGTATATTTCACTGCAAACAAGTAAAAAAGTTACTGACACAGGATTGTGATACAGGAGACACTCTTCTCATTGAATTCACGAGGTACTTCTAATTTCCAGATAAAAACATTATAATATAAGGAACCTTCATCACAACAGAAACACTAATTCTATTCAAGTATCAAGATTGTATCTCAGATTTTACCCGCCAAGTCGGTGTACCTTCGAAGGCGAATATTGATTGACTTATTTTACCAACTTTTTCTACTTGAGTAAAATTTATTTTATTCATTAAGAGCTCAAAGGTCGTTGTTTGCTTACCTATCGTATTTATTTTATTTTTACGACCTTATTTTGCAGTAGAAATAGGCTCACCCCATATTACATGAGATTCAAACATAACTGGCGAAATGTGGGTGTACTGTAGGTACACCTCTATCTAACCCTTCGGGGAATACAGGCGTTATGTTATGTTATTTTGCAGTACTTATGTATTTATTTATTAAAACTTTATGCACAAGTAAAAAAAATACTGTACAAAGGCGGACTTAATGCCTGAGGCATTTTCTACCAGTCAACCTTAGGGTGATGCAGAGTGGGCACGCCACAATTGCGGCGATAAGTCCCCTCTTTGAGGAGTGGCTGGAGAGGCGCCACGGCGTCCTCACCTTCCGCCTGACGCAGGTCCTCACCGGACATGGTAGCTTCGGGAGGTACCTGTGCAGGATTAGGCGGGAGGAAACGCCCGGGTGTCACCACTGTGCGGATCGTCCGGAGGACACGGTGGAGCATACGGTGGAGGTGTGCCCTGCTTGGGCGGAGCACCGCCGTGTCCTCGTGGAGGCGATTGGCGGCACTGACCTCTCGCGTCCGGCCCTGGTCCAGGCCATGGTACGGAGCGAGAGGGCATGGGAGGCGGTCACCTCCTTCTGCGAAGCAGTGATGCTCGCGAAGGAGGAGGCGGAACGCGTGAGGGAGAGGCAAAGCCTGCGCCCTCACGCCCCTAACCGCCGCCGCTGGAGACACCCTGGGCGTCGGGAATCCCAGGCGGATTCCCGGCCACCATAGGCGCGGGCTTGCGGACGGCGAGCAATGGGTAGCTCGCCGTCCGATAAGGACCAGGCCCGGGTCGATGGCGCGTCGTGTTCCACGCGCGCCTCAAAGAGATGTCAGCACACCTGACGGGGTCCGTTAGGACCGATGCCTGCCAGGGTTGCGGAATAGTCCGAAAGGGATACCGGGACCCTGGCAACAGGCAACCGAAGGAACACGGGTGGGTTTTAGTCAGTAAGAGTCTGACACGCCCTTCCGCTCCGCCCAGAGCGGGAGAAGTCATATGATGATTTCCAACCCAAAAAAAAAAAAAAAAAAGGGTGATGCAGAGACAAAATGGCAGGTGCAACATAAGGGATAGATAACTCGAAAAAGGATAAATAGTAATACATATATACTTAAATACATACATATAAACAGAATAAACTTTGCCAGGAAAAATAACAGTAGGTGGAGGAGAAAACAAGCCCGGCAAATCAGCGCCGCAAAGATTTTGCCAACTTCTCACGAATATGTTCACGAGCCACTACTTTGAAAGATAAGATGTATTGTGTTTACCAGTAGAGAACCTACATACTTATTAGATATAACCTCGTCTTGGTTATATCTAATAAGTATGTACCTTGACTTTCCACAGTCCGGAAAAATATGGGACAATAATAATCCACGGTAAAAAAGACCTAGCCACGAATAATGGGCTGTTGCATATGCGTAAGTACTTGATATAAGTTAAGCAATAGAAATTAAAGGTGGGTTTTTAGTGTACATGTTCGGACTGCAGCCATGATTCGCAAAAACGGATCTTCCTAAATCGCACATCAAATCAGACAAACACGATGTTCATTAAACCAAACGTGAACTGTTATAGTTCTACTTTTCATAGTTGTTATCTCAACATCCGACTAAAGTTCCTCGATTTCCGCACTACCATAACAAGATGTGTTTTATCTACCAAACAAGCTGACCCCCCATCCCTCTCTTTATGACGAAGAAGTAGCAGGTTTTGGGGGATCTTGTAGGAGTATTGGCAGGTCATGATAATGTGGTCGTTAGATATAACAGTGGTAATGCGTTGGGGTGTGTTTTTGCTTTATGTCGCGTGAAATTTTATTGTCGCGGCTCGGCGTCGCGCCAACACGCTATACGACACAATATACACGCAAAATATGTAAAAAAAAAACTATAAAAACCGACTACTAATGTCTTCTAAAGAGGGAGCAATAAAATCCCAATTTTTTTAGTCAAACAAATTATGTATGCACGTAGACTTTGTAGGTAGCAAAAAGGGTGACTCAACTTCATGCATTTTTAACGTTGTCAAAAACTGGTAGGGAACATAATGCTTGCAAATCTACATATTTGCTTAGCATTATCCAAATAAGACAGACGGGGCTTCGCCGGACGTCTAACTTCGTAAATGAGAGCCGTACTAAGTAAACAGAGGACGACCGGCGGGTAAATAAACGTAACCTCGCGGATCCGGACCGGATAGGACCCGTTGTTAGACGACAATGCTCCAAGATTTTATACAGAGTTGGGATATGTTTGTCTACTTAATTGTAGGAACATGATCATCCGTAGACCTGTGTAGATTGACCATTGCATTAAAATAGAATACAACTACCTAATTCTTCGTGGAAGGTTCAGTTGATTTGATTGCAAGATTCACTATTGTGTTTTGAAGTGACACTTTTTAATAATTGTGTTTCAAACAACCAAGCTTTGGTAACAAGTAAAATTTCAAGCCTTCAAAACTAGATACCCAAGACGTTTTTCATGCAAGACTACTGTAATAATCGGTTAAATAGAAAGAGGCTTACTCTGTACCCGAATCTACTCTACGAGTTAATATAACAAAATAACACACTAAAAAATATCGTAAATACACCCCCAAAATATCCCATCACTATTGACGTGGCATTTTTTCCCGTTCAGCTTGAACGTAACGCCTTACGCCCAAGGGACGTTCGATCACCGTCATCTCGTGTCGGTAAACACATGACATGCCGTCCGCGTTGTCGGCTAAATTAAATCTTATTGTCGCTTAACTCGATGCGAATGACTTGGAAAATTCTTTTGGGATTACAGCGTTCTGGTGATCGTTTTGGTTCGATTAAGAATTTCTTTTATCGTGATTTTTTCTTATTTAGCTTGAGTGTGTTTGATGGTATGCTATGGATGAATATTGCAAAAGACGAGATGATTCATGAGAATTTCAGTGTTAAATATTATGACTAAAACATTTAAAATGTTGATTAAATATTAGGCTGTATTAAACTTAATTGGGTACTATGTCAATAAAAATGACAAACTCTCCCACGATTTTGGCGTTTTTCAGGCTACCCTTAAATCTGCTAGCCCACTCGCAGTAACAAACTCGTATCGAAACACAAATAAATATTTGTGGTCTTTAGAGCCCACCAAACTTATGCTTTAGGTATACATAACACATGTTGTTATAAATCATAGTCAATCATAGGTAATCCAAACAAATGAGGCTGTCTAACTAATTACAGGCTGACAGGGAGGTATTTACTCAGCATTAGTGGAGATTACTAGCTGTCATTGATAATTACACAGCCGAAGCAGCATTAACCGTATTATAACATGTCAAGATGGAGATGAGGTGTGGCGTTTATTAAGTATAGGTATCTATAGTATGTATTACTTAATTTAATATTAACAATTGTTGTGGCAATATTAGTGGGCTATTTAAAATGTCTCTAGGTTATCAGAGTCCCTAGACAAAGTGACAAGTGACAAGTCTAACGATTCGATAACGATGATGGAAAAGTCAAAAATGTATAGGACTGACATAAGTTATCGAAAAGCTTATGTCAATCCTGTTGAAAGTCGTTGTAGAAATACGAAACGCTTTCGAAGCGATTGTCACTTGTCCAGGTATCCCTCAGCATCTTCATACATTTTATTTATTTATTTATACCTATATTAGGAGAACCAACAGCTATAGCAGATGGATAACAATTATATAAGAAACATAGAGCCATTTACAGGTTCACACGGGTAAAAACTGAAAAAGTAGCAGAAATCTTAGGCTCACTAACAAGCACGATAGAAAAGAATTTAAAATATATACAATAAGCACTATGCAGTTTAAAAAAAGTCAGCGTTCAGCCGAGTGTGTGCAGAATGGGATTTGGTGGTAAATGTGAAAAAAATGAGAACTCTTTACAAAGAAATTAAAGTCTATATGTATGAGTTTTGACTGTAGTTAGATGAGGAAATAGGAATGGAGATAGGATGATGATGATAGATATGTATGTAGATGTCGCAGTAAGATGGTTGAACCCGTGATATAGTTGTGATATGTCGGCTACAGTACACGGTCGAATACTCCAAGTCTTTGGCCATATGTCACGGAGGGAAACGATTTCATAGAACGCTATTTGATGAAACGCCCTCTACCTACAACTGAAACCAAAGTCACTAATGTCTAAAGCTTCATCTTAAACTAAAGAGATGGAAATCTTTTATATCAGTATTATTCAGCCTATTTCTTTCTGAATAAGATCCATTGTATATCGTGCTTTGAAAGTCGATATTTGAAATACCAATTTGTTTAATGTTAATTTCAAATCAAATCAAAGTATTTTATTTCACATAAACCAATATGGGCATGATACGTCAGAAGCAAGGTGCACGGTTCTACTTGGTCGTTTCCTAAGGAGAAGAGCAGGCAAGAAACTCCATGGTCACTATTTTATATAAAAGATAAATAAGATAATAGAAATATAAGCCAATTTAAACCAAATAACATGATTGCGATTACAACTGTAACAAAACAGAATTAATTGCTACAGAATTGCCTAAATATTTTATGAACACAAAAGAATAAAAGTATGTTACAGTACGATACCTTATAACGATACCATATAACTTAAATGTAGCATCAGCAAAATGCGCCTTTCCAAATCTCCAATCTTTATTACTGATTTACGTGAAAAAGATCTTTACGCAAACGAAATAACTTGTAAAGTCATAAACTTAACCCCAAATACATTGGTAAAATTGAAATGAATTAATGCAAATTATCAAATGCTGACATCTAAGTTGTGTCGTACTATACCTACTAACTAGCTGCGTCCTTCGTCTTTGCTAATTACAATTACAAGTTATGAGAAAAGAAAGAAACGAAACATGGCAGCCAATCAGAGTTGTCGGCTAATTTCACACAAGAGTGAGTTTCGCCCGCTTCTTATGGCGATGGCGGAAACTTGTTCAATCAGTGTAAGTACTTAGTGATTTTCCGACCGGACCCCAGTTGGTGTGTTCGAGATTGTAATGTATTGGATGCGGTGTTTAGTTTAGTCAACAACAGCTACTAAGATAAGTTGATCCCGATGTTTTTCAATAGAATTCAATGGAAACAAATAGAGGAGACCTTTGACAAGAGGCATGCTGAATTGAGAGACATACTTTAAAAGCGTTTGTAAAACATAGTAAAACAATTCAGAATAAAGTAGCTTATAAATAAATATGAAGTCTTTCATCCAAATATGACAGAACCCTGCATGGATTTTCTGATTTTCGACATGTGTATCATCAGGAAACGATCATTTTTTGCAAGGTGTATTAAAATCACATAAAAAGGCAGAAGTGACTCACTTGTTTGAGGTTTAATTAAGTTTGTGACTCTAACAGTACAAAAAAAAAGCGGCACACAGAAAAAAAAACCGTTATAATATAATGGGTGTAACGAAGCCGAAAGTCACTTGTTTATTTATTTATTTATATATACTTTATACACACCACAAACATATATAACAAAAAAAAATAAGAAACACTTCAAAATATACAATGGGCGGCTTGTTATTCCCGCCATTCTGTTCATTTTTTTATTCTGGACCGTACCTGGGAACCTTCTTGTTACGGAGATACTGTAGGTCAAAGTTCCAACTTTTTCATATGTTTTATAAAGAAAGCAAGTTTTAAATACCCCACTAACCCTGAACCGTTGCTTGCACCCATAAACACAATGTTTTCTACGAAAATATTTTTTATGTGTTTCATCATTTTATATTCGTAGCTCTTTGAAAGTTATTGAATTAAATGCCTGTCTGGTCTGAGGACATAAATAGGCAACAGTAAGAAATATCCCCGCTACACAACTCGATGACGAGACATATAACTTGACATTTGATATTTTTTTGTTATTTTGTTTTTATTATAATAGCTTTTTTGGTTTCGAGACATATTGAGGGGTTTACTTGCTATAATTACATCGAGTGGTTTCCTAACTTTTTACAGTTTTTATAATGGTCCTGAAGAAACGGATGAAATTCGACGACTTCGACCTTAGAGTGGAAAATTGATGCATCACCTGAACTATTCAAAATGAAACACAATCAAATGGTTCCTACAAAAAAAACTTAGCCGCACCCCTGCATAAGGGAGTTACTCTGTCAACCATAAATAGACAAGGGACACTTCAACGTGTGTCTAAAGCCAGTTTTACGTCAAACTCCATACATAAATCAATCTGCCTAGCCTTTTCCCAACTATGTTGGGGTCGGCTTCCAGTCTAACCGGATGCAGCTGAATACCAGTATTTTACATGGAGCGACTGCCTATCTGACCTCCACAACCCAGTAACTGGGTAATACGATACCCCTTGGTAAGACTGGTTCTCAGACATTTGGGCTTCTGACGACCCGTAACGACTGTCAAAGATCCTCGAATGACAGCCGGGACCAACGGCTTAACGTGCATTCTGAGGCACGGAGGAGTCTCGATATGTAACGATGGTTACCCATCCGCGGATCAACCCCGGCAAGCGTAGCTTAACCTGATGCATCGACCCGTGCGGCTGTTATTACTTAACCACGAGATCCTCCCACTCCATACATAAATGTCGTGTTTAAAAGGTGTTTAGGCTGAACAGTGTAAATAAGTGTATGGTATGGGTACTTATTCGTTTATCTTCTTTAGAGCTCTTTTATACATATTATAACTTAAAGTCGTTTTTCGTATCTATTTGTGTGACTGCCTTAATATTCTTCTAAATTACACAATATACATTATTTTGATACGCTTTTCACCATCATTTAGAAGATTTGGTCTGGAAGATTTATGTGTAGAATCCATGAATTTTGGTGTTTAGGCATGTCACCATCAATCAGTAACTGATGGTGACATGCTTATGCATCGAGATTTGTTTGCACTCTTACGAAGAAAGGACGGGTTACTAGTCTATTATAAATTGGATAATGAGTTTAAAACCTTTATATTGAGTTTATTTGAGTGTTGCGCTTGTTAAATTGTAATTTACAAAATGTGGGTGGGTATGTTTTTATTTCTCTTAACGCCCTAATTAATGTAATTACGGCCCTGTAATTAATTATGTTAAAGTGCGGATTATTTTTCATACTTATTGCTTTATGGCCCATATTTTCAGATTATCACCATGAGGTCAAAATATGGTAAAAAATAAATGGTAAAATATTTTACCATTTTGTATAAATATATTTTGAATATCAAACTTATTATGGGAGCATTAAAGTCAAAGTTTTATTTTAAATGCATTTCTGATTCAGCCACCCTGTATATAAATATGTCCCTTTAAAAGGCCCCACAACTATCAAATTTAAATAACTCCAAAATCGAACCAAAACCCAACTGGACAGCAAAAGGCTATTCCTTTAAAAGGTACTGACAGGCCATCAATAAAGTTTTCAAACTGTGCGCCTGTTCCCATGGGTAGTAAAATATCCCATACAACTGGGGTCACGGGACGGATGTCTTAAGTGCTCCGAAAGGGCTCGGGGTGGGGTATTTGTATGCTCGGTACATCCGAGAGGCTAAGTTACGGATAAGTTCGCTGAAGGGTGCCTGTTGGTTATGAGTGATGTTCTAAGCTAAGACTTGGAGTTGTTAGAAATTAGTGGTGTTGAGCTTTGTAATTGATTTATTTGATGAATGTAACACGCAGTTCAATTTGTACATTTTATAGTTCGTAGGGTAGGGGAAAACGGTATGTCTTAGAACCGAAAATTCGAAGACATGTGACATCCACCAACCTGCACTGGATCCGCGTGGTGGATTACGGCCTACTCCCTCGCACAGAGACGAGACCTGTGTCCCAGCAGTGGGAACATTATAGGCTGATTATGCTGTTAAAGCAGTGTTTCTCAAAGTGTGCTCCGCGGAGCCCTGGGGCTCCGCAGAGCCTTTGTGGGGGCTCCGCGAGAATACTAGTAATAATGAGAAGAAATAAATGCTTTTTACAAAAAAAAAAATAACCGACTTCCAAAAATGATTTTTTTGGAAGTCGTTTTTTTTAAAGTTTTTATTTTTCACTTTTTAGTTGTGGTACCTACCCCACACAAATCCGAATAGCACTACCTGCTATGTAAATAACAGTGAAAGAGTAAATAAGGAAATGGTCTAGATGAACTAAGTGGGAAAAATAAGTAATATTGAAGCTAACTCAAAAACTACGCAAGCTAAGTTAATAAAATTTATATGGGACCACCTCGGAAGCATGACCTACCAAACAAAAAAAGAATCATCAAAATCGATTTACTATTGGCGGAGTAATCGCGTAACAAATATGCAAAAAAAAAAAAAACATACAGACGAATTGAGAACCTCCTCGTTTTTGAAGAAGTCGGTCAAAAATAAACCTCTTCTATCCATCATTCTCTCTCTCTTCTTCTATCTTTGATCAAACGTAATATCAACCGATTGATGAAAAATAAGAAACAGTTTCATACATCCCAACAGATTTTTTATTCTTTTATTATACTATAACTATATAATATAATATAAAAATATATAATAATTATAGTATACACATACATTGTTACATGATTACCTATTATTTAAGAATGCACGTAACCTTTTCTTTTATTTTGGGAATCCGTCAAAAATTTCGCTTTTGAAAAGGGTTCCCCCACCAAAAAAGTTTGAGAACCGCTGTGTTAGAGTATAGATGAAAGAAGTTACTATTGACAGATATTTCTGTAATCGGTTTCTGTAGACGTGTCTGTTAATTTTAAATAAGTACTTTAAGATCTGGTGTTGTTACTACCATTTACCAACAGCAAAAATATACCGCGCCTCATATAAAACTATGCCAATAAATCGAGACAATAAACTGATTGGTAAATACGTTGTTTGGCATAGTATCCGTATAGAACACATTACAACTCTACTTCCGAATACATTTATTATTTGGCCTTATTACTGAAGCAGTAAAACATACGATGAACGATATGAATAGCTATAAACGTGAGGTCAAATGTATCATGCGGGTTGTGGCCACTGGATAGTGAAGAATGTTGGGGATGGTACAATGTATTACTAGCTATCACGCTTAAAATGGAACCTAGGTTTTTGTGAAAACACTAGTTGTGAAAACCTGTTCGAAATATGACCGAGAGTAATTATTCTGGCGTCGGTATGTTTATGTGATGTTATCGGAGATATCATCATCTGCCTAGCCTTTTCCCAACTATGTTGGGGTCGGCTTCCAGTCTAACCGGATGCAGCTGAATACCAGTATTTTACATCGAGCGACTGCCTATCTGACCTCCACAACCCAGTAACTGGGTAATACGATACCTCTTGGTAAGACTGGTTGTCAGACTATCAGGCTTCTGACGACTCGTAACGACTGTCAAAGTTCCTCAAATGACAGCCGGGACCTTAGGCTTAACGTGCTTTCCGAAGCACGGAGGAGTGTCGGTATGTAAAGATGGTCACCCATCCACGGACAAACCCCGGCAAGCATAGCTTAACCTGATGGATCGACCCGTGCGGCGGTTATTACGTAGCCACGGGCTCCTTTGTTTTCGGAGATAAGTAGGTCAAATTCACCAGATACATACATGCAAAAAATTATAGAGCAACGACGAGATTAACTAAATAGGATGTCCAGATTATCTGCCGGGATTAGCAGCTGTGGCAGTTTTCTCCTTTGACTTGTGGCGGCATCTACATCGCCACATGCGAACTACTAATCCTGCATCGCGCAATTAGAGTTTACCGTGCGATGGAAATATATACAAGATTCAGGCAGTTGCCCGCCTGCCACAACAGCCATCTGGTCGGAGGATCCTTCCTTTTCTTTAGAGGATGTGTGAACCTGTTCCTCATACCTCTTAAGGATCTTTCTTCAAAGCTTTGGTTTCGTGAGAAATATCACACTATAACGGCGTTTTTTGACACCTTAATGTCAAATATTGGTGAAAAGGACAGATTTTCAGGACTGCCGTTATAATATGGCGTAACCGCTCTTCTAGAAAACCGTATTTTAACCCTTCCACACGTACAAATTCAAGGACTTTGATATTCAGTTTCCGCCAATATTTTCTTAAAGTTATTATACATAAATGTACATGTTTAACTTGACTTTATTGACAGGCAGAGGTACCACACATCGTTCGATAGTGAGTGATGTCTGCAAGAGGGTGAGAGGAAGGTATGCCAAACATGTTTATAGGGAAATATTTGCACGTCACGTATCAACATGTTGATAATATTGTTAAGTAGTCCGATAGACATAATGCTCTGTCGATTTACAGGTAACAAGAGTGAGTCACGTGAGTCATCATGAACCAATGTAATTTTTTGCATCTTTATGTAGGTACAGTCACGGATTTTAATTGATGAGCCACTTGGCCCTGTTCGTATTTTAGTCGTGTAATGCAAATCGGGTTTATTCGGGTCCAGACACGGAAAGTCATAATTATGTCTTCGTAGAAGAAGAAAATTTTATTTCTTAACTTTACCGGTTGACTAACCTGAGAGCCAGAACTACAAACTTGACAGCAGAGTGGCTACCCAAAGTCAACCAATTGCAGGTCTAGCAACCGTAACCTAGCGACGATTGTTTTAGCGTAGCCATAGTAACGTAGCGTACGAAGAAATTATAATATTAGTCATTTCGACTACTTCGAAAGTAACGTTTCTGACATCAACATTTCAACTGTCACTGTCTTCGGTTAAGTTTTAAGAATTATCGAATTATTGAGCTCTGATTCAAAGGAGGTCAGTATCAAATAGATTGGATGAGAACTTATTAGTCAACCTCTATGGATAAGACTATTTCCGATTATTAGTCATTTGTTATCTTGTTTACGAGCACGCTCGTTTCGTTTGAGTTCGTGTTTAATCGTATAATCTCGTGAATGTTTGAAAGTGCAAAATTGAAAAGCTGAAAAAGTGGCTCATCAATTAAAGTCCGTGACTGTACATAATATATAAGCACTAATTTCTCGGAAAAAAAAATCATAGAAAATTATGTTTATTTGGCACATCAGCACTATTAATACCTACATAGCCGATTTAGGAAGCCTACGAATTGCTCACACTAATTGTCGTCATCGTTGAATGAGTATATTTATCATAAGTTTATAGCTTATTTATGTACTGTAAAACCTGTTTTATTTATAATGCATTATGATATATTATATTATAATTTCCTTTTCTCTCAATCAGAGCACCTGCCATTTAATCTCTTCACCACCCTTGGTTGACGGGTAGAGAATGCCTAAGGCATTAAGTCCGCCTTTGTACCGTTTTTTTGAGTGTGGAAAGTTAAAATAAGTAAATGAGTTGTTTTTTAACCTACTTTAATAACTAAAATGTACCATGATTGTAGCACCTAACGGAGATGTTGGATACTGCACGATTTTGTGGAAGTAAACGATCAATCTTTACGTAAAACTACCACAAAGTTTTTAACAGAAATTATGAACCATTGCAGTCCTATAGGGTTTCTAATTGGTTGATTTTCTTTTTTAATTCCAAAAAAAAACAATCTTGTAAAACAGCTGCCCTTATCAACAAACCTAGTGGTACCTTATCTATGAAATATTCATACCTACCCATCTATATATACTGAACAACATGTGTTACATATTTATTGACAGTTACCCCTTGATATGAGGGCGATAGTAATTCATGCTAGTGGCTGTGGGGTGCGTGCGAGAATGTGGAACGTGTGCATATTTACGCAATATTTGCATTCCACCTGTCGATTGGATGTTAATGTTATATTCAAAATATGTATTTTAGAGCAATAATTCCAAAAGCCTCGATCATGTGGGAATTCCGGAATAAAAATTATCCTTTATACTAGTCCAGGTCATGATCTACCTTTGCGGAAAATTTCATCCAAATCTGTTCAGCCGTTTTAGTGTGAAAGCGTAACTAACTTACTTGCGCATTTTTATTATTAGTTCGGATTAATTAACTTTCCGGAATATATTCTTTCTGTTTCGTGTGGTTAGTGACTAACCTGGTGTCAGAGTTTTTATGCCGCCCATGGGCCTCTGACTTGGCTTCACATGCCGTCGAGAAATATCTCTTAGACATCGGTTTTCTCACGATGTTTTCCTTCACCGTTTTTGAAGCAGTGATAATACACAATACGCATATAAATTGATGTAAATGATGGTGCATATATTATAATATTCTGTAAGTGATGGTGCATAAAAAGGAATGAATTTTGAAAGGAGATTGCCCAGAATCAAAACCGCTTTATAGTGTAAGAGTATGGCCATAAAAATATACTCATAAATTATAAAATATTTTTTTAGCTTTTCCTAGTTAATTTGATCAAAATCGTATGTGGGGTTAATATTTTGTATTTAATTATTTAGTTATTCGATTATATGGCGTATTTTGGTGAAAACTGTGTTGCCAATTTTTAGAACTTCCCTAATCGGTCCTATCGGATCACGAGCGGATGATGTGTTTTAAAAATAATTTCAACTTTGACATTTTACCTCGTTATTAATATTCTAACTTTTTATTAAAATAATACTACTCTACTTATTCAAATCTTTCTTTAGGTGGCAAACAAATCACTTATGGTCAGGATGATTTAAATTAATTGTTGATAACACTGTCGCGGGAAATGTGAAAGGTAAACTGTCAAAAGCGTCACTGTCAAACAAATCATCGTGTTGTTGTTGTGATAATAAATAATTTATAATTACGACTACGGTCCTCTGTGCAGTAAATCAGCAACGATTTCGTTAAAATATCACGCTGTGTGAACTGTTCCCTTTCTTTGGTACATCCTCTACCCCGTCGCCAAGTCAGGGAGGCAACGGATGTAATCGTCAGAATTTTACGATCCTGGATTACTCCAGCAACGGTTAGTTCCCCTACATTTTAGTTAATAGGGCTACATGTAACTCTGTAGCTGATATTACAGCCTATTATTGCAATTGTTTGGTGGGTAATCGGACAGTGGGATGCTGTGCTCACGTTATGACCATTTTGTGGTATCTTAGTTGGGCTCGATTTAGGTCTGTTGAGCCGCCGGCTCCGTTTTTAGACGACATATTTTATGAATATGATAGTAATATAGACTAATAAATAATAGAATAATAAACATCTGTCGGGCATGCCACCGACCGGGAGAATCAATCCGACACATTATCTCCGGGTGTTCTCGTCTAGCTAACGGAGAGTACTTGCATAGACACAACCTTGAAGTGGAAGTGCCGTACTACAGGTATGTGCCCGACCCAGTTCTCGAAAATGGAAATATCACATTGTACTGGGATCGATCCATCATCACTGACAGGACTATTGTTACCAATAAGCCTGATATAGTGGTGGTGGATCGAACAGAGCGGTGCGCAATGATCATTGATATAACGGTCCCGCATGACGGAAACCTCCAGAAGGCCGAAAAAGTTAAACAAATCCAAGTATCTTGACTTGGCTTACGAGGTTGTCGACATGTGAGATGTGAACTCTGCGATCATTGTGCCGATAGTCGTATCAGCCAGTGGCTTAATTGCTAAGAGCCTCTACCAACACCTATATAGGCTGGGTTAAGGGCCTGATTCAGAAAGCGATACTCCTGGACACGGTCCGTATTGGCCGGTAGCTTGGACCCTTTTCCCGATACCGGTGGGCTACTATTTTTTATATTTTTTAGTGTTTTTATATTTTTATAATCTAATAATTTAAAAAATATAATTTATATGTAAATAATAGATTAATAAAACTATTTCATTCCTATATTCAATCATTTTTATTTTCTACTTCCTACAAGTACAAAACTACATTTGGCGCCTACCTATATAATATTATTTATTTGGGATCATTAATTGATTTGTTAGAACTATTTTCTGTTGCATATCTATATAAATTCAAATCATAATGATGTAAAGGAATGCTTTTTTTTGTGGAAGATTTGTTACAAAACTAACCTTAAAACTGAACAGAAAATCAAAGAACCCATTGAGAACCCCACAAAATAAATGGATTGTTTTTATTTTCTTTGAGACTACGACATCACCCCTCTTTTATATCCAATTTATGCTGTCATACAAAATTGTTTGATGCGCAACGGCGCTCCGTAGATAAATGGGCATTTTCCTTTACCTATTAGGTGCTACGTAACCCTGCTTCAAGCTTCTCAAATGGTGTAAGTACCAGTGAACCAGTTAATTCTGTTCACATGTCAAAAAACCCTATTCGAGTTAGTCGGCAAACCTCGAAATAAATTATGAAACATTTATAATCATGAGTGTCGCGAATGTTATAATTTTTTTTAATGTTTTGTTCAGATTAATAAAATCCTATCTGACAACTTAATAGGTACTTACTTTAAACATAAACAAACTTTACACAAACAAAATGAGATATCTATTAAAACACTTAAACAAACAAAATGAGATATCTAATAAAATAAAATTATAAATCACTTTCTAAAAATTAGAATTACCTACCTACTACTAAGCTGTAACTGCACTAAGTAATATAAATAATATACTATAGTACGAAAAGATAATACCTTACAAACTGAACAACACCATGTATCGACATATTCGACATTTCACACGAATACAATTTACAAATAACCGGACTGATACGTGAAACTTAGGATATCTTCAGAGCAGGGCAGACGGGCAGACGTCGGCGAAGTTAGTCGAAGCCTTCGTGTCAACTTACTGATCACGCCAATATCGCCTTACTTACCATACTACACCACATTTATCCAAAAACAGACCTTATCGCTTTACTATAAGGTGCATGACAACTGTAAAACGTCAGCGTTTCTGAAGAATATACGGCTGAGATTTACCTTATAAACCTCGTTATTCATCAGATGAAATTGACCCTTGTATCGTAGTGATAAGGTGCAAGGGGACAGCAATATGTAACTTGAAGAATAAGCTGAGTTTTACGTGGATGGACATGCATTTGTGAGTTGCTAATGCTTTTTGTGATACTCTGTGGTCGATATAATGAGGATGTGGGATGTTATGCCCTTTCGTTTACCTTTACAGATTCAACTATATGTAACTTTTTTCCCCAAAAAAGCTCTACTTGTCAGACTTTCTTGGTAATCATTGGTAAAACTTTTTATTTATATCATTTTAATCCCTAAAAAACTGTTGTCAATGGACATACAAAAATAAAATCCAGATATGGTTATATACAAAAGCAAAGACCGCCTGAAACCACTGAAAATGCAATCCACATTGCTCGCCCACATAAAACATGCGTATAAGCCGTTTTATTACAACCAGCTTGGCTCTGATTGGCTCAGACACAGCCAATCACAGCATTATCACTGAATATTATCCACAGCCTTTAGTAATTTTCAAAAATCAGAACAAAACGGCTTCTTTTGTTTTGCCGACCCTTTCACTTTACTATAATAAGCATGATTATTTTAAATTCCCTTTACATTAATTTGTGCCGTCATCGGAATGTGCCAATAATATTGCTGGTCGGCGTCAGAATTCGGGATGCCGCGCGTGCCGTGCCAATGTCGGGTTATGTAAGATATGCACCTGCTGAGCTATTGGAATGTGACGGTGTTTGGTCCTGGCACTTCATTGTTCGAAGGTGAAAGAGGTATTAAGGGGTCTTATTTTAGCTATTGATGTGCCTAATGCCTAATCTGAGGCTGTCTTCGTTTTTGGTAGAACAAAATGCACAGCCAAGTGTTCATGCCTTGAAAAGAATTATCCATGGCTTCGAAATAATGTTGACTAGGATAAGTAGCCACTTTTTCCTACTACTTAAGACAAGTATAGTTATGTAGAACTGTGAAATGAGGCCACATCATTGAAAGCCGTACCGTATACAAAAGACAATAATAACTCTCACATAAGCAAATATTTTCACGAAAAATATTTCCAAATAAATAATAATAATTCTAGTTTCAATAAAACTAATTCTAATTCTCTTATACCTTCAGGTTTGAAGCCAGAAATGTGTTGTCTGAATATTTTCGTATCAAACTTTCCTCAAAGCTCCAACATTTTGTAAAATGACGTGAATATTTTACGGGTTACTATATTTGGCTGAATATTATAGACATGTTAGTCCTCCACATGAATATGCAGACGGGCAGTGTGTTCAGCTGGTCTGAATTAATAATTAAAAGCGAAAGCAGGCTTAAGAGCTCACCCGAGCACAACGTGTACGACGGACGAGTACTTATCTACAGACAAATGTACGAGATTTTTAATTAGCAATCAGGTGATGAGATTATTTGGACACTGTTTTAGAGACTAATACTAATTCTATCTGTTTAGAAAGTTCCTTCAGTGGAAAAACTTTAACTATCACACACAGATGGTCCCAGTTTTAAAGAATAGTGACTTAACTAAAAATTTTGTTATCTTTTACTAGCAGTTAGAACCAGAAAGTGTTGGAACTAAATTAGATCTGCAAAAGGTTGAATTAAAACGTAAAAACTACGTTAGTAAAAAACCGCTAGTTCTCAGTCACATTTTTTAATATAAGCCGTTTAGTCAAAGTATAAGACATCTAATCAAAATATTTCGGTTTATAAACTCGGCGCCATTTTTGCGCCTATAAAAATCAACTGTAGTGCGTTAGTCTTGCATAAAATCGAAAATGGCTCGAACGATTGTGATGAAACTTTGGTAAGTTGTTGTGTGCGCGCAGGAGAAGCTTCTTAACACAAAAATGGCTTTGCGACGCAAGCATTAGCTAGTTTCAATATAACATTATGCTGAATAAGATTTTCATTAAAGGAAAATTACACCAACATGCCCCCTAACTTTTTCTCAGCTAACACACGATCCGTTAAAGAAAAAAAAAGTATCGAGAGAAAATCTTTCGCTTCCGTCTTTATCCTTTAAGAACTTAGTGAAAGCAAAAAACCTAAGCTCTAAAGCTATGCAAATGTGCGAAGGTCTTGAGGGTCTTAGCAGAAGGGCAAGGGGTGTCGGGGTAAAGGGGTGAAACTAGGGGGTGACCGGACAAGGGGCAAGGGGAACAAAATGCCATCGCTTTGTACTACGTTAATCCTTTAATAGCAATCGAGCCAGCGATGCAGCCATAGCTATGTTGTTGAGATTCTTACAGTGCTTAGATTTTTCTTAAATACGTCTTTGTTTTGATTTTGCATAAAGGTTCCTGTATTTTAGAACGATCGCATTCTAAACTCGATCTGTCATTATTACCTTTAAAAAACTTATATTTTTGACAGTGATTGTCATTGATGAGATTGCGACTAGTATAATAGCCATTTTTATGATCAAGCATGCTATAATTATCATCATTGTCCTTTTGTTATATTATAAAAATATTTCTAAAAGCCAGACGTCAGAAAAGACATGTAATATCAATCGGTTTTTGCAAAATCACAGCTTTCAAGGCTTGAAGAGAGAAGATCTTCGAAATTACATCATTTAGCAACAGCCTGTAAGGACATGACTGTGATTATTTTTTATTAACCGACTTCTTCAAAAAGGAGAAGGTACTCAATTCGTCCGAATGTTTTTATTTTTTTTATATCTTTGTTACGCGATTACTAAGCAAATTATGAATCGATTTTGATAATTCTTTTTTTTTATTGGTAGGTCATGTTTCCGAGGTTTATCCACTTAGTTTATGGACTTACTTGGACGATGTTTTATTTTACTCCGTCACTGTTATGTACATAGCAGGTAAGTAGTGGTATTCCAATTTGTGTGGAGTTGGTACCACAACTAATAAGTGAAAAATAAAAACTTTTTACAAAAAAAAAAACCGACATCCGGCAAAAAACTAAAACTGAAAAGCAAAGACCGACTTCCGAAAAATATATTTTTCACTTTTTAGTGTTTTTTTGAAAGTCGGTTTTTATTTTTTGTAAAAAGTTTATATGTCTTTTAAGTAAAGCTATTATATATTTTTGTTAACTTAAACCTATTTATAATTCGCGCAGGCAGAACACTACACTTAGCAAAAGTACATATTACTTGTTTCCCAAAAAACATGGCTAATTTTACCTTTTTCTCACAAATTAGAATGCCCGAAACTTGTCAACTCATCAAAGTTATCTTATCAGATATGAAGCAAATAAATAACGTTTTAGTTGAGTTATCGTCGTAGGGCTGTCCCTAAGGTCCAAGGGTTCAGGGTCGTCACACATCGCCTCAATAAATCTCTGGGGTGGACAAAGAAATGATAAACACTCTTGTGCGTATGAGTTATGGGGTCTGTATGATATATTGCGCGGTACCCACCCCTATACTGGGTTCTGTATGGTCGAGTATATTTCTAGGCCGTCGTACACTGATTGCTTTCTCTAGAGGCAATAGCTCCTTAAATATGGACCTGTTGTTTTGTATACTAAGATACAATAGACGTAGATATATTTAGTAACCTATTCCGCTTGACTATTCTTCAAGAGTCCTAAAAAACCCTGTAAGAAATCGACACGTGTTTCACCTCTCAACGAGGCATCCTCAGGATGACGGTTGACCAATTGCAAACCAGAACGCGACATGTTACCACACCGAGCGCTGGACGCAAAGTGAATCAAATCGCCCGTCACCCCCACTTATATAGGATTGCTGCTCGGCGCTAATTGGCTAGAATCGTTATCAGTGCGATAAGCGCGATAAGGGGCGATCAATCGCATCGCCTTATCGCGCTTATCGCACTGATAACGATTCTAGCCAATTAGCGCCGAGATATTTTATAATGGATTTCCGCAAAGTCACGCCTGAATCAATTAACTATCTGGTATACTAAGTTTATATATGTTTTGATATGTCATTATTCATGGAACATTCGACAAACATTCTAAACTTGGTCACTATAACACAACTAACTATTTACATAAAACACTAAAACTTAAAGAACTAACTAACTATAACTAAAGTAAGGCGTCGAAAAATTCCTCCGCATCGCTGTCGGCTGGTAACGTACCCAAGAGACTGGCGGCATTGCCACGTTGAATGGCAATGCTTAGCCTCTGACCAAGGTAAAAGCCAGCCCTTGGGTCACGGGAAGTGTCAAGCAGCCGTTTGGAGATAATACGTTCAGGTTAAAACAGTTTACTTTTCTACCTATCTGGGTGATAAAATGTAGGTCAATTTGTTCAAGTAACTTACAATTTCTTAAGGGGGATGCGCTAAGGTGACCGCGAAATTCAAATTTTCTTACGTTTTTGCAATTTGCAGTATCAGGTTGTATGTTGTTGAAATATGGATTTACAGAATTATAAACATTAGAATCAGCAATACAACTCTTTATGTTCATGTAAGTGCATTGAATGACGGTTTCATGAAATAAACAAAAAACGTTACAGGCCACCTCAGCCGCGCATCCACCTTAAGGTACCTAAAAGAAGTTTCAAATACTGTGTATTGTATGTAACCATGACCACACTACAAAAGTATCTAATGTCAACAATGTGATCCAAAATCGATCCCCAAAACTGGTTGAGGTCCCAAAAGTTTTCTATTAATTAACGTTATTAGAACATTTCCGAGTTGTAATTTAATACTTTGTTGTTGTATTCCGGATAGCTGATTAATTAGCAAGGCCGATATGAAAAGTAGGCGAGTTTGCCAGTTTGTTTGACTTACCTAATAAGGGAAGTTCTACAAAAAGTCTTTTTGAGTAAAACTTGGACGCTTTGATGAGACGAGGGGTTGACGGAGATGTGATTAGGACATCTTCGTGTTCTCTTCATAAATAACTTCTCGTTTGTGTCAGGACTTTTTTAAAGTATGCGTGTTTTTATTTTGTTTTTTCCTGTTGTATTTGAGTTGGTATCTCTGTATGATAATATATAAGAACAAATGTATCTACAGTAGTGTACTGAAGAAGATGAAGCTCTCAGAGTAAGGTAAAAGTCAGCAAGGACAACTTCCAGAATAGGTTTATTTTGTTCTACATTTGCTATAATACAGTTGTGCTCTCATGATTGGAAGCTTCTGGAAAAACGGAGTTGTCCGCTTTTGACGTGAGAACATAATTTACCAAAAGACAGCCTTATTTAAATAACATAATATTCTAAGGTGAGCTAGACAAGTATGAATGTAGTGTATGTGTTGTAATGGATAAATTGCCAAGATAAGGCGTGTTCACATTGATGCGTATCGCGTTATCGCGTGAACTGTCAGCCGGTGTCCGAGTGACGTATCGCGCGCGATACCGCCACCCGCCGTCTAGGGTTGGTAAAATTACTCTTGAATAATCGACTCTTTCTCTGACTGCAACTGTATCTAACTTATATTTGATATTATTACATCTGCTATCTAATTATCCAATAACAATCGATTTGCTACAATAAAGCAAATCGATTGTTAGATTTAGTTGATAGTTATTGGATTACCATAGTTCGTAACAATTTATATTTTTACTTGGTAATTTATAATTGAGTAAAATCAAATGATTAAATCACGTATAGGTAGTGAGAGGTTTAAACTGATGCACCAATAGAATGATCTTATTAATTAATTGTAGCGCAACAATTACAAATAAATCACCCAAGACTGCCATAGCATACCGAACCACAGTATCCTTAATCACCCCAATTAATAAATACAAACTACGTCCCCCACACGGCGTCTTGGCAAACGGCTCGTACGGTAAATATAATAAATGGCAGCCCTGGGATCGCGCGTCACTGAGCGGCATAAATCATACGCGCCCGTCTGATCCCACCTTAATATACTGCAAGAAAAAGTAACCCTACCCTGCCGGATATAGGAATACACTTAACACGCAGTACTTGTAGCAAGTTTTTGGACTTCTTTATTGAAAAGGTGGGATGCCTTGCGCCTTTTGGGAGGGAAAGGATTTGGTGAAGTCTTTTGGCGTTTAGCGGGTTAAAATTGTCGGTAGTCCGAATTGTAAAGTTCAAGACAATACGAAAGAGATGATAAACTTGTCAACTAAATACTTGGACTTCATTCACAGGTTCTTTGTAGTTCAAGAAGTAATAGTAGTAAATATACTTACCATCATCGGCTTTCCACTTTTCCAAATGGTTAAAAACTTGGCGACCTAGATAATTTCTGTGTTAGTTTAACAAGTCTGTCTTTCAAGTATTAAGAAGATAGTCATAAGAACTATTAGGTAGATTGCTAGACAGATTGCATTGTTACGCAGTGCGTATCTCACATGGCAACAAGGCTACAAAGACAAATCGTATATCACACATCTAATCTATATGTTTACAGAACAGATTCGAGCAACATAGATGTATCGCCCAATCCTTTACCGTAGGCCTGCGAGGCGGCACCTCGCGGCCAGAGGCGACAATAAATCAACCCCCGAGGAAATTGCCGACGACGCGGCCGGGGGTGAGTTGTGCGGGAGGGGAGTTCCCGGGAGGGGGCGATTTAATTAAATCTTGCATCGAACTCTTGAGGCCAGCCTAACGAACGACCATTGTGTTTAAATAATGTGTATGCTGACTTTTTGCGTGATCGAATCACGGCTGAACGCTCTCTGAAGAGCCAGAATTAGGTGGGGTTGGGTAAAAATTTTGAGTGTAACTAATTGTTTTATTGGAATTTGAGGAGACTGTTGTTTGATCTTATTTTCGGATACGGCAGCCATTGCTAAACTTTGCATGGATACCTTACTACTAGGGCCCAATCATCAATAAAAAAAATAAAAAAAGTTAATAATAAATTAGGATAAGAGTTACATATATAGATAAGTACACTATCGCAATAAGCTACCCTGTAATTATGATGATGTAAGTTGGATATAAATCAATAAATAAACGGAAAGCCATAAAACATTCACATAGAACATCTATTGAATCTGGCGTTGAAGGGGCCTAATTTCGAATGTAAACTGATTACCGAAATAAGAAGTGACAAATACATTTGCCTTATTACCACAAAACCGTGTTTATCAGTTGTTTACCTTTTAAACATGACATTTCTGTATGAAATTTGACATAAAACTGACATTAAACACGGGTTGAACAAGTTTATAAGTTTTTGTGGTTAGGTCCTTAAAGAATAACTCTTTTAATGTTTTGGTCACTTCTTATTTTGGTCATGTTTTATGTGATGAATGAATTTCGAAAATATTAAGGTATCGGAGTCTTCTCTCTTTTGGTTCAACTTTATTTAAAAATATTCGTATGATAGAGCTAAATGATTTTCCCCCAATTGGATACATGTCCTTCACGACTTCTTTCAAAAAGTTTCAGAAAAGATACACTACACATTACAAATAACAATTAAAATTATGTCTGTATCTACCATTCCACCAACAGCACTTTTCCCCCGTTTCAAACTCTCAATGAGGTGAGTACAAACGACCGTGCTAAGTACTTATTCTCCTCAATTGCTCATATTTTATCTGGGGGGCCCTAAATTAGGCTTTATTACGTAAATAATATCCCCCAAAATATTCCTGCTAATTAATATAAGGGCCGTTGAGTTGAGCTTAAGTTGAATTATCTTTAATTTAAAGGCTTGTAGTAAAGCCTTTGGTGTTTTATTAGTGTTATTAAATGATGAATTGTTATGTGGTCTTTGGTGGAAATAATCTTGGAGGAGATGCATAGCAGCTTGACCGTCAAATGGTTGTTTACAGTATGTTCTACGCATAGATTTTAGTGCTTTATAAGGTAGAATTTAAATTCATCAATAAACATGTCAAAATAGTTCTCGGTCAACGGTGTTTAAGCCTTTTTTTTAAAGAATGGTAATGTATTAGGGTTCTTAGAGTAAAATGAAACTATATTAGGTTAGATTAGGACTGTGAAGTTGCTCTCAGCTAAGCAGGCTATTTAGTATTAGTGTAAGGGGCGCGGTACGTCGCAAGCAAGTTTGATACCAGTTCACATTTTGTCGATTTCTCATGAATATATTACATAGAAACTATCGAAAAATAATGCGTTAATTCGAAAATAGTTTGTTGTGGTACACAAGTTTTCGACAGTTTGTTACGGAAATAATACCGATGTATTATAAAATACCGAAGTTCATAATTATAAATTCTGGTTAGCAAAATCACTATAATTAGCCCATAATGTTCCCACTGCTGGGACATAGGCTCCCTCTCTGTGAGAGCGAAAGTCCGGATATTCTGCCTCTATTGTACCATAGGCCCTAGGCACAGTAAAGCTCTATAGCCGGCTATAGCGCAGTCTATCGGCTGCCTATGAGCGTAGCCGTCCATAATCCATTTATCTTAGTTACCGCCTACACCTTGCGCCGGCGACAAAGACTGCACACTTCATTAATCTTTTGATTTCAAAACACTATGGAAATTAATTAGTTTTAGTTATATCGCTATTTGTTTGGCTTATGTTAGGAGCTCGTGGCTAAGTAATAACAGCCGCACGGGTCGATCCATCAGGTTTAGCTACGCTTGCTGGGGTCCGTGGATGGGTGACCATTTTTACATACCGAGACTCCTCCGTGCCCCGGAAAGCACGTTAAGTCGTTGGTCCCGGCTGTCATTTGTGGATCTTTCACAGTTGTTACGGGTCGTCAGAAGCCCGAAAGTCTGACAACCAGTCTTGCCAAGGGCCAAGGGGTATCGAATTACCCAGTTACTGGGTTGTGGAGGTCAGATAGGCAGTCGCTCCATGTAAAATACTGGTATTTAGCTGCATCCGGTTAGACTGGAAGCTGACCCCAAAATAGTTGGGAAAAGGCTAGGCAGATGATGATGTGAGGAAAAGATTCAGTCAAAGCTTCCGAATGTGCTAAGTTTAGCAGGCCGATAACTCTGAATATTTTTTAAACCGACATGGGTTATGTAGGTACAGAACACTGATTATGCAACTCACAAAACCAGGTGCTTATGTATGGCAGTGTTCTTTTACTTTAACAAGCTTTTAATAAGAGTGGGATCACATCAACAGTGCTACGGTGTTCAAGTTCAAGTCCTCTCGCTTGGCTCTCTTACACTTGAGCCAATTTTTCAGAGGTCATTATGGGCCTTGGGTCTATTTAATATTTGACGTACCTGCTAGTGACAAACTGACGTATAACAAGCCTGGTGATACATTGCCTCTGTCAATTCATTCTGTGCATCAACTTAATTTTTTTTTTTTTTATGCGATATGGGTTTGCTCTTAACCTTGATCTCAGCTAACGGAAAGCGATGGGAGAGGACAATAATAGAACGAGCAAGCCCAGAAGATGTCTGTTCACTCTTGCTTTGAAGAGTGACGAGTTATACTTGGAAGGGAACACAGACGCTGGGAGTGAGTTCCGACTCCGTCTGAAAAGATATACCAGATTTTCAATTAGCAATTCTGTCAAGTTTTTTGTTTACTCGTGTATTCAATCTCTACACGAGTACCTGACTTACGTACCTTTACATAGGTACATATAATATTATGTAGATAGGCACAATACGAGGTACTTCCCAAACTCCTCACCCACATGTCCTCCAATGAATAGTTAATGCGCACTCAAATCACAATAAGAATTCCACTTTCAAAGGAAATATCTACTGAATACAATATGGGGATGTCTTCAAATACATCTAGTTATTTGGATCTTTATTTTTGTGACTATGAATAGTTACAGATAGTAAAATGTGGCAGAACTTTTAACCGATGAAAAAAGGGAAAATCGTGAAAAAGAAATTAAAGGATCGTAGCAAGTTGCAATCTGTAGGGTCTGCCGAAAGAGGAGTAAAGGCTGAACATATAGACGCGACTTTAACAAAACAATTTCTGAGAAAACTTCACGGCGAACAATGCAGCGGCGTCCCGAAAAATCGCGCCAGTATGTAAGAGCCTTAAAGTTACGGTATCCTAGAAGAGCGGTGGCCGCCACATTGTAGCGTCTGTCATTTACCGGTGAATGACGTCACTGAAACTTTATTTATGAAAGTCAGTTGCTGTGTTTTCCTAGTAAGGTTTATTGACACCGTAAAGTCAAACCCCGCTGCTTAAAGATTTATATCGCTAGATTTATCCTCACCTTACTTAATCACGCGAAAATGTGTCCATATTAAGAAGAGTGAGCTCACCTATTATTAAATAGCGTTTCTATGACAATCAACTCAAATCAATCGTCATTGTGTGTCAGAGGTGTCAAAACGAAACAGAAACGCGACTATCTTCTGACGCGTAGGACGAATCTAACGATTTCAATCTTTGCCACTGCCATCATTTTCATGACAGCCGTCACTGTGTCAGTTATGTGCGTCCATCGCTCTTCTAAAAAACCGTAGCTTAGGTAAAAAGGCGTTACATCAAAACAGTGTTTTTTTAAATCATTATCAAAGATAATTATTGTTATGTTTGTATATTATTCAAAATTTAAACAAAAAGCTACACCAGTTAGAGCCTAATAACGTAAAGTCCTGTAATCCAGTTAGGTTCTATTAAACATGTAGTAGTAGTGATAAGCAAGCTAAAATCCAGCCTAGTAAAATGTAGCTTTATCAACACGGACAGAAAGTCTCGATGTGCGGTATCTACTTACTTAAAGGATATTCGGCTGAAGCTTCACCGCCGGGCCGCAGGTGTAGACTTCCCAAGCTTGGCAGTGAAACGTGTGGTCTTGAGTTAAATTCCCACAAAACTTTTTTGCGTTCGCTAAGACTTAGGTGGAAGTAGATACCTAGTACAGAAGGTTCTGGAGACCCCAAAGAACCTTTACGTAGGTACTGAGAAGGGCCATGGTCGTGGTTTTTGCTGCTAAGATCATACCTTACCCTGCGCTTTCCCCAGTGGTGGCTTTAACCCTCTTGAATATCTCGTTACCAGGATATGGCGAACACACATTTTTCAGGTGGCGAAGTTCCATCGATCCGCTGCGGTTTCAGGCGCGCCACTTAATGAAATAGAAATTGGCGACCTCTCGAAGACAAACTCCTAACCCTCACCCGTCCCTCTCCCGCGAGGGGGAAACGCTCGCTCAAGTGCCGAGCGAAAGAGACAAAATATATTTATACAAAGTCAAAGACGACTGGCGAGTGGGATAGCTGTATTCATTATGAATATAATGCGGTCGCGCCTGTGTCTGTGCGTTGGTACGTGGCCACGCGTGTGTGGGTGGCGCGCCTTTCTACCACGCGGTGGAATCAATATTTCATCTTTGTGGAGCACGGCTGCCGATTTAATTTTATCCTGTAACACGCCACACGACACGCAACCACTAATTAAAAACTATTTTAAACACCCAACGGTTTACATTACTATCCCAAGTCCCCATCTCCTTCATAAATCTAACCCGCCAACGTTTTACGAATAAATCACGAACCATCTCACCGTAAATAACCAACCGCTGATCGTAATTCGAAAAAAGAATGTTCCCGTTACCACGATCGATGACGTGAAGTGAACGTCTCGCGTTGTGGTTGGTTTGCGGTTAAAAGGGCGTGGCTTGTGGTTATATTTACAACCTCTGATTGGTCGATTACCTGACCTTTGCGGTTAGTCCTGTGGTTTCTAAGATTTTCACCCCTGGAAAAATAGATAGAGGAAAATATATGTCGTTGAGAGCTGTGATTGGTGGATTGCGGTAATTTTGCGGTTAACCGCGAAACGCTATTCGTTAAGATTATAATGGGCTGTGATTGTGGACACAGTTGGTAGGATTTGTCGCGGGGCTGTTCGCGCGGCTGACTCGCCACTGGTCGCTGCGGTTACGAGTGTTGATTATCTATTTTATATTCCCCCAAGTGCTGAATTTTCGACGAATCAGCATTAGGAAGTTGTTGAAGGGTTTGTTTTATGTGATAAATTGATTTAATTCAGTTTTGTTAGACCAATAAGAGTATTCACCAAACAGGTGCAGATGTTTTTTTCAAAAATACGTATAATACCGACTTACTTTAACGAAGAACACTGTCAAAAATGTTTCCCAACCCTTTCTTCAAATTAATATCGAAATCACTGTAGCTACAAGAGTAAACTCTAACAAAGAACTAAAATCTATCAGGACTGTTCTATACATAGCTAATTTCCAAAAAAAAGTCCAAAACGCGCCCTCTAACGGACGTAGCACGAACCATCTGGTCCCTATTTTTAACAAAACGCCTTCAAGTGCGAACATTTTCATTTTCTTCGCGTTCTTAAGAAAGCTAACTCCTTGGAAGAAAGTTCACGTACACTGCCCTCACTCACACATTCAAACCGTATACTCTCCCCTAAGAAACGAAGCCCTCACTGCGCATGTTGAAAAGTCGTAAGTTACACTTTTCACCGCGATTATACAACCTTTAGATTCTGCGCTACTAACTTTCAAAGCTGTCGGTTGAAGAACGGCGTAACTTGGTACTAAAAAACGTTACAAAGTGTTGTTTTGGATTTGTATGGCTGATCCCTCTACAAGCAAAAATGGCTATTATTTTTTGTACATTACATTCAAAACTCAACTTTGATAGAACGACATAAAGCTTACAATCCGTTGTACCGTAGAGAGTTTACAACAAAAGTCGCGTAGACAATTTTTGGCAACTTTTCCGCGGTTGTGTGTGAGTGAGTGTGGTTACAGGGGAATAAAAATGTGTGTTGACAATGGCGCTAGTGTGCTAGCAGTACGGAAAATATCCGTAAGATGGCGTTACCGGGTCTTGTGGTTTCAGCTGAAATAAATGAGTCTCTGAAACTCGATAGTCGTTTGAAAGATGACTTGGAAACGCTTTTAGAAGATTAGTTGTAAGCATGTGTGAGTTTACTTGGTACTTAGATTAGTTTAATTATGTTTTGTTGTTTTAGGATTTGAGGGTAGGTACCTGTTTGTACGTTAGTGTAAGTTGTGGGTAAGCTACAAGTACCTACCTACCTAGTTGTAAAGTTTTCCGCATCTTTAAATGACGTACTTTAGCCTTGGAAGGTTTTGGAAGTTTATATTTAAGTACTTAGTAATAAGGGCTGATTTAACCAAAGCCTTATTCGGGGAATAAAATTGACGTCGGACAGTGTTTGTATAGATAATCTGTCAAAAATTTAATATTTATTCGCTGGATTAAGCTTATACTAGGAATGAAAGTTTGGTCGAATTCACCCTTAGTCACATAAACATGTACGCGGGTGCTAGTTGCCGAAACTCGAGGATCAAAATTGTTCCGTCGGTGCAGCGCATTACATTAACACTTTTATACTGTAACTAGCGACCCAGCCCTTCGCACGATTTTTACAAATTTACAAAACATTAATACATCCAGTCTCCGCGGTGTTACCGAGAAATTCCCAGTAGAAAAATCCAATAACACTGTGACCGACCTGGGAATGGAACCCGGCACTAGTAGCTTGCGACCAACAGACCAGAGAGGCGGGTTTATAATATGTATAGGAGAAAAAAATCACCAATTAAACATAACGATAGTTCCATGTTTTACAAGAATAATGTCCCCTAACATTATAAGTAATGGACCAAAACTTTCAAGAAAATCTCCCCTTCTTAAGTACATTATTTGAACACTAATTATGATGAACCGTCTACAGACTGATTAGCGGTTAATAGTCCTTGAAGAGTAGTGGAACAGGGGACCCTTCCGGTGATAGTGCTGCTTTTAATGATAGTCGGGAAATCTTTAGCGATATTACCTACTGCCGGTTTGGCCGTAATTAGCATTAGGGGTGGTATTGATCATTTTATAACTATAAAATGTCTTTAAAATTTATTTATTAATTATAAAAAATAAAAAAAAATGATATTGTAACTATGAAATGTCTTTAAAATTTATTTATTTATTTAAACAAACTTTTCGCACTCAAAAAAAAAAGACTAAATGCCTTAGGCATTCTCTACCAGTCAACCAAGGGTGGTGAAGATGGATTAGAAGGACCTGTCTAGATTCGAAGCCCCGACCTACAACTCGTAAGTCGGGGTTGGGGCTGGGCCACCACTGCTCCGTCCCAAATATGCAGGTAAGTATATCCCTAACGAAAATCGATGCCCATTATCAAACTTCATTACCATTTTTACGTAACAATATGGCGCCAAAAAGTATGTTAATAGCTCCACTATAAGTACATAACTATGTATACCAGCATATTATCTACAAACATTAACTACTATAGGTGCTTGCGAGGGGGGTGGGGAGTGAAGAGGGATGGGGGGGTGCTGGTAATTTTCTGGACTATTTATTTCTCGCTGGTCACATTACGCGCCGCTATGTTTTAATGTACCGATCCACCTTCATTTAAGTTGCGCTGTTGTTGGGATCGCTCAGTTTGGGATATTATTTGGTGGTGATTTATTTAGTTATATGATATAAATAAGTGTTTGAATTATAGTAAGTTAATGAATCAACGCCAGGAATGCAGTATCAAAAGTAAAAAACTATCGAATCGAATTCTGAACGGAAGATGCAGGTCTACGCTAGAGTGGTGCTACGAAAACCGTTTGAATATGACAAGTTAGTGATGAGCTTTCAAAATAAAATCTTACCTATGAAAGAAGTATAATGTAAAATTATGAATTCTGAAAGTATAATATGTTCACAAGTTCTTGTTGTCAGTATTGCAACCAATTTGTAGAGATCATTGGTAGGGATGTAAAATGTTAATAAAATTAATAAAAATCATTCGTTACGGGGCAGAGGTTGAAAGAAGGGGTGAAGACGAGCGGCAATCAACCAGTGACCACAAAATGGTCGCCACGGGACTGCCTCAGACATCGCCCTTTGCAGTTGAGATGGTGTTGAGTTTGTGTCAGGTATCTTTTCTCATGAAGGATAAAAAATTACGCAATTTTGATTCTTACAAAGAATGATTATTGGCCTGCTATCCTGAGTTTAATTTCCTATGTTCTCATGTTTTATTAGTTTTCAATTCAAAATGCAAGGGTGAAGTAAGTTTTCCCTCTGGTATTGTTCTGTCACTCTGAAGGTAGTTTGAAGAAGAAGGTTAAGAGGTTTCTTTTCTTTTTAAACTTTGCAGCTTCAAAGCTGCAACCAGTGACACAAAACTAGGTCAAGCAAAAAAAAAAACAGTTATATCACTGGCTGAAATTGGCGCCTACGAAATAGCCCCGAGAGACCACCCGTTCAATACAGCAACACTGCAGCTAAAACACCAAAAAAAACAATATCTCTGCTTACCCACTTACTGAGGGGTCGTGAATCTTGCTGGTAGTACGTAGTTATATAAAGAAGGGGTTGAAATCAAGACGGGGCGGTAATCAGGCGGTGACCGCGTAATGGCCCCGCCGGGAGCGGCCGCTCCACGACTTGAGCCATTGCCGAATAGGGCTGCTACTGAGAATATAGCCTAAAATTACTTTAAAAACATTGGATTTTTGGTAAGGCAATGATAGGCTTGACCCCCAGTGAGACTTGCTAGGAGAAAAGAATATACAAATGAAATGTAAGCTATACCCCATTTGAAATAAGATTAGACATTAAAACAAACCCTTTTACAGTCCGGTCAACCGATTTTGACTTCTATACCGTATGCATAAGGATAGCATTAAAAGAAAAAAAAGTTACACTTTACCAACTATCTACTGCGGCTGCCATTTGTCATGCCACCAACGCAATAGAATTCAAAATCGTTTGAACGGAATGTAAAAAAGGCTTATCTATACGTCTAATCTTATTTCAAATGGAGTATAGTTTGTGCTTATTCGTCTAATATCCTAACTAAATGCGAAAGTGAGTTTGTTTACGCTGTCACGCTAAAACGGCTGAACGGATTTGTATGAAATTTAACACGTGGGTAGACCATGATCTGGATAAGGACAAAGGCTACTTTTCATCCTGGATAGACAAAGTCGCGGACAAAATCTGTCCAGTTCGCGTTTTTAGATTACTAGCTGTTAGTAATATTATAAACGCGAACTGAACAGATTTGGATGAAATTTCGCACATGGGTAGACCATGACCTGGGTTAGGACATAGAGGAATGTGGAATACACAGTTTTGGTTTATGTGAGTAATTTTCTTTTATTTACCCATAGGAACCTCCCTACCCAAGGGGTATCTTGTTGCCCAGTAACTGGGTTGTAGAGGTCGGATAGGCAGTCGCTCCATGTAAAATACTGGCATTCAGCTGCGTCCGGTTAGACTGGAAGCCGACGCCAACATAGTTGGGAAAAGGCTAGGCAGATGATGATAAACCTCCCTATCTGCAACTTTGGGTTCGATAGTGAGGCAGTGAATCAAACACAAATAAGTAAGTAATCCACGAACTTGGTATCACAGTTTTCCTTCAGTATATTTTAAGCTTTAGTACTCACGCATTTAATTTAATTACTCTAACACCTACCAACCCTTGCTTGCAGTAATTCTTGGTGGGGTTTAAGACAATGCCGATGTTTATTCTTTATCGCAGTCGTGGGAAATTTACGTGCAGGCGTGGTGCTGGTGATAATTAAAATATTCCCATCCAGCGTGCCTCGGCTACTGCCAGCTTTGTTTCATTAAAAACGACAACCTTAATCAGTATGCATTGGTAATTTTTAACCGACTTCTTCATAAAGGAGGAGGTTCTCCATTCGTCTGTATGTTTCTTTTTTTTTGTTTGTTACGCGATTACTCCGCCAATTATGAATCGATTTTGATGATTCTTTTTTTGTTTGGTAGGTCATGCTTCCGAGGTGGTCCCATATAAATTTTATTAACTCTGCTTGCGTAATTTTTGAGTTAGCTTCAATATTACGTGTTTTTTCCACTTAGTTTATCTAGACGATATCCTGTTTGACTCCTTCACTGTTATTTACATAGCAGGTAGTGGTACTCGGATTTGTGTGGGGTAGGTACCACAATTAACAAGTGAAAAATAAAAACTTTTTACAAAAAAAAAAACAACCGAATTCCAAAAAAAACACTAAAAAAGTGAAAAATTACTTTAATTTCGGAAGTCGGTGGCAAACGGTAATTGATTTTTTTTTTTTGTAAAATGTTTTTGCGTACTTAATTTTTCTAGGGGATTGTGTGAGTTATGGATTTGATTGTAGTGTATTTTGCTATAGATAGTAAGTGTGTTTATTATGTCTACTACAATGTTTTTATTTATTTGCGTTACTTTTAGTTACTGCTTTTGTAAAACGATGTTCTGTAGGAGGTACCTATACCCTATTTGAAATAAGATTAGACATTAAAACAAACCCTTTTACAGTCCGTTCAACCGATTTTGACTTCTATACCGTAGGCATAAGGATAGCATTAAAAGCAAAAAAAGTTACACAATACCAACTATCTACTGCGGCTGCCATTTGTCATGCCACCAACGCAATAGAATTCAAAATCGGTTGAACGGAATGTAAAAAAGGCTTATCTATACGTCTAATCTTATTTCAAATGGAGTATAGTTTATTTATTATTTACAAGCTGCACCCCGCGGTTCGGCCTGCATAAGTCTCGATCCTGTGGAAGTATGGGGATAAAAAGTATCCTATGTCCTATTTAAAGCAACACCTGAATAATGTTTGAATTGTAAGTTTTTACCGTTTTCATAACCTAATTTTAGTTTATACCTAGCGAAACCGTCGCATATCTTATTTATTATGTTTTTTATCATAGAAGTGAATAATTGTATTCTTTTTGAGCAAAATAAAATTTCTTAAACCGTAAACCGTCTATTCATGTGCAAATTGCATCTAAATCCGTTCAGCTGTTTTAACGTGATAGCGTAATAAATAAAATAACTCACTTTCGCATTTATAATATTAGTTAGGATACTAGCTTTTGCCCGCGACTTCGTCTGCAATCCAGGATGAAAAGTAGCCTTTGTCCTTCTCCAGGTCATGGTCTATCCATGCGTCAAATTTCATACAAATCCGTTCAGTCGTTTTAGCGTGAGAGCGTAACAAACAAACAAACTTACTTTCGCATTTATAATATTAGTTAAGATTAGTTAGGATTTTTTAGTTCGTCAAAGTCCTTTATAAAAACAGTAAGAAAGTATATACATATTTTTTCATCATTATATTTTGAACTTTGGCCTACAGCATTAGATATCGTTAGATATTTCATACAGCAAAATTGAAAATTATAAATCAAATACCAGATTTTTTTACAAGTAGGTACAGATAGAAAAACAACTCATTCATTTGAATGTGTGAGCATGGAGATTTCTCCATTCTCAGCGTGAATTGCAACAAATCGACCTCCCCTGCCAAATTAGCACCAATACACGTAACTTAATAACAAAGCGACATCTAAGACACGCTTCTTATTATTTACTTAGCACAATAATTGTAGCAGAACAAAGCCGCCCGTAATTAGAAGGGTCCACATGAAAGGTGCAGTAATTACATACATTCGAACGTCTACAAACAATGGGACTCGTCTTTACATGGTGTTTTGTTAGACAAAGGTAAGAATCGACGGTTGGATGTTGTAGGGAGGGGTTTGTGTTGTCTCTTTGACTTTATGTCGAAGGTGGTGGTGTAATTGAAAAGGAAGGTAAAAGAGTGAAGTTTTAAATGTGATCTCTTTTTGTAATCGAAAATAGTACGTACTTTTTCGATTGCAAAAAGAAAAATAAATTAAGATACTTGTATCTTAATTTAATTTAAAAAAAATTATTAAAAAAAAATTTAAGTAATAAAAACTAAAACCCAACTACGACTAAAAAGGTATAAACAAGACACCACAGACAGACAAATTAAAAATCCGGAGTCACATGTGTTAGGGCATAAATCGAAAAGATTACGTGTGACTCCGGATTTTTTATTTACCCAACATGGTACGATTAAAAAAAATTTTTATTTTAGTTCCTGACTTTATGTCCTCTGTCACACACCAGCGGACGATCAAGACGCTTCCAACGATACCTCATTTGTCAAATTGTGATGAGTCGTTTAGAAGATATGAGGGAACAGATGAATACATACATACATACCGGGCAAAATCATAACCCTCCTTTTTTCTTCGCCATAGTCGGGTAAAAATAGAAGTTTACTTAAAGGAGATAATTTTTTTGGGCTAAATTATGAAAGTGCCGCCCAAACAAAAAAAATGATATATTCCGTTAGAACATGTTATTCTCTTCACTTTTCACTATCGGACCAAATCTGTAGGGCAATATCCTGCGCTGTTATACGATTTTGAAAATTCTGTTTTCAGTACGTTTTGGTCAAAATAATTAATAGTTATCTTATTAAAGTAATAGCTTGTAGTAATAAAAAATGAAGAGAACAACGTACTCTTCCGGAATATAGTTTTTTTTTTTGGCCGGCACTTTCACAAATATAGCCCAAAAATGGATGGACGGTGAATGATCTCCTTTGTTTAGACTTAAAACATACCACACAAATCATAGACACGGCAACACGGTGCCACTATTACAACAATTATTAATAACCAGCTCCCGACCGCGGCTTCGCCCGCGTGGTATGTCGATAAAAAGTAGCCTATGTCCTTTCTCAGGCTCTTGACTATCTGTGTACCAAACATTTAAGTCGTTTCAGTAGTTTTGGCGTGAAAGCGCGACAGACAGACAGACAGACCGACAGACAGACAGAGTTACTTTCGCATTTAGTAAGGAGAATGTATACTTATAGTTTTTAGGGCTTTAAAGGGTAAAACGGGACCCTATTACTAAGACTCCGCTGTCTGTCTGTCCGTCTGTCACCAGGCTGTATCTCATGAACCGTGATAGTTAGACAGTTGAAATTTTCACAGATGATGTATTTCTATTGCCTCTATAACAAAAAATACTTAAAAACAGAATAAAATAAATATTGAAGGGGGCTCCCATACAACAAACGTGATTTTATTGCCGTTTTTATAGATAATGGTACGGAACCCTTCGTGCGCGAGTCCGACTCGCACTTGGCGGGTTTTTTTTTTTAAATGGCGTTACTTTTTTGTTGATCTAGTGGTCGCAAGCGCTACTGCTGGTCCTGGGTTCCATTCCCAGCTGGAGCAAAGTGTTATTGGGTTCTCTTTTTTACTGATTACTTTAATTTTTTTTTAATTCTTTTGGGGTTATAATATTTATATTTTTGAAATGTGCTCATTTTTTGATATCCAACATGGTACATTTAAACAATTTTTTTTTTTAGTTCCTGACTTTATGTCATCTATAAGGCGCCATTTTTACGCCACATAGCCTATAACCAGCGGACGATCAAGACGCTTCCAACGATACCTTATTTGTCAAATTGTGATGAGTCGTTTAGAAGATATGAGGGAACAGATGAACATACATACATACATACATACCGGTCAAATTCATAACCCTCCTTTTTTCTTCGCCGTAGTCGGGTAAAAAGGCTCTTGGGCCTTCACGCTGCCGATAATTCGAGCTTATTCGAGTTATTCGAGATTTTGATGCATCGAGGTAGTGAACTTTCGCGCTTATAATTTATCGATTTCAAGTACTATCGAGCTAACGTTTTCGAGCAAGTGTTATTAGATCTTTCGTCATTCGATTTCGAGTAGGGAACCCCTAAAATATTTTCACAGCACCTGCTCAATGATGTCAAAGTAAGTAATTAAGCCTGGGATCTAGCTGGCAATAATATTGTGCTGCATTTAATTTTGTCGCGTTGTTCAATAATGTGATTTGAATTTGGAACCTCAAAAAAAAATCGTATGAATTTTTTTCCAAAAAAAAAACAATTTTCTATAATAGAATTTCTTTTAAGACCTTGCAGAAAATGTGTAAAGTAAAGTATTATCCGTTTTGGGTGCTTAATCTAGCGCCCTAGACACTGCTTTATCTCTTTGGTAAATAATCTACTACTGACACATGCTGAGTTGGACTCCCATTTGGTGCAACGTTGAGACGCACACCGCGCTTTGTATATTTCGTTATTTTTTAAAGTATGTCATAGACAATATTGTCTCGCTGTGTCTAGTTTTCTTTTATTTTTTTTTGTAAATTTTTTTTTGTATTTAGGCACTTTGTAGCTATTATTATTTAACCGTGCTTTTGTATGTTGTGTTGGCTTTTGTATGCACCAAATAAACGTTTTATCTATCTATCTACCTATCGAAATTTTTGAATAAGTCCTCCAGATACAGTACAATGACTTATATTAGAGTAGTTTTGCCAACACATCATAAAATCTGTAGCCGCGGCTAGCCGGCGCGTTTGGCGGATGTATGATTGATGTGTCAAACCTCGCAGTGGTTTGCGTCGACAGAGTATGTACTCCATCAGGAGTTGGATAATAAATAACCTGATGAACTATAGAGAATCAATATTTCTAGAAACTGAGAGTTTGAAGAATGGTTTGTATAAAGGAAAACCTAAACAACGGAAGTTAGTAGACTATCTTCTTGTTCATTGAATTTTTGCAACTGTAGCATATACTCAAAGTCTACCTTGTATTATAAAGAATTCTTTTTTTTTACTTCTGATTATTTTTTTCGAAAAATGTTGCTGATATGTCGTTTTACTGGATTTAGTTTAGTGAAACGACATAACACTAAACATTTTTAGTGAGAAGACGTAATAAACAAGAATATTCGACATCTACCGTGATTTCGTGTTATCCCTAAGGATTTCGTGAAATCCCTGGTTTCCTCAATTCCCTGCGACATATAAACAGGGTGTAAGGGTTAACACCGTTGTCACTCAAACCATGGGTGACCATGGGTGACTTAAATATAAAAATAAATGACCGAGTAACAACAAAAAAAAACGTAATTTTTATTAAAAGATTTAAAAATGTTTCTATCCGACACCGTGCTTGCAAGCGAAACAGCTGGCTGACTGAGGAAAGGGTCGCGTTTGCGGCCGGTCAGGTCACGTCCCACGACCCCCACCCGTGTTGAGACGCAAGTTCGTTGCCCTAGCGCATAGGTGAAAAGGTGAAATACTGGAGTGGTAAAATTTTATTTTAAAAAAAGAAAAGAAAATCGTAATTTTCCATTGATTTTACGTTCTATAAATGACACCAAACCACTGGTTTCAAGGATAACGGTGTTTACCCTAACACTCTGTATAATCCTGCAGATCGTATTTCTGCCACGGTGGCCAAACTGTGTGCACAAGTGTGTGCGCAGACACAAGTGCACTCTCTCTCTACCCTCACTCTCATAGTCGGATGGGACGGCAATCCGACACGACCGGAGAGAGATTAGGCGCAGGACCAACGGCTTAACTGCTTGGTATAATTATCACCTGATCGAGTTTCTTGTGTCAATCTTCGCATATTTGTGCCAAAAGCACAAGGGGAGCTCGTGGCTAAGTAATAACAGCCGCACGGGTCGATCCAATCGTTGATCCGTGAATGGGTGACCATCTTTACATACCGAGACACCTCCGTGCCTCGAAAAGCTCGTTATGCCGTTGGTCCCGGCTGTCATTTGTAGATCTTTGACAGTTGTTACGGGTTATCAGAAGCCCGAAAGTTTGAGAACCAGTCTTATCAAGGGGTATCGTATTACCCAGTTACTGGGTTGTGGAGGTCACATAGGCAGTCGCTCCATATAAAATACTGGTATTCAGCTGCATCCGGTTAGACTGGAAGCCGAACCCAACATAGTTGGGAAAAGGCTAGGCAGATTATTTGGAGATTCGACGTGAAAGCTAAGAAATTCAACCTACTACTCGTAACTTGATTCCTCGTAACTAAAACTTAGAAAATTGTCCAAATCCTATATCTGATAGAAACCATTCGATATTTAATTGTGCTACCTCCCAAACCTTACCTCATTTACGAAGAATGTACCGATGCCACTGATACAAAGGCAGCACACAACCTGTGACGCGAAACAAATGAAGCTTCACAATTAAGGCGGGTACACATGGGTAGGCGCGTCGCATTTGCCGGTGTCACGTACCCGCTGCCTCGCACTTAATTTCGCTAGGGGGGTGAAGGGTGCAGTGTGGTTTTAAATTACGCTCCCCTCCCAACGATTGCAGTTCGACAGGTCGTCTAGCGGATAGTTGATCATTTCGTGTGGCTATACTTAGCTTTAGGTTGTTGGATGTTTGTCTTTTTGGTAGGACATTTTGACAGGCTTGTGAGGTCACTATGTCACATAGGATAGCGTATGGAAATTTTAACTCGGAGATTCGATTCTCTGGGAAGATTAAGTCAGCCTAGAATTTGTAACTTTCATGATACATTTATCTCTCAATTCATATTTATAAAACACTAGCTGCACTTCGCGGTTTCACCCGCGTAAGTCCCGATCCCGTGGGAATATCGGGATAAAAAGTAGCCTATATCCTGTTCCAGGTTATGATCTAACCCTGTGCCAAATTTCATCCAAAGCTGTTCAGCTGTTTTAACGTGAAAGCATATCAAACAAACAAACTCATTTTCGCATTTTTAATATTAGTTAGGATTCTATTGGTCTGACGTAAATGCCTAGCAGTAGGTGCTTACGTATCCAAATAAGTATGTATCTGTCTGTTTACTCTTGTATGAAACAGAAGTAATACATACCTTTACATCTTGTAAGTTCTGTGTAATTTGTTCTTGAAACATCCGGATACCGATCAGTAATAAAGCCAAGTTGTTTATTTCTTTAGGAAATAACATTAAAATTAACAGATCATATCAGCTTTACGACTGTTTAATGTCGACTCTAAACTGGCCTTGTTACTTATTTATTATTAATAGTTCCGATACACTATGCGATAAATTATTGATTTGTAGATATAATCTGCCTACATCTCTTTATTCTTTATACATATTATAAATTAAAGTCTTTTTCCATATCCGTCTGTGTTTCCGGATTTTGATGTGGGTTTCATCAATATTTAGAGAGTTTATTCCAGAGTATAATACATTAATATTAAACTTACATAATATAAAGAAATCTCGATGTTTTGTTAAATCGTACTAAACATACGTAGCAGGAGCGTTTAGTAAATTCAGGTTGTTACGAAACTGATTCACCCTGATCCCCATACTATTTGTAAACTGTTTGCGGTGAATCAGTTTTCCTCGTTCTCTGTTTTACATAAACCAAAGCATTTATTTAAAATAACCCAATTACAGGCACTTTTGAATTGTCAAGGGGTCAGTCAGTCAGAAAGATGAAGCTAGTTGCCCATTCCAAAGCCTAGTAGGTTCCTATGGAGAAGAACAGGCAAGAAACTCCACGGATACTCAATCAATCAGAATATTGTTACAATATATTCGTTACATCATTTATGTTGAAATTATACATGTGAGTACAATGTAGAGAAACGTCGTGCACGTTAAAAGCGTCCGTAATTAAATAATAAAAAAGAAACAAAATGATTCAAAAATTAAAATAAGCCGTGGCAGCTAAGAGATGACCAGTCGATTACTGATGGCGCCCGTTCACGAACATGACGCATGGATCAGCACCATTCAGCTCAACCATTTTGAAGGGAACTTAATGATCCAACACACACGCCACTATCAGCGAGACATTTGAGTGAGCATGACATACTCTCAGCCGTCAGGGCACATTCAAGCCAATGAAAGACGTACCTAGTAAATGGTAGCTTTAAAGTACGTAGGTAAGTACATAGTGCATATTTTGCTGCATTGGTTTGAAAGTACCTATACCCCATTTGAAATAAGATTAGACATTAAAATAAACCCTTTTACAGTCCGTTCAACCGATTTTGACTTCTATACCGTAGCCAAAACCGGTTGAACGGAATGTAAAAAAGGCTTATCTATACGTCTAATCTTATTTCAAATGGAGTATAGTTAGCGCATTGGTACCTGCAGATAAATAAGACACTGTCTGAGACAAATAAATATTTATATTTTTTATTTATTTGTCACAGAACAAATAAACAATGGCTTGTTTGTAATTGTTGTCCATGGTGGTATCTTGCTACTTGCGATTCCAGTCCATCTTTATTGCTCCAGTCCAGCGTTATAACTACGTTGGTGTTGAGAAAAGTCGCTGACAATGTCGGGAAAAATAGTCCGACGAAAGAATACCTAGTTAGTCAATTTTTAATGTTCGTACTGGACCAACACAGGTCGATCTATCAGGTTAAGCTACGCTTGCCGGGGTTGGTCCATGGATGGGTGACCATATTTACATACCGAGACTCCTCCGTGTCTCGGAAAGCACGTTAAGCCGTTGGTCCCGGCTGTCATTTGTGGATCTTTGACAGTCGTTACGGGTCGTCAGAAGCCCGAAAGTCTGACAGCCAGTCTTACCAACGGGTATCGTATTGCCCAGTTACTGGGTTGTGGAGGTCTGATAGGCAGGCGCTTCATATAAAATACGGGTATCCAGCTGCATCCGGTTAGACTGGAAGCCGACCCCAACATAGTTGAGGAAAAAGGCTAGGCAGATGATGATGACTAGAGTACAACTAGTATAAACATTCAAAAATTTACTAACTGCAACTAGTTAGATATTCATTGTGTTATACTTATCATTATCACTTCATTCCAGGGATGCTTCAGTACTAATAAAAACTAATGACAGCCAGAACCAAAAACCCATTTCTTGACCCCCAAAACATACCAAAAAACAAAAACCGATCATTGAGTACCTGCGACATATTCGCTTCGTCCCAACAGCTCGCAACCAAAGTGTTCAGTGTTCGTGTTTAATACTAAAAATCAATAATTAAGCTGTGTATGTATGTAATTAATAGTGCGTTGGTGTGGCAATACGCTTGCATTATACACGAAGGCTAAAATGCACGCGCCATGCATTATGAAAATGACATGATGATAAGCCGGCCGTCATTTCGAAAGGCTTGTTTTATATGCGATAACTGGTGGGTAGTTTTATGGATGGTATATGCTTTTTGTTTACGTCATAAAGAATATACTTATGAATGTATCTGGAATGTACTATTTGTATGTAACGTTGGGTGAATCGGCATTCAAACTGAACGAGTGAGATGAATCGTTTTGTTATTGTTTATCATTTTATAGATACATATATAAACTCACGCATTCTTCCCATGGGGGTAGGCGAAACTAAGGAACGCCTGTACCTAGTTTCATGTAGGGGTGTTACATCTATCATACAGCTTGCGGGCTGCAATTTCGATCGTATATAACTTTCTATACACTACAAACTTCAACTATAAAATACCTAGAGTTAAGAGATGATCGCTCTTAAAACGCCTCTTAAACCTTTTTATTTCCCATTAAAGATATCAGAAACTTGCAGAAATAAAGTAAATTGACACCCTACGTAAATTATGCGTATTATAGCCATTTCATAAAATAATGAGTTGTGATTATACGGACTATTTTAAATAATAATTTATTTAACAATAATAATTTTATTTTATTTTATTTTAGTAGTAGTATAATAGTTGCCCCCGATACCGTTGGGATATTATTTTTTGATATTTTTTTTTGTTTCTGTTCTAATATTTATAAATATAATGTGTATATGTGAATAATGAAATAAAGGAAATAATAATATTAATTTCCTTGACTTAACAGCCCTATTCAAGGTAGGAAAGGACTTTAAAAAAAGCCTTGATGACATTAATTTATGCTTTCCCTGTCGCGATCTGTGTTCGCCACCCTTACTTGAAGGGCGACCCTTGAGTTACTTTATTGACTGTAAAAACGATCCCACTGGGTCAAGGTCAAAGGGCTCTATTACGGTGACCTTTTTGAAGATAATGTTGGCTAATCACTAGGTTGGAGTTTTATTATTGATCTAGTTAGCCATGATTTTACTGGACATAAACCCCTTTATTAATAAACGTTGCATAATGTTACGAGATGTTTAAACGGTAAAAATGTACATATGCTTAAACAGTCGCTTAATCTAACTTTAAGCAACGTTTATAAATAAACCCAGACTATTTGTCTACTTTTACTAATGATTTAGAGCCTCATTAAGGTTCATAGTACATTCAGCTTAGTGCAGCTTCAGGACATATTTTTTCTCAATTCACAAGCTTTAAACTGGTAGCCACTGGAAGCAAATGCACTACAAAGATCTTCAGAATAAAAACAAACATAACTTTGAAAGTTGAGTCTCGATAAGGTATGACTTGTTTTGGTTGCAGAATAAAGGCACATGCTGTCTACTCATACGTTATGAGAAGACAGCATGTGCCTTTATTCTGCAACAAAAACCAAAGGAGAAACTTTTATTTCACTCAGTCCTTACACTAGTTTACTTGTCGTATCTTCAACGCATTTACAATTACGACACATCGCGACACATTATTTCCTTGCTCATAATGAAAAAAATCACAATAATATCCCTTTGGTCGAACATAGTAAACAGTACAGCACCCCTTTTATTTGTACCATTTGTATTTGTACTTATAGCCACATTTTATCTCCCTCCATACAGTTTGTGTAGTAGTTTTCGCTCGGCGAAGCGCAAAATTATTGATTGTTGTAATTAATTGCAAACATCCAACCGATAAAATTAAATATCAATTTATACAATGAGCCGGCCAGTTTAGAATATACTGCTAATACAGTTTGTGTATTGTTTTTAGTGGAAATTGCATCGCTGTGGACAAAAACGGATGGTACAAAGGCGACGTTTGAACGTTGTTTGCTGAGTTCATTAAATAATTTGTTAGTAAACTTTGATTTGTGATGTTTTGTCACAATATTCAACACAATCCTAAAAAACAGTGAAAATAATTACAACGACGTTAGCAAATCCTACGTCGTCGAAGAAAAATGACGTAGCGCGTGGACGAGTCGTAGCACTTTCGTAGCACGGTAAAGATTAAAAACAAATCTCGTTAAGGTTCCTTCATTGTGTTATCTTGATACATAATTATGTCATATATTCACAAACTACATTAAGAACATATATTTAAGCTTTATGTATTTATTTAAGTATATGTTAATTTTCTTGCGTATATGTGTAGGTATATTTAATATTTTAGTTAAGACTTCGCATAATCATGTTTTTCTCTTCTTGTTCTCACACACTATTGTCTACATTTCTTTCTCATTTCTCCTTTCGCAGGTCTGCTGGAAGAAATTTCTTAAGAAATAAGCAGTACCTTTGTACTCATATCATAATTATGTCATATCTCTTTGTATTTTACTGTGTGTACATAAATAATAAATAAATAAATAAATAAATAAACATAATGAGTAATGACATAATTATGCAAAAAGAGCTCTCATATAATTTTAAATAATTTATGCTCTGAAACATGGGTAGGGTGTGTCCACTTTAAAATTCATCATGGAAATTCCTGCACTAATCCTCATTAATTACTTGGCAATTTTAAATCTCATTATAGTCGTTCAAATCGGTCTGGCATCGATTTTTCCGTGTGTGTCGAAGCCGTGGGTGGAATCGCATATATTATCGTCATTGCTCAGGTGACAATCATTTCATTATGGAATTAGTGAGGCTTTGGAACGGTAATACCATTAATACTCTTTTGTTGGTTGGAGGCCTAATCGGCGATTTATTTATTTTAGTTTTCATGGGGGATTTCATTTTGATGTCATTTGTGTTAGTGCTTTTAGGTTTAATTTGTGTACGTTATGTTTAATTAGCGTCATATACATAGTTTGTTAAAAACTTATTCATTTGCGGCAATTTTTTGAGATAAATGTCAATAAATAAGCTCACAAACACATCATTTATTGGGCACTGTTACCTTCGTCATTAAACTTTTTTGACTTTCATCCAAGACTGCTCCTTCTCTCATTTCGGCATGACCTGATTTGATGACTGTATTTTAATCTGGTAGACTAATTTGACATTTCAGGTGATTGTTGTTTGTTTTTTCAATTTGGAGTTTGACTTTTGCATCTGTCAAATTAGTCTACGAGATTAAAAATTAGACTTAACATGGGAAGATTAGCCCGCCCGTCAGCAGGTTGATATCGCAGCTAACTGCCCAGAGTGCGCCGAAAAAGCGCTTAGCAGTTTCTATTTAAAACTATTCAAACTTATCCAACAGCTACAGAACACATGGCCGCCCCGCTGTGGGCGTACGTCCGTCTGTCCATCGTATCGCATTGGCGCAAATGAATGAGGGTGGGATATTTATTTCAGAGTTTCGTTTGCAGTTGCCAAAATATCAGCTCACCTATATGACAGGTATATAAGCTAGTGTACAAACAGCCGGCTATAGTAATGAGCTCATTAAAGTCGATGTTATCGGGCCACGGCGCCTGATATTTGTGAATTTGTAATTACTGAGATGGTTTGGTTTGAAGCGTGAATTTGAAGTTTTGTTTTCGATGTTGGTGAGTAGAATGTTGTGGTGTTAGATTTAGTATGTATTTATTGGCTGTTATAAAAGACTATGGTGTATGGAAGTTGCAAGTTAATGCTAAAGTCACATACCAGTGTGTTTAAAATATTAAACAAAAATAAAGTATTCGGAATGCAAGATGTTTGTGGAATGGAGGTCTGAAATTAAATAAAACCATATTAAAAATAGGTTTTCTGAAGTAAAAATACTAGGAATGAATTTGTAGATTTTATTTATTGTAAAATGAATTCCGCTACTTGTAGTCAACAGAAATAATCATAACGGGAAGCGGGAACGACAAAATATAAGTTGCTATGCAAGTTAAATCAATGTTACAAAGTAGGTACATCAAATATTTAGTATATTGCACAAAGTATAATAGTTACAGATATTATTGGAAATATCGGAAAACACAGACGGACAAATAACTTTACTACTATTAATTAAAAAGAACACATCAATATAACGCTGGAAGAAGAGTTTCACATAGTAACAGATTATTTTATTATAGCATCATCATGCATCCATAAACTTATCATCAGACGCTCGAATCGCGGTGACATTAATTTCGAAATATAACTTTACAAAAATGCAAACTATACAATATTATTTTCGTAACAAAACTAAAGAAAAACATATCTAAAGATATCTACAACTGGACAGAGTTCACATACTCAACAGATACTTAAAACTAAATATACATCTACTCAACTTCATAATTGCACATCTATTGCACTTTACAAGATGCATTTACAACAAATTAGTATTCACAGTTCTTATTTACAAGTTTGTCGGTAAAAGACAGACATTTATAAGTAAACTTCTTTTTTTACATCATGCTTCTTGTCCAAACATTGGTAGCCAACATGATCAAATGTACAATTTTATATCCATCGCTTTATTCGTATACAATAAGTTCATTAAAGTTATTAGTCACGGAGCGATGAAATGCGTTACGTTGTATTGGCAAACCAATATTTGGAACCAAGGTTTGGTTTATACTACACACAAATGTGATGTTTTAATTTCGCGTTTAACTTTCAATGAAGTGTAATGATCAAAATCCACCTGTTAATTTGACCACACTTATGCCAACATCGTACCCAAATATTTTTCTATACTAATCCAGACTATGACCAAAGTGTTCTAAATTGTTATTTTTTATTATTTTAATCAACAAAATCGTATAAATTTAGGACGGGAGCGAACTTTGGAACTAGGTACAATACAAATTTCAACTAATCGAATCACCTGTATCTCGTATTTTACATACAAATTAGTTAAAAATCGTCATCAAATATCTATTTCGTTGCAACCTCACTCTATGCCAAACTACGATGACTTTGATCAGGAATCGAAACGCCGAAACAGTGTAAAACCACTTTTCGCCACATGAAAAATACAAAATGGACACACTACTGGTTTATCCGAGGTATCGACACAGACGTTATATCTACAAACACGTATTGTTCATATGAGTACAATAAAAGGAGGATCACTTTGTTTAGTACGGTCGCCACACTGTGTTGCTGTCTGGCTGAGGATTACCTCTTTGTCCGAGATTATTCACCCGTCCGTCCTCGCCCCGAGCCGCGGCCGCCGCGCATGAGTTCCCTCCGCCCAGGAGCAAGTCTTGTCCATGATTCCCGTGTTGTCTGTGATTGTTTGTCGTCGATGATATCTGATCCATCATCGTCTGTAGCTCATTATGGTGATTTTGCGTCGAGTGTATTGAGTTAGAGTGCAGCGGGTGGAAGTTATGCGTCTGATTGGCGGCGGTGTACAACTGACTGTATAGCAAGCTCGCCGGCAGGACGGGGTACAGAGAGTTGTTGCAGTTACTGCCGCCGTACGAAGTGTTCTGTGATCCCATTAACGAAGGGAAGTTTGAGCTGTTCGTGTGATTGTGGCCGATGTTCGTGGACGTGTTTGAAGTGAGCAGGTCGTCCTGTACGGGCGACTCGGGCTGCGAACTGTTGTCGCTTAGTGATCGCGGGCCTGTCGAGAGGCTGTAGTCTGTGTTGTTATTGTAGCGTGGTAGAAGGCTGCCGTGGTGCGATGGGGAAGAGCCAACAAGGCCTGATAACTGCTGGTCTAGGTCAACGCCTGTCGTGTCCGGAAGAACTGTATAGACAAAACATATTTGATTACAAAGTGATTGGACAAACATAGAAGTGACGCAGATTTAAAAACAGTCAACAAATGATGGTTTCAAAAAACAATGCCCCGCTCCATAAACCGCCCATAACGGCTCCATTCTTGTGGAATGTCCAAAAATAGTAATTGTTGATATACGACAGCATTTTAGTATGGTTTTAATATGGCTATATTTTTCGTTCATCGGGCACGCATCGACAATAAATTCATCGGCTGGATCGGACGTGTGCGAGCCGCTGTAAATTATAATGAGAGCCGGTTAATGTCCGACTAGTAGGCCTTAGAGTATTTAAATGAGAGTCGGTGTAGGATACTTTATTCTGTCCAATAATTTCCGTACGGACAAGATGACTAAGGGTATTCGGACAGCAAGCTGTATATGCCTAAAGTTAATGTCTATTTTCAGAATGAAAGTTAGTGTCTATTTTCAGAATGAAAATAGACATTAACTTTATAACCATTTCAGGTATTGCGTACATGGCTTGTGGGTAATGTTTCATCTGTATTCTTCGCGCGGCATGTCCTAATTCTGAACTGAACTTTATCTCCTGTTATCCATTGGCTTTTACGAACTTATCTTCCTACCAAACAAGAATAGGTTACTAACTTAAGGTGAAAGCTGCAGGGTAGCACGAGAAATTCAAATTTCATGATTTCATGTTTGAATTTATCGACAGAATGTCTTGATTTCATGAAATACTCATTCAATTATATGAACTTAGAAAGTTGTATTGCTGACTTGTACTGTTTATAATTCTGAAAATGCAAATTTGTTACGGTCGCAAATCAAATTTTAATCAAGATACAACTTGACACTGACCTGCAATTTGCAAAAAACGTAAGAAAATTTGAATTTCGCGGGCTACCTTAGCCCATCCCCCTTAAGACTACTCTTCCTACTGAATAATAAAGAGTATCTACTCAGAGCTCAGTATTTTCATACCGAGCTCTTTTTTGAAGTACGTCCTGTACCATCTCTATCCCTGCATACTCTTTGCGTCATCCGCAACTGCGCGTATCATTTGAAGGAGGATGTGAGTCGTAAAAGTGTTGGTGGATTTAATTTCACCCTACTGTATATTGATTAATGAGTTATAGGAGATGTAAACTGCATCAATGTTGTGACGGTTATTTTACAGGTATTCGCTACTATATAGTTCACTAATATCACGCACTTACGTCGTTCTTTTATTTGATTTGTTCCTTCAAAGCCATATCTATGGTCAAAGCATAATTAATACGCAATTTTTTTTATTGATTTAAAAGATTTTCTACTAAAATAGGTATTGATAGATGTTTTATGGTGTTACCAACATTGTTTTATCGAAACCTAAATGCTAATATGCAATTTTTTTTTCACGAGATAAACGTTTTTGAATTCTCCGTAATTCTAACGTATTTTTGCTCGTGTCTGTACGAGAGTTCAAATCGTGATTAGTTTCGGATATGCGTAAAAAATTTACTTAAATTCAAAAATATATACAATGCCATAGGTAGGTAAATGGTCAAAAATTAATATTAACTACGTTAAAAGAAACTGTGGTAGTTCCTAAAGATCCTCAGGGATCAAGGATCAGAGAACTTCAGAAATCTTTCAATAGGTAAGTAAGTATCCAAAGATCGACACACCTGTATAAAAGTTCAATCCTTTTTTTTCCCAAGAAACATTTTGTAGCAACATTATTTTTACTCACCTGTATTATTAGCCGTAAAGTCCTGCGTAGGAGTCTGGTCAGGCACGGTTCCGGCGAAACCCAGCGCCGGGGGGTTGAACTGTGATGCAGCCGGTGCGGCACAAGACGGCAAATACGCCGGATATGCGCCCGCGCCGCCGTAGCCCCAGTGCGAGTTGCTCGAACTTAGGCCGAATTGACTCATGTCTAGGGGAGAAAGAAAATGTAAGAAAGTCGTTTTTTCTGCTGAATCGTTAGTTTACATATAAAAATCTTTCGTGCAGGAATCGAACCCGTGACATGTAAGCAAAGGAGCCAATTTGCTCAGCCGTCAATTCACAACTGACACAAAGTTTTGGTGGGTAAAAACCACCAAAAACCATCCTTCCATCCATCCATCTTGTTTTCCTATTTATTTTGCATGTAACCTTTGAGGGAAAGATATCAAACTTTGAAGCCACGTTCCCTAACTTTTTAACTAACTTAAATAACTAACAAACCTACTCTGATAAGTTTTAAACTAATCTACAAGTAAACACTACACTTAATACAAAGTTATGTCTAGAATAACATCATTATAATTTTATTGTTATACCTAATTACATTCGTATATCTACATACTACTTCTTCGCACAACATTATTAATTGTCCTTTATACTGAAGTCATACATATTAACTGTTATAAAACAAAGAAAAAAAACCGGGATGAAGGGTTCCGTAGTTGGGATGAATTTATAGAACAAAAAACAAAACCATCCCCACTTTACGTGTAGGGGAGGTCCACTACACGTAAAGTGGGGCTGGTTTTGTTTTTTCTCGTCAATCCCATGGTGTGGGGTATCTGTAATTAATAATGTTGTGCGAAGAAGTAGTATGTAGATATACCAAAAAAAAAAATCTTTTTTACGATTTTTTTTTACCACTTTGTCGGCGTCGTTTATATGTATATCCATACCAAATTACAGCTTTCTAGTACAAACGGTCTCTGAGCTAAGCCACGGACAGACGGACAGCGGACAGACGGACATGGCGAAACTATAAGGGTTCCTTGTTGACTACGGAACCCTAAAAAGATATTGCTCAGACCTAATTATAACCTAGGGCTAAACACAGTCAGAGTACACACTGTCTCAGAACTTTACATTAAATGAAAGAAATAAAACGATACCAAATACGTTCTATCGTTGTATTTCATGAACTGTCGCGCCTGAAACGGGTACTAGTGTATTCAGAACTTATCAATTCAAACACGAATGTTTGCGCAGAAAAGCGCACTCGGTCACTTATAAAGATGTCGAGCGCGGCCGGCGGCCGGCTGTGCTGCATACACTTTATTTTTTCCCGGTATCAGTGGCGTTTATTTTTCGGTATCACGGCCGGCGATCGGCGGACTCGGTTTTTATACGGTACGCGTTCCCGCCGTCGATTTGCGAATGCCTTTTTTCCCGTTTTGAGCCGCATCAGTTGTTTTGGGGTAGCCGTGGATTTTAGCGGGCTCCAGCACGCTTGTTCGATTGCACCCGCAGTCGGCTTTCAGCTCGATACTCTTTTTGGCAACGGCTGATTGAATCCGCGCTTTAGTGAACGTAGTTTAGCGTATCGCTTGGTTTGGCGACTCATTCACTTTTGAGCCTCATGCCTGTAAGGTTTGTGCGGCATCATTCCGATTTAGATTTTTGGTTTGGTTTCGATTATTTTTTTCTTTTTTTGTTGTATGTTGTGAAGTTGGCGTGGTATCTTTTTCAGTTACATGTTTATTTATTCTATCTGTTTCACTACTGCATATTTGATGCGATTATTGACATACCAAATAATAAATAATGAAGTATTTCGTTATAAATATCTGTTTCAGGTATTTCGACAGTGCAGAGGCCTCACACAGATGTTGTCTTATTTTCCCAAATCAAATCGTGTGGTCATTTATCTTTCAGCACAAATAAATTATGAAAGCTATTATTATTACATTTCACGACCTGCAGCTGTCCTGTAATAATAAAAAGTAAAAAAAAAAACAAACATCATTAATACATAATGTTCGGTACTCACTCTGGCAGGTAGTGATGGGCGGCATCCGGAACCCTCCTAGCGGGTCCGGCGGGAACGGGAACGGTCTCTGCCCGAACGCGAAGTGGAACTGCTGCTGCTGCCCTAGGAGAGAGAGCACTACATCAGTACGATACATGCTGCCCTTTAAAATTAACAATAGTTTTCATATGACACGTAAAAATGCAGCTGAGTCTCAAAGACCTACATTATTCGTACCATAAATGCGATAGGTACTGTTAAATTCACAATCATTTTGACATACAAAACGTATGTCATAAAAGCATAACAGGGTTTCGTAGACACCCACATCTTGAACTGATCATGATGAAATTATAAATATTAAGTGGGACTTAAGTCTTTACATTCCCCGATGTACCTACTGCACAAAAAATAGGTCTGCACGTTTATTATAATTCGTCGGCATTAAACCAACGATATATCCTCATTGTATCGTACTCGATGCTCTAAATCTCCCAACTTAATCGGTCATGTAAATAGTAACACATGCAAGTGTTAGTGCCGTGTCCCACGTTCTCACACACCCTTCGATTAGTCCCGAGACACTCGATAATTCATTGACACTCGTGTGCCATCGCCGTTTCGCCCCTCTCTGCCACGTGTACGAATTAGTTAGAACTTGCCGCCTTGAAATATCGAAGCCTTATTGGAATTTCAATTTAGTTTCATCGTCACTTTTAAGTGTATGTGCATTGAGAAGGCTACGTCTGTAAGTTATAATTAAATGGGCGTAATTAATGAGCTTCTCTTCTTCAGTGAGAATGATTCTTGTTGATAAATCTCATAACGTTCTAAGAATTTGACGATAATTTTGATGAGAAGAGAAGCAAAATATATACGAGACATGTTGTGCCTATGTCGATTACTGTCTAGTACATAGTTACCAGTGATGTGAATAAGCAAAAGCAGATATTTAAATAAATATAGCATAAGTAGTAAGCGATTTTATCAACAATCTGGTAGGAAAGCTTACATTTATCAACAAGACCCATTTAAAAAATTTACGAATAAAATTTGCAGTGAATTTTGTTACACGTGCACACATTACAACAATAAATGAACACATCTAATACTCTATTCAGATTCACGATTCAGCACTTCCGAATTACGTTGTGAACCAATCGAGGCTAATCAAGGTCGGCTTCGTCTACGCGCCGATACATTATAAGCATGTTGGGCTGTTGGCTGTTGGCACGTGGGATGGGGCACTATTGTCACGTCAACGTTATTAACACGGGAATGTTGGTTGAGGTTTTACAATCAGGAAGATAGGCTGAACTTGTTGGTGGAACATGTTGGTGATCCGTTTCCATGCTATGTAGATCGGGGCTAAGCGGCTAAAGCTGATAATAGACGCTTTACTCGAGTGAATGGTTCAGTCAAGTGTGATGAGTCAGTCAAGATGTTCCTTTTTGTATCATTCCACGTTCATACGGAACGTATTACATAGGAATGGAAATGAATGTTCTTCAGCTCATTTTACGATCATCAGTGAGTGACCGTTCCTATAAATGGAGAAACGCTTCGCAAAAACACTGGTAACGAAGGTACCTACACCAGAGATTAGAGAAAAACGTTTTTATTTCCTCTTAAAATTGCAATTTCAAACACTAGCGAATTGGGAACTACTCGGCTATCAATTTTAGTTCAGGTCATCCTTCATAAAATTGTCATCGAATTTCACTTAAGGGGGATGCGCTAAGGTGGCCCGCGAAATTCCAATTTTCTTACGTTTTTTGCAATTTGCAGGTCAGTATCAGGTTGTATGTTGATCTAAATATTATTTGCGACCGTAACAAACATGGATTTACAGAATTATAAACATTAGAATCAGCAATACAACTCTCTAAGTTCATGTAAGTGCAATGAACGACGAATTCATGAAATAGTCATTCAATGCAGAAAATTTGAATTTCGCGGTCCACCTTAGCGCATCCACCTTAAGGTAGGTAAGTTCGTCTGATTAATCAATTTTCAATATTAGATTATGTGATAATAAAGCGTAACCCAAATGTTTCATGTGCTTATAATTTGACTGAAATTAATGCGGCAGAAATAGGTGACAGACAACTCTAATATAGCATTTTTGTTTAAATACTTGCGACTAACACAATTAGTATCACCCATAGATGTGAATAAAGCCTTTTAACGAAGTAAATATAAAAATTAAGTTTCTTGTTAATTTTTAATGTTCAAAAGTGCCTTTTATATGCCAATTTGAAATAAACGAGTTATATTTTTATATATATGGCAATTTAACGACATACTCACACAAACAAAAATGACATGTAGTTTTATTTTATTTATTTATTTAACCATTTATGCACACATTGCACACACATATAAATACAGACAAGAAGAAAGGGACGTAAAAATACGTACGTATTCGTTTATGTAAGTATCGTCACTTACAGTCTAGCAGAGGACTGTTTCGAATTTTTTGACTTTGACTTAAATATTATGTGCGAAACGAGAATGTTTAGGACTTTTAGTAAAATCGTTCGTATTTACGTTACGCGCGTTCATTCTAAGCCTAATGAAAAGTTTCTCCTGAAACGATATCGACCAATAGGTACCTATTAGACTGTATACCGACTGAACAGTGTCAGCACTATTTAACTAAATGTGAGCAACTAATTTTTGATCGAGAATTAGTGGGCATTGTTTTAGCGTTCAATGCGTGTGATAAAGAAATAGATAGCTACGATCGCTCTTTACAACTGGCTGCCTATTATGTAATTAGGTACTATCGTTCTAAATCAGAATCGTCTGATTTAGAACGGTATAGCATTACAGCTTGAGAAAATCTTTGTCGGGAGGTTATTATTATTACTAGTCAGAGATGTGCGATTTTAATTAATCCCAGTAAAGAACTTTCATGCTTTTTCACTCCTAAATATTTTTATTTGAATAAATAAAATAATTAAGATAAATAAACATTATATTTCATCAAATTATTTATTGTTGTCAGTAAATTAAAATTAATTAGATAAAAAATATTCGTTTATTTAGTTTTAGTATTATGATGTTTGGCGGTGACTCGAAGTCACAATAACCGCGAGTCCATAAATCTGACATCTGTCAAAAATATTTGTTACAAAATAATGTTGACGTTTATTTATTTTTCCTTTACAAGACTGTTGAATCGTCGTTTGATACGCATGAGCATTTTTCATTGCAATCTTGGCTCCATTTAGCAATCCTTTCTCGGATGCAAACAAACAAACTTTGCATCCAAAAAATGTACTTCTAAAGAGCTCCACCACCACCAACGTTGGGGTTACACAGCCTATTTCCGACCAAAATAAACAAGTATTCGTACCACTCTACATTCTGATTACCAGGCAACCAGAAGCTACATAGCGACTGTAGCGTCACCGTGCGTCGAGATTGAATTATGTCACCATGAAGAGTGTCGCAGACAATGCGGCCTTGTCGCCTCAATTATTCGCTACATCCCCCTGTTACACCCGTGCCGGTATTGAGATTATCCCAATATAGGTACAGTATACATGAAAATATCACGAAATATATGATATAGGAGAAGTAGGTGTAGGCACAAGTTTATCGGTTAAACTTCATCATCGTCATTGGCAGCTTTGTTCCACCCACTGCTGAGTATAGGCGTTCTTCCTCAAGGGCCATGCTTCCCTGGTCTGTGCGATTGTTAACAATACTCAAATAATTTTTGGGAATGTCACTTTTCAAACATGTCCAAAAATACCTCCCTGCCTTAAATCCCTTTCAGTATTCAATAAGTAACTATTATACATAATGACACTCTCATCACATCAGAACAGATTTCATAATTTCATACTGAGTGCAAAAATGCATAAATGCAGTTACACGGGGCGTGACCATTATATTGACAAATGTACGCACACAAACAAAAACAATTGAAGCCTGGATACACTTCGCTTCGACAGCGGTAGGGTTGACTAATTCAGCAATGTTTAAATGGGAGTGAAAATTCAGAAAATACTACCTATGTACTGCTTTTTGAAAAAAGAATTGCTGTAAAGACAGACTTACTGAAAGACCTAAAACTAGTAAAGGTAAAAATACTTATTATGTATCGATCATGATCCATGAAATTAACATAGGTACGAGATGGTGATTTTAATGTTTGCGACATACGATCGCCAGGATCTGAGATTAAGAAACGTATTCCTCCTCCTTCTCTAACACCAATATCTTCCTTCATATTACAAGTATTGTAAATATCAGGTTTTCTTAGAAGATCTATATCAGACGGCACATGCTCTGTACTATTCCTGTAAGTGATAACCAACTGGTAACTACAAATAGCTATCTGTATGATATTACTTAAATAAAGCTAAGTTTATGTTCAAATTCGAAATCCCTTGCAATGTCATTTTCAATTTACAAAACACAGTCCAAAAGATACACCAAACGGGTACAAAACAAAACATCTTGACAGCCCTATTCCGCGCACACATGCTCTGTTCCCGTGCAAAAGGTTCCAGTGTATAAATCAGCGACGCAACAATTACACACTTTCATGGCAAGTTGGAATTAGAAACTGTCATTTGCACCGTTCGGCCCCCCAGTGGGAGGGGGTGTATTACAAATGGGAGGGAAAAATAGGGTGCGGGCAAGGGCTACTGTGGACCTGATTAAAGGATTACACCGGGTGGCGTCCGGTCTAGTTAAATTTATTATGCCAAGTATTTCTACTAGTTAGCCTGTACTGTCTGCTTGATGGTGGCTCGTTTAGAAGATTTAAGTTGATCTTTAAGCTGGATGTGTTGTTTATGTGTTTGGGTCTTGATAGGTTTAGATGGATGGGTGAGCAGAATTGTTTTAAGTACTTAAAAAATTGAAGATTATCGATAGATAATCATAATTTTGTATTTGTTTAGAACACCCATAAAACTATACATTCCAAAGGTTCATCACCCCTCACCATAGACAATGCACAAAAGTTATGAACTAAGTCGCCGTGTGAAGTAAACAACGGACTTTATCGTCGTAAACATTGAGATCGGCGCAGGCGACGCTAGCGCCGCGCGCGGGTGGTCCGTGCACACTGTTCCCGAAATAACCCGAAACCAGCCGAGCAGAACACGAAGAAAAACATCGTTAGACGGGCCGATTATTAAATTGTAGTCGGCTTCTGTCGGCTACTGTATGCGATAAAACGCGCCACCCACCCGGCGGATAAAAATAGTGAGTAAGGGTAGCACACTATGGGGTTTATTTATAAACGTTGCTTAAAGTTAAGTAATGATTAGCGACTGTCTAACCATACATTTTTGACGTTTGACCGTCACTTAACTTTAAACAACGTTTATAAATAAACCCTATTGTGCCCGTATGCCGTAATATCCGCACGGTTACTGATTTTTAGTCTGTGTACATCTTTAACGGTTGTTTTAGACTGGTTATTGAAAAATTGGAATTTGGTGACACGTGTCGATCATATTTTACCGAGATGGAATGACTCAAGTGGGAGATTTTGGTGGAATGCAAATTAATGTGATATCATGCAATGCTCCATGCAATATCCAGCTTAAATCAGAAAAGCCGATGAAAAAACTCTCATAGTGTTTGTCAAAAGTTTCAATTTGCTATAAGCACAACTAGAGGTACCGTACCAAGTCATAGAGAAATATATTTTCGATCAAAGAAATATTATTTCAATTGTTTTGAAGCGTGTAACGAGAACTAAGGAAAATGCGATATAATTATTATGATGTCCCGTAACTAAAATACACACAATGTACGAATAATTTAACAATTGATTGACATTCTTCATTCGGTTCAAAACACTTTATTATTAACCCTTTCTCTGCAGATACTCCACTACACGGCCCATCCCGCCCATCTAACATTAACTCGAATAGTAAGACAACGGAATACCGAACAAAATTGCTCACATGAATTGATAAACGCAAGTACGTATAGATCCTATGTTAACATGCGTCACAACTTACTAGAATTAAATAATTTATCGCCTCCTTATAGAGGCTGGAGGCATAATAAATCAATATGCAGGGCACATGCATACGCGGTGAGGGGGTTAACTCCCCCGGCCCTTTCTTGACTAATTAATTAAACAACCGATTCATTACAGCAGCCTCTTTGTGCCCTCACATTCGTCTAGTAGATGTACGGATAGCATTGTGCTATTCTCAGTGTTATCTTATGATGTGTAAAGAATTTGGGTTTGATTCTGAGAAAGCACGATTACCTATAAAATACCTTACTAGATCACATGTAGTTTTTACTGAATTTTAAGAAATTATTTCTTGCTGCTTAATAATTAAACACTGATTTCACAAACATGAAAGTAACATTATAACATTATCACTATTGTATCTGAATACTTACAACTGCGCTGTAATAACCACACAAAATGCTAAATTGTATCGTTCCAAATGCACTACAAATATACAAGTACTAAAACGAAGTTAACAGTAAAATTTCCTCCTAATCTGCTTGTCCGACGGTACTCAACCCTTCGCTTGATGTGGGGGTCGGCGAGGCCCGGTTGGGTCGCCAGGATCGCCCACTCGGCACTTTCCCGCGGTGCTCGCAATTATTTTAATTTCTTCATGTGATGAGGATTGATCGAGCGTTCGGTGCGATTCGGCGACTGTCGGAACCCGTCATTTGTTACCGTCACCCGGACCGAACTATTTAAATTGCTTTCTTGGTTTATTTGTCTATGGTGTTTTAGTTGTGCTATTAACGTAGTGTTTGCTATAATAATTAATCTAAATTATGTTAGCGTTAATACACTCTAGTGTAAACAGTAACTAAGATTTTTAAAATAAATTGTTTTGCTATCAAAATCTAATTTAATTATATCATAAAATTAATATCAATGTTAATAATCAATAATCAGAAATCACAGGTATTTATTATCAACTTCATAATTATATCAGGCACTTGTTAATAATATCAATGTTTATATTCCACCAGAATTTATAATTTAGGCAAAACTAACCGAAAAAGAAAATAAAGTTTGCAGTTTGGTGTTCGAAAAAGAAAATTGTAGCCGAACTTTTGGTTGATTGAGTTGTCTAGTCAGGAGATTAAAAAGAAACATAACTTCGGGATTGATCCTGATTCAATGGTAATAAATAATACATTTAGAGCATGCTTAAATGTTTTTCTTTCATTTTCAGAAAACCTATCAAACTTTCGACACTGAGTACCTACTTGTCAAACAAGTTTCATCCAATCAATAAAATTCGCGCAAACGTCAAAGCCATTATGTCAAAGTACGCTCAACAAATCAAAGTAGAACCAACAGCCATCATACTAACATTTTGGGCGAATATCCTCGAGAAGACCCTCCACCACTTCACGGTATATGAACTCAAAAAGGTACGTTTTGTCAAATTATTAATAAATTACCTTCATTAAGCGTGTTTTACAATGTTTTGCGGTCTGGCTCGTTTGTTGTCGAGTGTTTAGACATTTGGACGCTTTGATGTTAGACGCGTAAATAGAATAGTGAGGTGGAATTAATTGCTCCGGGATGCGTGTTTGTACCAGTTTTCAGTTTGTAGTAACGTGCGTTTGTTTGTTGTTTCAAGAAACATTCGAGCTTTTTGATTTTGTTTGTTATTTTGTTTAACATTAGCTGGATCTTGGGTAGAGTGTACTTAATATGTTTGATGTATTTATCTATGCATCGTTACATACAATCAAATGAATCAAAAACCTTTAACTATTTTGATTAAATGTTTGTGTCGTTCTTTCTTTTTATCTTTTACGGCAGTCCAACTAGTTCCTAGTAGTACCTAATTTTTTACTTAGCTCAAACCTCGTCCCTAAAATATCTCACTATCTTCACAAGTTTTGTCAACATAACTTCTAATGAGCGTTTTCCTGGCAGCCGGTAACGCCAATGGCAACAGTAACGGTACGGCAAAGATGCAAAACTATACAGTTTAAGAGGAAAAACGACTGTTTAAAATCCATACGGATTGTTAGCAGTAGTTTTTCCTCTCACCGCGACGGGGGGCGATGGAAGCAATGAGACCTTAATTTATGAAAGCATAGGATTGCCTGGTTAAGGAGCCGACCAGGTTGGCCTGCAGGATGGAAAGATAGAAAAAAACAAGACAATAAAACAAGGAAACAACAACAAGACAACAAAAAACAATGCACACATTCTGCCTCCATCCTTGCCGTGCCGTTGGAAACGTCTCCCAAATCAAAATGAAACCGTTATACTAACTGGTTTTAGAGCGTGGTTCCCTCGGTCCGTCCACCGTCACTTTGATGGCTTTGTTGTACGTGGTCACTTGAGGCGGCGTCGTCGATACGGTTATCGTTAACGTGAATGATTTACCTGAAACAATATGTAACTACTATTAGTATTTGGAGTAATTTGTTTGGTGAAGATAGGGGTTGGTGTAGACAGCTAGCAGTGATATTAATTATTAGGATTGTGACGGGAAACGAGATCTAAGATGCAATAATTAAGTGGACGAAAATAAGAACATTTGCTCGATAGATTTCTCATTTCTAGTTTTATAATTGAATATCTCCTTTCAGCAGGGTACAACAGTACATAGAATATACTTGCAGTAGGTAGGTAACGTTAAAACAAAATTCATAAACGTGTTCGTGGTTCCTGTTAAAACTTTAAACGGCATTCCCTTAACACAGCGTCGCATTTTATTAAATCGCGCCGTAGTGAAAAAGTAATTATAACAAACTGAAAATATTATTTGCGCAAACTTTTCACTCAAAGTGAGCGCAAGCCATAAATTCAATCTGTGGTCGCCACTCTTTTCGCTGGGCGCCCACTTTTTGTAGTTCGATTTTGATCACTTGTTCGAAAAGTTAAAAATTTATTGCCGCTACGTTTTCAATTTCTACGTACCGAATGAATTTGTTCTATATGAAATAGGCACTATGCGTCCGCGACAAATATTGACAATCAAAAATACTCAACCGACCCCACACTGTTTCAATATATCAACCCTCGAATAAATTGGCTTATATCGCAATTATAACAGAAGAGCAGTTTCATAGGCGACCACAAAAAAAAAAGTTCAAACGAAAACAAGCACTTGAATCGAAACAATCTCATTCAAACATGGAGTGTGTAAAAGAGCAACTCATCCGCAACACATGAGCGCGCGTCACAAACAGCGGTCCGACCACTTCATCACAGCGTAACGCCGGCAATAAAAAAAACATTTCCATCTGCGGAAAAACCACAGTTAATATTAAATGACCGTCCGTCAAAGCTGTATTGTAGAGCGCTTTGGCGGGCGTTCGCGCTGCGGGATGCAGCCAATACCGATTTTGTGATTTTTCGCTGCCCCCCCGGCCGCCTCCCTGGGGGGGTCGCGGGAGAGTGACATGTAAGCTTTAATGGGTCCGGGAGCGGCTGGCCGCTGGCTACACGCGAAAAAACTGAAAAAAGCCTCATTCATACGTGATTTCATGTGTAGGCTACTTTCTGCGGGCCCGGCGGTGAGCCTCGTTAAAAATGGAGGCCGTACACGCAGCCAGCTTGTTGTGGCCTATCGGAGTTTATTAACGCGGCCGGAGGAACGCTTGCACCGCTCGCAAAACAAGTGTTTGCGATGGTTTACGCTTTCGGGAACATTTTATACCCCACCGCCGATGTTTTCTTTGTTTTAGATGTTTGTTTGAATATTTACTGTATGTAGATAACTGTTACATTTATATCTTCCGAGATATACATGTAACAGTTATCCGAGACGAGAGCAGTAATTGTAGTGGCCCTGAGGTAATGGCTGCGACTTACGAGTTGTAGGTCCGAACCCTGACAGACGCCTTAATTTGTGAAAATACCGATCGTAAGGAAACCGGCATGTCCTAGAACAAAAAATTCAAAGACATGTGACATCTACCAATCCGCACTGGGCCCGCGTGGTGGATTCCGGCCCACTCCCTCTCCAGAAAGGCGGCCTGTGTCCCAGTAGTGGGAAAATTATAGGCTGATTATGCATTAATACGTTTTTAATTACATTAAGCAGTGAAGGATTAAATTAATATTGCAATTGTCTGTACATTTCAGAAGCTTATTTATTTTGTAAGTCCTTATCAGTCGAGAGGTATGATTTATATTCAACTCAAAAAGATAAAAAAGGTGATTTATTACGTAGAACCTTTAAAGCCTCTAATTTAAAAAATGTACATATTGCTTTTGGTTCTATTAATCCCATTTTCAACTTCATTTATAAAATAATTCTTCTAGCCATTCTTTTTCCTTTCCCAAAAACCCATCAAAAACGAACTGTAGTAACAACGCGCCAAGACAAGGCAATGAGTGATGTGAAAGCAGTTCGGTACCGGTACCGATACCGCCTGGTACCGACTACGGCGCGCCTAAATAAATAACCCTAGTTAATGTGGGGCCCACACGATACCTAGTGCCGTTTTTATGAGCTCACAATTTCCTCACTCGAGCCGCGACAACCTTCGATTGACGGGGAAAGTTTGTTATCGTGTTACAAGCTTTTTGGCTGATTTATAGTATGTATCACGAAGTAAGTGTGAAGTAAACAGTAGGTTTGGTTGCAAATTAGTAACTGCAATAATGTCAGCCGGTCTGTTCTATGAAAATCTCAACGTAAAAACTTAGGTGGAGTGAGCCATAAGGTTCACACCGAGACGCGATGCGACGCGCACTTTTATATGATCCGATACAATATCGAATTTATTTTTAACCTCAGCACCTCAAACAAGCAGGTTTTGCTGTCTACAGATAGTGTGCAAAATTCAATTTTGGTGCGAGCGTGAGACAAGGTAACTTTTTTTTTTTTTTTTTCTATATTCCGAGAACATGTCATGGGTCTACTCACAAAATTCGAAATATTTGAATATCAGTTTGTTCTGTCACTTTTACTTCAATACGAAAAAAGCGAGAGATTGAAACAAGTCGATTCGAAGTTCGGTTCTAATTTCGATAGCTAGTAGGCCCAAAAAAGAAACAAACAATAAAACGTTCGGGTACACATACAGGTTTTAAATGTAATAAGTAATTTAACTTATTTTTTTTTTTATATTGTTCGTTTTACAAATATACATGTGGTTTGTTTATCATGTAGTTTACGTTTACCATGTTGTATTTTTTACCTTTAGGCAATAATATGGGTTAAATATGAACTTGCCGTGTAAACGTACAGGCCACTTTGAATTAAAATTAAATTTGCATCACGGTGTGAGATTCCAGAGTGAAACTTTTTTCACAAGATTCGATTTTTGTTTTTGCATTCAGCTTTAACAGTAAAGATAACTACAGTACGACACAACTTAGATGTAGCATAAATGTGAAAATTTGCATTCATTAATTTCAATTTTACGGATGTATTTGGATAAATAACTTTACAAGTTATTGCGTTTGCGTAAAGATCATTTTAACCTAAAGCAGTAATAAAGATTGGTGATTTTAAAGGCGCATTCAGGTCGGATTTTAATCGGTTTTTCGAATTTTGCCGATGCTACGTGTGAGTTGTGTCGTACTGTACTTATTTTGAAAATTAGAGTAATTTTTGAATACGAGTTCCGACGTGGATCTAACGCAGTGGAAACAGCTCGCAATATCAATGTTGTGTTTGGAGAGGATACGGCTTATGAACGCACCGTGCGTTTTTGGTTTATTCGCTTTCGTAGTGGATACTTCGATTTGAAGAATGAACCCTGAGAAAGACCAGCCTGTAAGGTAAATAACGATGAATTAGATGCGATGGTAGAAGCCGCTCCATATCAAACTACCAAGGAACTAGCGGCACGGTTTGATGTTAGCTTAAGCATATCCAAAATAATGACCAATTTGCATCAATCGGTGAGACAAAAGGCTTGCAAAATAGGTGCCCCATGATTTGACTAATCTGCAGAGAGAACCACGTGTTGAAGCTTGCCTTACCTACCTTGTTGAACCTGTAGAAGTGAAGGGGTTTCAATACAAAATGCCTTCACTCAGTTTGTTGAGTCCAGGTCCCCAGAGTTCTACCGCTAAAGCATAAATGACCTTCCCAGGAGATGGCAGAAATGTGTAGACAATGGGGAAAATACTTTGCTTAAATAAATATATTTTAGTTAAGTAAAGTTATTTGCATCTTGTGCCTTTGATCCCTCGCTGTGCTCAGGATTCTAACCTAGAATCACGTGATTCAATTATAGAATCCTTCGCTTACTCGGGATTCAAAATCAACACTCGCACCAAAAAACAACTTTGCTCTCTTGTTGCACAAATAACTATAGTACACAATAAGGATCACGCGCTGCGCAGCACCGCGCATCTCAGTGAACTTTGACACTTGTCAACCGTTGCATTGAAATTAAACCTTTTCGTGAAGAAAATAAGTTCGATAATTGTTAAAAAGTGCGCGCAGCGTCGCGTCGCTTCACGTAATTCCACCTGATACTGTAGATTGACACTATTCACACCTCATTTCAAGCTCACTTCACCTAAGTTTTTACGTTGAGATGTTTTTAGAATAGATCGGCAGTTAACTGCATAAATCCCAGAACATCTCTTTTTAGGTAATAAGGCCATAGACATAATATGTATTATGTTCTAAGGATCATAGCCATGGCCTGATCATAGAAAAACACTGACTTAATAAAATCGAAGCGAGAATATTTTGTCCTTAAGTACCCTTTATGAACGGCTTTTCAAGCTCTAAGTCATAATTTTAGCACATCCCAAATGATTATAAATATTTTAAAATAGGTCCGCATTCGATACCTAAGTCCGTTTTGGGTTCACAATTTTCTCACTAGAGTCGCGACAAGTTTCAATTGTCGGGAAAACTTTCTAGTTTCTTCTTGGTTATTTTGTTTTACTTGTCAGTTTCATCAAGAAAGAGTTGTATCGTTTTACAAGTCGGTTTCAATTCGTTGATATGTGAAGGAAGTGTAAAAAAGCGAACAATTCGCCTTTATTAAAATGTCGTTTAAGGCCCACCTGAACCATAAATCATTAAACGCGTTTAGCGCTAAACATAATTCTGTGTCTATCATTTTTAAACGATTGACAGAATGATGTTTTAAATTAGTTAAGCGTTAATAATATTTAGTGATTTGCGGTGCAACCGGGCTCAAGTCTTGTCCAGCAATTCTTGCACTACTCCTGACAAGTGCTACTATACCCAAAGTCGATGAGTTGATACAATTAGTGAGCACACTCGACGTTTAGTCGCACGAGTGAAGTCGCGGCGACACTGAACCGTTTCAACTTCTGTTGCGATGCGACATCTCAATTTAGGGTAGTGAGTCAGCTTGTGGACATGCCATGGTGATCGAATTTTACCCCTTGTATATGTATAAACTTGACATAAAAACCAATAAAAAATATTTAATTATTTGTGTAGGGAAAGAATCAGTGGTAGTTATAGAACCTGAACTTTAGTAAGAGGATTTAAAAAAAAAAAAGTCGCACATCAACCGCTAACCTTAGCAAGAAGATTCATGGTTTGTATTGATAGTTAAACACTTAAGATGTCACAGTTAAATGGGGCAGAATTAGTAGAAATTATTGAAAACATTAAATAACTCAATCAAGAAATTAGCTTATGAAAAATAATCTTTAACTTCCAAAATAACTTTCATTTGAAAACTTCAAACCTACCAAAAATTCCTTGTCACAAAATTTTAAGGACGGTCACAAACCGCGCGACGCATCCAGACTATTCCGTCGCCGGCGACGACATTCCCTAATAGCTGGATGCAATCCAATTTGACAGCTGTCAAATACACTCGTCGCCTTGTCGCAGTCGCACGATTACTAAGCGTTGTCGTCGGCCGATAACGACCTGCTAATGCCCTCGTATGCTAATTGAGTGAATTAATATGCCCGTGTAAGGTAGGTGTTTCAATGTGTCGGCATTTTAGATGATTGAACGATTTGGAGGTTAACGGATTTCTGTGTAATTTAGTATTATTTTTCCTTCCTTTTAAAATGATGTTACAGTGCTATTTACAAAATCAATTAATTATAGACTAATATTTTAATCCTATAGTTGGAAAAAAAATTTTTTAGAGTCTCGTTCTGAAACTTCATTACTCCAGTCCGTCTCCAGTGACGAATTCTATTTTCGTCGAGGTTTCGTCGAGTTTTCAAACAGACCATTTCAAGTATACACATACTACGAAGTTTAAAATTGGACAAAGGTTTTTTAGTCGCTTGTGGACATACGGCCAGAGGTGTGTGGCTTGGGTTCGAACTCGAGACCTATGACTTGGCAGTCCGACTGTCCACTAGGCTATTACTACTTTATGGCCTTTTAATATTCTCGACTGGAATTTGATATTTGAAGGTATATTATGCCGGAACTATGTAAAATGCGGCAACATTCTGAACAGCACGTTGTCAATCACAGTCGTACCTCCCTTAGACTCGCGACAATCTAAGAAGTCCGTTTTGACAGCTATAAAAATCCTTTGTGTAGCGATGAACAAAAAATATAGTTTCTTTTATACTGATTCACGAGACATGTCGATTAAACATACTTAGAGAGTTTGTAATCGATGACCTATCTACATTGATTAAAACTGATTCTCAAGGCATAACGTTTTATTACAAGTACGAGAATGAAACGTCAAAACGGACTTCTTAGATTGTCGCGAGTGTAGTAATATTTCAGCACACATTCAACTCCGATACCTAAACTAATAACAAAACGGCGGTTAATAGAGCGTGAGTGAGTCGGCGCCACAAAGCATAGTTACGTAACTTGCGGGTTCCGTTACCAACTACCCGAAACCAAGGACCGACCGTAAATGAAATGGTAGTTTTCCGTGGCTAACCGGGTTGGTGTACCGGTCCGGCCGCCACCCGGTTAACCGGCTGCGGCCGCGTTATGGTTGACAAGGGCTGTTGTGGGTGACGGGACGTGCGTGCGGCGTCTGCACGATGTTTGCGTGTAGACTAACCTTTTTGCATTTTGTGCGTCAGTTTTTTTTTTTTATTGGCGTTTGATGGGTCGAGTTTAGATTGTTAGTTGGGATGATTGTGTTTTTGTGTTGACCTATTTAGATGATTTTTATTTAATTTTGTTTATACAAATCGAATTGTAACAACATTTTTAATGTTTTTTATAAGTAAAGAACAAAAAAAAAAAAGCAAAATACATCAAATCCTTGGCAAAAGTCGCATCATAAAGCGCTACAATAAAGCGTAACGCGATCGTCCCACGCGCCCACAATATATTCAAATAAAGAACTCTTCAAAGGAAAAATTTTATTCAAATGGCGAGGCGACCGCAGCCGTGCTCGCCCCGCCTCCACGGAAGAAGCTGCTTTCCCGACCTTTTCCATTGGCGGGCGAGCGAGAAGGCGGGCCTTCTTCAAGTCTTCGTCGAGACTAACTTTTCATTTGCACAGCACTGAAATATAGCTTCAGATTAAAGCGCAACGTGGAACTTCGCTGCGGTTTCTCTCGAGACGTACTTTTTTTTGTTTGCAGCCGGCCTAAGTAATATGCAGTGGATCTTCAATTTCCATTAATAACTTGCGGCGGCTTTTCCTTTAGCGAAGTATATTAAAAGTCGGTTTGGTTCCGTTCTTTTTAAGACGGTAAAAAGATATTGGCTGGAGACTTTATCAATGGAAACCACTTTTTATTTCATTATAAAAATAAGTATTTTGTTTTAGTAGGTAGGTAGATACTTTTCTTTCAAGTTTATCGCGATATTAACAGAATTAGGGCTACGCATTTGATGCTTGATGAACCTTATAAGTCAAAGAAAGGGGGACGGGTATTTGAGATAGGATTGCAAGGTTCAAAACTGAAATTGAATTTCAGTTTTGAACCTTGCAATCCTATGTTGTTGTTGTACATGTTTTTTTTGCTGTTGAATCCTTCATCTTGATTTTAGTGAAATTCAGAACTAAATATAAGTTGCCGGTTGTTTTATTAAGTTTTAGTTTAAATAACTTCAGAATCAAAAGACTTCCGGTTATCTTCCAAATAGATGACTGGTAATTAGTGACCGATACTTAAACACGTGACTTTACTCATAATTATGAACAACTTTTATTATGGGACGAAATATGAAATCGCGATAAAAATAATTAACAGTTCCCTACATGTATTTTCGCAGAGAGATAGATAATACCTTCAAAAAGGGAACGCAATTACATATCGAGGTACACCAAAGACTGAAAACGAATAGGTACTACGTCCCTACACCCCGAAGTTATCATAGTAAGTGAAGTCTTGTGAATTTGGTTTCAATTAGTAATACATTCAAGTAGACATCACCTAAAAGCTTGAAACTATGTTTGTGCGTACCATCACTAAGGCTATTAATAAGTGTTAACGAGAATTAGTAGGGACTGTCTTTCAGCTGTTCGAAAAGTTTGAGTTCGATTTTTTTTCGTGTTTTTTTTAATTTATCGCAAGCCTTAATTTCATTTCTGTCTTTCTATCCATGCGTGCCTATTGTAGTAGAATATTTGCCTGTGCCTTACTTAATAAGGTTATAAATCCGTATAGTCCATAAATATATGTCTAACTAACTAACCATACACTTATATACAAAAACAAAAGGACACTTACAGCCGGTTTCTGATTTAAGTATTTGAAGTTGAGAATTTCTCAAACTCTTCTTAAGCATTACTTAAGGTGATTCCTTTAATGTCACCCGCGAAATTCAATTCGTTTTTTACAAATCAATTTTAGGAATCACCTTAAGTAATGCTTAAGAAGAGTTTGAGCAATTCTCAACTTCAAATACTTAAATCAGAAACCGGCTGTTAGGCATCCAAGTTACTTTACTTGATTTAGTTTGTAATATGTAGGCAGCTTACGTTAAAAAAATATATTTATCTTTGTAAGTAAATACTTCTTTCAAAATGTTAAATGTCACCTATAATTTCAATTAAATTGAGCCCAAGGTTTGTTTCAGCGTTTTTCTCTATGACTTATTTTAATACCCATACTGGTAAGAAAAAAAAAGTTACTCTGTACAAGAATAACACAAGCCATCATAAAAAAAAATTGCGAGTCACAGTCCCGGCGTGCTTTATTCCTACAGCACATCTCGCAGGAGAACCTAAAGCGGATGGATCGGTTAAGCAACCATGAATCATGAACCTTCAGAGATAGATTTAAGTACCTATCACCACTCATCCTCATGGCGGCTATTGTGAATGGATATCAAAGATATTTTCTAGACAAAGTGACATTTTATCAGCGAGAACGATGATGGAAAAGGCAAAAATGTATGGGAAATGTCAATCCTGTTGAAAGTCGTTGTAGAAATACGAAACGCTTTCGAAGCGATAGTCACTTGTCTAGGCCAGAAGAATCGTTAAAGTATGTCGAATCGACGATTGATTAATGATTTTGCAGTTTGTATGTTGCGTGAATCCTACATAATCAACGTTACAAAGTTTCCACTGCTGGGACACAAGACGAAAGGGAGCTTTCACCATACAGGTCCACTGCGGGTTGGTGGATGTATGTCAATGTCTTAGATTTTTTGGTTCTAGGACATGCGGAGTGCCTCACGATGTTTTCCTTCCCCGTTTTGTGAGAGCAGTGGTGATAAAAAATTACACAAAGTAAAGTGCATGCGTCGGTTCGAACCCTCGACCTAAAACTCGTAAGTAGGGCCACCAAGTGGGCAACCTCGGCAAGCGTAGCGTAACCTGTCGGATCGACCCGTGCGGCTTTTATTACTTAGCCACGATCTTCTCAAAATAGCTCTTACGAATTAACGACATATTTCATAGTTTAACATTGAATTGAGTACCGAACATCTTCGAATTCTTGAAGCTTTCCACTGTGGCTGGTTTATATGCACTATTATATGATTGCACCTAAGTATGTCCTGTAGAACAGAGACAGACTTCTTGCGAAACTATTCTGCCCGCTGGGGTCATCTTCTATTATTATTATTATACATTTATTTCAGACCAGGGGGCTTAAAACGGTCACATTAGCAATTCCTCTAAAAGCAATTCATTTCCTAAATTCCCAGCTGTCATTAGCAATTTCTCTAATTTGACACAAAAGCAATTCATAATTACGAATCTCCATAGAAAACTGTCGAACAGATGAATTATTTCGTAATATGAATTACACGCAGATCATATTATGAGTTGTCAGTTCGTGACATTTTACGATGATTCATGATATTTTCCTATTATGATTCTGCCAAAGTGGCCAGTTTAGACCCGCAGGTTAGTAACAATATACTTAAAAACGAATCAAACAAAATACAAATAAACCTGCGACATGAAATGGCACCCATCTTCGCAGCATCCCCCATGCTGTGAAGATGGTTGCGGCTTCATGTCGCTTCCTCCCCCCGATCTGCAAATAGGGTGTATTTGCAGATCGGACAAATACACCCAGTATAGAATTGGAACTACCACGAACTGGAATGGTAGAGAGGCACATCTTTTTCTTATGAAGCGGCAAATCCCCGCGCATCAGCAAACATCCCTGATGCACTGCAACGCAGCCCCAATAGTACCCTTTTCTTTTTTTGAGAGCCCCACTAATTGCAATATTGTATTTGGGCACGCAGGTCGCTGTATGCCCGCTGCGAATAACTGACCCACAGGGTACAGGTGTAGTTGCGGGAAAGTCCGAAAGAGTTACCGGGACCTTGGCAATAGGCAACCGAAGGAACACGGGTGGGTTTTAGTCATTAAAAGTCTGACACGCCCTTTCGCTCCACCCAGAGCGGGAGAAGTCATTTGATCATTTCCCAAACTAAAAAAAAAGTGTTTAAAAAGATTGGCAATAGGCTATAACCGTGATCTTAACCGCATTTGTACACCGCGGTACCGTGCAAACTTATCTTTATCTATACATATTATAAATTAAAGTTGTTTTTCATGCCTACCTACAACCCTCATTTTTCTTCTTCACTACGCATCGGATTTTGATGGGGTTTTCACTATCATTTAGACAATTTATTCCAGAAGGTTTATGTGTACACAGTACTAAACATCAAGCTATACATTTCGAGTTTACGCTGATCTCGCATTATATAGGATTTCCGTACAATGCGAGGTCAGCTTATACTGGAAATGTATAGCTTGATGTGTAACCGTACCTGTACCTGTTACGCATTTATATTAGAATTATATTTATAATTCTAAAAACTATATTTTCGGCATTAGAATCGATCCCAGACCTCGTAGCAATTTTTTTTTTCAAAAATATTCTATGTACTGTTTTGACTTCACTACTATTTTATTCTATGTATAGATAAAATAATCTCGATGTTTTGTCTGGTCTTATAAACCGTGTCAATTTAGCAATTTTAGCGACCCGCTAAAATCCGATAAAATTGATGATACCTACAAAATTAAATATTATAATTTATAATATTACTAGCGGGTCGCTAGTACCCGATAAAATTGATGATACCTACCTACAAGCTGCAAATATTATGATATGAAACTTATTCCCGCCTAGATGTACTTCAACATCAATCAGCACAGGTTGATAGGAAAAAGCGGACATTGGGCACTCCGCTCCCTCCCTTCCCTCGAAGCGGAATAATTGTTTTCAGACCACGAAGTTTTATTGTCAATGGCGTCCCTGCATATTGAAAAATGAATCCATAGGACAATGATCTCTACAGAGAATAACAAAAAAATCGGCCAAGTGCGAGTCGGACCTATAAAAACGGAAAAAAAATCACGTTTGTTGTATGGGAGCCCCCTTAAATATTTATTTTATTTTGTTTTTTAGCATTTGTTGTTATAGCGGCAACAGAAATACATCATCTGTGAAAATTTCAACTGTCTAGCTATCACGGTTCATGAGATACAGCCTGGTGACAGACAGACAGACAGACAGCGGAGTCTTAGTAATAGGGTCTCGTTTTACCCTTTGGGTACGGAACCCTAAAAAATGAGGCAGAGCATAGAAATACCTATATTTTCGACTAGCGTTCTGATGCATCGTTTTGTAGTACTTTATGCAAAGGAACATTTATTCATGTTCGGCATTGAACAATTACGCAACTTTTTTTGTACCTACGGGAAAAGTAGCCTATGTCCTTCTGCAGGTTCCAGGATACCTATCTGTCAAAAATAACGATCGGTTTAGGCGAGAAAAGATAACATACAGATAGAGTTACCTTCGCATTTATAATAATAATAAAATACAATATAGTATTATTATATAGTATGGAGTTAGTGGGGAACTCGTGGCTAAAGTAATAACAGCCGTACGGGTCAATCGATTAGGATAAGCTATGCTTGGCGCGGTTGGTACGTGGATGGGGGACCATCTTTACATAACAAGACCCTTCCGTGCCTCGGAGAGCACGTAAAGCTGTTGGTCCCGGCTGTCATTTGTAGATCTTTGACAGTCAAGTGGTTACGGATTGTCAGAAGCCCGAAAGTCTGACAACCAGTCTTACCAAGAGGTATCGTGTTACACAGTTACTGGGTTGTAGAGGTCAGATAGGCAGTGGCTCCAGCTGCATCCAGTTAGACTGGAAGTCGACCCCAAAATAGTTGGGAAATGGCTAGGCAGATTGGAAGGAAGTATAGATTCAGATTTAATTGTAATAGTAAGATACTGGATATTCATAACTGCGACTCACTCAGATAGTTTTAGCGACCGTCCCCTAATGACACTAGGTTAGCTAATTATCTTTGATGTTTATTGATTTAGGCGTAATTTTATATTTAGCAACCGCTTAACTATTCTTCTAGAGTCATAAAAAACCCAGTAAGAAAACGACATGTGTTTAACCCCTCAACGAGGCATCCCCAGGACGACGATCGACCAGTCGCAAACCAAAACACGACACGTTGTCACACCGAGCGCTGGACGCAGATAACTCTGCCCTGTCTCGATTTCTGACAGTGTTTTTTATGACTCTTGAAGAATAGTCAAGCGGAATAGGTTACTAAATATATCTACGTCTATTGTATTTTATCTGTGATGTGCTTTGTCACAGCTGCGTACAAAATATTATTAGGTAGAATTTTAATCCAATATAAATTTTTAGGGTTCCGTACCCAAAGGGTGCCAACGGGACCTATAACTAAGGCTCCACGGTACATCTGACCGTACGTCCGTCCTATGACATATAGGTCTGTATATTTTGAACCGTAATAGGTAGACATTTGGGGGTTTATTCATAAAAGATGATTAAAGTTAAGAGTCGTTTAAACGTAAAAAAAAATATGGTTAAACAGTCGCTAATCGTTACTTAACTTTAAGCAACGTCTATGAATAAAGGGGTTGAAGTTTTAAGTGTGTAAGTACTACCATTTTAGTGAGTCGAATATAAGCAAATATTTCCATTCCCGTACAATTTTCAGGGCTTGTGTTGGAATTCGAATTCGTCACTGTACCTATGTGTAATAAGTACGTACCACATATGATAGATAATCTTTTATATATTATCGCTAGATTGGATGTGGTTTCTTACTTATAAAATGATCTTAGCATTAAAATTAACTACACACACAATAAAGGGAATAATTATGTCATCAACGGCTGCCTTTACTTTGCCCAAAAGCCGAAGAGAATTGCCATTAAATTCAGAAATATTTTGATTATTGTTTTAAAATAACGTTTAGGATTTAGATAATCCTAAACGTTATTTTTACATATTTAAATTAAAGTCTTATAAAAATTTCATCCAAATCCGTTCAGCCGTTTTAACGTAAAATATTTTATATTATACATGCGAAAGTAACTCTGTCTGTCTGTTACCTTTTCACGTCTTAACAGCTGAGCGGGTTTGGATGAAATTTGGCACACGGAGAGACCTGGCTTAGGACAGAGAATTTTGTATCGCGAGGTTGTACGTTCTCGCGGGAAAATTTCCGAACTCGACGCGGGCAAACGGTACCTGCAATAATCTGCACCCTTCAACCCTTTACCCTACTGGGGTGGTTAGTAGCTGATGAAATACGCACACCGATGTGCAATGATTACCAAATGCAAAATTCAATTTGAAAATCACCATCAGAATTTGTTCAACGATTTAGAAAGTTCAATAGAATAATTATTGTTTATGGTAAAAAGGATACATAGATAGGTCACCCCCTCACAAGACTTGACCATAACTGGCAAAATGCAGGTACTAGGTATACCATCAAATATCCCGTGGGGGATTACAGGCGTGATGTTGTTTGTTTATGAAGTCATTATCTCTGTACACATACTGCTTGCTTGAAATCCAGCGCAAGCTTTTTAATCCTTCGAGTCAGTATCTTGTGAAACAAATTAGCCGGAACAAAATGCTTCAAATCTACATTTCGAGATTTTTGCCTAACCAAGAGAGTAACGATTTTTAATTTAAATTATAATCGTAACATGTCTTCGTAGCAATGTTGAGTCAATAAAAACAAACAACAACTCATATAATTAGGTATTATGGTAACAGTAATAAAATAAAAAAAACTGCTAACACTTAGCAAGCAGATAATTAATACAAATGTTTTCCTATTTTTTAATTTTTTGTTTAACTGTTGGAAAGTGCGTTGATTCTATTTTGACAGATTGACCAATGCAATGGTGGCAATTATTAAAATTGATTCAACTTTAACATGTTTACGCTTTAGATAGTAGATATAAGTATCTATTTATACAAAAAGACCAAAACCAATTAAAAAGGTATTGTTCAATGAGTAGACAATCAGTAAGCGACCCTGGATTAGGTCACTAAACGGTAGAATAAACACGAAGCATTTGAAAGGGTTAAGTTAAGGTATTAGCAAATTATTTCTCCAAACAAAATATGTGGTTGTTGTTCACTCTTCGAATATTGTAAATAATTATTAGGAGAATATTGGGTGCCAATATGCCGTTTTTTTTGTTAATCTGGTATTTATTTATCTAATAAAAATACGAATATTGCTTTGTAAATGCAACTTTCACACCGCAACATTTATTGTTTGATGTAAAGAAACCTAGTTCATATTTTTGCCCGACTACGGCGAAGCAAAAAGGCGGGTTATGATTTTGACCGGTATGTATTACGTTTGTCTTGTAAAAGTATTTTTTTAATAACCTATTTAAGGAAATAAATCATGGGTCAATATAATTTTTACATAATTATTATAATTGGATAACTACTCTAACAGCTTATCTATTTCTAGACACAATCAAACTGGTTGCCATTAATTCTGTGAGTACCTTAACTCACACACTGGTTCATATTTGTTTTGTTTAATTTTTAAATGTGTGAGCACCATGTATCTTTCAACATAATGATTAAATTATTTTCTGTCATTTGAGTATTTGTTTATACTTTGTACCTATTGTAAAATAGTAATTTTATTCCTGGTACATCGTCTTTACATTTATTATTATAATTATAATTAAAGTATACAAAATATTGTAACATTTTCAAAAGATTACCTAACTATGGAGTTTCTTGCCCATTTTTCTCCATAGGAAACTTTATCTAGAATCAATTCTATTTCCTTGTAATATTTTGACATTCAAAAGTTAAGCGGGAGTCATAATTTTTCTTAAATATATTTTTATTGGGTTAGTTATATTCAGTGCCGCTTATCATGTGTGTAGAGAAACAAATTTCCGTTTAAACAGGTACCCAATGTATGAGATTGTTATAAATCCGAATTCCGTTGCATTAGGATTTTGCATGACCTGAATTATTATCACTTTTAATAATATTTTTAACCTAAAATGAAATGTAGTTGTGTGCAAATGTAATTGATACAGTTAAATTATCAAACACCGGCGGGAAATTAATTAATAATGACTTGTTTGTTTACATAAGTTGGTTTCATTATTTGATTACTTAAACGTAACACATAAACTTATCTAAGCCATCAATGTGTATACCGATATTATCAGTACTTTCTGAAGATCTACTTTTTATCATAAAATTATTTTCAAAGTCCATGTCCTCGGACAAGTAGCTTCGCGTAAAACCTCTGCCCTTCACAAAAAGTAAACTTTCTTAGAAAGGGCGGGCGGGACACTCATTGGGCGGAAATAGCCGCCCAAACCTCCCGCCCTCTTATTTGATATTCGCGTATTTCCTTAAGTTGCAAGGAAAAAGTTTCGAGTACCGTACTTTGCAATGTCACCGACGCTTCCCCTTCTTAAGAAAGTTTGACACAATATTTAAATGTTATTATTGTGTGAAGCTACTTGTTGGAGTTGTAATCACTTGGATTTGTTAGTTACTCTAACACGTTTAACTTTTCTGTTTTTATTCTTTAAACTTTTAGATTTTCGTACATGCCGTCGCGTTTTTTGTCGAGTTTTCTCGTATGAATTGTTTTCGTGGATTGGAACGGTTTTCAATTACTGTTGCCGAGGACTTTTGATTTATTTTATATCTTTAACTAGCGTTTTGATTGTTATAAACATTTTTCGATTGTTTTGTTTTGAATAGTTTGGGGCTGCTACCTAATCACTAAAATTCATTGTACAACTGCACCTTCAGCACTCACCGCGACCGCTGCGGCCAACGAATCTCAAGTCGTTGAACTTGGCGACCTGGTTCTTCATCACCGCCGAACTGTTCCTGAGCTCCGCGCAGCAGTTCTCATCGTTGCCGGCTCTCACAGTGACCAGGGTACCGTCACCGACGTCGCCTAAAGCTACCACTTTGAACGCCACCGGCAGAGTCTTGTTCGATCGCCAGTGGGGAGGTAATACTGTGCACACGAAGTGGGGGCTGCCCGTCCGCACCAACTCGCCCGGGTGCTCCGACAGGAAGTCCCCCAGCGTCCTCTCCGCGAGGATGTCGGACGTCATCTTGGTGTAGGTCTCGTGCAGCAGCGAGGAGCTGGTGTCGGGCGACACGGCGCCGCTGCTGGCGCCCGTCAGGTGCATCCTCGACACCCGCGCGCGCTGCGTGCTACACATAGAGTCTACTGCCTCCCAGCCCCCGCTACATGACACTGCCGCACTCACGTCACTAACGCTCACCGCCACCACACACCATCGTCACACACTGATAACATAATGACACTCAAGACGTCGCCCGCACTCAAGACAGTCCCAAGTTCGACAAGAAGGGCCGGTGATGAGACGTGTCAACACGTTGCTAGGGAACGCGCGCGTGGCCACTTGACGCGGTGACGTCACGGCGGCCTTGCCACACTTTTTTCCCCGGTGAATGAAAAGTTCGGCGGCGGGCGGGCGAGGGACGCGAGGGGCCGATTTTTTCCGGCGTCGAGGGGTGGTCCCCCGTACGCGGCGAAAAAACTTTTCACTAGTTTCACTGACGGCGGCACTTTTTGCGCACCGCGATTTACGCGATCGCCGCACGCACGTCGCTCTCACTTTCACCGCTGACGACGATGTTTTTGATTTTTTTGTAGTTTTGTTTTGAGTTTCGCTTTCGCGCGCGGTACTTGGTCGTGTTTACGCGCGTGGGGTGCGTGGCGGGACGTGCGACGTGGCGCGCGGTCGTGGTGCGACTCGTGGCGCGTGGGGCTGGCAGCGCTCGCTTGCGGTGACCACTCGCGGTGGCTATTAATACGCGGCGTACGTCCGCGCCCGTCGACTTCGGACAAAGTTTCGCGGGTGAGTCGGTGCGGCTCGGCGACAGCGGCGGCGGCGAGCGAGAGGCGGCGACGGCGCGCGGGCGCGGCGGGCGGCGGAGCGCACTTTGCGGTCAGGGTGGGTTGGGTTTAAAGCCGCCGAAGGATAAAACATACAAATAAACACGTGTTCGCGCCGGCGCGAGCGAGAGATGCGGCGAACGCGGCGGTGCAAGCGGGACGGCGCACGCCTCTTGCGGCATTTAGCAGCCGATCCGCCGGCAGCCGGTCCGCCACGCTGACGTACCACCACCACCAGCCGAGCATCGTCACCACAGTCGTACCGTTTTGGGGAAAATGCAAATATTATCGCGGAGTGAATAAACAAAACAAAGATTTTGTTTCCAAAATGAGTTCAGAAAGTGTCACAAAATCATTTAACCTTCTTACATAGTTTTACAACACACAAATAAATCACAAAGAGAGGAATCTATACAAGAAAAACTAACACCATTTTTCGTAAACCACCCCAAGCTACATAGCTATGCACTACTCCTTCATAATTAAAGTATGGTAACTATAGTGATTTGACGTCGCACAGTGTTCTCATAATGAGTCGGGATAGGGGTGCAGTAGATCGAGTTAACGAAGCCTGTTAGACGTATACGTCGCTCGGACTCACACAATCTGCTTACGGATAAGTTTTAGGTCCCACCTTTTGGGAGAGGTTGTATTAACGAATTTTATGGACCTTAGTGTGCGAAGGGGAAAATTGCTTTTATGATGATCGTTTGAATGCAAATTGTGTTCAGACAATAGAGGAATGTATTGGAAAATGAGTCTTGTGTGCTTTGTAGGATTTCAAGTTTCAAAAAAACATGGATGCTACGTTTATCTTGATAATCTAAAACTTTAACAATAAACTTTCTTTGAATGTTTCAGAGAGATACACTACGATAGCAAACATTATTGTGTCTATTAATAAAAATGGATGGATGGTAAAAATATCCTTAAATATAACTAAAAGTATTCGTTTTACTTGCAGAAATTATTTAGTGCTACGCCGTAGCGCTTCGTAGCAAAGTCGTAGCAAGGACCTTGCAGTATAGCACAAATAGCCGAATTATTTAAACATCTTAACTTACCAAGTAAAATAGTTTTCAAATAATTTAAAATGACATTTAGGTATGTATTTTAGGTACCTACTAACAACGGTGGGAATGTAGAAGAGGCACGAATAAACTTAATAAATAACTCACTAAACTGCATTTTCGCAAATACATGCAGAAAACATTTACTTTCATATTTATATTGTTTTCTTCGAACTTACCCCAGACCTCAGTTATCAGAATGTCATAATTTAACTTCACAACCTAATCATTTCAAAGTCCAACCAAATATAATCACAATAACTCACTACAACAACACTACCGCTATCTATAGCTCGATATATTATAATCTACCAACTCCTAGTTACAAATCGTTTGCAACGCACCCCGTTACAAGCTTCCGAACGTGTGCTCACACAATAAATTTCCTACAACAATCCATTGAAGGTTCGGTTTGTGTTCCCACTATCTACTACTTTATGACCATTCTACTATGGACCTTAGTCCCTCGTGATAAGGGTGGTGATGGTTGGCGTGGGAGCTGCAATGTGCGGACCTTAGGACAGCCATTAGAGCGGCTTGCTGCAGCTGTCATTTTCGCAAGCAACTGCGCAGTGCCTCTTAACTGTGTATGTTTAAGAAATTGTTAGTATTTAATATTGTATTAGGGGTAAAGTCGAGGTAGTTCAAAGGCTTGTTCAAAGGTTTTGTTTCAGAACCGTTTTAAACTGGGCAAGTACCTACCAATGAAACTTTGCAGTACCGAATGTAAATTCTTCTGAATCGGTTACTTACGGCGACTGAAAATCGTATGTGTAATCGAAAATCTATACTTGCTACTTTGGAGATTTTACGCACAATCAATGCTCATTCCTTTCCTGTATTAGAAGATGTGTTTGCCCTACAGTCACTGTAGGGCAAACACATCTTCACACTGCCCCACTGTGCGGCAGTGTATAGTGTGCAAAAAGGAAACTAACACTACAAACGTCACACTATTACGCGCAAAGTTTTGAACCTGCAAATTGGTGCTTAAAAAGCAGTTCTATAACCACAATGAGCAAACCGTGTAACAATTCATATAGGTACCTTTCCGTATACTACACGCTATTTGGATACTTTTATACATCCGCAAAGGGAACACAAACACGAGTAAAAGACCTCAAAGGACCAATGGTAATAAAGGTATGCAGATCGGTCGGTCCTTCGGTCCGCTCAACAAATATTGATCATAGCCCCCTTACAACACGAAATCAAACCTTTTATTTAAGTCCGAGCACACAAAGGGATGCAAGGGCAAGAGCCGAGGGAGATAGTTCAACAACCCTTTCAGATGACCGGTGATACGGACGGATTAGATTATTTTATGATTTAACCTGATTGTTTTATTTTCGGGGCTATTAGTATATTTAGGACTTCTTATGAATGCAAAGCCGTTATAAGATATGATATTATCATTTTTAGTTACTTTATAAGTGCAATAAGTGAAAATGAAGTGTCCGCATCAATAAACCTTATTTGTAATACTGTTTGTTCTGTTCCCACAGACAAACCGTGAAAACTGTTTTTCGGGGCATACTTATTAAGTAAAGATTTTTTAAACTTTGTTTACTATTTAAAAAAAATTGGGAAGTTATTATTCTAAAATGTTGTCGTGAAACACATTCTTTAGCGTTCACAAACCCAACTGCAGAGTGTGAAGTGCTAGGTTCCATTCCTTGATGTAATTGATTTATTTAGTAATAGATTAAACCTTGAAATTGTAGGATGTGTGATGGACATAAGGTCAGAGCACTGTCAACAGTGATATGAGGCTGGTTTCGTAAACATGTGTTCACTTAGTGAGGTATAGTTTCATTGTAAATGGTTGTAAATATGTGCGTGTATGCATAGAGCTGTGGTGTAGTTTTGGCATGCTTCACTATATTGTTCCCAGCGTCTTGGTTTTGTATTTGGTCTGAGGCGTAGCTACGCCTTTTAGTGTTAAACAAACAAAATAAAAACATCGTTCTAAAAACATAATGAAGAAATGTATCTTTAAACCTTAATATTAAATTATGAATTCAATCAACGTCCTGCCAACATTGATAATGAAATCTCACTCCGTAATCATCTGCCATATTCCCGTTAACGATTCTCTCAAGACCGTTATCAGGGAGAGTGAGACAGTAATGCCATAATCGCTTGACAAGCGGCTTCACTAACCTAATAACGCCAATTCTGATTATGAAGATAGTGGTCCTGATGATCAAAGGTGGGGTATTTGGGCTGAGCTTAAAGTACATAATTATTTTAAATAAAGGAGTCTTTTTCTTATCAGTAGATAAAAGACAACAAGGAAAATCAATTGAGGCATTCATTTACTCACAAAAAAATACTATATTCTTGGTCAAGGTAGATTAATAAGATTAAATTATATTAAAAATCTGCTAATAGTTATTTATGCAACTGTTATATAATAAGGGGTTCGCCTCGTGTGATAATAGTATCACATGAGTGTTTTAATATCTAATTATTTACAGTTGCATACAAGACTTTATCTACACCCATGATATGAATCCTTTATAAAAGGTTCTTTGCAATACTAATATCGAAGAAAATGGAGGGATACGACGCACGTGAATTCGAATTTTTCGAATTCGAGTAATAGATGCTTTTTTGTTTTAAATTACGCTGCTTTGTTAGTGAAACGCGCCTGCATGACAATGTTCTTTTTTTGAAATGAGTTGTATTATGAAATTTAGTACAACATTATAACACCCGTTTGGATGATATTAGGTCTTTACCTATGAAATTGCCGTTCTGCAGTACTGGCCATTTCAAATCCAAATAATTTTTGTTTGGCTAAGAATTCTAATTTCAAATTAATTTTATTTTAAAAACATGGATTTTTTTTTCCAAAAGTAGTCATTTCTTTATTGATTAGTGTTACATTTTCATCGCATTTCAATCTTTTTCGTCATCATGGATACGTTAAAAATTCGAGTAATTATGGAATATGAGTACTGTCGTGGCAGCAACGCGGCACAAGCGGCACGCAACATCAACGACGTTTACGGAGCTAACACTACAAACCAACGCACCACCTGTTATTGGTTTGCTCGCTTCCGTTCTGAAAATTTCGACCTGAAAATGAACCTCGCGGTCGTCCGAAGACTTTGGTCGACAATGACGAATTAAAGGCGATTGTGGAAGCTGATGATACACAATCTACGGCTGAATTAGCAGCAGCTTTCGACGTTAGCGTCAAAACAATAATGATCGCCAGCGCGAAGTACGCGTCGAGACGTGCCTTGCACTGCTCAACAGACACACAAATGAAGGAATTTTGAACCGCATTGTTACCTGCGATGAAAAATGGATTCTGTTTGATAACCGCAAGCGCTCAGCAAGTTGGTTGGATCCTGGTTCAGCACCTAAACAATGCCCTAAACGAAAACTTACCCCTAGAAAAGTGATGGTCACTGTTTGGTGGTCTAGCGCCGGTGTGATTCATCACAGCTTCTTACCAAACGGGGTGAGCATTACTGCAGATGTGTACTGTGAAGAACTGAACACAATGATGGAGAAGCTGGCGCATCTCCAACCAGCATTGGTCAATCGCTCGTCTCCGCTGCTCCTGCACGACAACGCGCGACCTCATACTGCACAGCAGACGGTCTCCAAGTTGCAAGAACTGGGGTTGGAAGCTCTCCGTCATCCGCCCTACTCACCAGACCTTGCGCCTACAGACTACTACTTTTTCCAGAATTTGGATAACTTCTTGGCGGGAAAAAAATTCAATACCCGAGAGGCAGTACAAAATGCCTTTGAAGAATTTGTTGCCTCCCGTCCAGCTGATTTCTTTAAGAAGGGCATCAATAAACTGCCACTGCGATGGCAAAGATGCATTGATTGCATGGGTGATTACTTCGATTAAACAAATAAAAAATTCATGAAAAAAATTCGTTTAAATTTTTTCATACAAAACGGCAATTTCATAGGTAAAGACCTATTATTATGGTTACTATGACAACATTAAAACAACCAGTACTTTAATGTTGGCAATAAGCTAACTGTTTCAGAAACTTTAAAAGAGGATTTATAGCATGGGTGTAGATAAAAAAATAAATATTACTTTAAATATTTTATTTATAAAACAAGATAATACCCAAATTAATTAAAATAACTGCCCAAAAAACCCTTACACCCTATTCGCCAGACAATAAAAAACATACGTACCTATACTTTTAATTTGCGCATTTTAAAAGGAAATAACATAAATATACGGGGGCTGCAATCCGGTGTAACAAAAGGGCGGTATAAGCGGACTAAGCAGACGGGCATTTAACCGCCAGATTGCAATAAACATAGCGTAGTGGACGCGTAGCACACTACGCCGGACACAGCTTGACTACGGACGACGTAGGCTTCCGTAGAGACGCGCTGATTGCGTTTGAATTTAGAATTTGGATGCGTGAGGAAAATTGGTACTGAGTTATTCTTTTTTTGAAAACCAAGAGATAGCAATAAACATAGCGTAGTGGACGCGTAGCATACTGCTACGCCGGACACAACTTGACTACCGCCGCCGTAGAGAATACGTTGGTAATTTTAATTTATATTATGGATGCTTCTAACGTGCGGGTCTTTCAACATCCTACCCATATGCGTTATTTCAACTTTAATGATATAACCAATATTTTGTTTTAAAAGAGTATGGAGTTTCTCGCCCGTTCTTCTCCATAAGAACCTACTACGCTTTGGAATTTGCAACTAACTTCATTTTATGACTGACCGACTCCTTGAAAATTAAAAAGTGCCTATAATTAGTTAAACTGAAATACTTAAATGCATTGAGAATATTCAAAGTCAAAGTCAAAGTCAAATAATTTATTTCAAATAGGCACATAAAAGGCACTTTGGAACGTCAAAAACAAAGAAATATTGTTGTGTGAGAAAAGATGGTATTAAGTTGTTATCTTTTAAAAACCCCAGATTGCAATAAACAGCGTAGTGGACGCGTAGCAAACTGCTACGCCGAACTCAGCTTGACTACGGATGGCGTAGGCCTTCGTAGAGAGGCGTACGATGCGTTTGAATTGAGGACTTTGCTGAGTAAGAGGCCTGAATTGGATTTTTTTATTGTCAGGTAAGTAGGTTTGTTTGTTTTTGGATGAAGAAAATGTGGCTAAGAATTATTTTTAAGTATCACTGTGTTTGTTTGAATTTTACTTTATGATAGTTTTTGTTATACCTATACTCCATTTGAAATAAGATTAGACATTTAAATAAACCATTATACAGTCCGTTCAACCGATTTTGCCTTATATACCGTAGGCATAAGGATGGCATTAAAAGCAAAAAAAGTTACACAATACCAACTATCTACTGCAGCTTCTATTTGACTTGCCACTAACGCAATAGAAGTCAAAATCGGTTGAACGGACCGTAAAAAAGGTTTATTTAAATGTCTAATCTTATTTCAAATGGAGTATAGATAATTTAATTGATAGGTATTTATCTTCATACGTATTATCATTGTAAAACTGCACGACACTGATAAAATTATAAGACACTCTGAGACTTGGCTACATTAATAATTAAAACATTTTAAGTTTTTAATAGTTCAATCTAGGTAACCAGCAAAAACTTGCACCCATTAAATTAAAAACAAACGAATTGTATTCACAAACAATGACTACTCCACCGCTCCTATGTTCCAAGGTCCTGCCCAGTCTGTAGCGTCCGTCGCCCTCGTTAGAGAAGCTCAAATTAATGCAAGCCATTCTCCCGCTGACGCCGCCCAGTTGTTCTTAAATCTAATTACCGTGCCTGCAGCCGCGCCTAAACGCACAGGCTGATTAATCACGCCACATGTATGTACGTATACTAAAGTTAGATTTAAAGAAATTACTCCAGCAGGGGAAAGCAGCGGTTGCTACTTATTAGTAACAGCCTATTATTGTCCCACTTCAGGGCTAAGAGCTTGTGGCTAAGTAGTAATAGCCGCACGGGTCGATCCATCAGGTTAAGCTACGCTTACCGGGGTTGGTCCATGGATGGGTGACCCTCCGTGCCTTATGTCAATCCTGTTAAATTCGATTGTCACTGGTCTAGGCCCTCAGGTTTCCTCACGATGATGGTTTGCGTTCACCGACTATAAACCTCTTTTCAGCTAAGTGCACATCGACACCCACGCTATCATTCTCAACTAAATTGACTGAAGGTTCAGGTATACAGTTAGTCTAGCAAGACCTAATGAACATACTACATTCCAAGCCGTCAGTGTAAACCACTCAGAATAAGCGCTCGCCGACAAAGCGGTGGCGGCGGCGCGTTTTACCTTCACTTTGATTATTTTGAGTGTTCAAATTCACAGGTCCACAAGTTAGTAGAATTTAGGCGCAGAGGCAGATTGTAGTTTGGATTAGTTCAATCTAATCCCGGAAAACCGAGTGAAAACATAGGTGAAGTGCTTGCACTGACTGGACAGGTCCACTCAAATCTGTGTGGTTCTTTCCTCAAAAGACCATTTCAGACTCTAATCTACATGGTCCTCTTATGGCCTGACCAAGATTATGTCTGGACATTAAAAGAGACTGCGACCTCTGAGTTTGTTTCGGCCTTTCTTCTCAGAGTAGTCAGATAGGAAACGCCGACCTCATCTAGCTTATTTTTTTTTTTTTAAATATGACGTGTAAAAGTGATTCTGATATCCTATTTACAGAATAAACAATTTCATTTCATTTCATTTCAAGTGAGCTTAAAGTGAGCTGTCTCTACATCTGACGCTAAAGATTGACAGTTCACTTCACCTAAGTTTTCACGATGAGGTGATTACAGAATAGAACGACTGATGATCTTTGGTTAATGTACCCTGAAAGACTAAATAAGCTCATGTAGTTGGCAAAAATCAAATTAGTTTTATACCTACAGGTTTTTCACAAGGCCAAGATACACGTGGAAATTATGTTAAAAAAAAAAAGATATTTTTATTTTCAGAACCAGATCTCCACCAGATTCTCTCACTATGACGTTAGTTAGCCACTACAACAATAGCCTGCAGTTTTATACACAATTAATTCACATTTATGATTTCTTAGAACGGCCCCCACCCAGAGACGTTGTAAAATATAACATTTTACATCTCTTTTACGACTCGCGCGCCGGTAGGTATTCCGTATCACAGGACCAATTAAAATATTCCTCCGTATTGTGGGGCTAAAGTGAAATGGATCGCCGTTTTTAAAGTCCGTTGTACGAACTTTTTAAACTTCCACAAACATGTGAGGATGGGCCGCTAAAATAGAAGTTGTTGCCGAGTTTAGAATTGTTCCAACGAAAAAAGAAACCTTAATGTTCTACATTTTAAAACAAAAGTCCGACTCACTCGTAGGGGATAATGGTTTGGACGTGTTCAGTGCTTTGTACATGTATGTGTGTGGAAATTAAATAATAAATTGTTTCCTAAAAGGTTAGTAAGTTTTTCCTTTGCAGGTTTTTCATTAAGAGCTGTTACAACACGTAAAATGTGTCAGTACTGCCTACTTAGGTGCCTAAAACTTTACTCGCATTCAAATCGTTGTAATTTTCTTGCAGAACCAGGTGAAAAAATTAGTTGAAGACACATTTCAGCAGACTGATGCGGACAACGAATGGACTTGAACTTTGTACCGGTAGTTACACAACATGATTCGAATAAGAAATACTCCGGTTTCTTGGAATTTTCACATAGTTGAGCTTATAATATCAGTACTTATAAGAATGCCTTATTGTATTTGCCCATTCCAAAGTCTTATTGATATTTGATTTTCTTACTAGTTCTACAAAGTCATACTACATGTTTTTTACTAACGGACTGTTACTACCTAGCATTGTTATAAGCAGTAACTCATCTAGTGTCATATTTCTGACTAACTGACTCTTTAACAATTCAAAAGTGCCTGGAACTGGTTTAATTGAATGATTTGAGTTTGAGTAAATTGAATGAAACTGAGAGACGAGTTTAAGACACCTTTCCAAGTTCGATAAATCAGCTAATATTCTAAGTCAAATAATCCACAATCAACAATTCCTAAAAATAAATCCCTGCCCTACCTACCTACCTACATACCTGTCAGACAGAAAGGCATCTAAGGCCAAGCGTCCACATACTTCAGCGATCGTCTCCTTTGCAGCGTGCGTCGAGTTCCTTGCTAGGAATGTAGGTGCACACAAAAAGTGCTCGCCCGGCTTCAAACGAAGGGTCGCCGGACGCGCTGCCCTCTCGTTAGCGAGGGCTATGGTGCTCAAACTTGAGGTAATTAGTTGGTATTACGATGAGACGTTGTTCAGGATGTTAGACATTTTTCTTCAGGTTAATAGTATCAAATATGCTGACAACATGTTACTGCTAATTCTAACCAGAACAAGTTATATAAGTTTATCATTTATATTCGAACAATCAATTTTAGGTACAGCACTAGAAATTAATTGGAATTTTAACTCTTTAAGAAAACTTCTATTTATTAAGGAGATACAAGTAACAAATATATTTAAAAAATGAAACCTTTTCCATGAGGTATGTGTTTCCACTTTGAATTGATTTGTTTTTTATATTTTTATTACGGACGCTTTTAACGTGCACATTTTTCTACATTGTTCACGTGTATAATTTCAACATGCATGATGTTACCAATATTTTGTAACAATATTATGATTTAAAAGAGTGTCCGTGGAGTTTCTTGCCCGTTCTTCTCCATAGGAACCTACTACGCTTTGGAATGGGCAACTAGCTTTATATCAGGCTGACGCTTTGACAATTTATAAAAACTTTTTACAAAAAAAAAAACAACTGACTTCCAAAACAAACACTAAAAAAGTGAAAAATCCGAATACCGCTACCTGCTATGTAAATAACAGTGAAGGAGTCAAACAGGATATCGTCTAGATAAACTAAGTGGGAAAAATACGTAATATTGAAGCTAACTCAAAAATTACGCAAGCAAAGTTCATAAAATTTATATGGGACCACCTCGGAAGCATGACCTACCAAACAAAAAAAGAATCATCAAAATCGATTCATAATTGGCGGAGTAATCGCGTAACAAACATACAAAAAAAAAAAAAAACTTACAGACGAATTGAGAACCTCCTCCTTTTTGAAGAAGTCAGAGAGAACAGTACAGGCGTACGAAAATGATCATTTGGGAAGATTTGTAATAAGGTAACCCTTTTTTTAGGGCGGTCATGATAGTTTTGTTTGACATGACGTTTGACATTTGTAAGTTTCGTGACGTGAATGAGCCTTTCTTTGAGTCGTTGTGTCAAAACGTCATTGTCAAAATGACATTTCGCATTCGCATTTGCCGATCCACCTTTACGTTGTGTTAGTCACTTTGACCGAGATAATTTGAATGTACAATAAAACGAAGTAATATTCAAGAAAATTTTATTAACATTAAAAAACGGTTACTATGTTGTATAGCCATATTTATGTATAGTGTACATAGGTGCTAGCCCAGGCTCCATACATTTCTGGAACATCTCCTTTCGAATCCATCTCCCACAAAACAAAACACCTTAAAAAAAACTTTGAGCATCTCGTTAATTTGCATTCTATATAAATCTACGTAGGACGCTTGGTTGCTAATGAAAATGAGCCCTTTCTTCCAGCGAGGCCCGCACGGTCAAGCGTCCCTCCGACATGCCAGAGGAACCCTAATGCCCTCCGTGTGTTTAAATAGAAATCGCACTTGCAATTTATGTGAAAGGGTCAGAGGAATTGTTCCCTCTTGTTTCGCGTGTTCTATGGCTAATTTTGGAGGACGTCAGGTGGGTTTAGAGTATTTTTCTTTGTTTTTGTGTGATTTTTCGATGTTTAAGGGAAACAAAACAGAGTTGCTAGAGTAATAAAAGTGTTTGAAGCAGCAATTTCCATCAAAAGACACAATTTTTTTGTTAAAGTCTTCCAAACTTACCGCTTACATACTAAGTGTAGATATTACTGTTTTCTATGGACACCTGTAACACTAAAAATACTGTCGTTACGTTGCCTACTTCAGACTAAGTTTAACAATTTCAAGTGTGTGCAACTCTTACTAATGTATCTTCTGATTAGAATCTATACTTATTATAAACTAGCTGCGCCCCGCGGTTTCACCCGCGTAAGTCTCGATCCCGTGGGAATATCGGGATAAAAAGTATTCTATTTGTTAATCCAGGTTATAAACTATTTGTTTGCCAAATTTCATCCAAATCCATTCAGCAGTTTTTGCGTGATTGAGTAACAAACATCCAAACACACAAACTTTCACATTTATAATATTAGTAGTAAGTAGGATTAAAGTCACTTTTCTTGTTTGTCTGTATGTCCGCGTTGTTCTTCTAAACCACGCAACACATTTTGATGAGGTTTTCACCATCTTTTAGAGAATTTATTCCGGAAGGTTTATATGTATAATACGTTACTATTAAAGTAACATATAACTAAGAAATCTCGATGTTTTGTCAAGTCGTAAAAACCGTGCGAAACAGGAGCGGGTCGCTAGTTAAGTAATAAAATGGAAACATTAAATTAGATACATTCAAGCTTCTGATGTAATGAAACATCAAGTATTTCTAATACCCAGCCAACGCCGGTTAGATTTTAAACAACACATCGACCTTTTTGATCATCACCGACCCCAATTGAAAACTAATTAGGCCCGCGTTTCGCAACTCTAATTAGAAATTCCAATTAGATATTTGTCGGCATTTTCTCAACGAATTCTCTGAGGTCCAAACAATTATTGTTATAGCTGGCCACCCACGGCCTTTGATTCGGGAATAATTTCGTAACCTCGGACCCTCCGAGCCGCCCTCCAAGACGGAACAGATCTCTTTTTGATGTGACCACATCCTACGTTAAGTAGGTGCTGACTGTACGTTCAGATGAAGCGTTTCCATTTGGGGAATTGGACCAATTTTCACCAAATTGGGTGAAATATTTTGTAAGGATATTTTCTTAAGGAAGAATTGTATATTGGAGTAAGAATTGTAAGAAACAGCAAGTAGAAATCAGTAATTTTCGAAGTTTTTGCGTTTTTTCGAAAGTTATTTCGTTTGTGTGTAACTTAATATTGGGGTGGTATAGATAGTTAGAATACATACTTCACTATGACGTATGTATGTGTTGACGTAGATGAACTTTATTGAGATGACGCGATCAAGCGCGTCATCTCAATAAAGTTTTTATTTTCAAAGCGCTTTATTTACAAAGCGTATGTGACAGTGAAAAGTTATGCCGTTTTCAATCAAAAAGTCTCAACATTTTAGCCTTAATTTCTTATTAAGTTGTATACACTACTACAAAAAATTTACTCGAAAAAAAAAAAACTCATACGTCAATCTCTCATCATTTGCATCACGTTACTGTGAACATGCACGCACTTTCACATTTATACGTTGTGTATTCATTCGACCACAGTTTACAGCCGCTCCAATGGCTCACATATCACTAAATTTTGTTTACGCCGATGTTTGCCGAGTAAACACGAAGCAACTTCGGGTAAGGAGGATTTTATTAAAGGAACTAGGCGGAAAAATAAACATTTGATTCGTTAGTTCTTAGAGACGAAGTGTTTTTATTGGATTTTAATGTGTTAAGTCGGTTCTTTTAAGTTTCGTTACGATGTTTGTTGGTTGTTATTTTATTTAGTGTTTGCTCTTTGCAGAAACGTTGGCGTTTTTTTTTATGATACATAACAAGAGAATTAGTTCTTATATCTTCTTCGTTTCCTACGGAAATGAGGTCCATTAAAGAAAGGAAAGGGGTTTTTTTTTCAGAGTGTGAAATCGTGATGTGTCATCCTCAAATTTTCGGCGTTGACTAGAAAATCTCAAAGTAGTACCAATTATTTAATTTACTAAACTGAAGTATCATTCTTGATTCTACGATTCTTAGCGGAGAATGGATAAGTATTCATCACTTTCAAATATTCCCCTCATTCGCTACATCAGGCAGATGTTTGCGAAGTTCAAAACATTTTAAGTGGCAGTTGTTATCACTACAAGAGTCCAAACAAAACATAAGTTAGCATATCATAGAGGAGAGCCAATTGAGCGGCTATTACCATCGAACTTATCAAAAAAGTCACAAATCACCACATCTACGACGCAAATTCAACTTTAATAGTTAAGATTAGAGTTGGTTTTTAGATGCTCTGTGGTTATACTTATGTGATTGCTCCTTAGGGTTGGCAAGTTTGTGAATTTGCATAAGACGCTGTCAGGAGGTTCCAAGAAGGGTTGAGATTCTCGAGGGCTTTCCCTGATCCGGCGGGCTTATCCTGATAATTATTTCAATTGTTTATGCCTGTCGACGGTGCATTTAGATGGCGTATTATAGTTTGTAGGAGTGCTGTCTTCATTACTGAGGAGGCTTCGGCTGTCTTCGAGTGATCTATGTTTTAGGGCTCCGCACCATGTTTCGAATTGAGATGGATCTCTAGAGGGATATTATTGTGATTTCGTTTGAGATACGTATTGGGTATTAAGTGTTTTGTGTTCAGTTAGCACTGTAGGTTAATATTCTGTATTGGTTCTATGTTCTATTGCAATACCTAGTTATTTCAATCGAAGACTTTATATTTGAATAAAATCCAAAGTCCAAACAAAGAGTCTACTACGTAAGTACGATCATACGATATTTAAATTAGGTGAGTAACAAGTTTCGTAATAGAAAAAAAACGTGAAAAATAACTTTAATTTCGGAAGTCGGTGGCAAAAAAATTCCAAACCAAAGACACCGACTTCCGAAATTAGAGTTATTTTTCACATTGTAGTGTTTTTTTTGGAAATCGGTGGCTTCCTTTTTTGCAAAATGTTTTTATTTTTCACTTTATAGTTGGGGTACCCACCCCACACAAATTCGAATACGCTGTGCTATGCTACCAGTGACAGGATCTTATTATAACATCATCTATATAGGCTAAGTGGGTAAAATACGAACGTATTATTGAAGCTAACTTAAAAACTAGCCAACTAAAGTTAACAATTTTTTTTATGGAAGCACAGCGCAAGCTTCTTCAAAGAAAAAAAAATCCAACCGGTCCACAATTGACGTAAATATCGTTAAGATAAGATAAGATAAGATATTTTTATTTCGCAAATATGGGTACAGTACATGGTGTAAAAAATAAAATTAAACAAGTTCAGCCACATTTTACCACTAGGCATGCGAAAGGTACAAGACCAACAACAAATACAAAAATAGAAAGATTACAGGCACACACATTAAATCAAACATTTTTCTTCATTCCAACATAGATAGGCATATTCATAACAAAACAATTACACAAATGCATTTTCCTTTTCTGCTAAAAACTCTGAAATATTGTAGTAGGCTTTATTCACTAGAAATGTTCGTAGCTTTTTTTTAAATAAAGGTAAATTTAAAGATTTCCAAGATTTAGGTAACTTATTATAAATGAATGGAGCCATGCAGAAGACACTTTTGCGCATGAGTGCTGTTTTTGCGGGTTGCATACATAATCTACTATTATCGCGCCTATTCCGAGGAACTATGTCTGCAAGGCGTGTAAAACGATTTGGGTTACTTTTTACAAATACAGCTACTTCAAGAATGTAAAGGCAGCACAAGGTTAATATTTTGAATTCTTTGAAATACGGAGCACAACTGTCGGTAGACTTTAATTTAAACATAGATCGTATGCACCTTTTTTGGGCTTTAAATATCGTTTCCTTCTCATTGTATCATTTTTATTCATATCGTTTCCTCTCTTTCTTAAACATAATTAATCAAAAAAATTCATACGCTACGAACATAGAAACTCCTCCTTTTTTGAAGTCTGTCAAAAAGAATATTGTTGTTATTTTCAAATTCATTGCAACTCAAAGTATTTCGTCTGATAATTGCTCCTTGTAAAATGAAATGAAATGAAATTGTTTTCTGTAAATAGGATATTAGAATTTTTTATTAACACTTTTACACGTCATACTATAAAAGAGTAAAAATAAGCTAGATGAGATCGGCATTTCCTATCTGACTACTCTGAGAAGAAAGGCCGAAACAAACTCAGATACAACAAACAGACTCTGATGTGTTTACCTACCACATCAACTATGTAGTTGATAACATAGACAATACTTTATAATTCCAATACATTACCTACAAAATATATCCATACTAACATACACACACACATTGTACCTTCTTATTATTTGACTAATGAATTATTTCCCCCTGCTTCATTAGACAACAGTCGATTCTTCAAAAGTTAAATATGAGTCTCTCTCTCATAATAATGTCTCATTATTGCTTTACGTTATTAAAATTAAGACTCGTATGAGTACGCTCAACTTAAGAAGATTTATTTATAAACATTTGTTATTATGTTTGAGAAGGAATGAGGAATTAATTAAAATAGGTAAGTGTATTGAAATAATACCTAAAGATTGTGAGATCTTTTGGTTACCAGGATTTTAAAGGGTGGTTTCAGACTCCGCATATTTCAACCGCCTATCATTGTTTCCAGCTGTTTTCAAATCAGCTCTGACTGACATGACATAGTAAACTTATGCTCGGCATTATCTATAAACAAAAACGAATCGATTTGCTCACCAATCAAATGGTAGCTTTTTTTATTGCCCAACAGGGCATACAAATAGATTCGTAAGTCAATTTTGCCTGTGATAGCTACTTCCTTAGGGGATGGTCTACTATGCAAAGCTATGAGGTCTTTACTTCATGATTGGTAAAGATTTATTTATTTATTAGCTTTATTTTATTCCTTACATGTGGCTCTTATCTACTGTTTTTATTGTGTAGTATATTTTATTTGTATTCATTTATTTTTTAGTAATTATAGTTTTGTACTTAAATTAGGTTAGTATTGTTAGTCGTAAGGGCCGCCTTTTGCGGTAAAAGCCTCCTCCAAACCGTTCCAGATGGCTCTATCCTTTGCCCGTCTTGGTCATAAGTTTCCGGCTACTTGTACGATGTCGTCACTCTATATATTAAATGGTCTGCCCTTCCTTCTTTTTTTGTATAAGTATTGGATACCAATTTGGTAAAGATACAAGAGTCTTCATTTTAACCGATAACGGTCCGTAAATTATAGGAATCGGCCATTAGTCAACTGGAAAATTAATGTAAAATATTGAATATGGAACCCTTATAAGATCATCGGCTTTATTGTTAGAAATTCCTTGATATACCTACTCAACGCCAATGAAACTTTCAATTCCTTTATTTAAAATAGTCCGTCCATTAAATCCGTACTATGCATATTATAAATGTGAAAGTAACTCTGTCCGTCCGTTACCTTTTCACGCCTTAACGGCTGAACGGATTTCGATGAAATTTTCCACACAAGGATACCATGACGTAGATTAAGACATAGGACATACTTTTTATCCCGGTAGCACGTTTCCGTGGAATGATTTCCGACCTCATTACGGGCAAAGCCGCTGGCAAAAGCTAGTAGTACTTATAATTTTAACAAACGGAAATGTGGAATAACTTTAGGATCAAACCCTTACCAACATACAATTTTTACACGTACAGAGAAAATTCTCCAGCCCAACATACCAAACCTTCCACCCGTTCTAATCTGAGCTAAAATCTTATCATACACAGATAGATAGGTATTCTCGGCCCGGACCCCGTCCCCGGGCTTCAAGAACGGTTTAATTAACTTAATAAATACACACTCCACTTCATTACGCGCATACGTCAAATATTATGAGCGTCTACGCACAATGACTCGTCTCAGATAGGAATCTGATGATAAAACATATAGAAAGGGTATGTGAGGATGTTTGTATGTGTTTTAGAAATGAGTGAAATATATTTAATGTCGTGGAAATTGTGAGGGGTTGTGTTTGTTTGATATTTTTTAAATGAAATAAATGTATCAAAGGACCATTATAATTGTCCCTTTGGTACATTTCCATAATTAAAACAAAGGTGATTTAATAAGCTGAGACAGCTAAAAGCAACAAATAAACTCGTAAATACATTTATATTTTAAGGAACCTCTACCTGGCATAGTATGCAAACCTGGATTCAAATACACGTTTACAGAGGCATAGGATACATTTAAACCCACTCACAAATCACTATTTAGTGCTAAATATATTTAAAATGTAGTTCAGTCTCTGTTAATCGTTTAAATATATGGTGCACGCGTAGCATGACCACAGTAGAAACGTGTGTTGTCGACGGAAGAATAGACAAAATGACGGATCAACTTCAAACGATTAACAGAAACTGAACGATGTTTTAAATTCGTTTAGCGCTAAACGATTTACTATGTGTTATTTTGCAAAATAGAAGAGATATTTTGGAGCGACTGTAAACTTCTTGAACAATCATAAATTATCGCGTAAATCTCGTCACACGTCTCGCCTTATCATTCTATTTTATTTAAAGATGTTTTTCATCACTGCAGATAATCCAACTTTTAACAACCTCTTAGGTTTTTACACTAACCTAATCCCTCAAGAACGTCAATCATCACAATTTACCAGGACACCCAACCAAAAAGTTTTAACAACTCTCGTCTATATTTGTTCACGTGTCTACGGTAAAAGTAAAAGGTGACCGGAACCATAAATTTAGTGCGGCCAGCGCAATATGGCGTGGAGGAAGAAACGTTGGTGGGCCGCGGTCGGGTGTCGGGTTCACTTCCCGGTCGGACACTCGACGTGTGCTGCCGACACGCGTTTTTATTTGGAGAGATTAAGTTTTTTGATGTTCACGTGTAAGGTAGGCTAGATTGATTTGTGAAGAAAGGGATAGTTATTGCGAAATAGTAGATAGTAGTAGTGAAGAATGATAGGTAGATTTAAAGGGGACCAAGTGTAAGTTTGAGATGAATAAAAAAGTTAAAGAGCCAAGAAATAGCCTGGTTGATTACTTGTGGAATAAAAAGTTGGGTTAAAACTTATATAAAAGTTAAGTTTATAATGCATTGGCATATTGAAATAATGTTGATTTTGATAACTTAGACAGGACAGCATTATCAGTGTTATAGGGTTATAAGAATTGGCTATAAGAGTAATTAGTGTTACAGGAATTTGACCTGTAAGTAAAAACAGCAAAAATGCGTATATAATATATAACATTTTCAGGTCATCGTTCTCAGTGTTCACACTTATGAAGTCGCACCGCCACAAACCCTGTATATAAAACATATTTGCTCGCCAACTCTGAACTGGACTCAACCCTTGACATCTCAACGAGCCCCATTTGTCAGCAACACCTGAAATCACAGGTTAACCGTTCCGCGCCGGCAGGATCATTTCATATTTTCGGGAGGTCCATTTCTCTCACACCGCTCAATTATTCAACCGGCGACCCGGGAACCCGGTCAAAAGTAATGACCGGTGAACGCGAAATTACACGTGTTACAATGATGATTTTGTTTACCCTGCCCGGGAGTAATTTCGCCCGGATACTGTTTGAAGAGCTGTTAGGTTTTGTGATCGTTTTATTTAATGGGCCCCGGTATGTTTGGGTTGGCTTGTTTTCCTGTGTTTTTCGGTGTAAGTTTTTAAACGTTTGGTGTGTTATTCGGATTTTTTGGTTGGGTTAATTAGTCTGCCCTGTTTGTGTACAATTTAAGCAAAAACAAGAAGACAATATGATTTGAATTGGGTTCAAACAAGTAGAGTCAGGAGACTGACGTCACTCCAGCGACCGCTTATAATTTGTAGCACCCTAATTGCGGAATACACGATCATTCAGAATCGAAAATGGTTTGACACAAATGTTTAAAACATTGCTTTATAACTTTGAAAAAAAAATCTGCTCAACAATGAATATTTTTGAACCGACAAAATGAAACCAATTATTCTTAATCGGTTACGAAAATAAGTTACGTAATTAGATAGCAGTTTCATGTTTTGAAGTGTTGTATACGTAAAGAATAGCACTGTCGCCGTATGCAAAATAAAACAAAAACAAAACGTTTTCATCAACACAATTCACATTCGAATCCTCTCAAAAAATTGTTTTTTCCTCCCAAAAAAATGGCCGAATTTCTTTTATCGCCATCACCACGCGTTCACGGTGTTCCTGTCATTCAGACCATGTGTGTATGAGTCGTGTGACCATATCCGGTCTGTATAGATTTATTGGTCACATGTTGGGACATTCATCCAAGTTGTTGGTTTAGAGATGTGTGCAAAAAGTTGGTGCCAAGCTGTCTGGGAGGACGTAATGCGATGCTTCAGTTTTTGTGGTGTCAAAGTTCGAATTTTGGTGACTTGCGTTTAAGTGACTTTGATGGTGGAATGTTGTTGAGTATGTTTGTTTGTGTACTGTTTTTATTATTTTTACAATGTTAGTTGATCTACGATACGTTTTATTACGCAGATGTGTGTGAGAACGCTGGCGGTACCCAATAGGACATCCACTATCCTTATTGGTCAAGGATCGGATGCATAGTTGTCTGACAAGTGATGACCAGACAAAGCAAACCGCAGGGAGTATCTACTAGGACGTTAACAGGGGGCTTAAAACAGTCAATTTGGCAGAATCATAATATGAAAGTAATAAGAATCATCGTAAAATGTCACAAACTGACAATTCATAATATGATCTGCATGCGATTCATAATACGAAATAATTCATCTGTTTGGCAGTTTTCTATGGATATTCGTAAAATGGTCCACAAATTATGAATTGCTTTTTTGTCAAAGTAGAGGAATTGCTAATGACAGCTGGAAATTCAGGAAATGAAATGCTTATAAAGGAATTGCAAATGTGACCGTTTTAGGCCCACAGGTAAGTACTATTTTTGTATTTCCTCTGAACCTGAATAACTTGACTTTACTTTTACCAAGTATGTTACCTAATTAACCCTTTACTAGTCATACATGCCTCTTCTGATTACTTCGTCTTATATTCGAAATTCTCGTGTCACAGTGTTAGTTGCCATACTCCTCCGAAACGGCTAGACCGATTTTGATGGAATTTTATATGTATATTTGGTAGGTCTAAGAAGCGGTCGCAATCTATTTTTCGTACCCCTACGCGGGTGAAGCCGCCGGCAGCAGCTAGTATTGGTATAATAACCGGTTTCTGAATTGTCATTTTTATGTTGAGAACTTGTCAAAGTCTATTTTGGTGTTAAGTATAATTTAACACTCGCGAAAATCAAAATTAATTTGCAAAAAATTTAAGACATTTTGAATTTCGCGGGCTACATTGAAGGAATCATCATAAGTAAAACTAGAGTTTGACAATATACATAAATAATTATCTATTACAATAATTTTCAACTTCAAATTGTCAATTCAGAAACCAGGGTGTAAGTTTTCCACTAACTCCAAAGTACTCGTTTGAGAAAACTTGTTGAAAGATGTATGTTTACCTACATGAATATGTCTTGAATGTCTAAGTTAGCTATTAATCTACCTAATGTAACTTCAGCTGCGGATTGTACTAATTAGTATTTGTGTATTTACATAATTATCTAATGATGACGGTACATACACATAGGTACGAAGTAAATACAGTTGGTGTTGTAATACAGTTACGGCTATGGGACATTGATATTTGACCAATTAGTTTGCATGGATACCTATTACACCTACTTAACAGCACCATGATCATACGCATTGGATTACTTATGAAACTATACTTACCTTAACTTAATAGGTAGGTAACCAAAGTCATTTCGCTCACTTATCGAATTACCAATTCTATTTAGCCTACAAAAAATTCTGAGTCGCCTTAAATGTGGAGTTAGGAAAACCCGTCAAACTGCATTTAACAACAATCCTAATACTAACTAATATTATAAATGCGAAAGTGGGTTTGTTTATTTGTTTGTTAATCACGCTAAAACGGCTGCACAGATTTGGATGAAATTTGGCACATCTGTAGACCATGACCCGGAGAAGGACATAGGCTACTTTTCATCCTGGATCGCAGACGAAGTAGCGGGCAATAGCTAGTTTACTATAATTAGATAACTTCTAAAAATTTCAGGGAATCCTGAAATAAAAGTTGGTCTAGCTTGTTTCTCGTAAATAGTTCTCGTCTAATATCTAGCCCGTCCGCGTTCATGGAAACGAAACGTCCAGTCTCTACAACATTTCCACACAATGGCGGGGAAAAGTGCCGAGTTTTCCCACATTTAAAACGATCGCAGTGCCCTCCGCGTTCAGCGGAAATACTCGGAAGTTTTACCAACTCACAAAGAAAGCTCTGTAGTTCCCGCATTTTTGTATAGATGGCACTGTAATAAGTTATTTGAAAAACGAAGCTTTTTTTTTCTTTTTTTTGATTATAAAGGGCTAGTTATTGTATATCTGATAGTGTTTTATTTTTGTCAGTATTTTTTTGCTAAAGAAACTTTAAATGGCTAACACAGATATACCTACACCAATACCTATCGCTATTCACCAACAAAATTAACGTTTTCGGCTCGTGTCATAATACATCATTTTCACCTACTAACATAATAATATACATTAAAAAGCTCAGGTAAGCATATAAACGAGGTCACTCATACCTGCTGCAAAGTATATAACGGTGCAATTACGTGAAGTATATAACGTGGACTGTACGTGAAATCATTAGTTGTGGCGCGTTTTATATTTTATTCGCTGGTGGACGCGCTAAAAAGCGCCCATGCATAATTACCTCCCGCGAGGATACGAGCGCGACCGGTGGACAGCGACGGCAGTGGAGTCGAGTTGAGGTTGTTAAGATGATATTTTAAATTGTGTTTTTTGTTTTCTTTCATGTGTGTTCTTTCACTGTATTTCTGCAATCTAGTGATGATTGCCTAGCATCTAATTTCTGCGTTTAGAAATGATAGAGTTTATTGTTTAGGGGAATCAACATAACCACTAACCAGCCATAGATACGGTTGTTGTATCATAACTTTGATGTGCAAATTAATAAATAACACTGATGAATTTATACGTATTTGTATTTATACAATCTGGTGAAATTCAGTAACGATAAAAATGCGAGAGACGACAACCATATTTTTGGGCATATAGGAGTGATATAAACAGTATTTAATAGTTTATCTTTCTCCACCAATTTCACTCAAAGGCAGGAGGGAACACCTGGTATTGTGATGAACCTTAGTATTAATAATCTATTTCATATCATGAATTAACAGTAGTTAGGTACTTATTGCGTTTAGTATATTTTTGGTAACCAGAGCACGAAAAAATACTATAAAAATCAATCAAATCTATTAGAAAACAAAATCAAACAAATCTATTATCTATCTAGACAGTAGGTGGTACATGAATGTTGTACTTACTTTATCATTAATAGGACCCTCATATGTACCATATGCGAAAGTTTTCATAATATTTTAGTAAAATTAAATAGGTTCCTACATGCAATTAATATTCTAATTTATTACAATAGGTAATTATAAACTACCTCGAATTCTTTAACAGACTCTGTAAACAGCCGCCAAAAGCCCCTTGAGTTAGGTATGTAGATGTGGGGTACCTATTTTAACTATTAAAAGGATTTGCTGTTCCATCTTTCTTCGAACCGTTTCTTCCTACCAAAATGCAAATTAAAACTTAGGCTTGCACTGTGTCATTAGTCCGCTATGGCACTATGCACAATAGTGTTTACTGCTTGGTTCCAGTCACAAAATTATGATAAAATATCAAAAAATTTGAAAGCATAGTATAGCGTAACATAATTCTTGACTGAAAAAAAAAACATACGCTGTTTAAAATGTTCCGCATCCATGTATCCGGGCATGCCGCTTTCCAGGCATTCACTGCATCCGTCGAGCACGACACTAAGATGATGTTTAGTGGATTACTGAGTTTATAATTTTGTAACTTTTGCATGCCTACTGGTAAAATATGGATGAAGCTATTCCGTATATCACCACACCACGTACCCTTAGTTAACAAAATAAAATATCTTTATCTCAATTCTTATACTATATGTTAACTTTATTTACAACGTGTTTTAACCTCAGTTGCCTACATTCCTCGCTACACACCCTTGAACCAGAAAATGCAAAAGTTTCATTAAAACAATTTTATCAATACGTAAAACTCAATGAAACATAAAGAAACCATGTGAAAAGAAACATTTAGTCAAAAATAAAATGTCATAACTAAAAAAAATACAGAACAAAGTCGTCTCCACAGCCGTCGCTGTCCGCCACCGGACTCTTTTATATGCGTTTGTCAGTGAATTACAACGACAGGCCTGTAGCCAGTGAAAAACTGTTTAAACACCTACCTCATGCAGATACTTATTTACACTACGCTCTATGTACAGCCAGCGCACACATTGTTATGTATTGGACACTCGACTGCACAAAGCAATTTAGTGATGATATCAACGGTGCAGTGGTGCCTCATCGTGATGTTTTGACAATAGGTACCTTCTCATGGGGATAAGCAATGGCTTTTCAAACGCAACTCTATTTTAATGGTGATACCATTATTACGTACAAGTCGTTACGGGTAGTCAGAAGCCCGTCGGACAACCAGTCTTACCAAGGGGTATCGTATTACCCGGTCGGAAAGGCAGTCGCTCCATGTAAAATACTGGTAATCAGCTGCATCCGGTTAGACTGGAAGCCGACCCCTACCTAGTTGGGAAAAGGCAGACTCTCTAAGTTCATATAAGTGTCAAATTGCTGATTCTAAGGTTTATAATTCTCTAAATCCATATATGTTACGGTTGGGAATCATATTTTACAACATACAACCTGATTCTGATCAGCAAACATTAAAAAACGTAAGAAAGTTTGAATTTCGCGGGCTACCCTGAAGCTTTCGCCTTACGTTTAAATAATCAATCAATCATTCACTACAACTAATATTCAAAGCCACTCTGAAGTCTGTTTCTCCAAAATACTTTTACAAGAGAACGTAGTACGTTTGGGTAGACTAAGGCAGCATACAAAATCAACTTTTATTTTCTCTCAAACGTAGCTATTAATCCAGTTTTCATAAAAAAATACGCCTGCGCAACTAAAAATAACAGCGTTTAACCAATACACAACTCCGTAGTCTGAAAAAAAATGGATTGTGCTCGGTACCGCGATCGTAACTAAGTTACTGGGTGCGCCGCGTTCATTAGTGATGTTTGTTCAAAGGTTTAACCCGCGATGAATAGATTTATACGCTGCTGGTTATTACATCAAGCCAATGTAACTGTCTGTGTTTGCTAAGATATGCTGCAATTACGGAGTGGTCAAGTTCCAAAAGTATCTGATAAACTTGTAAACAAATGTATATATTGTAGTGCACTTACAAATTGAGTGCTTTGAATTGATTATTTGAATATATATAGCAGAAATTCTTATTTTAAATCACCTTAAAATATATTTTTTGAGACAATAATTGAGGTTAATTTTATAGCCTCAATTTTCGATTTCAATTACAATTTAATAATGTTATTCAAACAATAATTTTTCGAAAAAATTGTGAGTTATAAAGTTGAACCTTCTTATACAGGTGAATGTGTTACTAATTCCCTTTAGAGAATGACTGCGTTAGAATTTAACTGATTAACGTTTGTTTACACTTTCATCAGATTCTGTTGGAACAAACTATATTTACCGGGTGGATAGGGAATTCGGAGTATAAAAAAAAGGAGTACCTAGAGGCGTTAGAATTTGATCACTCAGTGGAGGGAAGTAGAAAAACTAGTACATACACATACACTGCCCAATAATGACGCTTATGACGTCGGTTGGAAAAAAGGAAAGTTTAAAAATGTGTACGAGTAGGTACTCGTCATCATTTTAATTTTTCGGCGTTTTTTGCTAGGCGAGGCACTTTGTAAAGTCAGTTTCAGGGAAGAACAGGTAAGTAACTTAACTGAATACTTTATGAAATCTTAGTAGGGATTGGTTCCACTACACACAGATTTTAAACAGCCTAAGGACTGTGATTTCGCTGGCCAAGTTATGACTTCATAAGAGTTCAGTTAAGTTACCCACCTGGTTTTCCCTGAAACTGACTTTATAAAGTGTTCGACACGTATTATAGGCCTCGAAAAACATTAAGTCACTGTGTTCGTTGTATTCATAACTTACGGAAGGATTTGTGGTTTACAAATCCAGAATACCAGAATAATGCTAAAAAGGCAACGTGTCCAGATTAATCAATCCAGATTCCTTTAGTCAATACAGATGCAAAAAGGCAAACGAAAAAAATCCGCATTCTGTTGACACGCGAAATAGAAAAATCTCAATAAAAAAGGGGAAACACGACATTTTTATTCGAACAGACCACCTACAACTAACTGGACACAGACGCACCGCAAACCCGAAAACCTACATACGTCCGATTTCGTAAAAAATAAACGAACACAATCGGATGCAGCCGAGCTAAATCGATACGCTATCGAACGACTCGGACGTCAAACTTTTGTAATACACCCGCCGCGTCAGGCAGGCTCTACGTCGCTCGTAACAACAAACTCCGATACACCGACGTAACTAAATACCGCTCACTAATACCCCACCGACAAAAGAAAATATTACTCGCATTCGAAACCAAAAAGCGTGATATCTCAAGAACGTTTTTTTTCAAATATCCCCAAAACTAGGTTAGTAATTCGGGTTCGCACAAAAGCGTCGGTTGAACAATACACGTTACACGGTGGATATAATTAGTTATGGTGTATGGATTTAGATTTCGTTGTTGCGATAATTTTTGTTGAATGCGCTGAATAAACATCTGCTCGAGATTTGCCATTCGACAAGCATATCGTATTGAAATGTCATGTAGAAAACTGATCCGAGTGCAACAATGGCGCTCAAAAAATGGTCAGCGAGGTAGTTATCCATGTGCGTTACGTATAGTTTGGTAATACGCTTTGCATTCATAACAAATATTTATATTTACGACTTTTTGCGAGCACATATTTGTATTGACGTAAGTAATAAGTTTACATTATTCCGTACATCAACTGTTTGTGTATTTACATGAAGCATGGTTCAGTGGCCAACGTCCCTGATGTTTGTAATTGTGAGGTCCTGGGTGTCAGGACGATTTCAGTATCGAGTATGAAACTCAGGAATTGGAATTGGAATTGAATTAAGAACTTCTGTTCTTCACTTGAAGTTTAGACGTAAAAGTATAATTTTCTACTTATCATATTTGAACTGTCTAGGCATCTGAGGCCTACTCAACTGAAAATCAATACCTAATTGCCAGCTATCTTGGCTGCCTTATCCACACCACTTTTTACTTCACTGCCATCTATCAGCCACACACATATTTGTCACATATAACACGTTTCAAAAAAAGAACGATACTCGTCATATCCGTGTCCGGGCACGTGGCCAGTCTCGGGCTTGTGACCTTCGTCAAAGTGACACATTGTGCATATCAGTGTTATGCAGTGTCTGGCCATTCGCGCGCACTATGATACGTGTCAAACATTTTTTGAATTTTAAATTCGAAAAAAAAAACGTTCTACTACCGTTTTCGGTGAAGTTACATTTTTGCAACCATTATTGAAGGTTTTGATGTTAGAACATGGACCAATTTCTGTGATATGGATGTTTCCGGTAATTTGATGCGAGGTTTTTTTATATCGCAGTCTTATATGGCAGATAGGGAGGAGCTTTAAAAGTATTGAATTACGTAGAATAGGATGTATAAGGATGTGCGGATTAATTCAATTACAGAACAGAATAATAAAAGATACAGAACGTTACTTATGAATCCATTTTACCGTAAAGAGACAATTTTTTTTCAGTCCATTATAATATCTGCTGCAAGAATCGAATCCATATGGGCGTCTGTCCTGTTAATAATCATTGAAAAGAGGCGTCCTTTCATTAAAAAAATACACATTTTCATCCATTCAATATTCAAACATTTATTTTATATCGCAAAAGCCGCGCAGTGAGATAACATTGGATCGCTCAGGCCCCAATCCTGCAGCTTCGTTATCGTAGCTATAAAGTCGCGCGGCGCAGGGATGATAGTTTTTCCCAGTTTTTTCCGCTGACCACACGAAAATCTGGTCGAGTTTTTTTTTGTATTTTTTTTATTCGCTTTATATCAGTTAGCTGCCACGTAAGTGGTGAATACTTTTTATTTTATGTAAAAATATTTTTTTGCGTATTTTGGTTTAATCCGATTTTTTCAGTGGGTTCGGTTTTTCAGAGGGAATTCATCTTGCATGCAGACTCTGATTTTTCTCAGTAAAGTGATATTAAGCTCTAGTTTGGGAAACAAAATAACGTCAATCACATGTCTATTTAAATCAGGGTATGGGTAGGTACCTACTAACATAAGAAGTGTCGTCCTGGCTGCGTTCGTAAATTTAGCCGTAAAACATACTCAATCTCAGACTAGCGAAAATAAGCTTCTAAATACCAAGCGATTTGGATCTTGGTTCCTTTAGGAAAATAGGTTTTTCCAAGGTCGACAACGCATCGCCTCTTGCTGTTGCCTGTTACCACTTTCCAGTTTCGCCAACATAAAAACCTTGGTGAAGAAAAAATCGAGCTCAAAATGATATCCATACATTTCACGTAACTCTAACATACAATTTTATGCGTCTTTATCCCTAGGAGACTCATAAAACGGTGCGGGAAGAACGCGGTTGAGTCGCGGGCGCCGGGCTACGGCTCAGCGCCTCGGAGCAATAGCTCGGTAGCTCCCATAAATGGGATTCATCCTTATCGTCGCTGATAAAACAACTTTGTTCGATCCCGCCTCTTTCAATATGCCATAGCGATGTCCGTGCTGCTCCATTTGATGCTACATTATGTTAACGTGCGGGATTTTGTTTCAGATATTTTCTTTTGGGTGAGCCGTGATGGAAGTCTTCGTGGCTTATAGGTTAGTGTTTCTCTGGTGTCTGGTGGTTGATACAAACTTATTCACATTATAACTATGCTTTTTTAAATGACCATAGCTGGTATGATTTCATCATCATGACAACTAGGTACTATACAGGGTGTAAAAAGACCCATCACATAGCCGTCAACTACGCATTCTGTTTATCAATTTGCACAAAATAATTGCTGGGAAACGACTTTTATTTTTGGGGTGAAAAATCGCTGTTTATGGTAGTTCGCAACGTAAAGTACGCAAAACATTGTGTTTATGGGTGCATGCAACGTTTTGTGGGGGTATTTAAAATTAAGTTATAACATTTAAAACTTGCTTTCTTTAAAAAAACGTCCGGTAAACCTGCAACTTTGACCTTCAATATCTCCGTAACGAGAAGGTTCCCAGGTATGGTCCAGAACAAATAGTTGATGGTTTTGACATCGGCAACTAAAATATTGCCGAGCTGTATTGAACGGCAAGCTTTTTAATGGTCTTTTTGCCGTCTGTGGGTGATTATTTTAATTTCAGTCATTCGGTTCCCCATCATTTATCCTAATTTATTTATAGCTTGGACTTGAAAAGTATATATAAGTACCTGTTGCTGTTAAACATGTTCACATACTGTATTTGTCACTGCTGTGTGGTACTGTGCAATGGTTACTCGTCTCTACAAGCCAACTCAAATACTTACAAACCAACCTTTACCACGTTCATACGGGGCATATCAAAACGCAATGAACCCTACCAGTCGTATGGAGGAACAACGGTTGGTCGAACTAACGGAGCGTATAATTTCGAGTTTATAGCGTCATTAGGCAACAGGCAGGCCAGACTTTTTGTTTAAACGCATCGCAATTAAGCCGTGGAACGATAATCGATCGTTCCTTGCAGACGGGAGGTCAATTCAGCCTGACATGCGTTAATTCTGGACGAGAGAATTGCATTGCAACGGTATAGCTGAATGCAATGTGTGCTCTCTGTGTCTGTGTAGGGAGGCGATTTTTATGGCTGATTTATCAGAGATCGGGACTTGGGAGTAGCGTTTGTGAAGTCAAATTATTATAGAAATATAGGTAAACATTCAATACGTAAACTTTTCAAATTTGTATGATACTGAAAAAGTATTTTACGGAAAACTATTAGAAATATGAACTTAATAACTACGTAACTATATTTTCATGCAATCCGTCTGCCTATAAACCATTTTAAAAGACATTTCCTGATCGTGTCAGCTCACAATCTGCTTACTGCTGGACAAAACCAATAGCCAAGTACTCTTACCACCATTCGCTCGCTATTGCATCAATAATGCCTTCCAAAAAATACTACTCCATCAGTATTCCAATCATCATTGCAGGATTGTGTTTTCACACAAAGATTATCAGTTTCATGAAATCGGCGGAAACATTCAATCACGTTCGTTTTTTCCTCCACTCCGAGATAAGATGTCTTTAGACGACGTTGGGGGGGTGAGGGGGCGAAGATCGGGGGGTGAAGATCGGGAAGTGGCATTTGGCACGGGCAATTGACGCCACTGATAGGATCGGGAGCTGACTTAGCAGATATATAGGATAGGAGCTAGGTGCTTGAAAAGTTATCAATGTGATTAATTTTTTGAATGATTTCACTATACCCGCGATTATATGGAGAAATACTATCATTACTTGATTAGTGTACTGCTTGTAATTCATTGGAGGATTTAGTAGGTGGGAATAAGTTCTCTCTTATTAATACAAGACTGCGGAATACCTTGTTGGTCTAGTGGTAGCAAGCGCTATTGCTGGACACGGTGGTCTTGATGTCGATTGGCGGGTAAGGCAAAGTTTTATTGAGTTTTTCTATTTTTTTTTTGGCCGGTTGATGGCACTAGGTTCGCTCAATATTACAAAGGACTAAACATAACTGGTGAAATGTGGGTATACTACACATAGGTGTACCTCTGCCTAGCCCTTCGGGGAATACAGGCGTGATATTATGGTTGTGATGTTTATTTGTTTTTTATTACACAAAATATGTTTATTTTGTTTTGTTCGGCCAAAAATTCAGAAGCTGTCTCCTAGACTATCGTGAATGTACGGTGGCGGTATCGGCTTCCCGCGACACCGCTTCCGATCCACGTGAGCGATATTCCGCAACCTCACTGTCTTTTACGTATACCTACTTCAAGAAACAATGTTGCTTTTATAGGAAAACGACTGAACTCGAAGTTCAGTCGTTTTTCTATAAAAGCAACAAACGCATTATAGGAAGCTGTGGAGAGAAATTTTGTGTAGGAAAAGATATTATATTACAGATATTTTTCTCACAAAAACATAATAAAGATTGGGTCATAAAAAAAAGTTATAGTTCATTGTTCATTTGTATATTAATGTCACTCATCTGTCTAGCCTTTTCCCAATTATTGGCAGATATATTGTATTATATTGGAGTCGGCTTCCAGTCTAACCGGAAGCAGCTGAATACCAGTATTTTACATGGAGCGACTGCCTATCTGACGTCCACAACCCAGTAACTGGGTTATACGATACCGCGTGGTAAGACTGGCTGTCAGACTTTCGGACTTCTGACGACCAGTAACTACTGTCAAAGATCCACGAATGACAGCCTGGTCCTACGGCTTAACGTACTTTCCGAGTCACGGAAGGGTCTTGGTATGTAAAGAGACCCATCCGCGAACCAACCGCAGAAAGCGTAGCTTAACCTGATCGACCCGTGCGGCTGATATACACCCCTTCTTGCCCGACTTGCTCTCAACCGGTTTTTTGTAAGTACTCCAACAAGGACACTGAATTTCAGCTAACAGCAACCGCTACAGAAACAAAACTTCGAAATGACATCGTATTATGCCGCACCGCATCAACAAAACAAATTCAAGTCAGCCGTCAGCTGCGGAGCATTAGGCATCGTATCACATTATTTAGCAGTCGTAATAATAAAAAGTCAATAAACACATAAACTCCGCATCTCCTGCGGCTAACCTAATGGCGGCGTTCACTTTAACCGTTCTAAACAAATAAAACGTTCCGGAACTGTGAAATATAACTGTAACAGGTGGATTATCTGTTGTTTTTTTTATTCTGTGTCAGTTGGCGTGGCAGCCTTGAGTAATTATCAACGTTTAACATCCAACCTGCTGTTACGTGTCAATTTATTAACGAAGGTTTTGTTTTTTTAATTAAATAGTTAAATTAGCTTTTTTCTTTGAAGATGGATGACTTATCTATGTTTTTATGAAACTACAGAATAGTACCTCTAGACTCGTGACAATCTAAGAAGTCCGTTTTGACAGCGTAAAAATCGTTTGTGTAGCGATGAAAAAAAAACTTGGTTTCTTATAAACTGATTCTCGAGACATATCGATTGAACATACTTATAGAGTTTGTAATCGACGACTTATCTACATTACTTAAAATTGATTCTCAACGCTTAACGTTTTATTACATGTACGAGAACGAAACGCCAAAACGGACTTCTTAGATTGTCGCGAGTTTAGTGAAGTCTATACCCCATTTGAAATAAGATTAGACATTAAAACAAACCCTTTTACAGTCCGTTCAAGCGATTTTACTTCTATACCGTAGGCATAAGGATAGCATTAAAAGCAAAAAAAGTTACACAATACCAACTATCTACTGCGGCTGCCATTTGTCATGCCACCAACGCAATAGAATTCAAAATCGGTTGGACGGAATGTAAGAAAGGCTTATCCATACGTCTAATCTTATTTCAAATGGAGTATAGTGTGTTAGTTACTATGCCGTAATCGTGGCGAGGCTCTACTAGTCTATGATTGAATCGAAAAATCGGAGCGTCAAAAACTGATTTGAGTCTATTAAGTTCAGAGTCCTTGCATACAGATTTCCATGCATTATGATAAAAAAAACATTCACGCGGACGAAGTCGCGGGCTGAAGCTAGTACATATTATAAATTGAAGTCGTTTTTCATGTCTGTCTGTATGATCGCGTTTTTCTTCTAAACTACGCAACGGATTTTGATGCGGATTGCACCATCATTTGGAGAACGTATTCTCGAAGGTTTATGTTTATAATCCACTAGCTTCTGCCCCTGCCAAAATAACAGCCAAAGTTTTGTAAAACTGACACTGTTTGTAAAAGTCTCAGCAGCCAAAATATACAGAGAGTCATGACTGGTGATGGAGCAAGCGACGACGTACAATTGTCCGTGTGAGTCAGCTCGTCCTGAGGTCGACACCAGTTACAAACGCATTAGTATTCGTCGTGGGCGATGAGCCTTAAGGTGGACGCGCTAGGGTAGCCCGCGAAATTCAAATTTTCTTACGTTTTTTGCAATTTGCAGGTCAGTATCAGGTTGTATGTTGATCTAAATATTATTAGCGGTAGTAACAAATATGGATTTACAGCATTATAAACATTAGAATCAGCAATACAACTCTCTAAGTTCATGTAAGTGTATTGAATGAAAATTTCATGAAATCGTCAGTCAATACACTTACATGAACTTAGAGAGTTCATATAAGTGGGTTGTGGAGGTCAGATAGGCAGTCGCTCCATGTAAAATACTGGTATTCAGCTGCATCCGGTTAGACTGGAAGCCGACCCCAACATAGTTGGGAAAAGGCTAGGCAGATGATGATGAGATGATGTATGAAAATTTGAATTTCGCGGGCCATCCTAGCACATCAACCTTAATCATCACACCATTCACAGCCACCATTCAAAACCACTTTAAAATCATCAGGGTATAAAACTACGGACCACGCAAAAAAATGTCTTGAAAACCTGCATAGGTTCATGCCCTTTAAAGTTATATACCACATAGGTTCTTATATGGTAACAATGAATTGGCCTGTGACCAGCTGAGCGTGGTAGCATGGTCACGTACCATTAACCACTGCCATGAACCATTCGGTGTCGGTTAAAACATAATTGTAGGATACCAATTGGTGCTATTTATTTTTATTTTAGTACCTATATGGGTTGAGGAAAGGTCTTTTGAGGGGATGAAGGTTGGGTCTCTGTAGTTATTTGGTATTTGATAGTTTTAATTTGATGTTACGATTAATTGAGGTTTTAGAATACGGTGCATGTTACTAAATGTGGAACTACGAATTGATAGCTTGTTGAAATGGCGTGTAGTTTGAGAGTATTATTAGGGTACCACTCATATGAATTTATTTATTGTTTGTCTCAGTTGAGTAGACAGTTCTTACAATTAGCATTATTGTACAATGTAACATATTTATATGTGGTTATTAATGGCTATGTTAAAATAAATAATAATAATATAGTTGCACTCTTTAATTGATATCCATTGCATATTGGTTGTTTTAGTCAATTTTACATTAATTAATTAAATCTCTATCAATATAATAATCATTAATTAATTAGATCAATTTTCCATTAATGATTTAAATCTATCAATATAATAATCATTAATTAATCAGATCAATTTTACGTTAATTAACTCGCTGCAATGTAAATGGTAGTAACAGAAGATTGATCTTTCGAATTCTCTACATCTTGACTCGTCAATTCATCATCGACAGCACACTCACTGCTGGACATAAATGCTTTTACCAATTTCTACGCTCCTGTGCTATTGTAATATAAGTTCGGCCCGAAGACGCCAATAGGTCACAAGTTCTCAATCTTACTTCAGCTTTTACCATCACGCCTTACTAAGTAACCTATCCAACTGCAGCTTCTTGAGTACTTGGCATGAATAATCTAAGTATATATACCTCCAACTGTCACTAATGAGCAGTGATCGGAATAGGTAGAGCTAATCTACCTAAAGTTCGAAGAACAGAGCCAAAAAAAAGTGGAGACTTCCCTTACGACTAAAATATTTTTTCGGGACTAATGTCGGGATTTCGGGACATCACAGTACATTTAGTATAAATGCTAAAGGTGTGGAGAAAAATTAGATGTCATGAACTAATATTAAAACCAACACCTCGACTTCAGTTGCAAAACAGTACTGTATCTTTTTTATTTTCTTTTGCTTATATCTCGAAAATGGTATGTCCTATCGCAAAAATAATGAAAATTTCGACCCCCTCTATGAAAGCCATAAACCCCTAATACTTAACATGTAGGTAATTTTTTTTTTCATATTTTCAAACAAAAATTTAATGCTGTTTGCCGATGACATTGTTCTTGTCGGTGAAGATGAACCTGAGATCCAGAGCAGATTGGAGAAATGGCAACAGAAGCTGGAGAATGTTGGCTTGAAAACAAGCAGAACCAAAACTGAGTATATGTTCTGCGATTTCGGCGGTCTCTCCAGTTCTGGAGCCATAACGCTTGATGGCGCACTTCTCCCAGTCTGCTCCGACTTTCAGTGCCTCGGTTCACTCGTGCAAAGTGACGGCGAAGTAGATCGGGCGGTTAAGCACAGAATTAACACTGGATGGATGAAATGGCGGCAGATCACGGAAACAATCTGCGACTCCCGCATTCCCCTTAAACTTAAGGGGTAGATATATAAAACAATAGTTAGACCTGCTGTCTTGTATGGATCAGAATGTTGGGCCACAAAAGGGATGAATGAAAGGCAATTGCATGCAGCTGAGATGAGAATGTTAAGAGGGATGTGTGGTGTTACACGAATGGATAGAATAACAAATGAGTACATAAGAGGAAGTCTGAAATTGGCACCGGTGACAGAAAAGTTGTGTGGAAATCGGTTGTCATGGTATGGGCACGTGATGCGAAGGAATGAATTTCGATGGCTATAAGAGTAGGGGAAGACCAAAGAAACGATGGATGGACTGTGTGAAAGATGATATGGCTAGAAAGAGGGTGACTACCGAGATGACGGCTAATAGAGAAGTATGGAAGAAAGGGACATGTTGCGCCGACCCCAAATAAATTGGGATAAGGGCAGGAGAATGATGATTTTCAAACAAAAATTAAAAAATTCTGTAAATAACATTAGCTTCCGCGCTTACTTACATCATTCAAACGAAGATTAGGTTAAACAACCTTGCATACTCTTTTTTTTTTAAACAGAAACAGGAAATTAATTGGAAATTGTTTTACTCTATTAATTTTGGTTGTACTTAAGTAATGTTCCGAAACCAGGGACATTAGTCCCGAAAAAATATTTTGTCATAAGGCGTCTCCATTTTGTCTCTGTTCTTTTTCAAACATTAGGTAAATTAGCTCTACCTATTCCGATCACTGCTAATGAGACACAATTGTTATCAGCCTTCTAAAGGCCAGTCAACAGTTGAGCGGACGTCGACTGACGTACGATCGTCTATCTTAGATGACCCCTGAATGCAAATTCCATTTTCAAAGGTCATCTCTTCGCGTGTCAATGTAGACTTCCCGTCATCAATTACCTTAATTACAGCCAAAAAATTAACAAAACCACTTCTTCCGAGTGTGAAAGACACACTTTGAAGTAAAAGCAAATTTATAAAGCATCCACATCCGTTGAATAAATTCGACGCTCCTAATCAAGATAATTAAGGGCTGTGCAAAACAAAAATCGCATTCAAAGGCGTGACGTCATACGGAGTGAACTTACAATGACGCGACGGGGCGTCGCGGCGCGCTTGCCCACATTACACCAGGGTCGTAGGGTTGGCGCGAGGGAATTACGTGTGGTGACGTCAGATTTGATTAGCAATGTGGATTGGGTTTTTAGTGTGTCTGTGTAGGTTTGTGGCTCTTGTGTTAGTGGATCAAAAAAGGTTCTTTATACATGATTAATAATCACTATGGAAATGTCTGAAATAAAAATCATTTATGATTATTAACTATTCGAAGGTACAGTTATACTTTTTGGTCTTCACTCGTAGCATTAATTTAAGAGTATTCTAGGGGTTAATTTTATTAATGTATTGAATAAAATTCTAAGGCAGGCTAGGCACCTATCAAGATCAGTAAATAGCTTTTTTTTTAGTAAGTGGTAATCTCATTAATATTGTTATGCTGCTAATTCCCATGAGCTGAAAGAAAAAGTATGTTGCGAAAATTAAAAAAGTCACACCATCAGCCCTAACCACCAGCTCATACAAGGATACGAACCTCACAAGTCACAGTACCGAACAGTCCCAACACCACACACACGGAACCAGTGACATTAGGGGTGTCAGCGTGTCCGCGTGCTCGCAGTTTTGTTGGTGGCCAGCGGCGCGGAAACTGCGCGGGCATTGTGACAACCCTTGGGAGCCGCACCCGCCCCGACCGAGGATTTATTTGAAAAAAGAATAAACAAAATGATTCTCTCATTATTATTATTTCTTTAAATAGTTATATTAAAATATAGAACACCCTGCATCCTAAATGAAGTGTAATAATTAAAATATTTGTAAAGTTAAAATTGAGCTGGAATAGAATTCTAATTAATAAAACAATTTTCATGTTTTGCAGAGTAAAAAGTCGACTGACAAATATTGCAGTGATTGCAATATTTGTTAGTCGACTACTGTTGAGAAATCGCGAAAATTAAATCATTGTAAGTATCTTTAAATTTGATTCATATAGTACTCTCACTAGTATTTTTAACCCTCTACCTTCTGCTCACACTATTCATACACCAGCATCTGTTTTTGGCACGTGACAATGCTAGTGTCGACAATGTGCGCGCTGGCTGGAAGAGCATCTCTTAGCTGATGAGGCCGAGATGAGAGTATCTACCTGCTGTGTGAGGATACATTGTATGGGCGGAGAAATGGGTTAAAATAATAGAGGTGCTGCATCTCACGAGCGCGCGTCAGTCATCGAATTTAAACCTTAGAAAGACAAATGGCGCGCGCTCGAACCACGATTTAAACCAACCAAAAAGTAAATAAAAAAAAAAGATTTTATTAAATGAAATATTATTGTCTTTTGATTTGCAGTGTTTCAACAAGCTCTACACAAATACATTCAGGCTGTGATCCGAAGCAAACTTGCGACTGGCATTGTATCATTATCGTACGAATAGCTCATGAAAAGGTATGTTGCTTATTTTTTTTATGATATATGCTTAAAAAGAATCACGCATGAGATAATGATGAAAATATATCCTGTTTATTTTTGGTGTGTTTATTTTCGTTCAAAATGGTTCTCGAAATTAGAACCTCACAATGGCTTAAAAAAACACAAATCTCAGTCTCAACGGATCTATTTAACGATATAACAACGCGTCACGTTCAATAAAACGTCAAAAAAATCGATTACTCACTTTAATAAAAATCGTACAGAGGGGAGGTCGGGGAGCGACGCAGCAGTTAAAAAGCGCGGATGCGAACATTTGTAGCAATAATTTGGCCCGCAAGCCCATGGGGTGAGCCGCGGCTGGCGTTGAAAGAATGATACATCATCAGACCAATAATAAATCACACATGATTCAATTAGAAAAATACGGCGGGTGTGGACGAAAAACGTCGGGTTTTGTCGCAGTTCGGGCCACATTTGTAGGGTAATTTGACGTTTTGTATTGCGTCATCAATCAAATGCAATTAACAATGACTGCTGTTGAAGTGGCGTGCTATAAAATTGTTGGTGGACTATTATGATATCAAATTCTAAAAGCTTGCATTTATGTATGGTTGTTATAAAAATAACAAAACTGTTTTGCAACTTTATTTTGAACTACTATAGGTAACATTTTATACACGGTTTTCAGTTAAACCAAACACGATCATACTGTAAAATATCAACGTATATAAAATTGCTCTCATAATAACAGTAGATAAATAACATACATAATGCCTAAAACCCTCATCTAGTGACATAACAAACAAAAATAAAAAAATCTGTGTGTTCAATAAACATTTTTAATGTTTCCATCAAAGTCAAGCATTAATACCGTCGGGTTAACACATGAGCTTTCGGCGCACTCAATAACTCATTGGCGAAATATAACAGTGTCGGGGGAGTGGGCGCGGTGAGGCCGTGTCACGTGCCAGTAATGAGTTCCACTCGGCCCCGGCCTCCCCGACATGTTACTATGGAATTTCGCACATACAACGCATACTTCTGATTATTTGGATTTATGATGTCACATTTTTTACTCGGTTGGTATGCGAGGCACTTCATTGGACAATGATTTTTGTTCTATTTTTTATTATTTAACATATAAAATAGAGGGTTTATACTCATTTTTCAGTCCATTTTTTATAATAATAAGAATAACCTTTGTACACATGAGAAGACAATATGTTAAAGACATGTTCCAACCCCAAATGAATTGGGATAAGGGCAGGAGAATGATATGTTGTTTCACAAAATTATGAACATGAGACCTGGGGTCCTAAATCGGCCACATTAGCAATTCCTCTAAAAACAATTCATTTCCTGAATTTCCAGCTGTCATTAGCAATTCCTCTAATTAGATACAAAAGCAATTCATAATTTGTGGCCCATTTTACGAATCTCCATACAAAACTGTCAAACAGATTATTTTGAAATGCACGGCGATCATAATATGAATTGTCAGTTTGTGACATTTTACGATGAATCATAATATTTTCATAATATGATTCTACCAAAGTGGCCGTTATATTTCTTCGAAAAGAAAGTCTCTTATGACTCATTATTAAAAACTAATAACTGATTGTCCTTCCTATTTATTATATAATAACCTCTATGATAACCGTTGATAGACATTATAATATCCTAAACCTGAATACTGTAACTACACAGACTGCACTCTCTAAGATCGAACATGAAAGCGGATACACAAAATCATGCAATAAGCTCATTCACTTATGGCCAATTATATCTATTTTGGGAAGTACTCTACATAAAAAAAGGAAAAAAAATGCATCAGAAAATAATTACAAAATTATCGGATTTTGCAGTAATTAGGTACTTCCTTTTCAACAAAATGGTCTCAAAATTCACTTCCTACAACTATTGTTGGGCACCCTTCACCTGTATAGGACTGTACACACATCGCCGCGGGCGCTTACCGGATTTACTTTATTTGCACAATACTTGCCGCTAGCTCGATGATGGATGTAGAGTTAGGAGTCTGTAAGAATAGGCATAATTTGAGTGGCTCGCTCGCATGGTTAAAGAAGTGATTTAGTAAAATTTATTATTACTTATTATTTACTCATTTATTTATTTACTAATAAAAGAAGTGAATTAGTAAAATTATTTACTAATTCACTTCTTTTACTATGTGACCAGAGAGCAAATTAGTTTTTCTGAAAATAATTTTCGATTACATTTTTGTAATAAAGTCAATAGGACTACGCATCGCATGCTGGATGATGCCTAATTTTAATCCACTCAGAACTCTGTAAGTAATCTAATACTTAAACGTTGTTTTTTTTTTTACATTTTTCGCTATGTTGCTGAAAACAATGGCTCTCAGAGTCTCTGAGTTCAAGTCCAACTTTGCTTTATAACTTCTAAGGCCCGCTTGCCACAAATTACTAAATATACAGGGTCAAATTTAATTAGCTGACTATAATGTTGTCCTCATAATGTACATTAACACAAAAAAAACTAATTGCAGCTACCTACACTACCAGGTACCTACTAATTGCAGATACATAATGCTATTGTTTGATGCGAGTAGTTTTCGCATATTTTGGAAGGGGTGACTAGAATCAGTCCTATGCCTTTTATGTGCCTAATTTAAATAAATGACTCGACTTTGACATATTTGATGGAATGGTCAGATGGTGCAAGATTAATTTAGAAAAAATCTTCCAGAAAAATGCATAATATACTTTTCTTTTACGATGCATTTTTAAAATTAAGCTTGCACCATCTTTCCATTCCTAACTCTACATCAGGAACGGTTTCCCTTAAAATTCAAGTGGCCAATTATGGAGCTGCGTTTGGTCTTCATACGCGCGTACTCAAGGACCATTCACAGTTTTGTGTGAGCTCAACGTTTAGCAACATTGCGGACCAATAGCTCAACAACACAGCAGGACCAATTCAAGTACCTACTAAATTGATTTTGAACTTTTATGTATGTGCAACGTACTTTTTATGACACCTCTTGAGCAAATAAAGGTATAAGGTTGGGTAAATATTGTATTAGAACATTTTTTTGGGTAATTATTTTAATGTATTTTGAAGTGAATTAAAAATCCGGAGTCACACGTGTTAGGTCATAAATCGAACAGATTATGTGGGACTCCGGATTGTAAATTTTTCTGTATGCGATGTCTTGTTTATATATTTTTAGTTGACTTTTTGGTCGTAGTTGGGTTTTTGTTTCATAACTTTTATTTTTATTCTCTTGTCTAATTAGCTTTTCAACAAAGTAAAAACTCTCGATTCCTCACAAACTGTACACTAGATTCTTTAGGAAAAAAACCGGCCAAGTGCATGTCGTACCATGCACAATGAAGGGTTCCGTAGTTGGGATGAATTTATAAAACAAACTTAACATTGTAGTTGAAAAACTTGTTCTCCGATACAGAATGTATGGGAGAACATGTTTTTACAACTGCAAATTTAAGTTGGTCGATTATTACTCGGTAACTTGTGAAGCCTAAGTAGCGGTGATAGTTTTCCTTTTAATTTCGTTATATATACCACTGCTGTGAATTTTTTCACTTATCCAAACCCAACCATTTAGTTGACAGGGGACACTTGGCTCTAACAAAAATTTGCAGTTTCAAGCTTAATATTTCATATACCTGCATCCAAAAATGGTTTTAACAAACTCACATTATTTTTTTCGAACTTTTTAACGATATCCCACACTATGAGATCGACGAGAAAAAAATAAACCATCCCCACTTTACGTGTAGCCTTAAGGGTACCCTAAAAAATAATATTTTTTACGATTTTTTTTACCACTTTGTCGGCGTCATTTATATGTATGTATATCCATACCAAATTACAGCTTCCTAATACCAACGGTCTCTGAGCTAAGCCTCGGACAGACGGACATGGCGAAACTATAAGGGTTCCTTGTTGACTACGGAACCCTAAAAACATGAAATATTGTTGCAACAAAATTCTGAAACAGTTTTATACATATAGCCCATTTAAAAATACCGAGTACCTACATATGGTATCTCTACTTAAACAATTATAAATATTTAAGTTGAGAAATTATAATTATTAATAAAATATAATTCTTTTTCATCCCACCATCTCGGAAAGAGTATTTTTAATCTTCAATATCTGAGTGGAAAAGCCGTTTTTATTCTCTAGAGGATAAAGTAAATTGAATTTAGAACATCGTGTGCACTAAGTTTGTGAATTAAAAAAAACATTAAACCTATTTACTGCTACCTCTATGGTGCCGAATATATCATACAACTTTTTTTTAATTTGTTAAAAACTCAGACTCGGAACCTTCTTGGTGTTCTTTTTTCAATTTGCTTTGTACGCGGTTCTTTACGCGGCATTTTTTCACGTCATTGTTAAACCTTATATTAAAAACAAGAAACTTGAAAACAAGTGAAAAAACTAAAATGAGTGATTCTAGCGACGAGGAAGTTTGCTTGACGCCAACAGAATTAACTGAAACTGTTAATAATGCGCAAATGAGCTTTCTCCCTCAACAATCACGCGAGAAGTATTTAAAACAGTACGATATGTTCAACACGTGGCGACTAGCAAAAGGAGCCAAAACTTTCTCAGAAAACGTTTTGCTGGCATATTTTATAGAATTATCCGAGAACAAGAAAGCAAGCACTCTATGGAGTACGTATTCGATGCTAAAAGCAACAATAAAGATGAAAAAAGACAAACATATCGATACCTATCCTAAATTAGTGGCATTTTTAAAAAGAGCCTCATCTGGTCATCAACCAAAAAAATCGAAGGTTTTCACAGTATCTGATATTGAAAAGTTTCTTAACGAAGCACCCGATTCCGTATATTTGGCGGCAAAAGTAAGTCAGTTGCACATTCAGTATCTACTTAAGTATATTAATCTCAATTAAATAGTATACTTAGTAGATGTTGATAGGCATAATTATGCGTTCATATCAATTTTATTCATTTATCTACTACAATACTCTTTACGTTACAGGTTGTTCTTATTATTGGAATAAACGGAGCATGTCGAACTAATGAACTAACACAACTTAATGTCAAAAACATTGAGAAACATTCAGATGACTTACTATTAATTAATTTACCTAATACAAAGACAAAAAGAGACCGCAACTTCGTCATTCGCAAGGAATACGTAACGATTGTTGAGAAATATCAAGCCTTACGCCCGCCTAACACTCCAATCAATCGATTTTTTCTACAGTATCGCAATGGAAAGTGTGTTAGACAGCCTATGGGTACTAATAAAATTGGCAGTATCCCACGAGAAATAGCAACATTTCTTGAACTTCCAGAACCCCTGTTGTACACGGGTCATTGTTTCCGACGAACTTCAGCCACACTTTTGGCTGATTCCGGAGCTGATCTCCTGTCCCTTAAGCGCCACGGAGGCTGGAAGTCCAATGCAGTTGTAGAGGGATACATAGAGGATTCCATCCAAAATAAGTCTAAAATATGTGAAGGCATCGTAGGAGCCATTACACTGAAAGAGCCTCAATCGGATCCTTGGACTGGCCCTTCTACATCAAAAATAAGCCGTTATGAAACACCTAACCATCTCCCTCTCTCTCCAACATTCACGCCAAGGGAATCCGATGAATCGGTACAACTATTAAGTATGACAGATAGTTTACCGAAAAACAGTACACAAGTGACTAACACCAATATTACAGTACCAAACAAAAATATTACACTCAATTTAAATAACTGTAGCAACGTTACTTTAAAATTTTCTTAATTATACCTTAGTAATATTTTGTTATAATTTAAAGATTATTCTATATTACTTACCTGTCATAATGTAGTAATTAATACCTAAACTGAAATAAAAGTGTACCTATCTTGTGATTGTAAACGTTTTTTTTTTTGCATTTAGTCATTTCCTCGCTGAGGTGGAATGAAAAGTTACGTGTTGCACTCGAGTGCAAAGATTTTTCACCTCGTGCTCTTTTGATTCCCTCGCTAACGCTCAGGATTCTAATTTTGAATCACTCGCTACGCTCGTGATTAAATTTTAGAATCCTTCGCTTGCTCGGTCATCAAAATTGAACACGCGGTTAAAAAGCAACTTTGCACTCTTGTATAACAAATAACTATTAATCAATAATTCTTGATTAAAAGAGACACCGAGTCTCACCTAACAACCAAAAATCAACAATCCTAATTATCACAAAACCCTAAAAACAAAATTAATCTCAAATAAAAAAGGCGTAACCTAATTTAAATACCCCACAACTGACTTACAAGTTAAAGACCGTTTAAAAGTCTTTAACCCTTCACTGAAGCAAAAGAAACATTTGTAGGCAATTAGGCGATCGTTATTGTTGGGAATCGAACCCTTAACCCAGCAGTCGTCGGCCGTGCCTACTTCCGTGCAACGATTATGTTGTAACCTACGCTTCGAACATATGTTAGAATACGATTGTTAAGTGTGAGGAGATTTCTTATGGTAAATGTAGTTTTCATTCGTTAAGATCCTTTGACAAAAAATAGAAGCTGTAATAAAAACTAAAACCCAACTACGACTAAAAAGGTATAAACAAGACACCACAGACAGAAAAATTAAAAATCCGGAGTCACACGTGTTAGGGCCTAAATCGAACAGATTACGTGTGACTCCGGATTTTTAATTTTTAATTTGTTAGTCGTAGTTGGGTTTTAGTTTTTATTACTTTTTTTTTAAATATGTTTTGGGGTTATAATATATATATTTTTGAAATGTGCTCATTAAGCCCTTTAATTTGATACCCAACATGGTACGATGAAACAATTTTTTTTTTTAGTTCCTGACTTTATGTTCTCTAGAGGGTGCCATTTTTACGTCGTGACGTCACATAGCCTATAACCAGCGGACGATCAAGACGCTTTCAACGATACCTCACTTGTCAAATTGTGATGAGTGGTTTAGAAGATATGAGGGAACAGATGAACATACATACATACATCCATACATACATACATATCGGTCAAAATCATAACCCTCCTTTTTTCTTCGCCGTAGTCGGGTAAAAAGGCACTTAGGCGCACTGAAAGCTGGACATCCATCTATCATTAGTTTTTAAGTAAGAGAACTCACAGTGTTTAAGGGTGTTCGTTAAATACATCTAATTAAGTATAGTTTGATACAAACTGTAGACATATCGTTCAAGATTTCATCGACAACGCAAATCCAAGCGCTGAATCGTTTTGAAACAGATTGCTAATCCATTGCTTCATAAGTACGAAAACAAAATCTACTCAACAACGTGAATAACGCAATGTATGTTGTTGAATTGTCAAAATGAAACAGATTAGTATTAATCGATGACGAAAATGTGTTACGCAATTAGATCGCTGATTCGTTACTGCAACAGAAGTTAATAATATAATTATCTTTTTTTATGAATAGCTATCTAGCCAATGGATGGCGCTATTGCCCCAAATAACACTAGAACTTGTGGGTATTAGCTTCCAGCACGAACAGAAGCAGATGGATACGGGCGCTGGGTCTAGCTCACACTTTGTACACAGTGAACAGCCATAGGCAACGATTAATATGATTTGTTTCTAATTAACTTAACCAACAAACACAATAATCGTTTTCCTAAATAGTACATCTCAATTAACTTATTATTCAGCCGTCGATGGATCTATTCACGAACACAGAGATTGAGAACATTTTTTCTGCGAGTTACCGAGCGGCTTTCTGTCAGCATCCCCTTGAATGTAACAACCCAAAAGTCGGTAAATAGGTAACAAAAGGGCCCACAATGCGCCAATGCCAATGTTTGGCCCAACATAATAGGGAGTCTTAGAAGCCGAAGTTGTATTGTGCGCAAACGCATTGTTTGTGGGACTTAGTGCGCTTGCACAAAACCGCTCGGTAGCTACCGGCGCGAACTTCAAAGCTCCCAATGTTTGGCTACAATATTATTTTTATTGCCGTAATTGAGTGAATTTCTTTGACAACCCCTGTGAGAACAGCGGTGTCATCAGCCCTAGTATTTGAACTTTCTAAATTTTATGACGTTTCTTTATTGAGATGTTGTTTTCAAACTTGATTATGCTCTACAATCGGGTTTTTATAGTTCATTCTTGAAGATTGACTTTTCTTCGCTGTATTTGACACCTTCCTGATTAGGAAACATAATAAAAATAGGTAGTAATTTTGAGTTTGTTTCAGACAAAATATTTTCATTGATCCTTTGAATTTTACGAACTACTTTTAACCAACATATATCTAAACTTTCCAGATACCCTACAAACATAAAGTTTATTAGATTTGGCTGAGTAAAAAATAAATAATTTGATAAACCCATTGATGAAGTCTGAAAGAAACTGGAGAAAAACTGTCTACCGCTGCACTGGAGGATATTTTCAAGGTTCTTGACTGGAAAGGGCTAGACATCAACATCAATGGCGAGTACATCACTTACCTTGCCGACGATATAATTATCATGGCTGAGACTATGGAGGACCTCAGTACAATGCTCGATAACCTAAGTAGAGCTTCCGAAAGAATGGGTTTTAAAATGAACATGGACCAGACAAAGGTCATGTCAAATGCTCATGTAACACCCACTCTCATGAAAGTGGGAGATGCTACACTCGAAGTTGTGGACGAGTATGGTTACCTAGGAGAAACTGTCCAGTCAGGTAGGGGTCCTACTTCGAGAAAAAGGTCAATCTTCGAATCCGACTCGGCTGGGCATGTCTTCTCGTCCCTCGTGGGCAGGGCACATTGCTAGCAGTACAGATGACCGATGCTGGGGCCGAAAGGTTCTGGAGTATCGACCTCGTACCGGAAGAGGTACCATTGGAAAACCTCCCAGAAGATGAACCGATGGCCTTGTGCGGCTGCAGGAATTGGCTGGATGCGGGAAGCACAGAACCGGTTGAAGTGGTGGTGCTTGGAGGCCTATGTCCAGCAGTGGATGTCTTTTAGCTGAAATGATGATGATAACTGATAGAGTCATAGGTTTTTATTTCATTTTTCAGATTCTAAATCAATAGAATAAAGCTGCTGCGTGGTAGGTACTTCCGGTGGTATTTATTTATAGGAGTAACAACGAGATTCATTACAATTATAATCTTCTACAATAATAAAACTTGTATAATATACTTTATCCTATAATGCACACTCAATTTAGAGATAACCACAGCTTATTTACTGGCGTACTACCTAGGACCACGTCCTTGGCTACTACATGAACCGGTGGATTTCTTACCTCGTTCCAAATTTCTAGTACAGTCGAACAAGCTATTTGGTATACAGGCAGGTAACTTGCAACTACTTTAAACAATTCTGTGTTTTCAGTAATCAACAATCCTTTCACGTCTCTCTCTTATGCTCAAATAGTTGAATTCCGCACGCAATCTAAACGAATTTTGGTAGCGTAGCGGAAAATGAATATATTTTGCCTGTATACCAAATAGCTTGTTCGACTGTACCTACCAAACTTCGATATTTCAGCTGTTTGTTTGGGGTTTTCCTAAACCAACCAGTATTGGAAGAACCTAAAAATTGTTATACTGAGAAATTCTATGAAAAAGTTGGAATTGGTTGATGCATCGCTTGACAATAAGTTACATGACGTGTAAAGTTTATATATAGTTAGGTAACTATACTCTTCCTTTAACTAGACAATACAAATGTTCTGAAACTTAACCGCCCACCACAAAAAAACTAAATGATTTAATAACCCCACACAAATATCAAACCGACAAAACTCAAATGGCTGCCCAAAAATTGTTAAAAAAGTAATAAAATAATTACAGAACTCTTTACCTCTATCCCAAACAATAAACTTCTCATATCTACCTACATACCAAAACCGTTACTAACCATAGAGATAACCGAACTACCCACAAATGTGCATTGCAATAAAAATCTATAGGTACCTACTTTACGATACCTTGCAAATTGTTTTATTCGCAAACTTCAAACCATAAAGTGCAAACTTTACGGCAGGAGCATAGACAATAGAGTGTTCGCCATATTGGTACAATAGACAGGCCGCCAAAGGAACCGCCGCCATAAAAACCATAAGTTTTCGTAAAACAATAGGACTGTTTTGGGTCTACCTCGTTTTAGATAAAAGCTGTAAATATTTATTGCTTTGATAAGAAGAGTTTGGCATAACCTAATAAATTTTAATTATTCGGTTCCGAAGATTGGTGTTATTTACCCCTGTGGTTCCTTATCAACTCGCTAAAATTCGGTAAATTGGGTTTTTAACACCTGGTAAACTATGGACAAATGGTTTTCTTATGTTTGTCACGTAACACTCGGAATGTACTATGGTTATCAAAACCTATTATTACACTTATTGCAAATAAAATAACATTATTTATTTATTCACGTCACAAAATCTTTAACTACCTTAACTACCTGGCTTTACATGAAATAAACTCAGACAGCCGTTTTTTTAGAAAGTTATCATAAAATAAGAGACACTACAACGATGACGAATAACAAATAAAATCACAAGAAAACAGTTCCAACATAATTTTATTGAATTTCACATGAAACACGCAATTTTGTCGGTGGCAACGCGTGCATTGCCGCGCGTCGCTTCGCGGAAAGCGCGGGAAACTCGGGAAAGTTCCGCACAAGTTTCCCAGTCGGCCCGCCCTGGCCCCGCCCCCTCGTGTGCCGTCTCGCTCGCACGCCTTGATCGCTCTCTCACACCGCAACACGCGGCTAACCGCACGCGGACGCGGGCCGTATCAACTCTTTGTATTACGCGAATTTTTCGACTTCTGTTTTAATTCTTCAATTTTTTTTTTTACATTGTATTAGATGCTTGATTGTAATGTATTGCAATTAGGATGTAGAATTACTTTCTATTCTTTAGTAAATGATCCTTATTTGGATTTGGAAATCTACGATATACACTTAAAATTTTATATCTTGCAAAGAAAATTCAATACAAATAAGTATGTTATAAGTTTAGTTTTTTACTATCAAAATTGAGCACAGCTACTGTATTTTACATTCATTTGTCCTACAAAAATAGTCCACCAAATATCAGGCGTGATTAAAAGTGTCAGTCAAAACCCCTGTCATCAAAATTCCTCGCGTGCTTTAGCGAAAATGAAGTGCCACCCCGCGTGCGACGCCGACTCCAAACATGAAAATCATAATTTTTCATGAGCTCGTTGATAGGTTTTCGCGCCGGCCGCGGTTTCCCGCCGCCCCGCGGCCTAATTACCGCCGCCTCGCGATACGTCACCGCGGTGATTCAAAAAAATCCACCCATCCCTCTCCCACTAACCGGCGGTGAGCGCCGGCGTCCCACTCCAACGAGCATTTTTATAAAAACGCAGACACCAACCGCGGCCGTCCCGCTCGTTCCCGCCGCGACACCGCATCACCCGCACCCTTCGTCTCCTTCCCGCTTTTTACGAGACGTAGGGGCCGCCACCCGGGTGGGGGCGGCGACCGCGCGAACGCAAAATATTGACCATCGGAAAAAGTCGCGTCGTATCACAGTCATCAGTTGAAACTGAGTTCTCGCGAGCACGCGTCCCTTCGCCACGACTTCGGTGCGCGTCGTGAGTCTTCGGCTTGCGGTGTCGGCGAGTCACCCGGCTGCCGTTTATTTTTCCGAGTCCCCCGCCCGGCGTCTTGCCGTCCGCGCCCAACAAGTGGTGTAGACGCTGCTCGCAGCTCGCGGCTCACACGGAGTCTCGCGCCCGTACTTCGCACAACTTTCCGAGCGCTCCGCGCACGCGACGCTTACTTCCCGCGAGTTTGTTAACCGTTCGCGTGTTTTGAAACTTTTACCAAAGTGTTTAGAGACTACAGTGGCGTGACAGAGGACTTCAGTGGCGTGTCGAGAGTCGGTGCGGTGTTCGTAGAGGGTAGATTGAAGTCGATGCACCTCCCGCACGCGAGCCCTCCGGCCCCCAGCATGGCGGACGTTTATGCTCATATCCATGAGTACTACCGGCAGAGCCACGGCGAGCTGGTGCAGACCGGCTCCCCGGCGGTGCTGTGCTCGGTGCTGCCCGGCCACTGGAGGTCCAACAAGTCGCTGCCGGTGGCTTTCAAAGTAGTGGCTTTGGATGATGTGCAGGATGGCACTCTGGTAACGATAAAGGCTGGCAATGATGAGAATTCTATGGCAGAATTGAGGAACTGCACGGCGGTGATGAAGAACCAGGTTGCGAAGTTTAATGACCTGAGGTTCGTGGGTCGCAGTGGAAGAGGGAAGTCCTTCTCGCTGACCATCACCATCAGCTCGTTTCCTCACCAGGTAGCCACCTACATGAAAGCCATCAAAGTCACCGTCGATGGCCCCAGAGAGCCCAGAACCAAGCAAAGTAAGTTTCTAACTACTTCAAAGTTACTTTCAAACTTTTTTATTGTGACTTTAGTTTATTGTATAGTGTCTCTATCTTATGGAGTACCTAAATCTGTTTGTATAGCTGTCATTTTATTATTTATGTTTTCAAATATAATAATTTCAATTTGCTCAATAGAATCTAATTTTTCCGGAAGAAAAATCGCTTTTAGACTGTTAACTGTTTTAAATTATCGTTTTATACTATATACTACGTTCAATTTTAAATATTAGTATTTGCCAATATAATTATAACAATTAAAATAAATCAAAAGCAACTTCACATTTTTGCCAAAATTAGTTGGTACCAGGTACGCGCAAACTACGGCCTATAAAATTAGCCATCGTATCGACCTACATGTTGGCTTCTACACTAAAAAGATTAGCATTTATCACCATTTGTCAGATATCATACTGAAACAATAAAAAAATGATCAATCTTTATAAAACGTTAGTTGGATGCGCGTGCGCGAGTCGCTGGCTCTTCGCCAGTCCACAGAGTCGAGGTCGATTTTGCGGCGCCGCAACATTCAACCACATTCAAAAGAGTTTTATTTCTGATACATTTAAAATCTAATATTTTTTTACACGCGATATTCAAACTAAATACTCAAACTACTTTCTTTTTTTTCATTTTGTAAAAATAGTGCGGGGAAAGTTTGGCCGACCGAATTATCCGACATCTGTGTGAACGAAACAGAGACAGTCAATCATTGGGACATTAATTGCCTCCTCAGTTTAATCTCCTCACTACGTTGAGAATTACGGCTAAGACAGCTCTCTCTCGAAATAACATCGATTGTCTGCTTTTATGTGAGAAAGGAGTTAACATTAAGGAGCGTCATGTTTTGACGTGGGGCTTATAAATGGTTATTGGTGTTTACAAGAACACGCTTTTATACTTTCGTGTGCTGTGTAAATGTCTAAATATACAAGTCAATTAATATGAGGATGATGAAGGTCAATGTTCACGAAGCTTCTTAGGTTTGCGTGGGAAAGATTTGCAGATTATAATTAAAAGTAAAGTAAAGTAAAATTAAAAGTAATTAAATTATAAATAAAATCCTGCTATTGGATGCTCAAAGTAGTTTAAAACTAGTAAATGGCAATAATAAAAACTTGCAACAAGAAATAAAGAAAAAGCTTTAAAAAATATACATCTAAATACAATCCGGAAAGTTATGAAACAATATTTGGCAGAGACAAAACGAATCAATAACTACTAGATATCTATCAAATAACCCAAGCAATTGCTAGTGAAGCGATTCAATCAATACCAATAAAATTATACTAGAAACTGTTCTAACAATTATTGAGTTGTCCAAAAAAATCGACCGCTAAATCTGCGACAGACGCCATCAATCACAATCAAGCGAAGGAAATCATAATCATTTAACTACACACACAAGGCAATCAACAAATTAAACTCAAATCATAATGTTTTCACACCACAAATCTATTTTAGATGTTACAACGTGCACCGAGACGTCTGTGTAAACAAACAGTTGCGCCCAAACTTCGACCAATAATAAAAAGACAGTATGCGGAAAAACTAACATCCTTGGACGATAAACTTCAAAGAAGACGAGTTCATAAAGCGATCAATGGAGCTGTCTTAATGACCGTACGCTCTAATTAACATGTAGTTAGTAAAATAACTAACATTTAGACACATTATCCAAGTAAATAAATAGTTTTTGACGTGGTTTAGCGCTGGTTATATTTAGTTTTAGTTTTAATGCGGATATAAAAATTACATTTTTCGCATCACTATTTTCTTTGACGTAAGGTGATATGAAAACTGTCTTGCGGATAACGAGCTCCGATGTTTCGCCGTCTAAAAAACACATCTACTGTTTTTAATATTATCTAAATAGTTCCAAAACTAGACCAAAGTTCATTAAAGATACATCTGTTTAAACAATTAAAACACACATGTTGAAAAATGTGTGTGCGAATATTTTATTGACGACAGTAACTGAATTTGCGAACCACTATCTTTTCTAATTCCGCTTCCCATACCGTTGAAACGAGATAGCTTTCTATTATTGCGTCTTAGAACATAATTTTATCGTTAAAAATAATTCAGGCATATTCTAGAATCTCGTCGGCGTACATCGGTATAATACTTGGTGTACCAGCGGTTACCAAGTTCGCCGGTTCGTCGGTGCGGCGGTGGCCGTAACAGATGTAAACAATCTCGGGCCGCGTCGTAAAGTCCCGTTTGATCTCCCCGCCTGCACCCCGAGGCCGGTGCCTCTAAAATATGGATTTTATGTCTCTGCTAGCTGCTAAAATACCGCATCCATAGCAGTGACCCTCATAACCACCCGGCTGCGAGGACCTTGCCAACATTACCAAACGACTTATGGAAAATTTAACTAAAAGTCATTGAAACTACTGGAGAAGTTGGGCCATATATTTCCTTCCGTACCCGCAGTATATCGACCGATACTACGTTCTAGGGATTGTTGGTCGAATCTATCTTTACTATAATATTCTTTTAAGCCTTGCGACTCTAGGCAAGAACATTCAAAAGCGTTCAATCGTAAGTCTATCACAAATTATCCCATAAAAAACTTCAACATCCACTTCTTTTTCATATCGCGTGTTTCCTTCCACCATTTCCACATTCAGATCACGATCCGATAGCACTAAATCGCCATAAACCAGACAATTAAACAAAGACGTATAAATGCGGTGTTAGTTATGGAGCATCGTCGCCACCCTCCAAATTATGAGCCATAACTCTGATTCCATTTATTCAAGAGGGAGTTCTCTTAACATTAATTTACGAGTGACAACCGGCTCGCATCTCATCTCGTCGAGATATTTAACGCTCATTCTGACACTTATATGTCGTATGGTCCATTTTTCTCGAGCGGTACGAATTCGGCCGCGACGCGTTCTGATCCGAGCCACATTCTTAACCATTGTACATTTTTAGGTCGGCGGTGATTAACGGACGCAGAAATAACTTTATAGATTCACAACACTTTCACAGTGCGAGTGCAGTATTTTTGTTTGGAATTCCGGTTCGAATATTTGGATGTCGTCGGAAATTGAACGGCGCGTTTCTGTTATATCGTATCGAAGTTCGGTGACGGTTGTCATGCGAAAATCAATGGTGGATTTTGAGTCCAAAGCACTAACTTTCACAATCCGTCTTGTCTTAGCTTAAATTATACGGGCAAGTACTAATGAAGATGGTTCAGTAGGATAGCAAGCAGAAAGAAATTTACAATAATTCTTAACATTTAGTGTATCAAATTAGCTTTAAATGTACTCCGAACAAAGTCTGTGTCGGTTAACGTCCCCACTTACCCGAATTAATATTAATTCAAGCACTCAGTAATCATATACCACTTCTCAACATTAGAAATGCTCTCTTTACCGCGTTAATATTCAGAGCCCCATATGCAAAGGGTCGGGGAACTGAATTTAATTGAATACTGGCATTAACAAATGGAGCGGCTCGTTTCCGAGTTCCACATTTAACTTATTATTGTTCCATGATGTCGGAGCGCTTCTCAGCTCCGGATCGGTGCGTGACAGCGCGACAGGCCATCCATCAAGTTCTTAATTTAAAATGCCCGCGATCTGGGAAACGCTCTCACGAAGCACTCGCTAATCTCCCCGCGGAAAGGGGTACGCTTTACACAAATAAACTAATTGTTTCATCAACATTTTAGTACGCGATAAAAACGTCGTCTATGTAAAAACAAAAGACTGAGCCCCATCACATGCATTGTTTAGCTTACGATATAATTAGGCTACTCAAACAAAACTCGCAACAACAAACTTCGTATTAAGAGTCGCTAAGAAGCACCGCGTATACAAAGTTCAAAACAAAGTAGACAAAGTGCTCGTAAACAGTTTAATCCGGTAATAAAAACGTTACACCTGATCGCATCAATTGGGATGTCTCAAGATTGGATTAAAAATGTAGTAAAACCCCGAAAATAGACGATGGCCGCTGTCTTCAGTAGTGTATCGATTAAACAAATAAAAAGAGCGTTTCGCTATGAAAGGCGAAAGGCAACGTGACGTTGGTGGAGGGTCGTAAAAACGTATGGCACAGAGGAGCCGGCTAACTGCAGTAGTAAACTGGCTCGTTTTGTATACAGAGCCCTTGTTATAGTCGTCGGGCGGTAAACAGAGCGCGGCCCGTGTGTCGCCGCCTTTACGGCCACCCTTTGTTACTTTAGTGCTTGCGGACGTGGATCAAGACGTTAGTGACCTCGCCGCGTCCATATCTACTTAATAAGCCATTCTTTGGATCCGTACTATGACTTACATTGTCGTTTGGCGGCGACTGCGGATTCCGGTTGTGATAGACCAGATCAATAGGACTGACTAGACACATAAAACATGTTTGGACTCCCAAATACAAGTCAAGGAATCAACCAAAATTAATCAAAATATTCTGGGTATTTTGACAATGTTCATTTTCTCCATATGTCCTCAACAAGACATTACAACGTTTTTTCTTTTGTTACAGATTATGGCTACGGTCACCCGGGTGCATTCAGCCCGTTCCTGTTGAACCCCGGCTGGCTGGATGCGGCCTACCTCAACTATGCGTGGGCAGACTACTTCAGACCGCCGCAAATGCGAGACCAGACCGCCTCGCTTATAAAAGGTATCGTATATTTTTGGTGTCACTTCTAGCTACGTTTTTTTATACGTTTTAGGGATAAAAACTTCGTTTGTGTTCGTGATATCAGTTTGATAGACGCCGTTGGTTCCAAAGAGTAGGTAGTGCTGTGTCTATGAAAAAATATCTAAAATGTCTGTTGAAAAACTCGTATCAAACGCCTGAGCAAAAGAATTGTATTACAAAATCAGAACATTCGAGTACCTCTTAAACTTCCGATCGGCGTACAATAACGGTATTTGTTAATTTAAAAATTCCCAATTTAGCAAACAACACTCAAAAACATGTTGCTTGCAACAGTACCGCCCCTCAAGGCCGTACAACGCAAAAGCGGCTCAAATAAAAGAAGCGACTCTTGAACTCTGCAAAACAACACCGGCCCGACCGAAGCAAAACCACCCGCTGAAGTCCGCACCACGGGAGGAAGTGGGGGGGCCCTACTAAACGTACAAAAAAGCACTGCCTTCACGTTCGAGAGAGTGTGGAGTCAATTTTATTCCAATGTAGGCGACCGCGCCACCAGCCACTTTTTGTTTCCGACGCTGAAACGCGAGGAGCGATGTACTCAAACACCTACAGACTTTTATTAAACCTATGTAGTAGCGCGCTCACAAACGTGAGACGTACTTTGAAAATGTGTCATTGATTTGCGCTTTTTGCATCAGGATATGATGGAAATAAAGCAAAAGACTACGGATTATATGAACTTCCCCAGCGAAGCGTATCGATCAAAGAGTACGGAGATATTACATCACGAAAATTAAAAGTAAATTCCACTCGTACACGTTCTATTCACACAATGCTCTCCACGCTAGGGACCGGACCCGGTTAACCCAATAAATGCTAATTAAAAATAACGGCCAAAGCAAAACAGAATCAAATTCAACGATCGGGAATCACCTCAATCAGGCGCGACGCCGATATTGGCCCCCACCTCGCCAAATTACCCCCTAGTTACGTCCCCTCCCACCCCCGATACCTTTTAAAGTGGTCTGCGCACTGCCACTGCTGCAAACAGAAAAAGTGCAAAAGAGAAACGAACGTAGCACCACCTCCGAGCTCTTTGTGGCCCAATCTGCGCCTCCGTCGTGTCCTTTTTATGCGCCAGCTTCTCTTACACGCTATCGAGAATCAAAGCTTCCACGGGAAGAACTTTTTGAACACAGCTGCTAATGAAAATTTCACATTTCGAGCTCTCTTTGTCCGGCGTGTGCGGAGATAGGTGTACTTCCTTATCGTGATGCTCTCGGCTTTGTGGAGTACACACGTGTCCGTTGCAACACCTACATACGTGTCCTGCATCAATAATGCGCCGACAGATACTCTCTGTCACAGAAAGAGTCGTATCGTGCCGAATTACGGAATGCCGTGTCTGTGTTGCAAAGAACTACGTCGTGTTCGGATAAATAAATATTGCAACCCTCACCCTCCCAATATCGCACTAAAAAAACATCCCTTTCGGTGATGCCGCCTTTAAACGCCTACAGATTGTACATTATCCTTAGTACGATTATGCACCCCCGTTGTTCAGGGAATAGACGGAGTGCCCGAGCGCCGCGGGCCTTCCCCGGGGGCTCGTCTCTCATATTACGTCATGTTAGCAAATCAGCCAACGGTAGCTCTATATTTCGATATTTTTTCCATCACTATCGACCTAGCTAAAAACGTTTAATATGATTGTTATTCAGCATTAATAAAGAAAAAAATATCTTAGATTCATTATTTTGACCAAATCACTAAATATTCTTTCTCCTTGTCAACAGGTGGCCCAGGCTCAATACCAACGCCTCCAGTAACGTTACCTGGAGCAGAACTTTTCCCATTCGGACCAGGGATGGCAAACTTACCAGCAGGAGGTCTGATCCCCCCTCCTGGTGCCTTTTTACCACCCAACGGTCTTCTTCCTTTCGCTCCACACCCAGCAGACCTAGCAATGAAATCATTACCACCTGAACTATCGCTAAAGAATGGCATCAATCCTTACGAAGCGTTGAGACACTTACAAAGCAACGTGTCTTCAATGGATACGTCAAGTGCTCGTCTGTCACCAACTAGCAGCAGGCAAAGTGGCAGCCCAAGGAGTATAGTCAACGCTAGCCCTGACAGATCGAAAGCTGATTCAAAATCGGAAGTCAATTCGATGCATGACGCAACGATCACCGATGAATCTGACGAGGAACCCATTGAAGTAGTGAAATCAGCTTTCCACCCAACGCGACCGGCGAATGTTGAGCTTCAAGAGATGAAGAGGGTTCAGGCTGCTGACTCTACGGTGGCCGACAGGCCGCGAGTTCGAAATGAACTGAAGGCTCCTTCACAACGCACCACGAGAGTGCTGTCTTCTAGTCCCACGTCCACCAAACTCTCAAACGGCACGATACCAACACACAAATCAGTTTGGCGGCCATATTGACTATATAGTGCTAGTGTTAGAGTTCTTAGTTAAGTATCCCTCGTGATGATGGATCTGTTGAAATGTGATAAACCAATGAGCTTGTACATAACATAGGTATTAAAAATCCCTTGATTTATATCAGATATTTATTGTTAGATTTATTTTAGATCTCTAGAGTTTAGATTAGAAAAGTAAATGTTGATAGATTATTTGTTACTTTTATTGCAGATGTGTTCAAGCTTATCTATATGATAATTATCTCGTAAATATAAATGTAAATTGATTTGTAAATGTATAAATGAAATTTTAATATTCTTCGAGAAACGACTGATTACTTTAATGGATAAGAAAGACAAATGTATAATTGTAAATAGTTTAAAAGGGTATTTATTAAACGAACGAAATGTACAATAAATGTCTGCACTTTGGCAATGTATAATCGAAATGTATATATGTATCTAGAGATAACGAGATAAAAGAAAGATTCTGAGAAATTAACATTGATTTTTATTTCCTACTAGAAACACAAACCCAATCTTAAATATTTTGTTAATTCACTGCACGTTGAGGGAGAATTAATTATGAAGACAAAAATAAATATTCCAGCAATAAACATGACTTTCTACATTATAAATACTTTTATAATGTAGAAAGTCATCAGGAAACGATTTTTTGTTTTCAGGAAGACGTTTATAACTTTTAGTACATAAGTTGTTCCTTGTACTTTTAGTACTATGTTTGGTTCTTCAGAAGTACAAGCAGGCTGTCAAAAGACAGGATTACCTACCTACTTCCTTGATTATCTAAACCAAAACTATTATGATACAGAATCAATAAAGCAAATTATTCACCAAACATTTACATGGAAATGCAAGTTTATAAACGAATTCAATGTGCATCGCACATGTTATTGTTATGTTAACCGTGAATGCTTATAAACACTCGCACACTAAAATGACGCAGGAAGCAGGATGAATCAAATCAGTACATTCATTGCTGAGATATTTTTAATGAAGTGAATTTAAAAAGCGATTATTTTTGGTTTCTTTTCTTGTTAAGATGAATTTATTCGCAGTGGCAGCCAAAGTTCAAATTTTCTTATTAAATGTTTTTCGCAATTTGCAGCTCATTGTCAGGTTGTATCTTGATTAAAATATGATTTGCGACCGCGACCATAACAAATATGTATTTACAGAATAATCATTATACATTTCTCTAAGTTATAGACTTGTTGGCTACCGCTGCGGAATGATACAGGTCGAAATTTAATTTATGGGCATCCTCTTATGGTGTCATTGTACTCATCATTATGAACAACTTTCAGTACGGGACCAAGTCTGAAATCGCGAAAAAAAAAACAATGTTCGCATAGCTCGTCAAAGTGTAATGCAAAAGTACAGCTTTTTTTTTTTCGCGATTCCAGGCTTGGTCCCATCAGCTCGCCGTCCGATAAGGACCAGGCCCAGGTCGATGGCGCGTCGTGTTCCACGCGCGCCTCAAAGAGATGTCAGCACACCTGACGGGGTCCGTTAGGACCGATGCCTGCCAGGGTTGCGGAATAGTCCGAAAGGGATACCGGGACCCTGGCAACAGGCAACCGAAGGAACACGGGTGGGTTTTAGTCAGTAAGAGTCTGACACGCCCTTCCGCTCCGCCCAGAGCGGGAGAAGTCATATGATGATTTCCCACCCAAAAAAAAAAAAAAAAAAAAAAAGGCTTGGTCCCATAGTGATCCCTCGTCCTATACTTCCTAAACCTACAATCTTGTGCTCGAGGAACGAGTGTTGATCTCCAGGTCATTTAAAACTAATTTACTTCACCCCAAAAAAATAATTTAATGTTTACCAACATATTTTTTTTTTGGGTTCAAGACGATTGAATACCTACCTTATTACATAAAAAGCTTGTTAGTTGGTCAACATTTTACCGGCATGAATGTAGTTTTGGTACTGACTTTGTTAATGTTCAATCACAATCCAGTGGCCGTGTGCTCAGCTTTTGATGGCAGTGTAAGTGTTGGAAAGTGAGAAAAATTGAATTCCGAAGCTACCCGTAGCTTCGAAGTCGGTTATAGCCGGGCTCATCCGGGCAGGTGGGCAAACGCAATTTTCCTGAAAAAATGTGTGCGACGGATAAACTTCGAGGACATTGTCGATGGAATCAATCTGCCTAGCCTTTTCCCAACTATGTTGGGGTCGGCTTCCAGTCTAACCGGATGCAGCTGAATACCAGTATTTTACATGGACCGACTGTCTATCTGACCTCCACAACCCAGTAACTACTAACAACGGGTATACGATACCCCTTGGTAAGACTGGTTGACTATCGGGCTTCTGACGACCCGTAACAACTGTCAATGATCCATGAACACGAACGGCTTAACGTGCTTTCCGAGGCACGGAGGAGTTTCGGTATGTAAAGATCACCCATCCACGGACCAACCCCGGCAAGCGTAGCTTAACCTGATGGATGGACGGCTGTTATGACTTAGCCATTCCTACAATTATGTATCGGTTTTAAAATATTATAACTACTTATAGATTCGATTTTGAAAATGCACGTAGACTGGATAACATTGAATTCTGGGTAGCCAATTTTTTTCCACTACGGGAATCTTTATTTTTTCTCACCTGATCATGTATCAAATTTTTGATTTGCTAATTGACATCAAAATCACCTGCACGATTTTTTTAACTACTAAGTACCTAGTACAGACAATCAATACATAAGCCTATCGTATAAAAGACAAAATTCACAAAGGTATAAGGGCATTAGTACATAGATGCGTATGGGCCACTGGCTGCTATCAATTGTGTTTGCTCCCAACTGATCTGGTTAGCTGATTGCAGGCACCCGCGGTCGCGCCGCTTCTCAAACAACGCTTGGATACCTGAAAGTGTGGATATGAATATTTCAAACAAATATTTTAATGTTTTTGAAATGAAAACTTGAGGCACGTTGAGCATTTTTTGGTATATTAAGACATAACATAACCTAACATCACGACTATATTCCGAAGGGTTAGGCAAAGAGTTAAAGGGTAAGGGCAAAGCGTTGGGTTATTTCGCCAGTTATATTTAAGTCGTATGTAACCGGACACAAATCCAGACTCCAGGCTACTACAAAGAAATTCCAGATGGAAAAACCCAATAACACTTTGCCCGACCAGGGAATTGAACCCAGGACCTCATGCTCACCAGTAGTGCATGCGGCCACTAGACCAGCCAGGTAAATTGATTGATAACTCTCTGTCTCTCTTGATTATTTAGTTATCAATTCAATATAATAAATAGTCATACTTAGCTAACGTCTCCCACTCGACTATGGGTTTTGACTAGCGATGAAAAGTGGAAGGCAAAAAAAACTAAAATGGATGTTTTTCCTTGAGTATAATGTAATAAAATAATAAATAAAAACTTTAAATGATCTTTCCAATACAATTTTTTTTCTTACTTAAACTTATAACGGTCCTCCAGACAGTATTTCGGCCAATCTTAACAGAGACTAGCAATTTTGGCGCGGAAGATATATTATTATAGTGCGCAAGTGTGTGCGCAGACACAGGTGCACTCTCTTCCCTCGTTCACTCTCTTAGGGCGCATACAAATTAGCCGCAAAGTGCCGCGCGGTGGCAGTGCGGCTGCCGCGCTGCAATCGCTAGGTTCGAACATCATAGTGCTGTACATTTAGTTTCGACTTCATAGATAAATTCTTCAACCTGATTTTCGTTCATCTTTTGAACAAATACTACGTGCGTATGGTCACTAGTCGATCGATACACTGATGCGCGGCCGCAGGGCGGGTGTAGCGCTGCAGTTGCGGCTGCAGCACTGCAGCCGCGCGGCAGTTTGCGGCAAATTTGAAGGCGCCCATAGTCCGATGGGACGTCAATCCGACCGACGTATTCCCTTACCTACCTATTTTTTTGTTAACTGATTACGTTATACTGATAAAGAACTGATGTAGTTAGTATTATAAAGGAACTTTCATATTTTCATCAATATTTTCTTTATGAATAAGTACTTACTTGTGATTTTCCGGTTCCGATTTCAATTTATTGATACAAATATTAATGTATCTATTATTGGCATCATTGCATCTTTTAATGTGGTATTTAAGAAAGACGATGGCTTGTTCTTATTTCAATTTTTTTTAGACCTTCACACAAAAAAGTTGGTGTTAATATATTTAAACTGTATGTATTTATTTAAGTTATATGTTAATTTTCTTGCGTATATGATTGTGTAGGTATGTTATGGACCAAGTGATTATTAGGACATTATGAAAAATGCCCGGGCAGTTTAAAAATGCCCAATATGAGAGGGCAATGTGATAACAACTATTGAAATAATCAAATTGACCGGGCATTTTTTATAATGCTAGTCACCTATGGGGCAGTATAATTAAAACCAGATTTTAATACTATTATTTTAATTTCAAACGTAGAATCAATCATCATTTCAGTCGAAAGACGTCCACTGCTGGACATAGGCCTGGTATCCTGCCTTTTTGCCAAAAATTGTTTGGCAGATTATCACTTGCCAACCAACGTTTCGCCGATGTTTCACTTTGACAACTAAAGATTAGCAAATTTTTGTATGACAACGTTTCATTTGGTAGAATTATTGTAATGCTGATTATTATAATAACACAAAACGTTTGGGACATTTATCATTTGTTTTTTCAAACATTTCAATCTTAGGTTACGATAGGTTAGGTTAGGTTAGAGTATGACTAACAACACACGAGCCGAGTGAGCGAAGCGAGTGTGCCGCGGCAGCGAACGGCGATGTGCCAGAAGCGAATCGCTTTTGTAAAAGGAAACAGTTAAGTTAGGTTACATCACATTAAATATAAAGTCAAAAAACACTCACTCACTGAGCACTCTTCAATACACTCACTCATTTTAATTGAACTCTACTTGAAAGTTGGCATTCTGCCACTTAAGTTTGGCAATACTTCGGGGTATGTCGGACATGTCGGTTACCTTGGTTCTCCTACGGATCTCTTCATTTCAGAATCAATATTTAAAATCAAATAAAATGTTTCCATTCATAGACACTCTGCTGACCTATGATGACTTTACCATAATTAGATGTTAAACTGTTGTTAAAACTGACTGGTCGGACTGGAGCGGGCGCGGCTCCGAAATGCGAGCCCCCACCCCGCGCGATACCCGCACCCCGTGCAAAATACCTGTGTATTATCAGATTGCCCAAAGACCACAGGGCAATATTTATAATGACGAGGCAATGTGATAAATAAGGAAGTTCAAATTATAATTTATTATTTTGCCCTAAGTAGCTGGTCATTATTCATAATGCGCAGGCATTATGAAAAATGCCCGTATTTATCACTTGGTCCATAACAGGTATATTTAATATTTTAGTTAAGACTTCGCATAATCATGTTTTTCTCTTCTTGTCTCACACACTATTATTGTCTACATTTCTTTCTCATTTCTCCTTTCGCAGGTCTGCTGGAAGAAATTTCTTAAGAAATAAGCAGTACCTCTGTACTCATATTATAATTATGTCGTATCTCTATGTATTTTACTGTGTGTACATAAATAATAAAAGAAATAAAAACAAATGTTATAAACACTACCTACTACTTATAGAACTCAAAACAAAATTCATATCCAACTTTGTCGCATGCATTAGTGAATAGAAGCACCTCATTACATAAACCTTTGATTCGCGCACTCGTTATGACTTACTTTTTGGTGCAACCATTTCCCATACAGTGTACACCCATCCTATTTGGCCGTATTAAAAACTTGTGGCCAGACGGCCGCGTCAGTGAATATATTCTGAATTTGAAATTTTGTTTGTGCCAATGGATGTATGTTTTCAATGCGCAAGTGATTACAGTGTGGGCTTGCGCCCACTGACGGCACGGCACGGCAAGGGATTTTTATGCGACGAATAGAAATAAAGCTTAAAAGTGTAACAATAAAATTGAAATTTCAACGGCAACGATGCCACGGTATGCCTCGACGTCTTTAAACACATCATTCAAATTTCAATTTTATTGTCATACTTATAAGTTATATTTCTATTCAATCAATTTGCCTAGCCTTTTCCCAACTATGTTGGGGTCGGTTATGTTTCTATTGGTCGCATAAAAATCCCTTGCCGTGCCATGTCGCTAGTGGGCGCAGGCCCTATGAGGTCTGTCCGTGTGTGAGCGGTGGTCTGTTTATACAGGTTATAAACTCATGTGTTTGAAGAAAGGTATATCAGAGGAAAATTAACGAAGAGCATTATGAGTACCTTTAGCTCTGATAAACTTTTTAATTTTGTTTTATTGACTCCAGCATGACATCCTTTGTAAGGTAGACTAGAACAAAACTCCAATTTGCTTATTGTTCACCTTTATATTTTTTTTATCGTGTGCTGTACCGACATGTGTGTTTATATCTGCTTTTCTCTTTACCTCCCTTATTCTGAATACGTAGAATTTGTGGATGTACCAAGAGTTGGGATACCTATTAAAGAATGCTAGTGACGGTTGATTCATCTTATATTAAGTACACGATAGTGACCTTTACACCAGAAATTTACCCAGAAACCTCGATAAAAAATAAAAAAAACCATAAAAAGAAAAGTGTTTTTTAAATATTTTTATAGTAAAATATTAACAAAAAATATTAAATTGATACGGAAAATAAACACTCTGTACACGCACAATTGTCTTTCTACGTTAAAATACAAGTGTGCGTGTACAGTGTTTCTTTTAAATATCAATTTAATAGTTTTGTGAATATTTCACTACATAATATATATATTTTTTTGTAATATTATCTTTGGCATGTATGGACGCTATACTATTGCGGGATAATGGGAACGCCCTATGTTATTTAACATACTGGATAATACTTACCTGTAATAGAACTGTCTTGATTTAAAATAATACCTCCGCTACTTTTGATAGCATAATATATTATGTTACCAACTTTTGTACGTATTGGTATTATTCCCAAATAGCAAAGTCAATGAAAAAAAAAATGTGACAGACTGCCTAGTTGGTCTAGTGGTCGCAAGCGCTACTGCTGAACATGAGGTTGCGGGTTCGATTCCTGGGTTGGGCAAAGTGTTATTGGGTTTTCCATCTGGAATTTAACAGTAGCAGCCCGGAGACTTGATTTTTGGCCGATTGATGGCAATAGGCTGTTACATGGGACTTAAACATAACTGGCGAAATGTGGGTTAGGTAGTTCAGAGAAAAACCTCATACAGAGAAGGCGTATGAGAACATTGTGAGTGTGTCTTAAAAAATACACGAAACAGCAAAAAATACATATGTGCACTAAGTACCTTCTACGATACCAATCACTGGACATCATTCAGCCTGAAAACAGGCTCTCATTCAGCCCAACAAATCTCGAAATCTACTTGCCCTTAAGGATAAAAGCGACACAGTGCCTACGTAACGTAAAAATAAAAACGTTTTAATTCCACCGTGTCGCAATGCAGGAACCGCGGCTTAACCCGCCGCCGCCGCCGGCGAGCGCGCGACAGCACATATCGATAAGATCGACATCGCACCAATCGCACCTGTTTTTATTGTTTCAACCCGTTTCAACCCGCTCAACGGAAGATCGCCGCGGGCTCGACCCGGCAAAAATTCTAAATGGATGTATCCTAAATGTCGATGGATTTATCGTACAGATAACACTTAGCACCCATTAGAATGGGTAATAATTTTATTTGTGTTGAGCGTTTTTCGGGAGTGCTTCGAAGGAAAGTGGCTTGGAAACAGACCTCGTGTTTCCAAGCCAGTTAAATAAGCCTCTCACCTTGTTTCCATCATCTACAAATTCTACAATTATGGCATTAGTGCCATAATTTCCAAAGTTTTCATCATTTTCACAAATTAAAAACACTCAATATATCTTCACGTCTATTCTAAAGAAACAATTCGAGATACCGATAAGAATCAATAATAAACTTCGCGAAAATCCAAAAAATACAAAAGACAAATCCCTCGTCATCCCACTCGAAAGTCAAAAGGGGCGACAGAGCCATACTGGACAATTCAGAAAGAAATCTCGCTGATAAAATTTTAATGCCTGTATAAAAAGGCTATAAATTTGATTTACGCGCCCCCAGCCGCTGTAACGGGGTAATATCGAAAAATAACATGAGATAATGTTGGCTTACAGAGTGGGGCCAGGGTTGGATTAGGTGATATTTGCGTTCGGAATGTGAAGGCAGCGGCCGCGGTGACGCGACGCGGCGCGATCCCTGAACCGCGCGTTGACGTAGCTGACATTTTGTGAGTTCATTTGAAAGTCAATAACTTGTAGACTGTATCAATCTATCATCAAGTGTAACTCAAGACTGTCGTAGCCACAGATGCCGGATATCTATGGTCATAGCAGTGTTTGCAAGCGTCTCGTAAACATATAAGCCTAGGGAGATATCTCAATGAATATCGTAAAAATAAATGCAAAAAGTAATGCGTTGTTTCTAAAAAACAAGTGGGGGACGAGAACTTACCTCATGAAACACATAAAATATTCGCAAAGAAAGCACTTGGATATAATAAATTCCTTATTGGGCCGCGCCAGGAACACAAAATGAGTAGAAGAAGCCACTTAAAAAGATTGGCACTCAACGAACCGGCATAATCTATGCAAATTACGTCAAATTAGGAGTCGTCAACACGCTTTGCCTCCTCTGCGTAATTTTGAAGGCAAACCCTCGTTTATTATTAATATTTATTCCTCTCCTCCGTCCGAGATGGGGAAAAAAATAAATCTTGCCGAAACACTTCGATCGGCTAATGAATCGGATAAATAAATTGATGGAAACATTTCACATATATGAAGGTTTTCCTCAGCTGTTCTGAAATTGTTCGAGGGGGTTAATTGGATTTTATGATTTTGTATTCCGTGAACAGTAAACAGTATTACTTGTCGGTCTGTTACCTGAGGCCTTAGTGTGAGTTTCTTTTAACTATCTCGACTTTACGCATCGACCGCCTTCGGAGCTCCGATTGGTCCTTCACTGATATTTACTGGTAAAGGGCCAATCGGAGCGCCAAACGCGGTCGATGCGTAAAGTCGAGATGGATAAAAGAAACTGACACTAGGGCCTCTGTTAAGATAGCTCATCATCTGCCCAGCCTTTTCCCAACTATGTTGGGGTTGGATTCCATTCTAACCGGATGCAGCTAAAAACCTGATTTTTACATGGAGCGATTGCCTATATGACCTCCAGAACCCTATTCTAAACAATATACTAAAGCTTTTTGCTAGAACTAATTTTGAACGATGCGATGGTGCAAAATCTCAAATGATCACAAAGTCAAAATGAGTTTCATACAATAACTTGTACGAAGCTCACTTTGAGTGGCGTAAATTACGCTAGGTTTACACTCATTTGGTACTCGTCGAGTGAATTTGTAACATTTTATTCGTATATTTTCGTAATTATTCACCTCACTCAATAACAACGGTTACATAATTAATTTTGCGAAACTTAATGATAGCCTGAATTTTGGCTTGCTGTGACCGATTTATTGACATTATTTTTGGTAATTTTAAATTGAATATTTGACTACTTTTAACAAAATTAATAATTAAGTTCATTAGTTCAGTTCTTGGTAATTAGCAATGAAGTAACCATTTGGGATAAAATTATTTTTATTGCATTTTTTGTGTGATATTCAGAAAATACAAGCAATATTCTCGCTCAATTCCACGTAATTTTAAACCATTTTTGACGCACTTTGGAAATATTATCTGTGTTAAACCTGACGATGAAAATAGTTTAAAAAAAACTACACGTGTCACCCGTTTTACACACTAGTTTTTTTAAATCCTATCTACTCTTTTGTTCATCGCAGTAATGTAACTTTAATAATTAATATCCATGAGGATAAGTTCGATTTCCTAATGCTGTGATCAACACTCGGCTAACTATATATAATACTCAGACCAAATAAAAAACCAAGACAGTGCGCTGCGAACAATACAGTGAAGCATGCCAAAACTACACCACTGCTCTGTGCATACACGCTCAAACGCACACATTGGTGCCGATTCCCTTGTTCACAAACTAAACTAAATTTAAGTTCAGTGCATCTTTTTCTTTCTATTTCATTAAGAAAAGGACATAAGATCAATTTTAGTTTAGTCCTGTCAAACTGTCACTACTCCAAACAAGTTTAGACGCGATTAAAAACTTGCTTACTAAAATTACGTCAATTTATGTCAGGCGCTGATTAACTTGACAGGACTAAACTAAAATTTATCTTCTGTCCTTTTCATAATGAAATAGAAAGAAAAAGATGCACTGAACTTAAATTTAGTTTAGTTTGTGTACAAGGGAATCGGCACCATTTACAACCATTTACAATCAAATTGCACCAAAATATGTGCGCACATGTTTACGAAACCGGCCTCACGTCACTGTTGACAGCGCTCTGTCTTGGTTTTTTATTTGGTCTAAGATATAATAATACATAATGCATAAGTTCGAAGACGAACTTACATGGTCATAGTTTTGAAAAGTTCGCAATTGGACAAATCTAAATAAACTTTCGAATTAAATTAACGTAGCCATAACATCACGCCTGTAATCCCCGAAGAGTTAGGCAGAGGTGTACCTATACGTATCCTCTAGTACACCCACATTACGCCAGTTACGTTTTAGTCCCATGTAATAAGGGGCGAGCCTATTGTCATCAACCGGGCACAAATCCAGACTGCGGGCTGCTACTGAGAAAGTCCTGATGAAAAACCCAATAACACTTTGCGCGACCTGGGAATCGAACCTAGGACTTCAAGCTCAGCAGTAGCCACTAGACCAACGAGCCATTAAAAAATTAAGCATTAAATTAAGGTATAGCCAAAATAAAAGTAGTCTGAATACCTAAAAACACCACATCTGTGGGTTTATGACCTTCTACAAAACAAAACACGATCCTACTATAACCAAGAGCAATGTTTAAAGAAAGTCGGCAACTAACAAGCCGACAGCCGGCAAAGATAAAAGGGCAAACGCAATAAAAAATCATAAAATGACCCAAAATATTGTTTGTATAATACCCGTAACTAAACAGAGTTATAAAAATATTCCCCTAGCCTCACAAACGCTACTGGTTTTGTAAGAAACCTTACCTTTGTGGTGATACAATAATTTTCTCTAAAATAATTATTTTTATTAGGCACTTTCTTAGGTAGAAATGTTTTTTTTTTTTTTGAGTTGGTACTGTAATAAAGTTGGAGAGATGTGTTGTTGTAAAAAAAAAAGATAGGATAGGTTTTAGAATTTGGTATATTTCTTAAAAAATATTGATACAAAATTAAGTATTATGTATGAGATCGCGTAGCCTTTCGTAGAGGTTGCGTAGTACTGTGCTACGAAAGACCTTGCTACGACGCCTACGCACGTAGCAGCCTCGTAGATGAACCAAAGAAACATTCTTGTTCAATTTGAGATAAGTATGTTCTGAATTATATCTTGCTAGCTTTGTAGCTAGATAGATTAAATAATAATAACTTCATTGGTCAATTCATAACCCAGACTTCATAGTCATCGGAGCCGCTTTTTACATGATTGCCAAACTAACTAGGAATATTGTGTAATTATTATCTTGAAAATAGTAAATAACATTCCCTGTAAATAAAAAATAACTTAACGTAATTAAGTAAGCAGAAATCATAACAAAATATCACTCATAAACTCTTCCGCCACATTAACCGACCCCCTTTGATATAATAACCAAACTGCCACTAAAATCTTAACAACTCAATTCTCACATAAACCTCGATTTCAACGATCTTAGAGCCGCAGCTCATAACCCTATAACTACCGCGTCACCAAATCCCACCCGTCTAACCCGCTGCACATACGCAAATTGCACACGCCTAAATGGGTTTCAGCGTCCATCTACTGGGCGGCTAGTCATTAACTCACGGAAGCAAGTACAGCGGACCAATTTCCCCAACCGGTTGCCAATTAACAGCACTTGGGTGCCGGCGAACTGGCCGCCGGGTTAGCAAGGCGGTCGAAGGGTTAGCAAGATGTTTGTTATGATTTACGATTGAGGAAAGAGGGTCGGGCCGTTTCGGAGTTCGTGTCGCGTTTGAGGGTTAGAATGTTGTAAGTTTTGAATGTTCTTGTGTGGGGTGTGGGAGTAGACGTTAGTGTTTTAAGTTTTAAGATTTTTTTAATATTCTGTAACTTATTGTGAGCATTTTGATTTTTGGTGGAGTAAAAATTACAAAGATTTGCCTTCGGTTGCCTCACATTACAGTACATTGCTAAGATTATCTAGAAGCAAGCACAGCTCGTAAAAACTACTGTATAAACCACTGTAACTCTGTAAGTTTTAATTAAAATAAGTCCTCAGTCTAAATAAAAAACCAAGACAGAGCGCTGCGAACAATAAAGTGAAGCATGCCAAAACTACACCACCGCTCTGTGCATACACGCTCAAACGCACACATTTACAACCATTTACAATCAAACTATACCAAAATATTATGTGCACACATGTTTACGAAACCGGCCCCACGTAACTGTTGACAACGCTCTGTCTTGGTTTTTTATTTGGTCTAAGATATAAGTAATTGAATAATGTTTCAACTCGCATTGTAATTTCCAACATGGGCACATGGTTACATTACAGTGATACTTGCTCGATATATTATTATCCAGACAAAACTGTAAATAGAGGAAATCATTCATAATTTTATGATAAATAATAAAGTTTTATTCAAATTCCATTAATACCTGTATTAAATGGTATTTTAAGTTCCGGCGTTAAACTTATCGAATTTATACCAATTTACAACATACCATCCCAACGTACTGCGGTAATTGGGCGCACTATAAACCTTAATTTACTTTTAAAACAAGTTTAAATAAAATCCAACGTGTTTGCGCTCGACTAACGGTAAACCTTTTTAATGCAAAATGTTTACTGTGCCATATAAAAATGTCTTTATTTACTTAGGTAAAAGTCCCAAAGCAATTGGCCCAAATCGGTAAAAAGTAGCCCAGAGCTGCCCAAAAGTAATGCATTTTTTTATAACAGCCTTTCTACAGCTACAGTTATAAATATGTTAATATTATGCAACTTAAATGGGGCACACTGGAAGAAATTGTTGCAAAAAAGTCGAAACGGTACTTAGACAATGGTCGTTCGCAGTAAAGAAATGCAGTTAGAAATTATTATTGTGTAACGGTGTCATTAATTTTTTAACGAAAAAAAAGTAGATCTGTAACATTGCTTTTTTAAATGAATGCCTATGTTTTTGTAAACACTTATCGCCTTGCGAATTTTACGCTACTTTCTTGGAATATTAATAGAGATGATGGGACACACGGCTTTCTCCCAGTCTATTAATTGCGACGCATTTTTCACAGTAAAACTTGCTTCTTTTATAGTGAGCACGTGAACTTTATTGATACGAGATCAAGGTCGATGATATTATTTATTATTTTTTGCTGTTATTATTATTTTTATAAAACGCTACAAAAAACATTCTTCTTGTCATTCTAATCATCCATATACATATATATTTAAGTTATATATATCTTAAATATAACTGGCATTGACCTATAGGTGATCTATATGTCACCTCTGCCTATCCCTTCGGGGAAACAAGGCGTAACGTTATTTTATGTACATAATATCTACATTTGTGAAAACTTAGAATGTATCAAACTTACTATTCTACGCGTAGGCAGTAGAAAATTCAAGCTTGCGTGTTGCGCCCGCGCTCACCTCGGTTGAGGAGCGGGCAGGATTTAGTAATCTTTGATTGTAGCCCAGGTTGAGGTTTATATATGTAGTTATTATAAATCAAGTTTAATATTAAAATGAATTTCGAACAAGTGACATTCTATGAGCGATAACCATGGTAGAACTAAAAGTCAAAAATGTATGGCGCTGACTTAAGCTACCGAAAAACTATAAATGTCAATCCTCCCGTTGAAAAATGCTAAAGAAATACGAAAGCGATTGTCACTTGTCTAGGCCCTCTTGTCTTCGAGTTTTCGGGGTTAACATGATTAATTAAATAGAAAAAAAAAAAAAAGTTTATTGAAGAAAAGCCTACATACTAGTACAAAGTTCAATTAAACTGAGTGGCTTAAGGTAGAAGAAAAGCTCATGCGCAGATCTGCTTGATCTGAAACTGCTTTACCATTCTTACTTGTTTTTCCTATAAACGGCGTTATTTTTATCACGTAGTTAAAAACTAATTTCGTTTTAATAGAAAAATGCTTTTATAACAGACCGCCATCTACAAAACCACGTCGCAGCCCTACGCTACCACTTCTTACCACTCGCATTATGATAACTTTCCTTTCACCGTCCATTATTCAATTTAGTAACAGGTGTGTTCACGAATATGAATGAGTTCTTCACAGTTCTTCGCGGTTCTTCGCGGTTCCTCGCGTTTGTGGCAATAGAATTTATTTGCGTATTCACTCAAGTAACTGACGGGAAACATGCAAGTAGTGTGAAAACAATTTTTATACGAATAAAAGGGTTGGTTATCTCTGTTCCCTTTGTAGTTTATTGAGTTATTTTCTATCGCAAATACATTCATTCATACGCCTTCACATTGAGTTAATTAAGTCTCTTCATGATGTCTGTTAAGTAGGTACACCAGCCTGGGTACTAAATTCATTCATTTCAGTCTTTCTATTTCAGGGGTACAAAACATTTTCACAGACATGATGACTAGTGAACCACGTAATTTTCCATGTCCAAAACGAAACACACATTTCGCCCCAAAACAAAATACAAGCGCACACACAGCGCAAAAGAGCAACGAATGAAGCTAGCGAACGAATTAGTCAAATAAACACCTAGTGAGCGAAAACAGTCGACGCCCGGGCAAAAATTTGAAAAAAATATACCGCCTAATACTCAACTGCAACGATTTTTTCCGCACACGTCCGCGGCGTACAAATTGAAATTCATTAGTACGTGGGTACGAGGCTTAGAGAGGGCGTTAAGGAAAATTAACGAGCTGTATATGAATTAACACTCATACCGTGACCCGGAGCAGATCGATACGGAATCAGCGACAGTTTTTTGAAACGGTTAACCGTATCGAGCTAAACTTGAATAACGAGTACGTTGGTACGTTTTTGTGTATGTAGTACAGTGGGTAAAAGAGATAAGTATATAGCTACCTACAACCACTGTTTGTACAGTTGTGCATATCGGTTCCGGCGGCAATCTTGCGAGATCTCAATTTTACCCTTCGTCAGAAGTATTGAGGACAAACACTCGTACCAAAACGCATTCAAAAATATTTAAATTTGTGGTCAACATAGATATTTGCGTGGTGTGGTTGCGCTATGAAGAAACAATGAAGATGCTGCGTTTATTGGCATAAATACAAATAAAACAAATAAACTTAATTTCACCATTTTATTCAAAGATCCTTCAAATCTTAATCACAAACCTCTTAATTAAAATAATTACCAGTTAGATAATGTTGAAGACTTAGCCGGAACAAGGGGGAGTCATGTCCCAGCTCCTAACAACAGATTGACTTGCGTTAAACGCGTAAGCTGTTGAGTAAGACAAAGTCGCTCTTAATCCGGACCGTCTATGCACCATCTCAGCTATTTGAGGAAGGATTTGGATAGATTAAAGGCCCCCATTCACCGTGCGACTGGATTCTTTTTGTAGTCATAATCTTGTTGTGAACTGGCTCAGAAATAAATGTGTCATGCAATCTAACGACTTGTTAATGATCTTGTTTTGTTTTTATGATGTTGTTTTGTTTTGTTTTAGGATTATTTAATTGTTTCTTAATCTTTTAATATGGATCAACTTATGCCAGTGATAAAGCGACATGCGTTATACTTAAATAAACCACTTTCTTTACTTCAATATCATGAAAGAAGTGTCTCAAATACCTACTGATCCTAAGATTCATTTTTTTTTTAATGAAAACAAAAGAAAAAATATAAATAGAGAATGACAGAGATGGCTGAAAGTTATGATTATCTCATGATTACGTATCTGAACATATAATATTCTGAAAGTCCCAAACAGTTTAAAATAACGCTAATTAAGTTAATTAAGAGTAATGACGTATTTAAATGAACTTTGTTCTGACATGTCAACAATGGAAGTCGCATCTACTTACATGTGGTTTTTAAACAGGTATAATGGGCAAAAGAGATAGCCTAGGTAGCCTAGGTAGGTATTCAAGCATAACAATAAATATCAATGCATTACAAAGTCAGTGTTGAGAATCATGGAATAATCAATATACCATTGTACAATTCCTGTTCAATCATGAATTCATGACAATTGAGCCCCGTCAAGTCTAGTTTCCCTTTTGCAAGTTTTAACCCTTTGCTGCTGATACTCTCAGGAGAAAGGGCTCGGTTTAAAAAACGTATGTATGGTAAAAGGACATTAATCGTAGCTATCAACTGTGTAATTGTTTTCTCTCAAATAATCTAATATATAAATCTAATCCCAAAATAATCACAGCGTGCATATTGAAAGCGTTGAATAAAGAGCTTCCTGTCTTTTTACACCCACTAAGTTAAGTGTGTAGAATCAGTTCAGTGTAATTGTTTTTAGTTTTGAAGATGAATGTATGAGTAGAGATTGTACTGCCAGGACTGAAGAAAATTATGGATACAATTCAGAGAGGTATAAAGTTTTGGCCCTAGTGTTTAATCCTTCGCAAATAGAAAAAATCAGATTGTTTTAGGTAATCGTTTTTTAGTAAGACTATACCTACTATAAACTACTGTGGCTTGGCTGTACTTTTGAATTTGAATACTAGGTATATTGTCAACCTCAAATAATTATAACCGTCGTGACATAACAAAAAAATAACTACCCAAGTATGATTTATTTTTTCCAAACTTTCTTCCTTTCAAAGAAAGAAAGACCATTCGATCACTTTCAATAAACTCCCAAATAAAGTAACTGTGGTACAATTTGAAGTAACAGGACTCAACAATGGTCCAGCCTTTGGTCACGCTCACAAGGAAGTGACAAAACCCTTTCACGGAGAAAGTCCTTTGTACTTTCCTTCTCAAGGTCAACTAACATTACTCTTTGTGTAACCGACTTGATAAAGTTACGGTTCCTTGTGTAATTACGTATTCAAAGGGTTGCTCGAAAATGGTTCAATGTTCAGCACACCGTTATACGGCTTTTATGAGTAACGGTATGTGATCTAGTGACGTCAAGATACGATGTTTCCCGTTAACAAATGTAAACAAATACAGTTTTGAGTAATGAGTGAAAGATTCCGTTAGTTTTAGTCTGATTTATGAAGTTTGTTGTTTTGTAGCGGGAGTAGGGTTGAGTTTCGAAATGTTTTGGGAGAGAAAGAGAGATCTGAATATGGTTTGGGGTTTTGAAGTAGCGTTATTTGTTTGTTAAAAGTTATTTATTGATATTGGCTTTCTTAGTTTGTACATTATTGATGCAGTTTTATGAAGAGTAGTTTGTGTAAGTAGACTTATTAATCTAGCACCATCTTAGACCCCAATAATTGCATCAATGCTTATTGTAAAATCACAATGATCATCAACACTAACAAAGCTACAAAGGTTTTTTATTCACGCACCCTTTTTTACTTTCATCCAACCTAAACGTAAAAATGGTGAATTACCTAATTCCCAGACAAAACTCCTAACATCACAATTTTGCGTTTTGTCACATTTTTTGCTCGTAATTTTATTGTCAAACAGCTTCTGTTGTCATAAATAATATTGTCTTTGGACGGCCACTGGTGTTACCCTATATTGTTTGCTTTTGTTAAATTGGCAACACAGTCCCAAGCTTAGGTGGGACTAAAAACATGACCCATTTTTATAGCTATTGTTTCTTCGTCATTACGGACAAGGACAAATTATGCTCTTATGCTTTTCTGAAAATATGCTGTGTGATTCTTTCTATTTCTTCTTGTTTTATTCTGTTATTGTGATGATATTCATATATGTGGGTACATTCATAATGTTGGAGGTGGTGAGATGATTTATTACATTTTGAAAATTTCTCTAGGTCTTAACGTTTTTATTCATTTCGGTATTATCATGAAGCAAGGCCTAACTAACGCTTGAGGGAGTAGGCGTGAATGTTATGTTATATAATGAAAGCAATACATCTTTACTGTGCATATTTTGAATAGAAACACGAGCTTTGTGTAAAATTGTCAAAGAATGATCACATATGGAATAAATATACGAACATTTTCTTTTAATCGAGCAATGCCACAGCTTCATGAATATGTAACTCAGTAACCAATTCACCGCACACCAGCCTGTCCTTACTCCTAAACAGTTAACTAACACGAACACATTATCGCATCGTAGGATGTAATACACTCCAACAGCGATGACTAATAAACGGACACCTCAATCACCCGGACAGGTCCCGTCGTCACTAATAAACAGCGATTTAGAGACAGATTCTATGCAACTACGACCAAAAGGCGACACGTAGCTCCGTGAAATTGAAACACAAAGGGCACAATAGACTTAACTACATTTAACTTCCTAACAATTATACAAAGAACAAAATAAAAACAATGCGACAATATGGAAACTGGACAAAGGTTGACGTTCCCGGTACCATGGATACAATGGCAGATTTCTTTGGCTAATGACATCTCAAGCCGGCCGCATTGTGGGCCCTTTATGGCGTCCACGCGACACCATAATACCCATTAGTTCCAGTATTTTGCCAACACTGTTCTCTCTGGATGTGTCAATTCTTCGAATGAAGTGAAACTGGGACGAGTTTTGTCCTAAAAAACTTTGCGCGTGCCTCGGACGCCGAATCGTGTTATTGGTTAACTTCCAGTAACTACTCGGTGGACAGATCAATGTAAAAAATCCCTGTTTCATCTGTTCTATCGAATGCTTTTGTTTGAGTTTTTGTAGTAGGACATGCATTGCGATGTACAATAATGTAGATTTCCATTTGATATTTCCAGTGCTTTTTAGTAAACCTCACTTGGTTAATTAGAAACGAAATATTTCCAACGATATTTTTTCCAATCTTATAAAGCATATTCGAACAGCAATAAGAATCGTAGCATCGTATTAGTAGGAAGTATGGGCTTTAGTTCAGTTAGTTTTGTTTCAACTCTCCGTTCTGTTCACGAACAGCACTTTGAAAACATTTTTCCATTTTATTATCTGTTATTCCCAGAATGATCTGGATTTTAATGAAAAATATAAAACATCACTATCGAGTGTAAAGTCCTACACATCTAAGGTACTTACTCATTGAAAAATGCATTCCTAAATGAATTCCAGAGATATAAGAACTTTTGGTAATAATAAAAGGAGAAATACTGCCTTCCCACATTCCTACACTCAAAGAAATAAAATCAACAAGGAACTACTTTTGAGTTCGTATGTCCCAAAGGGTCCAAAAGTATCAAATTTTCCTCAGGGTTTACAAACGTACAGTCGTCTACAGACTTTTTACGCTCATCCCGGAATGACCTATGACGTGGACATTAAAGCTCGCCGGTAGCGCGTGTAATTTTCGACGCGATGCACTCGTTAACCCTCGGCCTTCCGAATGTTTGTCGGGTGACGGCGACGCATGTCGAAAATACTTAGTGGGGCTGCGCCTCATTATAATCCCTGCATCCCGACCTCCGCCCTCCAAGCTTGATTCGACCGATATATTAACACGTCCACATTCGATACATCTGCGTATGGATATGGCTGGCGAATATTTTTGCATGTTGCTTTGTGTATTTTCATTTTTTGAGATATTCTCTCTTCTGTTTGTTTTGTTTGAGTATTCTCAGCACTTATCATATTCGTTCGAAAAACAAATCGTTATCAGAGTTGTTTCTCTTGAATATTTGACTTATAACGTGAGCCCTATTTGTTGATACTAGTTTAACTGATTCATTATAATACTAAAGATGGTGTTATATAAGCAGTTTTTCGATACCCTCACTGGTTATCCTTATTATCTCACCAAATTCGTTTTCGAATAAAACGAAAGAGCTGAACGAAAGTGATCGTAAAGATCCTATCTACACACACGTTAGATTCTAATAACCATTACTATGTTTCCTTTCCACTAGAGCGCTATTCTGGTGGCTATGTAGAATTTCTTTGACTGTATTCCAGAGTTATTTAGCAATAGATATGAGTTAATTAAAGTTCATATTCCATATTTTATTTTCTGGCATATCCACAGTGCGTTGCCGAAATCAGTGAGTGTTAAGAGGGCGCAGAGAGAGCGCGGTGTTCCATTGTTATAATTTTCAATAAGGGGCGCGATGAGGGGCATCTATCGATCCAGCACTACACACGGGGGGCATACAGCCGAAAGCATCATTCAGCTTCCTTTCTGTGGTGTGCATCCAACTATAAATATCCGCAGTTAGTAAACAGTGACTCGAAGGAAATGTTAGCAACTGCTCATATATTCTTTTCTTTGGAAAAAGATATAAATTAAACAGTCTACGCAGTAAAATATTTTGATGCATTTACTGTCACAGCCATAAATCATGCATGCTACAATCAAATATAAACGATTTATTTTTGAATTTTGGTTTAAACTTTTCTTTCTGTAATAACTTTGGTTCTAACGCTAATGAAATCAAAAAAGATTATGCGTGCAGCCAAAAATTTTGCACTAACAACATAATCTACTCGTTTTGTAGGTATTTTTGTTTTGTTGACCAACGATACTTTATCAGAGTAATTCTCTTTTTCAACCCATGTCCACCCACAATCAGATTTAGGTCTAATCTTAGAATTTCCATTCGCTTCAATTATTAGCAGTTCGTGTCGTTTTCTAGTGATCGTCTCTAGTCGTCTCCCTACTGCGCTTTCCAAGTACTTAATTACTACTCAAAATTATAATATGTTATAGATAAAAGTTTATCCTCCTAAAAGTTTATAGATAAAAGAACCCATCAAAACTCTAAAGATTTTGGAAATAAGAATTAATGAAAAATCGGGTAAAACTTTGGTCTCAGACTCAAATTCCATATTTACCTTTGAGTCCGCATCTAAATTGATTTCCAGTCAATCAAGCTAAAGTTCAATTCAAGAAATGAACAAAATTCAACACATCAGGACCAATAACGAAGCAATAACTTTTCCGAATCAATTCCAAACACATGCGTCAAGGTACCGCATGTAGTCTACGACGAACAACAAACGTGTAAGTATACCCAACCGCCCGGGGTGAAGCCGAATTCTATTAAAATCCAAACAATGCCGACATCCCCAACTAATATCTGGACTAAATCCCTAATAAGTATGCCATTGTGTGAGAGGGACGTGGCTAAAGCGACAAAGAACACGTTATAGCGATCTGGTGAAACCCCTGATCTGTGTCCAGCGTATGGAGCAAAATTTTGGTGATGTAAAATTGACTTTATTCCCGATTGAAAAGGTTGAAATTGGATTATGTTTTCTAGTGATCTTATAGTGTTTTGATAATGTGTTAAGCGGGAATAGTACACGCCGGAGTGTGGTGAACGTCTGGCCATGGAGGCTCACCGTACTTCCCGCACTCCCCTTCCAAACTAGATTTGCAGTCCGGTTATAATACTGTGGCCATTCATTACACTCGCGCTACTGTTTGTCGTGAACTTTAAAGTTTTATTGTAACGTTTTTGTAATTTGTTTGCAGATTAACGATAATGGGTATAATTTATCAACGAATGTTTTTTGTTATGTTCCGAATATATATGGGGTAATGACTGGATATGTTATGTATTGGAGATGATTATTCATGTACGTGAAGGTATAATGAAAAATTGGGTCATGTTTTCTTGTTATTAACATGTCAGTCAACGCTATCAGTCCAAGAGTTATCAACAGTGATCGGAATAGGTAGAGCTAATCTACCTTAAGTTCAAAGAACAGAGACAAAAAAAGTGGAGACTTCCCTTTCGACTAAAATATTTTTTCGGGACTAATGTCGGGATTTCGGGACATCACTTAAGTACATTTAATATAAATGCTAAAGGTGTGGAGTAAAATTAGATGTCATGAACTAAAATTAAAACCAACACCTCGACTTCAGTTGCAAAACAGTACTGTATTTTTTTTTTATATCTAGAAAATGGTATGTCGATGTAACGAAGATTAGGTTAAACAACCTTTATTTTTTTTAAACAATATAAATCGTGCATACTCTTTTTTTTAAACAGAAACAGGAAATGAATTCGATAGTTATTTTACTTTATTAATTTTGGTTGTACTTAAGTAATGTTCCGAAACCCGGGACATAAGTCCCGAAAAAATATTTTTTCGTAAGGCGTCTCCACTTTGTCTCTGTTCTTTTTCAAACTTTAGGTAGATTAGCTCTATCTATTCCGATCACTGGTTATCAATAAAAGATTTAGAATTATTATAATTAGTATAGAATTGTGACAACGAGCTTCTATTGTATGTAAAATGTAAAAAAAACTCTTATAAACTCTAAAAACTGTATTTATTAAAAAATTACAAATAAATGATTGTTGAAGAAACCTTAATAAAACCCCCATATAGTTTTTAGACCTACAAGAAGACTTGTGGCAAGGCATTTTTGTTATAATTTTTCCCTAGTCTTAAGACTTCTTCATCAAGAAAGCCATTAAAAAAAAACAATAATTGATATTGGAGCTCTGTGATCGAACATAGACATTCAACATATTAAAAAAAATATTTTAAGAAGAAGTAGAAGAAGGCCGCCGGAAATCCGCCTCGGTCCAGCAGTTGACGTCTTTCGGGTGACATGATGATGATGATGATAATTAAGAAAGCTTGAAGATTTGCAATTATAGAGGATGTCGTTCTAATAACAAAATCCTCAAAGAAATAGCAGTGACGATCATAGAATTAAAGTTGCGCGTCTGAAGTAGAATAGATTGGTACACTATTTATTTTATTTCTTTAAAAATTTACATTGTGTTAGGTTTATAAATAAAGAAATAGATTGGTTGTGTATCTAATCAAGGCTAAGAGTTTTTGGAAGATTCGGAAATATCTTCATAATCCCGTAAACTCAAACGCTCAACTTAGACTACGAGAAAACTATCGATCAAAAATATTGTTTGTTTATAGTGTAGAAACATAATTATGTCTAGTTAAACACCGATTTTATTAAAAACGTCGTTTAAAAATCTGTACTAATATTTATTGAAACCCATTGAATCTTTTTTGTTGTACGTTTGTTGTTTTACGACCTTGAATTTTTAAATACATTTTTGACACTATAATTTCTATTTATAACCTTCTGTATCTGTTTCACAGTCTCAAATAAATCGCATTGAAATCATAGAATCAATTGATTCTACGATTTAGAATTATTATGTGATTCTGTATTCAGATAATAATCCTACTAATATTATAAATGTGAAAGTTGTGTGTTTGTGTGTTTAGATGTTTGTTACTCAATCACGCAAAAACGGCTGAATAGATTTGGATGAAATTTAGCAAACAGATAGTTTATAACCTGGATTAACACATAGGATACTTTTTATCTCGATATTCCCACGGGATCGAGACTTACGCGGGTGAAACCGCGGGGCGCAGCTAGTTCATAATAATTCTAAATCGTAGAATCAATTGATTAGAGATAGATATTCATAGCCTATTCTCGGTTCTGAAGTAGAATCAAAGTAAAGTATAGTGTCATCAACTTTATAGGATGAAGAATCGGGAATATATTTATATCAGCCTGAAAAGTGAAATTTACACCTGAGTATAGACTACCGGAAAACCAGGTCAAAAAAATAATGTCCACTGAAATAATACAAACGAAAAATCAGTTCTAAAACCCCACGATTATTTTTACTAAGTTTGTAAAACCACCTACTTACTACCTTTGAGAAATCGTGTTACCCAGTAAGTTCTGAAGGTCAGATAGGCAGTCGCTCCATGTATAAAACTATCAGCCTGTCAAATCAGTATCAATGTGTAATCTGTCAGGTATTCAGCTTCATCCGATTAGACTGGAAGCCGACCCCAAAGTAGTTGGAAAAGGCTAGGCAGATTGATTATTTATTGAAATTACACAAGAGTTCATTAACGCTCTTTCTAATTACAAAATGCAGTCCTAAAGGGTTTTATAGTCTCAAATAAATCGCATTGACAATCGTAGAATCAAAGTGTCGGTCCTGAAGTAGAATCAGTGTAAAGTGTAGTGTCAACAAGGCTAAGTGTTTTCCGTGTCGTCTTTGTGGGGAGAATGGGGCACCGCGTCCCGTGCACACTCCCCTACTGTTGATCATCACAACTGGGTATCTGCGTGTAATAATAATTGCCGGTGAAACGAATTATTTCTCGTTTTGACTTCGACGTTTTGAGAATGTTTTGTAAGTTGGTAAAGGCAGTTCCCGGATTTTGACGTTAAGTAGGTTATATTATTCAACTTCTTGAAACTGGTTTCTGTATCCTTCTGCTCATGCTGTATTGCATATGCTGCCATTGCATGCTCTATGATGACGTATGTACGTCATCATAGAGCATGCAATGGATAAATACGTATCTAAGTATGTACTTACATAGGTACCTATCGATGGCAGGCTCTAAAATGAATCCAATTCAAATTCATTTTGAATTATATTTCCAAATTGAAAAGTGTTTTTTAGTCTGTCGATAAAGTTCTCAGTAGTTGCAGTTACCAAAGTAATTATTTTAGTGCCTATTTACCGAAGCAATAATGTCGCAAATGAAACATAACATAATATCACGCCTGTAGTCCCCAGAGGGTAAGAAAGAGGTGTACATAATACACCCATATTTTCAAATTATAATGAATCAACTGAAACCTTCTAAATATCTAAAAAATTACTACATATCTAAATAAATTAATATATTCTTACTGCTCCAAGTTTGCCTTTAGAATATCCTGTTTCTTTTAATTTGATTCTACACAAGCAGCAATAGCCACAATTGAATTCAATGCTGCTGTAAAAACTCAGATTCCCATGCAGGTATTGGCTGAAAGCTCTATTTTAAATGTTTTATTTATGCTAGAGCACAATGCAAACTTGTCAATAATACTTTCTTTACTAACCTGAAAAAATAACGTCACAAATAAAAACTGTAACCCAACGCTTTCTAAAAGACCTCTTACAACACTAAACGCTATATCCGATTCCAGCCACAAAACTACTTAAGAACCTAATTATATACTTATTTTGACATTTAAAAAAATGTCACTTATCCGGTTCTGTAGCGGTAAAGCAGAATGCAGCCGTATTGGGGCAGGAGGGCCGGAGACAATAGCGGCTAACTACCCCTTTCTTGTAAACCCGCCGGCCGCGGGAGGCGCGGGCCTAACCAAGCATACACTGCGTTTTGGGGTACCCACTGTGGGGACGCTCGTGTGCTACAGTGCTACGGTTTGTAACTAGTTTGAGCGTATTATTTTGGCTGATTTTAGTTTCATACTTTGTGAAGTTTTAGAATTTTATGAAGTTTTCTTAGTTTTCTATTCGTTCTAAAATTATACTAAGGCCTAATAAGGTTTTAAGATCGCATTATGCTTAAGTTTATGTATGACTTTTTCAATATCGATAGATTTGTGACATGAAGAGACCTTGTAGGTTTGTAAATATAACAATTCGTCATCAATTAGTAAGCACTTCAATCAAAAAAATACAAAGAAATCATACATAACATATCAGCATCCATAATCTACTGATTTACAAAATCATGACTCCGATCCGAACGAAATAATGTACGTACAAAGGAAAGCAAATTAACATCGTAAAAAACAACAAAAAATACACAGAGGAGCATTTATAAAGCAAAAAACAGAAAATGAAATAAGATATCCGACTTTCCACGCTACTTTGCCGCGTGCATTTTTAACGAAAATGAACAAACAAAAATATCCACAATCGAAAAAGCTTATAGCGCGACTGTACCCAAAACTACTAGTGTATGGGGTCCCACAATGCAGATTTGAAACGGGGGCCGGGTAACCGGATCACCAAATTGAAATGTTTTATATCAGCCCCTTGCAGCATTATGCGGATAATGCCGACTTTTAAATTGATAACCAGCCCATGCGTATGCGCTCACATGACAAATATTCTTTCTTTTTTTGTTCAATATTATTTGGTTAAAAGTTTAACCGTATCGCCGTTTACAACTTTTATGCCGCTTGGTCTAATTTGCATACGTCACAGTGTGGCCTTTGTTAAAACGTTTGCATATCTTGTTTGTCACCGTATTCTGGGAAGACGTTTTACTCTGATTGATTGATCCTAAATGGCATTTTGCACTTCATGAAAGTAAGGTATGTTTTGACAGACCATTATTGCAATGCTACGGTGCATTTGAGATGAATCTTATAAAGTGACAGGATATCTTTGGGCGATATTTTTTAATATACGTAGGCAATGCTTTCATTATTTTTGATACGTTTATAATGTGCTCTGTGGCACCAACAAGTTAATGGTTTCCAAGCAACAAGCTTGTATCTGTAGACATTTCTAGATAGATTAATTTAAATACTGTACGATGTGTGATGATGACTGTACCTATAGATACGTAAGAACAGAGGGCCGAAAGGTTCAGAGGGCCTAAACAAGTGACAATTGTTTCGAAAGCGTTTCGTATTTCTACAACGTCTTTCAACAGGATTGACATAAGCTTTTCGATAACTTATGTCAGTCTTATACATTTTTGCCTTTTCCATCATCGTTATCGCTGATAGAATGTCACTTTGTCTAGGGCCTCTCGAGTGGTGACCGCGTAACGGAAGACGTAGCGTTGGAAGGCCTCCCATAAGGTGGACCTAGTGAGGCCGCAGGAATTGGCATGGTGCGAGAAGCATATAAACGGGCGAAGTGTCGCCAAGCACCGCCACTTCCTGGGGAGGCCTGCATCCAGCAGAGGACGTCTGTCGGCTGAAATGATGATGATAGATAGGAGTAGACGTTTGTGATTATGCCAGTGGGTTACATAATACGATTGAAGATGAGTTTTACTAGACTCGCGACAATCTAAGAAGTCCGTTTTGACGGCTGTAAAAATGCTTTGAGTAGCAATGAAAAAAAAATGGTTTCTTATAAACTGATTCTCGAGACATATCGATCGAACATACTTAGAGAGTTTGTAATCGATGACTAATCTACTTTGTTAAAAACTGATTCTCAACGACTTAACGTTTTATTACATGTACGAGAACGAAACGTCAAAACGGACTTCTTAAATTGTCGCGAGTGTAACCTTAAACATTGCTTTTGTTGCACTAACTCTGACTCGCTCCCATAACTCCATACTTAATGTATTTCAAACGTAACTTTCAATTCCCTCTGTTTTTGAGCCACTTTAGGGAGTTCAATCAAGTGTGAAGTCAGTCAGATATATCGACAAATATACAGCAGAAACCTTGCCACCCACAGGAAGTTTAAACTTTATTGTCTACCGTCAAATTCTCGCGTCACCTATCCGTGGAATATTTATTATTTATTTGATTTTTTTATTTATCTTACTTACATTTATTACCATTATAGCCCAGGACTATTCTGTAAAAATCTCTTTCACCTATACTCCATTTGAAATAAGATTAGACATTCAAACAAACCCTTTTACAGTCCGTTCAACCGATTTTGACTTCTATACCGTAGGCATAAGGATAGCATTAAAAGCAAAAATAGTTACACAATACCAACTATCTACTGCGGCTGCCATTTGTCATGCCACCAACGCAATAGAATTCAAAATCGGTTGAACGGAATGCAAAAAAGGCTTATCTATACGTCTAATCTTATTTCAAATGGAGTATAGATGGGGGAGAAGAAGGAAGCTGTCAATAGTGTCTATCAGGTGGAAAGTCAGGTCACTTCACATAAGTTTTCACGCTGATATTTATATAGAACTAGCTGTTGCCTGCGACTTCATCTGCGATCCAGAATGCAAGTCCAAGTCATGGTTAAATTTCATCCAAATCCGTTCGGCCGTTTTAGCGTAAAAGCATAACAAACAAACAAACTCACTTTCACATTTATACCTAATATTATAATTATGATAAGGATAAGTAGACCGGCAAGATAACGTTATGTGATAAATGCGCCTATCCTAACTTAATCGATACTAACATCTATAACTAATTATAAACAATAATTAGCTGCGATCACGGTTGATCGGGCGCAGCACTCCGCCATATATCTCGCCAGCGTGACGGAACCGCGCGCCGATTCCACTGCTGCTATTATCGCAATGATATCGCGATCAATCGAACGGGGGTAGGCAGAGTATGGGGAGGTGGAAGCAAATAAATGTATCGCTGGGCGGCGGGTGGATAAATACGCAAATAATACGAAACTACAAAAATCAAAACCCATCCGCCACTCCGATACAGTTGATATGGTTGGGATGGTGCTCAACTTTGGCTTTCTGTTTTTGTAGCTCTAACTCGTAATAAGTACTAAACTTTCGCAATAGCTACAGTGAAGGTAGGGTTCACATCATATTTTTTTAAATTACAAATTGGTTTTAGCATAATTTGTTCAGGAGCAGTGTCAAAAATAATTTATCTTTTAAGATTCTATTTAATTATTTTTGTTCGGTTTAAATTATAGTGGTCGCAAGTGCTACTGCTGGCCATGAGGTCATGGGTTCGATTCCCGGGTCGGGCAACGTTTTATTGGGTGGTTCCATCTGGAATTTCTGAGTAGCAGCCCGGAGTCTGGATTTGTGCCCAGTTGATGGCAATAGGCTCGCCCGTTATTACATAGAACTCAAACATAACGGGCGAAATGTGGGTGTAGGTACTATAGGTACACCTCTACCAAACCCTTCGGAGAATACAGGCGTGATGTTATCTTATATTTATAAAAAATAATAAGGCGTTTGAAAAATAAACAAATATTTTGGTTAGATAAAGGTCAGAACATCTCACATATTCTGCAGGGCGTCGTACAAAATTCTAGAGCCGACGCTTCACTAAGGAAGGATGGGCAAAGTAGAGCACCTTCCACAGCATACCGCAGCCCGCGAGGCCATTATCAAGCCTATAGCTATTTGCCCCGAAAAACAAACTCTCGCGGGATGTGTCGGGTCTGAGCGGAGGTGAAGTGGGGGCGCAGGGCGGCACAATGCAGCCAACTGCGCGTTCACAGTACACCCCACCCAACATTTGCATTCGAGCTGCATGCAGCGCCGAACGGCTTTGATTTTGACTGGGACTATATACTGATGGGTTATTTAAATATTAAATAGGTATTTTACTTGGTAAGCTTGATGGGCAGCGTGAGTAATGCGAGAGGACTAATCTGACTGCCCAATCTGATGATTCCGGACGTCAGAAAGAAGCCTCTGTCAGTCCGACTTTGGTCACAGCAACCACCGTCTTACTAAATATGGGTATAACGGTGGTCGCTGCAACCAAGGTCGCGGTCGTGATCACCATGTACGCGAGAGGGGTAAAGCAGACACTGCTAATGTGATTTTCGTACAGTTAGTAAGTACTCGTACTAATGCCGCCTTGAAAGGTACTTTGAGAAGGAGATGGTGTGGTGGTAGGAGGTTCGACTTCTAAGAAGATTCAAGAATGATCCCAAAGACCGTGTGAGTAGAAGCATCAGTAACATCATCATTGCAGAATCTAGCCCGGAAGCAGAACGGGCCAATGTACGTAACGGATATATTTTTTCCACTGAACAGGCGAATTGTCCGTTCGTAATAAGCAAAGGACTAAAAGGTATCGAGTTGGCAATTCGAATTCCTTACGAATTGAACCGAAAGTCACGAGGATTTTCTGAATGCAGGTAACACAAGTCTGGAGGTTGCTGAACTTGTACCTCAATGCATTCCCTACACTTCGAGAGACTCGGGGATTGAACCCATGACCTGCGTGGAGCTCGAGCGCGAGTATGACTGACAGTGGTATCTCACCGTGAGAGTCTCACTGTTAGACCTTAGGTGAGATTTTTACAGATACAATTTTCTTACAAATGCTGCTGGGGCTTTTTTTTTTTTTTTAAGTTGGGATATCATCATAAGACTTCTCCCGCTCTCGGCGGAGCCAGACTTTTACTGACTAAAACCCACCCGTGTTCCTTCAGTTGCCTGTTGCCAAGGGCCCCAGTATCCCTTTCGGACTTTCCCGCAGCCATGGGACCAACGATACAGCCCAACAGTTCTTTAAAAAAAGTTTTAACACGGAAATACGTTACCTAAATAATACATAAAAGCAACAATAATACTACTAACAGCGACAGAGTCGCGCGTCGCAGCGACAATTCGCATGTCAATTAATTGGAATCGGATGTTGAATACTAGTTGTTTCATTTATTAACTGCAAATAAAGCTGCTCACTATTATTAGCTCGCTATTTTGAAACATGCTGTTTATAAACATTTTGGAAGTCTGTTAGTACTCATTTAAATATTTAATTAGTCAAATAATGTGTAGGCCTTTTATTTTTAAGTTGTAACTCGAATTCATTTCGAACCGCTCCCGCCGCAATCTAGTCGTCCAATAAGAGCGCAGCTTCTAGAAGGTTCTAGAAGCCGTGACAAACAGATGACGGGCGCTTTTTCTGACGCGTTGGTCTGACGTCCGTCAACTGGGCTCCGCTCCAAACTGATACAATTTATGAAACCATTCCTTCGCCCCGAAACCTTATTGTTATACATAATATTTGATAAGTGATGACGAAACTTTCTGTTTTTTTTAATATATTTTTTAATGTAGGTAACATTAAAAAATATATTAAAAAAACAGAAAATTTCGTAGGTTTGATGATTGCAGTTAAGATAGTGAGCTCAAATAATACAGGCTGAAATTTAAATACTTTCGGGAAAAAATAATCTGCTGTTCCCTAAATTTTGACGAACTAAGATGACGATAAATGTAAGGAAAAGCTGTTTTTTTTTCGCGATTTCCTTTTCGGTCCCATAGTGAAAGTTGTTAATAATGATGACCAATTAAGAGGATGGCCATGAATTAAAATTCATCCTGTTTCCTGTTCTTGGCTGAGAAAAGAAGACTGATTAAACATTCAACCAAATGCTTGGACAATAAATATTTTACAGGTTTAGTGCAAGTAGGTACTTATAATAAATTGTTACAATATAAAAAAAAAACAACCGACTTCCAAAAAAAACACTAAAAAAGTGAAAAATAACTTTAATTTCGGAAGTCGGTGCTTGTCGGTCTTTGCTTTTCAATTTCCGTTTTTTGCCACCGACTTCCGAAATTAAAGTTATTTTTCACTTTTTTAGTGTTTTTTTTGGAAGTCGGTTGTTTTTTTTTTAATAAAAAGTTTTTATTTTTCACTTTTTAGTTGTGGTTCCTACCCCACACAAATCCGAATACCACTACCTGCTATGTAAATAACAGTGAAGGAGTCAAACAGGATATCGTCTAGATAAACTAAGCGGGAAAAATACGTAATATTATATTAAAGCTAACTCAAAAATTACGCAAGCAAAGTTAATAAAATTTATATGGGACCACCTCGGAAGCATGACCTACCAAACAAAAAAAGAATCATCAAAATCGATTCACAATTGGCGGAGTAATCGGGTAACAAACATACAAAAAAAAAAAAAAAAAAAAAAAACATGCAGACGAATTGAGAACCTCCTCCTTTTTGAAGAAGTCGGTTAAAAATGGGTCATCCACCACTTCAAAACAGTTACAACAAACATTTCCAAGCCTAAAAATCCGTATCAATCTATGAATCCTGCCGTATTGGTCCGAAAGTATTTTAAGCTCCTACAACCCGCACTAAAAGTAAAAAACACTTTTCAACTTATACACCGTTTTTTTTATTTATTACCAGGGAAATTCATAACAGTGGCCGCTGAAAAAAAAATGTCGCGTTGAAATTTGTCTATCGGTACTGCGCGCCGGCCATAGGCGGTTCAGTTATGGGTGCGTAAAAAACCTGGCTCAACCGATTCCATTGCAACGAGCCGAGTCGATATGACGGCTCAGCGGCTTTACTGGGACCACAGAGGAGGAATATGTAGTAGATCAACTGGTAAATATATATTATATTGATTCGTGGTGTTTGATTTATTTTTGTGATGTAGGTACAATAAAGTATACATAAATAAATAAATAATTTAAGTAAAGCCTGATTTCCAGTCTGTGATTTAATTGCCAGTGGCATGCCATGTTGAAGCGATAATCAAATTTGCAACGTCTAAACAGTGTTACGATGCAAGTCATTTATTGCTTCAATTTAATGGGCCACAGGCAAGTAACTTTCACAGTGTAAATGAGGATTAAATGATGCTTAGATTACGTGTAGACTTGAATTAAGTTGCTGCTTAGGTAACTAGACTAAGCTGAGAGATTAAAGAATAATTATGCGGCAGAAAAACTCAGGCAGTGGATGGTAAAAGTACCAGAAAATAAATTAAGCGTAAAGCTACAGTACGTTTTTAATCCCAGAGACTAATTTGACAGCTACAAATGACAAACTCCAAATCGAAAAACAAACTACAATCACTTGAAAAAAATTGTCTATAAGATTAAAAAACGAACTTTATTTTATTTTATCATGTCATCTATACATAGTATAAAATAAAGTCGCTTTTTGTGTTTCTCTGTGTGATCGCTTAGATCTTCTAAACTACACCATGGATTTGATGCCGGTTTCACCATCATTTATACCATTAATGCCGGGTAAAACACAATAATATTTAACTAAGTTATATCTAAGTTCACATCAAATAACATCATAATTTGTAATAACTTTCTGTGTCATAGCGCAGTGATTTCTGTTGCTACTAAATTCTTAATACATACCTCTGAAGATATTAACTAATTTGTCTTACTACTCGTGCCATCTATCGTTATTAACCAAAACTACTTACACTGAGCTCTAAAGAAAGAGCATTGAACTTTCGTCCCCTATGAATAAATTAACATAAGTTGACAAAAAATATGTCAATAAGAAATAATTATGTAAAACATTGTTATACACTTGAGATAAAAAGTAAGTAGTAAACAAAATAAATTGGAAAATATTTTACAGCAGTTTTTAAATAGCCAGGCAGCAATTTGCCTAGGATAAGGATTCGTCTTTCGGTCTTTCGGTACATAAAGGTACTCTACTAACCCGATCATATTGAGCTACTGTTCATCATACATACTGTGTCACGGCAGTTGAAGCACAGCAGTATATTTACAGAATAACGCGGCTTGGTCTTATGGTACATCGACTGCTCTCAACGTTTCGGTTTGACGAATAAGCCAGAATAGATGAATTGAAACAATGAAACTCGCAAATAGTGTTCTGATACTGCCCAATATATGAGATCGGGTTCACAGTGTTTATATTTAGGCTACCAGTTACCTAAATTAAAAAAAAAACTATTCAACTATATAAGGCGGAGGCCAGTTCAATCTAAATCAATCAATCTACCCAGCCTTTTTCCAACTATGTTGGGGTCGGCTTCCAGTCTAAACGGATGCAGCTAAATACCAGTATTTTACATGGAGCGACTGCCTATTTGACCTCCGCAATCTTGTAAATGGGTAATACAATACCCCTTAGTAAGACTGGTTGTCAGAATTTCAGGATAGGAGGTCAGTTATAAAAAAAAATGTCGTAAGTATATCTATTGACCTTTAACCAAAAGTTGTCCAGAGGAGGTGACACTGCCTTTTAAAATTACTCTTATGATCTTATTTAGCTTTGATCAAGTTTCGTTAGCTTTGCATCCTAACTTCCTAATTTTATCCTAATCCTAGCTATACTAAGTATTTAATCCTAATCTTAACTAGTCCTAACTAATATTATAAATGCGAAAGTGAGTTTTTTTGTTACGCTTTCACACTAAAACGGCTGAACGGATTTAGATGAAATTTGGCTCATGGGTAGACCATGACCTGGAATAGGACATAGGATACTTTTATCCCGATACTCCCACGAGATCAAGACTTATGCGGGTGAAAAAGTGGGGCGCAGCTAGTAATATTATAAATGCGAAGGTGAGTTTTTTTTCTGTTTGTTTGTTACGCTTTCAGGCTAAAACGGCTGAACCCCATGTGTCAAATTTCACCCAAATCCGAATTAGGCACATGAGTAGAGCATGGCCTGGGTTAGAACATAGGATACTTTTTATCCCAGTAGTACGCTCCCGTGTGATACTTAATTTCAACGCGGGCGAAGCCTTGGTCAAAAGCTAGTAGGTCATAAAATCTAAACACTTCCACAAACCAACCGAACACACCCGTACATAATAACAAAACACAATAATAAACATTGCAACAAAGCGTCCATAAACCGCCTCTCCACACCATTCAATAAAGGCAAACATACATAAATCTGGACGTTTTACGTTCCTTGTACCAAATTATGCCATCAAATTGTACCTCCGGATGACTGCGACACCCGCTCAGTGAGACATTTCACCAGATTTCCATACAAATCGGTTCGCTCCGGTCGGATGTCCCTCTACCAGTCACACTTCATAAATTTTCATTTTAATATTTGGATTCACCCCTGGCTGTTGTCAATTCTATGTTGTGCGACAAATCGTTATATTTAGGGTGTTTGTTATAAAAAATTTGGTGTTTGGATATCGATTTTGAAGTCATTACGAAAGTGATTTTTGCATCATGCTGTACATAAACCAAATTAAGAATTGAGTTCTTCAGTAACTTTTCAGCTCACACCAAAACAGGTTTTTGTTTGGGACGATAAAAACATTTTCAGTAAACGTTTCCGCTTTGACATGAAGCAGACTTTTACAGAATACGGGACCTGACGGCCAACGTTAACGATGACAGGCACATACTTATAAAAGAAATAAAAAACATAGCCTCAAAAGTTCACTGCCCCGTTTATGAAACCTTCCACAACAGTTGCAATCTCCCATTCAAAGAGAGTAAATCAGTGGGATCTTGTTTAAAAACACCTTATTTCCTGAGGCCCCAGTTCATTTTCCTCCCGGCCATAAGCCGTGTGCACACAGGCAATAACAGAGATAAGGTGCCGGGTATAGAGGCGACGGTATCTGCCCTTATTGCTATGTAAATAACCTCCATCGAGACTCAGATCGTAGATACGCCGCCGATGTGGCATCGCCTTTATAGCTCTCATTATTGTCCCGCCTTCGCTGGGGCGCTCATAAACAATTCCTATTCACGCAAACATATGACGTAGGCATTTTAGTGCTGGATTTTATGGATTTATCCTTTAAGAGGCTGGCTACTTGTTCTTTGATGATTTTGAAGGTTAATGGGCTGTTTTTACGTGGAATTATTAATGTAAGCAATTGCCACATGGACAGAGTGAGCTGTGAGACTAAACGTGTTATTTCAAGAAATAGATATACAATAGGTGTAGGTGTTTTGCCTGAAATACCAACCTGTTAATAAATATCACGACACGTATTCAGTAACTTTAACATTTACGATATATAATCTTTGTAACGGTGATCTTGACCATGTTGAGTGTATTCACTGTATTCGTAACAAAGAAAAGAATGAAAGAATAGTAGAATATGCACTAAGGGGATAAAGTAGTGTCTTATGTAGCGGGCGCCGTATTGAATCCCGAGCAAAACGAAGGACTCTAGCGTTAACTCCCGAGCGGAGCGAGGGAGTGTAGAGTTAACTCCCGAGCAAAGCGAGGGAGTGTAGAGTTAACTCCCGAGCAAAGCGAGGGAGTTAAGACAAGAATCCTGAGTGCAGCGTGGGATTCAAGTTCGCCCAAGACGAAGGCACCTTTATCCCCGAGGAGAATACTCTACTTTTTACACCATCTACGAGACAATAAAAAGCATTAGTACTAGAATCCAAGTATTTATTACGACGATAGGACAATTCCTTTTAAAAAATGCCAGTAATTTGGTGTATGTATTAATTTGTAAGTATATTATATTTGATGCTTATTGTTGACCTGAGCATCGAATAGATGCACCATAGGCTACTTGACTTCTTTGTACATGATAAATGGTAGAAGTAGACTAAAAGCACTGATTCAGATACTTGATGCCCTTTGTAGTTTTCCATTTGTGAAAATCGTCGTAGGCTTTAATGTACGATTCCTTGGACTTTTCTGGGAGTAGATTGTTGGCAATGCCAATGGCTTCGGATTTAATGTACTCCGGAGTCAAATCACTATCGTCACTCGACATTTTTGTGAAAATTTGTATGTATTGTAGTTAAGTAATTTGTTGTATATCAAAGAAATTCAATTTTCAATATTCGTGCCTCTTTATAATTTGTGTTCTATTTTTCTTTATTTTTATTCTCCTCGTGGTGGCCAGTTCGATTTTCGAACAATTAATTTTAGTGCAGATGGTGAATGCATGGAATGTACCTACTACTTACCGTAAATGTTCTACTTTATGTTCCAAATTCAAATCACATTAATGACCAGCGAGTAATAATGAAATTCAGTACAATATTATTACCCTGCTAGACCTCAGGTCTTAAATGACTTACTTTACGTTAGGTTTGCATGACATATAATTTGACATTGTCGAGCAGGTGGTGTGAAAAGAAATATATATATTTGTTTGTCACAGAAACACGTGCATGTCTTTATTCCACAATTTTCGTTATTGCCTACCACTGTTAGTCTCTGCATCACAAAGGTTGACTAGTAGAAAATGCCTATGGCATTAAGTCCACCTCTGTACATTTGTGTGCTTAAAGTATTAAATAAATAAGTAAATACAAAAATGTAAGATAACTCGAATAAAAAATATAATAAAAACAAATCATATTTATACTTATGAACAAAGCACATACAGCAACGCTGCCGACTATTTAGTCGGCAGCGTTGCTGTATCGCGTTGTTTTATTGCAATTTTGAATCAAGTAGGGTAAATTTTTATATCGCAACTATGTAATAGAAACAGCGCCACCGTATTTTTACCTAAAACTTTTAGTTTCCATAAAACGTTAAAAAACTAAGCACTATCAACGCCAACAAATCTACAAACTCAAACAGACCCCGCTTATTCATACCGCATATCTCTTCATCAGTGTAGATGTACGATAAAACCGTATCATTTGCTTAAAATATCCCATAAAATTAAACAACGCAACAATGACCCGGAATACAGTCTGCAAAAAAACGTACAATACCCCCGTGTTTTTTCCCGTCCGCATTACGGGATGATCCGTCATTGTGCGAGGACAGATGCCTTGATAAGGGCGCATCGCTTTATTAGTATGATACAACCATTTTATTATGACCTGCAAAAACTATCACAACACCCCTGATATTCTCTATTTATTTTCGCCAGCGAAGGGTGAGGTAGACCATCGAATATTGGTGTGATCATGTAACAACACTATCGGAGGTCCGATCAGTACTTCATTGAGGACGCGGTGTGCACTGATTCGAGATATTTAATACCTTCCCACGAGGACTCGCTTGGCACACGCGCGTACGTGGGAAGTAAGCGAGTAATACCTATATTACAACTTCCCCTTTTCCCAATTCTGAATTCTGACGTAATTTGTTTGGACTCTCACCTTTGAAGTGACGTTATCCGTGCATGTAGATTTTACGGTCATCGGTCACTGTTAGTGATGAGAAAAGTGTGTGTTTTATTAAAAACCAACACCATTAGCACAATTCAAGAATAGGGGAATGAGTTTATTTCACGGTTTTTTTAAACTGTGTTGGAGACCAATAGATGTCGTTAAAGGTTTTTCCACATTAATGAGGTCATATACGTTTTTAAATAAAAATAATTTTAAAGTCCTCCGAGTATTATAAACCCTGCAAACTTTTATCGAATACTTTAGTTGACGGGAAAATTATCCCCGAATGTAGGTGCCGTATAATCTCTACGTACATATATCTACGAAAGCTATGTAAATGGCGCTCTTCGAACATTTATTAAAAGTTACAGGGGTTGTAGGGTAGCCGCATGAGGCCCTAATTAAGCCTCTTTTTACAAAAAGGCCGATTCGTCCGAGGGACCAGACTTTTTACCCTTCTGACTCCTTAATGAGCTGCTGCCAACCACCTAGTGTGGATTTCACGGGACAGTACCTTTGTTTTGATACGACAGAAATTTGCAATAATAATGCTGGCCGGAAAACCTGGCCACAGACGTCGGTCTCTTTACTAGAGATGAGGGAACAAGGGCAGGATGCACGCGGATGTAAAGACCTTTTAATTGATGATGACTGTTTTTTTATTCCGTAAAAAGTATTTCCTGCAGGCGTAGCATGACACTTTCTATTTCTACGAAGAATAGACATAGCTTTTTCTATACAAAGTGACATTTCGTTTCTTCATTTTTGACATCGCACCGTAGAAATTATTCTACAATCTGCCATTTTGTCTTTCGTTTCTGACGATCTTTGTCTAGGTCTTTTTATATGTAGACAATTTCGGAAGAAAGTTTTCTATCCCAACTGTCAAAATCAACATCAGAAATAAAATCCTCTGACAAAACAAAGAATTCTGAGTCGAATTATGTAGAAGAGTGAATTTCGTAAACAGTGCAGTTGACTCTTTCTACTTTGCTGCTGTCGTACTGTCTACACGGAACGTTATTTTTGTTTACTCTTCTGTCGACAAAACAAGTGCTCATGCTACGCCTGCTGAGAATAATAAGGTAGTCGTGACGTTTACATATTTATTCTTATTTTTTTTTTTCTGCCAAAAAGCCGTGACCTCGATTTCAATTGGTATGGTTGATCATTACCGTTCAATTTTCCAACTTGCGTTCTAGAAGCCTGGTCAAGCCAACCCACAACAGAGCCGCCAAAGCCTCATACTTCTAATTTGCTTCCCAAATTCCGTGCCTACCAAGCCGCCTAAATTAAGTACCAAGTACACAGCACGGTGACCAAGCCAAAGGCATCCCTCTGTTTAGTTTCGGCCGGAGATCCGTTTAATTGCGTACGGCGTAAGTCCGAAGCTTGGCGGAGAAAGCCGAACGAGGCCGGACTGGCCGGCCTGAGGCCCAAGGATTAACTTGAGCTCATCTTATAATTAGTCGCATCAGTCGTTAGTGTAGGATTATGCGCCGTACCCGTACCTATGGAGACGTTTTATCGAAAAAGTGATTCATTTATCTTCGCTTGGTCCTATTTATTTGGACTTTGTTTGGGAAAAAGATTTTTGTGGAAAGGAAGTTGTTCTATAACCGTCATACATTGCAGGAAAACTTCAGTGCGTATTACACCTGTTATTATATCTCTTTGTCACTGATTTCAAACACACCCATTTGAAAAATGACCTATGACATTTGACTTGATTGTGAGGTGCTAAAATTGGCTTCAAGCTAAGCCAATCCAAATTAATTAAGTAAGATTACACACCAACCCCTTGATGAAAGTTATATATTATTAAGTATATTATAGATAAAGAAAGAAAAATAGGTTTATTTGACACAGAAACGAGTGCATACAAAAAGGTAACAGTACAAATTATATTTCGCCAATTATGTTAAAGTCCCATGTAATAGGGGCGAGCCTATTGCCATCAACCGGGCACGAATCCAGACTCCGGATGCTACCGCGAAATTCCATATAGAAAAACTCAATAGCACTTTGCCCAACCTGGGAATCGAATCCAGGTCCTCATGCTCAGCAGTAGCGCTTGCACCCACTAGACCAACGAGGCAGTGTTGGGAGAAAATAGCGATACACTAATTAATGAGGTAAGGTACGCAACCACCAATTATGAATTAGTTGCAATCCAGAAAATCATTAGAAACCATCATTAGTTATTTTACCATCCTTCCTAATTTAATATAGTAATAAGTAATTTATAATACTACTTTCACATCCATACTAATATTATAAATTCGAAAACTCTGTCTGTAAGGAGATAGATGGCATCCCGGGGAAGGACATAGGCTACTTTTTATAACCACGCGACATACCACGCGGGCGAAGCCGCGGGCGGAAGCTAGTATCAATACTATTTATAATATTATAAATGCGAAAGTGAGTTTGTTTGCTACGCTTTCACGCCAGAACAGCTGAACGGATTTGAATGAAATTTGGCACATGGATAGACCATAACCTGGAATAGGACATAGGATATCCCGACATTCCTACGGGATCGAGAATTATGCGGGCGAAACCGCGGGGCGCAGCTAGTTACTTTATTATTTTAAAACATAACAGTTCATTATTTTTGGACCAAGGAACAAGGCATAATGGCTCGTACAAAAAATAAAAAACAGCTGTTTCTGCTATGTCAGTTTAAAACAAGTTTTCCCTTACACCTCACAAAAACCTAAAAACCAAGCAAAAACAAGAAAAACTAACTTGTAACTTATATAAAACGGCGTCAAAAATCGCGTCGTTGTCGGGGGAGGTATCAAACGTCTTGCCCCCACTATTGGGCTGAATGTGGCCAAATTGGACGGCCGGAAGCCGAGAGCCGCCCGCGACTTGACCGGAACCGTGCCGCGCCCGCCCACGGTCTGCCCGCCTTGTGGTATGTGTCCATTGCACGGGTGTTTGCATGGTTTGAATTTTTTAATATTAATTTTTTGATCGTATTTGAGATTAAGAGGCTAACTCTATGTCGAGTCGTGTACCACTATACATTGGTTTAATTACCTCTATAAGGTACATAATACAGACATTCTAAATGATTAAATATTTTATTTTAAACTAAACTTCATGGACGCTACTGAAGGTGCCTCGTAGCTAAATTCTGGGCCGACTCGTTTAATTTCCATTGACAGGCTAAGATACAATTCATTTAAAATAATAACTAGCAGAGAGAGAGTATTGAGAGACGGATGAGAATCTAAAACCATGGTGAACCTTTTATCAAGAAATTGCGTTCTAAGTATATTTTATTTAAGTTGACATTTTACTTTTTTTATAAACTCATATAATAAAAAAGTAAAATAATGTTCTTTAAAAGTTCTTTCATTCGAAAGAACTACAAACTATCTTTTCAACTAATATGTGACACGAACACTAACCTCTTGGGCCCATTACACAGTTTGTTGCTGGGTATAGTGTTATGATATTTTATTGTTTTTATTTAATGTGTATAGTTTGTATGTAGATTAGTTTAATTGATAATTTAATGAATCATATTATTTCGAAAAATAAATGAATGAAAAAATAAACAACTTTGTTTTTGACGTGACCCGAATAATACCGTGACGTACAACAACGTACCCGCACTCTCCACCCTCGGGAGGCAGTTTGCTCAGGTGAAGTAAGCGAGTTTACGAATCGTAGACAAGCCCCGACTTATTGAGGTAGGGTAGTGCCGCCATCATGACTAATCATATTACCACCGACTACTGATTTCGCCACTTTTATAGCTGAATGTATGCTTGGTTTAAGTATGTTTGTTTTGTAGGAAATGATGTTATGTGTCGAGTGTTCTCTTTCACACTGTGTATATTTCCTCTTTTCTGTTACAGGTCTGGTGTACGAAAAAAAAAAAAAAAGGACCAGCATTAATAAACAATAGGTAAGTCTGGTTCCTCAATTATTTATTTTTGGTTGCAAGTAAACACTTTTAAGTCGGAAATTAACCATTTTTTTATGATCAACCAAACAGAACACAGCACGTAACACAAGTGAAACTATAATTACAACATCAACAATGAAATGAAAATATCAAAATCGCGAATAAATTATCAGCTGTTCCCTACATTTTGAAGAGCTATCCGAACATACTTAAATGTAGAGAACAGCAGACTTTTTTGTCGTAATTCCAGTCCCATAGTAGAAGTTGTTCAAAATGATTAGTATTATGACCCCTTAAGAGGATGCCCATGAATTAAATATCATCCTGTATTATATAAATTAATTATATTGTAAAAGAAGGATTATGACCACCACGAGTAGTGTGGAAACCAAGTTAATCAAAACTAATATAACCAAACAGTCTCCAAGATTCATCAGAAATTCCCAGCAGATATCAAGCCAAACATCCTTCAACGCCTTTATTATGGACATAAATCGGGTCCACTCACAAAGATCGTTTAAACAAAGCGGACCTCAGTGAGTAAAGACCCGTCAAATCCTTACAGCCATTGCTTTGCGCACGATCCCGGCAGATGTACAGCCGAGGTCCACACGAACGTGTGCTGAGACCATTCAATGTCCACTTTTGATTGTGGTCCACCATACTTAGGGCTCTTCAGAATAATTCTGATTTATTCGAGGATTAAATGCTGGTGACTTTTGTGCTCGATGGGAACTATTGAGTTGGTAATAGGAGATGTAATAAACGCTTCTGTTTGATTGTTGTTACAGTTGGGTTCCGTGCCGTGGGTGTCTATGAACGACGAGTCATTTGAATCAATCAGATTTGGTTCTAAAGCTGTACAAAATGTACAAATATTAATTTGTTAGCAGTAGCGATTGTTAAGTACTGTAAGAAAAATTCATATCCACAAAAGTTATACATAAATAAGTTTAAAAAAAGACGGTACGATTTATACGTGTAATGGGAAATGTTGCAGCAGAATTTTCCGACAGTTTCCTCATAACCCTATTGTCAGGTGGGCATTTACATCACCTTCGCCCCCAACCGCTCCCGTTAAAGCCTAAAAAACAAGCAAAACCTTTATAATACTGTGATAGTGCGTCCGAAACCCTTTTAACGCTGGCGATCGGCACAAAAGCCCCTCATCAAACGTCCATCTCCCGGCCCAGGAGTTCACGTCTTCGTTTTGGACCGGCGAACGGGCGCAAGCGGTAAAAAGACTAAGAGTATGTGCTGACCCGATCATTAAATAGATTGATGGCACCTGGGCGCACGGCTCGAGCGATAAATAGTGGCGATTCGGGTAATCCAGCCGGCGGCCGGTGGCGGCCGATGGGCGGCATCCATTCTCTTTATTGCACTGTGCTTTATAGCAGCCGAGGCGGCTCTGTCGCCTTCATGCGTCCGACGCGGAGGTGCGCCTAACTTATTGCCGAGGCGTTATGCAAATACCAGCCCAGGGACTAGTCGCTTCCGATACGTTGGTGAACTCCACGTATGGAGATCTTTTGAGGCTTAAACTTTGTTTGAACATGGAAATACGGTTTTGAAATTGTGTTTTTGTTCAATAACCTATACGTAACAACCAACCAAGATGCAAATCGACGTAGACAAATAAAGTTAAATAATTTCTTTCTATAAGATTTTTGGGAACCTTCCTGTTGCTTTCCTACTCCCACATATTATTATAAGTAACACGAAAGCTTAACTAACCTAATATTTTTATTCAACACAAGCATTAACTTTATTCCTACTTTATTAAATAAACAGCGAACTTTAACTTCACTCTTAATAAAACCATAAAATAAATGACTTGCTAAAAACGTGTTAAGATAAATAACACCCGACCAAGCCCCAAATACTAGGATTCATCATCAAACACCACCTTAACGTTTATAATCAATTAAGAATGCCCCAAACGACAAAAACTTTATCTATTTTATGGTTTTTAGCAAAAAAGGTGGCGTCAGGGACAAAACAATGGCAAATTAGCGCTGACGGTTAAAAATGACGTGAGTATTGGTCGGGCCGGTTATAAATGTCGGACGGCGCGGCGACGCGACGGCAGCCGGCAAGTTATTAATTTATAACTTGTGACAGCCCTGCGACTGTTTGTATTCATTAATGTTGGGTATATCAGGGACCTATGTGTATTGATTTTATTACTGATAAGTACTTTGAAGGAATGGACTCTTGTCTAAATTTTTTGGATTTTTTTGTTTCAGTCGTTTTTAGCAAAATGCTCTTAATCATGTAGTGGTTATAATATACCTACATATTTTCTGATGAAAATGTAAACAAATAGAACAAAAAACATACCTGTGGATAACAATTTGTTGTGCCACTTACAAATTGAGTGCTTTGATTTGATTATAGAAAACTTAAGCCCGAAATTCTGATTTCGAAATCACATAAAGACGTTTTTTATTTGACAATTGTGGTGGTTAGTTTTATAACCTTATTTTTTGTCCATGAATTTTCATTTCGATTTAATAATGCTAGATAAATAATAATTGTTGAAAAAAATGATGATGAAATGATATATACAATTTAAACCTAAATTCAGATGAATGTGTTGACTGACTGCCCATTGAGCGATTTCGTAAGAATTTCACCTAAACAGGGTTTGTTTAAATTTTCATTAGATATTTTTTGAACAGACCATACAGATAATGTACCTTTTCCTTTCATAGGTGATTTTTTTTTGGCGATTTTTTCTTTTTCCTTTCAAAACTTGTCTATGCCAAACGTCTGCCAAATCAGAAAAGAGCTCAGATATTGTGATACCTGTTTGTAAAATACAAAAACCGTTAGCAACTCGAATTTATCATTCAACACAAGAAATGGCACTTCATCCAAACAATTCAAAACTCGAACTCATTACGTCACAATAATATAAAAAAATAAAGGCACAGACACTACCTCAAACATCCACAACAGTATCATACAAAGCATATGTCCAGACCACTTAATTAATGACCGGCACATAAGCGCGACTTTTTTGTAGCGATCGCACACCGATAAGGAAATGCAGACATCAAGATCGTCTTATTAATGTCGCCTTTCAACTACCGTGTGCGGAAGTATTTGTTTAGCCTTATTTATGTTTATCATTAAGTTTATGCTAAGTTACGGTGATTCTTTAATTTTTTTAAATAAAATAGTAATAGATAATTATATATCAGTGTCGGTTGTTTTAAAAGTTAAGTCGGGAAAATAATGGAAAAACGTTGATAGGCAGGTAGATAGACTCCGTAACAAACCTTTTTGAAATAATCCTGAAATCTTTGTAGACAATGACCATACGCTACATTAAAGCATCGCTTTGAACTAAGTGCAATGATGACTAAAAAAAAACAAAAATAAATCTGCTTTACTTTTTTCAACATTTTTAAAGAGAAGTTATGCCTTTCACGTGAATAATTAAGTGATAATGTGCTTATTTCCTGAAAACATGACGTCACAATTACCAGAATTTTCTATTGCACTGAAAAGCTTTCATAAATAACCCGATTCACATATTCACAACGAGTCCTTTATTTACCCAGCTATATCTCATTTTTCAACCGACTATTGTTCAGTTTCAGTGCCGAAAAAAAATCACCGGAAAAAAAAAGCAACTAACAACGTTACGATTTGATTCTCTTGTCGGAATTCCCGATCGCGGTCAAAATAGTACGAGAGCAAGTTTCAAAAGCCAGCACTAGGATACATATTTTATAACTTAGCTTCGATTGTTCCGACCGCGCGTTTTCTTTTTTTTTTCGTATCATACACACGCCACCGATGTGCGTCGATCGACACATGGCAGGATTTTTTTCTTGTTTTAAAAAAATGTTCTTTTTTTAAATGTCGACCGGATTGTTTGTTAGTAGCCAGTCTTTATAACGTTGAATGCGTAGTGAGGTGACTTCTATTTCTAAGCCTTTGGATAGACGGTTTTCTTTTCAGGATTTTCCAGAAAATGGATGTAGATAAAACAATGTTTTTCTGAAGAATAGGAAAAAATATTAGGTACGTGTTTCAAAACTAACATGTATAAGTTAAGTATTAAATTGTGAGTTATGATAACGATTGACAAACTGGTTATGATGAATCTAACGTGACAAGCATTATATTTTAAAAATGCAATAATTTAAACGATTTACTAAAGAAACCCATCAGAAAATGTTTGTGTATGAAAACTATGAAAAGCGAAAAGTAAAAATATTAATCATTTACACGTAACAATCTGTGATTATTCTTTTATTTCGTTCCAACTGGATTTATTATTCAGAACTCTATCATAGCATTGGTACCTAATTAAATTCAATATTTTGTGAATGAAGAAAGAAAAATAGTTTTCGTCGACGAGGCAATTACGGGCGATGATTTAAAAATGTATCAAATTAACAAGAACTGATTCAGAAACATCCATCAATTTGAGTTATATTTTTTGTTAGTTTGGAATTTTTAAATGAAATATACGTACTTTGTAAGTTGAGAACGTCAATGAATACAGTATAGCTATCAATTTGAGATAAAAAACAACAATGGTGGATATCGATGGCAAGATATGGCCGGGGGCATCGATCCCGGTGCGATCCGCTGCACCGGAAGCTCTTCCTTCTCACACGGCATTCATCGCCCAAACAAAGCATGCAGTTACATGACAAATTCGACGCGGCCGATTGTCGCCTTCACAATTGCACTAACCTTTGTATATGTTTAATAAAATTTATTAACAACTATATTCGTAATTTTTTCATATTTCGGAGTTTTTACAAGTGTTTACTCTAGGTGGAGCGCACAAAGACTAAATCCGGCTTTTGTTGCGATCGCGATGCGAGCCAGATATTAAAAGCACGTGTGGCCAAACAAAGGTTGCGTTATGCGGGGGATTATTTGCCAATTTATGGCGCTTTTTGTAAATTCCGTTGAAAGCTCGCCCCGGAAATTTGGCTCCATTTCAACAAAATGATCTTTTAACTATAAATATTACGTAAATTGTATATTTGTGTGACAAAAACATTCGGAACGATCGCGTCCACCTTACTCGTGGGATTATTTTTTTATTACGTTTTCATCTGAATTAACGAATTAGCCATACGATACTTATCTGATGGGTGAAATAAAATGATATGAGAAACACAAACCAACTATAACATGCAACTAAAAGTTTCGTACACATTGATAGTTCACTTTTGCTATTAGGTACTCATAATAGGTACTCAGCTGATTTATTAGCTATAAAATATGTTCCTTGAAATGAAAATGAAGGACATTCTGGACATGACATCATTTTGATTTTTTAAAGCGAGCGTAGCTGTAAAAAATCTACACTCTTTTATATGCCAATAATTCAGCATTGTTCATAGGTACAACACCTACGTCAGTCGTCAACATGATTTTAAATGAACCGCTACACGGCTGTACCTATCCAAATTAACAATGTACCTGTCCATCCAAAAATAGATCACCCCTGTCGTTTCAAAAACAATACATTGAGGTTTCATGTGAGAGTAGAGGGCGTTGTCGGCGCGGCTACAAATCAGTGCCATGGGCCCATTAGAGACGATAAAATTTTACGATTGTTCGCTACTTTCCGAACGCGTCGCGTCGCTCCGTCGCACCGTGTGTCGCTAGACTTATTATGAGTTAAGCGTGGTTTATATGTTATAATGATGTTAGAGAATGTTTAGGGCAATGGTTAAATAAAAATGGATCCCTGTGAGTGCTACAACCATTATTCGAAAATTAGATCTAGTTCTTAAGTTATCTATAAGCTGAGAAAAAAAAGGCCAAAATCGTTTGATGAAATGTTGCATTTCCTGCCGAAAGTAGGTATTACCTACTAAACTCGCGACAATCTAAGAAGTCCAATTTGACAGCTACAAAAATACTTTGTGGAGTGATGAAAAAAAATCGGTTTCTTTAAAAACTGATTCTCGAGACATATAGATTGATCATACTTAGAGAGTTTTTAATCGACGATTTATCTACATTGATTAAAACTGATTCTCAAGGCGTATCGTTATATTACAGGTACAAGAACGAAACGTCAAATCGGACTTCTTAGATTGTCGCGAGTGTAGATGGCCCTTACTTCAACTTGAGCGTGGCATGAGCGATATTGTTATTTTAAATCTAAAACAAAGTGGGCTAGAAAATTATAGTTTTTTAAGACGAACTTTAGTTATTGTCGTAAAACCCAAAACAACGTCCTTATTTTGTCCATTAAAAGATAATAAAACAATACGAATACCTGTAAACGTTGACCCATTTAACACCAAAATACTCAAGGTATTGAAACTCAAAGAGAAACTAGACGTCATGTGAACACATCCGTTTAGTAAGTCACACTAATTTCAGAGTGCATTTAGTCGGCGATTATTTCGGTAATCGGCGTAGCGATTCACTTAATTATACACAATTGTTTACACCATTCATCTGAACGGACACCGTTTTAATGTAGCTCCAAATAGCTCGAAGGTGGTCTTCGAATAATAGTGAAACATGGGATATAATGGCGTTCCCTGGTTTGTTTTACATTCCATTGCTGGCTGTCAACAGTTTCTCAAAGAATTAAGGTAAACCATCTCAAAGCTATGCAGCAATGTATTCGGAAATAGAGAATTCCTTTTTGAAAGTTTTGTTTTCGGATAAAGGCGGAGCTACCAAGATCTATGTTTTCCGAGACGCATAAAATTTTATGTTATTGAGCTGTGATTATAAGGTAAAAACTTCACTTTGGATGTATTTATGAATGGAAGCAAAAAGTTGGCCGTAACAATTCATTGTTAGTGCCACTAATGTTGGATTTGAAAACCAAATTATGTGATTTAGATTGCTTCCTTTTTAATTAGTAAACAAAAGAATACCGGCCTTTTTTATATTTTTATATTCAGAAATAGTTTTCGGTTTATAGAACATAAAATTTAAATGTCATTGTTGGATATTTTAACTGCAAGTTATATTTTTTCAATGGTGTCAGGAATCTCTACATGTAGGTAAATGCGACCATTCTAGAAAAAATATATGTTGATCGAATTTTGCTGTATTTAAAACTAAATAGGTAGGTATGTGTCTGGAATAGGAGTGACTACCGAGATGACGACCAATAGAAGTATGGAAGAAAAATACATGTTTCGCCGACCACAAATAAATTGGAATTATGGCAAGAGAATTATGATGATGTAGGTAATTTATAAAGGTTTTTTTTTAATGTATAAAGAACCCATTGTTTTATAATATTAAAAGCTTGAGTTATTCTTTTAAACATGTAAAAAACTCTGAACTGGGTATAGTAAGTCTCAGAGTCTACTTCACAAACTCATCTCAGGTGCGTACACTTGTTGCCTCATATTCCCACCACGATCCATTGTGACAAACTTTCTCGACACTCACATGATATCTTTATTACGTCCCCTACTTCGACACATCACTGTTACAACTATTTATCACGTTGACAACTTCGTCGAAATTGCCGGAATGCGAAAAAAGTCCGACTGTCGGACGCAAGTCAACCCCCCACTGCTAAGCTCTTGCGGTCGCAAAATGTCTCAATCGAAGAGCAGACATTAAAGAAAAAATGCTCACTTATTACGATAGTTTGCTTTGGTATCGCCGTTCTAGTTAATGTCCCCGCTGTGCCTCTAGATTTATTTGCATTTTTTTTTCGGGGTTCAGATATCTATTAGGTGTTTCGAGATCTGAAGGTGGGTTGTTAAAGTGATACGATTGTCGCCGATTTGGTTGTTGAATATAAAAAGTAAGTACTTATGTCTGCTTATTATTGGCGATTCGTTAATTGTTTCGTAAAAAAGAAAGCTAACATTTTCCCGTTACTAATTTTATTTGCAACTTTTTTGCAAAATACTAATGAAAGGATTCGCACATTGTTCAACAACTATTTATTTATATCGCCTTTTTATTCCCAACCCTAAAATGAAACGGTTATGGCATTTGCTAAAAAACGTAATTTGCTAAAATTAAACAAAGAAGTTTTTTCGCAAAAACTGCGATTTCTACTTTTTTCCCTCAACCCTGACAATTATGAAGGGGTGGTAAGAAAGAAAGTCGACGGCAATAAAAGTAAACCTTTCGGCGGCAAACGCGCCGCCACCGAAGGGTTACTATTTATTTCTATTAGCCGACGGTTTAGGGTACGACACATTCGGGTAAGGTGCTCGTAAAATCAGAAAGGCATCTGAACGCGGCCGGGTGACTTCGACTGGTGGACGTTCCAGCTCGCTGCAGTCGTAAACGACAAAAAACTCGCAACCCAACATTGAAAGCGCTCATAAAGTAATTTGCACAAATTTGCAAAAGGGTGAAAATTCTGCAATGAGTTAAACTTTTATTACAAACACCCGTTATGTATAGAATACGCGATAAAAAACTGCGACACCGTTAGACTTTTAGTTTAGTAACTCGTTTACGTTCTTCGTTTCTGTGTAATTCCACGCCTTTGTTGGAAGTTTGACTCGATCACGATAGAGTTTGAAAACGGCTTATGTATCTGCGAATAATGAGGGTACATTCGCGGGTTAATCCGGCATAATTAGGGGTAGGTACGGTCCCGAAAAAGAAATAAACCGTTTTATAACTTGGACTTCTTTAACCCTGCGTAAGCCGGCAGTAAAACTCATAGGAAGATGGGATCGGCGATATGAGGCGGAAATAAATCGCCATTTAAAATCAATTTGTGTAAAGGGCGTAGAGAGAGTAGTTGGGCTTTGGGGTCAGTGCGGGCGGGTGGTCACGCGCGGCTCGCACAGTCGCACTCACAATCACACCGATATTGTAACACAATGGCATTTGAGATAATACGCGCTGATAACCGATACGCCGCCGACATTTTATTGCTAATTTGATCTGGATTTTTCTTTAGAATTTACGAGTAGGTTATAAAGTTGCTGATGCATTATTTAAAGGCGGACTTTATTTTAATTGAGTTTTAAGTAGGTGTGTACTAATTAATTTTACACAGGTTGTTTTACGCAAATAATACCATGATAATGTACCTATTAAAACGCATAAAATCATCATCATCATGCTTACAAACTACAATTATTTGTTACTAGCTTCCGCCCGCGACTTCGCTCGCGTGGAATGTCGATTAAAAGTAGCCTTTGTCCTTTTCGAGGTCAAGGTCTCTGTGCCAAATTTCATCCAAATCTGTTCAGTCGTTATAGCGTGAAAGCGTAACAAACAAAATCACTTTCGCATTTATAATATTAGTTAGGATAAACACAATTTCTTCTTGTCTTATCAATAATTTTCTGAGCTACACGTAGCGTCGTAGACGCATGGCAAAAACCGCAGGATTTTGGTAACCTACCTCTTCTTCATGTGTCACATAAGCGGTGATGGTTTATTGAATTATTAATCGGTCAAGGTTACAAAAATAATATAAATATTTACAAGTTAAAAATGCCAATCCACAAGAACTTTACCGCATCAAACGTTCGCAGTAAATACGCGAGAAAGCTCGCGTCTCGTTTATTCGGCCCGGGCATATCGCCTAGGTGAACTTAAAGGGGTTACAGGGCTTACCCAGTGGCGTCGCCCCGCGTATTGGGGCTTACAGTGATTTACTCGTTATACCCGCGTTCTTTTTTTTCTGTTTATTCGACGGATCAGGGGTTACCCTTTATTGGGTAAAGTCGGAAAACTGATATTCCTACGTTAACTTAGACGCGAGTTTATTGGCGGAGGCAGATTTGTATCGCATTTGTTTGCCGTTCTTTTGTTTTGTCTTTATGTCAGATGGGATTGGTGTTGTAATGTTATAGAAAACGTTGTGTATAGTGTATTCAAAGCGTGTTCTGATACTTAACTATGTCGGAACTTCTGGCAAACCTTGGATAGTGCAGCTCATCAACTCTACTGGCTGGCTAATCTTTGGAAAGCGAGAAAGATTTTCGAGCAAGCGAAAATCGTTATAATTCTTCTGTCTTATTTTTTTCATTATTTTCAGAGGCATTTGTTTTAAGCTGTGGTAGCGTGGCCGCAGGCAAGGGCAGGTACAGGCCACTGTTACGGCAAAGTAAAGTGGTGGAGTTTTAAATGCGTTCGTTAATTAACTATCGAAAAATCAGATAAAGCTTTCCGATTAAATCCACCTCTCTCATCTTTCTGCGAATCAATTTATCCAAAGCCAATACCTCCTCAACCCTCATTATGAAAAACGTACCAGAATATCCAAAACCTGTAAAGCTGAAACCACATTTGACACAAACCGGTGAGTTGAAAGTTATAAACTCGCGCTCGCACTGCGTTCACTGCTAATGGACTAACGACTTGTTACAGAAGTGACGGTTAACCATTCAGTTAACTGTCTACTATTTCAATAACTTCACCTCAGTTTTTAATCGAATTAAAAAAAGGAGGAGGTTCTCAGTTCATCAGAAAAACTTTTTGTTTAAAGATCACCTTCTATATTACTTATATAGGTAGGTACCTAGTAAAATGTTTTGTAAAGTTTTACTTTTCTATTATTGTTTATTGTTACTCTCCATATGTTACCTATGATTGTAATACTAAGGACTCATTTCGTTCACGTCAATAGATGCAAAGGCCGGAATAAGAACTCATGCATGACATTTCGTTTGCCAGGCTAACTCCGTAGCGGAAGGTCTATTGTCACTTATAATACCTAGTTTTTTACTGTATGAAACTTATGTATGCAGTAATATTTTCTTTCAGTTATCATCTTCAAAACGAAGGCGTGTCATGACATGAATAGTACCTCCTCAACGTGTTCATTGACACTACGAAATCGTAAATGATATTTTATTTCTTTAAATAGGTTTTAAAAAGACTTTACGTCAAAAAGCAATTTGGAACAATCTGCCTAGCCTTTTGCCAAGTACATATATTATGTTGGGGTCGGCTTCCAATCACCCGGATGCACCTGAATACCAGTATTTTACATGGAGCGAATGACTCTTTGACCTCCACAACCCAGTAACTGGATAATACGATACCCCTTGGCAAGACTGGTTGTCAGACTTTCGGGCTTCTGACGACCCGTAACGACTGTCAAAGATCCACAAATGACAGCTGAAACCAACGGGTTAACGTACTTTTCGAGGCATGGAGGAGTCTCGGTATGTCAAGATGGTCACCCTACCACGGACCAACCCTGGCAAGCGTAACTTAATCTGATGGATCGACCCATGCAGCTGTTTTTACTTACAACCTCAACTCCTCAAAAAGCAATATGGAACGCAGAATGAATTTATTAAGCCCGTCTGTTTGTGTTTTAATCGAACACTCAGTGAAAATGCATAATGGCATCGTTCAACAAAAGGTAGAAATGAAATGAAATGAAATGAAATGAAATGAAATTGTTTATTCTGTAAATAGGATATCAGAATCACTTTTACACCTTGTAGGCCAGTTCGCGTTCAGATCTCGTTAGAGACACCACGTTCTCAGAACCATTACCATTATCATTTTACCAAATAGTTATATAGTTTACCATTTCTTGTAACTAAGTGATAAAGTGATTCAATATAGCATGTTTCCTTATAATTCGAGACTTTAACTTTTACCACATATACCTACCATATCCTATCAATACCAGAAAGGTGTGTTAGGTCACCATAGCGCCAAGGACTACGTTCTACACCATCATTTGCTGCCTAATCTTCTACAGAAACTGGCCTCTTTACTAGAGAGGTAAAGAACCTTAAATTATCCTCGTTAAAATGACCAGCAGCCTCAAGTAGCCACACGCCCATCAATCACACATAATAGCCTAACGTCGTACAACAAGTAAAACACGTCATTAATCACAGAATACACCCTAAATTGCCCATAAATGGCCACAATCTTTATTTACATTCAGCGGAGTACCGTGAAATTCTTTAGAAAAACTCCAAAGATATGTTCGCACGATTCTGGAGGCTATTCAAAGAACACAATGATATTCGTACACACGTAACGACTGCTTCATGACATAAATCAAAGTTGAACAAGATATTAACGAAAAGGGAACAGGCAAAGTGAGGGCAGAGGACAGAAGTTTTAGTTTGCACATCACTTGGTGATGCATGATAGGTAATTCATTTTGAATATAATTTGATGTAAATAGTAATCTTTATTTCTCTCTCTTCATAAAGGTTCACATAATTATAAACAACGAGCAAAGAAAAAAAAAATTATTGCTTAAAATATGATCCTTTGTGAGAGACTGGCTTCAGGACTGGCATACTAGGATACCCTGTGTGACAGATCACCAGGTTCACACCCCGAATTTAATCTAATTAACAAGTTCAAACTAAAAAAAAAAGAACGTGCCGACAATTGGATAGCAAGCTATTGGGTAGACCGCAGGTCACAGTCAGACCCAGGAAGTTAATAAACCTATTCTTACCCGAATACGGCAAAGCCAAGAGGAAGGGTTCTGATTTTCGGTACAGTACACAGTACACATACAGTATTTTATTAGGTAGATACCTAACAAAACAAATGGTTAGAGTTCAGACCGCGACGTTGCGCGCACGTTTTAACAATTATCAAACCTATTTTCTTCACGAAAAGGCATAATTTCAAAACACAAAATAGGACGAGCGTAATAATGTTCGACTTATACTTCTGCCCTTTCCCTGCCAATCCAAGGTGACAAAAACTATTGTAGGCGGTTTGAATAGGGTTGGCCACTGACTCTGCGGTCGTCCGGCCTTTGCGGACTGCTCTAGTGCCTGACATTCTATTCAGTGCCGACTCCTGGATTACCGTGGGTACCTACTAATGAATGGATATAGACGAAATGGGATCAGTTATAGGTTGTAACTTATGGTGACATCGATCCGAGATTTATTGAAGAAATAATACATTATTATTTTTATTTATAAGGCTGCTTCTCTTGCTCTGCTACAAGTTTGTTTTTAAACGCGAAAAAATAATAATTTTACAACGAAAGATGGAAGAAAATGTTCGGAGCTATAAAAAAAGATGATCATACATCGATTTGATGATTTTTCTATTGCCTTATTATAACATTATGTTCAGTTTCGAATTCTTGAATTACTTATCGCCTAATAAAGGGATAGGTACTTAATGAAATATAGAAGAAAATAGGAGATTTTTTTAAATCTTTGTGACATCAATCCGGGATTTTTTTAGGTAATAGTGATACATTTTGATGCAAGTGTGAAAAGTTTGTCATTACACTGGAGCCAGGATTGCAGCCCGAGCTGAACGCGAAGTGGTGCATTATGTAACACTTTACGAGCAAGTGTCTTTATTATTGGTAGGTACTTACTGCTTCGGACTGAAAAAGTGTATGGAGATGATTGCCTCAACCTTCGGTAGTTGGATTGGCAAATGAAGAAGTAAATCGTACCTACCTATTATAGTTTCTTAACAAAACAGAGTATCAATAGTTTATCTACTGGTACGAAACTGAGTATTTTGGGAAATCGTGTTAAGTTCCTACCTATACGCTTCAACGTAGGTACTTGATCAATGAACTGGCAAATAATAATTTTGAACAAGTTTTAAAAGTTATAAAACAAAAAAAAACCTTGTAAAACATATTAAAAATTCGATAGAAATGTTTAGGTAAGGACAGTGACATACTCAGAGTCAGATAAAAACTGAAAACTTCGGGTGAAAAGCATGAATCTGTCAATTTAAAAAAATAAGCCCTATAGTAACGATTTAATTGATAAAAATATTTTAACACCCAATTTAACTCTCCACAGTTATAACTTTATTACATCGCAAACTACAAACCTCATAACCTACGCTAACAAAAAAAAAATAACTTGCAAAAACTCAACCCTAAAAAGCGAACGCCGCTCCAAAACTATTCGTCCCACTACGCGTAACGCCATCTATCGGAGGCACTACGTCCTCATCTCTATCAAGAGCGTCACCCATCAACCTCTTGTTTGCCCACAACGGAAACCCCGCGGCGTCACTCTTTTAACAAATCAATCACAATACGTACCGCGCTATAGCGCAAAAAAGCGCTTTTTTTAAAGGCGACATGCCTCCTATAATACCTAGTATAAGTGGATTATACCTTCTGTACATTTCACGTCACATTTAACCCTCCATTGTCTACGTTGCGTAGGAGTTTGAATATAAACTTTTTATCCGCACCTTTTTAGAAGTGAGATAAAAATTTGGACATCTGTCTCGCTTTGTGGAGGCCGTTTGGCCAGGATCTTTATCTGGTGACGTAAAAAGAGCAGTTTTCTATTGCTGTTTTTTTTTGCTAGATACATAATATGTCGTAGGATGCAATGTTTTGCTCTGCTAATCGTCTTAAGGTAAGCTGAGGCTAAAAGAATGGATTTTATTTGAAGTAGAGTTGTATGCCGACAAAACTCAATGGAGTCCACTGGTACACTTTTTATAATAGATTTTATATGGATAATATTTTATTAGGTAGGTACACACGGCTACACATCAAGCTATACATTTCCAGTTTATGCTGATCTCGCATTGTATAGAATTTTCGTAAAATGCGAGGTCAGCACTCAGCTTATTATACTTGAAATGTATAGCTTGATCTCAGACCAAATAAAAAACCAAGACAGAGCGCTGCGAACAATAAAGTGAAGCATGACGAAACTACACCACCGCTCTGTGCATACACGCTCAAACGCACACATTTACAACCATTTACAATCAAACTATACCAAAATATTATGTGCACACAGTTTACGAATCCGGCCTCACGTCACTGTTGACAACGCTCTGTCTTGGTTTTTTTACTTGGTCTGAGAGCTTGATGTGTAGCCGTGTGTAGCAAACCAACTGCGTGAAACGCAGGAGAGTTTTATTATAATCACAAAAATAGTTTGTTTAAACCTTGTTTTTTTATTCAATAACAAAAATGTTATTTGGCGCTACATCTACCTACTTAATTAACCCTGTCAATTCTCTCGACGAACTAAATGGAAAATAATTGACCTAGTTCATTTGTATGCAATTTCCGGTTCTATCATTATTTTCTCTAATGCAACTGCAAAAGTTATGTATAAATAAGTAGGTACTTATGTAGCATTCGCCTACTGGTCATTAGGTCTTTAGTAACGTTAATTGACTTTATTAGGTACTTACCTATTCCTGGTTTCAATAATACTGCTTGTATTCTTGAAACTTGGAGTGAGGACCTGACATGAGAATACAATGATGGGCTGCAACATGCCAAATGGAGTCCAGCCTTTCCGTAATCATCGCCAGTACGATGTTGGGCTAACCCGTACCCTGCGCACCAAGGACGCGCCACGCTGGCGCATGGTCGCGTGAAAGCAATCGGTGCGCGCCTCTGCGAACATACCCGAGGCACTGCAGTATCGGGGTAGCCCCAACACCGCCCTGGACGCGGAGAAAGAAAGTAAAGTCAAAGAAAAGATGGTGTGAAAAAGATGAAATGATTAGAAAGGGGGTGATTATAACTGAGATGACTGATAATAGAGACCTATGCAAGAAGAGATAAGTATAGCGCTGACCTCAAATAAATGTGCTTCTAAGTGCAAGAGGACGATGATAATGATGAGAGAAAGGTACGATTTTACTAATCACGAACTAGCAGTAAGGTAAGGTAAGATTTTAAAGACATCATTCGAACTTCACCCAACCAAAACTAAAAAAAATCGGTACATCTCAATCGAAGGCCCACATTGTAACTGATACCAACACTACCATCTCTCCATTCAACATCTAACAGATAAATATATCAGCCACTATTATTTCCCGTCACTTTACCTTCGTCCCGAAGGCGTATCGTTATAAACACGTGCAAAACAATCGCAGTTTTCGCGGTGATCTGCTATAAATCACTTATTATTATAAAAGGGCATATTCGAGTGGCTGCATTGTCGCTTTATGGATGTTATGCCATTCATTACAGGCCATTAAACGCATTATAATACGCTCACCGGCTTAACAAGACCTCCCTCGTCCTCCCCATCGTTCGAACTGCTGAAGTAAAAGAGATCTTCGTAATAGAAATGCAAAGGTCTTGGTATAATGGCGGTGTGATACCTCAGAAAGCTTTGTTTGGGCGCGATGCGACAAGCTATTCATGTAGTGATAATAAATGGCGAGTGATGATAGAAAAGCGGACAATGAGTGTGTGATGATAAACCGAATCTTGGGCGAAGTATTCTTTTGGTGAGAAACTGAAAGAAAAAGTAGGTAAATGAAAGGTATCATCTACTTATAACCTACCAAACATTTGGCCGGAATTCCTCTTACGCTGATGTCGGTCGCGTACGTCGGTCGCGCGTGCATTGTGTTCTATAAAGCACCGTATTAAGACGCTGACGTCGCGGCACGTACTACGTTGCTACGCGTACGCGACCGATATCAACGTAAGAGGAATTCAGGCCTTCGGATTCGTTTCAGGAGCTTAAAGAGTGTGTTACGCACTGGCAAATTAGACGATACTGTCACAAATCATCTAATCATAGTTGTTCTGAAGATCTAACTAAGTAAGTATGGAAAAGTATATATTCCTGTTCCGAAACTTCGAAGTGCATATCGCTGAAACTTTTTTCAGTGTTCTTCGATTTTGTTGCTCCACCTAGGAAGAGCCTATACTTATTTTTCTTCCTCTTGCAGAATTCTAAGTTTTACCTCGAGTGAACATTAAAGCAATTACAAAATTGATACTGCTGGTAGTTGTAACCTATCCCAACGTGCTGCGAACCTGAAGTCTGACTAAGAAATACCTAGACCTACTTCGTACTCCGTAAACAACAACGTAATCATTATCAGAAATTATGTAACACTAGATTAGATGCTATGAATGTGAATTACTTAAGTGTCTAATTGCTCCTGTCTTCAAAAGAACTGGTTCTTCAGAAGTCAGGAGGAATGAGAAGTTCTTCGTTGTTTCTACCGAGCGCGACAGCGAAAAATTAACTCGTAAATAATTCACATTCTTATCATCTAATCTTATAGTGTTACAAAATTTCTGATAGGCAATGAGTATGTTGTTGGTTTTTATTTATAAAACGAAAAGATTACAAAACGCGGAGCACCAAATAAAAATCGTAAAATCCTAAATAAAAGATGACTTTTTACAACATCTGCCTTCCATTGACAAGATTAATAGTTTACGCAACAAACTATTTCATTCATTTTACCATTAAAGAACAACTTTTAGAAAAGTTTATCGTGTGGAAATAACAATTTGCAGTTTTGGTGAAGGTCGGACCTGAGAAGAAGGCCTTTCTTATTGTGTCGACAGAGGGCGTGACCGCGCCGGGCCCAAAAACATGGCCAAAGACATGTCCTTTCAAATGTTATGAGAGCTACTATCCAAATATTTACTTACACAGAATCCTATTATGTATTTATGGGTATTTCTTTTCATAAAAATGTAGGCGGGTATGGTAGGTAGGTATGTTATTTAACTTTCGTTGCACAGGTGTGACTTTTAGATTTTAATTGCCCTTTTATTTTATTTTTTTATTTTATTTTTTTAATTATTTTTTTTGGGTGGGAAATCATCATATGACTTGACTTGACGGAGCGGAAGGGCGTGTCAGACTCTTACTGACTAAAACCCACCCGTGTTCCTTCGGTTGCCTGTTGCCAGGGTTCCGGTATCCCTTTCGGACTAATCCGCAACCCTGGCAGGCATTTTAATTGCCCTAAGACAGCATTATTGATAAAATAATATCAGCCTAACCGTCGTCGTCGCGACGCAACTTGTACTTAGGTAGGTAATACAGAAAAAAGGAAGAGGCGAATCACCGTTATAGGTACCGTGATTTAAGAACCTATAATAAGAACTCATTTCAGGTTTTGTGGAAGAACTTCATACACAAAGCCAGGAAGGCCTTTCAGGGACTCGGCCTTCAGTAATGGAGTAAGCCACCAAGAAGAGAAGGTAAAAAAGAAAACAAGTGAGTAAGTATAGGTACTTACTCACTTGTTTTCTTTTTCTCTGCTAATAACCAACGATATACGACTTTTATAATGGAGGACCACTGACTCCCAAGTCATAGGTATAAACCTAGTTTGGGAGCCAAGGGACCTATGGTTAAGGCAGTCGCTCCATGTAGGTCCAGGTCCAGGTTTCAGCTGCATCCGGTTAGACTGGAAGCTGACCCTAACATAGTAGGGAAAAGGCTAGGCAGATTGAAAAGACACTTTCCTGTAAGTATGTTGTAAATGTAGGTAATGTCTGTAACAATGTTGTATTTTTTTCTGAAGTAAAGAAATTATTTATTAAAAAAATATAAAGAAATTATTTATTTATTTATTTTCCGTAATTTCAGGTCATAAAGTTACGATATTTCTTTTACCGCATAATAATATCAGGCCGTAGTACGGTGGCGGTAGTTTTCATATGTCGGTATTAAAACCCTATGTACATATTAGAAGCACCTAGGTATAAATGTGCAAAAGCTAACACACTAAACAATTTGTAACTAGGAAATATTTCACCCTCATGTTACTTAATAAAATCTTGTCTCAGCTTTTCTCAAATCTGTCGACTAAATAGGTAATTTACAAAATTAACTTTACCGAAGAGTTGTTCAAGCATTGTCACTGTTATATTGTTCGTAAAAATCGGCCATAAATTATATCATTGGAGAAAAAGTAGGTAGGTTTTTTTTTACCACAACAATTTCGATACAACATTATTTCAGCATAGAAGAAAAAAAATACGCGTCGACTTGAGTACCTCCACCATTTTTTCGTCGGTTCAAGTCGTAGACAGAGAATGCTGTGTACGGTTCAAGTAACTAGACAAGTTGCAGTCAGTTCAAAACTTTTCCAGGGACCAGTTTACCAGCGCCATCTGTTAGTTTTATTGTAAACAATTTTAGTGCTGACATCTAGCTGTTCATAGCGGAAACTTTTAGAAAAAGGTTTCTCGGCGAACTACTTTCTTACATAATATTCAAATTTGTCAATAGATGGCGCTTTGATTAAATTTACTCAACCGTTTATAACACAATAGATGGCGCTGCACATTCTCATTTGAATACTGGGATTGGCACAAACCCTCTTTTCTATTTGTCTTTATCCTGTAATCTCGATTTATCTCGGTGATGCCGAAAGTCACCTTCTACAATTGATCTCTTGTTGAATCTTTGTTAAGGATAGTAGCTCCTAAAAAGCTGGGTTCTTCATGAGTAAAATTATTTAAATCAGGTAGGAGGTTTTGGATCAATGGTCAACCAAACGATATCGGGTCCTGTTGATCTGGGACTTCCAGGGTCGATTAAAATGTTTAGTAGGTAATATTTACGTTTTGAAATGGAACTTTGTTACTCTCACTCGCCCCTATTCAATCGGACTTAGCAAAGCTAGCTACTAGCTATCCCTTTGACATAATTCTGGGGTCAAACAGAAAAATGACACAAGGTGCCATAGCGCATAACAAAATCCTCTAACAACAAACATGATTCAACAAAAAATCCCCTACCAAAATCCGTAATCTTACACAAACGGCATCCCTGAAGCACATCACAAACATAATATTTCATAAATCAGAGTCCATTACAGCTTCCCGCTGCATTGTTTTTACGTCAATGAGATTAGTCTCGTCCGAGTTCATTAACAACTTAAACCGATTAACTGCCCAAGGGCGGTGCAAGACGGCTCCCTAATAACAGGGGACGGGGTACCTACAAAACATTTTTGCATAAGGACAATACAAAAGGGCGATTATTGTGCTTTTCGTGTTGTTTAGTTTGAGTTCTTTGCGATTTTTTTATTGCCAAAGTTTTAATTTTCTATAAGGTACCTAAACGCCTTCTCTTCTTATTATTATAAATTAAGTACATGATTGTGAATACGATATATGCTCAGTACCGTAATTAGCCTTTTATGTGCCCGGTGCGAGCTGCTATAACCGCGCCCTTGGAATATTTTCTAATCATAACCGGTTCTGACACTAAAATGGATTGTGTCGTCTATAAAAATAAATAATAGGTATTGTTAGTGGCTGGTCTGGTCATTTCTGCGCCCCTCCAGGGTCTGCGCCCTGTGCCTGGGCACCGCTGACACCGCCCTAGTTACGGCACTGTGTAGGCTATGCCTCTTAGTACCAAGCTGCCTGACATCCTATGAAACAGCGACCGAATTACGTAATGCACGATCGGTCACAATTGGAATCGATTTGAAACAAAAGTCTAATCCATTGCTTCCTATGTTCGAAAAAAATAACTACTCAACAACGTAACTTACGAACTTATCAAGCAATGGAAAGTTTTCCCGCTACAGTTGTCTATTGGCAACTGTTCCTCATTGAATGGCATGACTTGAGTAAGTAGGTAGGTATCTACGTCATAGAAAAGTAACAAAGAAAACCACCAACATGAGTTTTCATCATGAAAATTAATTACCTACGATAATCCAAGAACATCCTCATCAATCCTTTGTTTCTTAAAACGAAACAAAGGATTTTAACTCGAATTTCGTAACAGACGATAAAACGCTTATTTAATAAATAATTAATTAATTAAATAAATAATTTAACCACACTGTGTCAATTAGTAAGAATTTAATCGTTCTAGGCTTTTCGGGGTTATTTAAAAACCGCATGACGAACCTAGAATAAATTAAATAACTCAAAGGTACAAAAAAAAAATTAACAAAATATCCTTGGTTATGAAGTAGGAAAGTACAGTAATAATAATAGGTACTGTTTAAAATGAGTCAGGATAAAATATAATAAAGAAAAAACAAGGTATTCCTTTTAAGTAAATGAATGATTCACAAAGCATCGACTGCCAACGATTCATTGTCAATGTTAGGCAAATATTAATTTTAATAATGCCTACCCAAGAACTCAACATTACACAATAACAACTTGTATGACCAAATATGGTATTAATTACTCGGAATTATTCTATTTATTGGAAGTAAGTATATAAAAGTTTCAGTGAGATTTCTAATAAGCAAGTAGTACAAATAGATTTATAACACAAATATTGGGTCACCTATGAAATTGGCGTTTTTTTCTCACACATAGAGAACCTCGTCACTTCTATGATTTAAAATATTCATCAATTACTTGGAATTATATCGAATAAAGACCATCATTGACAACTACCAATAGTAAAAAAAACCTTATTACTTATAGTTTTCTAAACATAAAAAATACTTTAAAAATGACTCCTCATTTTGTTAGCAGAAATGGCAACTATATTTTTTTTAACTTTACCATAACTTATTTTTGTCGTATAATCTAAGTTGCATAGGTACGTTATCTTAATTTTTAAACATTAGTCCATAAAAGTTTTAAAACATTAGTGTTTATGGTTGTTATATAAAATAAGAAAATGTTAGTATGAAAAATGCAACTTCTTTAAAATTCCTCATACAAAACACCAATTTCATAGGTGGGAACCTAATATTATAACGTAATTAAGTATTCCTGTTATATAAACTGACTAACCAATAAACAACGGGTTATTTCATAAACGTTAGGTACTTAAAGTTCACTACTTAACTTCATTGTTTATAAATAAAACCCATACACCTTTCTGTAAGTTGAGTTTTTAACAGATATTTTTGATAAAACTCTACTCCCAAATGAAACCAAACAAACAGACAGACATACTCATAAAAATATTTTAAGTAAAACCATAATATACATTTAAATTATAAAGTCAATACAATACAATTCCAGTTAGTCCAGTTCCTGTTATGCCTATGAATTCCACACGATATACCTACGTAGGTACATCGTACGTATACGCCTACCAATTTAACGTAGTGCCTACCAACACATAAGACGTAGGTACTCTTGTTGACAAACAATATGGCTTGTTAGACCCACAGACTATTGTCGTTTGCTGCATAGATTACAGAGATAGATTTATTCATTAAATCCTTCTCTACTAGTGCTGTGCACTTCTGAAAGTGACGAATTCACGATACCTAACTATATAGTTTTTGTTTGTGTATGTTTTAGTTAGGAAGTCGTTGAAGTGCCATATCCATATATAAATAAATAGATAACTCTTGGGTGCTATATACATATTAACAAGGCAGTCCAGTCGTTCGCTGAAAACTTTGAGCTCAAAGGTGAAGAATGAAACATGCCTACAACCTGAAAAAAAAGCTGTTCAGTACATTTATGTTCGCATAACTCGTCAAAATGTACGGAACAGCTGTTTTTTTTTTCGCGATTTCATATTTATTCCCATAGTAAAAGTTGTTCATAATGATGAGTACAATGACTCCTTAAGAGATTGTTGGTGTTTTACCAATAACCCTGTATAAAACCATGAAACGCAATCATCGCTACGAAAAAAAAGAAGCAGTAGAGCTGGAAAATACGATACTGTTTGTGGGTAAAAGGAAAATCCCGAGGTTTTAATCGTTCATATCCTGAATCAACTAGCTCATGAATAATACCACTTTGAATAACCGATAGATCACAAGTTATTTTACTGGCATTGTTTGGAATTGCACCTGTGTGTAACGAGGAATACAATATTTTCCTTTCCTATTCGTCAATGTCACCGACAGTAATTGCTTCAATCACGTAGTTTACGGGAAAAAATACGACACCCTTCTATTCTCAATAGGATAGGCAAACTTATCATGTATTAGTACTGCAATCACCAATAAGTCTGCTAAACCTAACACTGACTGGAGAAGTTCCCTGAAGAATGGAAGAAGATCAAACTTTAACCCCCCTAAATACCATGGCCTGGTAAGTACTAACCTCTCTTTTTACTGTCTATCAAATTCATCATCATCTACCTAGCCTTTTCCCAACTATGTTAGGGTCGGCTTCCAGTCTAACCGGATGCACCTGAATTACCAGTATTTTACATGGAGCGACTGCCTATCTGACCTCCACAACCCAGTAACTGGGTAATACGATACCCCTTGGCAAGACTGCTTGTCAGACTTTCGGGGCTTCTGACGACCCGTAACGACTGTCAAAGATCCACAAATGACAGCCGGGACCAACGGCTTAACGTGCTTCCCAAGGCACGGTGGAGTCTCGATGTGTAAAGATGGTCACCCATCTACGGACTAACCCCGGCAAGCTTAACTTAACCTGATGGGTCGACCCGTGCGGCTGTTATTACTTAGCCATGAGCTCCTCCAAGTAATAACACAAAAATGCTTGAAATTTTGGGATCGATGTCAAAGGCAAACAAGTTTTATTTGTACGTATACAACATTTTCAGTGAAAAGTCAATGTTTTGAACCTACTAGGTCTAGGTCATACCGTTTATCATTGTAGGACTTTAATTGGCTGATCCATTCAAGTAAGATTTTTTGTCGTGTTTTGTTTTTTTCCAACTGTGGAGCTTTGGTACCTATGAATGAATCTAATCTCACTAATATTATAAACGCGAAAGTTTGTAAGTATGGATGGATGGATGTTTGTTACTCTTTCATGCAAAAACAGCTGAATGGATTTGGATGAAATTTGGCGAACAGATAGTTTATAACCTGGATTAACACATACGATACTTTTTATCCCGATATTCCCACGGGATCGAGTCTTACGCGGGTGCAAACCGCGGGGCGCAGCTAGTATATCAATAATCTCAGTAAATCGATAATGTAGAATGTCTATGAATTATTTCCGCGTCGGATTTTCCATAAAAGCAGTTAATTGCCACCATTTGGCCTTACTTATCACTTTACTACGATGTTGGTGCGGTGATGCACTTAGCTTGCAATTCACGCTACAGAAGTGGTTTAAAAAACCCATATCGTGGTAATTATCAAACAATAACAATGGGTATTACAACACACACCTACTCATCATCCGTCTAGCCTTTTCCCAACTATGTTGGGGTCGGCTTTTAATCTAACCTCATGCAGCTGAGGACCAGTAGGTATTTTATATGGAGCGACTGCCTATTTGACCTCAAAAAACCAGTTACTGGGTATCCCTTGATATCCCTTAGTAAGACAACACACATCTACTCAAAATAGTTAAATACGAAAATCAGTTTGTGTGTTAATTTTGATAACACTTGAACCTAAAAGTGTGAAGGAAAACATCGTAAGAAAACTGGCATTTCGTAGAACGAAAAATTCAAAGAAACACTAGCATTTGCCCTCAAGTGTTGGATTACAGCCAATTCCCTCTCACAGACTGATTACCTATTTATTATGTATGTTTAAACCTAGAAGGAATCTTCCTGTAAATAAACTCCACCGATGACGGATCCATGCAGCTAATGTCAAATAAACTGTTTCGCTGTGTTTTCCCCAAGGACAAGGTAGTGGTCTAACTATGATGAAGTGTCATTGTGGGTAGGAATTCTATTGTTTTTGACCAATGCGCGAGAGCTCGATCTACTTTAGCTCTACAGTCAACATCGCAAGGTGGAGCTTGCGATGATCGGTAACTCAGCATCTTCTCGCGGTATCCTATTTAGACGTATGAGGAAAAATCACAAATATAAATAACACTTTCACCAATACTTTTGACGTGACAACGTCTTATAAATTGGTTTGCCGGGTGACACTTCAAGAAACTGCGTTACGCTCCGCTCACGTTATGCGCTCACAATGAGAGCGAGTGAGAGGCACGCGTCCCTTCCACTCGGGCATGGTTAGCCCGCCTAATAGCGAGAGAGACAGACATAAAAAGTGAAAGGCACGCGTCCCTTCCACTCGAGCACAGTTAGCCCGCCTAAGAGCGAGAGAGACAGAGCGAGAGAGAGAGAGTGAGAGAGATAGGCATACACACCGGTTCATGTCTTGCGCTTATATAATTGCGCTTTTATCATACGAATGAATATTCACATTAAAATTATTTTACCACTCAAAGTCGTTGTCACGTAAAACTTTCGCCCGTATACCGACTTTACAGGCAACCAATTTGTTTTGTGTTGTCATAGGTTACGGAACAAGTCGTTCAACAATGTGGCCTGTGTTATGAGTAGCTATGACGGAACGTGGCATTAAAAAAATTAAGTCTAATACTTTTCTTGAAAAAGCAGAAGGGTCGGGGTTTTTCTGTTATTTTTTCTTTGGGAAAACCTCATGGATACCCTCCGTCTGTAGATACCAAAATATTATGCCTTACCGGAAGTCTGTGCATGTAGGTATCGTCGTATCGTAGGTAGACACTTCTCAAAGACTGCTATAACATCAATCTTGAGAAAATACTTAGGCTTGAATTTCTCCTACGCTGATGTCGGTCGCGTACTTCGGTAGCGCGTACGTATATACATTGTGTTCTATAAAGCACCATACTACGACCGACGCTGACGTCCGCGGCGCGTACTACGTTGCTACGCGTACGCGACCGACATCAGCGTAGGAGGAATTCAAGCCTTAGATGTCATAGAGAAAAGAGGTGGAATTATGTTTGTACAACCTGCTGCCTAGCTCTAGAACCCTCAATTTTCATTTGAGGATCATCAGACCTTTATCCTTATAGAAATGGGGAAACGGCTGATGGTTCATGAATGTATCTCATCTTCAACACTCTTCCAGCATTACGTCACGGTACCACGCCTATGATCCCCGAAGATGTAGGGAGAGGTGCGTAATATAGTAGACCCACATTCTGATAGATTAGACTACTCACATTCTGCCAGATTGTTATAAGTCATAAGTATAGTGTGTGTGTGTTGTGTTATAGGAAAAAAAACAATTACACTTTGTGGTGAACGGGGATCGAACCCAAAGCCTCGCACTCAGCAGTCAAGCCTGCAATTCTTAGCGCGTAAGGGGTGCATTTAAAATAGTAGGTATAATAATGTTGGGATCAAAAAGAGTCGCGCGCAATGACGCCATATGGGCGTCATTGCGCGCGACTATGCGCGAGGGGCTGCGTGCATGTGAACGCAATGCCAATCAATCAGCCTAGCCTTTTCCGAACTAGGTTGGCGGTCGGCTTCCAGTCTTACCGAATACGAATATTTTACATGGAGCGACTGCCCATCGGACCTCCGCAACCCAGTTTCTGGGTAACACGATAGTTCTTGGTAAAGCTAATCGTCAGACTTTTGGTCTTCTGACTACCTCGACTGTTAAGGATCTACGAACGACGCCCGGAACCAACGGCTTAACTTGCTTTCCGAGCCACGGAGGGGTTTCGATAGGTAATGGATAGTCATCCACGAACCGACAGCGGCAAGCAAAATAAGCTCCTATAATCTCGACTACGCGCGGCTATGGTAAAACTTTACTGTATTTAATTAATCGGAAGAATTAATACAGCACACTACTGTTGAACTTATATTTAGGCACATTTTCTACAAAATACACAAGTCGAATCAATTTATCAATCAATCAATCAATCAATCTTTATTCGTAAACATAGGTATTACAATAAAGGTATTATGTATACATTTTAGTCGAGCTCTATGTTCTACCAATGAAATTGGTGTACAAATAATAGTTTTTTTTAGTAGGTAGTAAGTCTGTATCTATACAATGCAAACCTGCGTCAGAATCTGGCGTAAACCGTCATAATTATCTTATCAAGCTCTAAATGTAAATAAGTACGTCATGTCTTTCATATAGAAATCCCTTGCATAACAAACATTATCCCCATGACTGACGCAACAATACAACCCAGTGTTGACACGTCTTTGTTCCAGTGACACAGGCTCGCGTAAACACTAATCAATAATTACGTAGTTTACTTAGATTATTTGTGCTACAGGAGGAGCTTGTGGGTAAGTAATAACTGCCGCACGGGTCGATCCATCAGGTTAAGCTAGGCTTGCCGGGGTTGGTCCGTGGACGGGTGACCATTTTTACATACCGAGAATCATCCTTGACTCGGAAAGCACGTTAAGCCGTTGGTCCCGGCTGTCATTCGTGGATCTTTGACAGTGGTTACGGGTTGTCAGAAGCCCGAAAGTCTGACAACTAGTCTTACCAAGGGGTATCGTATTACCTACCCAGTGACTGTGTTGTGGAGGTCAGATAGGCAGTCGCTCCATGTAACATACTGGTATTCAGCTGCATCCGGTCAGACTGGAAGCCGACCCCAACATAGTTGGGAAAAGTCTAGGCAGATTGAGTTTGATTATATTTGTATTACTTTTTTTAGTTAGTTAATTGATTCAGGCGTGACTTTGCGGAACGCGACGTGTTACCACACCAAGCGCGTTCTGGTTTGCAATTGGTCAATCGTCATCCTGAGGATGCCTCGCTGAGAGGTGAAACATGTGTCGATTTCTTACAGGGTTTTTTATGACTCTTGAAGAATAGTTAAGCGGAATAGGTTTCTAAATATATCTACGTCTATTGTATTTTACTTTTTTTGTGGTAGAATGTACCTATAGGACTTAAAAAAATATTAATACCATACTATGTAAACTACTTTGTACTACATTCTTACAAATAAGTAAATTCTGATTCTGATTCTGATTATTATTTGAGTTTTATCGCGATTTTTCCCATTAACCGATTCAAACTAGACATTGTTCGCCTTTGAGCTTTTGTGACATAACTATTATCATCAATAATAGTGGCACTCCTCAGGTTTCGTGCTGAAGAAGACGCATGCAATCAATGGGCTGGCAACTATGATATTTATAGTAAACTAGCTGCGCCCCCCGGTTTCACCTGCGTAAGTCTCGATCCCGTGGGAATATTGAGAAAAAAAATCCTATATCCTTCTACTGGTGAAGGGCTACCCCTGTACCAAATTTCATCCAAATCGGTCCAGCCGTTTTAGCGTGAAACCGTAACAAACAAACAAACTCACTTTTGCTTTTATAATATTACTTAGGATTAAGTAAGTTTATTATGTAGAAAGCTGAAAGCTACATATTTCTCGCGACGTCGTCGATGAAGAGTAGTTGCAACCGCAAATACTGAGTAGGGTCTTCGGTTCGATCATCGAGCAGTGTTATTGAGATTTTCTAAAGGGGAATATCCCGTAACAGCCTAAATAAACCGGGTACAATCAGGGAAGAATCCCTAACCACTAGATGAGTAGAAGTACTAGGTATACAGGCGTTATTTAAACCCCATCGTGTGATGTCATTCATACCTTGTCCGATGAAGTGCCAGCCCGCGCCGCAGCTGAGCACGTAGCTTTAAATTCCCCAGATAATAATAATGATGATACTATTTTTATCCAGCCCATCCCGCCTTGCCGTCCTCCCGTCAGTGATGCGCCCTAAGCCGAGGTTCGTACCCCACAGGGGGTGCCCTTAGCGAGTGCACACTTAGTTTGTAATTTAGTATAGTTTGTTTGCCCCTGGCTGGAGGCTTTAAGTTTAGGAGCTTAAGGCAGCCACAGGAAAGTCCGGTTAAGTAGTCACGGATTCAGAATCCAACTAAGAGATGCCCTAGTTAAAAAAAAAAAAAAAAAAAAAAAAAATGTCATTCATAGATCTTTGACAGTCGTTACGGATAGTCAGAAGCTCCAAACCACCGGCTGCTCTGTCTCGGGGCTCTGTCTCGCATAGGATCGCAGCACTATGCTGACACATGGCCGTTTTGCGTGAATGCGACGCATATCTTGTTATTTTCGTATATTTGTCTTTTCTTAGCGTCATGTTTGCCGTTCTTTCTTTCAAAAGTATGTGGGCCTAAAACGGTCACATTAGCAATTCCTCTAACAGCATTTCATTTCCTGAATTGTCAGCTGTCATTAGCAATTCCTCTAATTTGACACAAAAGCAATTCATATTATGTGGACTATTTTACGAATCTCCATAGAAAACAGTCAAACTGATGAATTATTTCGTAATCGCACGCAAATCATATGAATTGTCAGTTTCTGACATTTTACGATGATTCATAATATTTTCCTGTTATGATTCTGCCAAAGTGACTGTTTTAAGCCCCAGTCTTTGCATGGGTTATCGTGTTACCTAATAACTGGGTTGTGGAGTAAAAATAAAATACTGTATTCGAACCCCAACATAGTTGGGAAAAGGCTAGGCAGATTAATTAGTATTCTATAAACCTATTCTCACCAGTTTGAGTACTTTCTGCGGCCTACTTAAATGTCGTTTCTTTGGTATTGTTCGTCAAATCGTTGAGCTTACTAAAGTTCTGGATTGAGCTGCAGGATTACTGACATATGCGTGCACTGACTGGACAGGTCCAGTCAATCTGTGTGGTTCATTCCTCAAAAGACCCTTTCAGACACCAATCTACATGGTCTTCACATGACCTGACCCAGTTTATGTCTGGACTTCAAAAGAAACTGTGCCCTTTGGCAAACAGGAAATGCCGACCTCATCTAGTTTCTAAAATATTATTGATGTGTAAAATTGTTCGTACAAACCTATACAGAAAATAAAATCGCTTAATTTAATCATTTCATATAATTGATAAATAAGGAAATGAGTCTCGCGGGATTAAAGTTAAAGTTATTTAGTAGGAACCACTATCTTCTTAAAAGGACAACTGACAGATGTTAATACAATAGGTATAATAAAATACATAGAAATATTATATATCATATCATCATATAATATTATCATCGAGAAAATATCTCTCGACGGTACGTTATTACTGTTTTGACAAATAGTAAAAGCATTGGAAAACTACATAAACTTTTCTTTCTTTGTTTTGTTATTTGTCATCTATTTGTCTCATATTCTGACAAACATTTTGTTATTCTATTCATAGATTTAATGACAAATGAGGCCATGCCTTCAGAGCATTAAACCGAGTAAATATTGGTTAACCGCAATCCATGTATTATTTAATTAATTAAATAAAACGTAATCACAATAATACATAAATAATAATTTCTGATGTAAGAACGAGCTATATAAATCTGCACATCATTCTTAGCGAGACAGTCTCCTCCTGAATTTTGATCGAATAAGTTAACAATTTGGCATTGTGAATATTTTGTGTGCAGTAGCATTAAGTGTTATTCACGCACAGTACGCCATCCTGACAACTTTGGTGTCTAAAGGGGATCTTAGCGAAACTCCTGCTGAATTTGTGAGGGACGAAAAGTCTTCGCTGTTGAACGTGAGCTCGCATCACTCCTGCTGCTACAACGTGTGTCAAGCCCGCATCAGCTTCCAGTACCATCAAATCATCAGACCAGAAACCTACTTCACAATCATCTTCGGACAGTCGACTCACCATCATCATCCCCGGCTCCCGTTGTCATTCTACGTGACAAGTCTTCTCGGAGAACGCAACGAGACCTGAAAGCATAATCGACGAGTTGCCGAATTGCTGGACACCTGAAGTTTGATAAACGTCATAGCTGCACTACCAGTTGCCAGCCACGTGTTGCTTCACCAGTATGAAAAAACTCTCCAAAATGTTCGTGAGTGCGTTCTTCATTATATTGTGGATAGAATCGAGCTTCTCTGAGCCAATCGAACCTATCGTACATAGTCCCGGGATGTATTTTGACCCGACTTCGGTTGCTTATTTTTACAATGATTACTGGAATGTTATCACTCATATAGAATTTATACCTATTAAGCCATATTTGGATAAAATTGAAAAATCCCTTTCAGATATTTCTGTAACTTGTAATAAATTTCAAGATTCCCCTTCATTACACATAGATTGTAATGATACTGTTAATCCTTTAGAAATTTTAATAAGCGCTAATAATCTTAAATATAATTCCCTATCTCATCTTGTTTCGGTAAACGAGCCACGCAAACAAACGAAACGATCCAAAAGAGGTCTAATTAATGTTGGTGGATCAGCCCTCCATTTTTTATTTGGCACATTAGACACTGACGATGCCAAAAGATACGATAAAGCCTTTGATGCTGTTCGTCAGAACGAAGAACAAATATATTCCTATATGAAAGAAAACATCCACGTTGTCCGATCCACTATCAATGCCTTTAACGATTCTATTACTAAATTACACGAAAATGAAAAAAGAATTAATGAACAATTAGAAAAACTTAATGAAAGGTTTATAAACAATACCAAAGATACTGATAATTTAAAAAATGCGGCAAGAATTGATTCTGTCTTTAGCCTGATCGAAAGTTCGTTGATGTCCGTATCTATTATTTTAGATACAGTTTTAAATTCTATTTTGTTTGCGAAAACGAACATTTTACATCCTTATGTTTTAACTCCTACTAACTTATATCAAGAACTCATACAATCCCAAATAAATCAAGGAGATTTAAGACTTCCCATCACTCCGCTGTCGTTAGAGAACATACATAATATTATCGACATTTCTAAGCTGACTTCTTATGTTTATAATAATAAATTAGTATTTGTTATACAAATACCTCTCATTAGTTCTGCTAAGTATAACATCTACAAGAATTTACCGTTGCCTACACCAAGGGTTGAGAATAATTTGAATACGTATGTTCTTATTCATCCTACTAAATTATACATGGCTGTAACAGATGATAAATTAAATTACGCATTATTAGATAGTGTGAGTGATTGTCAGGATGTTAACGGCGAGTATAGCATCTGTCCCTTACCTTCCATTTTGTCTGTAAATAGGAACCCTTCTTGTGAAACTAACCTTTTAACTGAAGTAACTCATTCACTTCCTGAAATGTGTGACTCAAAAGTAATTTATGCCAACATTAACTTATGGCAAAAACTAAATGATGGAAGATATATTTACATTCAATCTGAACCTAACAGACTAAGTATTAAATGTGCGAACAATAATCAAATGAGAGATTACACGATTCAAGGTACCGGAATTTTAACACTAGAAGCCGATTGTGTTGCATATTTCCAAACTTTGCAGTTTAAACCATCTGTTACTTATAAGACAACTTTGCCAAGCCAGTTAAACATTGACTTTAATATTATTGAAGACGATTGTTGTAAATTTAAATTGGTCAATAGTAGTACTCATATGTTAACTCCGATTACTTTAAACGATGTAAACTTAGAATCTTTAAAATCGGCGTCCGATAAACTAGATCAAATGGAAATGCACATGCAACAAGCCGAATCTCAGCCACACATTGTGAAATATGGAAGCTACTATTCAACATTTACTAATATTATTATTGTTGTTATTGTTGGTTTCATTATATACACAGTTATTGTAAAATATAGAAATTCATCTGCGGCACCAGTAATCCTACACCAGAGGTTTCCGTAATTTTGCACATTAATCGGGATTATTATAACAAAGACATAATCGATATCATTATATGATAATGAATTATGGTGATTATATTATATAATATACTTAGTCTTATATTATCCAAGTTTAATAAGTTTATTTTGGTTGTCATATCTATAAGTTTTAAGGAATGTTATAGTTAAGTATCTAAAATGTAAGTGATTTAGTTGTACGTAAAATGAATAAATAATAATTATAAGCAATGTTATTTTCTTGTTAATTAAATTATCGTAATGTTTTTATTGTTCCAATTGTAGCGATGCCTTAGTCATTTGTGGTACCATAATGGCGATATCGTTGTACAATACCTACCTAAAATGTTTTCCAATTTGTAATGTTACATCTTGTTGCATTCATTAATCTACGCTGTAATAAAATACCAGATTTTGATTAACTTATAAAGATACTAGTGACTCGCCCAAGCTTCGCACGGTTTTTACGACTTAACAAAACATAGAGATTTCTTCTTAATATTTAAGTTTAATATAACAAAAGAAAGAAATAATAACATTTATTTGGACACAGTTCATGAAACACAAAATACAAATAACAAAATAAAGAATAAAAATAATGTTTTTACAACATTTTGTGCCTCACGGCTGCGCCAAAAAGGATAATTTCAGCATTAATGCCAGACAGAATATACACACCTCAAAATGATGGTGAAAACTGCATGAAATCCGTTAAATGGTTTAGAAGAACAAAGCGGTCACACAGACAGACACGACAAGGGATTTCAATATATATTATATATAACTAGCTTCCGCCCGCGGCTTCCCCGTCACCCGCCACCTCGCCCGCCCCTGTTATGTCGATAAAAAGTAGCCTATGTCCTTTCCCAGGCTCTAGACTATCTGTGTACCGAATTTCATTTAAATCGGTTCAGTAGTTTTGGCGTGAAAGCGCGACAGACAGACAGAGTTACTTTCGCATTTATAATATTAGTAAGGATATTGATAGATACAGAAGAGTCATTCACAGTAACTGAAGGCAACAAGAAGTTTATTGGGAGAACTTTGACAATAAAACCTAATGAAAATATAGCAGCTATCAGTAGCTCCATAATTTCAAGCCGGAATCTGGATTTGTGCCCAGTTTGTGAAAATAGCTCCGCCTGAACATGGGGCTTGAACATGATTAGCGAAATGTGGGTACTCTATCTATACACCTCCACCTCTTTTGAGGAATACAGGTGTGTTTTTTATTATTTTGTTAATAGTGTAAAGTCTCTCAATTCGGTATCACTCGGCACTACTCGGCATCGCTCGGCACCGCTGCGGTACGCGAGCAGCTAATTGATTCGGGGTACAGCATCGCGGCGGCTGCGGTCACCACTCTTTGTTACCGCAAGCCTACAATACTCCACAATGCAGTTACAGGGTTATAGGTCAAGGGGGTTGATGAAAATGTGGAATTGGTAACATAGTCAGTATTGGACTATAGAAGGTAGGTACGTCAATAATCAGGCCGGCAGATTGTAATTGGTACGTTTTCTTTAAAGTACGGCTCGCTAGTCGTAGTGACACGGCAAACCACCGGTTGTATGGTATACGGCTACGGCGCCGTGCCGTAGTACCGCCGTGTCTGTCAACAAACTTCCTTAGTAATCCGTACAACACTGAGAACCGCGCCTACACACGGCGAATCAACCGTAGGTATAGTTTTTCTCGGCAAAAAACATGTGTACAACGGCCCTAAGCCATCAAAATTGAACCAAACCAAAAAGATGCTGATGATAGTGGTGAATTTTTTTAAAACTCGTTAAAAACTCTCAGGCCGTTGTACACGCTAAGAAGAGTAGCCGGGCCTATGCAAGAATTCCTGTCGTTTCTACACACGAACTGTGTACACTGCTTCGGCGCTGCTGAACAAGATAAAATTCTTGTCTGCGTTAGACCTAACACGCGAAGTTGCTGAGGTGCGGAAGGGGGGCGGATTAGGAAGCGGGTGGTTTTCGAACCTATACTTCATTTAAAATAATATTAAACATTTAAACAAACCTTTTTACAGTCCGTTCAACCGATTTTGATTTGTATACCTTAGGCATAAAGATTGCATTAAAAGCAAAATAAAAACTTTTTACATAAAAAAAAAACCAACTTCCAAAAAAAACACTCAAAACTGAAAAATAACTTTAATTTCGGAAGTCGGTGTCTTTGCTTTACAATTTTCGATTTTTGCCACCGACTTCCGAAATTAAAGTTATTTTTCAGTTTTGAGTGTTTTTTTTGGAAGTCGGTTTTTATTTTTTTTGTAAAAAGTTTTTTTTTTTCACCGTTTAGTTGTGGTACCTACCCCACACAAATACGAATTCCACTAGCTGATGTAAATAACAGTGAAGGAGTAAATGAATGTATCATCTAGGTAAACTAAGTGGGAAAAATACGTAATATTGAAGCTAACTCAAAAACTACGCAAGCAAAGTCAATAAAATTTATATGGGACCACCTCGTAAGCATGACCTACCATACAAAAACAGAATCATCAAAATCGATTCATAATTGGCGGAGTAATCGCGTAACAAACATACAAAAAAAAAACATACAGACGAATTGAGAACCTCCTCCTTTTTGAAGAAGTCGGTTAAAAAGGTTACACAGTACCAACTGTCTACTGCAGCTGCCATTTGTCATGCCAACAACGCAATAGAAGTCAAAATCGGTTGAACGGACTGTAAAAAGGTTTGTTTAAATGTCTATAATCTTGTTTCAAATGGAGTATAGATCCGACAAAATTGTTGTCGTGTACATGATGAATTAATTCCTCTCTGCAGTCCAGTCCTATCTGCAGCAGATACGGTGAAATTTCTTAGCGTGTGAAGTGGCCTTAGCCAATAAATTTAATTGAAGAAGTGCTCGAGCAAAACAGATCAATCTGAAACGAAATTCATTGAAAGACTTACACGCAGATTCAGCATGAACACAGTTCAAGGGCCACATGATGCGACCACTGAAGTTCAAGAGCAATAAGTGTACAGTTCGATTCGCGTTGCGGGCCCACCGCGGCGGTTGCGGTCGCTTCCTTACCGCCGCAAAAATCGACAACGTTGCGGTTATCGGGTCGCGGATGACGCGACTGTTATGTCATTACGTCACGTGGTTCCTTTGTGTCTGAACGATGTGATAATTAGTCAGTTATGACCGATTCTTATTGCTTACGAACCGTTATTGGTAAACGGTCGAATCAATAACGGTCTGTCATAAAGAAAAATCAGTTTATTTTCCAAAACTAGATCTCAACATTAACATTACATTATGTAGAAACTCCTCATGGATGTCCTCCGCCCTGGGGCGGGCGGAGGGGTCTGTCAGACTTTTACTGACTAAAAACCACCTCGGTGTTCCGACTCACACCCACGCCGGGGGTCGCGGGAACGTAAGAATTTTCCGCAACCCCCGACTGGTGCCGGCCCGCTCTCCTCGGGTCAGCGGGGGAGCCCTCGAACCATTACTTAAGATGATAGCGTGTACTGTTGAAAATATAATTTAAGTTAAAAATGATAAGTTCCAGAATGAAAAATAAAAAAGGTTTTAAAATAATAAAAGGATACCGGTGGCGAGAAAAATACCAATATAAGACAATGAATGATTGACAGACAGTTTACAGTTGGACATCAGAAGCCCCATGTACTGAGTACGACCACCTTGGAGGTTTTAATCTGGTAGGAATCCAACATAACACGTTGCCTTTCCCTTGATGGAAAATAGCATGAGCTGGCCCATTCAGCTTATAATGCTCCCACTGCTGGGACACAGCGATTAGAAAAGGTGGACTGACCTGGTCCCAGTTTCGAAGTAGGACGAGTTGCCCCCTAACCCTCCGTGAGAGGGAGTGGGCCGTAGTCCACTACGCGGGCCCAGTGCGTGTTGGTGGATGCCGCTTATACATCTCATGTACACATCCAGCTATACATTTCCAGTTTAGGCTGATCTCGCATTGTATAGAATTTTCGTACAATGCGAGGTCAGTTTATACTGGAAATGTATAGCTTGATGTGTAGCCGTGTGTATACGTTCATCTCTGAATTATAGGTTTTCAAAACATGCCGGTTTCATTGAAATGTTTTCCTGGAAGATATAATTATACTTGGGGATATTCTATAAAAGATAAAGAAAACATACATAATTTATTCGTATAAATAATTGTAGGTAGGCAGAATAATATTAAAAACAATACGAATGTAGGTACTTACGTCGTGTAGATATCATTGTGCATGCAAATAACGTTAATAATATTATAAACTAGCTGCGCCCCACAGTTTCACCCGCATAACATAAGTCTCGATCGCGTAAGAAGATCGGGATAAAAATAACCAATGTCCTTCTCCAGGTGGTGAATGGTCTACCCATGTGCCAAATTTCATCCAAATCTGTTCAGCCGTTTTAGCGTGAAATCGTTACAAACAAACAAACTCACATTCGCATTAATAATATTACACTAGCTGCGCCCCGCGGTTTCACCCGCGTAAGTTCCCATGGGAATATCGGGATAAAAATTACCTTGTCCTATTCCAGGTCATGTTCTACCCATGTGCCAAATTTCATCTAAATCGGTTCAGCCGTTTTAGCGTGATAGCAAACAATTAAACAAACAAACTCACTTTCGCATATATAATATTAGTTACGATAAAATATATATATGAAATATTTATTTACGTATACATATATAAGTTAGGATACAGATTTTCATAATGGCTTGTTTCATTTAGACGTGTGACGACGATGTTTTGTAATTCTATTTTAAATTCACAAACATGTCTAATTAAATCAAAGTGGTTTAATAAAAAATATGTTTATGTTGCCTGCATATATTATAATTATTAAAATAAAAAGTGACAAGTAAAGATATATTTTGCTTTTATATTATTAATATTCATGTATCTACGAAAGTGACTCATAGTGGGGTTTTATCGTTTGTTTTGTAATTTGGATTTAGTATTTATCACACGTACAAGGACGTATTGATTGTTAATGTTCTTTTTTTAAATGGGGTTTCTCATGATTACGATATCTATAGCATTGATCAAACATAAAAAACCAAAACTAGCTTTGCGATGCAGACGGAATAAATTGAGACAAACTGAACTAGATTCTACACAATTTATCGGCGAAGCCCACATAAGGCTGGGTGCACATCACGCAAGTCGACGCAACAAGTGCATGATAGTGTCAGCACGTGCGACATGGCGGCGACACGACCACGACGCGGCGCCATGACGCGGCGGCGCGGCGCGGTTTACAATTTTTCCGCCCGCGAGCTCCGTCTTCGCGACAGTAGGCGGGGCGCCCCGCCCAGCCGCGCACACGCCCACCGCACTCTCTCAAGAACAGCAACACAATGAAAAATACACCCACAACATGTAACATTAAACTTATCAAAACGCAACGAACCAACAAATTAAGCCAATATGTTAATGAGTATATAGTTTATTAGTACAAACGTGTCAAGTTACATACAATTTGGCAGCCATCAAACCTCATTAGTTCCATTAATTCGGAGCGGCATTACCTTCTAATGTGATTGTTGCTATGTAATCGAATTTCACAATAGGACACGTTATACAGATTATCAAGATAATATTTTTGTTAATAAAAAATTAGTTTTTTTTGAAAACTTTCATAAAATTTGGATGATATCTACTGTTATAGACGTCTCTGTCCATTCTAACCGCAGCTAGCGAACCGAAAGAGGGAGATACGCAACCACGCTTTAAAATGAAAAAGCTCATAATATTTCCCTTTCAACAATGGAACTAAACAAAAATGTTTAATGATACAAAACTTGCGCGGGTCTCTCTCGCACCAACCAATCGAGCTACAAGTGCGAGCGGGAGAGGAACACCACACATTTTCCCGACAAATGAAGCGTGGCTAAACCGCAGATTGACCGCAGAGAATGGAGGCAGCGAGTGACAGAATGGCGGCGGTTCAGTAGTAGAGAGTCGCGCGGGCAGCGAACACGCGCCAGCCTCCGCGAGCGGCTGACTCACGCACCACGCGATACCTGACGCGCGTCAGACGTGCCTCATACACAGCATAAAAAACCGCGCGCCACACGACCGGCCCGGGCGGCACATTATCATAAATATATCGACTCTCAGCTGATGTTGACATAACACGGAGCGCGATAGTGACTTACAGGTGTTCTTAGAACTTAGCCGGAACTGTTCATGTATCAAATAGTTCCCAGTGAAGCCCGGACTAGTGTTGTGACTCATATAGAATGACGAAAGTTAAATTCAAGAAATGCCTCGCATATATATAATGAGCGTCGTTGGATTAAGGAAATAATACACAAATAAATTATTAAAGTGCGACATACGCGGACAATTTGTGAGTGAAACAGCGGACGCATTTGTTTATAATACAAAGTTTTAGTTTATTAATAACATTACACTCTAAACGCTACAAAGAGACTGACAAAGTATTAGAATCCAAAGATTTCCTAATCATAGTAAATTATCGTGTCAACGCTAACGCAATACTCACTCACGACTCACTTACGAGAAACCGTCTTGCAGTAACGGAGGCGACGTATTGTTGTCATAATATAAAAACTTCTTGGACATTTGCCAGAACGAAGACGCTCGAAGGTCGTGAAGAGTGCGGAAGTGTTGGAATTCGAGTGTGCAAACGAGCCCTTACTTGCCCGCTTTAGAGTTTGTTAGTATCGTTTTGTTTGGTGTTGATTGCTGCGCCAGTGGGACAGTTGGACACGCCGACCGTGGCGGTGCGGCGAGTGAGTGTGATGGTGTGAAGGATGCATCTGCCGTATGAGTCCCGAGGCCGACGGCGGCGAGAGATGGCCGAGCTGGAGCCGTGGTGTCTGCAGTACATCGTGGACGAGACCCTCGCGGAGTACCCCGATCTAGGTAACATATCTTTGGTACAACTACTTCACATAACAACACCCCTGTTCTCCCCGAAAGGTTAGGCAAAGATGACATATTACACCGACATTTCGTCTGTTATGCTTAAGTCCCATGTAATAGGGGACGAGCCTATTGTCATCAAGCGGGCACGAATCCAGACTCCAGGCTGCTACTGAGAAATTCCCAACTACTTCTCTTGAAGAATAAAGAAGTACCTAGACGATGCCCCATCATTATCATTACGTTAGATGATGACTCTCTTTGAATTGACCTAAATGCAACAAATTTATGAACCTTAAAGCAAAAACCTGATGAATAAGTCGATAAAGACGCTCCGCTCCTTCCGGCTCATGCTAAGGTCAAAAGTTGTTTAACTTGAATATTTGTTACGGTTACTGAGAAACCATTAGTTAGGTACATTTAGGGATTTATGGCTGATACCCAGAAATAAAAAAAAATTGTTAGGAGGACGGTTGATGTTAACAAATAAATGTTATAGAAAGACCTAATTAAAATCATTTTATAATTAACGCTGTTGTAATATTTAGCGTAAATAATATTCTGAATGGTGAAATTTTATTGAATCGATTAACATAGATAAAATTGTGCTCAAGTAAAAGACATCAACGCGAATGTAAGAGAAAGTTCGAGTGAGAGATTTATTTAATAATAATATAATTTGATATATTATTAATTCAATAAATAATAATTAATGTTTCAATTAATAATAATTAGTCATTTCATTTATTACTAGTTGTTATGCAAAGTTGTTTGGAATTTTAATGGGAGTAAATAACGCGTTTGCTAATTGCATGTTTCTTACTTGTAGACCTATTATGAATTTGTTTTAGCTATGGTAACAATTTATGGTTAGGACCGCTATGTAATTATGTTAATTAAGATATTTACGTAACGATATGAAATGGCAAAGTTAATTCTGAAATACTGTTGACAAAATTCAATAAAGATTCAATAATTTAAGATATATAAGATAAACAATAAGAGTCTTCGCAAAATCTTTCAAAACATTAACGTATGTATTTGTATATCACTCACGTCCAAGCCTGAATATATTTCAAGATTCCAATCCCTTCCAATTTTACACCATTTTCGGAAAACAAAAAGCAGTAATTTTCTTGCGAAAACGGAAGTACAAGCGTAAATAACCTCAGATAGGTACCTCAATATTTTTTCCGATGACCTTGTACAATGCAGTATCTCTTTAAAAAGTTATCATCCAACAGTACGGTTTCACCTAGGTAGGCCTTAATTTTTTTCAATAAAAGAGGAAATATATTGGCCGCAACATTAAATTATAATAATTATTATCAAACTAGTACTATAATTATTGATAATAATTATTATCAAACGAGTACCATAATTATGATTAATAATTATTATCAAACTAGTGACACGCTTGCTTCATTGTCACGACTACACAAAAAAAAATTTTTAAGTAGGTAAGTTTAATATTTTACTCATAAACCTTCCGGAATAAATTCTCTAAATTATGGTTAAAAACGCATGGAAATCCGTTGCGGAGTTTAGAAGTTAACGCGGTCACACATGCAGACATGTAAAGCGTTAAATTTATCTTAAGTTAATTTATGTATAGATGTTTCAACAAAGATGATATCTTGTGTTCAGTTAAACAAAATTACAACAAGCACTCTTGTAAGCTGTCATTTAGTTCGATAACGGTTAACATTATAAAGACGTGCACATTCTGATGGCGGATCACGTCAGAATATTGTGGACACCTTCATTCAAAAATTACTCTGCCTCAACTCTACTGACGTTTTCTCTGAGGATTCTTTACAAGGTCGTGAGAAAAAAAATAAAGAAAAATTGTTAATTAATCCCGAATAAAACGCACAAGAACAACATTATTAATACCATGTTGTTCTTGTTTTTTTTTTTCGTTCGAATTCGAAACAAAAATAAATACCGGCAATGTACCGACTTGCCTATCAAACAAACATATAAGTGTTTCATAAGGTTTTATTTATACTAATCTATATAAATAAAAACTCATATATAAATTACAGTTGCTTTTCGTGTTTGTCTGTATGTCCGTATTTTTCTTCTAAACCACGCAACAGATTTTGATGAGGTTTCCACCATCGTTTAGAGAATTTATTCCGGAAGGTTTGTACATAACACTTACGTTATTATTAAAGTTACATATAACTATGAAATCTCGATGTTTTTTCAAGTCGTCAATGGTGCGAAGCAGGAGCTAGAAGGATAATAATATTATATTATTTATGTTAAATCAAAAAAAATATAGGTCGCGGGCGGGAAGAAGTGTGATATATATATTTACTTCCCTAAAACTATTTCACACCGCTCGATTTCCGCGAAATGAAATATGTATAAACATTTCAAATCATGTATTCTAATGGTGATTTACTAATGCAATATTACCGTTTGAAAGCTGTGGAGCAATTAGATGTAAGGGCGGGACACACGCACGGGATGCACTCATTGTAACGAACCTGTTCAGTTCAGCATTGAACACTTTCAATGAAGCCTAATGAGTTCAGGATAAGTGCAGTTAGTCCAATAGGCTGGCATTGGACTAATATTTTTTGGACTTCAGATAAGTATTGAGTTTTGAATGTGGATGACTTTATGAGTGGAGTAAGATACGATAGATGGACTGTGTGAAAGCAGAGGCCCCAGACAAAGTGACATTCTATCAGCGATAACGATGATGGAAAAGGCAAAAATGTATAGGACTGACATAAGCTACCGAAAAGATTATGTCAATCCTGTTGAAAGGCGTTGTAGAAATACGAAAAGCTTTCGAAGCGATTGTCACTTGTCTAGGCCCTCTGATATGGTTAGAAAGGGGATGACTACCGAGATGACGACTAATAGAGAAGTGTGGAAGAAAAATACATGTTGCGCCGACGCAAGAGAATGATGCGTACGGGAAGGAACTTCCTTACAGCAAAGCGATGTATTTACTGAGTTTTTTTTTTACAAAAAATCTAACTAACAGGAAGAAGTGGTCGCCGTTTTTATTTGAGATATAGTAGCAGATAAAAGGTATAACCTAAATCTAAAGTTATCTTCTACAAAACTTCTATCAAGTCGAGCAAGAAGATAACTGCTTTCATATAGGTAGGGTGCAAAAAAAATTGAAAATATTGGGATGAAAAAAATAAAATACTTCCTAGTATTATCTAGTGTTACCTGTATTATTAAAACATTTTATGTATTAAAAAAACAGTACTATTCTGCAACATGTTTTTCCAGTATTATTGACGTGTCAAGGATGTCTTAAGCCGGCTTTATCTCATACGTATTTCCCACGTAGATATATTATTTTCTATTATTTACCAATGAATCGATATTTACATGGGGACTTTATTTACCACTGTTTTTTTTATTTACCAGACGTAAAATGTAGTTATACCTCGTTTTTTTAATTACATAATGAGCCTATAATATTCCCACTGGGACACAGGCTCTCTTCGAGAGGGAGTGGGCCGTAATCCACCACGCGGGCCCAGTGATGGTCCAGCGGGTTGGTAGATGTCACATGTCTTCAAATTTTTGGGTTCTAGGACATGCCGATTTCCTCACGATGTTTTCCTTCACCGGATCCAATCACCAAGTTTTTCGTCGGTTATATCCGAAAACTCAAAGAACACATTTCAGTTCATTACCCTTTGGATATCCTATATTGTTATCCGCAGATAAAGTCAAAATAATTTATTTCAAATACCTAGGTAAAGAAAAGGCACATTCGAACAAAAATTTTAATTTTCATTCTAAATAAATAAAAAAAAATATTTATGTGTAGGCTGGAGATATTATTAATATTTTAACTTTTAACAACACTGACTTTAGAAATTCATAATTTAGATTAATAATTCCGTCGGAAATTATAAATAGGTAAGATCTTCACTAGATTTTTACCATCAAAATGTTCTCGTCAGTAGTCCAATAACATACCTACACTTAATAATTGTATGATTAAAATAATATTTATCGCGAATAAGTTAGAGATATAATATAGATATTACTATTAGAGTAGTGTCGTAGTGTTTACCGTCGAACTTACCTAAGTTCAAAGTTCATATAACTGAGTCAATCCGCAACCAACACGCGTTACTCCATTTACATAAACGGTTTAGGGTGTTATGGAATATTACTATTTCTATCATCAGTGGTTCTGACCACGTTACATAGTGTTTTTTTCATTTCCTTATAAAATATTTGGTGTTTACTTGTCATACATTTTAGAATTGTGCCTGTGTGCCAAATTCCATCGAAATCCGTTCAGCCTTGAAGCCGTGAAAAGGTAACAGAAAAGCAGATAGATATAGTTACTTTCGCATTTACTATTTTATATTATATACGGTATTAGTATGGATGATTAATGTGTAGGTACATATTATGTTTATTTCACCGGGTCCCTTACCCCGAAGTTGATAATCATGTTGTGCAATAAACGCCTCGCTATTATTCAAAATATTTAGGTATTATTATTTTTGAGCAATTACTGCGTATATAGTGTAGTTATCTAAATTAATTGTAACATTTTAACGATCTAAACTGGAAACGGAAAACATAATATTATGGCTTTATTAAATAAAATAATAATAATAATAATACCGCCATCTTTTCCGCACGTCGTGTTGACGGATATCGCAATAATTTTTTAATTACTTTTAAATGGAATAACAGAAAACATGGTACAAATTCGCGAAAACTAGTTACTTACTTAATTGTGACAAAGTGATTATAAATTAATTATTTATGGTAGTTTTGTTATAGGTAGCATTCCGGTTATTATTAATAGTTCAATGTTCACAACAAAATTTTATTAGAAAACCGGTATTTTTTTCTACTCGCGTCTTGCTGTTTAGTTGTTTAAAAAAAACATTTGTAAAGGTGAGAGCCATAGCGACATTTTCGCTAAAAATAGCGTCAGAATAATCACATAATAATAATACTGGCTGAAGAGGTCAGAAAAAATCGAAAAACGAACAGATTTTTTTTTAATCTCTCAGTTTTTTGAAGTTTTCAGCCCATAGGGCGATATATAAACGATGATTAAAGTTAAGTAATGATTAGCGACTGTTTAACCATACATTTTTGACGTTTGAACGTCACTTAACTTTAATCATCGTTTATGAATAAACCCCTTTATCTCTAATGGGTTGTCCCAATAGAGGCTCAGGAAGGGCGCCATTTTCTTCACAAAACATTTGACTTACAAAGAGACAGTCCTCATCTTCACAATACAAGTCAAATTATCGGAACGCAAGCGCAATCCCGCGAGTAACCCTTCACAGCTCTTCGACCGCACCTAACCCGCAGTTTGCGGCTCCGTAATTCCTATATACCATCGGCTTCCGTAAATAGTGAAACCGCATTTACACTATTAATGTTTTTATGATTCCTCGAGCCGTTACACAGTGATTTTTTGAAATAGTTCGTGAAGCTAACGGTGTGACCGCATCCTAATTTGAGGATTGAGTTGACGTTAGATGCTGAATAGTGTTGTTTTAGAATGAAGATGAGTTTCTTTTACATCAAATTCAGAACTGTCGGCCTATTCTGTAAAAATATCACCGTGAAAACTGGGTGAAGTGAGCTGTCATGGGATTGACACTATTGACAGCTCACTTCAAGCTCACTCCACCTAAAATTTAGTTAACTTTGTCTATGAGGGTACTTTTTTCTTTACGAGTTTTCGTGCCCCATCTTTGTTTTCACAGATAGCGATATACCGACTAAAGACTATTTTGACTTGATTAAGTCTTTGAACAGCCGTAATAGACAACTCACTCTCATATCTCGCCTATCTTTAGATTATGTAAAAAATTCAAGAATAACAATTTATTAACTGCGATCACCAATATATACTTTAGCACAAAGAGATACCTAACAGCAAATTGGCACGAACCAACTTGTTTATTTTTATCCTAAAATGATGATTCATTACTTAGGTACCCTCCTGACATGCGAGATATCATTCATCATAATTAAACCTATTTACTCGATTCGATTTCTTTCGATTCGATTCGTCAAGCGTCAACAAAGTCAGCTAAGGCTATGCGCACTGAGTCAAGACTTTCTTTAGGCAGAACTCAAACTTAAACTCAAACTTAAACTCAAACTTAAACTCAAACTTAAACTCAAACTTAAACTCAAACTTAAACTCAAACTGTTTTGTTAACTGTTTTGTTTTGGCTAGATAAACTGAGGGGCAATTTCCGTATTATAAGGAACATTGCATTCTAATCTCAGTCTCAATCTGTAAAAAATACAATCAATTAACATACATTTTTTGTAAGTTTTTGACATAAATTGTCGCTGAGACGAGATAGCACCTTGAATTTTAACGTTTGTTAAATGCGTAAATTGGTCTTCTGTTTTCAGTGTGCACACTGCCTTCGTCATTCCTTTCAACACTATGTACACAAAAATATTCATAGACTAAACTTTAAAGATTAAAACCGCATTGTAAATTATACAATATTAAAACTCAGCCCCGCTTTTACGCAGTCATTACATTTAGTTGTTAACTTGTTATAAATAACGGTTTTCCTCGTCCAATCTAATATTTTTTTACAACAGACGCGTTACAATTTATTAGCTGCCGGCTAGCCGTGTGATAACTCAGTTTAATATTAATTCTGGATTATTAGTTGTTTATCCGGTATTTATCATTTCGCTGTAACCGTCGGTCGTGTGACCAATGAGGATGCGAATGTAGTAACAAAGTCAGTTATGCTCGGAAATGCGCGATGCGATTTTGGTAGAACAATTTCCAAGAAGTTTTCAACTAAATTGTTCTACTAGAGTCGAATCGCGCTGTCGCGTCGCGCCTGCCTGCGGAGCCTTTAAACGTCTTTCAGTAAAGTCGAACTGCGATAGCATTTCTATACCGTCACTATGCACAATGCTACGTGACGTACATGTTGTTAATTACGCATTTAAATGCACTAGAAATCCCTTGTTATTCAACGAGATCAAGTGACGTAGTAATAGTTTTTAGTACTAACACGTCTAACACTATATGGAATATCATTAAATAGCTAATACGTTAGATACCTACGTTCATATTAGGTACCAACATTGTTTATGTAATATTAGTATAATGCAGAATTTGCAGATATATTTGAGAGAGAGGGGTCATTTGTAGAAATGGAGATGTATGTAGTACACACGGCTACCTAATTATCAAGCTTTATATTTCCAGTATAAGCTGACCTCTCATTTTACGGAAATCCTATACAATGCGAGATCAATTTAGACTGGAAATGTATAGTTTGTTAAGTAGCCGTGTGTACCAATGTAGATTCGATGAGTGGTTAATTTTTACTTAGTGGATATTTTTTTGTACTTATATTCTTACTTCCACGGCTATATTAAAGTGATAAGTAGCATTCTTTAAGGGAGGGCTTAGATTGAACACGCATTGGACTCTGAATGGAGAGTTGTTACGTCACTTCTTCTTACCAGAGCGGGCAGGCGTTTTGGGGGACTGTTTTATACCCTCCGTATCAAAACGTCCTAAAAGTAAATGGCCCTGTTAACAAAACGACCCATAATCAAAACGACACTATTACCTAATTTTGACATTCAAAAAGTGCTGATTCTCAGCCTAATTTGAATAAATGACTTTTGATTTTGAATAGGCTATGATGTCGACGATGATTTAGAACGACCACATGTTTCTAATCAAAATCTCTTTGTCGACAGTAAGAACGGGCAGCCCAGACTACATGTGTTCAATGCTGCCACAACACTGGCGATCCAACAAGACGCTACCTGGCGGCTTCAAGGTGGTAGCACTGGGGGAGGTCCTCGACGGCACCCTGGTCACTGTTAGGGCTGGCAACGACGAGAACTGCTCGGCGGAGCTGAGGAACAACTCGGCTGTCATGAAGAATAGGGTTGCCAAGTTCAATGACTTGAGGTTCGTCGGGAGAAGTGGGAGAGGTGAGTGCTTTTGCATGTTTTAAAGAATAAAGCCTTATCACGTTGTGATTTAATTTGTCGAGGCATACCACGATTCGACGCAGCAATAAAATTTGCTCCGTGTATAGTGTATAGATATACAATTAGTTTTAGCTTCGCTATGATTTTATGATATGCATAGATGAGAAAAACTTTTGTGTTTTACAGTCCATTGAGGGTTGAACGTGGATTTGCGCATATTAAAACATTCAAAATTCAAGCCCATGTTCAACCCCCTAGGGGTTTAACATGGGCTTTGAATTTTGAATTTTGGCAATGGGACAACATTTACGGGTTCAACATAGTCGGGGGCAAGGATTGTAGGGGTTGAACATGGCTAAACCTTTTGTTGCCACAGTCAAGAAACTGGCATCGTGTAAATGAGGCTTTAGTCATATTTGAATGAGATCTGCGGGCTTAAAACGGCCACATTAGCAATTCCTCTAAAAGCAATTCATTTCCTGAATTTTCAGCTATCATTAGCAATTCCTCTAATTTGACACAAAAGCAATTCATAATTTGTGGACCCGTTTACGAAACTCCATAGAAAACTGTCAATCAGATAAATCGCACGCAGATCATATTATGAATTGTCAGTTTGTGACATTTTACGATGACTCATAATACATTTTACGATGACACAAAAATAGACTAAACCTACCTGGTGGCTCTAAGCTGAAAATGCATTCAACAAGCACTTTAGTAATGTCAGTTAAAATATATAATAAACTACCAGAAGCAATTAAAAATGAAAAATTTAATATATTTATAAATAAACTAAAACAATACCTAATCCATAAATGCTATTATAATATTAATGAATATCTTAATGATAAATTAAATGAATCATTAAAAATGAATACCAAAAATAATAAATAAAATTAAAGTGGAAATGAGTAGTAGAAAAACATTTATATTTTACTTCTTTCAAATAATAATATAGTATTAGCCCTCTTCCTCTCTCCTATCTTGCTGTGCCCGACAGGGTTCACAATGATCTAAAATTATGTATATTTTATAATGTACCTACCACCTATGTTAACATTGTGGAATACAAATAAATATATTGAGTATTGAGTATTGAAATATTTTCCTTTTATGATTCTGCCAAAGTGACTGTTTTAAGCCCCCTGTTGTGCTTTTCGGTAAGTGTACCTACTTGGAAACTAAATCAAGTAACCATGACCACATTATATCGATAACAACATCGCCTATTCTTTCAATTGACATTACTGAATCATCACAGATTCACACTATTGAAGTTTTCGAATTGATGTAGCACTACTTATACATACTACCTATAACCCGTGACTTCGTCTACGACCCAGGATGAAAAGTATATGCCTACGTCCTTCTCCAAGTCAAGGTCTACTCGTGCCAGATTTCATCCAAATCCGTTCAATGCCGTTTTAGCATAAAAGCGTAACAAACAAACTAGGTTTCACATTTATAATGTTAGTTTGGATATTATATTTATGCGAGTTTTGTTTTGTGTGTCCGTAGTTTTAATTTTTTTAGTAATGCAATCATTACTTGCATAAATAAGTTATAATATAAATGATCCAGAATGTCAGCTACAACCAATAATATTATTCCTAGCTCCACCTAATTAATTCAAGAAAATTATTCTTACTAAGTGATTTCCTTGGCAAAACCCAGCAAGTTACGGCATTATAATTGGAAATACCTGCCCTCTCATCAAATAGGGACTTCTTACAAAATCAACTAATCACGCAATACTAAGTCACATCTTACAATTTGTATAGAAAACGCTTACACGTGCCGCTTTTTTTTCCTAATCTAATCGTATTATAACATCAAGCCTGTAATCCCCAAAGGGTTAGACGGATGTGTACCTATTCTTAGTAGGGTTCAACCACATTTCACCAGTTATGTTTATGGCCCATGAACTAGCCTTTTGCCATCATCCGGGCACAAATCCAGACTCCAGGGGTACTACTGAGAAATTCCTTATTTAAAAACCCAATAACATTTGGCCCTACCTGAAAAAATAACTATAGCGAAAAACGTACATTTGCTTTTAAAAATCGAACACATTTGATATTTAACAAGAAGTCAAATATTTAAAAAAAAACGTAGATTGATAGCTGGAAAGGGAAATAACCAATGGAACAGTCGACGACACTACGGTGGCAACACTTTGACCATGATGCATGGCCTAGAGTAGTACGGAGTTTCAATAGAATAAGAGGTCAGCTTATACTGGTTTTGTCCTACTGTACGTTGTGCAACAAAGAATATTAAAAAAAAACTGAAGTAGATTGCTTAAAGAAAAGGGAAAAACCTTTGGTACTACTAAATGAAACGTTTCATATGGCAAAAGCCAGATGATTAATCGGTCAACGAACGGGGCTTTACTGGACATGGGTACTACGTTGATCAATATACCTATGAGACTAGGTCAGATCGTAACAAATTTTTTGGGTTTTTCGCCTCCAGTGGTGATGGTAAATGTAGCGTCTTGTAGCCGGACATAGGCCTCTCCCAAATTGCACAACACCCGGTTTTCCACTTTCTGCATCCATTCTGTCCCAGTCATCTTTTCAAGGTCGCCAGTTCATCTAGCTGTACTACGCTTGCCGATTCGCGGGTCCCCCCCCAAGGACTGTCTGCTCTAGCAACTATCAGTCTCTATACTATCAACTATCAGTCTCTATACTATCAACTATCAGTATCTATACTATCAACTATCAGTCTCTATACTATCAACTATCAGTCTCTGTACTATCAGTCTCTATACTGTCAGTCTCTATACTAACAATTATCAGTCCCTATATTATCAGTCTCTGTACTATCATTCTCTATACTGTCAGTCTCTATACTATCAACTATCAGCCTCTATACTGTCAGTCTCTGTACTATCAGTCTCTGTACTATCAGACTCTGTACTATCAGACTCTATACTGTCAGTCTCTGTACTATCAGTCTCAATACTAGCAGCCTTAATACTATCAGTCTCAATACTATCAGTCTCAATACTATCAGTCTGAATTCCGGAATTTCCGGAATTCAAGTTTAATTCCGGAAAGATCAAGTAGCCAAAACCAGTAAGAAACTCCAAATACGTCATTCTTCGCACCTAAAGTTAAAAAAACATTAGTAGGTACCTACTTCTCTCGTAACGTGTTTGTATAGCGTACAATTATTTTACAATCGATATGGGTGTTTCCATGTGAGGTATTAATAGACTCCAGTAATGACAGTTTAACCTTTTTATTACTGCTTTTCATGATAATCCGAATAACCTCTAATTATTCAGATTCTCTTCTATTCTACTAAAATGTGGGCTTTTCCCAAAAGGATACTACCGAAAACTTGTTTTTATTCATTTGTTTAGGTATTTATTAAAGCATGTCAAAAAAATCAGCTGTTCCCTACATTTATGTTCACATAGCTCGTCAAAATGTAGGGAACCGCTGATTTTTTTTCGCGATTTCATGTTTATTCCCATAATGAATGTTCTCCACAATGATGAGTACAATGACCCCTTAAGAGATTTCGTGTATGAAAAGATACACCTTATATACATCAATATGTTGCAGTAATGAGAACTTATAAACGTAATCTTGACAGTCATCAGCTTTCAACCTGACCAAATATTTAAACACTAATCATTACACATCCGCACCATGTAATATGTCCGTAGCCCCGTAGGTACACACGGCTACACATTGAGCTATGCATTTCCAGTTTATGCTGATCTCGCATTGTATAAGACTTCCGAACAATACGAAGTCTCAGATCAAATAAAAAACCAAGACAGAGCGCTGTCAACAGTGTCATGAGGCCGGTTTCGTAAACATGTGTGCACATATTTTGGTGTAGTTTGATTGTAAATGTGTGCGTTTGTGGTGGTGTAGTTTTGGCATGCTTCACTGTATTGTTTGCAGCGATCTGTCTTGGTTTTTTATTTGGTCTGAGTGCGAGGTCAGCTTATACTGGAAATGTATAGCTTGATGTTTAACCGGTCGGTAGATATTACTACGCGTATAACTATTAGTAGGGGCGCATAATAATTGGTTAATCTGGCGCTCAACGCGGCCGACCGCCATGATTTGCGCACACCGCCTGTCTAATAAATGGATTACTGATTTTATTGTCAGTGTCAACCTAGTTGTTGGGTCAGTGGGGTTCGAATCGACGTCAAAAAGAACTGCTTTTGTACGTTTTTCTATTATTGTAGTAAAGTCAGGCAAATTGAATTAAATTAAATTGTCCTTATATTCAAATCACAACCATCAGTCTTAGTCAAACAGTTGTATAAAAATGGTAAATTAAAGAAGGGTTTCAACCGCATGAAAGTAAAATTTTCTGACTAGTATACATAAAGATACATACTACATAACATACATACGGTTCCATAGAACCGGATATAGTCCCGTGGTTACTTAAAATCCTACTCGCAAACTGGGGGCCAAGTCTACTAATTTACAAACGTGTCAGTGGTCTCACAATGATGAGTTTTTAACAGATTTTGTATGGCATATCTGTAAGTAACTTATGAAGTATTTATAATTTGTAGACTTGGCCCCCTGGTTGCGAGTTCTATGCGATCAAAATTATCATCAGTTGATCAGAGGCTAGATAAACAATAAAAAAATATGAATAAGCGTGGCCTTGAATGAGGTCTTACTAATTTCACATCTATCTGTCACCAGGCTCTTTTAAGTTTAAAAGTCGTCACTACACAATACATAGTAAAAGGTTAAAATTCTCTTCCGATTTCAATCGCGTGAATCATTAATAATATTTATTTCTATTATCTAACACTGATTCCAATTGATTGGCGCAACAAGATGTGTCACGATAAGGAAAAATGCTAGATAAGCGCAAGCGCAGCATTCGTAATAACTATACTATCATTGACTAACAGCAGTTCTAGAAAAAAATCATTACGAAACCACTTCGTGCACGATAAACCGTGACCTTTCTTGAACTTAAAGTAAGTCCTTGATAACTTAAATGCCTTAAAAACTCGGGCAATTGTAATTCCCAGATATTGATCTAACAAAAGAAACCTGACGTCATTAAAAACATTGGAAAAATGAAGTGACGGAATGACGCACTGATTTGAATCGTTATAACGATGACGACACTAGTGCTGCGCGCGGGCAGACCGGTTCTCATCATTCATACCACGTTCTATAATGTTTGTTAAATCACGTCAGGCTTGGCGCTTACACACCTATTATCGGAATCAATAATTATCTCGCGGTGGGTCTCTCATTAATTTACATTGCGCGGTGTTATACAGTTCGCACACTTGAAAGAAAACTGATTTTTTTTTTCATAGATAATATGGTTTTGTCTTGTATCTAAGCAGTTTTTTTTTTTAATTTTTACAACTTCGACTATGAGGCAAATACTTGTTTGTCTATCATTCATGGAACAGTCAGTCTTGCTTAAAAACGGTGAAGTATGCGTGAGGATAGAGATGAGATGAGATGTATGATGAGAGATATTTCTCGACGGCATGTGAAGCCAAGTCAGAGGCATGGGCGGCTTTACAACTCTGACACCAGGTTAGTCACCAACCACACGAAAAGAAGATGGAACAGTTTTGTCATTGTATCTAAGCAGTTTTTCAGTACATTTTCTCAGCTTAGATAATGAAACTGTTTTATTGCAAGTGTTCGCGCTGTCAGTGTTTTTATAGAGTTTTTATAGCTGTGTGCAGACTTATGTCAAGACTCTATTTACACCAAAGAGCTTGTACATATTAATTCCATGTTTAAAGGCTCGAGCAAACAGGCGCGACACGACTCTGGTGGAACAATTTCTATGAAAACATCGCGGATTGTTCTACCGGGTGTCGCTTCGCACCTGTCTAGTGAGCCTTCAAATATGGAATTAGTCTGTACAAGCTCTTTGGTGTAAATAGAGTCTTGACATAAGTCTGCACACAGCCTTATACCTGTCAAAACTAATGAACTCTTCTATGCTAACAATGATGATGTACTAACTACTAATGTTTCTGTTTGTTTGTAGGTTTACTAAGTATAGGTAGCTGCTTGTGGTCTTGTCAAATCTTGTGGCAGCTATAGGCTAATCAGTGGTTAAGAAAAAAAAGCCCGATTGAGTAACGTTGCTTCTTATTAATTAAGGATGTCAAAGTGGTAGTAATTGATCATTGTAATCCGGGGACTTTTTATCAACCTGTGATGATTGTCCGGTTATCATTATGTGGCCAATCTATTGTGTTGTGACCTTTCGATCATGAAATTTTTCTATTTTTATTTTCTTAATAAGCCATGTTCACAATTCTTCACATGCCAGAGTTACGGGTATTTGGAAGCCTGAAAGTCGGACCTCCAGTCTTACCAAGGGGTATCGTATTACCCAGTAGCTGGGTGGTTGAGATCAGATAGGCAGTCATCATCATCATCATTCATCCAAAAGACGTCCACTGCTGGACGTAGGCACCCCCCTTCGACCGTTTCTGTGCTTCCCGCATCCAACGGATTCCGGTGGGCTTCACAAGGTTATTGATCCACCTTGTGTGAGGCCTTCCAACGCTACGTCTTCCGAAACGCAGTCGCCACTTCAGAACCTTTCGGTCGTCGTCGCTGCATGTAAAATACTGGTATTGAGACTGGAAGCCGATACCAACATAGTTGGGAAAAGGCTAGGCAGATGATGATGAGGACACGACTGCGCTTCAGACCTGCCTTGACATCTACACCCGGCTTCGTCCTCACTCGTAGGTATCCGAAATACCCTCCGTATTTCGGATACCTACGAGTAAGGACGTTTCGAAAAAGAAAAATATAATTCATTTCGTATTCTAAACCGAAAACAATTGTGAGACGCAGTGTAGAATAATTATTTATTTTCGTATAATATTTTCGTATAATAATCGCGTTCAACCCTGAAAACTAATTAGTTTGCTACCAGTCACTAAAATGAATGAAGCCTTTTACGGTGCCCTGAGACGAATATTTAGATTTTGCCTGTAGGTATAAAAGCGCGCTGTTGGATTTTCAACTTTCAGTGCTCGGCCCATCGTTGAAAATCCAACAGCGTGCTTTTAATTCGGCAGTCATTTAGATGTCGCAGAGTGTTAGAAAACGACAGCCTGTGTGTATTCTAAAATGATAAGCAAATATTGATCACATAGCAAGTTGTGATAGATGATCATTGCTTGACTCTCGTTCTCAATGCGGGGTAATTGCGTAACACACTTTCAGTAGCAAAGGCTTTCATTTTGACAGTTCAACAACATTAATTTTGTTATTTATATTGTTGAGCAGACTTTTCGAACATAAGAAGCAATGGATAAGCAATATCCTTCAAAATCCATCAGATTGTGATTGAATGTGTGTTACGGTCGCCTTTTTTTAAGTAAATGGCCTATTTTTATCACGTCCTTTATCATCCCAGTGCGGGGTCCACCATTTTCTTCATCGCTATTTTATGCAAATCTTGCACAAGTATTCCCGTCTAGCTAGCTATGGTCACCCTACAATAATTATGGCTGGTTTCGGTCAGCATTCCACCTTCTTGCCAGCAGTACATCTAGCCTACTGGCTGGAATGGAAAAATAAAAATAACTACTGGTATAAACGAAAAATATAATTAAACCAAAAATAAATCTGTATTTTTTTCCGCAGAACTGTACCTACACATATAATCGAATAAAAGAAAACTAAACGATGACGCTATTAAGGCCCCGTTCCACGAGTCCCCTTCATAAACAAAATAATCGCTTGCGGTGAGGGAACGAGCATTTTCTAAATCACGAATGTGAAAACCCGTGTTTGCCGTTAACTTGCCTCCGTGTCTATGAACTGACAACTTGCTAATAATTTGTGTGAAAATTGAATTATGATTAATCAAGAAATACTATTTTTTTTCGTAAATTGTTTGTGTATTATGCCTGTCTCGATGGTCTAGTAGTCGGAAACTCTACTACTGAGTCTGCGGTCCTAGGTTTGATTCCCAAGTCGTGCAAAGTGTTATTGGCTTTTTCGATCAGGAATTTCTCAGAAGCAGCCCGGAGTCTTGACCGCAGTTGATAGCAATAGACTCGCCCCTATTGATAGCAATAGACTCGCCCCTATTTATATGCGACTTTAAAACGTAACTGGTGAAATTTTGGTGTACTATAATGTACACTTCTACCTAACCCTTCTGGGAAAACAGGCGTACAGTATTTGATCGAATGATCGGACAGTTTTTTTTGCGTGGGAAATATGTAAATCTATGTGTCAAAGTAATTATCGTACACTTGTGAGTCAACAAAGGGATTCCCTCGAAAAAACACTAGTAAATATAAAGGCTTCTGTTAAGATTTTTTTGCCCGGGGTAATAACATGAGTTTAGCAGTTTATAATTAACTAGCTGATAACGCGGCTTCGCCCGCGTTGATGACGGGTGTTATACAACGTGCCGCTACAATGACGACATTAATTTAACACACGTATACGATTTCGCGTATTCGTTTTATGAAAATATTTGAATTTCATTAAACGTTATTATTTATTGATTTATTTTCAATTTTCTAACTTACCATCCTTGAGCAACCTGTACTTAAAGAACTGTAGCAAAGAGGACATTTTCCGGGGTCACGGATCGTATGGTAGGCGAATAGAGGAAAGCCGCGCAATTTCTTAGAAGTTATGCCGACAACAAAGCATAGTACCGAAAAGGCCGAAATAACGTAAGCCAGCTGGTAGGTAGCTTCATGAGTGAATCTTTTACACAGAGTGATCTTAATTTTGGTTATATTTTGTTATTTAGTTTGTTTGAAAATTTTGTTTTTTTTTTCAATTTACGAATTATTTTATTTTATTATAAGTTTTATGTTTACTGGCCACTAGCCCTACCTACCCGTGTGTTAAATTAATGTCGCCATTGTAGCGGCACGCTGTATACTAAAACCTTACTTGAGAACCACTCTATCCATCGGTGAAAACAGTATGAAAATCGGTGCGATCGCGAACAGTACCATAGACAGACGCGGCGGAGGACTTTGTTTTATAATATGTAAGTATCATATATCACGCCTGTTTTGCCCGAGGGTTTAGGCAGCGGTGTACCTAATAGTACACCGTATTTAGCTAGTATTTAATTAGTAAAAAATAAAAAATCATCATTTAAAAACAAAAGTAAATAAACTAGTTATTTATTCCGTTTGATGAAATTGTTTTAATTTTTCTTCTGAATCGATGATACACCCTTATATTTTTAAGGGTTTTTTAAAGTGTATGGAATAGTAGAACTTCTTCAAAGAATGGAAAAATAAATAAACATAAATGACGTCAAACGTCTTCTACTTATATAAAAGTATAAACATTTACGAGAGGAAAACTACGGGAATAACCTACCTAAATTGCACGATTATACAGCTTAGGTACTAATGAAATAATCATAGTAGATCACAATCACACCCAAGTCACCAGGTTAGTCACTAACCACACGAAAAAGAAGAAAGAGAAAATAGGTACCTTAATTATTCTCATTCGTTTTATCATAATAAAATATTTATATACTACTAATATACCGGGCGTCCCATGGAGGGAAAGTACCTTGAATATTGTAGATGGAACATTTTACTGAAAGAAGACATTATTTGAATTTTAAAAACAATTTCATTCATAGATACTTTCAGTAAAATGTTCCATCTACAATATTCAAGGTACTTTCCCTCCATGTGGCATATCCGTGGGACGCCCTGTATATAGCAGGTGGTCCAGTGGTAACGGCCCCGACTTACGAGTCGTAGGTCGTGGGTTCGAACCCAGACAGGCGCTTTAATTTGTGTAAAGTATTTCATTACCACTGCTCTGGAAATGGTGAAGGAAAACATCGTGAGGAAACCGGCACGTCCTAGAACCTAAAAATTCGAAGAATACGTGGTGGATTACGGCCCACTCCCTCTTACAGAGAGGAGGCCTGTGTCCCAGCTGTGGGAACATGAGCTGATTACGTTACTAATATACTTCAAGTCATTTAGAACTTGGTACTATGGACATTCAAATATGAACAAAACAGGTAAAGTTCTTTGAACACTAGTTTCAAAATTTCCACATAATTCTTTGATGAGTAACAAAGTGGAGTTTCGCACTTTAGGATTACGAGTAACTACGAGCTTTCGAATAAATATATAAATTCTAGGTTACTATTTTATTTACGAGAATTGACTATTTTATATATATATTAGTTGAATTATGATGTAGTCTGTTCCATGACAGGCGAAGAGTATCTCAGGTCCGCGCGCCTTCTACGACGCTTTGTGTGTTTTTATTACATAATACAAACATCAGCCGTATGCTATGCTATGGTAAATAAAATCGACTTTCAGTTGTAATAGAATTACTCGCTTCTCCGCCACTCCGTCGGTCTGCGCTGACCCTAAAGCTCTGACTTGGCATATAAAATAAAATGAATTTCCCGAACCGATCGACTCAAGTCCCCGAATTGAGCGTCATCTATGCAAATGTTTGTTCTGCGAACAAGTGTGGGTAAATACGTTGTTTATGGAAATGTTATAAACAATTTATCAAATGCCTAATGAATATAAATGAAATAAAGGTACGCGATCTTTAATTAGCTCTATACAAATACATATTATTTATAATAATATGTATTTCAATATTTCGATGTTACAAAAATATCCCTGATATTATACGGTCCAAGTATTTTATATTTCAAGTAGATTCTCTCAGTAATAATCCATAAACCTAAAGGAAACACAAAAAATTGTGTCAATCATATTTTAAATGAAACCCTCATTGAAAATATTCGAGGTTCAAGATGTCTAAAAACCGAATGACATACGAATGATATTTGGATAGGCTCTACGATTGGTTCAAGTTTTTGTACTAGAGCGCGCGTCACATAAAAAGAACGAACTTACTGCACAAGTTCATGTAAGCGCTCTTTTTACGTGACGGGAACATTACCTACAATGCATTCTTGAATTATTGGTGAGCTGTACGTAACTTTATCTCTTCGAGGATAACAGACACAAAAATAATGAACACCGTCATGATCCAACAATTTCCCTAAACCTTCAAACACTTGAATGCCACGACAAAGTCGGATCAGCAAGTTGGATTTTAATTTCCAAACCACAGGCAGCTATAAACGACGTTGGCACTTTAGTGTTCCATTGTGTTGTGTGCGCAAGAGCAGCCAGCCGCCATTACAGCCCACATGCACCAACAATATGGAGGGGCAGTAAAATCACGGAGATCATTTTAACACGCCATCAATGATGTGACTGGTCGGTATTCTGCTGAATATTATGTGTTGGTATGTAGGTAGGATATTCCTACATAATATTCTTATTATATATATTATTTACACATACATGACAGGAACTAATAGATATACGCAACACGTAAATAAATAGGCGAAAGTACTAATAGTTGTTTGCTCAGAAGCCATCCATTTGAAATAAGATTAGACGTATAGATAAGCCTTTTTTACATTCCGTTTAACCGATTTTGAATTCTATTGCGTTGGTGGCATGACAAATGACAGCCGCAGTAGATAGTTGGTATTGTGTAACTTTTTTTGCTTTTGATGCTATCCTTATGCCTACGGTATAGAAGTCAAAATCGGTTAAAAGGACTGTAAAAGGGTTTGTTTTAATGTCTAATCTTATTTCAAATGGGGTATAGTTAGAGGTATCAATTTCAAAAATCTAACCAAAATATCTGAAACGACCTATTACTGCTGCCGAGGCCGGGCTATCATCTTATTATTTAACATAATAAACAGAGCCCTATCTCAAAGTAGTAAGAGTAATCTCTGCGAATACGAAAATAATGTTGATGAATCCTTGGTTTTTCCATTCATTTCAATACCGGTCTATTTACTTCGATGTCTGAACAGAGTTGGTATGTAAAAGTTAAGTTCTAAAAAGTGCAAGTGATGTCGAAAACTTTATTCATGAAATGTTGTCATTGTTAATGAGCTTTGTTGTTTTCTTCATGAAATAAATAAATCAATCAATAAAATATTCAAAGAATATGGTTAAAATCGTCAAGTTTGCGCGTCACCTCTGCCTAGCCTTTCGGAGAATGCAGGCGTGATATTACATCGTTACGTTTGACTGTTGGTTATCATGATCAAGTATGCTGTGTTACAGTACTGGCCATCCCCTTTGGTTCAAATTCAAATGATGACAGACTTTGAAAGAGTATTTATCATAACACCAAAGCAGGCTGTTGCAACAAAACAAGATCTGCACGCACGATCAATCACAATCTGTTTCATTTTGACACTTCAACAACATTCATTGCGTTGTTTACGTTGTTGAGCAGGGAAATTTTTCGAACATAGAGGTGCGTATAGACTATATAACATAACATGTTATACAACATGGTATATAACATAATAAAAAAGGTTACATAATGTGGACGTGTTATATATATGTTACATAGTCTGTACGCACCCTAAGAAGCAATTAATGGATTAGTAATATCCTTCAAAATGATTCAGATTTTGACTTATTGCGGGCTACGCAATTAGAGTGCTGGCCCAATTTATCATAATTATTACTTACAAAATCGGTAGAATATTAGTTTCTCGGTATCGATACAAAATATATGGATATTTCCTCATGCTTCAATTTCGCAGTTTCTTACAATCTGAAGTGTAGGCAATGAAATTTTACATGTCTCTCGATAACTTTGGTGACAAGAAAAATAGTATTTTAGTAGTTAAAAGCCCTACTGATTATTATCAGCAGAAGTTGATACAAATCAGCATCTGCAGTGGTTTTAATGAAAAAGAGCAACATAACTAAGATATTCGTTACTCAAGACATTCAAGACGAAATCAGAGCCAAACAAAAAATACATAATTTCCGACCGTAACACCGTGATGACCGCTACACAAAATGATTTGGTCACATTCTGGTCATGCCGTTTATGCTCGTCCCTAATTATCTGTTCAATTTGTCAAAGTATGAGGGACTCTCTCTTTCGACATAGCGCATTACGATCAAATTACTGATTTCGAAATATCTAAAATGTGGTGTAATATTTGATCATTTTTAGTTGTGTTATTATATGGTTTGGCAACTAAATGAGTCAGTTTGAAGACACAGAAGTCATATGCTTAATTTATTAATATTACATTTAGACTCTGGTTTTTATTGACTAAACTGTTTTGTTGCGTTAGTATGACTGGAAATCTACAGATCGCACTTATCAGGGTTTTTTGCATGGACTGAAAATCGGAAAATAAGTCTAATGAGTTAAATGACAATATCAATCAACGTTAAAATGATGATGATGAAAATCATAAGTTCCTTTTGATCATTATTCATGACTAGACTATAATCTCTAAACACTATGAGTCTCATTGTTACTCTGAATAAAGAATTTATTATTATTATTATATAATTATTATCATGAAAGGGCGTTAAGCGACATTACCTTTTAAGCCCGTTGTTCTCTTTGATATTCCGGTCCAATTTATTATAATAATCAAATTCTTTCAAGACCATGATACTCCAACAAAAAGAATATAATGTTCCGAATCACGGCACTGGACCAGTCCGCGCCTGTCGCCTCTCATCTCGTCACATTATCGATGCTCTGTTGTGATGAGCCCGTCACAACTAATGGTAGTTCACACACGACGGTGTCCAGTTACATCGTATTTATAGCTGCCGGTGTACTGTGGACAAGGAGTCTGTAGCCGGCCTTTGGACTTGAATCGAGGTTTTATATCGATTTTGTTAGTGCTTTTGTTTCAATGGTCAGGATGAACCACACTCTGATTAATACATAAGTGTCCTCATGTGGTGATAAAGCTACACGTAAAACGCGAATCACTTAAAAGAAAATTTTGGTTTATGAACTGCCAGAAAAATAAAGGGATGAAAACAGAGCAGAATCTATTTCGATGCTATGAAGCTTTGTCTATATAATTAAAATTACAATTCCAAGGTAGGGCATAATGCAGCAGTTTGAATTCTAATTCAGCCTTTGGAATGCCAATACAACAAATAACCCGCTTTTCAAGCGACAACTTCAAATAACTCAAGTTCTTCCCGAAAGCTGTGAGAGCTTTGACAAGAGATGTTCACATGTCTCGACTGGCACATAACGTTTTATATTTATGCTCGCTGGGCGTTCCATACAATATTGAGAACTCATGATCAGACTTAAGCACTGAAACGACACATAACCATCACCTGCTTTCCATTGCCGCTACAAATCTGAACTATGGAACTATGGGCTATTGGAAACAGCAATAGAAAGCGACCGCAAAATATTTTCCTGAAAATCGTGTCATAGTCGTGTACATAAGAGGCGACGGTTTGCGAGTCGTCTTCACTCACAAATGTCACTCAGGATTTACGTTCGATCGTAAATCAAGATGGCGGCGGGTCTCCCCTCGCACCCTTCGCCCACCTGCGCCTGGGCACAATAATTGAATATTTCACGCGCCTCTCTCAACACCTCTGGATGGTCGTTGCCATACAATGTTATGTTTTACGGCTTCACTCGTATTGTGTTAGGTCCTAAACTGTTGATGAGTGATCATGCGGAGTGTATTAAGTTTAATGGCGACTTTAGCAAGCAATATTTCACATCGTTCGAGACACGCCTTTAAAGTTTAGCGACCAATGTTTTATGATGATTTGTTTCCGTATTGAGTGAGGCTTTACGAAAATTATTCTGCTCTACCTGCATCGCTTTTGCAAAGTTTCGAGTGACGTCCTTCCGTAAAACTCGATCGGAAGATCTTCTTTCAAATACAAAGATATTTTAATCTCTCCGACTCTTAACTGAATTTTATTCGAACTATTACATTGGTAATTTTAACTAAGGACTTGCATCTTAGAATTATAAGAATCAGCTTATTTCCTGAGAGATGTTTTTCGACGGCATGTGAAGCCAAGTCAGAGGCCTATAGGCGTTAAAACTCCAATTGCACGCCATTCAGCTTGATTCTCGGCAACTCTCATCCAGTTCCTACCAGCCACCCTGCGAAGATCGTCGCTCCACCTAGCCCGAGGGCGTCCTACCTTACGTTTGCCGATTCGCGGTCTCTACTTAAGAACACGTCTACCCCAACGGTCATCGGTTCTACGGATAATATGGCCGGCCCACTGCCACTTCAGCTTGCTTATTCTGTGAGCTATGTCAACAAACTTTGGTTTTCTGCCGGATTACCTCATTCCAGATTCTATCTCTCAGAGATACTCCAAGCATAGCTCGCGACCTTGAATTTATGGATGGCTTAAACGAATTGAGTTATTATGGATTCCGTAGTTATCTAAATATGGTTCATTATTGGCAAGACCAGATTTTTTGAAGATTTATTTCATTCCTAAGCCCATTACAACGCACATAATGTACAAACATGTCTTAACTTGTCACCAAAACAGGAAGCAACAAACTGAATTCCCTTATCATAAAGAAGCATGAACTGTGGGAATTAAAAATTCAATACCCAACATTAATAATTAGAACACATATTTAAATGGCTATCGTACTAAATAACATCCTTAGTATTTTTGGTTATCATCTCTGACGTTTTGATAAATGTGTATCAAAAGGTTGCGTGTTCATATCACGTTGGGGTCACCAATTTAAAGGTATCAGGAATAGGGTGTAAAGTTCACTCATACTCCATAGTAAAGGGAGGGTCCTCTAACCAGGCAGGTGTCGTGTCTGGCGGGCAACTGCCCAACGATTGATGTCGGTATCTTGTATAACATGATGCTCGAGCGGGAAACTCTAATTGCGCGATGCAGGATTTTGTGTGACGTCAGAATTTTGTGTGGCATCAGGTCTTTTTGTTGCGTAGTTCGCATGTGGCAATGTAGATGCCGCCACAAACTAACCTATGAAAATGCGGAAAACACTACAACTCTGTGCTACTACGTTTTTCACTCTCTTTTGTTCTCTTCTGCTTTTAAAGATCGCTTTTAGCAATAAGAACGCCGATTGTGTCACACTATGTATCTGTAATGTATGGTGGACATACTAAAGTGTATTCCATTCTATTCTCGCTCTTCAATTTTCTTTTGACTTTCACGAAATTCCGACGATATCGCCTACAGATTTTGAATCCTTTTTGCATTTAGCTTTCTAAGGAATGTATTCTACATCACAATAAAGCCTGTTCAACAATCTAACTGAACGTCCTTGCAACATATGTTATCCAAACTACGTGGAAAACAAACAAAAACCAGAATCAAATCGCACCTATTCTCGCAGGCCGGGCACGTTGGAATCAGTCATTTATTCCGAATCGAGTGCTCTACACACGAATTATCTGCATTAGACATGTTAATCCACTCATTTTAACTGTAATTTTATTCGGTATTTATCGGTGCATTCATTACTGGTGACCGCAAATCGGACGCCCAAAAAGCTCGCCATTTTCCACCGTACGCTATCCACATTAGTACCTACATTCCCACACTACCGTGTGTGTTCGTACTAGTGTGGACTGTAGGGTGTAGACAATACACTAAACATGGTTCTATATGACACGGGAAAAGAAATACGGGGTCAAATCAAACTTGCTAGCGAAACTCCGCAAACGTGATCTATATCTAATTATGATAAAATGCAGAAAAAAATATGATTCATTGTTTTTTTTTTAGATCAACGACTGTGGTTGCTTGTAATTAAAGTTTCAATTTTTTTTTTTTATGTTTAATCTTCTAACTATAGTTGTCTTGTATAACTATAGTTACATACGTATAGTGTATAACATGGTTATGAATTATGTTGAATATTCCAACTAATAAGTTGATTAATTTGGTTGAAACTCAACGACAGTGGTTACTTGAAATATCAGTTTCAAAATCTGTTTTTTTTTAATACTACACGGACTTGATGGGTATTGATATCTAAACACAAAAAAAAATAGATTTTCTCAACTACTTCAAGAACTTCACGACCGGTCAGTGGTCCTTGACCCCAGAAAAAAAAAACATCAAATATTTTTCATAATATAGGTTCCAATATACAACATACAGTCACGGACTTTAATTGATGAGCCACTTTCAAACTTTACAATTTTGCAGTTTCATACATTCACGAGATTACCCGATTAAACACGAACTAAAATCGCATGCTCGTAAACAAGATGACAAATTACTAGTATTCGGAAATAGTCTTATCCATAGAGTTTGACTAATAATAAGTTCTCAATGATAAATAAATACAATGTTTATCCAATCTATTTGATACTGACCTCCTTTGAATCAGAGCTCAATAATTCGATAATTCTGAAAACCTATCCGAAGACAGTGACAGTTGTGACTTTACTATGGCTACGCTAAAACAATCGTCATTAGGTTACGGTTGCTAGACCTGCAATTGGTTCACTTTGGGTAGTCACTTTGCTTTCCTGTTTGTAGTTCTGGCTCTCAGGTTAGCCAACCGGTAAAGTTCCGTATCTGGATGTACGAGTATAACCGACTAAGCCCAATTTGCATTACACGGCTAAAATACGAACAGTGCCAGGTGGCTCATCAATTAAAGTTCGTGACTGTACATACTATTGACGCACTATAGTTACATAGGTACTTATGGTGTATAACATGGTAATGAATTATGTTGAATATTCCAACTAATAAGTTGATTCATTTGATTGAACCTAGTTCGAGCATTATAAAGGACCATTGTATTTGAATGTGTAAATTAGTGGTCTGTAAAATCGGTGCTGATGATTTACTTTATTATAATATACATAGGTGCAATTGTGTTGGACTAATGATAATACAATACATAATTATAGGGATTATTATAAGGACCCTAGTTTAGTGATGTGGGGAATGGTAATAATGTACATTTCTAGTAACCTATCCCTCTTAACTATTCCTAAAGAGTATAAGAAACTCTGTAAAAAATCGACACGGTGTTTCACCTCTCAACGAGGACTTGACTTGTCGCGACCCCCAACACGACGTGTTGCCACGCCGAGCGCCGGACGCAGAGACACTAAAGGAGCACTGGCACTTTAGGTTACTAAATATATCAACGTCTATTGTATTTTATAATGAATTTCCGCAAAGTCACCCCTGAATCAATTAAGTAGTTAACCGAATTTAGTTGAATGTACCAAAGGACTAATTACCAATGAAATAACTTAATCTACTTCTACAGAATTAATCGTGGTCTGCATACCCAAGTGTCTCAAAAGTTTGAAGCAAAACTTGTGCATTTTCAAGATACTAGATATAAGTCTATCATAAGATCGGATCTCATAAGTTTAAGATCAGTAGATACAGTCGGTGTTTGTCCATATATTTATAATGTTTCTTTTGTTCCAGGGAAGAGCTTCTCGTTAACAATAACGATATCAACGAACCCACCTCAAGTAACCACGTACCAAAAAGCCATCAAAGTCACCGTTGATGGACCCCGGGAGCCTCGCTCTAAAACTAGTAAGTATCCTTTAACTTTAACTATATAAGACAGTCGCGTATACAAGATAATATAACATAACATCACGCCTGTAGTTCTCCGAAGGGAATAAGCAGAGATGTTCTTATAGCAGTGGCGTGCCAGAGTCAAAATCAGGGCAAACAGACAGGTTTTTTACGATAAAAAAAAATTGCCAAGTGAGTGATTTACGGATTTTCTATGTTGTTCATGGTACCACCATTATTATATAGTATTATTTTCTTTTTTTTAATTGATAGGCTTAATTTTGAAGGCAAGCCGGGCTTGTATGGAAGGAACGCCACTGTCTTATAGTACACCCACATTTCGCCAGTTATAACTTTAAGTTCCATGTTATAGGGGGCGAGCCTATTGCCATCAATCGGGTACAATTCCAGACTCCGGATTGCTACTCAGAAATTCCGGATGGAAAATCCAATACAACTGCTACAGCGTGATGCATAGGGCCAGACACGGACACTTGTCCAATAAATGTTAGTCTATGCACAATGCACAAATCTGCTCTCGCAATTATTCCGGGAGAGACAACAAATCTAACAATACGTCTCGTAGGACCAACTATTTCCTCAACCTGTTGCTTTCGTTCGCAACATAGCTCAGAGTTATCTGTCATATTCTCATTGACTGCTCCGTTGTCACATGGGGAGTTCCTTCATCAATGATTCGTGCCTTTTCGTAGACAGTCAACCACAATCTTAGTGTGAAACCACAGCTCCAAACGATCAATAGGTGTTCTGAGTTCTGTTTTCCAATTTAGTAGGTAGGTACACACATTCAGTTGACTGTTCTATTTTTAACAAAATTAATTAATAAACAGCTTTATTTTCTGATAGCCATCACGTTTACAAATACAAACAATGCGGTCATATCGGAAACAAACAACAATAAATACATTTACAAAATACAAAATTACAACTTACCAATTAATTAAAAAACTAATATGAAAACATAACTCGATCGCGCGTGTCCTGAGCTCGGCCCAATTTGTTATTATTCGACGTCGCGCTACGAAAACCGCGAGCATAAACAATTAAAATAATATATAATATTGTGAACAGTTTCTATTATTATCGTGTAATTTTCATATATATGATAGTGGCGGGCGGCGCGACCGCGATATCGCAATTAGTAGATAAACTCTTTTCTTCCCACGGGAGTCGGCGCTGATATCACGATTGTCATGTGTTTTTTTACCTACTTTAATGTTGTGTGCGTTGCACAACATTTATATACTGTGAAGGTCATATTTTGTAGGTGTTAGCTGCGGTTTTTGTTTAAGTAGGTTATTATGCTTTTGAAGCATACCCAAACTGGTAGATATCGTTTTAAAACAAGATCAAATCATTATTTTATGAGTTGAAGGACCAAAAAAATCCTTCAATCATTCACTTCATAAAGTTGTTAGTTGTATACGCAAAGCTTTAAGCCCTAAGGTCTAGCGAGCAATCTAAGAGCACACGCAAGGAAGTGATTTGGATGGGTCGCCGTTATAGAAATCAATAAGGAGGACTATACTACTATACAAGGTTATTTCCACCCTCCACCTTAGGGACTAAGTGCGGAAACCAAACCCATAACATAGAACGGGGTTATTTAAAATGTATGAAATAAAAATATAAAATGTCAAATGACTCGAAAAATTTTGACATTTGCGTAGGAGTCAAAAGGGGTAATTTGGTTGTAAATTACCTCTCCAACATCTCCTAATGGATTTCCGACATATTATATCCAATATTTATTAGGTTATTGGTACTTCGACAATCTGATAAGGGGATGTAGGAGAAATAATTTGCAACCAAATGACTCCTGATGACCCCTATGCCAATGTCATCCATTTTCGAGTATATTTTAAAATGTATGAAGTAAAAATATAAATAAAATGTCAAATGACTCGAAAATTTTTGACATTTGCATAGGAGTCAAAAGGGGTAATTTGGTTGTAAATTACCTCTCCAACATCTCCTAATGGATTTCCGACATATTATATCCAATATTTATTAGGTTATTGGTACGTCGACAATCTGATAAGGGGATGTAGGAGAAATAATTTGCAACCAAATGACGCCTGATGACCCCTATGCCAATGTCATCCATTTTCGAGTATATTTTAAAATGTATGAAGTAAAAATATAAATAAAATGTCAAATGACTCGAAATTTTTTGACATTTGCATAGGAGTCAAAAGGGGTCATTTGGTTCTAAATGACCTCTCCTACTTTCCCTTAATGGATTGCTGACATATAACCAATAACCCTGAACATAATTATATTTCTATACATATTTTAAATTGAAGTCGCTTTTCGTGTTTGTCTGTATGCGTTGTCCTTCTAAACAATGTAACAGATTGATGAGGGTTTCACCATCGTTTAGACTTTTAGAGAATTTATTCCAGAAGGTTTATGTTTATAATACGTTAATATTAAAGTTAAGTACATGTAACTAAGAAATCTCGATGCGGGTCGCTAGTATATTATACCTAAAGTTGTAATAAACCCAATATAAAAATCATTATAAACGGATCTACTAAATATCTGTAACCACCAGTCTAAGCTTTACCATCAAAACAATACTAATAAACTTTTCCCATCAATTCCACCCCACATTTAACCGATATCTAATTAATATCATAAAACATCGTCTTCCGCCTGTCAGTCACGCGAAACTAAGGAGTTCCTCAAAAGAAGTTCGAAGCTTCGAACTATCGACGAAATTGGAGGAAAAATATACAAAAAAAAAAACACGTTACGCCATATGGAGCGGCGGAGCCGGCGGCAAACAATAGTGAAATTATATCAGTAATAAGTTGCACTCACGCACTGCACAACTGCTGGGACCTTTGTGCCTGCTGCCGCCATGACGCGATGCAGTACAGGCTCAGGGACAATATTTCTTTATACTTTATCATTTTAAAATACTCGTTAAAATATTATAAAAAAAGCCCACGATCAATATTCTGCAGTGCTATTCTGAAAAGTTCACTTCGAACGTCACTCAACTGGCAATACGATTTGAATGAGAACTCACTTGTTTTAACAGTAAATTATCGCTTATTTACAAGCTATGTTTAGCGATTAACACAGTTGATTAGTGCACTAAGTTTAGTATCCCACTAAAACATCCGTATTAACACCACATCTAATATACTTTGTAACAGCGAATCAATTTTCACGCGACCCCCTAAAGACATACAAAATATTTAAAATAAAATATTTATTTGATATTCGAACAGTTCATGACAAAGGAGCCATAAAGAAAATGAAGGGAAAATCTAAAAAAAAATATATAAATCCGGAAAAAATCCCGAATTAAAGCTTAACTTAACAGACATGAAGGTTCATTCAGATTCTCAGATAGCAGAATTACGAGATGGTCAATTTCTCTTCTAAACTTGCATTATATCCTCTTTTAATTAAATGTAATGACCCTCGTTAACAATCAAGGCACACTCACTTCATTAAATCAGATCTTAATCAAACTGCACGAACGTCAACAATCCTACACAATATCAAACAAAGAGTAGAAAGGGCACAAAAGGCTAGTACTTAACGAATAAGCCCCAAACTCTGGCGCACAAGTAAGGAAGATATCGTATGCTGGGGGACTTAAAAGTTTGACTAAATAGACTTAATTTGTAGGTCGGACGTAAGCCGCTCCGCAGTGACCCTCGCTAATTGCGCTGTACGCCCACATTACACGGACTATCGACTATCGATAAAATGCAATTTATTTGTAGCGGTCGAAACTGCGAATGATGCTTAAATAGTGTAGTGCAAACAATAATTGCGTTGCGCTTGGAAGATTTCAATTTAAGGTGATGATTTGGTCTAAACAATAATTGTTTTAATTTAACTTAAATAGTCACGATTAACAAACAACAACTGTATTGGTAATTACAACTGAATTTATAATAAAATGCTGTATTGTGTATTTCCGAGAATCATTTATTATAATTATAATTTCCGACAGTGAACTGAATGAAATGAAAAATGTAATACGTTTATTGTGGATTTCTAAACAAACATCGACATCTAACACCACGGCACATCACTACCCTATTACTGTAAAACAACAAATAATAATTAACTGGCTGCATTTGTTTGCGTCGGTTCACTACATAATTGCGGTATACGACCATCTTACATTGTGTATAGGATACTCATAAACGAATTACCTATGTAATTTTTTTCTAACACAAGTCCAAAATAATTAGGGCGGTACCTTTTTAAGGCCGACAGAAGGACCGCCAATTTTGGCCACGATTTAGAAAAAAAGGACCACCTTTTCTGTAATAAGGTGATTGACACTTTAATGTTTAATTGAAGAGTGGTCGCCGGAAACTTGTAGTTTTGGGCTTGTTAGAAAATTAAATTAAATATTAACTGTATTGGTGCGTGACAGAGGTAGAGAAATTAGTTTAAAACTTGGGCCGTTTAAAATTGGGGATGTATTTGTTTTTGCATTGTTTCTCTGTAATGAATGCAGTTGTTTGGTTTGATAAAAGTACGTGATTCTTTTATTGCGTATGTTCAGTAAAACTAAAACCCTTCTTCCTTACAGGTACAAACGCGTCTCCGCACCAAATCCGATCCTTCGGCCTGCAGCGGTCCTTGATCTCGTGCGACAGCGCATCCCTAGCTCTTCGGGAGATGGAGTACAAGAGCTCCTCTGTGAGGAGTCTCCGGTCCCTCTCCCACGAGGAACGAGAGTACAAGACTAACGCCAACCTACCCGCGGGAGGTATGTACACAGACGGTTAGTCAACGTTTTTATACCTACTTTACTAGACAATATGATTTTTTCAGCGATTAACGCTTAAAAGTTGGATTTCGGAATGTCATAGGTATGCAAGTTTGAAATTCCTTTATTTAGAGAACTGCGTATTTTAAACATACCTGAGCTTTTATTTACAGGACAAAACATAAAATGTTTGGAGAGTAAGATTTGTTAGTTACTTGAGCTTAATTAAATAAGTTGACCACATGCATAACCTGTCTAAATTAAATATTTTCCTCATAAATTGTGATATAAAACCAATACGACTTAGGTATATGGACGCTTCCTGTTGAACAAAACTCAAATGGTCATGTTACATTAATTTAATTACAAAACATTTTGGAAGATTTATCATTTGGTCCTGAATCTTTTAAATCATAGGGTACGGCTTACAATAATATTGTTTGGTTCTAAACTTACCTACTACATAACTCATTAACGAGTTTTAAAACAAAATGTTGTGTGGAGGGGGACCAAATACATCTAGATTCGATAAATTACTTCAATAAATTAATTTACATAAACTCAAGCCTTCTTCCCATGGATGTAGGCTGAAACTACAGAACGCCACCTGTTACGATCTCATAGTTATGTTTGTAAATTAATTTAATAGCCCGAGATAATTTATACATCAAAATCAAAATCAAAATATTTTATTTCACATAAACCTACATGGGCACTTATGAAACGTCAGAAGCTAGGTGCACGGTTCCAATTAGTCGTTTCCTTTGAAGAGCCGGCAAGAAACGTACGCACATGTCCTATAGGTATATTTAAAAACGATTAACATTTCATTTCCAATTCATTATTATAAATATTTATGCCACAATAACTTTATTAACTAATTGTCTCTTTTAAATAGGTATTATTTTAGGATACAGGAAAGCCTTTAGCTAAAGCTTAAGAATCTCCGAATCATTCTTAGCTTTTGATTTGTAAGTCTTCATCAAAAATCTGCCAATATTGTATTATTATTTTGAGCCTTTACATTCCACTGCAAGGCAAGGCCTCCTAAAACTATTTCCATTTCCCGGTCTCTCGTCATTTTGGGCCAATATTGTATCCTCCATAAATGAAATCTAAACAATAGCCAAACTCACCATAAAAAACCAGTAAATCATGTAACAATAACAGTAGACAGATAGGTAATTTCCCTGACGTAATTATGGCCTAAATAACTGTAAAGTGTCCCGGAGTTGGCTGCGTTAAATTTATTAATATCCGCGCTCATTACGCGCGGCTCACAATCACGACCCTCTAACTGACTGCCGCCTTATTTACCGACGAGCTGTTGTGAACGGACTGATGTTTCTAGTAGACAAGGTAAAACAGAAAAAGGGGTACTTTTTTCTTCACATATTTTTTTTCGCACCGGAGACCCTAGACAAAGTGACATATTATCAGCGATAACAATTATGGAAAAGGCAAAAATATATTAGACTGGCATAAACTATCGAAAAGCATATATCAATCCTGTTGGTCGTTGTAGAAATACGAAACGCTTTCGAAGCGATTGTCAATTGTCTAGGCCCTCTGAGGTCCTAGACAAAGTGACATTCTATCAGCGATAACAATGACGAAAAAGGCAAAAATGTATTAGACTGACATACGCTATATATATATAAAGTCGTTGTAGAAATACGAAACGCTTTCGAAGCGATTGTCACTTGTCTAGGCCTTCTGTACTCCAAAGCTGGCCCCAAACTGGTGAAATGTGGGTGTAACTATATGTACACCTCTGCCCAATCATTCGGGGAACTAAGGCGTGATGTTATGTTGTGTTACTCCAAAGATCAGCTGCTTTCATATAAGCAAATAAACAAGCATACTTTAAAAAAAAGGTCCTTTTTGTCAGAGAGTAAGTCTTTATTTTTCCAACGCGTGTATTTCTATAATTGCTCCGACTTGATTGTTAACAATCAACTGGCGTCTAGAAGTTATCCTTTAGTCTTGGTTTAGTGTCTAATTCTGATAAATTAAAAACTACCTCAAATTGCTTCTGCCGGAGTCCGTGAAATTAATAACAAAAGGCAATCAGGAAGGCAGCTTTTTTTTAAATAATAATTATTGTTTGGTCAAACACCAATTATTGCATGCTTCTGCAATTAAATAAGATTTCTCCAGGAAACCATAACCAGATTTTAAAAGAGGTAAACCCAATTCCTTATTCAAATATTTGTAAATTCGCGTTGGTAGTTAAAGGAAGGAGATAATGTTTACTAAGAACCAGTACACTCAATTAAATTTTAGATATCAATCTATCAAATTTTTTTGTGTATTGCCAAAAACAAATTCTCCGAATCCAAAAGACTTAAGCTCTCATAAGAAAACAACACAAACACTAAAAACTGCCTAATCTACCCGTTCTAAGTGCACGTTCATACTCGAGGCGTTTACAAGGCAATCCCAGCAGGTTTCATCAGCGCGCCGGCAATCTGCGCGCGCGCCTCTAATGACGACCCGCCATTACGCACGTTATTAGCCGCCTGCGCCGCCGACAGCCCATGTCAACTCTAATGCTTGTTGCTAACTGTCGGATTGCTTCGTGCATCTGTATTAGAGTTAATTATTTTGTTAGTTATGATGAGCCTTCACTTTTTGGTCCTTCGAGCCGGATTAAGATGGAGGATTTGTCATCTACCTGTAGCCAATCTTGGAATTACATTCCCAATTTGTTTTGTTTAGCTTTTTATTCATATAAAAATTTACTGATAAAGAAGAATCTTTACAAATTCTTTTCATCCTTCACCGACTGCGTTGATTTGTTCCCGTTCCCGTCATCATGACCTGTAAAATTGCTGAGTATTATAGCTTATATTATAAATTACAAGTTGTTGAATGGAACAAAATTGTACTTAAATAAAACGATCGATATTGCATCGGTAATGGTTTGTTTCCTGTCTAAGAAATATCTTCGTAATGGTCCAGTTCGATTGCGTTGTGATTCACGGTTGTAATTTAACGACATCTACGTGGTTACGAGCACATAGCTTCCTTGTGTTCTCAATTTCGGGTTAGAATTTCTTTTACTGTAATAAGGCTGCACTGATCCAATATTACGCATACTTATCTAGAAGCCTTCTTATAAGTAATATTATGGTCAAAATTTATTGCACTACCAGACAGAACTAAAAGTACAAAAGGACCAATTATTTGGAATACGTTTTTCCTATAAACGTTTCCTTTCAGATAGTGCCTACTCATTTAAAAATAAATATCAAAGCTCATATTAAACCCAGAATCCTAAAAATCTTCGATCTCATCAAAGAGAAAGCTTGAAAAGCCTTACTGAAAATCATTCCTAACTTATATTAAAAACAGTGCGACACAGACAGGGGCAAACAATGCGGTCATCGGATGATGACGTAGACGGCCAGTGATGGGGGGCTGCGCTCCCGGCTCCCGGACAATCGGAACCGGCCAATTATGCGCACTGATCGAACACCTTGCAAGCTTACGCGCGCTAAACAACGCGTTCGAAGCTCAAAATACGTTACGACGCCGACGTTACAATTATTGGAACATATTTTAAATGTGGTTCGATTTATGAAAATTAGACTGTGTGACAAATGTCACCAACATTTCCAAAAGCTAGATAAAGTCAGTGATCAGCAAATCACTTTATCACGAGATTTAAATTCAACGGTGTAAATCAAATTCATAGGAATAAAGAACAGGATTTCGAAATCGGGAGTTAACCGAAACACATGAAAAATATTTAATTAAGTATAAATTACCTACTGTAATCAGTTTCTAACCGACCAATATGACCAATTATTTTTCGTTATGTACAACTACATAATATTTTACATCAGTAACGTAAACACATGCATATAGGGTTTGTTAATTATTTGAGTTCGGGTTTTCAATAAATTAATTACATAAAACGGGACGCTATCAGTCCTACATGCGCATACGGGATAAAATTGGAATAACCCTATAACGGATATACCTAAATAAATGAAGTAAGTTTATCAACTTCCTTTTCCTGAAATTTTACTTATAATTTTGTAGGTACGGGTTCTATTAACTTTGACCATTATGCTTTCTATAAGGTGTTAAAAAATTAACTTTACCAACTTTGAAATCGCGGGAAAAAAGCAGCTGTTATTCAGTTCGATGATCTAAAGCTAATTTAATTTTGGAAAAGTTAATTTTTAGCACCTTTTATATGCATAAAAATAAATAGGTACTAAAACATGAAAAGTATTCTTATCGTAATTCATCCATATTTGTAATTCCAATAAAGAATAGTCAAATTAAAGCCAATAAATCGCCATTCACTTGAACTACGCACATCATTTGACGTCCATTTGAAATCTGTCAATAATGTACATGCCAACAACACCATCCAATATTTTACAGCTTTCCAACTAGCAGAAGCTAAGACTAATGTCGTCGACCTCTAGATGGGCTACGAGAGAAAAATAATAACAATAACATCAAATGCGATGAGGAGAAAAAACGGACGCGCGGGCACAATGTCATTACGCCGGCGGCTTAACATCGTGCGCCATAGACTAGCGAACTTGTAGATGTTTTTAAATTTAGAATAGAGTAAACGGCATTTATGACCTCTATGCTTGTAACCCTGAAAGTTGTTCGTTTATGTTCGGTAACTAGTTACAAAGCGAAAATGAGTAAACTGCTAAAAGTATTGAAGTCCGGTCCAGTATGGAATTATGGTACCTCAATGTAACCCACTGTTGTCCGATTGATGGAACATGGAAAATTTCCGAATAATGAACGCAAATTAAAAAAGTCGTAGGCATTTCGTAGACCTTCATAAAAACGCTACGACCGGCTGCGAAACGTCTACGAAATTTTTAGAAGTCAAAGAAAATGTAATATTTTGTCAAAATATTCTGTCTACGCGTTACTTAATACTACAATGTGCGCTTGTCTATCACTATTTGAATCCAAAGTAATCAGAGTGGCGGTCCATTCACTGACGGCTGCTATTGCCAATGGCACACCATGTAATCACTTCTACGTCAAATACTATCAATTTCAACGGCTCCCGACGCTGCCCAATAATTACTCCAAAACCGATACATTGTTTAAAATTCTATGGAGACTCCGAAATCAACGCAAATAATATAAAACCACAAAAGTTTACGCAATAACACTTTTCACACTTTTACTAAAATTGTTATAAAATATTAAAACTATTTTTGAAAACATTCAATTCTAAGAACAGCGTAATATTACATCGCGCCTTATTTCCGGTAGATATTTTCGATTTGATTGATCAATTTCGATGATCAATATCTCGGGCGCCGTGATTGGCTACCGACCGACAACCTATCGCATTATAACGATACTTTTCACTGTTTCACACTCCAATACCTTTAATTCACTAGAGAAACAATTGAAAAATGGTATCGGGACGGCTATGTATCGTAAAGCGGAGTCAACAGCGTCGGTTATCGCGCGTTAGCTGCTGTTGGCGCGTCGAGCTGCGGTTACACTTACTCAAATAAAGTCAATCTTGGTGCCGGCCGAGGGTCCGTGTGAAAATTTGATAACGAAACTATAGATCGATGGGGCTGCAGAAATCAGGGGCCGCAGGCTGCGGTTTCAATCGGTGTGCTACTGTGGGATGTAATAAGCGGCAACGGATTAGCCTCCTACGCACCGTCGGCGTAGTACCTACCTGCGCTCTATCGCAGTGTATCGCCAACTCACACCTGGCCCAATTTGCGCCAATATTGGGATAGGTCTTTGTTATTCTGAAGGTAATAACTTTGAGCTAAAGCAATAAACAAATTATTGAACCTACCTATCCTTCACTACATATTATAAAACAAAGTCCTTCGCCGCGTCTGTCTGTCTGTTCGTGATATACTCAAAAACTACTGCACCGATTTTCATGCTGTTTTCACCAATGGATAGAGTAGTTCTCGAGGAAGGTTTTAGTATATAATATCTGACATCCACGCGGGCGAAGCCGCGGACAAAGTGCTAGTATATAATATATGCGCCGACACTCGTATAAGGTTGCGTTTTCATATACCTAGTAAATAAAGCTTTTGTACCTATTCAGTGAATGCTCAAAGATTCAGCGAATGAGGTTACTCAAAAACCGCATAAAGGAAAATCCAGCTGCTAATCACTCACACCGGATATGAAACATTCTGATTACAAACACCTTGATCTACAAAATTGAGCAATAAAACTAAAACCCGAGCCTCCCGCCTCTTAACCCTATTCCGGCAACCTGCGCCTATCGAAATTATTAGAAACTACGTCCTGTTGACCTCACACGATTTCCGACCTTCGAAAATGAATCACGTTCGGCGTAACGTCTTCATTTCTAGTATTTCATAACTAGCTGTTACAAAAAACTTATTGGAAGTTCTCTATTCGATGTAATCGGCTACTGAAGATAGCTTCTTGGGGCATTAAAACTATTAAAATGTATGGTGGGCGGAGCGGCGCGGGTAGAATTAAGTCCGGCCGCAAAACCACAGCTCCTGGATCGACTGGACATTTAACCCGCTACGTGCTGAGTATTATCGATACGTCAATTTTATAATTGCCTTTTTAAAGTCATGTAAATTCTTACATGGTTTTCTTACAGTTGAATTTATTGATGTGACTAGCTGCAGCAGACTTAATTTTTTTTTTCACGTTTTGTAAGATTCCTGATACCAAGTCGAACATTTTTGTAAGCACATAGTGCTTTTTTATCATAAAAAATATGATTGTGTAAAAATACTTAAAATTGCAAAAAAATCAGCATTTTTGTTGTTCAGCAATTTCAATTAAGAAATGCAATATTACGAGGCAGACATAAAAATATTATCGACATCTTTCGACAGTCGACAACCCAACCCTTCCGCGCTGCTACAAAAAGCACGCGCAAAACTTCTAAACAGTTAACTTCTGAATGATTTTATCGACGTTTTGCCGACAAAAGCTTGTATTATTCATCTAACTTCGCATGTCCCCCAACTCATTACAGACACTATTTTCCGATGTGGTAATATTCGCGCATTTTAAATGTACTAGCAAAGTGCACTGTAAAAGCGCTAACCACAAAGATTCGACTGATATTTTAGTTGCTTTAAAATTAACCCTAAAACATGTTTCGGCGCGCACAAACTAGATTTAATCCCAGACAGACACTGAAAAAAAAAAAGTATTTTTCGGAAAGCTTTATTTTATTTATTTAGGTATTAAGATTTTAGTTGAATGCTTTCTAACTAATAAATGTTACTAAATCTACTTGAAAGCATTGCGGATTAAGTCACTCAGCGTAAAATCTTACAGGGTTTTTCAAGTATATTCATCATCACTTGAGATAAAGTCGAATTTAAAACCTACTAGTCACTTTACTTAATAATAATACCAAATATCGACGGCGAAGTGCCAATTCACTTTTTACCCGACTACGGCGAAGCAAAACGGAGGGTTATGATTTTGACCGGTATGTATGTATGTATGTATGTATGTATGTATGTTCATCTGTTCCCTCATATCTTTTAAACGACTACTCACAATTTGACAAATGAGGTATCGTTGGAAGCGTCTTGATCGTCCGCTGGTTATAGGCTATGTGAGTGTCACATTAAATTAAAAAATTAAAAATGGCGCCGTCTAGAGGACATAAAGTCAGGAACTAAAAAAAAACATTGTTTAATCGTACCATGTTGGGTATCAAATGAAAGGGTTTAATGAGCACATTTCAAAAATATATATATTATAACCCCAAAAGAAAAAAATAATAATTAATGTAATAAAAACTAAAACCCAACTACGACTAAAAAGGTATAAACCAGACACCACAGACAGACAAATTAAAAATCCGGAGTCACACGTAATCTGTTCGATTTATGCCCTAACACGTGTGACTCCGGATTTTTAATTTGTCTGTCTGTGGTGTCTTGTTTATACCTTTTTAGTCGTAGTTGTTTATCGTTTAGAATGTATAGGATTTATTCGCATGTTTTAGTGAAATCTAAGTGTATTTATTGTTGCAACAGCATTCAATTAAAATGTGGAAATATCTCCGAACTAAACCAACGTGTTTTAAGAAAAGAAACGTTTTTTTTCAATTTGTGTTATTTTTTTACTTTCTCAGTTAGGTATAATTGGCATTTCGCCATTGATATCTGTCCTACTGCAGGGCAAAAAGGCCTCACCTTATACCGAGAAGGTACGAGCTTTGATCACCACCCTTACTCAATTTACTTAAAGACATAATATTTCCGCATACCTACCAAGTTGTTGTATGTAGTTCCTCAATATTTCACTGAGTACTGTTGTTTTATAAGTTGGTAGTATTCGATTTCTGAATAATCTTGAACATTACCAAACCTTTTAATCAATTCTGTTACTATAGTGTTACCGCACATGTCGTTTTTATCGTCGAAAGTGTTCAATCATAACACGATTTAGTCTACATCCACAAAATTCCCCCACATACCCTTCACCCACTTTACATTGATTTGATTAATTCATTCATTCGTTCGTTCGTCTAGTTCCGACTATCAGATAAGTATTTATTGTTCGGTCTGCGGTTCAGTGGTAGCGGCCGCCCCAAACTTCACCGCAGCCACCGAAACACCATTACAACAAGTTCACTCGCCAAGATTTCTGATGCTCTTATTGAATTTATATTTCTCTGAAATAAAGTATGTAAAGAGTATCCTGAAAAAAACGAATTAAAAAAAACTAGGTTTGAAAATATTCGGCTGTTCCTCGCTATTGTGGCTTGGTGGTTCACATTCGACAATTTCAAAAGAAATAGTAATACAGATAGTATTTAGTAGGTACTTAAAACAAGTAGAAAAGTTATAGCAAAAATTCGAGGAATAAGGTTGCTTGGAAGAGGTCGCAGTAAGCGATGAGGCCGCCCATTGTTTTGTAGTGTTTTTTTTTTCTGGTGTAATAAATACATGAGAGACTGTTCATTATTATTGCTGAAAGTTTTTCGCTGAAAACAATAATGAAGCTTGAATGAATCCGCCATTGCTTCTTATGCAATCGAATTTCTGCTACAACAATTCTATCAACTGCTGCAAAGTTTAGCACCTGTAAGTCGATAAACCTTTTGTTTTACAAAACGCTGGCCCGATGGTGTCGGTGAACGTTGCACGTATGAAGCATTAAGTGCAGAAGCATCGCCTGCATCTCGGCTCGGCTCAGGTGGCTCCTCTGATCCGTAATGTCTCGCATTTGCGGTCGCCGGCAGGATACGCGCTTGTACAGTAATGAGCAACACATAACGAAGCCTTACAAATACATCCACCCACGAAAAAAACACACCGAATCACGTACTCGTATAGTCGTATCCTTCAGAGGAAAACGCATATCGGATAGCATCGCACACAACTCCTTTCCTTTTTCTTCTTATTAAAGTTTACGAGCAAGAGCGAGACGCAAAATTAATATTCGCTCCTCATACTTACCGATACATTTTTGAGGTGTCGGCCAGGTTCAATACAATCAATTATTGTTCTACGTGCTGCCCGGCTGCCTTCTGTCGGTTATAATGTGTTTGAGTTTGTTGCTAAAAAATATTGTAAAAATCATGTCCGCAATTTGCGTTTCAACTTACGACATGATGTTCCAAGTTTCGACTACAATTTAAAAGGGGATCATATAATTTGGTATCGAACGAGCTCAGTAAACGGATAGAAGGACACTTTATTTTATTTAGGTTTAGCTCTAAATAAGTGCCCGTTGTGTTGTCAGACGGTAATGATTTGATTATCTCGCTGAAAGAGCACGGGCAATGCACAAAGCTTACAGCACACTGGTACACTAGCCACGTGCAACTACAGACTGCTAATTTTAGTGTAATTTTCCTTTTGTACATCGAGCTTGGTTAGATACGTTTAGTTGAAGAGAAGTTAATGGAAAGTATTTCAAGTCGGTAATTTGTGAAATGATTGGGCATTATTTTTATGATGGAGCATATACTATGGAGCAGTTTCACAAATGGTAACAAACGACCGTTAATAAGTCAATAAAGATATCGATAAGTGTGGCTGGGTGTGCGCCCGCGCCAGTTTATATATGCCTAGGTAGGTAGGTAGGTATGTGCGCGAGATAGGTAACGCTAGCCTGCGTATCGCGTGTTCGGCGGATAATGTTACGCGCCCGGCCGGCTGTATCAACGATCGTCAATCGGCCGGATCCATTCCGTGTAACAATACCTTTGGTGGAGCCAGTAGAGCAGCGAGGTTGCACAAGGAAAGGATAATGCGGACACGCGATTCTAATCTAACATGAACTGTTTCTAAAGACCGCAGAAAGAAGGTTTTGTCTTGTCATTGTCTAATGTCTGTCTGTCTGCCAAAGTGGTGTTCATCACATAATATATGTCTTAGTTTCCATCCACCCAATACTTCTGTTCTGGGCACTTGTCTATGTACCTACCTGTGAAGTGCGGCATTTTCTAATATATTATATCAAAAGCTTCATTGAGCTGCATAAAATTCTCTACTTTTCCATTACCCTTTAGTTGGTCTGCACTTAGGTATTTATTTGTATTTTTTCACGTGGTTTGAAGGCATAAAACCCGAATAGAACCCTAAAGAGAGAGGGGAATGGGATAATACAGGCTTATAATCTAAAGCTAAACTTAATATTAGAAAGAGAAAAGATTTGATTCTTTGTATGTTTGTTTGTTACGCTTTCACGCAGCTAAAAGGATTTGGATGAAGCACATGTGTAGAACGTGACCTGGGTTAGGACATAGGATTTTTTATCCCGATATTCCCACAAGATCGAGACGTATGCGGATGAAACCGCGGGGTGTAGCTAGTAAAATAATAAAATACCCGTAACATTTTGAATATGTTAGAAAACGTAGGCTCTCCTGTTTTGTGGCCACACATCTAATCTCGGCAACTTACATTACCCACAGTGGACGTGTCTTAAGAGTCGAACGCATTGAACCGGGCAATGTTACCGTTTGTACTTATTTACACGACTTTTTACTATTAGACACTAGTACTATTTTTTGTGTATTATTATTTTGCATAATAGTAAGTGTGGGTAGTCGCAATTTGCGGCCTAAGTAATTTTTTATAGTGTAAACTTTCGACAGTTATACCAACGTTGTGTTTATAGCCCTAGAATACATTATTATAATATGCAATAAGTATTTCGTAAAAGATAAACAGCTGGGAAATGTAAAGCATTTCCCAGCTGTTTTTCTTTTTTCTAGGCGGAATATAATCGGCCTTTAATGTAACTCTAGACAAAAATGAAATGTAGATATTCTTGCTAAGAAAAAATAATCAAAAACAAAATTATAGATATTTGGCTTTTCATCTCAAAGGACCTTCTATATCTCTGCGAAGAACCTACTCGATTAGCATTGTTCTAATCAATCAACATTTATCTAAAAAGAGCAAACAAACTATTCACTATTCATTCATTAACTTAACATTGGCAATGTTGACTCGAAGCTGTGCGTTGTTGAGCGCTAAGTATTTTCCGGAAAATGGAGCTAAATCGGCCATTTTCAACCTCTATACAAGAAATGCTGTTTGTGTAAGATGAATAAATGAAGCCGGACATCCGGTGTCCGGCGGTCCGACGTAAGTTTAGACCGGATTTCCGTCATCCGGCTAATAATTATTGTCAATGCCGTTGCCATTTCGTTCCCGATGACGTTCCAGTGGGATGAATATCCCAAATTGCGAATGCTATCATGGACATTGGACATTTTACCAACGATTTGTGTTATTTTTACGAGTTTTTGTACTTTTAGTTGGTCCTTCTTCAGTCGGCATCTTTTGGCCTGAAATAAATAATTTAAACGCAAAAGGTGAAATAAGTAGGAAAAGTCATATTAATAACCATGCTTAACAATTCTCATTTCAATCATCTGAACAGTCTGCCAGCAGACATAAGGAGTGAATTGAACAAAAATATTTTTAAAAATAAATTTAAAAAATATTATTTAGAAATATATTAAAGTTAGTTGGTAGGAAAAAATTAATAACAATTATGCAAATTCACACCTTCTCATATTCAAGCCATAATGTCCTTAAAACGGTAACAAATGCAGGAAGAAAGTATGTTTAGCGTAAACATACTTTCTTCCTGCATTTGTTACCGTTACCGCACAGGAAATAAGAAACAAATATGGAATATATCACCATATGTTCCATTGTTCTTTTAGTGGTCATTGATAAACGGCAGCCAAGCTGGCATTAGGCAAAACAATATAATTCCTACCTATCAGAAAGCTGGATTCATTGTTAGATAGGTAATGTTTTTAAAATTTTATAATTTTGGCACCGGTTCTGTCAAACTATTTTTTATCGAATACTACTACTGTATTTTTTTTGTATTCAGTTATTTGTCCCATAAACATCAAAAGCCAGCAAATAGAATTTCCACACAAAAAAAAAACAAAATGCACTCTGAAAAAATATTCAAACTTTCCCATTGCTCATATTGACTTGTACCTAAAAGTGCTACACAATAAGTATGTTCCTTATTTTTTCTCTGGGAACAATGTCTGTTAGACCCTTTCGCGTGGTTCAGCATCCATAGCCGGCCGTCAAGCACAGGATGTATCGAATTACACCAGCTTACGATGTAAGTGATCACCAATAAAAACAAAACGTCGGACCGGGCTGGGGGTGAGAATATTCTTATAGCATTATAATCAGAATTATAAAGCTTCATCCAAGTATGTGTTTTGTTTTGGTTTATTTTGATACTTGTAAGGGTTAACGATGGGATTACGTAAGTGAATGATTTTTATTTTATTAACTTGTGTGTATTTTACTAGATGTTTGGTTGGTCAATTTAACAACGAACAAATGTTTTTTTTATTTAATTATGTTTTCAAGCAGTGGTGACCCAGTGGTAGCGGCCCCGACTTACGTGTCGTAGGTCGTGGGTTCGAACCCTGGCACATTCTTGGCTAAATTTATTTCATCACCACTGCTCTCAAACATCGTGAGGAAAACGGCATGTCCTAGAACCAAAAAATTTTAAGACACTTGTGACGTCCCCAACCCGCACTGGGCTAGTGTGGTGGATTATGACCCGATTCCCTCTCACTGAGAGGAGGCCTGTGTCCCAGCAGTGGGAACGTTATAGGCTGATTTGCTATGTTTTCCAAACTTTAGTGCTGCCAGGATTTTGAGATATTTAAAGGCATAAACAGAGGGGCTCGTGGCTAAGTAATAACAGCCGCTCGGGTCGATCCATTAGGTTAAGCTACGCTTGCCGGGGTTGGTCCGTGGATAGGTGACCATTTTCACATAACGAGACTCCTCCGTGCCTCGGAAAGCACGTTAAGCCGTTGGTCCCGGCTGTCATTTGTGGGTCTTTGACAGTCGTTACGGGTCGTCAGAAGCCCGAAAGTCTGACAACCAGTCTAACCTACAATACTGCCCTACCTACACTACTGACAAACAGTCTAACTAAGTCAACCAAGGGGTATCGTATTACCCAGTTGCTGGGTTGTGGAGGTCAGATAGGCAGTCGCTCCATGTAAAATACTGGTATTCAGCTGCATCCGGTTAGACTGGAAGCCGACCCCAATATAGTTGGGAAAAGGCTAGGCAGATTGATTCTTGAAGTCATAAACAATTCAACTTCTTGATTTTTTTACACTATTCATACACGAACTCTATCCTCGCTCGAAGCAACCACATATTTTTCCAATCGCTCTCCCGGCAACGAAGAACTTTAGAGACTAAATCCTTGACCTAACCAAATCACATCTCACTTAGGATCTGATTAGCCAATTAGATTACCACCATTTACTTGACAACCTTGAAACCGGAACATCACATCCGCCATAGTTCACACCGCATACTACATCGATTATATGTCTAATCATACGTTAAACAAGAACAGGCGCGGTGCGATCAAAGGAGCATAATTACACCCCCTCCGCCCCTAATCAAGGGCCTTGATTGGCTCCCAGACGTGTTTGTATACGACAACCGTGACTTGCCGGTGGTGTAGCTAAGTATAGGTAATTATTATGTGTTAAAAATATTACCGTAGCTTCTTTAACAGTTAGAAATCCCAGTGTCGCGGAAGCAAAAGAATTCGTGAGAGGTTGAAGTGAAATAAAATAATTTCTCTTGCCGAGACCCGTGGCACATGGTCAGATCGTCTAAAAAAGTATCTAATATGACCCTTTGCGACATTTGGAGACTGCTAACTCGAAAGTCAGTCATGCCTTCATAGGATTTTCTGTTCCTAGAGCTTAAACACCCATAGTAATTACAAAACTATTGATAGGTCCCAACTTCTTTCAGGTTTTGTATAACAATTCTCAATACCCCAAAACAAAATCGCAATTACCCCACCTCTCATCCTACATATCGCTCTGATTTCAGTACAAATGGCCAATTTTAATCGCTATTTTCATTTATTTCATATTCGTTAAACACGACGCGATGTTTTGACAGTTTGCACGCGGACGCCCGAGGTGGAAGTGTTAATGTGACATTACCGTGGGTGTCGCAGGAGGGGGTGTCGAGGGGTGAAGTGGGGTGAAGCGGGGGACGGCCGGTAATTATCCCACGTCACCGGCAGGCCTAGGCTCCCTGTCCGTGCCTATGTTAACAGCTAGCTTTCATAACTACCCTGTTATGGAGTCGGTAAATGTTCATGTTTTAAGAAAAAATGTTTTTCGGTTTCTAAGTTGGCAGTTTTGTTGGTTGATGACCAAAAAGTTCAAAAGAAATTAGTAAACTTCCAAATAATGTAGCACATAGTATCTTGAAAATAGTCGTACGTTCTTTCCAACTGGCTTATTTTCTAAAACTCACATCATCTCATAATATTCTATTAAAAAAATAACCCATTTTGAACCACCCCATTTCCGGCATGACAAAACGCTATTTAACAGTACATAATTTTACATGGCAACACTATCGTTACCGCAGCGGGCAACACAAAGCGCTTTTATTTAGACACCTAATTAAATATTAATTAAGTGCATATCACATTTATACATTAAACCGATTTTAATTTCATGTCCGAACGCGTAAAATTAGGACTGTTTCACGTTTGCCACAAAATGAAGTGGATTCGTATAGTGCGGCCGCGCCGGGTGCGAGTGGCATCAACTAGGGAAAATCATTATCGAATACACTTTTGATTAATAAACTACTGGCTGTAATTATTGCATATGTGTAGATTGTTTTAAGCTGGTTAAAATGAGTCTGAGTGGGCAGTTTAGACTGGATTAGACGCATATTTCGAGTTACGTCGTGATCATCATTAATTCTCCTTCCCTTATCTCAATTTACTTGTGATCGGCGCAACATGTCTCTTTCTTCCATACTTCTCTATTAGTCGTTATCTCTGTAGTCACCCCCTTTCTAGCCATCTTTCACACAGTCTATCCATCGTTTCTTTGGTCTACCCCTACTCTTATAACCATCGAAATTCAGACTCTAAACATTCCTCACGAAATTTTCCTTAGTCCTCCGCATCACATACCCATACCATGACAACCGATTTCTGCATAACTTTTTTCAGTCAACGGTGCCATTTTCAGATTTACACACCATAAAAAATACAGATATAAATGTAGAAATTTTACATAGGGTGACACAATGGGCGGTCTTATCACTAAAAGCGATCTTTTACAGACACCTTTAGATGGATTAAACTAAGAAGGACATATACAATAAATACATACATACATAAAGCATATACTTATCTATATAAAGATTCATTTTCAGATTTATTTGCAGCATTTGTACTTCATTGGAATATGTGAAAACAGTCTTCCTTTTTTTAAATAGTGAGTGAAATATGTAGTTTTGGTGGTACAATTTCTGCGAACGAAATCTTTCATAATAGGTACCTACCTACCTACCACGACTCTACAACGATACCACTAAGTGTATTCAGCATTTCGGTGCTAAGTCGTCCTATAAAGTACTATGCAGCCCAGAGGATGGGTACCGCAATGACTTCCGCTAACGCACTAATGATTATCATTCTATCGGTAACCCTAGCCTAGCTATGACGTACCTGTGTATAATATCTGATACTACAAGGATACGCAGAGGGAATGACAAGCACAAAACTGACGCATTTTCAAATGTAGAACAGCAATGTCTAATTAGACATTTGTTTCAAAACCGATTCCAACTCTGATTGATCATAGTACGCTATTAGGGTGCTAATGGGCTTTATCAAAGTATTGCGCAGATTTGTATCTATGCAAGACCAAGGCTGTCGATACTACCTTGAAGTTCTGGGGAAAACCAATTATTTCCTTCATCTCACCGTATAAGGCTTTAGTGCCTACTTAATATACGACCTAAGGTGAGTCAAGACTGAAAAGGTGCTGTGTAGATATTGATAGAGCTTATCGTTGTGTTTGAGAACTTAATTGTGTATTAGTGGTAGATCGAACCTATTATCAATGTCAGGGTCAATTAACTCAGCCTATGGCAGTCCACTACTGGACAGAGGCCTGCGCCATAACACCATGTCTTCCGCCTTCCGCATCCAGCCAACTTTATAAGGTAGTTGGTCCATCTAGCTGGGGTGCGTCCCACACTACGCTTGCCGATACGCGGTGTCCACTCTAGGAATCTTCTGCTCCACCGGCCACCGGTCCTTCGACAAACGGCCAGCCCACTGCCTCTTAGGCTTGCTTACTCTGCAAGCTATGTCGGTAACTCCGGTACTTTTCCGGATAACTTCATGTCGTGTGTATGTTCATATTTCAGTTTCTTACTGTCTGAACTCATACCGAATAAGCTTTAATGCTTTGGCTAGGAGATTTAAAGTAGAATTAAAATTAATGTTGCATTTGCAACAATTAAATAAAAGATTGCGAGCGTCCCAATACGCCCGACTTTACTTTTTATTGTTTCGATCCTACTATTTGACAGATGTGCCCAGGAATATATTTAAAACACCCTGCCTATGTAAAATAACCATTGGTAGAGTCGTTTCGTACATAAATTCCTTTCACAAAAAATCCACTCACAATTTGTATAAAGAAAATGGGTCAATGCTGCACTTCACAATTTTCTGTGAATTAATTACCAAAGACGTTTGCCCTGAGAACTATCAAATGACTCAGGCGCAGATGTCACGCCATTGACGTCAATCCCTTGCGTACAGTGATTGTAGTATAGTTAATCATTACTTTAGTATAATAGGTACCGTTATGTTCTGATGATCATCAATGACGCGGTAATTATGATAATTGTAATAAAAGTTTTTTTTTCCTGTTTTTACAACGGTGTATGTGTAATTAAGTCATTATTGTTTAGAGCATGTTGGAATAAATTAATCCCTATATCGTAGATATTTTTATAAGAAGCTTATGCTCGCGACTTAGTCCACGTGAAATTTAAGCCCCGAACCTCCGCATCGCGTTGCATCGCCTGCACTATTACCTCGTTTTCGTTTAGCTTTTTTAAGTAAGTATAGATAAAGTATTATTCTAATCATAAATCACTATTCAACAAATAGAGCAAAGTGAAATGTCGTATCTACAGGGTGAGTTTTTCAGGGCAGTGGTAAAAAGTAAAAGACACAAAAGGTGCTTTTTCATTTATTACAGGATAAACCTAATATTTATGTATGCACATAGTTAAGATGTGGCAAACTTTATGTTGGAATTAAATATAAGTGAGCCGTGGTTTTTTTAATTGTATATGAGAAAAAAAAACGGAAAATAACTTAGTACCTAATACTATAATAATAAAAAAAATCCTTACAAAATATAAAAATAATGGTAAATTTATACAATTTACATAATAAATATGTATAATCTATGATGTACGGTACTTATACAGAGAATCCATTACCATAATTACATAAATCTCCTATAAATACTCTTATATCCTAAAGTAAGGCGTTATGATTGTAATAATAGAATAGAAAAGATTTATGAATGTTGGGTATTACCAGGGTCACATGTGTGCGTCAATGTATAACTAAGTTCTAGTTACGACAGTTTTATTCAATTGCTGGAATTAATGTACAAGTCTTTTGTGGAAACTGGGCGTGTATTAGTCATTTTGGATTATGTGACTAATGTTTTATAAAAAATATAATATTATAATATATTAATTTACTATTAACAAGCAGCCAGTAGCTTATTTATTACCTATTTAATATAATTTACAAAATGATTTTAGGTTGGCGAATAAAGCTCTCGAATTTAACTTTATATAGTCATAATACAAATTTTATGAATATTTAGTCCTTTAATTTTCACGGAAGGAAAAAAAAACTACCCATAGACAGGTTAAACTGTAGCTTAACCCATATAAGTTATGTAGGCATACCAACTATACCAATGTAATTACTATGTGTTAGGCACTTGTGGTTTGTGGCACCAACAAAGAGTTGAATTGTTAATTAATTTACTAGGCTTGTGCTGTCTGTTATTATGGCAATCATAACGAAGGAAATTGTATACAAATACCACAACAATTACATTTTTTATTCCTCCTTGTTAAAACTTCAGTGGTTTAGTCTCTCCCACTGTTTGTCTCTGCATCACCCAAAGGTCGACTGGTAGAAAATGCCTATGGCATTAAGTTCGCCTCTGTACATTTGTGTGCTTCATTACATAAATAAATAATAACTAATATTATAAATGCGAAAGCGAGTTTGTTTGTTTGTTTGTTACGCCTTCACGCTAAAACGGCTGAATGGATTCCGTTGAAATTTGGCACAGGGCTAGACCATGACCTAGAATAGGACATAGGATACTTTCATCCCGATATTCCCACGGGATCGAGACTTATGCGGGTGAAACCGCGGGGCGCAGCTAGTAATAAATAAAGTGGCATTAATCATAATACATAGGTAAGGTATATTAGTTGTAATAAAAATAAAAATGTTTTCCTGTTCATGTGCCCTAAAATCTGACTAGCAGCGACGCGCAAAATTAAACTATAGGTGTAAAATACTTGGAATACCTCCAAAAATATATCCTATCAGATTTTATGTCCCTTGATGCCCTTACTTACGATAAGGAGTTGACAAGCCTCATAAATCATGACCTACGTGACTCATTATCAAACGCGTAAAGAAGCATCTGCTAATGTTCGCAGTGCATTAACACCGTTTAAAAGGTTGGATGAAATTCGAGATTTAGGTATAGTATTGTAGTACTTACCCTTATGGGTAGTACTATAACTATACAACATTAGCTTTTGTTTATGCTAAACCCGAAAAGGGGTCATTTTGAACAACTTTTTCTGTGGGATCAACTATTAAATCGCAAAAAAATATCAGCTGTTCCATACATTTTGTCGATTTAAGTGAACACAAATGTATAGAACATCATATGACGTTAGTAGTATACTACTAACGTCAAATTACATAACATACTATTATTGTTATTTGGTAACACACTAGCATCTAATTAGCTGATGCGTGTGTTTCAAATAGCTTGGAGATATTTAATCTTTCCAGTCAGTTCTTTAAGCAGTTTAGTGTTGGACCTGTCATGTTTACAAGATAGTCCCCCAAAACGCCCGCCCTTCACCACTTCCTGGTGCTTCAGGTGGGAAGAAGTGGCGCAACAAACTCCCCAGCAGCATTAATTAATTAATACATAGTGGACGTACTTAAATGGATACTAGGACACCATGTAGTGCCAATTCCATCTATGTACGTAATCAGACTGAACTATAAAAACATATTTACATTTAACTTTTCATTCATTTTTTTCCTCGTAATTGCGCCAAACTCACTCACTACAGAATAATAATATAAATAATTACAAGTTTATTGAACAATCAAACATTAAACAATCGCCTGGCTAAACAAAACCCAGACGCTTCAAAACTAAACGAAAGATAAAAATCTGTGTTCTTTTAATGGCGACGAATGCAGCATTATGATTACTTTGAAAGCGCCAAAATTGTAGTCGCGAATTTGAATAACGTGTGTACGTGCGGCGAGTCTTGTACAATAACGCATGTGGACAAAGCTAACATATGAATTAACATAATAATGATTTGTTTTTATCAGTACCTAGTACTGAGCAGGGTACTGACTTGCTGACTCAGTAGGTCTGAGGTCCGTCAGACAAATAATAACGTAAACGACACACGTTTTGGAAACACCCTCTATGTTGTGCATCACCGTTGGTGTACTTATGTTTGTTTCTTTTTAGTGTGTGTGTGTGTGTGTGTGTGTGTGTGTGTGTGTGATTTATTATTCATGATGATTAGGCGTGCGTACTTATTTGGGTTTTATAATTTTAAAAAAACCGGCCAAGTGTGTGGACCACGCACAATGAAGGGTTCCGTAGTTGGAATGAATTTATCCCAAGAACAAAGACCATAGATTTCTTATAGGTTTTCCTGTAATCTATAAGTAGGTCCACTGGATTCGGAGCAAATTGGCTGTGACAGACGGACAGACAGACACACGAATAATCCTATATACTATAAAGGTTCCGCTTTTTGCTTTTGAGGTACGGAACCCTAAAAATAAATTATTTAACTAGTTGATTAACAAGCAAGTATAGATTCATCACAAAGTAATTTTTTTTTTACTAAGTATATTCTGTGAAATTATGACTAACGAAACCAAGTTTAATTTAAGTTGACTAGGTACTAGATATTTCCAGTTTTACGTCAGATAATTTTATTATTTAAAATTTCCACCGCAGCGGGTTGGCATTTTCCACCGCAATCACCGCACTACGGGAAAAATGATTTCTTCAAAATTGATACTATAGGTAATACAAAAGCAACTCTATCCCTATCAACATTACCAAAAAGAAAGGGACAATAAGTCATAACAGAACGAATCGTTCAAAGCATGGCCAATTGGCAGCACGCCAAGGTCACAATGATTTACAAATAATGCACTTTCACCAGGATTTCGATGTACTTACTCATAAAATGCATGTGTCAGTATAAATCTGAGAAATAATTTGGAAATTTTATTCTTCAAACGGAACTTAAGTGGTTTACTAGAAAATGTTGGGTAACCATGACATTGGCTTAATTTTTTTTTTATTGTATTTTGACTGTTTCCTCTTCAAAACAACAGCCATAAACATTTTCTGCAAATAATTGATACATATTCTTACGCGACATTACATTGCCCCCTCTTGCGCACGAATGCCTTTCAAATCAAAGCAGAAATAAATATGGTTGAACTATTTTACAAAAATCTACTAGTTCCATACTGAAATTATCTTATACATCACAATATGCAAATGGCTTTTCTACAGCAACAAACTACACGAAAAACAAAGAGTTTAAGTTTAAACACACTAAATCCATAAACAAAACCTAATCTACACCCAACTACGTACCCGAAGGCAGGTGTCACCAACCTTGAGTGCGCCAATTCGCATTGTTTGGGCACTGGCCTCACTTTCATTGAGTTCTATCCACTGATGAATCAGCCGGCAATCCCAAACCGTTGCGACTAGTTCCGTACGCGTGACACACATAACATATCAATTATTATGTTGGTAATAAGGTGTGATTATATTAGAATTAGGTGCAATTTTTTTTTATTTCACGTTTTTGTCCGATATTTGTATGATAAAATTTCATTTTATGTGACCAAGCATTTTCGTAAATAACAAAAAAGAATTCTTCCATGAAAACTTACGCCATATCTCAACCTAATTTTAAAACAGTATCACAAACAGTAGGTATACTTGATGTTTAAGTAAGCTGACTAGATCATCAGTATTCGCTGTCTTTGACAGTGGAACATAGTATTTTCCTTTAAGTACTTCCACCATGGTCCACCGTCCATCTTCACAGTGACTAGTGTCCTGTCGATTTCCGCCCTCGAATCCAGCACACTTGTGCGACGACCCATCGCGCAAATTGAAAAGGTGTTTCGGACAGTAGTGTAATTAAAGTAATGTAAACAATTCTGATGCACTATATCATATTTATTTCTTAATTTCTTGCTATTAAAATGTTAGTGAACTACCTTAAAAATATTCACACCCAATAATATCACCCTATATTATATCTACCTACTATTATAACCACTTAATGACCTAAAGATTTTATTAATTGTATAGTATGATAATGAGATAGACTCACGATAGCATAAGTTTAAACCTTAGTGGTTTTTTATTGCTATCTATTATCTAATCCTGTGTTGTTTGTATATATGATAATTAAATAAAATAAAAAAATAAAAATTATAATGTTTACAAGCGCCATATTACAACCACCAATCCACCATTAAATAAATCACCCAGCCCTAGCTTGAATATTAATTTCGTTTCACTTTCAATGTGACTAATCGGCAAGAAATGTTGCATATCTCTGCAATAACGTTCGGTCAACGGTTCCGGCTCGTAGTGTCAAGTACATGTTACAACATTGAACCTTTCACTTAAAGCTAGTCTAGGGTTCTCCCCATTTCTTGGTAGAAAAGAAAAAAAGTCAAAGGAATGAAAGAAGGGAATTAAGTGAATATAGGGAAATCAATTGTGAAGCAAATTGACTACCAACTTAAATGGTCCAACGGTAATTCTTAGACAGTTACATTATATGAAATGTCAAACTGATGGAGGCTGTCAATTTGCTTAACTATTAATTTCCCTGACTGTTTAAATTTATAAATAAAAATATTATTAAATATAATATTATGTGAACCATATATTTTTTATAAAACATAAAGGAATTATAAAAATTATTATAACTAAAAATTGTATCATTATATTTTACAAATAGTAATATTTATATTATAATAAATTAAATCTTTTGTCTCAATCAACTCAACATATCGTACTCGTACTGCTGGACATAGGCCTCTCCCAGGCTGCGCCACAACACCCTGTCTCCCACCTTCCGAATCCAGTCTGTCCCAGCCACCTTCTTAAGGTCCTCGGCCTATCTAGCAGACTGTATCTAGTCAAAGTTATTAATGACTACAGAAAGACAGATCATACGATAAAGGCTTGTGCTCTTTTCTTTCTGCAACTTTCAGAAAAGTTAAGCAGAATGTGTTATGGTGATTAAAAGAAAAATCTTAGCTCAACATATGCGTAACAGCATAATCAGCCTATAATGAACTGCTAGGACACAGGCATCCTCTCGGTACGAGGGCCCAGTGCGGGTTGGTAGATGTCACATGTCTTCGAATTTTTGGTTCTAGAACATGGTTTCCTCACGATGTTTCTCTTCACCGTCACGGCACGGCATCACGATTACATAGGGAAGTAAAATGTATGGAAATATATGGCGCGGCTTTTAAATTTCCGTCCACCATAACGTTATAACGTGCAAGTATTTCCATACATTTCCACCGATAATACCGTGACGTTAGACATTATAAAAGCGCAGAATGGAATATTGTCTCTCGTTCTTTTTATACATACGATTACAGGCTCGAACAAAAAAAAAAAAAGGTAGGCAGTTAACAGTGTTTCCATATTTCCACAAATAGGCAATACTTTTTCCTAGTATACCTACCTATTTAGTCTCTACGTAGAGTATAGAGGATAAAACAACGTAGACATGGCAACACTTTTAGAATACTAATGAAGAACGGTGACGATTCCTGGATTTAGGATCACTATGAATAACATGCATTTATTTTATATAACTACCTACTTTGTTGAATAGTAAATAGAGCATTTATTTACATTAAGTATTAGGAAAATACTTTCGTCGTTTTTTACTGAAATATATTTAGGTAACTAATCCAAAGTGTACATGCAAAGATTATTTTAAAATTGTACTCAGGACCTCGGTCCGGCCCTCTAGAAGGCTTACCAGGGTCCGAAACCAACTCGCAGAGGCTCGTTACATGTTTTTAATAAATAAAATGAAGCAGCAACGGATGATTATAAGATATGGAAAAAAGATATTGGAATATGGGTTTGCATGGCTAAAGTGAACTAAGTTACCAAGAACTATTGAAGACCAATTCATGACCCGTCATTGTGAAGCATTGGTCAAAAGTTTTTTTTACATAAGAACTTACTTACTTATTGATATTATGTAGGTAGTTATATATGTAGATAAAGGAAGGAAAAGTTATTCAAAAAATCAAAATCAATTCAATTTTATTTCAGACAATGTTACACATTACAATGTACAGTCCATATTATCACAGAGACTAATAATTATTGTAGAATAATTATATAATAACAATAATTAACAAAATATTCATTTCAGTCAGAAATTACAGTACCGACTAATGTTACGATAACAATGAGATCAGTTACATAAACTGTGGACGAATAAACTGACTGATTAACATTATTATATTTTGTTTAAATTGTTTGGAATTCGTACTAATTAGTTAGCTGGGTTTTTCTCAAACGCACAATGATACAATTTCGCGATATTATTTCCTTTTTAATTCCTAAATCTTTAGGTTATTTATTACAATTCTAAACTACTATCGCCCTATATGCTTATCATTTATTTGGTGAAACAAACATGCTCACACATTCGAATTTAATGAAAATATCCTGCCAGCTATAATAATATTATTTTCCTTAACCTTATTTTTCGCCAAAATTGGAAAATACATATTATGTAAAACCATTAATTTCGGGAACACCCAGTTTATGCATAATGCAATGCTATTCATAAGCAAACTATGTATTATTATATATACCTATAAGTACTATTTTTTTTTAAACCGTATCTATGATACCCTTTTGTTTTTCATACCCCATTCACGTTTACAATCTACCTATATTGGGCCAATAGTCTCCGAGTAAAATGGCGGTGACATACGGATGGACAGAGCTTAGTTTAGGTCTTCCCACCTCGCTGCGGCCGGATTAATTCGAACTATATTTTAATAAAAACTATAGGAATTTATTTTTATTAATTTCCCTTATTAATTTCCCCGTCCGTCTATAAGTCATAGCCATTTTACTGAAATAAATAGTTTCTTATAAAATCCCATTGGGTGGAAAAGTCCTCCTTGGATGCTCCGAATTCCATGGACAGCCAAACGCACAAATGTGTCTATCCTTTCCCAGCTCGATATCAAGACCCGATTGACTACAGTTTGCCTACAGCGTATTTTGACCTACTTCGGCCACATAATGCGAAGGGGAGATAGCAGCCTAGAAAAGCTGGTCATTGTTGGCAATACCGAAGGAAAGAGAGCAGGAGGCCGGTCGCCAACACGATGGTCTGACCAAGTAAAAGAAGCTACGTCCTCAAGCACATTTCAGCAGGTGGTGATGGCAACTTTGGACCGGAGTCGATGGAGGCAGATTGTCCGTTTAAAGAGGTCCAGTGACCACGATCCTCAGTAATGAGGGACCGATTGAAGAAGAGAAGATAAGATCCCATTGGGTGGAAAAGTAGGTAGACGAATATGCCGTGCTGAAAACCTTCTAGACAAATACCGAAGCCTTCTGGGAAAATAAACTGCGCCCCAATTCCCAAACGCACGTTCAATTTCTAACATTTTGCTTCATAGTTTTGAAAAAATCAGAGAAATAAATCAATCGATGTGATCAACAACATAAATAACGCCATGATAGCTACTTTTTGAACTGTCAAAATGAACGGCATTGCCATTGTAAGTGTGTTACGTAATAATACCGCTGGCACTGAATCTAATTGTAAAATGTTATCTATTACAGAGACGAGTGGGAACATCCTAGGAGCCAGCGAGTGGAACACTGGCTACCCATCGACAGCTTCTATGTACCCTGCGTACGCGCCGCTACAGCCGCCCTACTATAAACCGGACCCCACTATACATATACCTACAGGTAATTAACAATTTCTACTATCCTATTACTTATAATAAAAAAAATAGAAAGAATAAGGAAATGGGAATTTTTTTAAGCTTATGGTCGTCGAACCACTTAAGTGTTGCCTACTCTAATAAACTGAAACTCAAAGCATACATTTTAGTTAAGGGGATGCGCTAGGGTAGCCCGCGAAATTCTTATGTTTTTTGCAACTTTTAAACCAATTATAGGCACTTTTCTCAAGGATTCAGTCAGTCAGAAAGTTGAAAGCTAGTTGCCCATTCCAAAACTCATACAAAGCAGTAACAAGAATAAGAGCATCACCATGCTTGCCCTTTGTTCACGATGTTTCCCATAATGTCAGCAAAGTGGAAGATTATCTGAATGTAATTAAAAGGTCACATCGAAAACCTGGTGTCTACTGACTATCTATATAGCCACGACCTCCCCATGCACTATCGCACCTGTCTGCGGGAGGGTTTACATCCAGGAGACAGGCGCGGCCCGACAGTGCGACACGTCGCTAGTAGAACAATTTCTGTGGAAATTGCTCTAGCAGAATCGCGTCCTACCGTTGCGTCGCGCCGCCTACCTACAGGTTTATGGTCCATCTGGCCTATAGCCTTTGTTTAATTCCCTATCTCTCACTAATCTATAGCAGCTATTTCTATAATATTGTTATAGATTAACCTTTGACGCCACGAGAGAAATAACGTATTAAGCCTCGTGCAGACTGGCACGATGCGACAGCGCCGCGCGACTCTACCAAAACAATTTCTAAGAAAACTTCACTGTATAACAATTACGGATGTCGCGTCACGCCAGCCTGCACGAGGCTTTAGAGTAGAAGATTGCAATAATGCTTACTTACCTATGTCGTGAGTAGTCGTGACCCTTCATTATATCTATCTACACACATACCTACCTACCAACATTCATTGTTTACATGTAGAGAGTAGGTAAGTAGGTACAGCAATGTCGGTCTCTCACTGTTGTTATATTCATTAATTAACGAATGACTGGGGCTATATTTGATGTACTTAATTCGTTTTATTTTGAACTCGTCAAGGAAAAACATGAATTAAATGTAACAACTTAATAACAGAAGAGTAAATTATTATTGTAAAGTTTATATTATCAACCGAAAAGCAGACCTTGGAAGGGAGGAGGTATCCTTACTTAATGATAGCCTAATAGGTAGTTAATTAACAATTTAAGGGGGCCAAGAACTAAGACCAGAAAAACCCAGAGCAGTCGTGAAAAATATTGCAATGAAATATTACGAATCTTGAGATGAAATATTACGTATCTTCTGAAAATCCTAATGGCTCCTTTTACGAATCATGGGGGTGAGTTGGTTACCTAGATTACTGCAGGATGAATGCTGTCCATGCAACGAGAAATCTTTAACAAAGTATGAACGTGGACGAAACAAAAGCAGAGTTCTAAGCAAGTCGTTTAGTGTAAGGTGTACGGCAGTAAGTAAGGTGTACCTACGTACCTAGGAAAACTTCTTCGTTTTCCTAGGTACCTACTTACCTGAAAAACTTCAGCAAAAAGTATTTGACAGACTGTCTAATAGTAAGTTGGGTCTACATAAATATTGGTGCCGATTCCCTTGTTCACAAACTAAACTAAATTTAAGTTCAGTGCATCTTTTTCTTTCTATTTCAATATGAAAAGGACAGACGATAAATTTTAGTTTACTCTTGTCAAATTAATCAGCGCCTGACGTAAATTGACGTAATTTTAGTAGGCAAGTTTTTAATCGCGTCTAAACTTGTTTGGAGGAGTGACAGTTTGACAGGACTAAACTAAAATTTATCTTCTGTCCTTTTCTTAATGAAATAGAAAGAAAAAGATGCACTGAACTTAAATTTAGTTTAGTTTGTGAACAACAGAATCGGCACCATTAGCTTTCGGACCTATAGGCACACTGACATTCTAGACATATATTATATCGCATGTAGAAATGGAGTTGTTGCTTGCGCCGTTTTGTAGTTACTGCTATTTGGAAAAAATGCAAGGAAATATAAAAGTACTTAAAAATCTTTTCAACAGCACCTTTTCATTAAAATTGTGTTTCTAATACCATTATAATTTGCGTCACACATTATTGAATACTAATAAACGGACTTCCTCCATTCAAGCCGTGGTCAGCCGTAATGGAGCGGTTCACCACATGATAGGGACCGAACCACCACATACCTATAATCCTTGTATTATATAATTATTTTATGAACTAGAGCCCTCTACACAAATGATTTGATCTAAACGAGAGCGCAATATATAATTGTTTGAGTTAATTCGTAATATTTTACTATAGGTACCCGAGGAATAATATTGACTTACTTATCACAGTTATCACCGTCGGTAAGCACAGCACATCAACAGCATTCTCTGTGACTGTAGAAATGTTGTTATTCCGGGCCATGAGTGGTTCCGGATGTGAGGTTCATATCTAGTGGTGGACAGTTAAAGATATTACTCACTAAAACATTATCTTAACCATAGTGTACACGGCGCAGTTAACGATCCAACAAACCTTATCGAAACAGATATTTATAATAATGAGTCTTTCTTTCTTCCGCAGTGCTACCTGAAATCCCGCTGGGCCACTCCGACTACAGCGGCTTCCAGCCGAGCACCACCGGCTTCGTGAAGGGCAGTCCAAGCGGCACCGGCTCCGCGCTCACCGAGCTCAACTCGCCCCCCGCCATGTCTGCGCAGCGATACGACCCCAACTACTACAACTCCTGGCCCAGCAACACCTACAACTACAACAACTACCAATACAACAACATAAACAATAATCCAACCTGCTTACAATCACACGCGCCATACATCAACCCCAACCCGCAGATGATACTCCCGAACCTCTACTCAACAGTCAATCAAAACCAAATACACGTTCATCTGCACAGCTCGGGCGACAAACACAACCTAGAACAATGTTTCCCGAGCGAAATTAAAATTAGCGATATTGACGGAGGCATCTCTATTACTACGGAGCTACAAGGGGCCGGCGAAGCCAGTGGCATGGGCCAGACCTGCGAAGCCAACGACGAAGTGAAACACGGCCTCTACGGAGCGGGGAACCAAGAAGTGTGGAGACCATATTGACATTTCGCGTTTTCGCTCCCCGCTACGAAAAAAAACATTCCATTGTACATATTGTGATTTAAATAAATGATCTGTTCTATGATTCTTGATAGTGTATTATAAGAAATTCCAACTAAATTAATGTTAAACATTAATTAGATGTTAATTGTTAAATTAATTGATTAAGTAATAAAATATTAAATTAAAAATAAAGCTGTTGTTTCATTATTGGTATCAATAGCGGTGTCAGGAGTGCGTCGGCGACTTCGGCGATGAACGACGGCCGCGCGGCCTCGCTAAAAAGTTTTAGGTACAATTTGGATGCCTACAAGTAAGTTACTAAAAGTTTAGTCATTCGTATTTATTTCCCCCCCGGGCCCCGGTCCTGGGGGTCCCTAAATCTCGAGAAGTACTTTTCAATCAAATCCCAAACAAGGCCATAATATGCTCAGTAACAAAGAGGTAGATTGTTGCCCCCCGTTCGTATGCAAAATATAAACGCAGCCTGCTAAAATTTTCAAGCTCGCTGCGCTCGCTCTTCCATCGTACATTTTCGTAGTTTACAATCTTTTCTGTATAGATTGACAAAATAACTCCTAATTCTGTATAAACTACCGGTAAAGCCCCTCAAGAGAAAACCTTACCTTTCCGAGGCGGGGTGATAAAATTTTCGAGCTCGCTACGCTGGCTCTTGCATCCTCCTGAAATATTTTATTCCAGTTACAAAATCCACGTACAATTTTTAACCGACTTCTTAGAAAAGGAGGAGGTTCTCTATTCGTCTGTATGTTTTACTCCGCCAATTATGAATCGATTTTTCAATAAATAGGTACCTACCTACACAAATAGATAACTTACTAATAAAATGTACAATAACATAAATAAGTACCGACCTTTATCTAGCAAGCTATACCTGACGCCTAATGCTGCCATCATAGGGTTTCATGTCGTCTTAGTCTTGTCTGTTCTGAGCATGATCTAGATCTGAATAATAATTAGCATGGGTTTAACCCTTTCTTCGAGGAGATTAGGAATGAGGTGGCGGACGGACACAAAGACTCTCTCGTTCACCGTCAAAAACAATCGCCTATCAATCTGTGGTTATCAACTGATTACCATGGCCGAGAACAGTCTGATGACGATGACGTGTCGTTTTCAACGTGCGAGTAATTCTAACGGGGATGTATGGTGGGCCCCTGGGCCCACCAAGATCCAATTAAATTTCCTGCCCCACCCGCCCGGCCTAGTTTGGCTGAAAAAACCCCGCGTAAGATAGAACGAACCTACCGACAGAACTTTATTAATTAACAGTTGATTAGAGTGCCATTAGTAACTCAAAGTATCGTCTGGGCTTAGGAAACCAACCGTCATTTAGGTAGGTATGTACATTGTTGCAGAGATTTCTTTTAATTCCTTCTAGTTTAATTTCATGCCCTAATTGCAAATCTAAACTTTTTAATTTTATGGTCTACTTTTACTAACTATACCCAGCTACATGATGATTACATTCCTATTCCTACTGTATGCTTAGTTGTTTATTTTTATTTGAATTTACAAAATAATAAAGCGAGTGGCGCATCCAGAGTTGTGAGTTGTGTGCACAATTCATTGTTTTAAACAACAACTAAAACTTTCTGTACTGGATTCAAATAATGACATGTTATATCGCCAAATTATTAATCATTTGATTAACAAAAACCGTAACATTTTCTTACGTTGGACACCACTATTATCAATTAATATAATATTGCCAAGTACAATAAAGTAACTGTGTGTTTGATTTTGATTTTGATTACAGTCATCTAAAAACACAAATAATATAAGAAAGAGAAACAATACAGTAATTTTATTATGTTAAAATCTGTAGCGGTGTTTCATTTATTGGGATTGGATTTTATTTAACATAATTTGTGTTGGTCACACTGTAGTGGTATGTATGTGTTAAAATGGCGTCTGTCCTGTCGTGTTTCGTTTGATGACCTCGTAAATTAGAAGAAATAGTTTTTAGTGTGTGATAGTTAATGTAAATAATAGTAATTTCCAATTAAATTAAGTCTCTAACATTACACTAATCAACTGTAAGTAGCCTAGCCTCTTGTTGATAACCACAGTTTACGATACTACAGGTTTCTGATAACGGCGGAGAAATGCAAATGAATCTCTTTGTAGGATTTAACTGTGATTATTTGCTTGCAGTTGAAAAGAGACTCCTAAAGTTATTGTAAGAGTGAAATGTCCGAGGAGACAGAGCGGCATGGCGAGGCGTCGTGTGAAGGTGGAGCAGGTGGCGGAGGGTCGAGCTTAGCGCGCGTGTTATTGACCCCGCACCAGCTCGAGGCCGCCGCGGCTGACTCGCTCCGCGCCGCGTGGAGAAACCAGGACTTGTACATTGACCATCTCGAAACTTTGAACAAGCAGTTGGAAGGTATTTAAGAAAGTTACATCGGCTTGGTAGCGTCAGGTCGGCGACGTTACGACGCACGACCCGCGAGTTGTTATGTTATCTCTATATCGACAATACTTTAACTAAAATTAACTAGTGATACTGTTATGACATATTGAAATGTTACTGTGATACTGAAAATTGTTTAGTTATAAAACGGATTGTGGTTCGGGGTGTATTTAGGTGTTTTAAGTTCTAAAAGGTGAAGACGAAGAAATGGTGTTTTGCTGTGTAAGAGAGGTGCCAGTGGAGTGTTTAGTGGAAGTGCATATTTCGGCACAAGGCCGTGTGATGTCTCCAGATGATCCTGGAGCTGTGTCCATGTTCAGTGGTGTTCCGCTACCCTCGGTAACTGAGAATGTTACCGAGTTATCCGGTCTTTGCTCACGTGAAAAAGTAAATATGTTTTCATCACTTCTTTTGCTGTATAGTTAAGATTTTGTTTTGTATATGCTTTATTTATCTTCTGTCTTCAATTATTGTTAATTGTTGTTTATAAAACTTGTTTATATTTTTAACACCTGATCTGTTTATGTTTCTGCCATCAATCTAGAGCTAAGGATTAACTATTTGATCATTCTTTTGCTGTCCATTATTATGGCTTTGATAGCAGAAGATGTATCAAATAATATTTACTGTTAGCAGTATATTTGAAAAAAAGGCTAAACTGACAAAGTACAAGTTATAGAGAATTAATTTCATATTAACTTAAAAATAATAATGTCTACAGCCTACCTATGCCTCTAATGTTATCTTGGTCGTAATAAACTTAGTATATTTAATTTCTCTTGCTTCCAACTAATGCTCTATATTGCTACTCAGCTTGAGTCATTGCATGTAACTCATAAATAAATACAGAACCATGTTCATAGCTTATCAGCGATTATGACTAACACATCTTAATTTCTTTTTCTACATACTTATTTATTTCTGTAAGTCAGGACATAATTTAAAAGAAAACCTTTTTACTAGAAACTGTTTTCATAATTATTGTGTAGTTGAATGTTTGTAAAGTATAGAATGTAAAACAAAAAGATACAATTTTGTTAAATTGAAGGCTAGAAATAGAAAATAGGTTTAGACTTGCTATCATGAAACAAGTTAGTTAAATACAATAAGGAACTGTTAATTATTAACTGAATGGTCTCAAAGCACAAGATTTATGATGTTTAATTAAATATTAGACATGAGTTTTTTTAAATAAATGTAATTTAAAAATCTATGTGATTAATGTTAACAATTTTGTACCAACTTAATTGATGTTTGTTGAAACTGAAACTTTGAAGGTATTTTGTTTTGACCTTATTATTAAAAAAATCTGGACTACAGGATTTTTTGCATTGTTTACCCAGTGAGAATATAGTAGCAAACTACCTATACATAAGATAAAGTAACAATTCAAAATAAATGCTCACTGAGAGGTATTTGTAAATCAAATTTTGTAGGCACATCTTTAGATATTATGCTTGTAGGAAATAGATATTTACTAAACCATTCCTTCCCAAATAAAATTGGTAAAGCATTAGTGTCTGTATAAAACAAAACTACTGTTAAAATCATATTTTAAGATTACTCATTAAAGCTTGAGTGATATTCCCACTAAAGTGATATTAGAATAATGAATAATGGAAAAAAAAGATAACCAAAACTATACTGCTAATAGTATTATTACAAGGGTTTTACATTGGCTCCAAAGTAGGCAAGCCTGGATCTTGGGCACCAATATAGATTCTATATTTCTTAGATTACCAGAAGACCAATATTGGTTGCAAGCATTCATAAAATATTCTGGTTTGCATATTTAGGGCTCAAAAAAGTGTTATTGCAAAGATGTATACTATAGTAGAGCACATTTGTATTGAATCAGACTTATGTTTTTAGAGAATGAATTTGTTGTAAAATTTCATGTTAATTGTTATGTTGGTCAAACAATCACAACTGCAGCTAACATGAAATTTCTCAGCAGATTTCCTTATCAAGATATTGGAAAGGACACCACAAAGGATGACACAGGCTATACTATGGGATACTCTGAGAGGCCTATGGCTCGGGTAGGCCATTTTTGAACCAGGTGCTGTAAACTCATCACCAGTTTTTGTGAATCAATGTGAAAGTTTTAGGTAGTTTTTTTTTTACATTCACTTTGTTCTATTAATTTAAAATGTTTTTTTTTTTTTTTGTTACCCGTCATAGCTATGAACGCTATAATCCTCTCCTCCTGATTCTACATGACTGAGAAATAAAATACAAAATCTTATCCATGGAATCATGTAGCCAGAAATAGAAGCATTTATTTTTTTAATAAACCTGCTTTTCGTTTACTGCAATCCAATTTATTTTTGCCATTTTAGTAATAGACAGATTTACTGGTTCAAATAAAATTGTTAGCTATTTAATCAATCTAATTAGAACTTTGTTACTGTCCTTAATGTTTGTATAATTTTAGTTAAGGTGTTGTCGATTATAATATTGTAATCATTTAAACAAAATAAACCTCACAAAATGCATAACAATCTGTCCACAATACAGTTATGTTGAGATAACCTTTTATCTTATCACTGTGTGTGAAGTATAAAAATATCTCATGCTAGACAAAATGTTATGCATATAAAGTGGGTTTACGGATATTAGGTAAAATAAGTTAGCGACATTATAATGTTGTCAAAACAATACTGTATGATTGCAGGAACAAGAAAATCTAATGTGAAATCCTAATATCCTCTTTAAGATAGTCAAAGATTCGTTATTAATTTGTATAATTGATTTGCACAGGAAGCCTGGAAAAGGCGAAAGAGGTAGAAGATAGGATAAAACAGCAGTATGCTGAATCACAACATAGAGAGAAGGTGTTAGTTAGAAGACTTGCAGCTAAGGAGCAGGAAATACAAGATTATGTAGTGAGTATTTGCAGAATTTTATAGTGCAGAAGTCCCCTTACAACAATCTTAGAAGAATGCAATAAGATTACTTGTAAGATCAAGATTCATTACAGAAATTATTCTCCATTTCAGAGTCAAATTACGGAATTAAAGTCTTCCCACGCCAGTCTCAACGGGCGGCCGACGCTATTAGATCCAGCTGTTAATGTACTAATTTTAAGGTTAAAACAAGAACTAACGTCAACTAAAGCGAGATTAGAGGAAACTCAGAACGAACTATCGGCGTGGAAGTTCACGCCAGACTCTAACACAGGCAAGAAACTTATGGCAAAATGCAGGCTGTTACATCAAGAGAATGAAGACCTGGGCCGAATGACATCGAGCGGTCGGATAGCTAAGTTAGAAGGCGATCTTGCATTACAGAAAAGTTTTAGTGAAGAAGTTAAAAAGTCACAATCAGGTGTGTATGATTCCAACTCACTAAAAATATGTAGACATACTGGTTCCAAAAAAATTAACACTACAATTGTAATTCCAGAACTGGACGAGTTCCTGCAGGAGTTGGACGAGGATGTGGAGGGCATGCAGAGCACGGTGCTGTTCCTACAGCAGGAGCTGCGCGCCACTCACGCCACGGTGAACGGCAACCGGCCGGCCTCGCCCGAGAAGCGCACGTACTCGGGCAGCGACTGCAGCGAGCCCGTCGGCAAGAGAAGGCGCGCCTCCGTGCTGTCACTCGACTACAACGAGGACGAGGAACCGCTCACCGTCACCAACGGCGACGCCGACTAGCGCAGGACCGCGCGCTTCACATACAGAACACGCTACTTTAATATCAACTAGTGATTTGTGAAACGCTCTCGTATCTATTTAGCCCTACGGCCATTTCGTTGACTCGAAATTGTTATCGATGAATTATTGTGAGTGATCATTGATGTCCAATATGAGGTGAAACGCTGGTTCGGTGTCTAATCACTCATTTCAAATGTGAGATGCTTATTTATTAGCATATAAAGTGTATTCTTGAAAAATCGATGTACTTTCATTAGAAGACATAATAAATAGACTACTATGTGTCATTTCCATTGACAATGAATTGGTGATGATTGTGTCTATCGTGATATGAGACTAAGGAAACATTTGGTAAAAGCATAGTTTGCGTTTTTATGCACAACAATGGACCACGTGATCAGATATAATAGTGAATCGTTTTTGACATTGTTTTTACACTGAAATATTAAGACTTAGACAGTTGACGATTTTATAATTTATTTATAATAAGTGAATTTATTGTGATACTTATTAGAGACCCAATAAGGAGTAATGCAATGACTTGTGTTGCGAGAATTAAATGTTTGGAGGCATTTATTTTATTTATATGCCGAGTATGAAGAAATGATGTCGAGCCTGTTGGTAGCAATAATGTGTAACACCAAGCCTAATGTTTTAATAATTGTCACGTTTTTAATAAATTTATGTGAGTTTCAATATGATATGTTTCTATTTTCAAATTACAATGATTGTATATAGTAATGTTAATAAACATATATAACTTGCATCATCTTTGGCGTATTATTTGTGTATAACAAAATAAAAACATTTCACAAAGCCAAACTGGTGGAACAGTACAATCAATAAAAACTTATCAGAGTAGTAAAATATACAATAACATTTATTCAATTGTAGTAAAGGGATATGAAATGCCTTTTGTACATACATATTGGATTTTCTTCTCTGTAGGTAAGAGAAATCATTCGAAAAAATATTGGAATAATCTTGGGTTGATATTAATGTTAGTGTTCTATTCAAGTGATCCATGTCTCGTCTCAAGTTGATAAAGTGACGTACGATGGCTCTCAAGTGTGGCAGGTTGACCTGCGCGGCGCTGAAGATGTACAGCTTATCAAAAAACTCATCGATAGCAAAGGTATTTATCTTGAAAGGTTTATAAAATATAATAAAACGTGGAATTGTGACTAGAAGAGAAAAAAAATATAGAAAAAAATCAGAATCTCTTTAGAAAAGGCCTACTATTTTTCCAGTGCACCAAATTCAAACCATATTCATTTAAGTTATATCGATAACTTGGGAATTATTCTTCCAAACGATTAAGAGCCCTAAGCGGTCCTCTTAAGGTTGACATTCCGTAAAACTTCATCTTATGTAAACAGTGTTTACTAGAAGATAGGACTAGATAACGGTTTATCTTTAATGTGATGTGTCATCAATGTGATGTGAGTACCTAGATTCGTGATAGATGCGTTACTTAAAATTAAGTCTAAAATAAATAACCACGCACCTGTTCGCTTTGATGATGTGCTCTCGGGCAGATGAAAGTTTATAAGTCGGATATATTTTGTCCCACCTCGTGTTTGTTCGCCGCTCCGTAAGGAATAATTGCTCACCCTCAAACACTCGCAATCCTAAGATCCTAGAAGGACTAAGGTTTGAGTTTGGCAAATTCTATTCGCGAGCGCTGCCGCGGCCACAGCTAGTTTGTAAGGGGTGCTCGCTAAACACTTGTTCGGGTCGGCATGATTCGGCACAACCGTGCGGCAAAATCGAATATATATTTTGCAAGCGTAGCACGCCTAATCAAACATATCGACTGAGTCGCCAGTCAGACACGAGCAGGACATTATAATTTTACAAAAATATACTTAATATGTACATCGGATTAACTGGCAAGCTTATCAAACTCGGCTCGAAAAACGATTTTGAAACAGTATTTGAATTGGGTACCATTAGGTTTGAGATTACAAAGGTGTTAGTATGGCAACGACGAAACTACGCAAGTATTACCTACCTATATTATATTATCTGTGACAAAACGGAAGGCGGAGTTTGGTGTTGGTGACCCAACTTTATCATTAGTCTCCAGCTCTCCGAACTACCTGGAAAAAGTTTCTAAAAAACCAGATACCTACAGCGGACATAATTGACGGTAGACTTAAACTAAGAGAATTATGTCAAAGCACATAATTATACCTACCAACTAATGTCTTGTTTAGTATTTTAAAATTGTCTACCGGTCCACTATTTAAGATTCAACGTTTTAGCTACCTACCTATCTTATTACCCGGATCGGACAGCAGTCCTTTTTTTCTCTTCCTATTCACTCTTTCACCAGTCTCATTATTATGACACCAGACATATCATTATGGAGCCAAAATCCGACACGAGCGGATTTCCTGGTCCGTGTTCAACACAAAGTGAAGGTATACCGCCAGCTGGTAGCCCAGAACCTAGGCCACACGGTGCTCATCATGAATGTGCAGCGAAGGATCGACATTGACTCTCAGCAGGTCGTACCTTCGCTGTGGACGGAGACTACGCTTAGAGTCGGTACGTATGACTCTGACTAATAATATGTAATATATACCTCACAGGGTCATATTTCTCTAGGTAGGTACCTACCTAAGTATATAGAAATATGAGCTTGTATAGTTTAACAGCTGCAGGACATAAGTGGGTTCTTCAGCAGACAATGGAAGAGCAGTTATCACCACGCTTGCTCACTGCGAGCTGCTAATTTAATACAAACCAGTCTCAGGATTTAGAATTTCAGAGCATGCATGCAATCTTAGGCACAGGCAATACCTATAGACGTAGCCTTAGATAATGTCCTCTAGCTCAAACTGTAGCCGAATGTCAAGCTAAAAGCTCCGTATCCCGCTCAAATCCTGATCCCTCTGATCAGTCAAAAAACCAAAATATCTAATAGCCATAGAAAAAAAAACTACTTACATAATTATAAGAAAGAGGTAATAAATCGGTAGGTCAGAATAGCTTTATCAACGTTGCTGAATTATACGCTGTCAATTTGAGTTCCCTACCTCCTAGGTATTAAAATTTTCCTGATAATTCCTTCGTCAATACCTACCTACTCCAAAACTGCCCAATGATAAGGATCACACAACTCAAGGCTCTATTTTTAACAAAAAGCAGGTCACCGCCTAAGCTGGAACCAGTTCCCTACTTTAAATATTATTGAAGAGTATTACAATTTCTTGGCGGAAGAGTATTCTTCAATATGTAGAGTACAAACTATTGGATACACTGCCGAGAATAGAACAATAAAGGTTAGTGGCTTTTATACATTGAGTGTTAACTTTATTTTCTGCAGAAAGCCGTTAAGATGCAGGTGATTTCCTTCTTATACATATGTATACCTACAGTGTTAACACAATCTAGAAGCAGACCAAATGCCTTAGAACATCCACTGCGCAGCATTTCGCGCCTCAAGTCGTCTATTGGTAGCTATGTAGGTACCTTCCTTCGGTAGGCAAAACCCGGTGCCAATTTCTAATGCAATGCTCTGAGATATAAGGAGGTACCACCAAGTTGGTACGTAATCGTAATTTTAAAGTTTTATCTATTTGCGGGAAACAAAAAGACAAGGAAAAATTAATATTTTGTCTCTACAACATAAGTAGATACAGGCCGTGTCGCTTTGAAGCTCTAATGACACTACTTACTTATTTATATTTTTTTCTAGATGATTAACATAACAAATGGTAACCCTAAAAACAAAATAATATTAATAACAGGAGGGTCACACGCTCGCGAATGGGTCTCGATAACATCTGCGCTGTACATTGTAAATAGTATTGTCACCAATTTTGATACACAGCGCAGTTATATCAAAAACAAAAATTGGTAAGTCCCCTAGGTACCTACTTACTTAAATCTTAAGAATTCTGTTTCTAGCATATTGCAATCTACCCTGGTCATTTCTATTCACTAAGCCAGTGTAGACAGCAAACCTGGGCTATCAATAGCCCAGCAGGCTCTCCAGGGTCTTGGCTGCGTGCGATGCACGATGGACCGTACTATGGTACGTACTCTTACAACGGCCAATCATACGTGTAGGGATCTTTATTTTTACCGACTTCCTTTCAGTATGAATTTTATTTTTTTATTTTATAAAAGAAATCCCCTTTAGTCGAAAAGTCCGGACAAGTGACAAACCTGGACAAAGTCTGGTCTGGGTGCCAAGAAACCAGACAAGTCCGGACTACCCTAAACGCACGTCAGTAGCAGTGCCATTTGAACTACAAATACCGCCTTTACTGCTGCGCTGCTAAAAGCGCTGTCAAGATCAATTGTTGACAAACACTTCACACAACCGAACCCAAGACCTCCTTCTCAGCAGACCATGCCTTGTCCGCATGGGATAGAAATAACAAAAACATTACACCTATCCAAACACTACACAACTCTTTTTAGGGTTCCGTAGTCAACAAGGAACCCTAATTACTTATTAGTTATACGTTAATTGACTTGACTGCCTAGTGGTCGCAAGAACTACTGCTGAGCATAAGGTCCGGTTCGATTTCTCGGTCGGGCAAAGTGTTGTTGGGTTTTTCCGTCAGGAATTTCTGAGTAGCAGCCCGGAGTTTGGATTTGTGCCCGGTTGACGGCAATAGGCTCGCCCCTATTAAATGGAAATTAAATATAACTGCCGAAATATGAGTGTAGGTTCTATATAGGTATACCTCTGCCTAACCTTCGGCGATAACAGGTGTGATGTTATGTTATAGGTTAATAATTCCAGTATGGAACCCAGATGGATACGTGTACACGCATACGGTTGACCGGCTGTGGCGTAAGAATCGGAGCAACTTCACGCGCTGCAACGGAGTTGATATAAACAGGAATTTTGAGTAAGTGACGATCTATCCTACATGTTGTTATAGACCTCGGGACAAAGGTTCTATTAATAAAAATAAGTAGGTGCAGTGTGCAGATTACCTAACCAGTAAAACCTAATTAGCAAAACTTCCACGAGTAATCTAACAAAAGTTATAAATTCAATTTCCAGCACAGACTGGGGTATCGCCGGCATAACAGAAAACAATGAATGTAAAATGACTTATTCTGGTCCTTATGCTTTTTCTGAAGCGGAAACGTGGGCGTTACGCGTAAGTTATAATTAAAATATCGTGTATAAAGTAGAGTGGTTTGGTACCTAACTAAAAACGTAGAGACGTAATCCACCACGCGGGCTGAGTGCGGGTTGGAGGATGTCACATATGTACTCTCTTTTATTTTGTGGTCACTTCATATACGTTATAACGTTAACTACAGTACGTATCTATTTTTCGTTCTTTTCAATTTTAACACGAACGAGAGCTCTACCTACCCTATAAAATGTGTTGTAGGAACTAGTATCGTCGTTAAAGGAAAAACCCGTCGCCATGATGGATTTACATTCGTACGGCAAACTGATTCTGTTCCCCTGGAGCGCGCGGAAACTCGCCACAGAAGACTTCGATACACACATGAAGGTGGCTGAGACAATGCGCAGCGTACGTAAACCCTTATTATTTTTTTACTCAGATCATCATCTGCCTAGCCTTTTCCAATGTTTGGGTCGACTTCGGGTCTAAGTAGATGCAGCCGAATATCAGAATACTAAACTTACCTACATCACCTGCAATATTATTCCGTGGAGCGACTGCCTACCATGTACCCGCACGGCCCTCCAAAATTTGCGTTTTAGGTGTGCGCCAATGCAATATACCTCTTTACTTTTGAAGAAATAAATATCCTATATAGTTGTAAAATTGCAAGTTTGGCCCACATGATGTTTGATTCTAATGGAATAAATCCCGCTTCTGATGTTGGAGTGCGATACACGGCGTTTATTAAAAACACAAATTAACACTATAGCCACAAATTACAATAAATCACAATAACCTAAAACCAAACGAAACGAAGGACAGTTCCTAGACTAGAGGGTCTGTTCTCCAGAACGGTCAGAAGGCCAGAGAACTCGCCCTGGCGCCCCTCCATTAGCTAGGCTCTGTCGTAGCACGAAGTCAGCTGCGTATTAGTGCTGCCACTACACGGGTCACGTGACGCGATTCGTCGACCGTCTCCGTTATACCTAATATATGGAATAATCGTCACCCCATCAGGTGTAATATATGATATTTTTGATCAAATTTATATTTAAAAGTACTAATACAGCAGAATCTCAATGTATTTGGAACGTAATTCAGAAAGTCGAGTTTTATAAACAAACATGTCATACCTATTTAAAAAGATATATGCAACTATAGAGGGCCGTGCTGAATGAAATAAAATTGGTTTATTTTTCAAATTTTGCAAGTTGTGTGAGAATCTAAAGCGTAACATAAGTTACTTGCCAAACATCAATTATTTTTTAATAGTTTTTGGCAAAGGTTGTTTTGTCTTTTTTTGATATTTTCTTACTATATTTTTTTCCAGCACGGGCCCCTATCCACGTCTATTTATTATTACGAATTCACAACATCTGTTGCGGTACATATAACGTTCTAATAGAGTTTCCTTGAGTTTAAGAAACTTTTTAATACGCTATATATTTTTCAAGTTTTTCAAGTACGTTTAAGGGGGCCGTGCTGAAAACGTTCGGCTGGCACGGCCCCCTATTTTTGCATATTTCTACAAAAGTACAGAGGTACATTGAAAAAGAAACCGGTACATATACTCCTAGGGACGAGTACATTGCATTGTCGCACACCTAAAATGCAAATTTTGGGGGGCCGTGCGGGGCAAACGTACATTGCCTACCTAATCTCGGCAACCCAGTTGGTAAGACTGGTTGTCAGACTTTACGAATGATAGCCAGGATTGACGGGCATGCTTTCCGAGGGCCTGAGAGGTTTCTGTAATGATGACTCGGAAATCGGTGACCATATTTTACCCGTTGTCTGTTCAGTACCTACTATGTGTTTGTCGTGGATTACAACAGTTGATTAATTCTTGTAATTATTCTTTTTAGTCCATTTTCAAAGCAACCAAAGAGAACTACACATACGGCGCCACGTATCATAAAATCTACCCAGCGACGGGTACTTTCCTGGACTGGGCATACTCGGAAGGCGTGGTGCATTCATATGTCATCGAAATTAAAGACAAGGGAAAACTAGGGTTTTTAGTACCGCCAGAGGAGATAGAAAATACTGGCAAGGAACTATTTGCTGCTGTCCATTCTCTGTCTGAATATGTCACCAATCCTATGGAACAGGAAGAAAGTAATGATAACCAAACAACATGGTTTTGATGTGATTTTCAATATGCAATGCATTCCATCCAAGCAACTATAATATTCCTAAGTACTATTTTAATAAAAAATATAAAGTAATAGCTACAATAGTTTTATTGCGGTTTTTTTATTGACATATTGTTAGCATCTGAGCCTATTCTTGGACATTTATTTATCAGTTTATATAGAGTGTGACATTTATCAGTTTATATAGAGTGTGACATTTATCAGTTTATATAGAGTGTGACATTTATCAGTTTATATAGAGTATGTATCAGTTGTATATAGAGTCTTGACTTTTATTTAAGTTTTTAACCAAGTTTTTCTTTAATAGTGTATTCCAGCTTACCTCATCTCGATGGAAAACCAGTGTCTGTCTGCTAATCTAATTATGCCTCAAGAGAAACTACACTTAGATACACACTAGTGAAGTGTAGGTATTGCATGCGTAGGTATTGCATGCGTAGGTATTGCAAGATTTTGTGCAATTAACACTTTCTTTATTGACGGCTTATTTTTAAACAGAAACATCTTCTTCTTCTAATTCTACTAACTTTAGATCTATATTTTGATAAATATGTTTAAAATTCTTTAAATAAACAAAATAGAACCTGTCTTTGTTATTTTCATGTCGTTGGAATGAGGATGGCAAGGTAAAGAAAAAGAGAGTTTAACGAAATGGAGAAACTGTTGAACCGGTTTTAACAAAAAAAGAGAAACAGTTTTAACGAAAAAGAGTAACTGATGAAACGGTTTTAACAAAAAAAGAGTAGGTACCTACCTACTTAGTTTACTGGTGAAACGGTTTAATAAAAAAGAGAACTGTTGAAGCGGTTTTAACATAAAAGAGTAACTGGTGAAAAAGTTTTAACTAAAAAGAGTACCTAACTGGAGAAACGCAAACAGAGGAACTATTGAAATGATACACAGCTTTACACAAACATATTTATTTATTAATTTTACAGTTACAAGGCACCACAGTTATGACTCGCTCTATCGGTGGGTTAAAAGCTTTATAAACACTCACGAAAATATGACTAGAATTTTTTGTTACACCTAGGAACCTTTCAGTTTCGAGTATACATAGTAATAGGTAAGTACAGTCGAACGCACGTCCTTGGTAACATATAGACCTTGTTCTGGCCTTGCGTAGTTTCAATAGAATACCGAGGCCAGCTTATACTGGTTTTGTTACTAATGACGTGCAGCCGAGTGTGCAATAATAAAATTATGCTATTGTGCGTTATCTAATTCTGCTAGTTAACAACCGACGATCACAATAATCTTAAGTAGACACTTTTCTAGGCACTCGAAGCTAATTTTCTTATAACTAATAATATGGTCCCAGTACCTATATTTAACTACGTATAACGAAAACCTTGACATTATTTTAAACAAACAAACAAATAATTATTTCTAATAGTAATCAAGATGTTTCTGAAAGATTTTTATAACTTTAAGATTTAGTTGTAGGTAATTTGTAATGGTAAAACATATTTTATGTTGGTAAGTTCCCTAACTAATTACTCTTGAATATAGGTTGACCAAAATTCTCTAAACCTTCGTTCCTACCATGAAGTAGCTTGCACACAAGTATTTTAGCACGAAAATATCTGGTTTCGTCATAAAACTTTGCTCATCATGATTAGATTGTTAGCATTGTAGAGGCTCTTTTAATTCACACCTCCTTTGACACCGAGGAAGCGACTAGCTATCAACGATCAGATACAAGAGCTATCAAAAAGAGTACTCGCTCAGCGATTCCCGCTTGTCAGGCAGATGACTCATGCTTGTTACATACGCATATCAGCAAGTAATCGCTCATCGCTGTCGCGAACTCGCTGCTCTCCAACTCGTTTGTAGTTGCTATCTCTACTCGCCTATCGATAATCGCCGGAGGTGGAACAGGTGCCTCGAGGTCGCAGTACAATGGTAATGTTCCATGCAAGTTGAATTTAAGCTTCCCGTAGCAAGCAAGCGAAAATTGTCCAAGCTTCTTGAAACTTGCGTGCACTCTACTTGCATAACAGAAGCAAGGTTTTACAGTGACATCCATCGCTGCACTCGTATACAAATGTTTTAATAACCAACTTCAAACAAAGGAAGAGGTTCTCAATTCGGATATTTATATATCTTTATATAAATATATAATTCTTCTGTACTTTATGTTTGTCAACTAACTCCTAAACTGCTCGACTGATTTTGATGAAATTTTGTATGTATATTTGAGTGGATGGTTTGAAAATACAATTGAACCCGGTAGGTGGCGCTGTTCGAGCAGGACAACGTCTCCGCTAGTATAATTATATATTTTTTTGTATGTTCGGATCTAGCGTTGGAAAAATCGGCCCTTAGTCTATAAGGATGACGTGATAATGAATTCCTGTCACTGTTATTTACATAGCAGATAGTGGTATTCAACATCATCCATAAGTACTTACTAAGGGCCGATTTTTCAAATCAGTATGAAGCATGTGATGTAATACATAGGCGTTGGTCGACAACACTTGTTCTCAAGAGCTCCATCGTTCTACAAGTAAACCAAAGAAGGCACCGTATGTATTTACCGGCATTTATTTATCACAATTTTGTCAATTAAATACATTATTTATAGTGTGTGACAGTGATCTATTTTCTAAGAGAACATCTTATGTATACAACATTTTATGAAACAAAGGACACAGACAAGGCACATAAGTTTGTCCACCGATCTTCTAATTCTAACACCTACCTAATGTAAACCTATTGTAAATGCAACAATTAATTTTATTTCATCTATATAAAGAAAAAAAAATACAACTCGCTTTCATTCATAAAATCTGATACACTTTTTGGATACCTATTGAAATTCAAATCACAAAATAGATTTTAATTTTAGCCCGCATAATTTCAAAAAAAAAAAATTGTCTTATGAACTATTTGTGTTTCTACAAAACTATTAACTTTATGTACTTTTACCTGGTGTATAATATACATTATATAGGTAAATATTATTTAAAGACAAAAAAAATACATTATCTGATATTACATTCTCAATCATTCAAACACCGTTCCGGTCATCGACTTTAGCGCGGCAATTTAACACTTCAGCGTGTCTTCATAAACTGTCATCAAGTAATCGTTGCGCCTGCGTCGATTGCATGACCAATTCAGATGCAAACGGCCAAAGATTTAGGTGATCGACCGATCTTGCACGCCGATTAAAATTAAAAAAGTTTCTTATGTTTGCCATCTCACTCTTTCTTTGTTCACTTTGGTTTAACTAAATACTATTTTAGCCATTTTGAAAAGTAGACTCTAAAGCCAAAATAATTTAATCATAATATAAGGTACTAGTGTAAAATTTCCTAATTTGTGACAATTGACTTTTGCGCCGGACACAAACTAACTAATCTAAAAATTTTATGAACTAATTTCATTCAATAAAGTAGCTTTGCTTCAAACTGCACGGACCTCAATATAAATTGTGAAAAGGGCATGAAAATGACCCAGTTTTCTCTAATTACGGATCAACCGAAACAAATGAAAGTACGCCCCCCGTTAACTTTACTATGCTATGCGATAACCACCGGTATCCGTTAGCCATATCTGACTACTAACGATCCCTTTTGTTCTTATTGAAATTATTGTCACCTCCAGCAAGTACATCGTCTTTCATGCCAGCCTGGTACCTCACGAGTTTGTCGTCGGCAGTCCGCACGCGCTCCTGAAGGATTTCCACGGTCCTGTTGAGGAGTTTGATCTCCTCCTGCAGCGGGTAGACTTGCATGTTCATCTGCATGAGCTCCTTTTCGTGTGCTAGTTGTAGAGTGTGGAGCTGCAGAGAAAAATATAAAGTAAGTAAGTACATGTTATTCCACAGATCATTGTAACGAGGAAGTTCGGCTTTGTATAGCGTCATCTCTGTCAAACATGCTTGTGTGACGCTCTCTTTCTAAAAACTTGTAAAAGTAAAAAAAGTAAAGTCTAGACTTTGTCGGATATTAAAAGGCGTGCGCTTTGTTTATCGTCTGTTGCCCTGACTTATTGAGGAGCTCGTGGCTATTAATAACAGCCGCACGGGTCGATCCATCAGGTTAAGCTACGCTTGCCGGGGTTGATCCGTGGATTGGTGACCGTCTTTACATACCGAGACTCCTCCGTGCCTCGGAAAGCACGTTAAGCCGTTGGTCCCGGCTGTCATTCGTATCTTTGACAGTTGTTACGGGTCGTCAAATCAGAAGCCCGAAAGTCTGACAACCAGTCTTACCAAGGGGTATCGTATTATCCAGTTACTGGGTTGTGCAGGTCAGATAGGCAGTCGTTCCGTGTAAAATACTGGTATTCACTTTCAGCTGCATCCGGCTAGACTGGAAGCCGACCCCAACAGAATTGGGAAAAGGCTAGGCAGATTGATTGCCCTGACTTATTGAAGCCTTAATTTATTGAGGCACTCACAGGAAAGTCCGGTTAAGCACTCGACAATCTCCTAAGTTTACCTGTGAGATGCCATTTATTAAAAAATACTGTCGTCTGTTTTGGGCTATCTGCCTACTCGTAAGTGCGAAAATAAAAAAACCCACGGCCTACCTAAACATTTATTTTAGCTTCAACGAAGTAATTGAACGCCTAATTTTGAAAAGAATACAGTGGCGTATTTACCCTAGGGCCAAAAGGGCCATGGCCCGGGGCGGTAGGCTGCGAGGGGCGGCGCAAGCCGCACCTCTCGTTCAGCTTTGTTAGCATTTCATTTTGAAGAAATTAAAAATAAGCCTACTTAGCAAAAATTTAAACTCATTTGGTTGTAAGTTTGATAGCAACGGGACTATCAAACTCAAATCTAAGCATTTATTCCATTTACAGGCACTTTTAAATTGTCAAAGAGTCGGTCAGTTAGTCAGAAAGTTGAAGCTAGTGCCCATTCCAAAACGTAGATCTCTATCGTAAGCTCACAACACATACAAGGCGAGTGCATGTCGGGAGCGGGACGGGCGTGTACGGCGGGCATAATAAATTGTAATTCAAAGAATTATATGGATGCCAACACACAGAACGCGTGGGCGGGTCGGGCGCGGAGCGGGACGGGAGCGGGAGCCTCGCCCGCCGCCCGCGATCACAGATAGCGCGGGACGGGAGTGGGTCGGGCGCGGGAGTATGGCGGGCATAATAAATTACAATTCAAGGAATTATAATAATATGGTTGTCAACACACAGAAAGCGGGCGCGGGTCGTGCGCGGAGCGTGTCGTATTTGTTTGCTGCCGCCTGGCTAGGTACGTCCGCGTCCAAACCGCCGCCATCCCGCGCCCGACCCGCTGACGTCCCGCGCCCGCGCTGTGTGTGAACATGATGACAGCGCGGCTCCCGCGAATAAAACGACCCGACCCGCCTTGTGTGTTTTGAGCTTTACTGACCGGCGCAGCTTGTCGGTCGGTCGGACTCTGTCGCGACTCAGGGCTGGTTTCGTTGCTTTTTTTTCCGTTAATTTAAGGGGCGGCAAACCTTACAGGCCCAGGGCGCTGAATCTTAAAATACGCCACTGATCGGATAACATTATTTACGGACCCAATCTAACTAATCTTGAGAAACAGACGCCTCATAACACCTACGGGCTACGGTAGTCCATCTATACCTGCATATGAGATACAAATTGGGATACAGCAAAAAAAACGCCAACTAAGAGGAAATAAACCTTTCCTCACAGATAAAATTGCACCTATATTTACTTTTAAATAAGTGTCATTACAATATAATTCATTTCGGTTACGCACTGACCGACCGAGCAGAAGGAATGCGGTGAAAATTTTATTTTCATAGTTTCACGTTCACATTGTGTTAATATGGCATTATATTGTTAAAATTATTTGATAAACGCGAGTATAAATAACCGTTTATAATGAGCACAACGACCAGATTTCATAATGTGGTCATTTTACTTTTGTATTTTTTATAATAACTTTCAGTCGAAATTGGTGTGCAATGAATACTCGCTTACTGACTCATTATCACTCATGACGAATAATGGCAAGCACTAATCTTGCCTGCCAGTGTCATCATAATTCGGCTCTTAAGGCGTGTACGCACGAACGACGAAACATGGCGAACACGAACATCGAACACGGGACATTCGGTTCGTACGTGTGACGTGTGGTCGTAAATTAGCAAGGCGAACACGAACGCCATACGAACACAGTTCGACTTGTGTTCGCGCTCAGTTCTTCTCTATTTATAAGGATTCGAAATTGGATTGCCACGTTCTTTTTTGACGAAAACAGTGTTTGATGTTCGTTAGCGGCACGTACATGCGAACAAACTGTTTGATGTTCGTGTTCCCCATGTTCATGATTTGTTCGTTCGTCCGTACACGCCTTTACACCTGCAAAATTTTACTACTGACCAAACAATCAGTCGCAAAGTCACTAAGTCACAATCTTAAATTGATCTCTCCTACCCCAAATGTTTTCACAGATCAAAAACAAACGTTTCATACGAATTCTACAGACCAGTGCCGGAAGGTTACAAAACCCGGTTTTGGAATGTAGGTAAGTATTAAGGAAATGGAAGATTTTAGATCCAAAAGTGATATTGATTTATTGACTTTTGTCACGCATTGACAATATTTATGGAACTGATTATTATTTCCCCTAAAAGAAAAGAACTATTAAATACTTAATTCCAAAAATACCAGTGGCCAGCTGGTTAATTTTTTTTTACCTTTCACTATTTATCAAACTGAAGAAAGTGACCAATGAAATATCTACTGATGAAGTACTTGTTTCATAGACCAACTGTTACTTACATCTTGAATCCTCTTTTTCTTCAGCAATATGAATTCCTCGTTCGTACGCTTGAGTGAATCTAGTAACGTGTTCCGTTCTTGCATTAGCACTTCCTTTTGTTTCCTTATTTCCGCAAGTTCGGCTTCCATTTCCGTGTTCATCCTTGCCAATATATTCTCCGTCGACTTTGTTCTAGTATGTGTCTTTTTATGTGGATTCAAAGTTAGTAACACTAGAATAAATAAATTAGTCACTAACTGGAAAGCATGGTGAGTCAAATTTATAGGTTTAAGTTATTATTTATACCTCTAGGTACTTTTTTATGCTAATTTTTTTGCCAAATTTTCAAACAATGTCAACAAATTCCAAGTTTGGTTGTTATTTCACATCGAAGTACCGTTTCACAAATTTGGGTACCTACTGCTAATGCTTTATATGCCAATGATGTCACGAGAGAAGCACACGTTAGCAACACAGTTGAAGAGTCGGTAATTTATTGTATGTAAATTAAACCAAAGAGGTTCCACGAAATGTAAAAGTGAAATGGAATTTTATGTCCTTTGTTTGTCAACAACTAAAAGAAACCTTAAGCTTAGCACAAAATACAAATCACAAATGTTGGAATGAACTCATCAGTACGTACCTTCTTTTTCCTTTTGTAGATTGCGCAAATTTTTCCTTAGCTCCTCAGTTTCTCTGTTGATCTTGGCAATAGATCGTTGTTTGACTGTCAGCTCAGATTGCAAACCTTTTATGGTAGCGACTAAGTAACTATCCTCTTTCAGCCTATTTAAAAATAAGGCTGAATTTTGTGTCAATCGGCTAACAGCTGACGCAGCTCTGTCTGGTTTTATAAATGTTTGTGTCGATATCGTATGTTTATTTCTAGATAGTGTTTGAGTAGCTGCATCAGTCCTATGTGCTCCATTCAACTTGTGCTTCAATTCAGTGTTCACCTTCCGGTCATCCATCAACTGTCTCTCGACGTCTATTATGTGACTTTCGTACTTCTGTTTCATGTCGCCAAACTTTTCTTGTAACGTCATTAATATTCCTTGAAAGTGGTCTTCTTTGTCTTTGAGCTCTTGCTCTAATCTAGAAATACGTTCTTCTAATAACTTTTTCTTATTGTCTTCCACTGTTGACGATTTTGAAGCTACTGCAAACGTTTCAGTGTTTAATGAGTAAATACTTAAAATTAAATGGAATTGAAATTATGTGCATCAGAGGGTCTATATAAATACTCACCAATCAAAGCCGATACAGAATCTGGATGCTTCCTCCTTAATATCATCTCCATTTCTTTGACTTGTCTTTGTAGATCATGTACAACAACTAAATCCTTCTCATGTTGCATAGTTAAATTTTTCCTGTCATTACGTTCCTTTTGTAGTTCCGCAAGTATTCTATTTTCATTTTCCGTGACAGACTTTAATTCTGTATTCTTATGCTCATATTCTTTACTTAGTCTACCAACAAACTTTTCGCATTCGGCCAATTTTAAATCAACCATATGTTTCTCTTCAGTGACTTGGTTCAACTTCTTTCTTAAAGCTTTATTATCGTCTTTTAACTTAACATTAGTCAGTTCTAAACCTTTTGCCCTTTCCGTTACGTCTTTTAATTCTTCTATCAGGTTTTCGTGTCTACAATTAGGTATTGTTTTTTTAGGTGAATTCGTTACTGACTTTACAATCTTATGTGTTTCTCGTTTCTTTGAATCGATGACGCCGGCGGAGAAAGGCCGTAACTTTGGCTTACGACGTATTTCAGTGTTTTCCTTAGCATTTTGTTTAGCATACTGGTTAGCCTACAAACATATTTTAAGATTATTACAAATACAAGTAGGTACATAATTTCTCAGTTTTCTTAACGTTATCCTATTTTCAAATCGTTAAAAGTTTGTCTGTAAAAAAACTATTTTAAAAGTTGAACCTCGTATAGCATCCACATTACGTACCTATACAACACAGTATGTACTAGATACAAAGTAGATATCTACTCCAGACTAAGTGATAGACTCATTAAAACAAACCAAGCTCCGTAACGGTCATAAACCGTGAAAAGAACATTAGATAAATAAATCGTTAAAAACGTGTTTACAGTAAACAAAGTTTGTCATCAAAGTTAAATAACTGCAACTTGGTGGCAACGACCGGGCATGGCGCCCGAGCAGGTCGAGAGAAAAGTTGTAATTCTGGTTCCAAACGAATACTGTACCTAAAGGCGATATGACGCCTTTTGCAAACTCTGATCCAAATCTAATGCGTGTATTATGAATTTTAATAAGCTTTTTTAAAAATAAATCTAAAAGATTTTGGTCATAAAAGGTCATTTAGTCACGTTTCTCATTTATGAGGCTATGTAGCGATAACGTAAGTAAGTTGTAAAAATTCTGATAGGTCGACGTCGAAATCGATGTCGATGATCCCATAATATCTTAAGTCTAATGGACTACAATATTTTGCTAAGATTATATTACTCCATTTTCATTCCGATAAAGGTTTGTTTCCAAAAACAACATAATTCCTAAATAAGAAATTCGTGGATCAAGACACGCACACACCTAGCGGTAAACCTTTGCAGGACGTCCCAAAAATAACTCCGAGAGATCTGTATATAACAAATAAAAACAAAGGCTTTGAACTTTGAGACCAATAATATATTTCACAAGCAATTGTATAATAACCATAAGAACAAATTACTTCAACTCAATTTCCACACAAAATCTAGGTCTCTACAATTCCATTAACACCGTCAATATTTTTAAATCTCATCAAGTTAATGTCGTATCCCGAGCTATCAATACCGACAGCTTGTTTATCGGAGCTTAAAAGAGGCAATCGATGTGCGCAAACGCATCAGTGTGATCACCTGCGGCAGAGCGCCCGCACCGCCAGTAGCCATGGGGTCCTTGACGAAGATAGTCGTGTTCCTGTACGTCACTTCCTCGGTTTTATGTACGCCGTTCATCAATCAACTACAGCAAGGACAAGGTATGAAATTGTGTATTATTTTTTAAAGCTATTTTTTGAGTCATTTTAATTGATTAGTATATATTAATTACAAAAAAAATCTAAGACGTTTTTCACTTTCTTTAAAACATTATAACGGTGCATTCCAAAATGCTAGTGCTCTAATTAATTGCTTGTGTTTGGTTAGGATTACTTTTAGACAAATTAACTAGATTTCTTTCTCTATTATTAGGCGCATACTATCAAACATTTAATTAATTCCAATGTAAAGCTTTATATGTATATGAATTTCCAATATTTCTAAAGTTAGAATATAATACAAATTAAATAAATACAAAGCTCATCTCGATTCAGTAGGTGACGTCGCCTTCGAAATGCGTGATCAAAATCAAATATCGGAAGTCGCGGAAACCCTTGAACGGCCGGCAAGTTCAGTTCAAGTTCGACATGCAGCACCGTTAGACCGGCAGAGATACTGGCCAAGTTAGACCGGCCAGCCGCGAATGGAAAACAAGCCGTGGCCAGAGAAAGTCATTAAAACATGTCACGGGAGATACGAGCCTTGCATTTTAATCTATTCTATTATCAATTCGCTCTGTGTCGCTATCGATACTTCAAAACTTAACACATAATGTGTGAATGTGAACGCGTATTCGTATCCGTAGTAAATCAATGTAGAAATCGCTCATTAACTTTTATGTACGCACTTAAATAAAAGTTGGTCGTATTTCTTTTATTTAATGTATTCACAATGCATGCTCGTTGTAAGAGGAAAACTGTTTAGTATTTTTTCTGTGAATCATCAGAATTGATGTTTGAATTTTTTATTGTCGATTACCTGCAATGCCTATACAAAATATTGACTTAGAATTGTTGTTAAAGCTGAATGCTTCAAATATAAAAGCTCAAATTGACCTTGTTAGTACTAATTTATGCATTAGGAACTGTGTTCATACACAATCAAAATTAAAATGTTGTAAATCTACTTGTTTGTCATATTGTTTTAAAACAATGCTTACACAGAACTACGTATGTCGCTGTGAAAAAATAAGGCCATGAATTAAACAGAGCGTATGTAATCTGTCCATCTAAATAAAATTATATATCTAAAATGTGTATACGAACAGCACAAAACGTTATTAATGCAATTTTACCACTCATTACTATTGAATCAAACGTAAGACAAATTGATGATACATAATAAGTCACGATTGTAAATCACTTAGACGCAAAAATGCAGACGTAATCGTAATTACCTCTGATATGACTGACCTACTCACAGTAATGACTCGTTTCAGAATGGCCTACTCGTAGCTCGGTTAAACAACCATATAATCAAGTAGCTCAAAATGAAACTGATTCTAAATCAGACGCAGTTACTACAGAAGTGGCAGCTGATGGAGACAAAGCCCCCGATAACAATAAACCTAAGATCACATTAGCAGAAGAAGTAGAGAGAATAGACTACAGTGGTGCCCAAGTATGGAAAGTCTCCACGAAGAAAACTAGCGCTCAACGTCTCATTAACCAACTGGCTTCTGAAAAACGTAAGCTGACCATTTAACGATACAATGCTTTGAATTCGTAGGTATTATTTTAAGGATTTGGTACGTATCAGTAAAACAAATTGTTTTCCAGTCATTGCATCATGGGGAGGCAATCACTCAACAATCGACATCCTCGTCAAGCCAAAAGCGCTGGACAACGTGACAGCTGCCTTAAAAAATAAAGACATTGCATACTATATCATGATTGAGGATCTGCAACAAAGAATCAACGAAGAAAACCCACCGTTAGATGAGAATGAATTGGAACTACAAGACAGACGAGGTTCGTACCAATAGTCAATTAACTAAATTCTTTTATGCTTGTGAAGATCGATTAACAATATTCCAAGGGTCGATGTCATTTTGTTCCAGCTAGAGCTTACAATTTTTGGCGTTACAGGGAATCTCATCGCCGCCTAGGTTTCATTAGTGCCTACATGGGGTACAATTCTCTCAACCTTCCCATGGAGTATTGGCCAAGTGCAAATTGGGGTTCGTTGTTGTTGTTCGGCACCGAATCATTGTTGTTATGCACTATCTTTGTTTTAATACAATTGGTTTTAAATTCTCACATGACGTGTCTCTAACCTTTTGGATCTGGATTGTGTTCATTAATATTTATAAGTTTTTTAAAGTTGCTAACAGTTGAAAGGTCGAAATGTTCCTTTCGTCACTAATCCGGAAGCAAGAGAACTTATTTGCAAATTGGGAGAACCGTGTGATTAAAAATAAATGATGTTTAAGTGAGATGAAATTATGTTTTATAGTCATTTTAATATACAATCTCCTTTCAGGTCACCGTATGACATGGAAACAGTATCATAGGCTAGAGGATATTCACGGATTTATGGACTACTTGGCGAAAACATATCCTTCTATCGTCAGTGTTAATACTATAGGAAAATCTTACGAAAGCCGCGAACTTAAGGTAAATCGATCGTTCAGTAATAATATAAATCTTGTCCTAAGTTTCAAAGTTATTATAATACTCATTCAGAAATAGTTTCAAGTTACTTTTAACAAATTTTCCGTAACACAACGATTTAATCACAATCAAAGATTTGCGTGAAGTTTTCACTTTTCATACATCACCTTATTGTTAGCATGACGAACCATCAATCACACTAATTCGCGGTATTATTCATTATTACAGTAAGTAGGTACTTTATCACATCAATCCATATCCACAGAGGAACGAATTTGCGATCATTTTCAGGATTCTACTGGGGAAGTGTCTGAACACTTGAGGTTCTTGTCCATGTCCAAAAACCTCTTTTTCTCATCAAGACTCCTACCTACGACTCCTATCTATCTTTATTAATATACAGGCTCTTACATAATGGCGCGACTTGTCGCGTGACGCGACTTTTAACAAAACAATTTCTGAGAAAACTTCACGGCGAACAATGCAGCGGCGTCGCGTCGCGCCAGTATGTAAGAGCCTTAAGACTACAAAATCATCACTTGAATGATTGAGTCGTCTTGGGTTTCTCTATTAGGAAATCCCCAGTAAAATCTTGTTAGGTACCTATGTACTTACCTAACAAGATTTTGCTGATAAAAAATAAATCATTTTATTCTCAGGTTTTACGCATTTCTGACGGCAAGCAAGGCAACAAAGCAGTATTTATTGACGGTGGCATACATGCGCGTGAGTGGATCAGCCCTGCTGTCGTCACTTACTTCATCAACCAATTCGCAGAAAACTTTGATGTCGAATCAGACGATATCAAAAACATTGATTGGTAAAAAAAATACATCATTTAGTCCCAATTTTATTCTCTTCATTTAACTAAGCCTTTGCTAATAAGACTGTAATTTCAAAGATGCTGGCTTTATGTTTATTATTTTTTCCCAGGTATTTCTTGCCGGTAGTAAACCCAGACGGGTATGAGTACACACATATGTCGGACCGTCTATGGAGGAAGAACAGGAAATACGGATATGGTTCCAGCACTTGCACCGGCGCGGATCTTAACAGGAACTTCGGGTAATATATATATCCTAACTTATATAATATTATTATATTTTTTTATATCCTTTCTTCTATCTATCCTAACTAATATTATAAATGCGAAAGTGAGTTTGTTTGTTTGTTACGCTTTCACGCTAAAACGGCTGAACGGATTTGGATGAAATTTGGCACAGGGGTAGACCATGACCTGGAATAGGACATAGGATACTTTTTATCCTGGATTGTACACGAAGTCGCGGGCAATAGCTAGTATTATATTATAAAAGCCGCTTTTCGTATATGTCTGTGTGACCGCGTTGTTCTTCGAATCGACGCAACAGATTTTTATGCGTTTTCAACATAGAAATATAAAAAAAACGTGTAAATATCTGGAACCTAACTTATATTATCTATTTTTTGTATATAAGTTTAAATTTTGCCTATGCCTACCAGAGTGTATCATATGTAGTACCTACCTAGGCAAAGTGGCAAATTATATAAATTAAAAAAAAAAAAAATTTGCTACTTTTCCTACCAGATTGTTTCCTATGATATTTTTTATGCCTGATAATGGCTATTAGAAGCCATTATAAGCAAAAAACCGACACTTTAAAATTTAAGGTCCAATGTCCTCGAGAGCCTATTTTCGATCCACTGCGCCACTGTTGTGGCGCAACGTAGGAGAAGCCTATGTCCCGCAGCGGACAGCGATAAGCTTAGTCAATTATATGAGTGATTGATCAAAATCGATCCGATAACGGGCCAAGGCTAACTATGAGCACGGGCCAAGGGCAACTGAACTGTGAACTAGTGCACGATAGCACGATGTGCCCACTTATTATAATGAAAATTTTGCTGGGTAGGAAACTATTTTTAACCGACTTCTTCAAAAAGGAGGAGGTTCTCAATTCGTCTGTATGTTTTTTTTTTTTTTTTTATGTTTGTTACGCGATTACTCCGCCAATTATGAATCGATTTTGATGATTCTTTTTTTGTTTGGTAGGTCATGCTTCCGAGGTGGTCCCATATAAATTTTATTAACTTTGCTTGCGTAACTTTTGAGTTAGCTTCAATATTACGTATTTTTCCCACTTAGTTTATCAAGACGATATGCTGTTTGACTCCTTCACTGTTATTTACATAGCAGGTAGTGGTATTCGGATTTGTGTGATATAGGTAGGTACCACAACTAAAAAGTGAAAAATAAAAACTTCTTACAAAAAAAAAACTACCGACTTCCATCAAAAACACAAAATAAAAGTGAAAAATAACTTTAATTTCGGAAGTCGGTGGCAAAAAACGGGAAATTGAAAAGCAAAGACACCGACTTCCGAAATTAAAGTTATTTTGCACTTTTATTTTGTGTCTTTGATGGAAGTCGGTAGTTTTTTTTTTTGTAAAAAGTTTTCCTTTGTCACGGAAATCAGCGTGCAAGGAAAGGAACATATCAAAGGTCCTGCAGTTCTATCTAAAGGAGTCATTAGCTTTGCATTCTATTATCATATGGGATGAGATTAGTTTCAGTTTTTTCCTATTCAGCTACTGCTAAATTATATGCATCCAATTTTTAATGTATGGTTCAGTCGAGTTTGGCGTGGAGACTCGCCAAATTTAAAGGAGTTCGCTTCTCATTCTATGAAAACAAGATTTAATGTTATAAGCAGGTGGCTACTTTACCGACTTAATGGTTTTCTGTTTATAGATATCGCTGGGGAGGAAAAGGAGCTTCAAGCCATCCATGCAGTGACATATACCGTGGTAGCGGACCGTTTTCTGAACCAGAATCTAAAGCAATCTTCGTAAGTGATTTCTCTTCTGCAGACAGTGACTACAGTCTACGCCCGCGCCGTTAGTTAACTTAGCGAGAACCGTGATGCCGGTGACAATCATCGCGCGATCAGAATATTGGGTACCATACTAGTAGTATGGTACGCTCCTACGTAATAACAGCCGCACGAGTCAAACCAGCAGGTTAAGCTACGCTTGCCAGGGTTGGTACGAGGATGGGTGACCATCTTTACATACCGAGACTCCTCCGTGCCTCGGAAAGCACGTTAAGCAGTTGGTCCCTGTCATTTGTGGATCTTTGACAGTCATTACGGGTCGTCAGAAGCCCGAAAGTCTGACAACCAGTCCTACCAAGGGGTATCGTATTACCCAGTTACTGGGTTGTGGAGGTCAGATAGACAGTCGCTCCATGTAAAATACTGGTATTCAGCTGCATCCGGTTAGATTGGAAGCCGACCCCAACATAGTTGGGAAAAGGCTAGGCAGATGATGACTACCGTATCGTAGAGATATTTATTTAGACCTCTTTTCCACGGACTATGAGCTGAGCTGTAGGTACTTGAGCCACAGTGACCCCGATGGGCATATAGGTACAAAAAAAAGATTTTAGAGTAGGTACCTACTTATCAATTAGGTAACCATTACCCTAAAAATATTCCTCGGCACCAATGGTGACCCCCCACAAAATATTCCTCGGCACCAATGGTGACCCCCCCCAAAATATTCCTCGGCACCAATGGTGACCCCCCCAAAATATTCCTCGGCACCAATGGTGACCCCCCCCAAAATCTTGGGCTACGACCGCGTCTGGGACTATCAGCAGACCACGTGAAGCCGAAGCATTAGGAGCTGGACGGCAATAAGATACGCTGTATACCTATTTGTGAATGTGTCCACGGAATTCTTCAATTTTCTCGTCGTAATAAATTTATCGCCCTACTGCTTTTTTTTTTTCAGTACTTTGCATGCAAGCACTAGGTAATAAACGAAAGCAAAAAACCTTGACTGTACGTGTACATTCTAGCTTCACAATTGCCCTCGATATGCCAAGCAATTAAACGTAATTAGGGCAAATGACTTTCTCTGTGACTCCCCATGGACAAAAACACCCCCAGGGTTTTTAGAACATGCATATTGAAAATGCAAATTTTATGCACATTATACTTTTTCCACAGGATTTCTTCAAGAACACAGCAACAAAATTCTCAGCCTACTTAACTTACCATAGTTATGGACAGTACCTGCTGTACCCATGGGGTTACGACAATGCATTGCCCCCAGACCACAAGGACCTTGAAAGTGTGGGCAAGCTAATGGCTCAGGTAAGTCAAGACCAAGTATTGAGTTGTATGCAGTGTAAGCTTCAAGTTACACTATTCCATAATTCCATCATCGATGTATAATAGATACTGGTCCTAATGGAATATTATCTAACTCAGTTGGATCTTGGGGTGTATGTTACTGGCAAAAGTATTATTCTGTGCAGTTCAGAAAAATTCTATTAATTCCTTCCCTCTGATATAATTTTCCTAGCTTCCGCCCGTGGCTTAGCCCGCTTGGTATGGCGATGAAAAGTAGCCTATGTCCTTCCGCGAGATGCCATCTATCTCCTTGCCAAATTTTATCGAAAACCGTGCAGTGGTTTAGGCGTGAAAAGGTAACATACAAACAGACAGAGTTCCTTTCGAATTTATAACATTAATAAGGAAGTATGGATAGCCACCATTGCTGGATGTCCCTATACAAGTTTATAATTTTGAAATGGTCATCGGTCATTCTAACATTTTTCTTACAGGCAATCCAAAAGACTGGAGGATCAGAATACAAAGTAGGATCTTCAAGTGGGCTCCTTTACCCAGCTGCTGGTGGCTCTGATGACTGGGCAAAGTCATTGCCCATCAAGTACACCTACACAATTGAACTAAGTGACACGGGACGTTATGGTTTTGTGTTACCAGCTTCATACATTGAGCCCGTAGCAAGGGAGAATTTGGCTGGTTTAAGGGCCTTAGCAAGCCAAGTGAACAAATTGGAATAACTTTAACTGCATACTACGTATGCATAAATTATTTATTATTTAAAGTTTTAAAGCATTTCTACTCATGAATGTACAAATGATACTTAAGTTGAATAGTCTCATTTATAGTAAAGACTTTTTAAATGTAATAAAAAGAAGGCTGAATGCATGAATGTAAGGTTGTTCAGCAGCATTATTTTTAAGAATAAATACTTATAAAATCTTTTGTTTTTCATTATTTCCTTGGAAAGAGCCTGGTAGGAAAACGAAATGAAAATCCTTCCTTACCAACTTGAGGAAAACTCTTTCTTATGAAACAGTTTGCACTGCTTGCATGACTACCAATCTAATAGCTGTTGTGTTTACGGAAAGCTAAGCACTGAAATAAATAAAATTTAAATATTTGTTTGTAATGTCAAAATTGGTTTCAATAAATGCATATGAAAGTATATATGGTAGTACTTATAACAAAAAAAACTATTTTTTTTTTGTCTATCTGTATTTTTTTGCTGTTAATCTCCAAAACGGCTGAACCGATTTTGATGGAACTTAACACGGGTACCTAGCTGATGTTATAAGGAGTAACCTAGGCTACAAATAAAATCAAAATAATTTGGGTCCACGCGGGCAGCAGCTAGTATGAAATACAAAATAAATAAATTACCTTAGTGTAACTGAATTCCTTTTGCTCCAACGTATCCCGCTCATTCTCACTAGGTTTCGTAACTTTTATTTGAGGAACAGCACTAGATTCACTTTTATTAGGACTGTTAGCATTCAGAACATTTGAAATAGGGCTACTTTTTAGCAAATTTTCAGTCTCATGTGCAATATCTTCTGCCCTTTTCAGAATTAAATCTACATCATCAATATCTTCACATAATACCTTCTCTGCCTTGTTAGCAGCAGATAGCTTTTTGATTTCATTAAAAATCATTTTTATTTCTTCATCATCGTCCTTGTAAGCATCACAACTCTTTTCAAATTGCAAAAATTCTTTTGTCGATATGCTGTTATCATTCGATCCTAGTTCTTGAGCCATTGTAATTAAACTCTGCGCCATGACTATTCTGTTGTATTAATTAATGAATTGAAGGTTTCGCTATCTAAAGGATTCCAAATGATAACGAATAGTATTTTCCGAATAAAATAATTATCCTTCTTCGATTATTTTCAATTCAAATACAACTTTCTGTTGCTAGGCAACAATCATAGATTTTTGATTGGGTGGACTTTTCGGAAAAACTCGGTTTACTTAATTTTTATCTCGAGTATGGATATGTGTATGGTAGGTACATGCTTTATAGTGCAGTGCTGCCAAATTAATAAATCGACGGCCATACATTGAGTGCGAGACTGGTAACACTTGAAATAGACTGTCAAATAAGTCCAACAAAAAACAAAATTGACAAAAATATGTCAAAAGTGAGAGAAAACTTCACAGTAGAAAAGTAGTTTAATTGATTCTTGTTCAGGAATTACGCATTTTCAGTGAGATTGATCAGCGTGTGCATAAATCCAACATGTCGGTGCCTCCGCAGGCGTTTGTAAACAAAAACAAAAAACATTTCCTTGGGATCCCAGCACCCTTAGGTTATGTTGCTGGTGTTGGTCGAGGGTACGATATTGTTTGTTTACCAATAATAATACGGTTGTTTTATGAGAAGGATGTGTAAGTGATCGTTTAATTTTGTTCACAGTGCCACCGGTTTCACCACACGGTCTGATATCGGTCCTGCTAGAGATGCCAATGATGTATCGTAAGTCGTTTTTTATTTTCTTTATTACAACACATTTTAGAAATAAAATACACAATAATCCAAAGATTACACTCTTCCCTCTTAGTAGTGAACAAACAAAGGGTATTATGAAATGAGACCTTTTTTTAAACTTGATTCAATAGTAGGTAAGTCGATATTGTACCTACTTTGTCTTCTAGGGATGATCGTCATGCGCCACCGGCGGCTAAACGGAAGAAAACTGAGGAAGAAGATGATGATGAAGATTTGAATGACTCCAATTATGATGAATTCTCAGGCTACAGTGGATCTTTGTTCTCTAAGGTTTGTTTACAAGGGTGTGTTGAAGATAACAATAGCTGTTTTACTGTGTGTTATAGTTGAATGCACCTTACACATTCATTTCCAACAGAATAAACTTTCATTTGGACACGCTAATTTGTCTGTTACTTCAAGTTTGACTTAAAGTGTTTGTTCCTACCTACCTAGTATACCTCCAACTGTCACTAACGAGACATAATAGAATTTTAATTGTTATCGGCCTTCTAAAGGTCACTCAAAATTTGTTATTGGTATCATTAGCCTCCAAATTACCTGAATTTAAGTTATTTATTTATTATAGCTTTATGTAAATAAATAAAAAAATAATGTTCAAAGGCAAACTTAAATGCTTGAGGTATTTTCTACCATCATCTGCATCTGCCTAGCCTTTTCCCAACAATGTTGGGGTCGGTTCTCAGTCTAACCGGATGTAGCTGAATACCAGTATTTGACATGGAGCAACTGCCTATCTGACCTCCACAACCCAGTAACTGGGTAATACGATACCCCTTGGTAGGACTGGTTGTCAGGCTTTCGGGCTCGGCACAGAGGAGTCTCGGTATGATAAAAGATGGTCACCCATCCATGGACCAACCCCGGCAAGCGTAGCTTAACCTAATGGCCCATCACTTAGCCACAAGCTCCTCGATGAGGTATTTTCTACCAGTCAACCATTAATTTCTTATTTACCTTTATTTCTCAGGATCCTTATGATAAAGATGATGCAGAAGCGGATGCCATATATGAATCAATTGACAAGAGAATGGATGAGAAAAGGAAAGAGTACAGAGAGAAACGCCTCAAGGAAGACTTAGAGAGATATCGTCAAGAGAGGTATGATAACTATAATTAAATTAAATGATATGCTATGAAATCATCTCAATAATGCTGTTTCTACAGTAATGCAACACAATCCTTTTATAATTACAAATCATATGAAACTTATTAAAATGTCTTTATTTTGCAGAATGATAACTATTATAACTTGATAGCCTTCCCTTTAGTTTTATTTTTCCACCATTTTACTCCAAATATGATCTTTATTTAAGCTTTGGTTTACAAAGATGTGGTATTTTAATTATAAATGCTTCCAGGCTGGCATTAATTTACAATCTAATCAAAATAATCTTTTCAGGCCAAAAATCCAGCAACAGTTCTCAGACTTAAAACGTGAATTGAAATCAGTATCTGAAGATGAATGGTCAGCGATACCGGAAGTGGGTGATGCTCGTAATAGAAAACAACGCAACCCTCGTGCTGAGAAGTTCACTCCATTACCTGATAGTGTGCTGTCCAGGAACCTGGGTGGAGAATCTTCTTCATCTATAGACCCTGGATCTGGACTTGCGTCCATGATGCCTGGGGTTATGACTCCAGGAATGTTGACACCTTCTGGTAAGGAATTTTGACTTCTTACTGTGTTTTGCCATGGTATATACATATATCTCACACACATTCACACATAATCAGTGATGATAAATGATATTACATCAGTGAAATACTGAACACAATTTAGCATGTTCTAGCAAAATCTGTGTAGCCTGGCTTGTGCTAACATCTAAAGATAATTCCAGCTGAATGATTATGCCCATAAGATACTGTATGTAACATTTCTGAAATAAAGTTCTAACTCAGATTAACTATCTTGATTTCATTAAGTTTAATGCGTAACTAACGTATTTTTTGTATGCACAGGTGATTTGGATTTAAGAAAGATTGGGCAAGCAAGAAACACTCTAATGACAGTAAAACTGTCTCAAGTATCCGACTCGGTTACCGGACAGACAGTCGTAGACCCTAAGGGCTACCTGACAGACTTGCAGTCCATGATACCGACGTATGGCGGTGATATAAACGATATTAAGAAGGCTCGATTGTTGCTGAAGTCCGTGAGAGAGACCAATCCTAATCATCCGCCTGCTTGGATTGCTAGTGCGAGGTTGGAGGAAGTTACAGGTTTGTGTTATTTTTTCATCAAGTTTTTATTTTTCACGTTTTAGTTGTGAGAACTAAAAATTCGAATACCGCTGCCTGCTATGTAAATAACAGTGACGGAGGCAAATAAAACATCGTCTACAAAAAACTACGCAAGCAAAGTTAATAAAATTTATATGGGACCACCTCGAGAGTATACCATTTAAAACTAATTTTTTTTTTTTTTAATCGATACGTAATAGGCGAAAATATAGATGAACATACACAAAAAAAAAACACAAAGGAGAACATAGAACCACCTCCTTTTTGGAAGTCAGTTAAAAAGCATACTAATCATTGCTGCTCTGAACTTCACGCCAGTTTGCGTATGACAGTAACACAGTAAAATGATGATCAGTAGCGTGCCTAGGGTTCTAAATTAGGGCAAGCCCACAGACTATTTACGATTTAAAAAAAAAAAAACAGCCAAGTGAGCGATTTACGGATTTTCTTTGTTGTTCATGATAACACCATTATTATAAGTAAGCGCCATCTATATTAACGCATGCGCGTTACCACACCGATTAGTAGGACCTTTTCACCATAATAAATTCTTTCGCTTGTCACCAAAATTATTCAATCATAAGCCGCTAGATGGCCCCCAAATTATCGATTTGTTGTTCTGTTACCGTAAGCATAGGTACTTAGTTTTATGAATTATAATGTCGATTGAAAATGTTAAATGAGATATTACATTAGGTACCTATATAACATTTTATAATTAATCATAATGACAATAGCCAACTCTAATCTTTATTTCAAAACACCTAGTTACGAAGAATATCTTCGATAAGAAAATTATTGTGTTTTATGATCTTGATGAGATGTAATAATAATAAGATGGTTTGTTTTTCAGTGGTTTACCGAAACTACAATTGCCATACAAACAACACTATACAATTTTTTTTCCAAATTTTATTAGGTACATTCATTTGGGGTTGATTACGGTGAAGTTAAGAGAGAGTTACACTGCCAGAAAACTCAATGTAGGTACTTACCTTTTCGAACACAGTTTCCGAATTCACATTTTGATGATAAAAATAACACTGTATTCACTTACTAAGACACACACACTTACGAATTACAGCCGCAATAACTATCAAATCATTTTAAATAGTAAAACTAATTCATTATCTCAGCACTTGGAAATAAAATACTGATCTCAAAATATTAATTTCAAAACAATAACAAATCGAGTTGCGTCGACTGTCGTGTCGCGGACTTGCAACTCACTTTACGCGGGTCAACATCGCGGCTAGTGCATTTGCGCGAACTTAACTCTAAAAAAGCCCGGCTTTTCATTTCATACAAATCTGCGTATAAGTACTTACCAATATATCAACAAATGTAAACGTTTCTATAGCAATTTGTAGGCGAAAACTGCTAGACAAAGAAAGGTAAGGCAAGCCCCATTGAAAGCCGACGAGTGTGAGCGAGAAGGCGAATTTGAATGCATTGTAGTGGCGCGTAGGTTTGGCAACGAAGCGCGGTATTAAAAATTGTATTCTTATGAATGATTGAGTTCAATGAGTGCGTAGATCTGGCACCCTTGCGCAGTGCGCGCGGCAGATAGAGCGGGGATTTCGAAATTTGATTATTCCTATGACATGAATGATTGAGTTCGAGATTATTGACTGTTTTTTTAAATTTATGTTTTATTGGTAGGCTTACGTTTGTTCTTGTGAATAATGATTTTTGAATATGAAAGTACCGCCCCTGGGTAATACCATTATTATATAGTGTTATTTTTTATTGATAGGCTTAATTTTGAAGGCAAGCCGGGCTTTTGGGCTTCTATGGAAGGAACGCCACTGATGATGATAGATACTTTAATTCGTGATAGCTACTTAATATCTATTAACACACTCATATTATTCAGTATTACGCAGGCCCTGAATCAATAACATAACAAAAGAAGCATTTTATATTAAAACATTTTTTTTTTCGAAATAACAAGACCCTCTATTATAAGCTGAAAAAACAACATTCTTGTAACAGCAACATAATTCACAGGTTTCACTTTTTTCAGGAAAAGTCCAATCAGCCCGTAACTTGATAATGAAAGGCTGTGAAGTGAACCCGAGCAGCGAAGAGCTCTGGTTGGAGGCGGCCAGACTACAGCCAAGCGACACGGCTAGAGCCGTCATAGCACACGCTGCTCGGAACCTACCACATAGTGTGAGGATATGGGTGAAGGCGGCCGACTTGGAGCAGGAGACCAAGGTAATTTACATACTAAAACAAAAAGGTTTATGTATTGGCATAAAAGAAAATATGGTGACAGAAGTAAGCTTACAGTTGCTTGCATGTTTGCATTTAATTTTTTTACCTATTTACTTGACCTCTGATATAAATATACATACCATTCTAATTTAGGGCTTTAGGAGATAAACTTTACTGGCATATTTAGACGAAATGATACAAACATACTAACCCATACTGCATAGAAGCATTTAGTAAGCGGCCTTTAAAATGGAACATTGAGTTTTGTAGAGCGTCACTTTCTGTTGATTTGTCACAAATGTATGTGTCAGTCCCTTTCGAAATCTCACTGTGTGCACAGCAGGCGTAGCATGACAACCATTGAAACTCATCTTGTCTAACTTCATTTTGACAAAATTACAGATTGTGATTGTTTATGTGTCCTTTTGTCTATTCTTCCGTCGACAAATCCCGTTTTTATTATGGTCATGCTAAACCTGCTGTAGAAATAAAGACATGTAGCATAATCAGCCTATAATGTCCCCACTGCGGAAACAAAGGCCTAATCTACCACGCCGGCCCAGTGCAGGTTGGTGGATGTCACATGTCTTCGAATTTTTGGTTCTAGGAAATGTCGGTTTCCTCATGATGTTTTCCTTTATTTGAGAGCAGTGGTGATGAAATTATTTACACAAAGTAAAGCGCCTGGCTGGGTTCGAACCCACGATCTACAACTCAAAATTCGGAGCCGTTACTACTGGGCCAGCACTGCTCTTCGACATGTAGCTTCACCTAATTCATAAAAACTGTCAGTTTTTTTTCAAAATCAGCACGCACCTAAATATTAAATACATAAGTCATTTGAACATTCACACTGGCGCGATACCAATACAGTTTCAATATACCCAATTTCCCTTCACAGGCCAAACGCCGAGTGTACCGCAAGGCTCTAGAACACATACCCAATTCTGTCCGCTTATGGAAAGCCGCCGTAGAGCTTGAAAACCCAGAAGATGCCCGAATCTTACTCTCAAGAGCCGTAGAATGTTGTCCTACTAGTGTGGAACTGTGGCTCGCGTTGGCTCGGCTGGAAACTTATGAGAACGCCAGAAAAGTGTTAAATAAGGCCCGGGAGAATATACCTACTGACAGACAGATCTGGGTGACGGCTGCTAAGCTTGAAGAAGCGCATGGTGAGTCGATCTAGTTTATGTAAATGTAAGAAAATTGTTCTATTTTCTCCTCGTCTTTGTTCTTTCTATTGATTAGATTATATTGTTAGGACCCTTCACTTTTTGCTGTAGCAGGGAAATTACGTGATCGTAGTTCATCCAAGATATCTAGAGTTTATGTCGAGTACCAATTCTTGGACATCACTTTGCTACCAATTCTAGAACACAGAGCTAATCAACTGTTTTGCTACAAAGATTCCCAACATCAATCGCGCGACTAGCATATATACAACGTCCCGACATCGATCGTCGGGCAGTTGCCCACCAGACAGACACCAGGCTGGTCGGAGGATCCTCCCTTTTCTTTAGAGGATGAGATCGATAATTATTGATATCGGGACGTTGTATATATGCTAGTCGCGCCGTAAAATCTCCTTGCACGATGCAGGATTTTGCGTGACGTCAGTGTGATGAGTAGTAGGCATGTGGCGACATAGATGCTGCCACAGATATAACTAAATCTCATGTTAATCCTATCCCCAGGCAACACGCACATGGTGGAAAAGATCATAGATCGTGCGATCACATCGTTAAGCGCAAACGGCGTCGAAATAAATCGTGAGCACTGGTTCAAAGAAGCCATGGAAGCTGAGAAGTCGGGCGCCGTTGCTACTTGTCAGGTAAGACCTATACTAATAAAACTCTTAAATTCTTTCTTTCACACACTCATTTTTTTTTCTTTTTTTTAAAAACGATGCCTCACACTAGGAATTTCTTCCTGTATCGTGGGTGCGTTTACAAACATAGAAACTCACATACACTAACACCCAGACCCGGACCAACTACTTGCAGATCATACAAATATTTGTTCCGTGCGGGAATCGAACCCACGACACGTTGCGCAGCAGTCCATCGCTCAGCCACTGCGCCAACCGTGTCGTCATTAACCGTCAGGCAACGCAACGCACAGCCTAAACTGCTGAGTCTAAAACCTTGAAATTTTTACGATAGCTCCTTATACAGGGTTATTTTAAATTGGCTAGCTAAACGCCGCAGACGCGATGGGTATCGTGTTTAGTGCTTGTGAAAACAGTTTTCATCAAAAAAAAAATTTTTCTGAATCAACATCTTTTTGCAGAGAATCTATTGTAACTTGCATGCATTAATATCATATTTCTTCTTTTCACAGGCCATTATTCGTGCGGTGATTGGTCACGGAATTGAACCCGAAGATCAAAAACACACATGGATGGAAGATGCTGAAGCTGTAAGTATACCTTATTTTATCATCACTTTGATATTATCCTGAAAAATGTCCTTTAAGGAATGTATATGTCTTAGTTACTGCACTCGACGCTCAAATATGAATCTTATTTTTTAAACAATAAGGTTAGTTTTTGTTATTCATAAAGTAGTTGAAAAAAAAAACAAATGGGCTTTACAAATCAATCATATTTTATTATCTCAAACATTTTATAAATTAAAGTCGCTTTTCGTGTGACCGCGTTGTTCTTATAAACTTCGCACAGGATTTTAATGCGGTTTTCACCATCATTTCTACTCCATTTGAAATAAGATTAGAAAAACAAACCTTTTTACAGTTCGTTCAACCGATTTTGACTTCTATACCGTAGGCATAAGGATGGCATTAAAAGCAAAAAGCGTTACACAATATCAACTGTCTACTGCCATTATGTCATGCCACCAATGCAATAGAAGTCAAAATCGGTTGAACGGACTGTAAAAAAGGCTTGTCTAATCTTATTTCAAATGGAGTATAGATAATTTATTCTGGAAGGTTTATGTGTATAATACATGAGTATACGTAATAAATAAATCCAAATATTTTTTCAAGTTATAAAAACCGTGGCAAGGCGGTTTAGTTTATTTTATTATAAATAATTTCATACCTTTTCATTCCAACAGTGTGCAAACGAAGGTGCTTACGAGTGCGCTCGCGCTGTGTACGGGTACGCTCTATCCGTATTCCCGTCAAAGAAATCAATATGGCTGCGTGCCGCGTATCTCGAGAAGCAACACGGGACTCGCGCCAGCCTGGAAGCGTTGCTGCAGAGAGCTGTGGCGCATTGTCCCAAGTCTGAGGTGCTGTGGCTGATGGGGGCCAAGTCTAAGTGGTTGGCAGGTATGTGGCCCTTTTATTTTCAACTAGAATTAAACGCTGCGCAGATTATAATGTATGAATTAAAATGCGGTAAGCGGTAATTTCTTACCGTACAAAACTTAGTTTTAAGTAAATATGACAATTTATTCACCCAAACATATCTATACGGTATGTGTTTTTATCGATATTGTCATATTTACAATGTTACACTGTTTTTTGTTTGGTGTTGTCAGCCTTCTTGTTTACACCTGGGGGCCTAAAACGGTCACATTAGCAATTCCTTTAAAAGTAATTCATTTCCTGAATTTCCAGCTGTCATTAGCAATTCCTCTAATTTGACACAAAAGCAATTCATAATTTGTGTACTATTTTACGAATCTCCATAGAAAACTCAAACAGATGAATTATTTCGTAATATGAATCGCACGCAGATCATATTATGAATTGTCAGTTTGTGACATTTTACGATGATTCATAATATTTTCCTATTATGATTCTGCCAAAGTGACTGTTTAAAGCCCCTGTTCCTTTCCCAAAACTTCTGGAAATTAATGTTTTTCCAAATGATTTTGCTGCCCAATCCTTATTTGTCATCGAATACGAGGAAACTTTTTAACATGAAAAGGAAGTTGGTCTATTTACAACGGGAATTGACTGGCCAAATATAATCAGTATTTAATTCAATTACTCTTTTCTTTTTTAGGTGACGTACCAGCCGCTCGAGGTATCCTATCACTGGCCTTCCAAGCTAACCCGAACTCCGAAGAGATTTGGTTGGCGGCCGTCAAGCTTGAGAGCGAGAACAAAGAGTATGATAGAGCGAGACGACTGCTTTCTAAAGCGCGAGCATCTGCTCCTACGCCACGGGTAAGAAAGATATAGATATTTTTTGTTTCATATGCCACAGTTTCCAGATATTCAATATACTAGAGAAATATAAAAAAACTAACAGAAATCATGTTAGATTTTTACTAATTAACAAATATTTTATCTTATTTTTACAACAGTATGATACATTTTAATGTTTTTGTTTCTATGTTTTTGGTAAATCACATAAAACATAAAAGTTACATCACTCATACATAACTTTGTTACAGGTAATGATAAAATCCGCCAAACTAGAATGGGCTCTAAACAACCTGGACGTAGCATTAAAATTGCTTGAGGAAGCCATCAAGGTGTTCGCAGACTACGCCAAAGTGCACATGATGAAGGGGCAGATTGAGGAACAGATGGGTAAAGATGAGGAGGCTCGGAACACGTACTCGCAGGGGGTAAGGAACTACAAATATATTTTTATTTTAACTTCAACCAACAATTTGTGAATGAAAATTTGACTCTTATTTCGTTTACATAAAGCTGGAGTTAGATTGAGATGTTGTTGATTAATGGGAAAATGTATAATTTACCTTTTACCTATGTTCTTAAGAGTTAAATTGTTTTAGCTCAAAAAATGTGCAACAAGTGTACCAATGTGGATATTACTGGCGAGACTAGAAGAGAAACTGAAGAATGTCACCAAAGCCAGATCAGTATTGGAAAAGGCAAGGCTCAGGAATCCTAAGAATGCAGAATTATGGTAAGAATTTGTCAGAATTCTGTAGAAATCTGATTAATGTATAGTTTAAGAAATAATAATTAAGGACCGAACCTTCAAAGAAAATGGTTACGTAACAAAATAAAACAAAATCCTTACTTATTGGCTACTTTTCTTTTTCTGTCTGTTAAGAGCGCGTGTAACTCTAGAATTACTTATCCGATTTACGTATTTTTCTTTTAAATCTACACGATATCTGTGTTTCACAAAATTTTTGATACATTATGGTTACTTATTGATTAATAACTTGAACATTACACAGGTTAGAGAGTGTAAGACTAGAGCGGCGGAACGGCAGCGCTGAAATAGCCAACGCAGTGATGGCTAAGGCGCTGCAAGAATGTCCCAGCGCTGGACGCTTGTGGGCAGAGGCCATATTCATGGAATCACGGCCACAGAGGAAAACTAAGAGCGTAAGTTTCCCGTTTAACCGACTTCTACAAAAAGGAGGAAGTTCTCAATTCGTCTGTATGTTTTTTTTTGTGTCTTTGCTACGCGATTACTCCGCCAATTATGAATCGATTTAGATGATTCTTTTTTTGTTTGGTAAGTCATGATTCAGAGGTTGTCCCATATATATTTTATAAAATTAATAAAATTTATATGGGACCACCTCTGATAGTGCTTGCGTAGTTTTTGAGTTAGCTTCAATATTACGTATTTTTTTACTTAGTCTATGTAGACGACATATTATTTGACTCCGTCACTGTTATTTACATAGCAGGTAGTGGTATTCGAATTTGTGTGGAGTAGGTTCCACAATTAAAAAGTGAAAAATACATACTTAATATAACTAGGGCCTTATTAGATGAAGGAAGAGCCCGTGGCTAAGTAATAACAGTCGCAAGGGTCAATCCCTCAGGTTAAGCTACGCTTGCCGGGGTTGATCCGTGGATGGGTGAATATTTTTACATACTGAGACCCCTCCGTGCCCCGGAAAGCACGTTAAGCCGTTGGTCCCGGCTGTCATTCGTGGATCTTTGACAGTCGTTATGGGTCGTCAAAAGCCCGAAAGTATACCTACTCCGTCTTACCAAGGGGTATCGTATTACCCAGTTACTGGGTTGTAGAGGTCAGACAGGCAGTCGCTCCATGTAAAATACTGGTATTCAGCTGCATCCGGTTAGACTGGAAGCCGTATCTGCGAATAGTACGAAAAAACAACAATATTTATGTGCAGGTGGACGCGTTAAAGAAATGTGAGCACGACGCGCACGTCTTACTGGCAGTGTCACAGCTGTTCTGGACTGAGAGGAAAGTCAACAAGTGTCGGGAGTGGTTCAACAGAACGGTAAGTCTTATTTATTCTTAATTTAAAGGTACCATTCCGTAGCCGCAGGCGACGTGTCGCGGCGTCATATCAAAATAAAAATATTTTATTTCACATAAGCCTACATGGGCACTTATGAAACGTCAGACGCTAGGTGCACGGTTCCAATTGGTCGTTTCCTATGGAGAATAGCCGGCAAGAAACTCCACGGTTACTCTTTTTAAACATAATTGCCTGTCGCGGCGACACGTCGCAGCGTCATGTCGCTGCAGTCATGATTCCGAACCCGACCGCAGGCGGCAGCAGCCCGTATTCCACTTGGTAGATACAAGATAGAAAAAACGTGTTATCGCTCGAGCGTTGGCGGCACTACTAGTTTGCGGTCGGGCTACACGTGTCGCCAGTCGCTCGCCCGTAGCTGCAAACGACGTGTCGCTAGCTACAGAAGGTATTTCATAGAAACCAGTCGTGTCGCGGCGACACGTAACCTGCAGTTACCGCCTGCGGTCGGCTATATAATGGTACATTAAATCTCACTTATAGGCCTTCACATGTGGCGAAACATCACAGCCCATAATTTATAACAGAAAACGTCAATCATCAAAAAAAAATATGAAAAAATACAATGTTAGTTGATCAAATAATATAATCTCCCGAACTTAATTCCGCAAAATTATTCCACTCGAGATTGGTTTGTGTTGCTAAATTTTCTCAAATCTACCACCTCCTTGGCTTCACCAGCGGCGGGGTTTACTGAACTTCAGGGCTAGGGTTACATTATCCGGCTTGTCAGAAAAATCTCAATACGGCTGCAATAGCCTTATCCAATGCTGTCACGGCTCCTAAGACCACCAACAGCAGGACCCCATTCGTGAAATACAAGCGCCTCGTAACATCCTAAATTCTCCTTACAGGTAAAAATCGACCCCGACTTAGGCGACGCCTGGGCATACTTCTACAAATTCGAGCTCCTTCACGGCAACGAACAGCAACAGGAAGACGTTAAAACACGTTGTAAGGCCGCCGAGCCGCACCACGGGGAGTCATGGTGCAAGGTGTCCAAGGAAATTGCCAACTGGTGCTTTAGCACCGAACAGATTCTATTACTTGTCGCTAAGAACTTACCTGTACCTACGTAAGGTATGTCTTCTTAGGTTAAGGTTTCGGTACTTTAGAGTTGAGTCAGTTGGTAGATTGATATGATCGGGAGAATATGGGAACTTATTGTCAAAAGAATATGGTACATATTTCTGAAACTGCTGTTTTCGGCTCGTGTAAGCTGCCAATGTGATTTAACCCTTTAGTGGTATGTAATTCTTCAAGTTTACAATGATGTGGTTTTATTTGACGTTTCAATATAATCTTGTGACACTAGTCTTAGCGGGAATAGTTCGGGCATTTGGCAATGGTGGAAAATCCAGTGCCAACCCATCCGATGTAACTAAACATAAGTTTCATGAAAACAGTTCCGATTTTATGTCATTGTAACTACCGTATAGAATAGGTTTTCATTTCAGTCATACTTTGATAATAATAATGAAATACTTCGATGTTAATATGTTGTGTTTGCCAAATTCAAGCATTCGTAACTTGTTAGAATTATATTAAGATCAAATAAGACATAATTTACTCTCAGATTCATTATCACGCTGTTGTAAGTTGTAATTCTGATATGAAATAAATTTATTTAATTAGGACAATATTTGTTATTTAGACCCCCAACTTTCTGTTCGATACAAATACTAATGGTTGCCGTCTTAAAAAGTTCCAGCTTAGTTAATAGTTCCCTGTGCAAAATACCTGAAAATGCACTTATATCTCTCTCACACATCGCAATAACACAGGAACAAAAGTAAGTACTTCAATGTTTATGACTTTATGACACAGTCGTTTAAAATTATAACACAATATGTTTGAACGTTTCACATTCCAAAGAGCTGCAATAAATAACAGCAGTAAAATATTATGTTTACATTTTTTTAACTACTTCCGATTCATTATTTACACCAATAAATAAATGAACGCACGATACAGGACGTTTAAAATTACAGTAAACAACTAAGCATAAAAATCTATCATTAATTACTCTCGCGCGCAGTATGTGTATCGTTCGGTAGATCTCAACTTTGAGGTTCAAACGAGTTTATAATAACAATTGCATACCCCACTAGCCGTAAACACCTTTTATAAAAGTTCTAAAAATACGGCGCGGGTTGTGTGAGTTTGAATTATAAACGTGCGCTGGCGCCGTGCCAGCCGCGCGGTGCGCATGCGTGAGCTAAATAGCACAACCATTTTTCACTTCTTTCTCTTCCCAAAACTGAAAGTCGCAGCACTGATACTGCGATGCTCAATTAGTGCGACTTAGTGCCGTTATTATAGTGAAAGTGATATTTTACAGTAGTTGAACGTTTATAGTTTTGTGCAAATATGTCGCCCAAACTGCCTGTACCGCCTCTACAAGAGATTACACTGTCGTTAGTGGCGAGACAGTTGATCCACGCCCTTACTCGCGTTTCATCCGAAGAAGATTCCGCCCTGGAGTTCGCGATGGTTTCCTCCTACTACGAGAGCATGGGGGCGACCAACGACATATTCCAAGATCTCGTTAACTTAATACTTAGTTCGGAATACCTGGAGCCATCCGTTAGATACTACACAATGAAGCTGCTGCTCAAAGAAAACGTCAAGAGTTTGGCGACGGGGATCTTCCCGCTTCCCTATTATAGGAAAGTCCTTGAGCTCATTATGGAGCAAGGCCACCACTTGACTGCTCTCAATTTGAAAGGCGTGTGGGTGAAGGACGATCATCTTACAATAATGTACCAGCTACTTAAAAACCTGCCTAATTTAACGTGTTTGAATATCCCCTACATTGCTAACGATGAAGTGCTCAAATATATCGGTAAATATAATAAGGTGTTGAAATTGTTGGACATTTCTGGTGAAACGGACATTACAGAGATTGGTATAGATGCGATGTTGTCTGGGAATCCGCAGTTAACACAAAGTCTGACCGTTGTGAACATAGGAATGTACGGGGAGGAGAACATCGATCACACAGACATCGCTTTATTAATACGGCGGCTGCCAAACCTCAGTAATCTTGGCAGTTACTCGTTTGTTGGTAAAGCTATTTACTCCATTTATAGGACGGATCCAGATTTCAAAACAAAACTGCAGTACATGCATGATGTGCAAACAAACATGCGAACGATGAAGGCAATCGTTGCTCTGTGTCCGATGATAGAGACTATTTACCTAGAGGAACCTGATCAAGGAGTTATGCTGCAACTCAAAGAGCTGAACTACGTTAACAAAATCAAGTTGAATAAATTCCAATGTCACGAACTTCACCAGTTGTTAGATAAGATTGGACATAGAATAGGCACGTTGATGCTTTCAGGATCGACGGGTTCATTCAACTTTACTAGGGTAGCAGAAACGTGCAGGAACTTGGAAAGCTTAGAGTTCTACCAGATTCAGACGGCGACGCATGAAGAGGAGATACCGTTTAATAATTTGGAGCATGTTGAAATAATTCACGGCAACTTGTCGTCGTCGTGTCTTAAGTATCTCATGACTGGTAGTCCGAAGCTAAAGAAATTGATAATTGGCGATGAAATTAAGCTGGATGACAATGATATGTCGCGGTAAGGATCTTGTTTATTTCTCATTTCAATCAACAATTTTATCTTACCGCTAGCACTTTGTCGGCAACTTTGTCCTCGCTATATTCCCTATCCCAAATCCTTATTCCTTGTCTTCACAAAGGGAACCTCTTTGCAAAATCAAGACAGGACAGTCAGGATTTCCCTTTGTTTTTATGACTCAAACTATCTAAGCCAGCTAGACTTATATAATAATCTGGCTTTGGACAGTTATTGACTACTACCTGCGCCCCGTTGTTTCACCCGCGTAAGTCTCAATCCCGTCGGAATATCGGGATAAAAGTATCCTATGTCTTAATCCAGGTTATAAACTATCTGTTAGCCAAATTTCATCCAAATCCGTTCAGCCGTTTTTGCGTGATTGAGTAACAAGCTTTCACATTTATAATATTAGTAGGATTGTCACCCACTTGAAATATCTTGAATTGGTTTCTATTTCACCTTTATCTTACACAACATCTTTTCTCATTCCAGAATCCTTCGCCGATACAAGTTCGAGAATCTAGAAGGCATTTGGTTCCCCAACGCCCCTCGCCTAACCAGTGCGACAGTGGACTTGCTCATCGAGTGCTGTCCCAAACTCCAGAGCCTTGGACAGCTGAGTGGATGGCAGTTCACCCCGGATGATATGATGCTGATGAGGGCAATCTTAGCAAGTACTAACACAGACGTCGTGTTATCACCGCTTGGTATATTCCAACAAGGGCATTAGGTGTTGGTGCTGTTGGTATGATATTGTGCATTTTTTTTGTGTATGCTGATCAAAAAATGAGGATTTTTTCATATTTGGTAAAAGAGGTGCACAATTTTTTTTGAGCAGTGTATTTTTTGTCACCTTTTGTAAAAAGCAATTAATGTATGAAATTATACCTTAACTGCAACACCTGATGTGTAAACTACTGATGCTTTTACATTTTTTTAAAAGTTATTTATAATATTCTAGTCAAAGAATGGAAACTTAATTTATTTTACAATTAATATTCAACAACAACATGTGGAATTAACGCAAATAAATATTTTATTACGTTTTAATTTGTTTATTACAATTAATTTACATTAAAAATCCTATAGTTGTCGCGTTTTAGCATGGCATAACCGTTCATTTCCCTTTCGCTAATATCTCTCCATAGGAATATTAGGAACTCAAACAATAAACTACGTAATGTTTTTCGTTGAAAATGTTGAAGATCACGATAGATATTGATTATATGGAGGAATTTATTTCAGTCTTTTAAATAAAAAAAATGCTTGAAAATGTAAATGGGTCAATGATCGCTATTGCCATACTAAAACGCAACAAATTAAGCCATCGTATACGGATAGGTATACCTAGATATTAAAACAAATTAGTAGAACAGCTTAGTTCAGACATTCTTCTTATAAATACGGGCAAATCACAGCCAAATAATGAATTGGTCACTTTCATTTAAAACATTAAGTTCTAGCTACATAACTTTTTGTTCTTCTAAGTTGTTGTTCGATGTAGGCGGCATGTTCTCATTATTCTTAGTTTTCTTCTTATTGACTCGAGTTTTCCACATTTTGCATTCGTCCGCACACTTGGTTGTGATTATGCTCCTGCAAAAAGATTAATAATTTCCTGAATATTTTATTTCACATAAACCTACATGGACACTTATAAAACGTCAGAAGCGGTGAACGGTTCCAATTGCTCGTTCCCTATGGAAAACAGCTGGCAAAAAACTCCACGGTTACTCTTTTAAAAATAATTGACTTTTACAATATTTTCAAATTACAGTGTTAATAGGCATGGGAGGTCAGTGTAGTCCGTTGAGTACCAGGTACTTAACAAAATAGAAAATGTTCAACATATCTACAGTCCACTAATCCTTCAACGTTCTCACATTCACAAAATATAAAATTGTTTGATTGCTATTACAACTGTAAAAAATCAGTTCTAATCTGTGATCTCGCTTTCATTAATGCTTCCAGTCCCTAAATAAGACAATCTGGAAACCCATAGATTATTAAGTTTTGATCTCCAACTTTCCCTATTGTGGTCCACTGCTGGACAATAAGCCTTAACTTTTAAAACTTAATTCGTTAACATTTTATTCAGCTCCTGTCTACCATATCTGTAATTCTGTAAACCCATGGGCCATTAATCTATTTCATAGGACATTCCAATACTGAATGCATAAACTGGCAATCTTCCAGTAACCCAAAAAAATATTTGTGAAAATTTACTTTTTCCACAAAAACGGTCCTTTAAAAAAAATACATGACTGTCATGTATTTTTTTAACGCTCGCGCGCTCGGTTGAAAATACAAATACATTTACTTAATCATTTAATTTGTGCCAAATAGGTACTTAAAGCAAAAATGCAATTCTCTCCACTAAATTTGCGACAATCTAAGAAGTCCGTTTTGACAGCTATACAAATGCTTTGTGTAGCGATGAAAAAAAAATTGGTTTCTTATAAACTGATTCTCGAGACATATCGATTGAACATACTTAGAGAGTTTGTAATCGACGGCTTATCTACATTGATTAAAACTTATTCTCAAGGCATAACGTTTTATTACATCTACGAGAACGAAACGTCAAAACGGACTTCTTAGATTGTCGCGAGTTTAATACTACACATTCCTGACTAGCATCTGCACCTGTTGGTGCAGATGCTAGTCAGGAATGTGTAGTATTAAACTCGCGTGAGGAAACCGGCATGCCTGGGAGATATTTCTCGACGGCATGTGAAGCCAAGTCAGAAGCCCATGTGCGGCTTTAAAACTCTGACACCAGGTTAGTCACTAACATGAAAATAACTCTGAACCAACTTACCTAACAAGATTTTCCCTCACGTTGAATCTGTCCATAATTTCCATTATGACGTCAGATATGATCTTCGGGTCTAAGCACATTTTAGCTGGCTTGTCCTGAAAGGCAGGCGATCTCTTCCCAGTCAACGAATGGGTTGCTAGTATCCTGTGGAATTAAGATGTCGTTAGCATTTCTTAGTTACTTTCACGGCACCGTATATCATTCAGTTTAACAGGTGCACGCATTTTACGTGGGTGTTTTAAAAATAAATATGATTTTGTATACTGTTTTTTTTTAAGTCGGTCAATGGGTTTGTGATTATTATTCAGGTTTCCAATTACAATTATTTTGTCTTTATATAGATAGGACGGATTTTTTGTAGCGCCAAATTTCCATAGATCCAGGATGAAAAGTGTGCGAATGTGCGATATTTCATACAAATCCATTCAGACGTTTTAGCGTGAAAGCGTAACAAACAAACAAACTAACTTTCGCATTTATAATATTAAGTTAGGATTTTAAACCATTACCTTCTTGGAAACACAGCAAGAAGTAGCGTTCTAGTAGCAATGGTGTACGATTTCCAATTCACTCTCTTGAATTGGTCCCTGTGTATTAAGGTCTTTCCACTTCCAATGGGTACCTGAAATCGACATCATCATCTTTAATAATACTTAACACGATCTATCTGTACAAATGCATTAGGTAAAGTAGAAACAACGTGTCGAAAATACTACAATAGTCCCATAAAATAATTGTCTTATTTGTTTCTCCAAAACTCGGTCCCCAGTTGTCATTCAACTTTTCTAAAAATTTTACGTATTGGTTACAAACTAACGGTACGTTTAACTAATAAACGTCCAAAGATTGTAAAAAAAAAGGTTACATACCCATTCATCTTTTTCCGTCCCTTTTTTCTGGGTCGTCTTTACAGCAACATTGTTATACTTATTAGTTATTAAAACATTATCATCTGAACGATTGAATTCCTCATTCTCACTGTTTTCTTCATCTTCTTCCCTAACATCTTCTTCAACAGATTGGTTGTAAGGAGTATGGCTCCTGTCTTCAGCCTTTAACAGCATCGGAACATGTTCCTTCGAGGTGTGGTGCCATGTCGATGATCCTGGCCGCTTCATGTCATCGAGCATTTTGAACAATATTTTGAAACTGTTCTTTATATTCATGAGTTCACGCACATCGATAGTCACATTTTGATTGCCTTTACCATTTTGAAGATTATTTCTCCTAGTCGAATCTGCTAATGATTTGTTGATAGATATATTCCTAGATAAATCTAGGCTGTCGTTGTGTGCTCTTTTGCGGCTCATCATTGTTTTAATGTTAGATTGCTGCATACTTTTTGGTATCACTGGAGTAGCTCTGTGCGAAGGAGTGATGATCTTTTTACTTGACCTTCTATTTGAATATTGACGTTTGCACCGTTCCAATTTGACTTTTTTGTTCTTTACCTGCAATTTCCAAATGTTATTTTGTTATTGTCATTTTATCTACCTTCAGAATTGCAAGAGTAAAATGTACTCGTAAATGAACATGAAGTTGTAAACAGATGGCGTTGGAACGCACTTGCAAACCACCATGGACCTACTTACCTACAAATAGTCAATGGGCATGATATATGGTATCCCATTAGCCGTGAGAATAAAGAAAAGAAAATAAAGTGATAAAATGCAAATTCAAGTACATAAGTTGCAGTCTTAGCCAGTACCAAGTACGTATATGTATGACCCAAATGCTGCACTTGAGTGAGTACATGAGTTTATTACGTTACGGCATTCACGTATAAAACCTACCTTAGCAGAATCCCCAGATTGTGCGCCGTCATCACTCGGAACCCAAGACGATGCGCTTGAGGAGAAGTCCTCAGCTTCCTCTTCATGCTTTATGCTGGGACCTGCTTCCTCCTTCCTCTCTGATTCCTTTACCATAGTGTCTAGCATGTCACGTTCTCCTGTGCCATGAAGAAACATGAATTAATGCTTATTTTTGACCAAACTATTCTGTTTGATTTTTGAGAGCTCCTAGAAGCTAAATCAGATGGTATAGAACAAATGAAAATATTATATTTTCGCGTAAGTCGTGCTCGAGTCCAAAATATGACTAGAAATTAGATTCGGTAGATTTATTCTAGCTTCGCCAGCCCTTTGGGCCCAAGGAAGGTACAGTCAACAACAGAAATCGCACTTACTTAACGACTTATAGGCGCTGTCGCTGGCGCTGTGTAAATGGTTACCACTCACTAATGTGCGGTTGACTGTACTCGCTTCGACAACAGTACTTTAAACTTTGCAACATCCATTATCTAATTACTCATTTAGTCCATTTTAGCCATTTGCTGTTTTGGCAATTTGTGCATTCGTGGACGCACGTAAATACCTACGTTGCATTACGACTTTTCAATTTTGTTTAATCTAAGTAGCACATATACTTGCAAAGTTGTATTTAATAGTCGTCAAAATAAGGTTCAGTTTTGCATACAACTTTAAAAGTTCAACAGAATTTAATGACACGTGGTTGGAATTTAGATAGGTGCTTATATCTAAATTCCTCTGCTATGAAAAGTACCTAATCTACTTACCCACTAATCTATTTACTGTTGCTTTCTATGCGAAGAAAAACAAACTCGTATTTATTTATTCAACTCAGAATAAAAATAAGTATATTTTTATGAAGTTTATTCTCATTTCTATCAAACTCTTGTTGGTATCTTATGATTCTAGAAAATTCTGCTTAAGTTTTTCTAGAATAAATAAATCAGAACATTCTTGTTTACCTATGATGAAGATAGGTAAGTAGGTACTATACAATTAGGTAACTAATTGCGTAAATTATTTCAAACGCACCAGTTACCTACGCTTCTTACAAACCGTTACGGATTACCTGCGCAAGGGCAGCAAAAATACAAAATTCAATTACTCACGCGCGCGCGCAACCAACGTCGCCGTTTCCTGTTCGCCGCGCCGGTTCACCGTCATCACATCGCCTGCCCTCAGCTCCTTATTCAGCGGGCTGACCACCGACCTTATGTACACCACATCACGACCGCCACTCTTCCATTCCACAAGCAACCAGTTACAACTCTCACTCTGCCTTGAAGAAGACATCACTGATCACTAAAACATGCGAATACCTCGAGCTGTGGTATATGACTAGATCGTTCAACGTAGATCGCATTGCATCGGCCCTCAGGTAAAAGTTTCATTGCAACGCACCCTTACTGCAGTCATTACTTCCCCCGCCCTAAGAAATGAACAATGGTTTTCGCCAACGGCCCCGGAGCGAACAAAAAACGCATCCTTTTTTGCAACGTACTTCCTAGTAAGTTTCTAAGCGGAGATTTATATTCTTTTGTGTTCTAACCCCCAGTTGTCTTGCCGAACGTCGTAAAAGTTTGTAAAACAATTGACTGGTCTTTCTTTTCCTTAGGAGTAGGTAGGTAAAAGGAAATGGAATCGAAGAGGACCTTGAATATGTAGCAATTAGGTTTTATTTTAATTTCTTTCTAATTAGAGTAGGTAGGTACTCTTTATTATTATTGCTTCTTTTTTTAACTTTGCAGTATTTTTTACTCATAATTAGCCTATAATGTTCTGCTTAGCATATAATGCTGGGACACAGGCCCAATATATAATGTACTCTGTGCACAGGCCTCCTCTCGGTGAGAGGGGGCCATAATTCACCCCATCACGCGGGCCCAGTATAGGTTGGTAGATGGCACATGTCTTCGAAGTTTTGACTGCCGACTGTATTTCTGAACTTCGAAGTTCAAAACATCGCTGTACTGTATTTATAAAGTTTATGAGTACGACTTACGGGAGTTAGAATGTACGCTATGACGCATTACTTAATAGAGAATGTTCCTATCGCGATGTACGGAACATCGAAATCTTGCTTTATCGAATTACTAAATCCCGAATGTTGACGATCGAGATTAAGAGCGAGTATTTCGCTTTTATTTGTATAAACGTATATGCTTGAGGCCTATATCCAGCAGTGGATGTCTTTCGGCTGAATGAATGCATATATGTATATGGATATCATAAGGCGAAAGCTTCTGGGTAGCCCGCGAAATTCAAATTTTCGTACGTTTTTTGCAATTTGGAGGTCAGTATCAGGTTGTATGTTATTAAAATATGATCCGTCCGTAATAAATATGGATATAGAAATATAATCATAAAAATCATCAATACAACTCTCTAAGTTCATATCTTATTGAACGCCTATTTCATGAAATCATTGACATTTGAGGATTATTCTAAGGAGTTGTATTGCTGAAGGATATGATTATTTCTGTAACGCCATAAATATAGCCCTATATATATATAGCGGGTCGTTTCTTATCACAAAGGACGTCAGTTAGCTGCAAGACATAGTTACTAATTATAGTACCTTGATCTCTGCCCTACCCTCATAAGCAGGGCCGTAGCCAGGAATTTATTTCGGGGGGGGGTTGTTGCCATCTTTTTTTTGAAGAAATGAAGTAGGTACCTATTTCTGATTTCAGAGAGGGTAGAAAAATAGTAAGTACAGGTTTAAAAAAAAAGAGTATTATATTAAGAAAATCAATTTACCTCTTTTCCGAAATCTAAAAAAAAATATTGCGAGCGAAGCGAGCTCGAAATTTTTTAGCATCCAGCTTCGAATAAGTTAGGTTTTCTTTCTCTTTGACCGATCATACAGAAATAGATGTAACTTTATCGAATGCTGAAAAGTTTGAGAAGGATGATGCAGAAGAGCTCGAAAATTGTAGCACCCAGCTTCGGAGAGGCTAGGGGAGGTTAGAATATCTCAGAGAATATTGAAGTTGCAGGAATTTATTACATACGAAGTCAGATTCGATAAAAATACAGTATTTAAGCATACTCTTACTGTTATTATAGATTATAAAGTACCTACGCCTATGCGAAATAGATTACAATTATCTGTATATGGAGGTACCCTAGCAGGTCGATCTCTGGATTGAGATTCTGGTTTCTCGCATTTCGGGGGGGGTTTGAACCCCCAAAACCCTCCCCTGCCTACGGCCCTGCTCACAAGAGTACAAGCGCTCTTAAACTTGCGGGACGTTTGGCGTATACCTACAGAAAGGTCATTAGCAGGTATTTCTAAGATACGTACACAGGGTTACACATCAAGCTATACATTTCCAGTTTATGCTGCAGGCGTAGCATGAGCACCATTTTGTCGACGGAATAGTAGACAAAGATGACGTTTCATGTAGACAGTACGACGGCAGCAAAGTAGAAAGAAGCAACTGCACTTTTTACGAAATTCACTCTTTTACATAATTCGACTCCGAATTCTTTGTTTAGTGATAGGATTTTTTTTCTGTTTGATTATCAATTTTTACTGATTTGAAGTCACGTCAACTACCTACAACAATTATTCTCAAAGTGTCGAAGTACCGTATTTTAGATCAAACAATTTTACAGTAATATTGGTGCCGATTCCCTTGTCACAAAATTCTCTTAAACTAAACTAAAAATCAATAAAATTTAGTTTAGTCCTGTCAAACGATCAAACTCATTCTGAAATAGACTATAAATGACACAACTTAGCTTTAATTTAGTTTGACAGCACTAAGATGGCACTGAGATTAGTTTAATGAAAATGCTATTCTGAATTTGACGATTTAACCTAAGATTTTGTCCTATATCTAAAATCCTCTAACTAAATCTGACTATTTTTAATCGCGATTTAAAATGTGTGGAATAAAATAAGATTTCATGAACTAAAATTCGAACCAACACCTCGACTTCAGTTGCAAAACAGTACTGTATTTTTTTTAAATGGTGGGTCCTATCGCAAAAATAATGAAAATTTCGACCCCCTTTTGGAAAGCCCTGAGGCTCACCAAGTTGTTTTTTTTTTTTTTTTTTTGCGTATTTTCCATACAATATGTGAAAAATTCCATAAAACAACCGACTTCCAAAAAAACACTAAAAACGTGAAAAATAACTTTAATTTCGGAAGTCGGTGTCTTTGCTTTTCAATTTTCGAATTTGCCACCGACTTCCGAAATTAAAGTTATTTTTCACGTTTTTAGTGTTTTTTTGGAAGTCGGTTGTTTTATTTTTTTGTAAAAAGTTTTTATTTTTCACTTTTTAGTTGTGGTACCTACTCCACACAAATTCGAATACCACTACCTGGTATGTAAATAACAGTGAAGGAGTCAAACAATATATCGTCTACATACACTAAGTGGGAAAAATATGTAATTATTGAAGCTAACTCAAAAACTACGCAAGCAAAATTAATAAAATTTATATGGGACCACCTCTGAAGCATGACCTACCAAACAAAAAAAGAATCATCAAAATCGATTCATAATTGGCGGAGTAATCGCGTAACATACACACAAAAAAATAAAAAAAAACATACAGACGAATTGAGAACCTCCTCCTTTTTGAAGAAGTCGGTTAAAAACACGTCGAAGGTGCTGTCCATGCGCGCCTTCGGCTCTAAAAAAAAACACGTGGTATCACAGTTTTGCGTTCAAAAAGCTCCCTTGTAAAAATAATGATTTTGTAGATAACCGTTTATACTTTGTGGCGGTCGAGTAGAAAGATTTCTACTGGCGATTCAAAAATCAAATTGTCTTCACTACTATAGACAAAATGTCAGGCTTTGACAGTTTGAGTAGAAAACTTTCTTCGGAAATAGTCTACATGTTTATAGACCTAAGAGAAAGATCGCTGGAAACGAAAGACAATATGACAGATTGTAGAAGGATTTCTACGGTGCGATGTCAAAAATGAAGAAACGAAAAGAAAAAGCTATGTCTATTCTTCTTAAGATAGAAAGCGTCATGCTACGCGTGCTGATCTCGCATTGTATCGGATTTCCGTACAATGCGAGGTCAGCTTATACTGGAAATGTATAGCTTGATGTGTAGCCATGTATAACTACGAAGATAAATTAGAAACGAACCTCCCTTATTTGTGTATGATACCTACCTACCTATCACATAAAATAACATCACGCTTGTTTTCACCAAAGGGTTAGGCAACGGTGTATCTATTACAGTTTACTCACATTTCGCCAGTTATGTTTAGTTCCCAGGTAAGCAATAGAGGGTGAGCCTATTGCTATCATTTAGAGCAAGCCATAGGCTCATAAGATAGAAACCCTGTTTTTGCTATTTTTCTTTTCATTTATTCATCCATTAACAATTTAGGTACATTGTGTTGAACATTACATAATAAATAAAGTTATTACATGCAGAAACAATACAGAAATTCCTAATGGAAAAAAACAATGATACTGGCCGTCCGAATCGAACCCAGGACGTCATGCTCAGCAGGACATGAGTAGAGCTATAAAGAAATTGATTAGGTAAGGGAGGTAAGTTTGTTTATTGAAATGAATTTGTTTATTCTGTAAATAGGTGATCGGAATCACTACGGCCATTAAAAAAAAAAAATACGCTAGATAAGGTCGCCGAGTGTCTGGATTATCACATAGACTAAAGTTATACGTCGGATAAGTTAACTGAGACTTACCCAGAGGTGGTGTCCGTTACTTCTCATAAATGCTACAGAATAACCAGTATATATTTGGACGGCGGCATAACATCTAGTGGGTAGTCTAGTACAGTATTGATTTTTAATTCAAATAATGTCTTCTTTCAGTAAAATGTTCCATCTACAATATTCAAGGTACTTGCCCTCCATGTGGCATATCCGTGGGACGCTCTGTATAATGCTCTGTATTCCCAGTACCTACTGGGAATAAAGTTGAATGTGTGAGGGCTCGCCAGCAGCGTCCTTTGAGCAGAAGTAGAGATGGGCGGAGGGAAAAAACCCAGGTTTTAACCCATTTTGGGTTAAAACCGGGTATTTATGTGGGAAAAAACCTAATTCACGGGAATTTTCATTATCTACAGTAATACAATAAAGCTGAAGATATTTTTTGTTTGTTCAAACAAAGTAATCTGTGGAACTACCAGTAGGATCGTAATTAATGATTCTTCATTAAAAAAAACACAGACATTCTCAATTATTTATTAGTAAGTAGTTTAGTACGAGTAGCGAGCAGCGTATTGGTCGCCAAAAAATTATCTCTGTAAGTGTTTTTATTGCATTCTTTATATATTTAGACTACACTATGTCGTATCATCTGCCTAGCCTTTTCCCAACTATGTTGGGATCGGCTTCCTGTCTAACCGGATGCAGCAGTATTTTACATGAAGCGACTGCCTATCTGACCTCCACAACCCATTTACTGGGTAACACGATACCCCTTGGTAAGACTGGTTGTCAGACTTTTGGGCTTCTGACGACCCGTAACAACTGTCACAGATCTAAAAATGACCGCTGGGACCAACGGCATAACGTGCTTTCCGAGGCACAGAGGGGTCTTGGTATGTCAAGATTGACCCATCCATGGACCAACCGTGGCAAGCCTAGCTTAATTTGATTGATCGACCCGTGCGGCTGTTATTTCTTAGCTACAAGCCCTTATGTATTTAAAGTATTAATTACAAAAATAAATAAAGTTAGTTATCAGTTTATCAGAGACAACTTGCACAGTTAGTTGGTTTTATTTAATCATTTTATGAATCATTTTTCATGCTATAATACCTTACCATCTCTACTTATTTATTACTTTACCGTACCATATGAAACACATGGCTACACATCAAGCTATATATTTCCAGTATAAGCTGACCTCGCATTGTACGGAAATCCTATTGCTTGAGGTGTAGCCGTGGATACAGCAATGTTTCCTTTATCATTTCATTCACTGAGTTATAAATGTCACAGGTTCTAAGAAAACACAAACTTGCCTTAACTAACTAGCAAAGCTATACTGCTAGTTAGTTAATTTTAGTTGAAATGACGTGACCCACTACTTAATTATTCATACTCCAAATTTGTTTGGGTACGTAAAATGTGGTAGTGCAGTGCGTCATTTCAACCTAGACAAGCCCTAACTAGTAGTTATAAAGTTTAAAAACTATGTGCTATTTCAATGTATGTGTATCTAAACATTACATAAGCTAAATTGAAAAAACCCGAATATTTTCCCAATCGGGTATTTTCCCGGGAATTATCCCTCGAATTTACCCACTTTTGGGTTTTTTCCGGGCAAATTCCCATCACTAAGCAGAAGTGGGTGGGTGGGTAGTCGCATAAGTGTGGTGTTAGTAAAATGGGAGCTGAAATTACCATTTCCAATGGCAGGATACTTAAATAACTGTGAAATTTATTATACAATAATCTTCCAAAAATAAATACTGAAGTAAAAACATAATTATTCTGGATTGAAAAAATATAGAGTACCTATTTGAGGTTCATCCATACTGGGCACTCTGTAGTTTGAGACTATCAAGCAAATGTCAGTCAGATTCACATTGACATTGACACTATTGACGGATAAGACAGGACACATTTTAGGTTATGATTGCCTTTATTTTATCTTTAACAATAAAGCAAGTATTGTGGTCTTTTTTCTACATTTAATTTATGAAATACCAAGTATGAGTGAAGCCAAGGTAGCTACTACTCTGCAAAAGAAGAAAAATACTATCAGTAAGGGTAAACTGAAGAGAACTATAAAAAATGTTTTATGTCGTCCTGATCCAGTGTTTTGGTTAGTTTGTGCCATCAAACCATAATTTAATGTAGCTTACCTCACCTAAATATATTTCTCAATAAACTGGGTATATTAAACAGGCCGGAGATAACCGAAGACGAAGGAAAGACGTTAGAATCAGCCCTGAAAAAACACAAAGTCGTCATACCTGAATTCAAGAAACCTCATTGGAAAGATCTGAAAGATATTCCAAAGGGACAACGTCCGAAACCACCGAAGTTAAAGTAAGACCCCATTTCTACTACCTAAGAAATAACTATCACATTGTAGCGATTGTGTAATTTAAAACTGCTAGACCCAAAACTGCTTGTTACATGCACATCTCAAATGTTTATATAGAAAAGAATATAAAGGGGCGTGCATTTTTAAATTAGACTATCTCTATCACAATTTTAGATATCCCCATTCATTCAATGTTGTGTTGTTATTCTATTTTCAGAAAAGTGGATGGACTTCTACTTGGTATAAGAGAATGTAGCGAAGCCATTCAAAATGGAGAATGTTCTGCAATCATTATTGAAGCTAAAGTTAACCCAAGACTGATAGTACAACCTATTTTGGAACTGTGCACAGCTAAAGACATACCTCTACTCTGTTTAAGTGACCTAAGAAAAGTATCTGCAGTCAATTTTGGTCTACCAACTAGTTGTTTAGGAATAAAATGTAACAGCCTATCTGATGTCAGGAAAGAAATAGTTGATATAGCTAAGAATCATCCAAAACCAAAACAAACAAATCAACAGAAAAACACAAACAATAGTACAATAGAAATGGATGTAGAAGAGAATGTGGACACAGAAGTAGCAAATGTTAGTGCTGTTACTTTTCAATTCTTATATAGAACTAATAAGAAAAGTAGAATATTTGTGCCAAGTACTCCAGAAAATGTATTAAAACCAACAAGAACATTCATAGGCCAAGACTTCATAGAATTTTCTGACAAACCTGACCTAAAGAACAGCAAAGCATTCATGAAAATGTTAGTAAAGAGGTTTTCTAACAATCCAGACAGGGTTAAAAAAAATAAACAAAGTTTCTAATGAGAGAGATGCTTTATTTAAAAAATATTATTACTATAATGTCACAATAGACATAATATTATGTTAAACATTCCACAAGGAATGTGCACAGTAATCAGAAATGTTCGGGATTCTTTATAAAAGTTAAGCAAATAAATTCAAGCTATCCCGTAACACTTCTTATTACTTATTATCAAATTTTACCTTTCAACCTTTTCACTGCCAATTATTATTTGGGAATTCGTCAGTATATTATTTCTAAAATGCATGATATTTTCTAAAAAAAAATACTACTTTTTTAATTGTTTTACTTACATTAAGTTGCCATGATCGACCATGGCAGTCAAAAGGTTCTGTTTTGTTTCCAAAATTCATCCAGGTAAAACTTGATAAACTAATTATACTAATAATATCATGTCATACTTCATAAAATGTATCTATACAAATATAACAACTATCATTTTATGAAGTATTGCATGAGAGTAGATATATGTATCTTACATTTTCAATTTATGCATTGCATTTAAGTTTTTAACAGTTCAATTTAATAAAAATCAAACAACAGATTGGTCAATGTTATACCTACAATAATGACTAAATTAGTCAATTATAGCTGGCCATTGCTTACATCTAAACATACTTAGTTAACCAAGTCAGTAAATAATAACATGAAGAGTTTTTTGATGTTCCCTCGAATAGTAATAAATGAATGTAGCCATAACCATGGAGCAATATAATCTACAAAACATTCATACAAAAAACAAATCATGATAAAGGCTTTTACTTAAATATAAAAATCAACTTTAACGAATTTAATTTTGTAAACAATAATAAACTAATGTTCAATATCATAACATTTTAACTATATTAGTATAAAAATAAAATTGGTACATGGTACCAATAATGATTTATATGATCACATAATTAGCTATTTAAATCAATAATTAATTGTCTTAATTTCATGTCACTACATGTAACAATTTCATAATCACGCAAAAAGTAAATATTGTGAAATTATTCACTGGAAGATACAGGAATGAAAACAAGAAAGCAAAAATTGCCATACTAGTCAAGCAACAAGTCATAATTAACTATACACATGAAAATAATATGTATTTGTACATTCTAGAAACTATTTAATGTTTATTAAATATCAGCATACGCTTCTCAGAAGCGTATGACAGAAATCATAGAATATGTACAAAATATAAATGCCTATTAATCAGTGAAAGCGCGAGCGTCGCGCTCGACTCGTCCGGCGCGCGGGCCGGCTACAGGGTGTTTCATAAACATTTCTTCCCGACCATCGCCTAAGCTGCAATCTGTCCCGGCTCGATCGATCATCGTCAGAGCTAGCGGAGATCTACTGGTCCGGTTTTTTGCCAAAAACCGGCAGTGAGACGCGGAGAGCGCGGGACCCGCTCAGTGCGGCACGCGCGCCTCGCTGGGCCGGTAGCGCGCCAGGATGATGGCGCACATGGTCTGCGCGTCCGTCTCCTCCGGGTACGCCGCCATGGCCTGCGCCACCTGCGGCTCGGGGAAGATGCCGGCCAGGTGGTAGTGCATGCGGCGCCGCGCGTCCCAGTGCTGCAGCGCGCCGTCCGACGCGCACGGCGACAGCGGGGCCAGGCGCGCCGCCGCGCCCGCCGCGCCGCCCGCGCCGCCCGCGCCGCCCGGCGCGCTGCCCACGCGCGCCGCCAGCGCGTGCGGCGCCAGGCGCGGGTCGCACGCCGGGTTCAGCGTCAGCTGGCGCGCCAGCTTGCGGTGCGTGTTCACGTCGGGCGGCGGGCAGGCGGGCACCAGCGGCGGCGGCGGCTGCGAGGGCCCGGCCACCTGCGCGCGGTCGAAGTGCGTGGCGAGCGTGGCGTCGGCGAGGCGCGGCGCGGCCGACTGCGCGCGCGCCAGCTGGCGCTTGACGTCGGCGGGGCGGCCGCCGGGCGGCAGGCTCACGGTGTGCAGGTCGCGGCGCAGCGTGTTCGCGGCTGCGCGCTCCGACAGCTTCTCCGCGACGGACTTATGCGGCCGACCCGCGCGCTCAGGGTGGTGGAACTTGCACTTGTTCCCGTACGTACACTTGCGGCCGTACGGACACGCCGGAGGCGGGTCGGCGCGAGTCGGCGGCGCGCGCAGGAACGCGTCCAGTGTGGGACCCGAGCGACCGAGCGGGTCGTCCGGGGGCATGAACCGGTCGTTCACGAACGAGTACATGAGCAGGCGCTCCTCGACCACTTTCCGGAAGTCGGGGTTCTCTACGGCGAGGTCGCGGTAGTTGTCGTTGGACACGACGATGCCGTCGGTCTCTGCGGCGAGACGCAGGATGTACCGGTCGTCGTAGCACACGAGGCGCTTGCCGCCCAGCAGCCGGCTGGGCGTGTACACGAGCACGCGGTCGCGCTCGAGCCGCTCCAGCGCGTCGCGTTCGGCGATGGGGTTGTTGGGTCGCGACGACTCCTTGCGCCACTTGGGCACGAAGGCGGTGATCTCGCGGTGTCCGCGCGCGCGGAACCACTCCACGCAGATCTCGATGCCGCGACACGAGAACACCTCCTTGTTGCCATGGCTGGGGACAAAATAGACAAAGAGCATAAGGTATAAAGTGCGATGCAACTTGAACTTATATAATTATGTTAGAATATCGCACTATTACTAATAATTCAGTATCGTTATGATAAGATTGTGGCAATACGAGTTATCAACCGGAACTCTCGGGGTGATTGATATCTGGAACTCGTACGATGTTGAAGTGAATGGTATATCTTTGACTTATTATGATTATTTACAATAAACAATATATTTATTTGATTTCTGAAATAAAACTTCATTCAGTTCCAAGCCTCTTTTTATTAGGAGTCAAACAAAGATCAAAGATTTGTCATAACTTTAGACTAACTAAATACACTACTACATAAACCTGCCTTTTTAATACTTTACCTAGATATAAGTTTTAAAAAAATCGATATACCTCATAGCAACATTACTGCCATCTATAACGATGTGTCGAAGCGGGGCTCGGTCGGGCGGCGGGTCAGGTTCCGCCGGTGGAGCAGGCGACAACGCTCTCGGCGGTTGTTTAGCAGCCAACTTGATCAGCTCCGCCAACAACTCGTTACAAGGCGGGTCGGGACCCAACCGCTGGATGGCAGTCCGCGCCAGCCGCTCAGAGTAGCCCAACTTCATGGCAAACTCGATCTTTGCCTAGAATGTATACAGAAATTGAGTAAATAACGAATTTCATCAAGTTGTAACGGGAAAATCCGGGATTACGTCAAGCAGAATTAAAAGCGAGATGAATCAATCAACTTAAGGAAGTGAAACATTTCAAACTTCCTTCCCGTTCAGACAAAAAACAATGATGGTAAATTGATAACCCAGATTGCAAATCAAACCAAATCAAATTTCATTTAAGTTTTCGACTAACAAGTAAAAAGAAAGAAAACACGTTTAAATGCGGCAAACATGGCGTTAAGAAAGGACAAATACACGAAGTTGTAGATTAACAATGGCAGAATCGTTACTGTTGATGAAGCTCCCTGAACATCTCTATAGAGAATTCTAGTGTGAGTGTCCGTTTTAGGTACACCGCAATCATAGACACAATAAAATTTCCATTGTGTCTCGAGATCTACAAAGGGAGATACACAGGAAACAGTTGTTAGCTGTAACGTAATCTGTATTGTCAAATACCCACTGCAACTGCGCAAGCATGTCGCGCATATAAATGAATTGCTCAGTAGAACGATGAAGGAAAACATCGTGAGGAAACCGGCATGTCCGTCCGTCATGTAGAACCAAGGCATTCACAAACTAGCACTGGGCCAGTGTGGCGGATTACGGCCCACTCCCTCTCATAGAGAGGAGGCCTGGGGTCTAAAAAGGTCGATAATGGCATTTCATAACACGCAATTCATCTGTTTTGGAATTGCTAGTGATCTGCTGGAAATTCGGGAAATAATTCGTTTTCCAATGAATTTCACAATTTGTCCTTTTAAGACCCACTGTATCCCATGAGTGGGAACATTATTCCTATGCTATGCTCAGTAGAGATCCTACCTGGTTGGGTTGTGGTGGTGTAAGAGTGACATATTCAGCGAACTCTGCGGCCAGAGTATCGGAGGGGGTCCTCGAAGCCGCACGATGCGCACTCTCGTCATCACACTCCGAGTCATAGCTGGAATCCTCTCCTCTTTCGCCAGCCCATCCCACTGATGACTCCACATATTTCTGAAACAATAAAGACATTTTCAACATGAATACAATGTTTTTACCTCAACAAATAGATGCGCAGTCTGTGCCTAATTATGTAATCAGGTTGTTCGTTCTTTCTATCAATTGATCTGGCATAATTATTAATGGTAATATTGTAGCCTATAGTTTTAATTAAAGCTATGAGTTCATTTGATTTGAACGTCGCCGTCTAAAGTTCAAATACCTACATCATAATTATTTGCATTTAGATTTTAGAATGAAACAATATTGTAATATTATCCTTTCACATATGACTATATATGACATGCATATAAGCCGGATGTGACGAGAATAGAGTTACAATTGTCTATGATTAGCGTTGCAAGGTGAGCAGTTACCTTTAAACGGATCTAATAAGTACAATTATCCCCGCAGTTATAATGTATGATCTTTCTATTATAACATCTTAAAAATAGCTTTAGTGAGGCATTGAGTATTTGCAATTTCAATAAGCCTGCGTGACATCGATGTCTAAGAAAATTCAAAAATGTTAAGTGAGCGTGTGAGTGATGATTATTGATCCAAAAGCAAATTTGATATTACCACGACCGACACCGACTCAGCACAGGGTCACGAGGGCGCCGAAGCGGATCTACAGATGATCATTGACCTTTAGCGTGTGCGCATGACGGCCGTACCGGTTGGAATACATTATTCTTGATTTGACAAAAATATTTCTGAATTAAAAATTCAAAAATAACCCACCGACATCTAGTATCGCGCACTGGACACGCTTACAGTTAGAAAATTTACTTAATAATGTGCAAAATAGCGGTTAGTCATACTCGCAAGATCCGCATCGAGACCTAGTTGGCTGAGAAACTAAAATACAAATCTAGATTTTGGTTTGATGTAGGTGTATAAAATATCAAACAGGATAATAAGGTAATTGCACCATTATAATATCTGTTCATTACTTTTACTAAGAACGATAACTGTTAATTAATCGCACAAGCTTTGCTGACAAAGCAAATTTTCCAAAAATGATAACGATAAAATCAATCAACGATTGTAAATATTGAGGTAGGTATGTATAGGTTAGCAAAACGAGAATTCCCAAACCATAAATACCAACTAAGTACCAACCAAACATTATTTAAACAAAAAGTACTCGAAACGCAACGCAAAACGAAAATTACAGAAACAAAAAGCACCACAATATTTTGTAGTGCACGGCAACTGGCAAGTTCCTGTTAGAAAATCGGTGGCTAAACCTATAGTCGTGTAAGACCAAGACGATAAAGTTTAGTAGGTCTCGGGAGCCTACATCCGGGCTGGGCACAGTACGGAAGCGCCCCGCCTACAGCGTGCAGCCGGATGCGACTTTCTAAAAAAATCGAGCCAAGTTACAGTTGGCGGTTAGAAAACGATATTGAACTATGTTGATTATGATGAGACGAATGTTTTGGAAAATTGGCGGTGTATGTTCATTTCTTTTTGCATCTAACAGCGTCGGCTCCTTGTGTGCGGGTTGCAATCAGAACACAATGTCTTGGTGAATGAATTCACGAAATGCACCGACCCAGCTTGGTTTGACCAGATTCGATTGCTCGAATGAACCGAAAGATTCACACTAGCCCCTGGAGCCTCATGTGCTTCATGGTGCTGCAGAGACAATTGCATATGAAGGAGTAGATCAGGGGGCGCAATAATGGTAGGGAAGACGTGCCCTTAGGATATGGAAGGATTTGTGAGCCGTACCGGATATGCATCCTAGAGTAGGCAATGGACTAGTTGAGAGACGGGTGACACTTATTTATCTACGTTGCCGCCAGGTTGTTCAGAACACAAGAGTCTCGGTCTTGGTGTTCAAAAATATCTTTAAAATAAATTCTCTTTTGACTTGATCACTCAGGATATTGGGACATTACAATAGTAGCATATAGTATAAATAACGCTATGAAGTTAAAATTGTTAATGCACCGACCTTCATCAATGAATAAGTTTATTGTGTCTGTGATATACTAAATGCCCTAAATGCTTCCTGCGATAGTGCGTGTTACGTCAATGGATCGTACGATGTACGTGTTTGGGGTCATAATGGATAATGTGTATCTCATTTAAAAAACAAGTTATTGATAAGGCGTTATCTACTTCAATCTTTTCACGCACTATACTATCTTGGTCTGAGTACAGTTGGATGACTACGGCAAAATGAGCTCAAAAGAAGGTATGGTTTTTTTTTTAAAGCATCGGTTCACATCCACCGATATCGATATCGGATATCTATGATTCAAATCAAACTGGTGGTTGAAACTCGAATAAAAACAAAAAAAAAGTGCCAAATAAAGTGTGAATTAGGGTTGCCATCTGCCAGACATTTGCCGCATTTGACAGGCATTGTACGGTTAAGAAAGGCGTGGGGCCGGCGCCGCCGCGCCGGCGCTAAGCTGAGACAGGCATTTTTGAATTTCCCTAATAGTTAAATGCACAGTTGAGTAAAGAAAAGAATCGCCTGATAATTGAGTCGGTAAAAGCGTTATTAATAACTCAAGAAAACTTTTAAAATGTTTTGTGAAGATTTTATATTTTAGAAAAAAGAATTTAAAAAAAGAAAAATATCTTCGGAAAATGTCTTCGTTTTTTCTAAATTAGTTTAAGTGGTCGAAACTTGTTCATACTTTTCATTTTGAATAAATGTCAATCTTTAAAACTATCTGTCGCTTATTATTTAGTTTTTTTACAATAGACAGGCATTTTTCTGAAAAATCTGGCATTTTGTATAGGTACTTATCCTAGACAGGCATCCTCCCTTACATAGATGGTAACCCTAACTAGAATGCATAAACCAAAAAAGTTTACAATGCTAATAGTCTAACTCATTGCCTCGTAACCAGTAGCAGCAATTTTAGACAAAACAAAACCCATGGGATTATCCCGCCGTTCGCCACGCTCGTTTACGTTGGACGCGATTTGTTTACGTTTTTTCAGATTCATCTTTTAGTATCTGGAAGGAAACACGCTAACCTTCTAGCGAAACACCAACGAGTCCATAATATAATAAACAAATAACAACTGCGCTAAAAGAAAAAATAAAACAATCTTTGCGAGTGCGACCCACTTTAGCCATGGAGGTCGTACAAATCAACCGAATCATTCAATTCATTAGCGGTCTTAGATTTGTAGATAATTGATTTAGAAGGTCTATTGCATCAAATCACTGCAAACGTTGAAAGAATTTCCGCTTTTGGTTCATTTACACCAGTAGCTACATCAAGAGACTCTAAGCTTGTCAGAAAAATAGCTCTATGCTAATTTCTTGAATTCTTGATTCAAGACAGGACCAGATTGAAATGTGAAGTAATAGACTCCAACCAAAGTAATGACGTAATCAGTTTACTCGTGATTGTGACTTTTTTTCCAATTAGCATTCGTATACGTATACTAGCTGTTACATTTTTGCATAAGTTTTAGTTTGTTACATCACCTGTCTATCTATCTGCTTGTGTTGTGTTGTCCTCGCTCCACTCCTTTTATTTTCGCTCATTATCGTTCTGCATCTGAGTGTTTGTTTGTCGGACCTTGTCACGTCGCATTTAAACTTTACTCGCAAAACTTAACTCTTCCTATACCATTGACGTCCCAAGAGTGACTCCATTGATAGTATTGACGTCAGTATAGACCGTTTATCTCGGTTAGACGCAAATCAAGGAACTAATAATTACGTAGGAAGGTCTTTATATCGTATATTTGCAAAGGTTATCGTACTGCGCAATCTTAGAAATTCAGATGCTATTAAAATTTGTTTACGATATTTGAACGGCAACTAAGTATCTTTCTATAGATTAGCTTTCAGTAACACTAATAGACTTACGAACTCCTAGCTTCATTATCAGAAAACTGTAATTAGATAGCCAGCTCACTGCACGAAGGAATGCTTACGCTTTAATACTACGAATGCTGTTTTAGATTTCCGAAAACCTCCTGACAACGACCAACCTACTGATTCGTATTCCCAGGAAATGTTAGCTCATTCCTACCAGTCAAGAAGCGCTACCCATGTTAATTTACATTAAGGCATGTCTGTACATCGATAAATAAAGTCTGGGTGAGTGAGTACAATTAGTTCCGTCTGTAGAGGAGAAATTCTATCGTTGGTTTGTTGAAGAGATAACAACGGCCAATAGGGTGGGAGCATTCGGGCGACGTCGGCGCACGCCACCTCGTGCGATGTGGCGTCAGCGACGAACAGGATGCGGGCACGCGACATACTTTATACAACACATACACACACACGTATACCGTACAAACTGCACTCAACGCAAACATTCGGTTGCCATAACAAAAGTATTGTCTCCCTCTCTCTCTCTATAGAGCAGCGCTAAGTCCACAATCATACACGGTACGTGAGGTACAAAAGTCAATAGGTATTCAATTATTCAGTCAGTCTTGATTAATACTTTTCTGATAAATTATTTTAATACATAGACCTGTTGTCTTTAAAACAAACTGTCGTAGGAAGGTTGTTTTTGTAAGGTTCTTAATTGATATTCACGAGCTTGCAATTAATTCGTGACGTAGTTAGATGTTGTGACTTGTTCTCACAACAATAATGACAAGATTAGATGAAAACGGAATATGACGTCAGTAGATCTTATCAGGTCTAAAGACCGAGTAACTATGAATTAATTAAAGGTTTAACAAAAACATTTAGACAAGGACATGTGTGAAATTAAATAATATGAAGATTTCATACTTATCTCAATTTAGGAAACACACACAAATATCTTCTGCCGTCAGTAAAATATAGTTGAGATAGTTTTTTTTAGAAAGGCAGTTGAAAATTTGACGAAGGCTGTTGATGAATCTGACATTCATTTTAATGAAAACCTCCTCCGCGATTCCGATCAGTTAGAATTTAAAGTTATCGGTGGAGCAAGCCAAGTTCTCACTATAATTTTAAAGCTTTAAAATTCCGATCATAACAACATTCTAGAGGTCCACTAATCTAAATAAAATGTAGTAAGCTTGTCTACACATAAAATAGATACTTAGAAGGGGCGTGATGCGGTGGCTGCAGTCGGTTTGACGACTGTAGGCCGCAGCTAGTGACATTCTTCCACAAACGTCATCAAGTATTAATAGAAAATGCGCACGTAAAAGCCGCGATCTGGTTAATAATAAACTTCCTTGAAAAAGAGGATGCTAAAAATTATACGACTAGACGACTTGATAATAAATGTCATAAGGAAAATAAGTATCACTATAATTAATTTGACAGAAATGGTAGGAAATACATTAATCATAAATTAAATATACATATTATATGTCAATATTTCACAGGATATATTTTAATAAGCCTTCTAATGTCGTGGTTAAAAAGCAATCTGACCACAAATTAGCATTACGATACGTCACATAATTATATTCGTTGGATGTCGACCGAATCCGTTTTTACACGAATTCGGGCACTTTGTCATCAGAAACCGCAAGTGGGCCCCTATCGTTTCACTCGTTCGCTCAGTCTGCCTATACCTATTGACATTCATTACATCAGAGCATAATCATACCGGATACTTATACGTCTCAAGTAACATTAGAAGGTTGCCTGTGCCACGCCACTCTTTTTATTGTCAATCAAATAGTTTCTTTAACTTTGGCAAAGAACTTCAGGTGATAAATACTTTGGAAAATAATTTAAAATATTTTTATGGTCTTCGGTGTCCTTTAATTCTCACTCATTATCATCAATTCAAGGTGACTGTATATCTATTAAGGTTATAACTATCTTAGGGTTTCCCTATTTCCCACGTGTCTCGGTTTTTTAATTCCCAAGAAACATCGCTAACATTGTATTAAAATAAAATGAAAGTGACGTCTTTTGTATTCAGTTCAGTTTGTTTACTTGCGAAACATCCGTGAGTGTTTAACGTAACCTTCGCGTGCAGTAGATATATCTATGGAAAGCTAATAGAAAGGAAAACAGATCAAAGATATCCTGAAAGTGTCGATGCTCTAGCCAGTGTCGATAACTGATATTCAACAGACAAACACTTAGAACATCCGATTAGAACAAAAACAGCAGTAAAAAACCTCAATGGACTTGGATCTAGCACAGGCAAAATTCTCAGAAACGTCCTCACATTTATTTAATTCAAATCCGTGATCTGATGTCGTAGATAACGAAAGAATATAAATCACCAGTGCTCTCTGAGTCGAAGTGAAAGTTTGCCATGATATCCGAGCAGTGCCGGACCTGCGACACTTTGTACAGACGACAGATGAAGACATGCACATTAATTAAACATTGCTTTCACAAACAGTTGCAAAAACAACAACATTGCAACGTGATGCTGCACAGCGTCTGATGACGGACGACCACTATCACATCCATACAATCTACGTGATGGCATGCTACCCGCACTAATTACGTTCACTTCAATAGATCCATCTCGGTATGTGTATCATCAACAAAACATTTTCATTTTCTCGCAACTAACACTGACGTACAATTCAAAAAAAGCTATAATTCTCAATCACCCGCAAGCACAACAAATCATCTCAAAAAGTAATCCTAGGCATTTCGTCTGTGTTTGAGCACTGTATACAATAATTAGCATACCTACATGACGTTAACGAACCGGCTCTACTTCCGGGATCGTTATATCGGCCGATCGTGAATGAACATCATTACAATGCGGTGTACGCAAAGTCGCGGCTCACTGTGAAACTCACGGGAAACAAGATCCGTAAACGCAAGACAAGCCTGATGCGCTAGCCGGGTGCACCAGGTGTCCTAACGGAGGATATGAGAGTCGCGCTCACCTGGGAGTTGTCGATCGCGTACATAATATTTTATTAATGCGTGCGCGCGTCGCATGGCATCACGCGCGTGTGCGAGCGCGGCGTGCTTCGCGGCAAGACTATTGACTAGCGTATCATGTGGCGCAAGCGCATGCACACCTCCACGCACGAGCCCGCTGAGTGAAGGGGAAGCGGGGCACCGCGAGATCCGGGTTGTGCGCCCACTGCACCCGGCGGGCGGCCCCCAAACAAACCGCGCACCGCTGACCTCTGCCACTACCAACCAATATCGTTTTGGATTTGTCGCATCCATACACGACAACGCGACGAACTGTACCCGGAAATAATATGACCTGAACTTTCTAACACCATTTTTGTCACCGAAATATTATACAATCTACAGTTGTATTCTTAACTGTTTCTTTAGGAGTAAATCTGAGAATCGTCGAAGTTTACTGTCAAGTTAGGTAGGTATAGTCTGGGAAGCTCTAAAAAAGGGGCAATGAGAATTTGTTTGTTCTAAGTAGAGCTTCTAGAGAGCTTTTAGAGATCTTTGATTGTATCATGAAAGGACTTTTTTTTTAATAAATTGACTTGAGAATGCCAGAGATGCCTCATATATGTATTTATGTACCCACCAAATTCAAATATTAAGCAGTTGTATTGCAAGAAATAACTAAAACTATTCTACTGTTTTAATTTAACTCATTTTTGGGAGAATCTTTCGTCCAGCTGTATTTGTAAATTAAAGCTCAGATCAGGGGGCCAAGTCTACTAATTTACAAACGTGTCAGTGATCTCACAATGATCAGTTTTTGACAGATATGTCATACAAAATCTGTCAAAAACTCATCATTGTGACACCACTGACACGTTTGTAAATTAGTAGACTTGGCCCCCAGAAGGCTCACAGTGTCAAAGGCCTTACTAAGGTTCACATCACACACAGCTTTGATGCTTTCTGATTCTACGACGAATTAAAGAGTCTTCTGTATGTATGCTAGGAAGAGCTGAAAGTACCCTTATGTACATTGATTTCTGGACATGATTACTCATGTCCAGAAACCTTTGACAGGCCTTTGACATGTCAGTCTTTTGAACTTTGGGCTTGTATGAAAATATATGGGGTAGACTCAGATCTTTTTAATGGTACCAGCATTAATGACACCGGTATATTTGGAAAACGAAAAAGCAAGAGTCGAACCGCAAACTCTTAACCACGAAAACGAAAATGGAAAGATGAATTGCGAGACTAACCTCTGAAACTCTTGGAATACACTTATTGGAATATGGACACTAGCCACACTAGGTAACAATGGTGAGCTCGTCTCTTTGAGAATTAATAAACATCAAAATAGCAGGTAAATCACGAAGGGAGCGGATGGTGTTTGGGAGATTAATAGACATTTTAAATTATTGCACAAATGAGATTGGTGACGTATGATGGATATCGGACATATTTCGCCGTTAAAGTTGGAAGGCCCAAAACGACCAGATTGATTTAGATGGGGAGAGGTTGCGCACATAATTTAGGTGTCCTCTTTTCCCTAACATACGATATCGCGTCGCAAACTGAAGTTCTTTAAGTATCTAAAATATTTACCAACTATTTTTAGCGGACTTCAAAAAGTAGGAGGTTCTCTATTCGACTCGTATGTTTTTTTTTGTATTTTTGTTACGCGATTACTCCCCCAATTATGAATTTATTTTGATGTTTTTTTTTTGTGTTTGGTAGGTCATACTTCAGAGGTCGTGGTCCCATATAAATTTTATTAACTTTGCTTGGGTCGTTTTTGAGCTTCAATCAGAGTGACAGACAAATTAAAAATACGGAGTCACACGTAATCTGTTCGATTTGCCCTAACACGTGTGACTCCGGATTTTTAATTATTAATTATATATATATTATATTTTTATATTTAATTATTTATACCATTTCAGTTGATTGACTTTCTTGTCATAGTTGGGTTTTAGATTTTATTAGTTTAATTTTTTACCTTGTATCTTTTTTTATCCTTAAATTTATTCCCCGTTATACTACTATATTCTTCTGTAATTCCTTTGCATTATTAATCATTTTCTTAATTTGAGTACACAATATTATTGAATTGGAACATAACATTTTTATGTCCTACTAAATCTCTACAGTCTTATCTCAACAAAATTTTTTTTTTTTTTTGCTGCTTGCCTTGTTATGTTCAAGGTATGCAAGTCAAGCGATTTGCAAATCAAAAGATTAATTCTATGTTTATACCATTACCTACTGATTCTGAATAAATTAACAAATCTATTGTGTTGTCACTTGTTGTTATATTTGTATTTTGAGATCAACATTATATAGGTAAGTAGCAAAACATGCCTTTTTATACATATAGAAAAAAATATTAAAATGTATTTTTGGGATATGTATCTACTCAATATGTCTCTATTCTATGCGATGTCTTAGTACCAAAGTATGGTAAAATCTGTAACAAAACAATCAATTCAAATTAAATTACGAATATCAATTATAATTTTCATGAATGTAAAAAATTTGAAAAGTTCCGTAAACCAAAGAACACTTTGGGCGTTTGTCCACCACTGCCGTCACCGGGACGTCAACGAGAACGAGATGACGTCGCCGAAGCAGAAATACATACATTTACTACGGGCGCGAATCGACCGCACGCACCTCTGTCGACCACTCGACCGTAACCCGAGCGCCGTCATTCCGTCCGCCGATGTTTCGAGTAGGGCTTGTCCACTCTGAAATGTCGCACCCCACTACCGCATTTACGTACATCACGGTAATACGTACCTATTTCTATGGATGATGCGGTAGTGTGTGGGGCGCGTCATTTCAGAGTCGACAAACTAAAACTCGGCCGAGATTGTGACGGGCCGATTTACCGACAATACAAAACAACGTTGATCTTGTCCACACCACTACCGCGCACCGCGCCGTTCGCCTTTGTCTTTGACACGATCGTCGTCACCGTGACATCACGTTCGGTTCGAATAATCTCGATTCTCGGTGACGTCCCGGGACGGTGGACAAACGCCCTTATAGTTTTGCCAAGTCCGTCTGTCTGTCTTTCCGCGGTTTAACTCAGAAATTCTTGGTATTAAACTAAAAAGCTGTTATGGCATGGTAATACAATTATAGGTACATTGTAATCACGGTATTGATGGATTCCATAACTAAGTGACTTTGCTATTTAAGTTTTTAATAGTTTTGAGATATTTTAAGTAACAGATGCAGAAATAACTTTACTTTCCCTATGAAATACAAACTTATATTTGCAGTTGATAAAAAAAAATGAAAATATTTTATACTGTGCATGGCCCAACACGCACTTGGCAGGTTTTTTATGAAGCAAATTGTACGTCATGAAATCAAATAATAGTCAAATCAGAAAAATGAACAATAAAACAAACAAAATAATGAAAAAATAAAGTCTTTGTTTTGAACTTAAAATTGCTTGCTAGACAGAGACAGCACTATTACGTCATTATTAAGGACATAGTAACTTCACAAAAAGAATGACCCTCCAAAATATTCAGCACAATTTTTTTGGAACAATTAATTTATTTAAATTATACTTACTGTTGTTTACTTTGTTTTCTTCATTTTAAATGACAGTACTTGTTTGTTAATGTATTCATAGAGGTGGACTACCCTTTAAAATAAAACTAGATTTGTTTATACAGGGTGTGAAACAAAGTTTGTAAAATAAAATGATTGAGTTGATACTTCTTGATATTGAAAGTAGTAGCAATGACTTTGTGAAGTTTTAAAATATATAATTTATATTTACTGCCATGATCATCATTGTCCTGCCCTTATCCCAATTTATTTGGGATCAGCACAACATAATTTCTTACTACTACTCTATTAGTTGTGATCTCGGTAGTCGCTCCCTTTCTAGCCATTATAGGAAATTAAAATAAAAGGCTTTGACAAGAGTTTGGGACACTGGCTTCTACATTCCAGGTGGCTTCTGGGTGATGCGTGGTGGTACAAATAGGTAGCTTTTAAAAAAATACTCACTGATAGGCCCTTTAGTGAAACTCACTAAATTATTAAATTAGAAAGAAGAAGAAAGAAAGAAAGCAAATACGTTAATTTGCGGCAAACATGACGCTAAAAAAGGACAAATACACGAAAAATTACAAATTGGGAAAATATGCGTCACATTCACGCAAAAAATGATTAATTATTAAGATTATTGTTTTCTCATTACAAGTAGCTACTTCAAAATATCTCAAGAAAAATATAGCTATTAAATTGTTTAAAGTGTAATAACACATTTACCAGAATTAAAATATGGAAATTTATACATTTAACTTTAAAATAAATTCAAAATAGAAGGACTTTCAAGTAAGTCTATCATATTTCTGATAAACCTTTATCTAAGTGTGAATTTGAAAAGAGAATATTTTTGCAGTGTTAAAAATTATTTCGAATGAAATGAAAAGATAAGATTTCAAGTATTCCATTTTATAGGCTTTATAAGTAATAAAACATCTGCATATCAATATCAGATAATGACATTACTAATTAGCAACAACGATTCATCCACTAACACTATATCAACAAAATATGTCAAAAACATGCAGTGCAGGTGCTATTTAATAATAATTCGAAAATTAATTAATTCAATATTAATAATATTTCCATAAATTTAATTCTAATTGACAAATTCACAAAATGTATCCAAATGTGTACAAATTGGGAAGCTTCTATGAAATGAGGTCATTCATTGAATTTGGAGGTAGTTTATGTATAAGTTACATCTTAATGTTTATATACATATTAATGAAGATGTTTACTAGTTAGTCAAAAGAAATTATTTTTACAAGTCTACCACAAGGCATTGATATAGGTAATAATAAAATCTTTCTCTCAACTAGATCCTAATAGGATGTATTATGTACTAAAAACGATGATGACGGTACGTCTTAATTATTCAATAGATCCTTTGTTACATTTACATTTATTTCAAAAACAACAATCGTTGACATTTGTGAAACTACTTGGTGGTATTTACCTGTATTCTCCCTGCTAATTCCTTTGGATTAAAACTCCCATCTGCTGGATTCAAGTTGAACGTGACGTTGAAATACACATAATCAGGTTTTTCATTCGCGAGACACAATTTACTCTCCGACAGAGTGACACAGTAAAATGTTTCTACTAAATTATAATATTTGCAATAAAATTCGTTGATACGAGAACGCGGCACCGATATTATAAGATCCGTATCGTGAGACATTGTTTGCTATGTGTCGCAATAATAATCACACACGACTATCGCAATTTTATTGCATAATTCGTATCAAAACAACTGCGACAGCCTTCCATTCCAACACTGAGAACACAATTTCAGTTTGACAGGTAGTGAGGTAGGTACGTACGGTACAAGTGTACAACAGATAATAAATTTTAATTGTCCTCAAATAGTCGATTAAAATAAATGTAATTTCTCGAAAATAGACAGTTCAAACATGGAGTATAGTATCATTCTAAAAGTTAATTTATTAATATTAAATATATATTAATATTAGACTTAACAAAATATGTACAAATCTACAGTACAAAAACATATATAATTTAGCCAATCCTGCGGGTTCTATCAGCTCAGGAATTAAAGTTATAGGCTACTGCAGCTCGCCCAAAAAGCACCGGAAATCAACCCAACCTGAGTATTAAATGTTTTTCGTGTCTAGACTCTAGAGTTCGTTTTTTGACCCCCTAAACTAATTTCATAATTTGACATTACAAGTGATTGTTTTTTCAATTTGGAGTTTGACATTTGCATCTGCCAAATTAGTCTCTGGGATTAAAAAACTGAAAAGCCGCGAAAAACAAACTGTAATATCACAGACTACAATTTAATAATAAATAAGTAGTACCTAATACACATTATACTCTTTGGTAGTATGGTAGTATCGTAGCCACTAGCCACGTAGCGTTAGGTAAGTCAAAGTATAAAGTGTTTAACTATTTTATACGTTATGTTATGAAGAAAACAAGCTTACCGAGAAGTATGGTAGGTACTTATATCATTTATTTGTTTATTGTTCAGGTACAACCGGGGTAGGGGGTTTACACTATAAATAAAAATCCAACACCCTCTCCTCCTTTTTCCAGGCTTGAGACTGGCACCGGCAATGTTCCGATGGCGGAGTTATTGGCATGTACTTTGACTTCAATAGTTTAAGATCTTCACCTGTAAAAAAAATATTTGCATTAAACAATAAAGCTCATCAAGTAAAAATCGCTTCTAATTTTTTTATTTTATTTGAACGTTATTAATTTTAATTTGAACGTTTCCGACTTATGTCCCTAAATATTATTTGAAAATTTTGTTGAGATATTCGAATAAAATTCTTACTTTATTTGTGTAAGGATGACATCCAATTTATGTAGCATTTTATTATTAAGTAAACATAAAGATTAAAATTCATCAGAGTCCGTCTCTGGCGGGATGTTCTCCCTATTAACTTTATGCTTGCGTTTCTTTTTATTGTTTTCCCGAGTACGGAACATCTTGCTCTCATCGGCGCATTTTGTTGTAATACTGGTTCTGTAAAAAATGAAGGTAAATAATTATATAGGTAACTAAACTATTAATTAATTCTTAGCTTATGAAAGGAAGATGAAGTAATTAGGTACCTGACTACGTTTTCCGGTACGCAACATCGCTCAACCACCGTCTGCACAATGTCACTCACCAAAGCTGGATCTAACTTCTTCTTTGCAGGTTTATTTGGAAACGCTGGAGATGGCTTGCCAGTGAGTGAATGCGTCGCTAAAATTCTGAAAAATATAATTAAGCATTAGGTAAGGTCCTTGTAACAGTTAACAGTACAATACGGCCGATATAACTTGCCAGGTCTGAACATTGGCGCATATAACTTTCGCGCATGTTCTCTCACTCACACTCGCCTCGTGTCACCATTTAAAATAAAAAATGTTACTACGCAGCCCTCTGCGCAAAGTTCGGAACTGCCAAGTTATATCGGCCGTATTGTAGCTACCTATTACGAGATTGATAAACACCTGCGTGTAAAAACTGCCGTTAACAATTTTCGTGTAGCACTTGTGTAAGAATTCCAATTGACATGCCTGAATATTCTTGATGGTATCAGAGCATTCCCGTCTCCTATTGGCACCTGTTAAAATATCGAATGATAGTTATTAGTATATTTAGATACAAACGATTTCACGAATCCAACGTTGCTTATTGTCAATATGTAGGTGGTAGGTACATACCAAGTCATCAGCATTTGCATTAACATTTCTGTTGCTTAGTACTTTTGCAGTGTTATTAGATTCATTATATTGGCCAGCTTTATGTTTTGTTTTTAGTTTTTCGGGAGTCTCACGTTCGGTAAATGAATCATCCATTTCTGAATCGGAAGCATCACTGTCGTCCATTGTCTGAAAATAAAAGAATACATTGTCATGACCTCATGATGTATATTCTCATTTTAATTTGAAGATTAATAGTAGAAACTTTGCTTACCATTTCGTGAGAGTTTACTTTATAAGACTCATCATCATCATCATCATCATCACTGAAATCGTTATCATTGTCAGAAACATCATGGTCAATCGTTTCCATGGGCTGCGAATTTGATTTGATTTGTTCTTCCAACGATTTAATCTTCTCACAAAGTTTGGAGATAGTGAACTCCATTGTCTCTATTATTGGAAGCTGGTACTTATCCTCGGTTTGTGTTCCTACATCACGAGTTTTTACTTTAGTCTCAGAAACTTTGCTGATGTTATCCTTTTTGGCTGAGTTAGAGAATTTGCTTGCTACAAAACTCGGAACAGGACCTGATGTAACAGTGAAATGTTTAATAGGTTTCCTTTTGAATATTTTAGAACGTTTGTTACTGGATTCTTCACTGTGGTATGTATGATTGTGGGGAGCACGTGTTAATTCTTGATCAAGAGTCTTCCTTTTCGGTGAGTGCTGAAAAAAAACAACGTAGGTATGTTATAGGTTTCCTTCCGATAGTTGATATTTCGTGATATTTTTCGTATGACGATCTTTAATTGTAACGTTTGCCAATTGGAGGCTTGAATCAATTAAGTCTTACCGTTGTAGCAACATCAGACTTCCTCGTTGTACTTTTTGCAACTGCATACATGGGACTAACAGTTCCAACTTTAGGGGAAGTTATAGCTTTAGATGGTTGTTTCTAAAATAAAGAAAGTTTAGTTAGGAATTTTATTAGAAACCGATGAACTTCAGTATGCTTCGCATAGAATTTTGACAACTTACCGTTACGGTAGATGCTATAAAACAGCTTAAGAATAGCTTTGCAGCTTCTACGGATTCTTTACGGTCATCTGCAAATAAGAAATGAAGGTTTACTTTATGCAATAGTTTTGCTTGCTGATCGGAATCTGATAGAAAATTTTCATTTCAAACTTACATTTTTCATGCTTCGATTCTCGAATATTACTTTGCAGATCCAAAAGTGCCTGCGCAGCATCATATTCTGTGTTGGCGACACTCATGCCAACAGTCGACATTTCAAACTTTTTACTGTAAATAATACGATTTTTTTAAATAACTTAACATTGTACTAGATAACTGGAACTGTACAAGTCATGTTTACTCTATATCTCAGTTAAAAGGAATAAGACAGGCATAAAACGGTGAAAACATAAAATCTTAGTGCAATCAAACAAAATACTCACGCGTTCTTTGATTTAGTTCACAGCAGTTCACTCACACAAGTCACACAGCAATTAGGCGAAAACAACTGATTGCCTAGCAATGAGAGCAACAACCACGCACAACATGGAACTAAAGAGTACTGACGAAAATTTGGCAATTATCCTTTTTATGTAGCTTCTTGGTTCAATGGGTCATAAAATAAAAGACCACGCTGGCTAAGCTCCACCCAGGTACCCAGTAAAAGTAAATCTCTTTAAATTTCTTCCGAACTTGTTACTTATTGTCTACAACTATATTCAAGGTTTGGTACCTGTGAAAGTTTAGCTTTTGTTGGACACATCGGGTCCGTAGTTGTAAAATCTAAATAACAATGACGGTAATTTTAAAAATATTAGTGCCTGTCTTTACTGCCTATCTCCAGATGATACAAAATTAATAGGATTATCTGTACCGGTATTCAAATACCCTGTTTGTAACTTATTGGAAACATGAATCTTGATAGGTATTTAATACAGACACAAAATACCATGTTTGTCATATCTGGAGATTGATGTATTTTTACAAGTGATTGGTTTGGTTGAAATTTCCCTGGCTAAACAGCAAAAGCTTCGCTAAATTACAACTCGATTCTAATAACTGTCACACAACAAAGATCATAGGTACTTGCGATAATCAAGTAGGCTCGTATATTAATATGATATTAATTCACTCATAAGTCACCTTTCCACGCTTTCTCAAAATAGGAAAAATCTAAGCACTTTCAGTCCATAACTTTGTAATGGATTAATTAAAATGAGAATTAAGTATACATAGTTACTTTATCATTATTTATTAAAGGTAATACCTAATTGCCTGTCATTTCTACTACTTTAGATAGTAGGTCCACTACTATATCTACTTACTCATTTCTAGGAACAGTAATCCGTATCGTATCCGTTTTGTTCTTCATTCCAATAAGTTGGCTCATGGTTATAGCTCACTACAACACAATTTATCTATTTTTTGTACTTACAAGCTTTTGTTTTGGTCTTCTTAATTATTTGTATAAGTACTTACTTAATTAAGTAGGTAATAAGATCGGAACGCTTTAAATGTATGAGTGTTCCTGAGCCTCAATAAAAGCGATTGAGGTTGAGCATTACCCCTACATAATTTATAATCTTAGAACTCTTCAGACTTTATTTTAAGATGCTATAAATCCCATTCCCATTCAGATGAAAGGAGATGATGCTCCCGATATCCCGAGTCCCGACCTGTAGCAGAATAATATGTAACTTCAGTTAGATAATTTTCCAAGTTGTACTGAAGCCGAGGTATGATATTATGAACCACTATATGTAGTCTTTACAGTCTTTGAATATATCTCTGACTATTTACATCGTAATACAAGTTTAGTTACCTAAAACAATATGAGGGTACTTGTAAACCTGGTTAACAATTTATAAGATTTTAACTTTACCTACTTTTTAGATATAATAAATCATTTTGATTTGTAGATTGTCGATAGTTTTGAAAACATTTCATTAGAAAGTTGCATTACTATCATATATGCTAACTTTATAGCAGAGTCCTTACAAATCAAATATCAGAAACTGAAAATTAGTTTCGGATTCGAACTAACGGTGAAACTCGAGAATAAACACTATTGACGATGTCGCTTGTCTAATGCAAGTTTCTATTCATTCTACTTATTAGCATTTTTTTTGCTTGCACATTGGATAGGGTCTACGAACGTTAGGGCAAATCTACGCTTTGTATTGTCGTGATTTTTTACCTGAGTCGTGTGCAATAGACCCGGGAAGGTTCAGTTGCATTTTGAACATCGTGAAGTACGGTAAATCTGTGTGCTATGGCTTCAAGGGTTTGGCTCCTCGTTGAGTGGGTGGATGAGAGTAATGTGTTCCCTTCGTATGGTGTAGTGAACGTGGACACCTTAGCGTACGATGAAACAGACCTGCATCCTGGGAATTTGATTTTCATGCGTGTAAAACATGAAAATCCTCGCCGAGCAAAGATTTTGCGGATATCAGGTATGTTTTGGTTATTGCGCCTTTTATTTATTTATGTAGGTACATACATAGGGTCCAAGAATTCCAACAGTGTCTTCAACGTTGAATATTTTCATTCATGAATATTGTAACGGTAACTTCAGTATCTACACCCATCCAATTTCGTCCCTAAGTGTATAGACATAAAGCCTTGATTCAGTTGTTAACATTTTTGTCTATTCTGTCAGTTCCACAATCGAAAGTCAAATCGACCTCTATGCCAATAGTCATAAGCTTGAAATTGTCCAAGTAAAATGTTCTTAATGTGTGAATTCCCACCAATCCTATAATAATTATGTTTCATTCCCGACCGAATGTAAAGAACGACTTTTTTAATTACAGAGAGCAAAAGATATGTCAAGGAACAGAGAGAGATCCTGGAGCGTCAGGATCAACAGGTTAAAAATGTCCTGCAACTTTGTATGCGGACGATAAAGGAAATGAAAACGGAGAATTCGGTAAGTACTTAATGACCCTGTTTAACTAGGTATGATGATCCGCACATAGCCACACTGCCACACCTAACCGTGTAACGCTAGACTGATGATCAGTTATTACCATGATCGTTGAATTAGGTATAATGAAGACTGAGCTAAAATATGTATTAGTCACAAACAACAACGACTACAAAAAATAACACAACGAGTGCTATTTCTAAATCTGCGGTTATGTGATAATGTATTTCCCAATATTTCACGTAAAAATTTCAAAACAAAGGCTTGTCCGCCTGACGTATATCCCCAAAGCCTTTTTTTGTTCGTTCGTATTTTTATGGTTTTTAACGTGGTGTTTTCCGGTCTAGTGACGCAAAGCTACAGGTAGAGAACAATACTAATTGTGAAACCCATTTCTGTACCACATGTCTCTGACTGCAAAAGTTTAAAGTTTTGATGGATATAATCAGTAATCGTAACCTTCTTTGTTGTTACTTAAAGATGATAATGTATTTAATTTTCAGTTTAACGCTCAACAACAATCGAGCCGTCATAGTCCTTTGCCTCATGTGGTGGTTGCACAAAACGACAATAGCGACAGCGACAGCGATTCAGAGGTAGGTTTATGGTTCTTGTTCTAAACAGTCATTGCCCCGTTTGCTATTACCTTTTACTTTTTCAATTAATAAGTAAAAATATGTTTTCAGCCTAATCTTAAAGTTGAACGTAGCCAGACTCGCAGCTTCAGCAACTCTACACCGAAATATACTCCTCAGTATAATCGTAAAGAATCAACCGGCAAACAAGTACGCGGTTCATTGAAAGCAAATAGTTCAAGGCGGCGATCTATTATCAATAGCACACCACTCCCTAGCAGCAGTGCTCAGGAAAACATAAGACTATGTTTCGACCAAGCAACACAGACAGAGGAATCATTTTTACCTCCACCTGCATCTAAAATCGAAGAGATGGAAGCAGTTCTCAAAAATCTTTACAGAAGATTCCAATCTTTGATATCCCAAGCAAATGTGAACTCGAATGGTTCAACCTCGATGTCAGAATCAGAGCATAATGACGAAGTTTCATATATCGAACAGAATGTAGGTGAGGCATGGATAGAACCAAATAATACAGAATACGTGCAACAAGTCAATCTTATATCAGCGGATTTTGTTGAGGAAGTTGGTGCAGAAGAAGTAATGGAAGATAATGGTGGGGAGCAACAAGTAAATAGTTCGATTGTTAAAACTGAAGATAAATGCAACCCTAACACGCTACGTGTTCGCAGGATGTCAGCACAAACTACGAATAATATTGAGACTGTGAATGATGTTGATCTGGTAATAATTTTTTATTAATTTTGCATTTCACATTAAAGTATTCTTGGAAAGTAAGGTACCTAACGATGGGTTTATTGTGCAGAGTGACCTTCAAGACTTATTACTTTAACTTGCTTTTGTTGGTTAATAATCATTCAACAAAGGAGTACAGTGCATGGTCGCTCCTTTGTATTCCCAGTCACAATAATTGAGAGGAATCTTGCAATTGGTCAGATGATAACATTGTTATTTTGTCACGAAATGAACTAACTAAACTAATCACTATGTCCTATCAGGTACCGATTGGGAATGGCAACGCTAAAGTGCCTGCAAGACTACTAAATGACATTGACTGGAGCTCGCATACTTCTGCTACAAGGCAATTACTGCAAGCGATCTTCCCCCGAAGGTAATTTAACCAAATCAATAACAAATGTTAATACGTTATTGTAAAAGATTCTAACAGTTTATTTTATTTTAGGGTATTGGCGACGCACTCCCTAACAGGCAAGCAGTCTCCAGCGTTTTTAAACAGACCCCCCAAGAAAATTTTAGATCCCCAATTTGTCGACGATATTGTGAAGACAGTTTCAACCAAATGTGGCGTGCCAAAGAATTTGGTGAGGTAATTATTTGATCATGCAGTTTCAATTTCCGATCACTTTTTCGTTTCATTAGCAAGCGACATCTACCTACCGGAAGTGAAAACAATATATAATACACATTCGCTATTGTAGGGAGTTATGCAATATTTTCTAATTGTTTTTATTGTTGTCTTTTTTTACAGAAACAGTATAACAATAAAGTGCACAGACGAAGCAAAGTTATATCGTAATCGGCAACAATACAAGCAAGCTCGCAAGCCTCTTCATCAAAACGACGAAAACGTGCCGCCATCAACGCCCTCATCGGATGAATCTCATGCTATTATTAATTAATAGTAATGCCTCTATTTTAATTTAGGGTTGATGAAAAATGTATTTACCTTCCTGAAGTTCCGTTAACCAGCTACCGTTGTCTAGAATTCTAGATTTGTGTAAGTAGGTACTTACCTACCAACAAACATATGTTATTAAGTCGAAATAATACCTTATTCTTAGGTAATAACCCATGTGGTTGCTTTTTGTGTAGGTATTTTATTATTTTTTAGTTGTTATTAATTGATGTTGCCTTATAGTTTGACTAATTCAATGAAAATAAAATTAACGTGTTTGAATATTAGTGATGCATTCTTACTTTTATCCGACTTTCGATACTGAGTAGCCCAACAATCTTATTACGTACCTAACACACGATCAATCATAATCTGAATAATTCTGAAAAAAATCAGCAGTTTCCTATTTATGCTCGCATAGCTCATCAAAATGTAGGGAACAACTGATTTTTTTCACGATTTCAGGGTTGTTTCCATAGTGAAAGTTGGTACAATGGCCCCTTAAGAGACTTCGTGTATGAAAAGATATACTTTATACAGGGTTTAAGGGTATACACTGTTATCCTTGCAACCAGTGGTTTGGTTTCATTTATAGATCGTAAAATCAATGGAAAATTACAATTTGTTTTTAATTTTTTTAAATCTACATTTTACCACAAGATACGCAAGTTCGTTGCCCTATGCGCTAGGGCAACGAACTTGCGTCTCAACATGGGTGGGGGGTGTGGGACGTGACCTGACCGGCCGCGAGCGCGACCCCTCCCTCAGTCAGTCAGCTGTTTCGCTAGCAAGCACGGTGTCGGATAGAAACTTATTAAAATCTTTTAATGAAAGAAATGCTTTTTTTTTGTTGTGTTCGGTCATTTATTTTTATATTTAAGTCAACTACCCATGGTTTGAATGACGACGGTGTTTACCCTTACACCCTGTATAATACAAAAGAATTCCGTAAGGCTGTGTTAAAAGGAGGGATGGACTACCTACCTAATTATTTCTTTAAAAAATATATTTTTGAATTTAGGAAAGGTAAAATGTTTCAAATAGTTCATATTGGTACCTATTGTAGTGACAAATCTTAAATAATACATAAAATATTAAATCTATCACAGGACTGATATTTATTTTTTACAATAATTCTATCTAACACTATATTGTATTGTTTATATGATTAAATAAATAATATTTTGCTCCCAATTAAAAAAAAATGAACACTAAAACATATTATAATTATACTATTATAGTATATAAAGGAAAGAAAAAAAAAATATTGACGCGTTAAAAGCTAAGAGCAAATGCTTAAAGTTTATTTAGAAATTAGATTTTATTGATTTACAGTTCTTTTAGTCGATTTCTAAACAATTTTTTTTAAATATGATAACTGTGGATCAGACATTTATTTCTGAAATTCTGACTGACAGTGACAGTAGACTCCAAAATTTGACGTTTGTACAGGTGTTTTGTAGGTTATGTCACGTTAGATTTTGGATTTTGTAAAATAATTCATATAATTTAATTGTTTACTCACTATACCAGTGCTCGTTAGCAATGGAGGAAATAGAAGATACAGAATTAGTTGCCACAGAACACGACCGTTTAGTGAGTGCTATATCGAAGTTAGATAAAACTCAACACATAACAGAGCCAACACGAAATGAACCGACAAATCTTAGCTCAGAGTTCAACCTTACAAAGAGAACGAATAGACTAAACCTCAACAACGTCGCCAAGATATTAGAAGACACCGCACACCACGTACAGATAAGCAAGAAATTAAAAAAGACTCAGAGTGAGTCGAAAGTTCTAAGCAAACCTTTAGAGAAGCCACAGGCTGAGAGAATCAAGAGAGCAACAGGGTACGAAGAAACAAAAAAGAAAGTAGGAAGATGGGACCCAGTAGTAGCAAGGAGTCGGACTGTAGATTATGTGGCTTTCCCCATAAAACATGTCTCTTCTAAACTTGAGCCTACAGGAGATTTCTTGACTAAGCTCAAGTTAAAGTCAGACTTAGAGAGAGAACTAGATGAATTAGATCCCACACCAATGGTGGAAGATGAGGAGGAAGAAGAGCCAGTGTTCCCAATGACTTATGAAGAAATGGTTGAGCATAGACAACATCTTGCCAAAATTAGGGCACAACAGTCATATAAGGCTGCTAAAGCTAAGAGGCAAAGTAAGATTAAGAGCAAAAAGTATCATCGGTAAGTGTAATACTATTTGCATTAATTTTGAACAAAATTTTATAAATAATTAAATGTTCAATGCTCTTGATAATGGATATGTTATTTATTAGTTGTGTTCTATTCTAGTGTTCTGAAGAAAGAAAAACTAAAACAGGAACTGAAAGAATTTGAAGAATTACAAAAGAAAGATCCAGAGGAAGCTTTGAAGAAGTTAGAATCAATAGAAAAAGCTCGAGCTCTAGAGAGGCACACTTTGAGACATAAGAGTACAGGGAAATGGGCTAAGAACAAGTTGATTAGGGCCAAGTATGATAAGGAGGTAAGAAAAAGCATCAGTAAGTTTTTTTTAAGACTGATTTACCTATAAGTTATAATAAAGACTCCAGAAAAAAATAAGTGAAGAATAAGACAATTTATTTAATGATAGTTTATTAATCTTCTTTATTATGTTCCAGGTGAGGCAGCAGTTAGCTGATCAACTGGCTGTTGGCAGAGGTCTAACAAAAAAGGTACAAGACAATCAGAGTACAGATGATGAGGCAGATGATGAAGGAACACCTAACATTGCTTTATCACAAGACCCCTTGAACCCCTGGATGATGCAAAGATCAGACAAATCTAACATTAATGCTGAATTTGACTTTGGGTACAAGAAATTCATACAAAATAAAATGAACAAACAAGATGACAGTGATAGTGACTCTAATGACGAAAATATGGATAATGAGCATGATACTAAAAATAATGAACTCAATGTCTTAAAAGCAAGCATCAACAAATTATCTCAAAGAGAAAATCAAATAGAAGAAATTAGTGATGAAGAAGCTGAAGTGGTAAAAACAGTAAAAAATACTGAAGACAATGCTATAAATAAACGTAAAAGTTGTCAAACAGAAACTCAACAAATTGAAAAAGAAGTGAACCAAGTCCTAAATAATCCATTATTCAAAAAGTCTAAGAAAGGAGTTGCTAAATCAAAAGTTAGTAAACCAGTTGCTACTTCAAATTGGGAGGTAGAAATTGTTAATGTTACTGAATCAAAACCTTCAGAAGATGTTTTGTCAGCTTTTGAAAATCATGAGACCAGTGTAGCACAGAAAGTAGAAAAGAAGTTGGGAGAAATAAGGCGGAACATTGAAAGATTGGAAAAGGCTGGCCGGGCTAATAAAAGGGAAACACAAAAAATTAAAGATACACAAGAAAGAGATAATTTAGAGTACCTAAAGCTAAAAAACAAGAAAGTTAAGGCTGTGATTGATGAAGAACTCATTGAAACATCATCAAAAACAACTGAAGGGCTAGCAAATGAAGAAAAAGATCAGTCTGTATCTAAAATACTGAATGCAGCACAAACACTTGTTCAAGAATCTACAGACTCTAACATTGATCCTAACAGATTTATTGCAGTTAAGCCAAAATACTTGAATAGTGCTATTTCTCAAGGTCAAAATGAGTATGATCAATTGGATGATGATCAAGTAGTACCTAGAGTTAACATTGAAGAAGTCTTTGAAGAAGATGATGTGGTAGCAAGTTTCAGACAAGAGAAAGAAGATGAGATGAATAAAGATAAACCTGAAGATATCAATCTTACATTACCAGGTTGGGGAGCCTGGGGGGGTAAAGGTGTTAAGCCTCAGAAACGTAAAAGAAATAGGTTTATTCTTCGAGCTCCACCTAAAATAGCGCGTCGCGATGAAAACAAAGGTGACATAATAATCAAAGAGTTCAAGGACCCAAAACTTGCAGTTCATAAAGTTAAAGATGTCCCATTCCCTTTTGAAAGTATCAAAGACTACGAAGCATCTATCAGAGCACCTCTAGGTAATACTTTTATACCTGAGAAGGCACATAAGAAGCTGATTCGTCCTAGTGTGATTACTAAGGCTGGTAAGATCATTGAACCAATGGATGAAGAAGAATTGTTGGTGCCGAAGAATCGTACTTTCAAGAATGAAGGTGTAATTAAACTTTTAGGACAAAAGAAATAAACAGATGTCTGTAAAAGCAGCTTTTATTTAAACTTAAATTAATCTTATATTAGACACCTACTCTCACAGGAGGAGACACAAGTATAACACCATCACCCCTCACAAATAACATGGGAATGTTCCTTTTGGTTGTTCTATATACTTCTTCGTATGTCTCTTCATCAATTTCAACTGTTGTTATGGTTTCTTCTGCATCACCAAGAACCATGTTCAAATGTTGGTCATAGGCCTAGAATAGAATAGAATTCGCTTTAAAACATGGTACATTTAAGGTCTTATTAATATGTTTATGAACTTACATGCTTCACCATGGACTGGCATACAAATATTTAAACATGTTATATGTAATACACAATAAATAATAAAAAATCACATGTCCAACCAATGTTATTATTGGTTATTAGGGACTTGTATCTACTTGAACACTTATTAACAATAATAGATACATAAAGTAATATATACTTGATTAAAACTCAGTATCATAACATTATATTTATCTGTTATTTTTAAATACAAAAAATCGTTTAAACGAGTAACAATTACCAATAAGCCATTTGTGTGGTTTGGATTTAAAGTGTTTTAGAGGGAGTTCCCTTAATTTTCTTTTGAAATATTATTGAAGATTTTAATTAGAAAGATTTTTGTTTTATTTTTGATTAGAAAGGATTTTTTTTAATTTTTAACCCCCAACTGAAAAAGAGGGGTGTTATAAGTTTAACGTGTGTATCTGTGTGTCTGTCTGTTCCATCGTAGCTGCCAAACCGCTGAACCGATTTTGTTTTTTTTTGTTTTGCTTGAAAGGTGACTTGATCGAGAGTGTTCTTAGCTATTATTCAAGAAAATCGGTTCAGCCATTTAAAGATTATCAGCTCTTTTCTAGTTGATGAATGGATGTGAGCATCTTTCACAGGTCTAATCGATTGGAAATTTAGAATTCTGTTACGTCAATGATATTAGAAGAATATAGTAACCTTGAACTGATGCTGCAGCATCACCTGGATGCAGGATACCCAACTCCCTCACCAATTTACAGCAGATGTATCGTGTTTGGGCTCATTGGAAAGGTCTCAAAAAATAGGTTACAGATGGATGGTGATCAGGGTCTGATGATGGAGTAGGAAAGAGAAATGAGACTAAATTAGAAACTAGCTTCACTGTGGCAAAAGTACGTACAGCTACGCAGATATCGGCGAGCCGCGGGTTGATCATAGCGTTTCTACTAGTAATACCTATAATATGATATTTAAAAAGCTGGAAATAAAAGTTAAATTAAAAATTTAAAAAACCCCCGACAAAAACGTTTTCATTAGCCGTCCCCCGACGCGACGACGCTTGGATCAAAATATTACCTACAACTTTTATATTAAACTTAAAGGGCCAATACATATTATTTGTTTACTTTTTAAATGTTTTGTTTTTGTCAGGGGTTTTTTAAATTTTAAATTTTTCTTTTATTTTATTATGCCTTGGGTCTCTAAATGTTATCATGGATACAAATAGATTTGGTGGTGTCTGCTAGGGGAGATAAATCTTAATTAAGAAAATAAGGTACAAAGGGGGTTTATGAAAAAAGAATTACATATGTATAAGGAATAAAGTCATGTAGACTCATAACTCTATTTAAGATTTGTTTCTTTATTAAAAGAATACATACCTTGTTTATCATGAAATATTTGTACATTTTGTACTTACATGTAATTTTCCTCTTAGTTCGCGCTCATTGCGCATTTTTACGTATATCCTCTCATCCAAGCTGAGTCTTATGAGATCCAGAGGCTCCTTCACTGTCATTACAGATACCTGAAAGTTTTGATAATCTACTTAATAAAAATATTAAATTAATTAATTCATTCAATGAGAGACAATGGATAGCGTAAAACACTGGGTCTAGAAGAATGAAATGATGGCCAAGAGTTCCATTAGTGAAAGAGAGCACTTAAGAAGGATTTTAGAATATTCACCCCCTTAAGGAGTAAAATAGGGGATATAAGTTTTTATGAAAATTGCCGAGGGAAGATCCCATTGAGCTTGTAGTTATACCTAAACAGTGGTACAGGTTAACATCCAACCATGGAATATACTTAAGACCTCTTAAGACTTAGTTAACTTATTACCTACTAGCTGCCCACGGTATCGCCCTCGTGAACCCTAATTATTTTTCTAAAATAAAAGTAGCCTATGTTACTCCATATAAAATCAGGTGTCTGCCAGTGAAAATCCCGTCAAAAACGGTTCAGCTGTTTCAGAGATTTGCCAGAATAAACAGACAGACAAAACATTTAAAAAATGTTTTTTTGTTTGAATTTCGCATTTAGTAACAACCTGTTAATTTGACATTACAAACAGACACTTCAATTTTATTTATTTTATAGGTAGATAGGAACTGTCTGTATAGGTCTTCAACCTAATGCGAACTTATCTGTTTTTCCCAGCTTATCATATTATTTCTATATTATAATAGGTCTTTACCTATGAAATTGCCGTCGCCACTACAAACCAACGCACCACCTGTTATTGGTTTGCTCGCTTCCGTTCTGGAAATTTCGACCTGAAAAATGAACCTCGCGGTCGTCCGAAGACTTTGGTCGACAATGACGAATTAAAGGCGATTGTGGAAGCTGATGATACACAATCTACGGCTGAATTAGCAGCAGCTTTCGACGTTAGCGTCAAAACAATATTGGTCCATTTGCGTCAAATTGGCAAGGTAAAAAAGCTTGACAAATGGGTGCCCCACGAACTCAATGATCGCCAGCGCGAAGTACGCGTCGAAACGTGCCTTGCACTGCTCAACAGACACACAAATGAAGGAATTTTGAACCGCATTGTTACCTGCGATGAAAAATGGATTCTGTTTGATAACCGCAAGCGCTCAGCAAGTTGGTTGGATCCTGGTTCAGCACCTAAACAATGCCCTAAACGAAAACTTACCCCTAGAAAAGTGATGGTCACTGTTTGGTGGTCTAGCGCCGGTGTGATTCATCACAGCTTCTTACCAAACGGGGTGAGCATTACTGCAGATGTGTACTGTGAAGAACTGAACACAATGATGGAGAAGCTGGCGCATCTCCAACCAGCATTGGTCAATCGCTCGTCTCCGCTGCTCCTGCACGACAACGCGCGACCTCATACTGCACAGCAGACGGTCTCCAAGTTGCAAGAACTGGGGTTGGAAGCTCTCCGTCATCCGCCCTACTCACCAGACCTTGCGCCTACAGACTACTACTTTTTCCAGAATTTGGATAACTTCTTGGCGGGAAAAAAATTCAATACCCGAGAGGCAGTACAAAATGCCTTTGAAGAATTTGTTGCCTCCCGTCCAGCTGATTTCTTTAAGAAGGGCATCAATAAACTGCCACTGCGATGGCAAAGATGCATTGATTGCATGGGTGATTACTTCGATTAATACAAATAAAAAATTCATGAAAAAAATTCGTTTAAATTTTTTCATACAAAACGGCAATTTCATAGGTAAAGACCTATTATTTTGATTATATTAAAATTAAATATATATTTTATCTCTTAGTTCATAAGCAGTTGCAGCAGAAAACACTTACATTTTCGCCATCATCTGCCATAACTGCCGGATAGCTTTAGAAAGCGTAGAATAATAATAAAAAATCTGTATGTTTGATTATGTGGACAAGAGCAGAGATATCGATCGTAAATAATTAATAATTGTAGTAAACAATCATTAATGACAATACGAGGCGGCTATTTTCAACATTTGAGGTTAGGTACTTTGACATTACATTGTGATGCCTTTTTGACGTTTCTAGTGCTGCACCATTTAACATAAATACTCGTCTTAGTCATAACTCTACTAAATGGCTTTAACAACTGAAAACTGTAACAATTGGACTTCAAAGCAAATAACATGATTCATTTATAAAAAATGTTATTAAACGTTTACCCCTTGAAAACTTAAGATGACAAATAAGTATTTCTTTAACTTAGTATTCATGGCAAGTTTCAAGTGAATGTGATCGCACATTATGATTTTACCTAATGTAAAGCTCCGATCCCCTGATGATTTGGGATGCTACGGGTACTACCTCAGTGGAATTATTCCTAACATTACACGGAATCTATTGGTATGTAAGTATGTAGCTTATTTTCTTCGATTACCGGGTGTATGGTCCATACTTTATAGACCTTCTCGTTTGTTTTTAGTCGATTTATCATTACCACAGCTAAAACGTAGCTCGGTGGTAGACTAAACGGATTGAGGTTTTTGGACATCATTACAATTGTCAAATTCGCGTCAGTCAAGTCAACTAACGCGTGTCACGGATTTTTTAATACGAACGGAAAGATTTATTGGTATATGATAAAACAAACTGAGCTTAATTTGTAGTGTTTAATGGTATAAGTGTAACAAAATGGTGAGAGGCGGGTAAGTGTTTTGTTTATAGACGTGGATAATTCTCCGATGTTTGGCAGTGTGATAATCATGCAATTGTTTACAGGCGTGATCGCGAAAGAGACCGCGACCGTAGGCGGTCCCATAGTCGGTCGGCAACGCCCGATCGCAAGAGAAGGAGGTCCAGGTCTAGGTCGAGAGACAGGGCCTCTAAATCGACGAAGAGGAAGCGCAGCCGTAGCAGGGAAAGAGAGTCAAAGAGGGAACGTAGCCGGGATCGTAGTAGAGAACGTGAGCGGGATAGGGACCGTGAGCGTGACCGGGATCGGGACAGGGACCGAGACAGAAAAAGGTACATAAACACACCTCATTTGTTAATTGTGTTATAGGTCAATGGCACACACCCATGATTGAGAATACATAAGTGGACCATTGTTCTATTTAAAAAAAAATGCGGTCTGAGCTGTATTTTCAATTTTAGAATAGCACTTGTTAGTTTCGTTTACCAAGACCACCCCTATACTAGTAGTATTAGCTTTTTAAGTATTGCACTTAAAAAGCTGATACTAATCATACTAAATTATTTAATGTTTGATGCAGTGATAAAAGAGAAGAAAAAAGGAATGGCTCTGGCAAGTCTTCCAGGAAGAAATCACCAGACAAGGATAAAGAGGAGAGATCAAAATCTAAGGAGAAGGCTCTCAAATCTGATGCTGAATATGATCCGGGGACTGTGGATAAGGTTAGTTGCTGCTTTGATAATAGGGTAGTAGTCAGGGAGAGGTAAAATGATTTTGCCAATGGCCTTAACAACAAACCTGGTTATAAAATTCTAATGAAACTGGTCTTTTGAGGGAAGGCAAGTGCATATTATTAGAAGCAAAATTTTGTAAAAAACAATATAAAATAAATACATATAACTGTAATTTATGCTTTTGCTGATCTGCATGAATGACACTAGAAAGGCTTTTTAGTCAATCCATACTATTTTTATAAATTCGAAAGTAACTCTCTCTGTGTTTCTGTATGTTACCTTTTCACTCTTAAACCACAGAACGGATTTCGATAAAAAGTAGCTTATGTCCTTCCCTGCCATATGCAGGGAAGGACATAAGCTACTTATTATGGAAATACCACGCGGGCGAAGCCGCGGGCGGAAGCTAGTCTCTAACATAAATAAAACAAATACCTTTTAATGGATAGGTTCTTGATTAATCTGTTAGCTTTTTATACCTTAGTCCAAGAGTACATCCAAGCTAGATAAGATGAAGTATGCTCCAAAGTTTCTGTAACTGTTGCATTTTCCACTTCAACCACTTAGGACAGAACTCTCAAATTGATGAATGCCTTAAAAATGTTTACCGCTATTTTCTGCAATCTAGGAAGAAGAACAAAGTCGTTTGGAAGCAGAAATGCAGAAACGTCGCGATCGCATTGAGCGTTGGCGCGCTGAACGTAAACGTAAAGAGCTAGAATCTGCCAAGAAAGAGGTGCAGAAAGGCAGCCTTGTGAGCAATATCCAGTTGCCAGCCAAGAAATGGTCACTGGAAGATGACTCTGGTGATGAAGGTATGATAACTATCATTTTTGGTTGCTACATAATTGAGCTGAATTCTGCATTGAAGTATGTTTTTTGAAAAGTTTTTGCAGAAATATGGCTCTGTCTGTATTGTACTTTACTGTCTATTTTTCACTCAGCCTGCATTATTTGATGATTATTAACTGTCACCCTAGTAAAATTGCTACATATTTATGTCTGTAATTTATATTATTTACATGATGCTGTACATAATAAAGAGTATACTTTGTACACAGATCTTCAGAATCAGTGTGGTACACTAGTATCAATATCCATATCATTTTGTGTCGATTAATAAGACCAGCACTCTAATGGCGTAATACATGATAAATCAGAATCGTAAGCGGTTTGTAACAAAAGTCTAATCCATTGCTTTATAAGTTCGAAAAACAAAATCAGCTCAACAACGTAAATAACGCAATGAATGTTGTTGAACTGTCAAAATTAAACAAATTAGTCTTAATCGGTTACGAAAATAATATACGCAATTAAGAAAGTGTATTTTCAGAGTTCCCTTATTTAAACTCTTCAAAGCCATACAGTCATATGCAGCAAAGACATGTGTAATTTTACAACATATTTATTAATTTGATTTTATGATGGTTATCAAATAGCTGGTGAAGACCCGGGCGCGGAACCCAAAGAGAAACCTGTAGTGGAAGAGAAGAAGATAGAGGAAGAAGATGAAATAGATCCTCTGGATGCTTACATGCAAGAAGTACAACAGGTCAGTGTGGCCAGTGTTGTAAAATTTTATTGTTAAAGCTTTTTGGTGAATTGTTTTATAGACATATTTTCATCTTGCATTTTCCTTTTATAGATTTATATACCCATATTTTATTTGCCTGTTGGTATAAAGTGATATTTATAATCCATTCCATGAGGCTTGTTTTGTTTTTATAATCTGCCTAGCCTTAGTTCTACTATGTTGGGGTCGGCTTCCAGTCTAACCAGTTGCGGCTGAATACCAGTATTTTACATGGAGCAACGGCTTATCTGACCTCCATAACCCAGTTACTGGGTAATGCAATTTTATTTCAGTACAAATTGAGTAACTTTTTGTCCTATTTACATTTAAAAGTTATTCATTTGCAGGAAGTACGCAAAGTTAATCAAATGGACCAGGCGCGTGGTGTTATAAATGTGCCAACCACTGCCGGTGGCACAGTCGTAGTGCTAACTGGCACGGCCAAGAAGAAGGTCACTGAGCAGAAGAATAAAGGTAACTATTCGTTCTTCTATGAATAATATGACGGTAATATTATGATTCAACTCTAAAAAAAAACAGTTTTTTTTAAATCCTCCCTTTTGCTTGACTCATGTTATTTGACCACTAGCTGAGTTACACCTCAAGTGTCTTAGTTGCTATCACTTTTGGTAGGACTGGTTGTACAAATCGTTAAAAAAAAAAAAAAATATCTAGTCAGAACATGGTTAACATTTTTTTCTTTGATCCAGGTGAACTGATAGAACAGAATCAGGATGGGTTAGAATATTCATCGGAAGAAGAGACCGAAGATATCAAGGACCAGGCTGCGAATCTTGCTTCGAAGCAAAGGAAGGACTTGGCTAAAGTTGACCACGCTAGCTTGGACTACATGCCTTATAGAAAGGCTTTTTATACTGAGGTAAGGTTTGGGAAGAATACGGTAATGTTATGTTGATTTTCACCAAAAAATAAAAACAAAAAATACTCATTTTTTTCATTATTCCTATGATTTATTTACAAGTGGTTTACATTTTAGGTCAGCGAGTTAGCTAGAATGACGACCGAAGATGTAGAAGCATACAGGACAGAACTAGAAGGTATTCGAGTGAAAGGGAAGGGATGCCCCAAGCCTATCAGGTCTTGGGCCCATTGCGGCATTAGTAAGAAAGAGATGGATATATTGAGGAAACTCAACTTTGAGAAGCCGACGCCTATTCAAGCTCAAGCCATTCCTGCTATTATGTCTGGGAGGTAAGTGTCATATTTCATAATCCTTACTAATATTATAAATGCGAAAGTAACTCGGTCTGTCTGTCGCGCTTTCACGTCAAAACGACTGAACCGATTTCAAACACAGATAGTCTAGAGCCTGAGAAAGGACATAGGCTACTTTTTATCGACATAACACTTGGGCGGAAGCCAGTAGATTATATTGTAAGAAACAGTTTTAATGGGTTTTGGGAGCTAACATACAAGTCAATAAGAATATCTTCTCTTATTGATTTGTATGTTATTCAAGAACGACGAATTATAGTAATCAGACATCTATAATTTGGAACATCCTCTCCCAAATGAAAAATGCAGAAATATCAGTGATAAAGGGTAAACAAAAAAATAACAATTTTTTTTGTATTAATAAGTCATGTGCTTATTTCGCGTCTACACTTCTTACATTTCTTCGTCTTACACGTCTTTACCATACGCTACATTTTTTAAAGAATACGTTCAGCCACTGCAATAGAACATTTTTATCGTGAAAAATAATGGTTCAAATATTTTATCATGGAACGAATTCGGTAATTTTCAACCGATTGCAAATATAATAAAAAGGAAAAATATAAACTTATATATTAATAACAATACTAGAACGATTATTTTTCGTTCGAGTCCTTTTTGTATTTTACTACATTATTATGTTCTAACTCTTATTTCCTTTCAGGGACCTTATCGGCATAGCTAAAACCGGTTCAGGGAAGACCCTAGCATTTATCCTACCGATGTTCCGCCATGTCCTGGATCAGCCAGCTCTGGAAGACACGGATGGACCTATAGCCCTCATCATGACCCCTACGAGGGAGCTTTGCATGCAGATAGGCAAGGATATCAAGAAGTTCGCCAAGTCTTTGGGCCTGAGGGTCGTGTGTGTTTATGGAGGCACTGGGATTTCTGAACAGGTTAAGCATAAGATTTTTTATTGATTTTTTGCCGATTTTATTTTAAATCAGTTCACCATTTATCCCCAAAAACAAATACACAGGACTGAGCAAGATAGTCTGGTACTATTGAGTGCTTTGCAATATCGAATGCAAAGTTAATAAACAAATATACAAAATTTAAAAAAACCAACTCAAAAAAGTATCTAGCTATTCTACCAATCTTCGTATTGGTATACCCAGCATACTATAAAAGCGGTTATTTTGGACTTTAAAGGCTCCCGCAGAAAGGCGAAACGCGAACAATTTCTAAGAAAACTTCATGTAAATTCTTCTGCCAGAATTGCGTTACTACGTCGCGTCGCGCCTTTATGCATGAGCCTTTATAGACTTAAGCTTCATGGAGTTTATCGAAACTTATCCAGAACCGGGAAAATGGAAGCTCCTGCGCATTCCTTTCGCTCCTCTTACAGATACACGTACAGTTTGCTGATCTGAAGTTCAGGACTCAGGAGAGTTCTATGTTGTTTATAATATTTAATTCTAATTATTTTCATCACAGATCGCAGAATTAAAACGCGGTGCAGAAATGATCGTGTGCACGCCAGGACGGATGATTGATATGCTAGCGGCTAACTCGGGTCGCGTCACCAATCTGCGACGAGTCACATACATAGTGCTGGATGAAGCTGATAGGATGTTTGATATGGGCTTTGAGCCTCAGGTAATTTAACCAACCTCTTTAGAAAAAGTCTTGGTTGTGTTTAACACCCGTTTTGTAAGATAATAATGCCATGAATCTCGATTAAAAAGTAACAGATTTTATACTAAGGGCTAATTTTACTAAACTTTTATACCGAGTCTTATCCTAAAGTAAGTTTTTTACACAAAAACTGTCAGACGACAATTTTATTCCGCGGATAAAATATATCTGACTTTGATAAAATCAGCCCTAAATACGATAGATGTGAAATGCGAAAAATGCAGTTTATTTTATATTTTTATGGCATAGAAATTATGGAAATGTAAGTCAGTGATTTTTCAAGTCAGCAATATTGTGGATTGGGATAAATATCTGAAAACTTGTGATAAACTGTTTTTTTGTGTGCAGGTGATGAAAATTATAGACAACGTAAGGCCGGACCGGCAGACTGTCATGTTCAGCGCCACTTTCCCTCGACAAATGGAAGCCCTCGCGAGAAGGATATTGCAGAAACCGATAGAAGTTCAAGTAAGCCATCCCTAATATTATAAATGCGAAAGTGAGTTTGTTTGTGTGTTTGTATTTTACGCTTTTACGCTAAAACGGCTGAACGGATTTAGATTAAATTTGCACATGGCACATGGGTAGACCATAACCTAGAATAGGACATAGGACACTTTTTATCCCGACATTCCCACGGGATCGAGACTTACGCGGGTGAAACCGCGGAGTGCAGCTAATTTACAATATTGTTACCTCTCTCTTGAATGTCGCGTGATACCAGTAAAACTTTTATTAATTACTAAAAGCACCGAAACATCTGGATCAGGGCCTTCTGGGATGGAAGATTGCTTACATACATCTTAAAGTAACTTATTCATACATATCTCGGTTACGAGCCTGGGTTCTCAATGTTCCGGAGCACGGGCTCGACGTACACTATCATCGAGCTCCAAAGAACCTGACTCATCATCTGCCTAGCCTTTTCCCAACTTTGTTGGGGTCGGCTTCCAGTCTAACCGGATGCAGCTTAATACCAGTATTTTACATGGAACAACTGCCTATCTGACCTCCACAACCCAGTAACTGGGTAATACGATACCCCTTGGTAAGACTGGTTGTCAGACTTTCGGGCTTCTGACGACCCGTAACGACTGTCAAAGATCCACAAATGACAGCCGAGACCAACGGCTTAACGTGCTTTCCGAGGCACGGAGGAGTCTCGGTATGTAAATATGGTCAACCATCCACGGACCAACCCCGGCAAGCGTAGCTTAACCTGATGGATCGACCCGTGCGGCTGTTATTACTTAGCCACGAGCTCCTCCTCCAAAGAAACTGACTCAAACAGTGTAAATAAAGTTAACAATTGATTAAAACTTTCTTTCAATTTCCCCAGGTTGGCGGCAGAAGCGTAGTCTGCAAAGACGTTGAACAACACGTGGCTATTCTCGAAGAAGACGCGAAGTTCTTCAAGCTGTTAGAGCTGCTGGGACTGTACAGTCAGCTGGGCAGCATCATTGTGTTCGTGGATAAACAGGAGAATGCTGACAGTCTGCTCAAAGACCTCATGAAAGCCTCCTACTCATGCATGAGCTTGCATGGAGGTGAGATTTCGATAAGAAATTTTTTTTTGTTGTTGGTAAGCGGGAGAACGAAAACTTATTTTAGCAATAAAAGTTAAACAGAGTGTATAAAGACTTCGGGCGATCGACGTCGACAGCACTGTCACCTCATAATTATTCAATTTGCACTATCATACAGATTTCCCAAGAAAAGTACTTCGAGGAACTACACGCGATGGATCTAATACTGTAAGGGTAAACACCATTGTTACTCAAACCATGGGTAGTTGACTTAAATATAAAAATAAATGACTGAGTACCAATAAAAAAAGAATTATTTTCATTAAAAGATTTAAAAAAAATTCTATCCGTCACCGTGCTCGCTAGCGAAACAGCTGACTGACTGAGGGAGGGGTCACGCTCGCGGCCGGTCAGGTCACGTCCTGCGCCACCCACACGTGTTGAGACGCAAGTTCGTTGCTCTAGCGCCCTAGGATGAAAGGGTGAAATACTCTTGTGGTAAAAAGTAGAAGTTCTTTTAAAAAAAAGTTGTCTTTTCCCATTGATTTTACGTTCTATAAATGAAACCAAACCACTGGTTTCAAGGTGTAACGGTGTTTACCCTAACACCCTCTTATGGGCATCCTCTTACTGGGTCATTGTACTCATCATTACGAAAGACTTTCACGATGGGACCAAACATGAAATCGCCAAAAAAAAAAACATTTTGAAGAGCGAACTTAAAAAAACATGTGGGGCAGTCTTTGGGGACTGCCGATAGAAGTGAAAACTAAGTAACATTCATTAATTTCTTCAAGCGTTTGGTGACTATGACGCGAGTTCCATGATTTTTGTTCACCCAACAAGCGTTCGGTGACGATGATTTTTGTTCACTCAAAAATGCTCAACGCGCCAAAAAAGTTTTCACTTCAAAAATCTTTTCAAAACTTTTGAGTGACAAATGACGATCTGCGACTGGACTAGGTACCCCGACACAGAGAAAACTTCAAACAAATAAAATGTATCATGATGTCGATCGATCGCGGCCTGGTTGCACCCTTTTAACGCAAGACCGAAGTTTGCGCAGTAGTCGAATCGCGCAGAAGACAGAATGGCTGGGGTGGTCACCTTGTGAACTTGCGCAACGTTTTACTGCTAAACTAAACAAACCTCAGAGTTGCCAAGATATTTAACGATATTTAATATTATACTTTTATTGTAATATGATACAAGAATATAGAAAGCTACCATGATTCTGGCGCCTGGATCATAATAAATCGTTAATCATTACAAAATCCTATAATTAAATTAACAAGAAACCTTGCAAAGCATCGATTTAGTTGCAAGTCATAAAATATACATCAGTATCAGTATAACATTGAGCGAACAAATCGATCCAAAAACATTACAGGCTATTATATTTTCTTTTGCAGGTTGCCTCTGTCTTCGTGATTGTATTAGTTTTAATTTTCTTCACGAGAAAAGGAACACTTCAATTTAATCAATACTGTCCTGATTTCTCCTACTTAATTAAAGTAACAGTTTTTACGTCAGATAAATAATTTTTTTTAGTTACATTTTCACTTTAACTGTTTTAAAGTTTAATTTAAATAAATAATTATGAAAGTCTAATGACGATTGAGTACTTTATTATCAAAATCTACTAACGGACTATTTTCATTTCAGCGACCAAAGCGGATGTGAGGAGACCTCGATTATAAAATAAACATACTTAAACTGTCGCCAATTATAAGCGTACTGCCATTCGTGTGCATTTAAAATGGTAAATTAGTTAAAAAAAAACAATTTGCACAAATAAAATCGCTCATAATGTGCGATTGTTAGTCTATTTCCCGAAAGCGGCTTATAATTTGTAAGTCAAATAAAACAATTAATATTTTGTACAAAAGGAGATCATTCATTTTGGGCTAAATAATGAAAGTGCAAACAAAAAATTGATATATTCCGTTAGATCATGTTGTTCTCTTCACGTTTCACTATTGGACCAAATCTGTAGGGCAATATCCTGCGCTGTTATACGATTTTGAAAAATACTGTTTTCAGTATGTTTTAGTTAAAATAATTAATAGTAGGTAATCTAATTATAGTAATAGCTGTAGTAATAAAAAGGAAACTCAAAGTTAGGTTAGAAATACATGTAGCGGGTATACATACCTGCAAATGCTTCTAAATATTATGTCATAAAACTGGCTAGCAGTACGCTTATACTTGCGACACAAATCCATCTTGTCTAGTGACGAATATATTAATGGTGGCCTGTTACAGGGATTGATCAATTCGACAGGGACTCTACTATCGTGGACTTCAAATCGGGCAAGGTGAAGCTACTGGTCGCAACCAGCGTCGCCGCGCGAGGGTTGGACGTGAAGCAACTGGTGCTGGTCGTCAACTACGACTGCCCCAACCATTACGAGGACTATGTTCATAGGTGAGTCTCACTTAATCCTCAGTGGTTGGTAACTTGAACATCTGAAGGTTGAAAATAAAGCCCCATTTACACAATGCAATGCTTTCTTGCCTGAGGCGTACAAGTTTTGACTGTCATGGAGTCATGCCACATACAATTAATTTGTACCGCCTTAATCAGGCTTTTCACATCTTTATTTTCGGTACACACCTTCGATCAGCAATAGTACTAGATTTCAGATAAGCGCATCAAAAACGACCGGAAAAATAAGAACACAAATATGATGTTGAGGTCTTGTATTGCAATAAGCAATAAGCAAAGCTAAGCTAAGCAATAAGGTTGAAAAAAGTTTTTCAACCTTACTGCTTAGAAATCATGTTTTTTTGTTCTAATTTTAAAATACGTTTACTCTTCAACCGATGTAGTAAAGATAAATGATAATAAACTTTCTTTGAGTGTTAAGGTTTATAATCAAGTTATAAGCAATCGCGGCCACTTGAGGGATGTGTTTTTGTTCCTAATTCTTAATCTAGTGCTATTGTTGATCGAAGGTATACAATAGCTGTATAAAGAGTCATCCTAACGATTTTCCATTAAGCTTCACCTCCAGTAGGCATGCAACATTACAAAGTAAGGCGTTTTTGTCTGTTTACTGTAATTTTTACAAATATGATATTGTCCATATCACACTTGATCTCCCTTAACTCAAAAAATTTATTTCAAATAAACCAATTACAGATACTTTTGAATTGATCGATCACGCAAAGAGATGAAGCTAGTTGCCCATTCCAAAGCGTAGTAGGTTCCTATGGAGAAGATCGGGCAAGAAACCCCACGGACCCTCTTTTAAATCAAAATATTGTTACAGTAATATTGGTTACATCATTAATGTTTCCTTCATCCTTGGAGCGGGAGTTGCTTTCCATTCTGAGTATTGTTCCTTTTTCTATAATTTGATTTATTTTATCATCCAGATGCGGCCGCACCGGTCGTGCGGGCAACAAAGGCTACGCGTGGACATTCCTGACGCCGGAACAGGGTCGCTACGCCGGTGACGTCACGCGCGCCTTCGAGCTGGCCAGCGTCGCGCCGCCCCCGGAGCTGCGAGCTCTCTGGGACAAGTACAAAGACGCGCAGGAAAAGGATGGCAAGAAAGTGCACACTGGTGGAGGGTTCAGTGGGAAAGGTTAGTAATATTTTCGAATATTTTTACCTTGACAGATTTTTGAAGGAGATTTCAGATGGAGCTCGTGCGTATAGCTCCATCTCTTTCCCACTCGGAAGTAAATTAAGATACTGATGAAAAGGTGATGTGAAAAAAAAAAAACTCGGAATCTACGATATTCCTCTGATACGTTTCGGAATTTTCATCATCTTCATCACCATCGAATTAAAAACATGAACATATTACGACTCCCAGGTTTCAAATTCGACGAATCGGAAGCTCAAGCGGCTACTGAAAAGAAGAAATACCAGAAGGCGGCTCTCGGTCTTCAGGATTCCGATGACGAAGATGTGGAGGGCGACCTTGACCAACAGATAGAGGTCATGCTCGCTGCCAAGAAGATTGTTAAGGAGATCAAGGTGAGATGGTTTATGATGATGGTGGATGGTTCAGTGTAATAACGCGTTTAGGATGCTGGTAGGGCTGCCCCGCTTCTGTACTGCGTCGGCGATGTTCGCGGATGCGCGTGTAGATTGTTTCTACGCAATCTTGCGCAAAAGGTGCGCTTCCATGGTGCGCAGGGTGTGGAGCAGCTCCAACAGTATCATAAGCATGATTTCGAGTCGCCTAGACTGTGTTTTCGTGGGTCACTGTTGTGCCATCGCACATGGGTTGCCACTACTATTTGTTTGTTTTTGTGAAGTGTGAGTTCTTACTAACATAGTTGTAAGTCTTACTAACTATTTCTGAGTCATGATACTTTATTAAAGATAATTCTATTCTATTCTATACATATTGATATAAATCTTACTGTGTTGTATCGGCTTTTGATTTCTAAAAGCCGAATTACTCGACAGTTCATCGACGCAGGTCTTGGATTAGATCCTGACGCGGAACAAATATTTGTTTGGTAGCTTTTATTCTGGGTTTGAGTGTTGTAGTTTTGGTTTTGTAAAGGCATCCCTGAAATGGGCCATCAAAGTGCGGAAAAAAATTTAACTATGTCCATTTCTTTTTTTATTCTCTGAGTAAATTCATATGAAATGCATTGTTGGTAATTTGTTATACATAGATTTTAGTACCGATTAGAATAGGCGCATTTTTCGCATTGGGTTATCCTGTAATGGTAGATGTAAGAAGATAAGATGATTTTTATTTATTAGTAAAGAAAAATTCATCAATCAATCACTTTTATAATAAATCTTCCGTTTTCATAAAAAGTCAGATTTAAATCATATAAAGCAATGCCATCATATCGAATTCAACATAAAAATAACTATTACGTATTCTGCACTGGATTGCATTTTACGTACAGCTGATATAAAGTAGGTTCTTCAACTTTTAGACCATCGCAGAAAATATTTTCTCATTAAATCCTTTAGTTTATAAACATGGTTCTTGCTATCAATAGTTATCCATTATAGTCTCGCTCTCACGGTTTATTCTTAGTAATATTGTATGCGCACGAATGTTTATACCTATAGTTGCGCTTGCGCACGTACTGTCGAACACGTCATTAGCAACACTAGCTTGAACTACGATATTCGCCCTTATTACTACGACATAAAGGTGCTGTCAATTAGGTCTTTATAATCTTTGCTTAGTGGCTTATAATTATTTATGTATTTGTTATGCTTAGGATTATGAAGATTGTCTAATCCTAAGTTTGATTATTGTGCTTGGTAAATAGGGTTTCCCTTTAGATATTAATTATTTTTAAACATTTTGTATTTTGATAAATATTGTACAGTCGACCTTACGTCTGTGGTAACACTTTGGCTTTCAGCTGGCCTACGGAGATCAATAGAATACGACCAACCTATACTGGAATTGTTACCACTAAGTTCGGTCGACTGTACACCATGTTTTTGAAAACGATACCTTTGGTGTAATCTGAGTAAATCAAGAATTATTTACCCAGATTAGGCTCGACAAAGCCGAATGTTTCTAACTCTCGATTTGTGATAGTAGCGACCGTGCACTGTACTTAACTTTTCATCAGGAAATTAAGTTATTCTTGTAAAAATATTGTCACATTCTAAAATATGAACTTATCATAGAGTATAGTGTTTGTCAAGTCACGATAAAGCAATTTGTTGGTACCGTAGCCGGGCGTCGCGTGCGCGGGCGCGCCGGGCGCGGGCGCGGGCGCGGGCGCGGACGGCAAGCTGGAGCTGGCGCGCCGCCTCGCGTCGCGCATCAACCTCGCCAAGGGGCTGGGCGCCGAACACAAGGGCGCCACGCAACAGGCTGCCGAGGCCATACTGAAGGGGGCCCCGTCTGCGCATACGCTAATTACGGTGAGTCGGTTTAATATAAAATGAAGTGTTGGTAACACACATATTTGCATTAAGAGTACACTGTTTATAATACTATATTTTTTTCATAAAAAAATTGGGCATTTAATAAATCCCTGTGGCTTGGCTGTTATTCTACAAATACTTAGCAATTCTTACACACTTTGCCAACAAAACTACAATTAATACTACATTTTGCCAACAAAATCAACCGTGTTGGCGATACCGACCACGTCGCAGCCACAACGCAACCACCAACGTGACCGCGCACTAGCGGCCGGCCACATCGCAAACACAACGTTGCGTCGACCATTTGATTTGATTTTTGTAGTTACCACAACGCAACTGCAAGAAGCTGCAACTATTGCTTGCCCACATTTGTCGCTGCGATGTGGTGTGGTTGTGGTTCGTGTGAACGGGCCCTTATTGCCAAGAATTGTGCAATTGAGTTTCCCGTGTAAGCGCACCATAAGGAACATTTCTTTCGGTTTACGCTCTCCGTTTATCAGTCATGGAACAGTTTTAGTCGTCTAGATTTTTTATTCAATATTCTTACAATAACACTTCCTTTCTCACCAGGCTAAGACAGTGGCAGAACAGTTAGCAGCTAAGCTGAACACCCGTCTGAACTACCAGCCGCGCGACGAAAGCGCCTCAGAACCTGCTGAAGAGGTGTTCCGTAAATACGAGACTGAACTGGAGATCAATGACTTCCCACAACAAGCTCGCTGGAGGGTGACTAGCAAGGTACAGTAATTATTCGTATTTAGAAAGAAAAAACACATTTATTTGCGTTAAAATTTACGTAATGAAAAACCGGCCCAGTGCGTGTCGGACTCGCACACGAAGAGTTCCGTATCACAATATTTAGCAAAAATAAACACAACTTTATTTTATTTTTATTAATTGTCGGTATAGCGGCAATAGAAATACACAATAATGTGAAAATTTCAACTGTCTACCTATTACGGTTCATATGATAAAGCCCGCTGACAGACAGACAGACAACGGAGCCTTAGTTATAGGGTTCTGTTTGGCACCCTTCAGGTACGGAACCCGCAAACAAAAACAAAAAAAAGATGGGGAATATTATATGCGTCACATCCACGTAAAACGGCATTTAGGTTCAGTGAGTTGTCATCGCGGGTATTACTTGTATGAGGCTGGTACAGGATCGTGGCGATTGTCACAAACAAAGACAGGCCAATATCCAGCAGTGGCTGTACAAGTATTGATGATGAAGACGCAGGCTTGATGGGAGACAGCTGGAGAAGCTTCCAATCAGTGGTGTATTAACCCTAAGGCAAACTAGACACGTGCCTAGGGGCGCGAGGATAAAAAGGGGCGCGCGCTCGGAAGATTTTTGACAAAAAAAATATGTTAATTAATATAAAATTAATTGTGTAAGTAAGTATGCACCTACTTACACAATATAAAAGATTATTTAATTCTATAGACATGTCGATGATGAGATTCGATAGAGCTTCCGAAACGTGCTCCATCTTCTTGATTATTCCTAAATCGCCTGATTTTATAAAAGAAGTGGGTCAGAATCAACAAACACAGTCAGATTTGTTTCCCAGAGAGGCATAATGGATTTTAATTGTTCGTTTGGTCCCTCTTGTTTTCTTGATATATTCCCTGGCCTACCTAATTGTCCCTTATAATATTATAACTGCGAAAGTGTGGCAGTGTGTATAAGTATATCTAACTTCTTCATGCAATAAACTACTGAACCTATGTGATGAAACTTGGTACCTATGCAGGCAGATAGACAGAACAAAAAAAAAAAAAATTTGTTTAAGTATGGCCGCTAGGGCGCTCTCTACATTTAATCCGCCAGTGCTTCCAATGTGAAATGAAAACCTTAGCTACCCAAAGCATGACATGCTGCATGATCAAATAAATACTTCTGAAGCAAATGTCATGAATGCCTTTAAAATTGAAAATCTTTATCATATTAGCCTATTACGAGCAGCATCTTAATAAGTGCTAAACGAATTGATTTTGGAACGAGTTTATGTTACGTAAGAAAGTACTTTTTCGACTTATTCATACTACCCTACTAGTCGTCACAAGTTACGTCTTTACCGATCAAAGTGACGTACAAATGCCCAGTGGTACAAATTCCTTTGTGAAAGTGTTTCATCATTAAACAAAAAATTGATTGTAGAACTTATTTATGACTAAGTTGCATAGATTTAGCGTGCGCAACGAATTGATGTCTATTGATGTCTCAGTATTACCGAAATTATCAATCATGGTTGAAAAGTGCTGATGTGTCATTTCGATTGCGAAAATAATTTGTCTTAGATGCAATGCGATTTTATTTGTTGTTATATTCGTATTGATTGAGATAATTAAACATGTCATGTATTTGCTTAGTAATTAATCTCGTTAAATCATATGTAATATTTTCATTAATTGAGACACCTAACTTAATGATGCAACATTTGGCGTTGATTTCTGAAGATAACGTCAATAACCTATAGAGCTATTATGATAATTAACAGTTAAAATTTTAATTAGTCGCGTACGTCATTTGATACTATTGATGACGCATTGTACCGACTCTATTTTACATTCCTTGATGCGTAGAAAATGGGCTCTTCTTGCAAATTCAAGGCTTTTTTTATCAAGATAAATGATAAGTAATACCGCGGGAATATCGCGATAACATATATCCTATGTCCTAGGTCATGGTCTAACCCTGTGCCAAATTTCATCCAAATCCGTTCAGCCGTTTTAGCGTGAAAGCGTAACAAACAAACAAACACACTTTCGCATTTATAATATTACTTATACTCGCGACAATCTAAGAAGTCCGTTTTGACGTTTCGTTCTCGTACTTGTAATAAAACGTTATGTTTTGAGTATCAGTTTTAAGCAATGAAGATAAGTCGTCGATTACAAAATCTCTAAGTGTGTTTAATCGATATTATGTCTCGAGAATCAGTTTATCAGAAAGCAATTTCTTTTTCATGGCTACACAAAGGATTTTTATAGCTGTCAAAACGGACTTCTTAGATTGTCGCGAGTCTAGGATAAGAATTATTTTTCACCAGCTATCTCATGCATTCGAAAGAAATCACCGACAAATCACGCGTCGATTGATTGCGGAATAACATAACATTACGCCTGTAATTCCTGAAGGGTTTGGCAGAGTTGTACCTATATTTCTCCCGTTATGTTTAAGTCCCATGTAATAGGAGGCGAGCGTTGATTGCGTCATGTACGTTTAATTTATCAAAACAAATGATAGGGACTATTATTTTTTTCTTCTTCTAGATAAAACTACAGGCGACCTATGGCCCTCCTTGGATAGATTTTTTATTAAGAGTAAATAACCTCGTTTCTTGCTTTGTTTATTTACTTAGGGGTCGGTCTGACCTTTGTGTCGATAACCCTCGTATTTACAAGTACATTAATAATAAAATTATTGCACATTGTATGTACTCTGTTCAGTGCAATTTCTCTTACCGCTGGGATTAGTTGTCAAGATGTTGCTTAAATTAGCTATTATTGGTGCTTTCATATTCATGTGTATCAAGCTGCTAAGACGACAAAGGGCGTATAGTGGAAAATGTTTCTACTGTCATTAATCCGTATTAGTTGAGGTAATAAGTCCTTTCATACTTATTCGATACAAGCTGCGCCCCGCGGTTTCACCCGCATCCGTCTCATTCCCGTGGGAATATCGGGATTAAAAGTATCCTATGTGTTAATCCAGGTTATAAACTATCTGAGTCCTAAATTTCATCAAAATCCGTCCAGTAGTTTTTGCGTGGAAGAGTGACAAACATCCATCCATCCTTCCTCACAAACTTTTACATTTATATTATAATTATTATTAGTAGGATTGTTTTGATAGTTCCAGCTGGTTAACGTTGCCCTACCATTTCAACTGCGTAGATTTTTTCAACGGATTTTACTGGATTTGTTGTTTGTTACATCCAGATAAAACTGTTTCATCATGCTATGATTTATCTGATATCTCGGCGAGTTCACATTACTCGTAGGTACTAGTTTAATTAATGTTCTTTGTTTGATTCACAGGAGGCGCTAGCCTTGATCAGCGAGTATTCGGAGGCTGGTATCACAGTCCGTGGCACATACGTACCGCCCGGCAAGACGCCGCCCGAAGGCGAGCGCAAGCTGTACCTCGCTATAGAAAGTTCTCAAGAACTCGCCGTCGCCAAAGCCAAGTCAGAAATAACGCGTCTCATCAAAGAAGAGCTCCTCAAACTACAGACCTCAGCCCACCACATGATCAACAAGGCTAGATACAAAGTGTTATAAATGAGCGGAATATAACTGGCGGAATTATGTTAACATTGTTTTATTTCCTCGGTAACCCCTGACAGTTAGTGTCGTAATATTCATGAGATAGTTTTATTACGATTAACGGATAGCCGTAAATCTGAATACTATCTTCGTAATTAAACATTGGGCTATAAAAGTTTCAACATTTACTTAAGTTTTTTGATAAGGCTATGTTTAGATTTTACCGTCGCATTATTTACGATTAGCCATAATCGTAAATAATGCGACGGTATTATAGTTTGCATATCCTCCTTATCAATAAAAATAATGCTAAATAGTAAAACAGATAAACTATTATTATACATTTTGAACTATTTCAATGTGCGATAAGGCTACAATTGGAACGATATAGACGCTAGAAACAACGGCTTACTGCAATCGGATAAGACAAACACTTGGGTGAAGTGATTGTACACGAATTTGCCAGAATAAGACATTCCTTAAATAGCATTTAGATTGTGGGGTCTATTGTATCCAATATCTTTATAGATAATAGATAATAATAATACTATGCTACCACCCCAGCTCGCTCTCATTGCGCGGCTGGATCAAGGGCTTGATTCAGAATTCAGTACTCATGGATACGGCACGCATAGTGAGGAGGTTCCTCTCTCTAGAGCCCTGACCACCGGCAGCTTGGACCTGATCCTGAGGAAAGGTTTAAAATTTAATTGGCAATTAAACTTTAAGTAGTTAGTTGGTCGAACACGAACGTGGTGTAAAATAGAGAAAAACAAATTTTCCCAGAAATGACACCTAGCCTGATCGATTTTTCGCTAAATCGATCAGGCTACGTATAGTGCAACTTTTATCGAAATCGTTAGAGCCGTTTTTGAGAACGTGATTACAAATATTGTTCATAGTATAGGATTTGAATGAACAAGCATTTAAAGATTTTACAACTATATTAATTATCTCCTGTTATGCAAAATTGCTAAAGAACTTTACTGAATAGGTACCTACTGAGATCGTTGTTTCTTAAACGAGGTAGACCGTAGCAAGAAAGCTTGTTCTACGTGGAATTTGACTGCATGACGTCAAATCGTAGAGACGGATTTGAGGCAAGTCCGATGACCTGGATCTGAAATTCTGCGAACAAGATTATCAATCAACATTGTCATCATCATCTGCGTAGCCTTTTCCCAAATATGTTGGGGTTGGCTTCCAGTCTAACCGGATGCAGCTTAATACCAGTATATTACATGGACTGCCTATCTGATCTCGACAAACCAGAATAATTATCGACATTGTATCAAATGTAAAAAAAGATAAGTAACAGTACCGGCCTTTTAAAATCACTCGTGCCACCATTAGCAGGTATGTCGCAAATCTCGTAGCCACGACAGTTGACATAAGCACTACCCAGCACGTGGCCTACCAATGGACTAGTGTTTGCCACAATTGTGTCATCCTCTCGATGATAATTATAAATAACCGCAAGAACAGGCGCTGTCTCGTGCGCGGGCGCCGCCTATGCGATAACGCGGGTTATCGACAGCGCGGGAAGATTCCACGGCAAACAACTGACGACAACACCACTTAGAATCTTACTCCACATCTGCAAACGATTTACGACCTTATTGATAACCAGAAATCAATATGGAAAGTTTATTAAGCTCAATTTTTTTACGTGCTTTCGTCCCTTCCCCATATCTGTGTTGTTATGACTGATAATTTAGGGTGTATTTAGATACCAAGGTCAGGCACGATTTCAATTTAAATTAACGGAGATAAGTTAATCAATGTTTTGTTATCTTCGTCGCTACGCCACCTATTGCTCTCCGATTCAGTAGGTACCACAAGTTCATCAGATTTTACTGGTTTTCGCGTGCCGTTTGTTGCTAGCTGGTTATATAATGATAAATAACTTTAAGATCTGCGGCGTAAAAGAAACGTGAGGCCGCGAGTTGTAATCAATGTGCGTCAACTTTTTATTGCTTTTTGTAATAATAGATAATTATTTTAGTGTGTATGGAAATCGGTTGTCATGGTATGGCCATGTGTGATGCGGAGGAATGAGGCAAATGCCGTCAGGAAAGTTTTGAGTACTCATGTGGATGGATAAAGGTACGAGTAGGGGAAGACCAAAGAAACGATGGATGGACTGTGTGAAAGATAATATGGCTAAAAAGGGAGTGACCGGACCGGAAGGTAACGAGATGACGACTAATAGAGAAGTATGGAAGAAAAATACCTACACGTTGTGCCGACCCCGACCCCCTATAATTTGAATATAGGTTGGAGAATGATATTTTAGTGATATTAAAGAAACGGTAACTTATTAGGTTGGCAGGTAGGTAATAATATTTAGGGATAATCTTGTTTATATGTAGGTACCTACGTAAGAACCTTACGGACCGGACAGTATGATTGAGTAGGTATATCTTGCTACGCCAATATGTTTTTCATGTTTACAAATTCTAGAATCTATGTTAGCCGGGCATTGCAACAAAATTGCGAAACATTAATTGTTATTCCCCGCTGTCATTCTATTATTTATTGCGTGGCAATAACCCGTTTATATATAAGTAATTGCACAATTATAAGAAATATTCTTCTTATTTGTTCTTTATAATTGCTTTGATAAACATTAATGTTTATTTAGTAGGACAAAGTAAATATTTATAACTTTAATCAATGTGCAGGCAATTTCACTAAACGCGGAACAAATTAAGTATACTTACGTACATATTTGAGGAATGTTGTTTTTGTTATTATTTAAGTACGTATTTATTGTCATAAGGGCACACAAAAAATTATCTGTCGCGGTATGTTTAGGTACCTACCTACATAAACAAGCAAACATTTTCCTAAAAATGTTTATGTTTATGTTTATCATATTTTGTAATAGACAACAAGATGTTGGCATAGCAACAAACTTAAACTATACCTAAATTATACAAACTTTTTTGTTTACGTATTTAAAACTCCTCGAATAACTTTAAGTTACCGCAAGTTGCTAATAACTGGAAAAACCAAAGTAGCTATGATGGTATACTTCCACAAATAGTGCAAGATGCCTTAATTTTTTTTTATTGATTCTGTTACTGGTTAAGATTTTATTTAGTGCAGTCAAAAACGTTTATTGCTACTTGGCTGCTACGAATTGGCGTAGCTTTGAAGCGCTACGCAACTATCACGTAGCAGTGCTACGGTACGCAATGAAATAAACTTCTGCTGTCTTTGCAATAATGGACCTTACTTTGTAGTTACTACTAGCGGGTACGCAGTGGAAATGTACCACAAAATGAAAATTAACGTATAACAAGTCAACTAAATGACTCAGTGGTCTAATTAAACACAATTGTTGCTACTATGGAAATCACTGCACTTTGCATTCGATTACAATCATTATCTATCTACAACAAAGAAGCCGGGCTGACATTTGACGCACGACTTCGCGGAATCTAGTAATAAAAGAAAAATAATTATATTTCGTGTGAACTTATCAAGAATGGTAGCTAATGTTTTGACCTAACACGTTGTTGTGGCACGTGGTTAGTCACATTGTTTTAAATAATAGTGGGCCACGGCTAATCTACACACGAGTACATAAGATGAACGTATGAAATGAAATAATAAAAAGAAACGTTTGTTTGTCACAAAAAAATAGGTACATTAAAATATGACAGATACTACACAAAAACTTAGACACTTGTTCAAAAAAATCGTGTTTAATGTCAGTTTTATGTCAAACGCATACAGAAATGTCATTTTTTTAAGGTGTTTAAGCGAACGAGACACAAAAGAATTTTAATTGTTATCGATATTTAAAAGCTGGATTGACACATGATGGGATTGTGGTAATAAGGTAAGTCTAAAAGACAATTAAACCGCACTGTGTAGCGATTTAATTGCATCTAGCATACCATAAGATAAAGCAACAATGAAATTTGTCGCTTAAATTTTATGGTATGTCACAGGCAAGAAACTTGCATCGTACCTATCAATGGGGCTTTAGTGTAAAATGTAGGCAAGATCATTCACTGCGACACACGTCGACGGGTCAGCGCACACCAAGAGCAGAGCAGACCAGAGCATTTTTTGAGACTACTGAAAAATTAGTCTTATGACAATTCCCTACATCCCAAAATTAAATACATGAACACGCAAGCTCGAGCATGGTCGAGCATCAAGTTGGACGCTCAACGTGTATATTTAATTTTGCTTTTCAGAAAGAAAGAAAAATAATTTGGACTAGATCTCGGTCACGCTCCGCATGAAACAAATGAAACGTGTCAACCTTCTCCGAGCACACCCCACGTAGCAGTGGACGACCGACTTTACCTCTCAGATCAAATAAAAAACCAAGACAGAGCGCAACGAACAATTCACTGAAGCATGCCAAAACTACACCTCCGCTCTGTGCATACACGCTCACAAACTACACCTCACTAAGTGCACACATGTTTACGAAACCGGCCTCACGTCACTGTTGACAGCGCTCTGTCTTGGTTTTTTATTTAGTAGGCACATGTTTAACGCAATCACGCCCAATTGAAGTGGATATAATAAGACCGATCGCTATCAAACTTGCTTATCGTACTACCAAAGTGCTAAAAACAGTTGTTGTGCCAATATAGGATTATGGTGGCGTGATATCGTATAGACAACAACATAGGCAAGCCTCCAGAGTCACGTTGTGATAAAAATTGTGAGTTTATTGGGCGTGACGTAAGCGTGAGAGGAACTATCAGATAGGTATCATAGAGACTAGATTATCTTGGAACTTTGCCCCCAAAAAAATAAGCGTGTAAGGAATATGTTCACCTATCAATAATGTGATAGATATGATGCATAATTTTAAATGACGGCTGCACATTTTGTACAGCAATGTTTAGGCAGAAAAAAGTATGCACAAAGTTTACATGCATTGGTTTATCTACCTATTCACATTTTTTCAAAACAACAATCTTTTAGATTACTTAGGAATCACGTGTCATCGCTATGACATACCAACCTATTGATAGACTGAAAAATATCCAGGGACAGTGAAAATCGCTTCGAAAGCATTTCGTATTTCTACAACGACTTTCAACAGGATTGACATAAGCCTTACTATAGCTTATGTCAGTCCTACACATTTTTGCCTTTTCCATCATCGTTATCGCTGATAGAATGCCACTTTGTCTAGGGCCTCTGATACGGATTGCTTCAGAAATATAGGTACGAAATTCTGATACTGTAACTGTGTGTATTTGATGGCCGATCTGTCTTAGCTACCGACTACCTACATATCAACAACTCGCTGATAACGCGTGTAGTAACAACAAATTATAGGCATTGTAAACTTATAATAAGATAATGTATTTTAGTGTAATCTGCTTATCGCTACGTAATAAGATTAGCTTCTTACCTCGTAATAGATGTTTTATTTAGAAGTTCAGAACATAACATTGTATGTCCATCGATATTTTCGTCAATTGTGGATCGATTTTGGAAGTTCTTTTTTTCATTTAGTAGAGGAAGCTTGCCCGCAGCCCGAAAGTCTGACAACCAGTTTAACGGTATCGTAGTACCCAGTTACTGGGTTGTGGAGGTCAGATAGGAAGTCGCTCCATGTAAAATACTGATATTCAGCTGCATTCGGTTAGACTGGAAGCCTACCCCAACACAGTTGGGAAAAGGCTAGGCAAATTGATTGACTTCTTTATAATAATAATTAAAAATAAAATTACGACATTTGCCTCATTGGATGCCAGGCAGATTGATTATTTAGACGAAGCTTGCGCGGTGGTCCCATAGTGGTAGTGGTAGTTTTGAGTTAGCTTCAATAATACGTATTTTTCGCACTTAGTCCCTGTGAATGATGTTATAATAAGTTAAGGTGAAAAATAAAACCACAAAGAGAAAATAAAAAATAAAATTTTTAAACCTCTTCGTTCCGTACGCAATATACGCGCTTGGACGTGGAGTTGCGTACACCATCTCTTATAGGTACTAACCTCTAAGTTTTTCTTTTGTTTCCACGTTTTCAGTTTCCGATATTTATTTTTCGCCAGTTTTGTAATCGCCAGGTTTCCGGATAAACTGATGTTACTGTGTGTGGCTGTCCTACTCTTATTATTTCGTTTTCTGCGCTGGTTTCCGCTACCACGTAGTGACGGGGCTGTAGGTATAATTCTAGGAAGGAAATGTACAGATTAGTAACAGAAACAATGAGTAAAAATACACGAAAACAAATGACCTCGGAGTGGTAATAAAACTCATTACAATTTCGTCATATTGTCTTTATCTATTTGTAATTGTGACGCAAATCTCTCATAATAAACATAAAGAGGGTTTTCTGCGTTGATATCCTGTAATGCATATATAAATACCTTCCCAATCCTATGCCCATTGTTTCGTCGCCAAGCCGATAAAATGAGGAATATATTTAATTTTCCAGAAATTCCTTTTCTTGTTGTTAATAGGTATGTGACGTTTAAAGTAAGTACGTTATAACTTACGTAAATCTGTCGTCTGCGTAGTTCGTTGTTTGCACTTTGCAAATAAGTACAGTGCATGTGAGATTTGCAACACGTAGGCTTTATATGCTTCGGTCATTATAATAATCTTTGAAAACCTAAAAATAGCTACCTAATTAAGGTATTTTTTCGCTCCATGTATAATACTGAGGCCCTAGACAAAGTGACATGCTATCAGCGATAACGATGATGGAAAGGGCAAAAATGTATAGGACTGACACAGTAGCGTAGCGTGGACTAATATAGACGTGGGCAAAGTCGCATCAGCGAGGCCCCTTTTCTTTCGTTCCCAAGATCTACCCAATAAATCTATCTTACTAAACATGCTTTGACATTTTTGCTTTGTTTTGCTGGACAGAGGCCTCCCCCAAGCACCACTTCGACCGGTTCTGTGTTTCTCCCAGCCTTCACCAGATCATCGGTCCACCTTGTGGGGGACTATCGGGGGGGTACTTCCAACGCTACGTCTTCCGGGACGCGGTCGCCACTCCAGAACCTTTCGGCCTCATCGGCCATCTGTGGGCCTAAAACGGTCACATTAGCAATTCCTCTAAAAGCTTTTCATTTCGTGAATTTCCAGCTATCATTAGCAATTCCTCTAATTTGACACAAAAGCAATTCATAATAAGTGGGCCATTTTAAGAATCTCCATAGAAAACTGTCAAACAGATGAATTATTTCGTAATATGAATCGCATGCAGATCATATTATGAATTGTCAGTTTGTGACATTTTACGATGATTCATAATAATTTCCTATTATGATTCTGCGAAAGTGACTGTTTTAAGCCCCCTGTTCTGCGAGGAATGTGCCCTGCCCATTGCCACTTAAGTTGCTTACAAGTAGCTTAAACTAAAGGCAGCACATCATTTTTCACGACCAATCGAGAGCGGAAAAATCCACTACTAACTTATCTGTGTTGTCTGCCAAGCTTATACCGATTGGTATCGATCAAATCATGTGTTATTCGAATGAGACTTAAGGTCCATTTACACTGTGCAAGTTTATTGCCTGTAGCATACCATAAAAGCAACAATTGACTGCCACCATCTAAACAACACGTACAGTCGAACAAAGTCGAACAAGCTAATTGGTATACAGGCAGATAACTAGCAATTACTTTTTTATCAATTTTCTGAATGTTTTCAGTGGTCAAGAATCCTTTTACGTCACTCTCCTAAGCCATAAGCTCAAAAAGTTAAAATTACACACACAATCAAAACGAATTTTGGTAGTGTAGCGGAAGATGAATAATTTTGCTTGTATACCAAATAGCTTGGTCGACTGTACAATTGTTTCACGATACGGGCAAGTTAGTTCCCGCTCAAATATGGAATAGGTGTTAACAGCACGTACAATAAAATTTCACGTTAAACAAAATTGCACGTAAATGCAATAAAATCGCATTGAATTCTGGCATGAATCTATCACTAAAACATGAGCGAACGAAATAAGTTTAAAAAAATCTTGAAAAGACGTTCAATAAAATTTAATGGAATAATACCTATTTGGCAGCGCAAATACGTACTTGAATCAATTCTGCAAGGCCGTGCAACTCTGTGTTTAGATGAGGCAAAACTTGCATGCAATAATTGGTGTAAACAGAAGTCGCATGCAATTATTGAATGACAAAACTTGCATGCAATAATTGGCTTGGTGTAAACAGAAGTCGCATGCAATTATTGAATGGCAAAACTTGCATGCAATAATTGGCTTGGTGTAAACAGAAGTCGCATGCAATTATTGAATGGCAAAACTTGCAGTCAATTATTGTATGCCATTTTATGAAAATCGCACGCGTGTAAACACTTACATGCACGTGTAAATGGCGCTTTATAAATACTGCCATGATTAATATCCTTATTTACGCGGCGTTATCTTTGGAATAAACTTTCCATTTGTTCATTACGTTGGTCTTGTTTTAATGACGTGCATCTAATTATAGACCGCTATCGGTATTTGGTCTTGTTCTTGTTTTTTCTTGGCGACAGTAGTAACAACAGACTTTGTATTGTTTTTTTTATTCGTGGGTATGATAAAGCGGAAAAAAATGGTTTCCGTTGATAAGTTTAAGGTACTCTTTTTAGCAACACTGTTGGTGCAGTGGCGAAGCAATCGTCTTCTACGCTGCGTGCAGTATCGCGGGTTCGATTTCGGCTTGGAGCAAATATTTATCCATACTAATATTATAAATTCGAAAGTAACTATGTTTGTCTGTCCGTCTGTCTGTATGTTACCTTTTCACGCCTAAACCACTGAACAGACTTTGATAAAATTTGGCAAGGAGATAAATGGCATCCCGGGGAAGGACATACGCTATTTTTTATCGACATACCATGCGGGCGAAGCCGCGTGCGGAAGCTAGTATGGAATAAAGACAAGAAATTGTTTCGGATCTGTGTGCAAGTGGATGTGAAAATTTATTTATTTAATACTTTAAGCGTACAAATGTACAGAGGCGGACTTAATGCCATAGGCACTTTCAACCAGTCAACCTTTTGGTGATTCAGAGACAAACAGTGGTAGGTGCAATAACTAAAATTGTGGAATAAATATCTATTTAAATATGTGAACCTGTTAAAACTATGTATATAATTTATGTATATATATAATATATATAATATAATAAACCTAAAAAATATATATGTATAAATATAAGAACAAATAAATACACATAACTACACGAACATACAAATAAGACAAACAATGGGAAAACCTTACCGTTGTGATGATACTGCCAGCTTCTTGCGAATGTGCTCGCGAACTTTAACTTTGACGGTTAATCGGTTGGTTGCCATCCTGATCCTGGGGCAGCGCATTCCACAGAGAGATAGACTGAACGAAGAAGGAAGAGTGAATGAAATCAGTGCGGTGAGTGGGACATTGGAGAAGACGATTGTGTGATGAACGTAGAGTTTTATTGTGGTTTGCGCACATGTACTGAAAGTGGAAGGATAGATAGGTAGGGGAAGAGGGGGAGTAAGAAATGAAAACAAGGTGGTCAGTGCCCTTTACTCTCTGCGCTGGCGTATGGGCAACCACTTTAGAAGCGACCGATGCGCAGAGACATGATCATATTTACGCAGATTGAAAACGAATCGAATGCAGTTATTGAGAAGACATTCAGGTCAATTTATGTTTACAAACACACCAGTAGGAAGAAAAAAATTCTCGAAGTTCCTGAACTGTTTGCATGGTCTGATGTTAGCCGCAGTCACGATGTTATAATATCTTCACCAAAGCGTTTTCCCAGCCTGTCACGTTGTCATTTCAAGGTTGAAGGAACCTTCATCTCTGGGCATTTAACCGTGCACTCAATGATCTCACAAGTTCTCACAGCCTTCTAAGAAAAACACCATGCAAATTAAGTAAGAAAAACTATAGTTTTGTTTATGCTGCGATGGTTCATCGGGTTAGGTGGCTAGAAAGGGAGTGACTGCCGAGATGACGACTAATAGAGAAGTATGGAAGAAAAAGTCATATTGCAACAACTACAAATAAATTGGGGCAAACACAGGAGAATGATGATGACTATGAATTGAATGAATTTTTTACCTCATCCTTAAAACCACGGCTACATTTATTACTTTAATTAATTTAATTATAGTGTGCTATAATAGTCGAATTTAAACTTACATTCTAAACGAGACAAATTCAATATTTTTAGTTTTTATACAATAATACAGGGCAGAAAATATATGAACTAAATAATCGATGTTGTGTAGTAGGTAGGATTTAATTTCAGTGAATTTTAAAATATTAAGTAGATGAAATTACAAATCTGCCATCGCCCCCCTGAACCACTTCAACAACCCCCAATTTTTTCTGGGCCCCTTAACGCCCCCCACTAGGCCTCCAGCGCGGGGGCGTTATCGCCCACTTTGGAAAACAATGGTTTAAAATGAAACAGCGTATTTGCAATACATGTTTGTTGCAAAAAGGTTTTAAAGGTACCGGATACATGAAAAATTAGGAACGAGAGCAAGTAACTGTAGGTGTGAGTGTGTTGTGTAGTACCTAAGTGTCGGGAGGGGTTTGAGGTTAAGTAATAACAGCCGCACGGGTTGATGGAGCAGGTGGTTAAGTTACGCTTGCTGTGGTTCGTTCGTAGATGGGTGACCATCTTTACATACCCTCCGTGCATTGGAAAGTACGCTAAGCCGTTGGTCTAGGCTGTCATTTGTAGATCTTTGACAGTTGTTACGGGTCGTCAGAAGCCCGAATGTCTGACAACCAGTCTTTCCAAGGGGTATCGTGTTACCCAGTAACTGGCTTATGGAGGTCAAATAGGCAGTCGCTCCATGTAAAATACTGGTATTCAGTTGCATCCGGTTAGATTGGAAGGCGACCCCAACATAGTTGGGAAAAAGCTATGCAGATTATGATGTTGTGAATAAGTGTGTTGATGAGAGGTTGGTATTGAGCGGAGGTGAGGACTAAGAAAAGCCTATGTCTAGCAGTGGACGATGATATTACAGATGCGAAGTATGGGAATTAAAAAAAAAACACGACTATGTGACCAAACCGACAGACTTGTTATTCGCTATCAGCCTATCACTGATAATGCTTATGTAGTAACAACAACATTATAGGAAGGAACTTTCCCTACCTATGGGTTTTGGAAAGTAGGTTGATAACGCTAATAAGTGCGTCTACCGATCGTATCATTACGATATCATTCTCACGTAGGGGACCAGGTAGTGATGAGTCACGAAACACGCTTGAAACAGTGTTGCTGATTACAACTCATATATAATGATATATGATGATAGATTTGATAAGAAACATCGAAGGTAATCTTTTCATGTGTAGACTTGTTTTTTCGAAGAGCGCAATTGATAATTGATTTGATTCGTTTACCTTTACCTTTCTTGATAATGAACTACTTAGGTAAATGTGTTGAATAGATACCTAGTTGGTTTTAGACTTCAGCAGTTGATTGACTGAATTTATGCATAACTGAGTATTTGAGTAACGATGTTCATATATGCAGAAATATCGAGTGTATCTCTGACCCAAGATCAGACTCATACGAGTACAACACAGTAAGTTTTGTATGTTAATGAACAAGTGTTACTGAACATAAACCTGACAAAGGGATCGAAAGAAACGACTGAAATATTACTTATTTATTTATTAAAACTTTATGCACAAGTAAAAAAATACTGTACAAAGGCGGACTTAATGCCTGAGGCATTTTCTACCAGTCAACCTTAGGGTGATGCAGAGACAGACATGGCAGGTGCAACATAATTGATATACATAAAACTTGAAAATAATGGATACTAATTAATACAAACATATAAACTTAGTAAGGAAAAATAACGACAGGTAGAGGAGAAAACGAATCCAGCAAATTAGCGCTGGGATGATTCGATGATGGTTTACATTCGTAAAATCTATCATGTACTAGATACGTGATGACTATTTACCCAATCACGGTTTTACGTAAGTAATGATTGATTAGGTTGCTAGGTAAATTCCTACGAGGCTTGATAACCCATTTCTTAGGTCACTCTCTCAGCACAACTCACGCAAGGCAATTAATTGATAGCCTTTAAGACCTGGGACTCTCACATTCCTTTTAGCTGTTAGTAATGATGCATGTAGTGTTGCTTATTTCTTTACACCATTAATAGTCCGGGCAGCTTTGCTTACCTATTGCAGGGTAATTACACGTACTATAAATTGGCAACACCATATATTGTGACAGTTCAACAAAATTCATTGCGCTATTTATTTATATTGTCGAGAAGACGATTTTTTTCAAACATATGAAGCAATGGCCGTTAATGTTACTACAAAATCTCAATCATCCTCGGATTGGGATTGAAGGTGGTTACGCAATTGGGTACTGGGCTACAAAGCTACAATTCTTTAAAAAATAAACGACGGAGTTCTGAGGTAACAAACATAAAAAAGCAACCGAATTGAGAACCTCCCTCTTATTAAGTCGGTTAAAAATAGAAAAGGGATCTTTTGCATTGTTGAATATATTAGATTTTCCGAAGATATTAAATCATTTCAGCTCGAAGCGAGAACAAGTCGAGATTATTATGAAAAGACAACATTAGCACCTATAGGTAAAAGATTAGGCCGATACGTAACCATTAAAAAAAAAGATTACGCAACGCTTCATAATTATCAAATGGGAAACATTTGATAATTATGAAGTCTTTTTTTATTATTATTTAAAAGGAATGTTAAGAACTTCCGGAGCGAAACAAAATAGATAATAAAACTTATAGGCTTGATCTAATTCTTTAGGATTTTCATTAAGACGTTAATTCCGATAAATTAATCACTGGTTTGACAGTTGATATCAGTCTTAGTAGATAATGATGCAATAGGAAGACGTGGTGAACAAATAAGCTTATCTGTTATCAGTGCATGGAACCGCGTCTGACGGGTAAACTGGCTGAGTTGAGTAATTAGACGATAAGTTAAATCAGTTTATTAAGAACAATATTGGTTGACTTTGACATCATGTAATATATCTCAGGCTTCCTTGTTGCTGGATGGCATCCTATTTTTACCTTTTTTTTATTAATTAACTGCAATATACTTAAGCGCAGGCTAAACTGGGAACGAAGCTAAGTTTGTTTAGCTTCGCTCATGTAGCTACCGCGTCTTTTCATGCTTCGGTTCATATAAATGAAAATAAAAAATCAGAATATTTAATTTCACGTAAATCTACATGGGCACTTATGAAACATCAGAAGCTAGGTGCACGGTTCCCAATTGGTCGTTTCCCATGGAGAAGAGCGGGCAAGAAACTACACGGTTACTCGTTTAAAAATAATTGGCTGTTACAATATTTTTGAATTATAGTGTTAACAGGGAGGACAGTGTATGCCTTTCAACAAGTACCAGGTACTTAACAAAATAGAAAATGTTCAAATTTACAGTCCACTATGCCTACATCGTTCTCACATTCACAAAATGGAAAAGAATCTATATAAAAGATAAATAAGATAATAAAAATAAAAAGTTCGTTTAGAGAACAGCTGATTACTTTTTCACGATTTCAGTCCCATAATAAAAGTGGTTCATAATGATGAGTAGGTTTTCAGTGGTTGCATATAGGATAGATATAACCGGTGAAATATGGTATACTATACCTCTGTGTACCCCTTCTTCAGTCCAGGCATGATGTTACGTCATGGTTTTCCAGTATGTGCAAGACTACCTACACCAATAATTGGCTATTTATTGAGAAGTCGTAAAGGTACTACTACTTAAGTATTGCTTTTGCTACGGCCCCTACGGGTATTTGAAACAGTTCTTCAGTCTAGGAGTACCCTACCAACCTACCTACCCATTAATACTTATAGAAGTAGACTTTACTTTCAAAATAATGCCAGATATAAGGTACAACATGCTCAAACATTGAATTTACTTGGGTAGCTTCCACTGGTTAACTTTTCAGTTAGGTTCTGCTAACAAGATTGAAAAGCTTCGGAAGTTCGCATTGTGTGTTCAAAAACTTTCTTAAATTCCGAACCTTAACGTCAGATGTCGCCAGGTGAGACTGAACCAAAAACTTCTCGTAGATCATAAGAGATGGCGCTGCCAGTCTCATTCTGTTGTGTGCTACCGCTACGGACAATTTTGTTATGGGTTTGTGTTTAGCCCGGAGCCAATCGATTTACCTAATGACAGTAATGAGGTGATGTTATAATGAGGTTTAATGCATTCAATGGTTATTTATTAGTTTCTTGTAGTCGTTTAATGATTTTCTATTTTACTTTACCTTCGTATTTTCTACAATATTTATAATCTTTCCTCTAATTAATAACAATATTGACAAGAATGAAGTGTCAATGTAAATTGTTTTTATAAATTTTCTACCTCACCTTGATCGGCAACCGGGTTTAAATGTATTCATCGATATCTACATTGAATGAGGAATAAAAACACTGGATAATGAGGCTCCTACCTTGGACGTGTGATACCAGATGTAGTTTTCTCTGTAGGTACTGCGTAAATGAGGTTGCAGAAGAAAGATAATATATGTATCTGTATATTTATTCCATCTCAATTACAGCTCTGGAACATCCATCTTAATTATGGTGGCGGACGTCTTAATAGACAGCTTGTTTACAAGGTTCATGTCCATGTGGAGCCGACAGCGACTAGCCTTTAGCGTCCAGTGGAAAGTACTGATACTAACTCACTAAGTGTGTATCAGTGATGCGATGTGTACGAATATTGTAAACAGTACTGAGCACGCGCTGCGGGCCAGCGTGTCAGAGGTCCAAGTCCTGCCCTTAACCTCTTTATATTTATCACTGTCTGATTTGTTATGTATCATTTATGCTTCGGCAGATTCCAGTAGAATCTATTTATAAACAATTCAATGAATATGTAATAACTTTAATTACATTTGTGTAGATTCAGGGTTTCGTAGGTCAGTGTAATAAAATGCAGAAATAGGGTAGATAATAGTTTTTTTTATTAACTTACTCTTTTCAAGTATTTTTTCACAATTCTGTGAATTCTTTGCAACGATAAAAAATATAACAATACGAACTCGATTATGTTCGATACAACATTTCTTATACAATAATATTTACTTTTTAATATCACAAGTACACTTACAATCTAATTTTTATTAAAGCTTTCAAGTTTGGACTTACGATCTATGATTTTAACTTATGCTAACTGATTGTGAGATCTAAAGTTATCTTGATATCCTCCACACGATTCACTAAACTTTATATGGATGTTAGCGGACACATAGTGCGCGAGCGACTCCGGCGGTGCTGGAACAGATGTGACCGCGGAGCCGGGTCCGCCAGCTCCGAGGCACTGTTTACCAGGGTCGCCACACGGCGGGGGTCTTGCTGAACGAGTTGGTGGAGCAGTCCAGTGGGGTGGCCGTGTGCATGTGCACGGGTGAAGCCGGTGGAGATGGGGTCACGTAGCCGGAGGTCGAAGAGGCAGTGGACAGCGCGGGGCTGGGCGGGCTCGCCGGCGGAGTGTCGGCGGAGGCCGCGGCGCGCTGCATGTCGTTGAGTCTGTGGCCCAGGTGGGTCATGAGCTGAGTTCCCAGCCTCACGTCCACACCAGGGATTGAAGCCAAGCAGCGGGACACTTCGTTGGCAGCGTGAGTGAATCCAGCACGGAAGCGGTCAGCATCCACGGTGGGATTCAGCGACAGGCGGCGCTGGCGGCGGAGCTTGTGAAGGTGGCGAACGGTCAATTCCAAAATATCAGCTTTCTCCAATTTTGCGACATTTTCTCCTTCAGATTGAAGAGCGCTGACCATCAACTCCTTGAGTTCGTCGAGGCAGCGGTTGATGCGAGCACGTCTTTTGCGCTCAAGCATCGGCTTCATCACTTTGCGATATTGATAAGTACGCGAGACTGGCTGCGGGCCGTCGTCTGCGAGCGAGTACGCGATCTCGTAAGACATGTTGAAAATTTGTGTGTAGCGAGTGGAGGTGTGCGTTTGCGCTGAGCGTTGAACGCGGAATGCCGTACGTCCGCCGGGTGGGGGCTTATATAGCGAGCGGAGGGCGCGCGATCGTGGGAACGCACGAAGCCGTCGAGTTCCCACACGCGCCACCTGTGCGGAGCAGCTGCCGCCGGGGCGCGGGCGCGGGGGGACACGCGCCGCACCGCGCGTGCGCGCCGTAAACAATCGTCGGCGCGGGCGCACGCCGCGACGCCTGGCCCCGGTAATTGCCCGTGTTGCGGACGGATTCTATGCTAGCTGCTACCGACTGAGCTAGGACACTGTTTAGAACTTGCCACAAACAGATACTCACTGCTATGCTAGGCACGATGCTGATCTGTCCGTAGTAAGATTTATTCAATCAATATGTTCATAACAGTAGCAAAATAGTCTCTATAATATTGTTCAAGTATTAAATACGGGTCGATGTTAGCAAAAAAAGACAAATCTTGTAGTACGGTCATTTGTTCAAAGGTCTCGTACCGCGTAGCTACGGCTACGGGTCCGGCGTAGCACAGTTTTGTCACCTCACCAATTGCCCCGCTTGTTGCATCAGCAATTAATCAAACTGTTATTGCTGCATAAACAGAGCTTATATTTCATCAGCACACATTTAATTAAAGCTGCGTCTAATTAAGATCAGATTTATGCACGTAATGTCGCAACGTAATGCCGGTGTAAAGCGATCAATCAGGCGGCGGCGTACAATGGCTGCGTCAATTATATTCTGATCGGCTCTCGGCTACTGTTGGCGTTCATCAATCACGGATTACGCGCCGTAATAATTATTGACAGACAAAATTACAGTCGCGATACGCTACATCGCCCTAAATGAGAGTATCTTGGGAAATGACATGGAGGTAGAAGATTGTGAAGGTTTCTCAACGGGTGTTGAATATTGATGTGTAATGTGTGTTGATATTGATGTGTGTTGTGGCGCCATGGCGCATGGCACTCGGCGCGGTGGTCGGTAGCGTTCCGCGGGACGTAGGTGGGTATTAGTCAGAGCGGCGCGCGCGCTGGCGAGTGGGCGGCGGCGGCCTACGCCTGACGCCGATGAGATATCGTCTGCCGTCCGGTATCGACACGCGTTCATTATCGCTGATCGCGCCGCGTGAGTGCGTGCTTTCTACGAACTACACCCACTGCTACACTCCAAATGTATATGTATTCCTCTTGAACGTGTAGGTTATGACATTTGCATATTTTATAAACTACATCATGCTTCTGAAGATATCATTTACATAATAATTGATACCGTCTCTTATCTTCTTGCGTGGGTTTTGTTTTTATCAGTAACGGCCGCGAATTATTTAGAAGATCATATCTTGTAACGTTAACAAATGACTCACGCAATCTAATTCCATTTTTTACCCAGAATTATTTCTAAGTATTTGAACAATTTATGTCCATTAGTGGCTATGTATTACAAAAGTTATTAAGAAAGCATAGTATCTAGTTGTTGATGGTCGATATCGAAATATTCCGCTAGTTAGTGAGGCGGACGGAAAAATGTTAATTTGTACTAATCGCTGGGGAACTGTGCCGGGCACGCTCCACGACTGAATGATATGATTAGTATTATGACCAATATTAAACATATTAATTACTAGTTACATTAAAGGAAGGAAAGTTTGGTTAATGAATTAGTACCTATTGGTCATACATTGCATGCTTTTGTATTTCGAAGAATAGAATTTGGGTTTTTTTTTAAGTTATCAATAGGGCCGCCCATTGTATGTTTTGTAGTGTTAAATTAATTAACTTTCTGGTGTACAATAAAGTATATTTAAATAAATATAAATAAATAATCTTACGAGCAAACTAATTTGGGGCCACATATATTCAATGTTTACAAAACCAAGAATATATTTATATGTAGTGACGCTACCTGTAACCCAGACACTGACTGATAAACGATACCTAGAATAGGTACCTAATACTTAAAGACCTGTTATTGTCTGGCACGAGCATTAACACTTTCATAATCCGCGGATTACGGCCTGATAAGACAATAATGAAACAAACAATCAGCAATACTGAGTTTTCAACCTGTTTAAAGTTATGCACAATGGTGTTGCACCCAATTCGTGTCTGCTACCTGTCGTCAGTATTAACGGTGGGTGCATTGAGCCCTTGGTGCATGCCGCCAGAGAAAAAAGTGCCGATTACAGCATTAGAAAAGGGGAGAGAGGGGAGGCTTTGCAGATTTTTTTGGGCTTAAGTATGCGTTTAATATGCTTTGTAATTAAGCGAAATATTTACTTTAGACCTTTGTTTCTGTAATTTAATGATTTATTGGGTATTGTTTTGTTCAAATGTTTGAATAAAGGTAGTTTTTTTGGAGAAAAACAATAACTCACAGTATGAAAATCGTAAAAATCGATCGACTTAAACAGAAAGTGCTACAGAATTTTCATAAATTTCCTGTGGAACCTCAATGTTACGATCCCAAAACTTGCAGGACATAACACTCCCAGTTCCATCTGCTTAGTATCCATAACATTATCGTAACAAAATACATTACTTGCTCAAAAAGGACATGGCCGAAATTAGGTAACATCCACATTGATTTCATCAAAGTCCGTTAGCACTTTCAATAATATAAGGAACAAGCGTAGGCGGCCGGATGCAGGTAATTGCATGTCATTTATTGCAACTAAATTTTGATGCCATATTATGTATTAAATTGGGAAATAAAAAGGCTATATAAATATGAGGTACAAGACATTTGATTGCCTGTTATATTTAGTGAAGATATTCTCAGCATTCATAAAAGGTGATGATTTTTTTTTGATTTTTAGTTACTTTATTACCTCTTAAATGGTCTACACGTATATGGCTGAGGTAGTTTACGGTTTTTATGCAAGAAATAAACGTTATTCGCTAAATTAAATACATAAATATACTTAAAAAAATGTTTAGTTAGATTATTATAATTTAATAAATAAGTAAGTATTGGTTTTTTACGGGAACAATTTTCCGGGTCTCTGTCAATTTTTAATAATCTATAACGGACAAGTAAAGCAATCCTCAAATGCATCAATTATCTCGTGGATCAAATGTAAAGTAGTCGAAAATCTAAAAAAAAACCATGATAAAGAGAGCGATGATTCACCACCTCTCTAATATAACATATGTAAAAACCAACTTCAATGATACATACTTTTCCTCACAAGGTCACATAAAGACGATCCTTGAATATAAAACCAACTAATCAATGGCTGACTCACCTCAGGGAAGACACTCCGGAACTAGTATTTCATTAGTATTTTAAATAAAATACAAGCAGTTGCACCTTCAATGTGTCATGTACCTAATGTAAATGAGATACCTACTGTTAAAAAATAACTAGTGACCCACCTCTGCTTCGCATGGGTGCAATGACGACATCTAAAAATGTCGAGATTTCTATGATTTATTTAAGTATACATTAACCTTTCGGAATAACTGCTCTAAAAGATTGTGAAAACTGTATCCGCATCAAAATCCATTGTGCAGTTTAGAAGATCTAATCGGTCACACAGACCGACACGAAAAGCAATATGTATATAGATCAGCCTAAAATTTTCCTACCAGGACTCAGGGCTTTCTGTGAGGAGTGGTCGTAATCCACCACAGCGCCCCAGTGCGTGTTGGTTGAAGTCATGTCTTCGAATTTTAGTTTTCCGAAGAGCAGTGGTGATGACTTAAATTGCACAAAGTAAGCTGTCTGCTTGGGTTCGAAGCCACGTCATTACCTTGTAAGTTGGGCATTTGGCCCAGTTGTTACAGCCTCGACTTGAGCTTACCATTGCGTTTTTAGATTTCATGATTCATCAGAATTTTACGGAAATCACAAGAAATAGGTACCTACGTTTGATGTGATGTCTCATGTCTTGCAAACTAGTTACTGCGTTAGTGTGCATAATATAATGGTATGTAATAGGATCATTATTTACATGCATCACATAGTGACGCACGCGGGATGTCATAGTGAAACAATAGAATAAATACATAATGTAATTATTGCGTTGGTAGTGTTAAGAAATGATCTTGTTTGTAGGTAGATTTTTGGTATTTTTGTATGCAAGTATAAAGTGTTAAAAAATGCGCCTGCTCCTTTCCAGCCTTTTTCAGTTCACGAAGAAAATCATGTACAGACGTGTCAAACGTAACGAAAAAAATAATGTAGGTATGTCTAATTTTTATAATTAATTTTTATAATTTTTATTTATAATCTAGGTACTGCCTTGCCTTATGTGTTCCACTGATAAAATGATTAAAGACTCATTCATTGCACCGGAAATACACACATACTTCGCCTGATAAATAAATAAACGAATGAATATGAAACATTTATGTCACATAGCATGTATGTACTTGAATGTCACTTTTTATAGATGCCTTTAGACACGGATAGGCTTTTCTATTTGACAGCCAACTCGTGGGCTTTTCCGAAAAGTAGTTAGGGTAAGTCGCCTTTATCAAGTAATCAATCAACTCGGCCTAGCCGTCAGTCACTTCTGGACTTAGTGCTCATTTTGCGCTCGCAAATGGCGCCAGTACACCTGCTAACTAAAGCTAATGATGACAACCGGCACTCAGCGAAACATCATTCTTAGAAATCGACCACAACGACCACCAAATGTCCATATAGGTACGATTTTGGGTTTTCAAATAATTGGTGTATTTTGAAGTAAAAACCCAAAATCGTACCTTTTTAACACGTATTTTCTTAAAATTATGTGTTATAAATGTAATGGGTATTACAGAATATAAACATAATATCGTGTGATGATAACGATGCGGTTTCGGCAGCGGTTTACATTACCTAACCCGTGCGGTTTTGTAAATGTATCCAGTGTTGTTGCACGTCACTTTTATAGTAAACTAAGCTTATACAACCTTATTTTTTTACTATTATATTCAAATTTTTGTCCTATAGTAGAGTCCTCCCGTCTTAAGTTTACTTGTCGTTTCGTCAACCACATTTTTATCCACAGTCATATTCCATATTACCTACTTTATTTCCTTTACTTGCTTACCTTTAACGTAATTTTATTGGTTGCAGTTTAAACCAGATTTTTGTAAAAAAAAATGCAGAATGGGCCTGCTCTTAATCTCGATCTCGCCCGACGGAAAACGATGGATGACCGTGTCCAGAAGATGCCTGTTCACTCTTGCTATGAAGGCAGACGGGTTATATGTGCAAGGATAAAAACGGTGGCCGAGAGTTCCAAGATATACCTTCTTCTTTCTTGTCTGTTTTGCGCCAACAATCCAACATTGGCCTTTCCAGTAAACTCATTCTCTATCATCGACCCATCTTGCCGTAGGTCATCCTACGTTTTCAACTAATTCAATTTCTGTTTACTCACTCATGGTGTGACTAAATTCCCGCCATTATGCAGAATTACTATATCCCACGCAAAATAAATTCTTCTCAGTATTCTTAGCTGACGAATACTTTCTTTACTTCCCTAAACACCGCGAAGACTATTCCTGCTCAGTTTGTCATACTTTGTGCATCAAATTAATTCGTAAAACCAACTCACGTTTAAACACTCATGGATTAAGTATTTATTCTTTTCCTGTTACCCTGCGTAGGTCAAAGGAATATTTATAATTAACGACCAAAAAGCGATTTTGCTAAATTTTCCTTTTTCTTAATTACAGTTAATGGACGAAGACATTAAATATCTATTTGCAATGTTGTCATACAGATAATGAATTCAGGTTAATGGCTGGAGTCATGTTCGTATCACAATTATCTTGCACTTGATTATAATAATAGGAATTTTCCTATTTATACCACAAGTCTTTGTTTATTGTTTGCGAGGAAGCACGCGCACGTAATTACTGATAGATAATTATAATTATTTAAATATAACTATCTGATAAGGCTCATAATGCGGTAATTATTTTAGTGACATGCGGCTTGTAGTTTTGACCCACTAGTCTAATTTAGTTTCGAGTATTCTTCAAATACCTAGTTATTTCCAGAAAATTCTAATTGATATTTTGTATATATAAGATAACGGATCAAGGTAGCACTCGTAACTATAACACAATCTACTGCATCTATAATACATGAGATATAAATGTGACATAACCTACTATATCAACATAGTAGATAGATTGCGTCATACCTACGTATATTTTTCAGGCCTTCATGTCACGGTCGGAGTTGGCGCCGGTTTTTCCGCGAGGTGCTTGCGCTTACTGAAGTAGTTCGCGCCTGCGTGCGTTCTCTCACGGGTCTGGTTAGAGTATAGCCGATGTAAGGCTGACTCACCGTATTGCTGTCGGGGTAGCCCGCAAGCACAGAACGATGACCTGATGGGGCAATGCCGCTAACAGAAGGCCCGTATTAATATTCAGTCATTCACATAATTATGACGAAACAATCTACTACAAATCCAAGAAGCGCTCTCTAATCGAACGTGGTTTGTAAGATAAAAAGCGGCCGAAAGCGAGTCGGACTCGCACGCGAAGGTTCCCGTAAAAAACACATTCTTCGTATGGGGAATTGGGGACCCATTTATTTTTTAATTTCATTTAATTTTTATTATTTGTTTTTATAGCAGCCTTATACTCTGTGAAAATTGTCTACCTATTACGGTTCAATAGATCCAGCCCTGTTTCAAAAGGACGGACAGCGGAGCCTTAGTAATAGGGTCCCGTTGGTACCGTTGGCATTTTCGTTGTATTATAAAATAATGTTGAGACTATATTATATACTACACAGGTCCAGACGAAAGGTAGTTAAAGAGATGAATCAATTAGTGAGTTGCCAAATCTCAAGTGCCTCACTCATCTTTGGCATGGACAGTTTCCAGAACTATCTAATACTTATCTAATGAAAATTTTCAACTAACCGATGACAAAGGAAAAAAATACCTACAGCCAATCATGTAAATGATGTTGTAACTGATAACATTCATATCTCAAGGTCATCAAATCGCGTGCTACTAACACGACGTAAAATTGAGAATATGAATGACCTCAGAGGCAACCCATTGTTAACAACGGAACTGATAAGGCTGCATTGTAGCTTAAACTTTACACATTGTCGGCGCACGCGCATGATTGATCGGAATCACACGCTGTGAAACACGTGCGTTTAAGCGTATCATTATGCCTAGTTGAAACGCTGTACAAGTAATTTCAGACCTGTTTATTACATGTTATCTAGAGCCTGATATGTTGTTAAGTAAAAAATTGTCTAATCACAATTAAACAGTGAACAAATCATTTTTTTGAACCTGTATAATTGTCCCACAGCTGGGCAACTGGTCTCCCCCACAGCTTTCTCTCTTTGCCAGAAGACGGGCTTCGGTCGTCGCTGAGGGGGGCCAAGGACTTGCTGGTGCTGGCTCTCGGCTTCGAGGCGTTTATGGGAGATTGGCCGGAGAAGGCAACAAGCTATAGGTTTTGCCAGGAATTTAGCAAAGGTACCAAGCGAAAAGCTCCATGTAAAATAATAGTATTCAGCTGCATCCGGTTAGACTGGATGCCGACTCCAACATAGTTGTGAAAAGGCTAGGCAGATTGATTGCCCGAGCGAAAGGAACGCTGCAATAAAATTGGTTTAGTTTACCAATATCCGCTAGTTATTTTCATTTTTAACATTGTCTCAGAAATAATACGCCTCGTTGTCTCGTTGGTCTAGTCAGCGCTACTGCTGAGCATGAGGTCCTCGGTTCGATTCCCAGGTCGCGCAGTGTTCTTGGGCTTTTCCGTTAATCTCTCAGTTTCCCGGCGTCTGGATTTGTGCCCGAGTATCTACTAAACACTACTATGGTGGTATGGTTCAGTCCCACCCTACCCCTTGGGGTGTGGTGGGTCTAGAGTGTACACTTCTGCCTAACCGTTCAGGAAAACCATGCGTGATGTTATATTGTAAATACATACAAGTTTAATTTGCTTGGTGTGGTATTATTATTTAGGTTGTGGCCACGCGAAAATAGTCACGTAGCCACTGTGTACGGTTTAGCGGAGGTTTATCCTGTAAACAGCAGAACTGCGTGTTTTGTGCGGTCACTGAGAATAAAGTACGTGTCAGGGAAACGTGTGTAGTTGCCACGCGCTCTGTACTACTATGATATGATTTGTAGGGCTGGCATCTCTGATTTTTAGCTGGAAATCGACACGATAACGTAATTCATTCATAAAACTACCAACATGTTTTTCAAACTGATATGGAATATTATAATATGCAGTTTTGTTAATAGAAAAATAGCCCGGATAGCTTCAATTAATCCACTTGAGTCCACTTCTGTAGTGATAATCTATTGTCCTGTGATTTGATTTAGGCATTTAGGCATTCTAGAAGGTGAGAAGGTAACCTTCTAGAATGCCTAAATGTATAGAGATAGTTCAAACATTAAAGATAATTTCATTAAACTTCAACACAACATTATTAAAATAATTTCAAAACATGACTAGCCATAACCAGAGGATCGCGCAAAACCGCGTAATGAGTCAACAATTGTTGACAACCCTACCAATGACGCATGCGCATGGCTTATGACACGGTACATCGCACGTGCCGAAGTGAACGTTGCCGCGCTGCGCTCGCGCATGAGGAAACACCTACTTTATTACATTTTTACTTGATTCGCGTTATTTTTAAGGAATCTAAGTACATTTAAGTGGTCAGCATGAATCATCATTTTATTTAGGGTTTTAAATGCGTGCATTCTGAAGTGTCGGTCATCGTGAATCATTTAATTTATTACAGAAATTAACTAAGTATAGGTATGTAAATAATTTGTTGTGAGCTCATGAGCAATACGTCTTCGACTAATGACATGCATACCATCTTCGTTATATACGAAATATATATAATATTAAAATATTGATTAGGATTGTAATCAATATTTAATATTTATAATATTAAATATTACATTTTAGCATTATAATTATAATATTATTAGCATTTATAATTATAATATTAAATATTGATTAGGATTGTAATCAATATTTAATATTATAATTATAAATGCGAAAGTGAGTTTGTTTGTTACACTTTCAAGCCAAAGCGGTTAAACGGATTTGGATTAAATTTGGCACATGGGTAGGTCTTGACCTGGGGAAGGACATAGGCTACTTTTCATCATGGATCGCAGACGAAAACGGGCAACAGCTAGTATTCTTAATTTTATTATTGACTGCATAGTATGAGGAAAGTACACCTACAAAAGATACACGTGTAGCCTGTGGACCAAGTATACTCAGCGGGCTTTTAGCGACCTGCGCGTTCAGTACAATAACGCTTTCAGGGTGCTTTTGAGGTTGCCATGGCGATGTAGCGCGTCAGGGATGTTTGCGGATGCGTGCGTCGACGGATTCGCCGCGATTATGCGAAAGCGATGCGCTTCCATGATGGCGCGTTTGCGCTCCTCCTCCAATGGCATCCTGAATGTGTTCTCAGACCGGTGGGACTCTCCCCTCTTACAAAGGTGGATAAGTGTTCAGACACACTTATCCAAATAATCCAGTGAACCATTGGACGAACAGTTCAATGGTTCACTGGGTGTTTATTATTATTAATTTAATTTAATTTAATTGTATACTAACATTAGGCTAAGTTATACTACTACTAACATTATATTGATGTACTTATATCTGAAATAAATAATTTGAATTTGAATTTGAAAAGATGGTCTGCCAAATCTAGTCTCGTTATAGCTAGCCGATATAATCAGTCAGTAATGTTTTGGCAACATTTCATAAATACTAACACATTCTCAACGAAAAAAACAAAAGAGAAGACATGTTAAAAATACAAACAAAAACATTACCCTCCTTCTGGGGCAGTCGGGTAAAAATAATGATATAGCCCTCTTTGTATCACACCTATTGAAAGAGAAATTCCGTTTTATAAAACGGTTATGACAAGGAATTCGGTGAGCGGACTTTCCATTTACCGGGCGCCCCATTATCCTGCGTTGTACACGGGTTTTCTTACTAATTAAGTTTATATAAGAAACTAGCTTTTGCCCGCGGCTTCGCTCGCATTTTTCTATCCCTCGAGAGCAGTACTTTTTTCTTGATGAAAGGTACCCTAAGTCCTTTTCAGTACCCCTTATAACGTGTATGCATTTCAAGATGATCGGCTGAGTAGATAAGACATGAAAGCTTAACAAATAAACAAACTCGGATTTATAATATAAAGTTAGGACATTCTTACCTTGTCTATATCGGGCTACACTTTTATATGTATGTTTATTAAATTCTGCTATATTTCCAGTTTATTGCCAAATATGGTTTACCTAACGTATAGATAAATAATTAAATATAACATGTCTGAATAGTGTGACCGAAGAATGTGATTTGTAATCATACCTTTTAACTATTACAAAAAATAAGGTACAAATAATTATCTTAAAATAATTACTATTACTAATTTCTTATTATGACTTGCTTTATAAACGGTGAAGGAAAACATCGTGAAGAAACATGCCTGAGAAATATTTCTCGACGGCATGTGAAGTCAAGTCAGAGGTCCATGCGCGGCTTTAAACTCTGACATCAAGTTAGTTATTAACCACACGAAAAAAATTGAGCAAAAAATAAAAAATTGAACTACGTACGACTCCAAAGACTACGGGATTGCTACGCGGCTACGACCACCGCTACGGCTACGAGAACATTTTTAATCTCTGAATATTGACTACCTCTAAATAATTGATTACAACATTCGTATTGAGGTGTCTTACATTTGATCTGTAAAATTAAAATCTCTGGCATACTAAAGGGGTACTATCGATAAAACTACTATTGGGTTTATTTGAATGGACTTTATTTAGACATCAACATTCATTTCATAAAAGTTCATCTCTAATATTTGGTTATCCTAAGTCGCGATACCTAGGTATCGAATCAGTATTCAATTCGATATAATCGATATTCATGACAGCGTCGCTCATCAAAAATCATCGTGATCTAGATCCATATTCATCGAAATAAGATTCATAAGAAATATTTCCATATTGGCGAAATTAATAACCAGGCCTGCGGAAATTCCCTTCCGGTTGTTTTACGACGAATCCGATTAAAGAATAATCGATTCGTCATTGGAATGAGATGTAACTATCACATCTTAGCGTCACTTCGCAAAATTCTAATCAGGTTTATACCCAAGCCCGTGAACCGGCTTTACGTGTTTATATCACGGATCTGATGTTTATGTTCGCGAGAATCGAGTAACCGGTTTCTGAGGTGACGAGATCGGCCGTGTTCCAATGACGCGGCCTAATCGCTGCGACCTCATCGTTCCACTAGTGACGTGACTCTGATTCACCAGAAATCCTTTCTCACTTGTGTCATAGTTCCTTTCATTTGTGACGTTTCTGCATGTGTCATGTCAAACGTCATTGACATTTCAATTGAAAGTTGAAGTTGTCTTAATTGTGACGTTCATTTGTTGCGTTGATGTCATTGTTTGATGGTTGGCGTTATGTTTACCTTACTGAAGTGCTCTCGATTAGGGATTTCCCCGTTTATAAGTGTAGCACTCGTGTAAAAAACACATCATTTTATTCAATAGGTAATTTAAATTTTTTGAGTATCGGAAGTTCTTTAAGCATAACAATGGGTTTGATTTCTTATGATCATCTCCTAAAGAGATGATCATAAGAAATACTGCTTAGCATTGGAGTACTAATACTTTATCTCATTTTTCTCCGTAACTGTCCTCTTAAATTCAAGATTTCTTGCCTCCTAAAAAGCTCCTGTGCGTCGTACACGTAAATATCAAGTAGGTATCTATTGTTAAAGATGAGTGTTTTGTTATTGTGGTTCGTTGTGACACCTTTATTGACAGGAAAAGGCTAAGTTATTCTAATATTTTGTGTTACCAAGAAATGGTATTGGAGTTGCGAAGATGTCATGGAAAAAAAACCGGCAAAGTGCGAGTCGGACTCGCGCACGAAGGGTACGGTACCATTTATCTATAAAAACGGTAAGCCGGAGAGAAACGGAGCCCCCTTAAATATTTATTTTATTCTGTTTTTTAGTATTTGTTGTTATAGCGGCAACAGATATACATCATTTGTGAAAATTGTCTGTCTAGCTATCACGATTCATGAGATACAGCCTGATGACAGACGGATAGACAGACAGACAGACAGCGGAGCCTTAGTAATAGGGTCCCGTTTTACCCTTTGGGTACGGAACTCTAACAAAAAAAACTGTCCCACTCTAGAGCAAAGGCCTCCCCTCAGATCCTTCCAGGCATCCAAGCATTTTCCAGGGCCACCTCGATTCAACCATTCCGTACGCGCCTAGGTCGTCTCGCCACCTTCTTGCTCAGAGAGTGGACAGTGTAAGCTAAAAAAAAATTACAAACTAAAAACCTGTCTTGGCAACAACACGGCAGAAGCCGTACCTACTATCAGTAGAGTGACGTATACACCCCATGTTGTACAGATTGTACCAATTATAAAAAGCATTGATTGATTAAGTAACTGGCATCGATAAACATGACTCATACTACGGTCCCGGATAAGGCTATTGGTATCAGAGATTTTTTCCCGATTGCTATCAGACTAGCAAACATATTCAAAGTTGTGCAATCACATATTTTGTATAAATAAAGCCATTAGCTATGTGTCACCAGTCAGATTTGTTTTTATTCTGCATATCTGATGTCATGAATTCGTCTCTATTGAGACGAATTCATAACGAAAACTGGTGACACGTAGCTAATGGCTTTATTTATACAAAAAATGTGATTGCACAACTTAGAAGATGTTTGCACTAAAATCCTAAAAAAATATCAAGGAAATATCCTTGATTGAAGCATTTTATTTTTATTTTAGTGCGAAATCTTTACCTACCTGCAGATTATCACAAAAGCAATGTAAGTGCCTGTTTGACTGTAAACTGCATACACTTTAATGGAAGCAGTAAAAACTGTAAGAACCTTGACATAAAACCAGAAAATCGCTTCTAGAGTAAACATTCTGAGTTTTGTGCGCGAGCACTTCTCGATACCTAATCCAACGGTCATTTGTGTTCATGCAGCGTCTCAGCAAATATTGTTTTAGCTGGCGTTCCTTGAAAACGGTGGCGGCTTTCGCAAAAGGCATTCTTGTGTCGGTGGCTTGTCGGTGGCGCCGGGATTTGCAACCATCGCCAAATATTTGAGCCGACATGTCGGCCCTAACTAATGAGTTACATGTGCACCGCATTTTTTGCATTTCAAGAGCGATAAGTTGTGATTTTTTCGCTTGCCAAGTTGCCACTTGAAGCCATAAAGCTTAAGAGCTTAATGTTCGTAATGATTGCCGCGCAGAACTGCGCAGATGCAGATGTTGATGTGTGGTATTAACGGTTGGGAGATGTTGAGAGGCGTCACTGTAAACGATGTTGCAATGGTAGCGAAATTCTTGACAACATGTTTTCGGTAATTTTTGCTTTTTCCATTTTGGATCCACGATTTTGTTCTGCATACAAACATAACTGCTCTTTAAGGTTTGCACCTATAAAATTCTTTTACTAGACTAAATCCTGTTATCATTGTAAGTACCGTACTTCAACCATAAAATTATAGTGGGCAATAAAAGCCAGTTTCTTTCCTCAAAACCTTCCTCATCACATCATCCTCGTCGGCACCTTTAAAACCTCTCGAACGAGACAATAGCCTACCTAATACGTGTTCGTGGCTAATTTTCCTCAGAAGTAAACAAAAACCCGACAGTGGATGACAGAACAGGTACAGAGGCAAGTGCATTTTAGAAATAAACAAAGGAACGGACACTTGAGACAGTTACTGCACACAGGGGGCCGAGATAACACAATGTGGCGCCAACTTTTTCTAACTACCCTCTAGATTAGGCGGGGAGGTGTCGGAACAAACGACGTGAAATGTCTGGCTTTTGTATTAAAACCGTCAAGTGTCAGAAGACAGGACACTTGAATGCGATTGCTAATGACATGCCGAAAATAGGAACGCCTCTCGAGACTCTCTCGACGTGAAGCGGACAGTCCTGATAACCGGTGGGCGTATGATCTATGCATTTGCACGGTCAGTTTTTATACAATGTACTAAGATGTATTTTCCTCTTCGTAATACCTTTATTTCTATTATGTACCATACAATATAATAACACACAGATTTCCAGCGTAAAATTAACTTATCTTTTATTCTGTAAAGTTTGAATGGAAACAGACTACCGGATTTATTGGAAATCAGTAATTGCTTGCATTACAATTCAAGGGAGCGCATAATTTCCTACTATACTCACAATTGCAGGTTTACTCGGTGTGGAAGGATTTGTTGTCTTCGGTAGAAGTGTAGAGCTTTGTTCAACATAAAACTTTGTAAGATTTGACCGTAAAATTATAGTTTCGTCCAAAGATACGTGAATATATCAATGAAAAGGGGCTTTTATGTTTTCGGTCTGACGAGACGTTACCGGGATTCCGGGAAAGATAAAACCCCTTTTCGTGTTAAGTGCGCGAAACCGTGCACGCGCTGGTTGCCGAGTTGCCGACAAACGTCCGTAGTTTAGGGTCTACCTAATACTCATAATAATGAAGGACGCGCTAGAAATAATAAAACCCTTGAAAAGGCTTTATGTGAGCCGCTCGAGAGCCTCCAGAGAGCCTCTTGGCAGAGCGGGTTCAATAGCAAATGATGTTTACGATTTTAAAAGTCATAATTTATTGTAGTGTCTAGTTAAAATTTTACGGCTGATTTTAGTTTATACTCTTTCGGCCTTTGCATCGGCCACGTTGTGGTGTCACCGCAATTTTATGGTTCCTCTAGAGGTAATTATCGTGGATAGATACGACGTTAATGTGCCTGTTATTAGATGCTTTTAGCGTGGTTTTAAATAAAATTTAAATTTTAACAGTTAATTTATAGTTCGAGAATCTGGCTGTAAAGATCTCTTTTTGTGTATGGTTAAAAAAAATCGGGGTATAGTAGTACTAAATAGGATCACGACTTATGTATGACAAATGAAACGGTTTTTTTTTACTGAGCGTGTAGAATAGATTTGCAGAAAAAACTAAATACCGCTAAAGTCATAGTAACAATGAACTCGATCTAAGCAAACAGAAGTCTTATAGTGAGAAGAGCTACAAGATATATGAATATTCATTAAAATCAAAATCAAATATTATTGCGATCAAGTTTGCGCTGCGTTCATTCATTCGGAGATTTAATTTGCCGATTTCGAAATTGCAGCGGTATCATCGTTTTGGAAAATGTTTTTTTTAAAGCCAGTCCTTTATTTGTAGGTGTACTGTGTAGTATTTTGTTTTCATATTATTTGTCTACCAGACTTGCACAGGATGCGGGCTCATTGAAATCTGACCAGTTGGTGAATTTCTGTTTCTTTTCGCGTGGTTAGCGACTTACCTGGTGTCAGAGTTTTAAAGCCGCCCATGGGCCCCTGACTTGTCTTCACATGCCGTCGAGAAACCGAAATTAGTAGAAGGAAAAATTAAAAAAAAATTAAGCGTTTTAGTAATATTTTATACCGCCAAAGCATTTATTACATAATAATGATCACAAGACTTAATAACATCCGACATTATGTCTCTAGTAGTAGCTTATCTAGATCCGTTTTTTGTTTTCGGTACGGCAATAATACCCACGATTGTTAAGAATTAATTAGATATTATCGCGTCCATGTAATCTTGTAAAGTTTTTTATTACTTATAAAAATAACGTTATAATTATTGTCTGTTACCTGGTTTTCCTTAGAAATGACGCATAATTTAACATTTGTGTTCGAAGTTTCTTTGAAGGTGTCTGGTTAGCTGTGTAGGTAAATATATAAACGAAAATTAATTAATATTAAATATGTTGTGATTTAGGCTTCTTTATCTTAAAAAAATAAGACATCAGTTTAGCTTTTTTTTTTAACTTTACGAAAAGGTAAAAGGACAAAATATTTCAAATTAAAGCTCCAATTAATTTCCAAAACTTTTCGATCCAAAGCTAATTTAAAATAACATCAAACACCCTATCTTCCTTAGTTCCTAGTAATACAATTACTTACATGTCCTACTCCCACTTCGATTAGTTCGCGAAAAAATAAGACGCTTCGGCCGTATCTCCGATTAATATCGGTACCGGTTATCGCCTGACGGATTTACGATGCGATATTAATTCTCTACAATCACGGGCTCGCCCGCTACCGCTCGCGGGCTAACCAAACACCTATCTGTGTAATCTCTTTAATGACTACCGGTCATATTTAGGGTTCAGTATTGGGTATTTTTAGGACCGTTTTTGTTGGGTTTAAACGTTAGATGTTTTAAATATTTAAATGAGAATCTGTGTTAGTAAGACTCTTTTTCTGTTTTTGTTTTTAGGGTTTACAATTTCGAGATTTTATGAGAGACCCGATTTTTTAAGGTTTTTTTACACTACAGGCATGCCAAGTATTGCCAAGAATTTGGACCAAAAAGTACCTACGTTGTAAGAGACAAATATGATGAGATTAATAGATTTATCTTAATACAAAACTCTTCCAAGTGGCATCATACGCCATGTTTAGGCTTGGAATTCCTGTCCAGTGTCCACGTGCATGCATTAATATCCTTTCACTTCTACCAATAGCTAGCTTCTTCCGTAGCTACGGAACCACCCGTTACACCATTACCTCAGCACTTTTTCTCACCAAACTTCTTCTAAGATAAGCCGCAAGATAATCAAGAACTCTGCGGTTTTTCTCACGAAAATCTTGAAATCCTCGGGGATAACAGTTTGCATATAACCTTTGCTGTAGGTATTTGTGTTTATTCGCTCGTTTTCCGCCTCGTGCTGCGGTTTGTACGATTAACAGTTTGACGTCATGCTGTTAATACGATGCTTTATGTAGTACATTATGAACTTGCTGGACTTAGTGAAGTGGTTTCTAGAATGTTTTATATTTTTCCACGCTGTTTTTTAAGAAGAAAATTCGTTCTATTATCAGATTATCAGCAATTATTACGTAAAATTAGAGGACAGCCAATCAGAATTCCGAAATTAAAGTTATTTTTCACTTTTTAGTGTTGTTTTTTTGGAAGTCGGTTGTTTTTTTTAAAAGTGTTTTGAATGCAGCTGGATATAGATACTACCTACTTAGATAAAAGATAATGTATTTGTGGTGTTTTATAGTTTAACTAGCTGTTGCCTGCGACTTCATCTGCGTCCCAAGATGAAACGTAGCCTATGTCCTTCTTCGGGATGTCATCTATCTTCTTGCCAAATTTTATTGAAATCCAGTAATTAGTTTAGGCGTGAAATGGTAACATACAGACCGACAGACAGACAGAGTTACCTTCGAATTTATAATATTAGTATGGATAGTATGGATGTACTAGTATGGATATTCCGGATCATTTCTGATCCGTTTTTTTTTTTGTGTTTGGGAAATCATCAAATGACTTCTCCCGCTCTGGGCGAAGCGGAAGGGCGTGTCAGACTTTTACTGACTAAAACCCACCCGTGTTCCTTTAGTTGCCTGTTGCCAGGGTCCCGGTATCCCTTTCGGACTATTCCGCAACCCTGGCAGGCATCGGTCCTAACGGACCCCGTCAGGTGTGCTGACATCTCTTTGAGGCGCGCGTGGAACATGACGCGCCATCGACCCGGGCCTGGTCCTTATCGGCCGGCGAGCTGCCCATTGCTCGCCGACCGCAAGCCCGCGCCTATGGTGGCCGGGAATTCACATTCCCGACGCCCAGGGTGTCTCCAGCGGCGGCGGTTAGGGGCGTGAGGGCGCAAACTTTGCCTCTTCCTCACGCGTTTCGCCTCCTCCTTCGCGAGCATTACTGCTTCGCAGAAGGAGGTGACGGCTTCCCATGCCCTCTCGCTCCATACTATGGCCTGGACCAGGGCCGGACGCGAGAGGTCATTGCCGCCAATCACCTCCACGAGGACACGGCGGTGCTCCGCACAAGCAGGGTACACCTCCACCGTATGTTCCACCGTGTCCTTTCGGACGATCCGCACAGTGGTGACACCCGGGCGTTTCCTCCCACCTAAATCATTTCTGATCCTGCATATTAAACTAGGAAACCCCAAAACAAGGATGTCAAAATGTTGCTTGTGACGTAGGTATACCTAATCACTGTCAAATTTCTTTTTTTTTAAAAAACGTTGCCCCACACTAGGAATTTCTTCCTGTATCGTGGGTGCGTTTACAAACATAGAAACTCACATACACTAACACCCAGACCCGGAACAACTACTTGCAGATTATACAAATATTTGTTCCGTGCGGGAATCGAACCCACGACACGTTGCACAGCAGTCCATCGCTCAACCACTGCGCCAACCGTGTCGTCAAATGGAAGCGTGTTCAGCAGACAATAGTATTTGCCACGTTCATCTTCAGTAATTCATTAATTAATCTTAATCTAACTCTAAGTCAAAGTACAGGATAACTTTCCATCAGGTCACGCCAACAAGTCTAACAGCCTTGCAATGAATCTTGAAAATGACATTAATAGTATGCATGGTCGAGAAATCGAAGAAAGATGATAATTTCAAGGATGCTGTACATGGAAGAAAACTCCTTCTTAAAATACTTTGGGATATCAAGGAGGATGATAATTATTAAAGAAAGAAAGAATAAAATTTATTTGCATTTTTTTTTTATTACTGCTTTCGATGGTAGGCTTAGTCTCAGAGTTGCGCACAACAGTTATGTACTTTTCCAGTTCCGCACGAGCAGAGCTCTAGTTTTCAAATCAGCTCAGCTGGATATCTTGTGTTGCATGTAATAGTAGGTATTAGATTAGCAACCTGTCACCTTCAGATAGTAACCGCCACAGTTGGCAGTGAGTGGCGCCAGAGCAAACTGGTTCGTATCTGTATCGGTTCCGTCACAGTTCCGCTAGATGAGAATAAAGTTGGTATCTTGTGTTGTTATCCGGCAGTTTAATACCCATGAGGAAAAAGTCGAACTATCCTTATCATTTGAAACTAGATTGCATAATATGATTCCAAGAAAAAAACCAATAACCTGCACAAAACCAAATTATTATTATGAACAAGCTGCTCGCCCCGGCTTTGCACGGATAGCACTAAGTGCTTATCTACGGCTATTTTAGGTATTTTTTTTACATTATTGGAGTTTTAGTAAGGAGCCCTAATTTTTTTGAAATTATAATAATTAGCCTATGTCACACGGGGATAGTGTAGCTTCCCAGCAGTGAAAGAATATTTTTTTTCAAATCGGTTTCAAACAAACAAACAAACAATCAAATCTTTCCTCTTTATAATATTAGTATAGATTAAAAAATTTTAGATGCAGCACTGCGTAATACACGATCAATCAGAATTGGAATCGGTTCGAAACAAATGTCTAATCCATTGCTTCATAAGTTCGAGAGTTACGTTGTTGAGCAGATTTTTTTTCGAACTTATGAAGCAATGGATTAGACATTTGTTTCAAACCGATTTCAATTCTGACCAATCGTGCATTACGTAATTAGGGTGCTGATTATTAAAGCTAATTCGGAGTTCATTGGGCATCAAAAAATTCGTCCGCATCCGAAATTTTTGATACCCACTGAGCTCTTCGACTGTCTTTGTTTTTTAATGTTTGCTATACAATGTGGAGACGACAATACAACAATAAATGAAAACACTGACAATACTAATGCATAAGAGTATTTTGGAACGATCAAATAAATCCTAACATCGAAATTGAAAAAGTCATTTTTTCAAACAAACTAAATAGTAGTGATGGGCCAACTATGTTTGCCGATCTTTGACGAGCTATCGTAACTAAACTAATGGATATATTTGAATAAATTTTTGTATGCAGACCGAGAACGTCATTAGATATACGGAGTTTTATTTTTTGTCGTATTGTCGTCTCCACCTTGTATATACTTGTACATAAATATATATTTTAGTGTTAGATTGAATATTATAATTAAGATTTGTCAACAAAAAAAATCGGAGCTCAAAGAAATAGGTCGAATCGATGATGAATTCAGCATATTGTGCTGAATTCATCCATTCAGCTCTGAAAATGAGAAAATTTCACAAAAACCGATGCTGCTTTCTTTTTATTATAAGGTCAACATTGTGTAAAAACAGGTGGTATAAATGTAGTAAAGTACCTAGTCTTATCTTTAATAACACAGTGGATATTATTCTGAGCAAGATCCCAATTTGCCACGATTATAGAACTGGTTTAATGGTGCATTAATAGCAGGGGTGACGAATTCGATCGCACACACAATGTAATTATTGCTATAGAGAACGGTGTAGGTACTTCTTTATGTAGTGATAGGTACAGACTTTTAAAATAATGTATTTACTCAACTGTTTTTGTATTGTACATTGGTATCACGAAAATGTCGGGTATTGTACGGGTACCCGCTTACCAAACCTAAGCAGTACTAGAATTGAACTAAAACGTGAAATATTTGCGGAGAAATTGTCCCTGCTAAAAGCGTGTCTGTCAACCCTGCCTCTTATCTGTAGTCTGTTGAAACAAGTGGCAGGCACCAGATTAAGGCCCCCGCAGACGAGACACCATCGCCGCCAGCATTCGTCTCGACGAGCACCGCGTGTCGCCACGACAATCTCTCTCACGCGTCGCGACTCAACAAGATCATATTAAAGTAATTTCCTTCACTTGTCGTTGTAGTTACGGATTATATTTGTAATTTATCGCTGGAAGAAATTGCTGATTCAATTGCAGAGTAGGATAATGTATAGAGAACGTATCTTGAAACTATATTAGCTTTGTGATTTTCACCTAATATCGGAAAATCCAAAGAGTGTTTTTTCACGTGTTATATGATATAACACGTGAAAAAACACTCTTTGGATGTTTCTTTCATTTAATACAAAAATCAATAAAAATCAATTTAATGCACTGATTGCGAAATACCTACACTGTATTGTTAAAGATTTCTATAAGCTTCTGCTCGCGAGTTCGTCCGCGTGAAGTTTCTTGTTTTAAGAAATGAAATGAAATGAAATGAAATGAAATGAAATGAAATTGTTTATTCTGTAAATAGGATATTGGAATCACTTTTACACGTCATATTAAAAAATATTAAAAATAAGCTAGATGAGGTCGGCGTTTCCTATCTGACTACTCTGAGAAGAAAGGCCGAAACAAACTCAGAGGTCACAGTCTCTTTTAAAGTCCAGACATAATCTTGGTCAAGCCATATGAGGACCATGTAAATTCGAGTCTGAAATGGTCTTTTGAGGAAAGAACCACACAGATTTGAGTGGACCTGTCCAGTCAGTGCAAGCATTTGTCAGTAATGGCGGAGCTCAACTCAGAACTTAAGGAGCTCAGCGACTTGACGAACAATACCAAAGAAAGGACATTTGGGTAGGCCGCATAAAATTCTCAAATTGCCAGACCAATGATAAAATTAACTGAGAAAGAAAAAAAAAAAAAATTAAAAAAAATTCACATAGTCCTCACATTCACAATAATAAAATACTTTACAAAGTAATCATGTCATTTTGTATAGAATATTCAATAATGTCAATTTGTAAATAAAACTGGTTGATATACTTTGATGATTTTCCATATTATTCAAAATGTTACAATGCTTAGCAGAGCGAGCAGCTGAATCCCATGCTTTTTTGTCTTCTAAATAATCTGAAATTTTATAGTACCCTTTTCTACAAAGTTTGGTTTTAATGCAGCTTTTAAATCGTTTAATGGGTAAGTTTCGAATGTCAATGGGAAGTTTGTTATAAAAGCGTATACATTGACCCATGAACGAGTTGCCTACTCTGTGGAGACGAGTGCGATGTACAGCAAGATTGTGTTTATTCCTGGTATTTAAACTATGAATATCGGACATTTTCTTAAAATTAGATATATTTTTGTGTACATACAATAGATTTTCAAATATATATTGTGAGGCTACAGTCAGAATATCTATTTCTCTGAATTTTTCACGAAGGGAATCCCTTGGACCTAGGTTGTAAATGGCTCGAATAGCCCTTTTCTGTAAAACAAAGATAGCATTAATGTCCGCACAGGCTCCCCAGAGAAGAATCCCATAAGACAAAAGACTATGAAAATAACTAAAATAAACAATTCTGGCTGTATCTACGTCAGTTATCTGTCTAATTTTTTTAACGGCGTAGGCGGCCGAACTAAGCCTTCCTGACAATTTTTCTATGTGTGGGCCCCATTGTAATTTACCGTCAATGGTTATTCCAAGAAAAACTGTCGACTCAATGGGGTCCAACTCTATTCCATTAACTTTAACATTGGTAGATAGCTGCCTGACATTTGGCGTTGAAAATTTAATGAGTTTAGTCTTTTTCTCATTCAGGAGAAGATTATTTACATTAAACCAATGCACCACTTTAGAGAGTGCATCGTTAACTTGTTCAAAGTTGACTAACTGACGTTTTATTTTAAAAATGAGGGAAGTATCATCTGCGAATAACACGATCTTGTGATTATCCCTTATGTGGTAAGGTAAATCATTAATATAAATGAGAAATAAGAAAGGACCTAGAATTGAACCCTGCGGAACGCCCATGGTGACCGAAGATCCTGCAGATCTCTTGCCATTAACATCGACCCTCTGAATTCTGTTGTTCAGATAAGAAGTCAGAAGGTCGAGAGCCTTGTCCCTCATACCATAGTGGTACAGTTTCCTGATGAGAGTATCATGATGTACGCAATCGAAAGCTTTGGACAAGTCGCAGAAAATGCCAAGAGCATCCTGCGACTCCTCCCAAGCCTCGAATATGCTCTTCAGTAATTCCACGCCCGCGTCTGTAGTTGAACGACCCTTTGTAAAACCGAACTGTTTCAGATGAAGTAAATGATGTGTATTGAAATGACTTAACATCTGTTTTAAAATTAATTTTTCAAAGATTTTGCTCAAAGTAGGTAATATTGATATAGGCCGAAAATTCGTGGGATCAGTTGTGCTGCCAGACTTGAACAGTGGAATCACTTTGCTAAGTTTCATCAGATCAGGAAATACACCAGATGCAATACAAGAGTTAAAAACAATTGCCAAAAAGGGTGAAATAACATCAATTATTGAAGACATAGTATGTACTGATAATCCCCAAAGGTCAGCAGTTTTTTTCACATCGAGTTCTTTAAAAGATTCTATAATGTCTTTAGCAGTAGCAATTCTAAATTCAAAAAGTTTGTCACATTCTGGTACACATTCTTTTAGTATTGAATAAGCAGAAGTGGAGGACGACGATGACAGAGTTTTGGTTGTTAAAATTGGAATATTAGTGAAGAAATTTTCAAACTCAGTTGCCACCTCCCCGTCTGCCTTAATATCTACATCATTGATTTTTAGATGGAAGTCACGATTCCGTACTGTCGTTCTTCCTGTTTCAGAATTAATAATATTCCAAGTTGTTTTAATTTTATTCCCAGAAGATTTTATTTTATTTTTAATATGTATGGCTTTTGCTGAGGAACAGGCTCTTTTAAAAGTTTTAGAATATTTTTTAACAAATCCTTGAAAAGTTTGATCTTGGTTATATGTTTTTTCATGATACAATTCAAATAACCTCTGCCTACTTTTGTAAATACCTGGTGTTGCCCAATCACTAAATAAAACGCGGTCACAAACAGGTAATGTTTTTGAGGTGAAAACCTTCCTAAACTCACAATTGATGAGGTTAAATAGTAAAGTATAAGCTTGATCCGGGTCGTTGTGATAAGGCAAACCCGGTAGTTTTTCTATTAAATTATTTTTAAATTGATCTAAGCGACTTTTATTTACAGGAACAAAACTCACAAGTTTTCTTTGAGCTCTGACTATTTTCTGAGGGAAAGTGACTAACTGGCCACAGTGATCAGAGTCCAACTCATTTATAATTAAATGGCTAGAAGGTCTTGAGTTTGTAAAAATATTGTCTATACAGGTAGCACTAGTGGCAGTTATTCTAGTCGGCTCAAAGAATGTATTGTACAAGTTATATGACTTTAATAGAGTTATAAATTTATTTACTGTAGCAGATTTTTCTAGTATATTGATGTTGAAGTCTCCACAGACAACAACTGTTTTATTACTGCTACAAGTCTTTAATAATACATCTTCCAAAGATTTCTCAAAAATATCATATAAAGCACATGGGGGCCTGTACACGCTTAATACAATGAACAGCTCAAGCTCAATGCAAGCTATTTCAATAACTCGCTCAACAGAGAGGCTAACAATATCCTTACGTTCTTTAAATTTCAAGTTGTTACGAACAATTATTAGAGAGCCACCACGTATCATATTAACTCTGCTGAATGAGCTGGCAACCTGGTGGTTGTTAAAGCTGAACATGAACTGGTGGACTTTTAGCCAATGTTCAGTTACACATAAGATATCAATATAACTACAGTTCATGAACAGCTCCAATTCTAATTCCTTACCTATTACACCCTGTATATTTTGATGAACAATTTTTAGAGTATTATTATTATATTTATTTAGATTACTACAATTTGAAGGGTGAGATGATATTAAAGAACTTTTTGTAACATTTTGATGATTTAAACCAGTATTTATATTTTCTTCATTTATTAAGCAAGAGGTTTCCTCTATTGTCCTAATTTCTAATTTAAATTATAATCAATGTCATTTTTTGTTGCCAAATTATTGGCAGAATCATTCAAAATTACATTGCATTGCTCAAAAGAAGCAAGTTGTTTAGACAAGATAACAACAACAACCTATAACAATCGGCAATACTGTAGCTTCCCATGAGTGAAAGCATTTTCGGAATCGGATAAGTAGTTCCGAATATTACCCCCTACATACAACGTCACAACTTTACCTCTTTCTACGTAACATTATTAGTGTACTAGCTGCGTCCCGCGGTTTCACCCGCTTAAGTCTCGATCCCGTGGGAATATCGGGATAAAAAGTATTCTAGTCCTATTCCAGGTCATGGTCTACCAATTTGCCAAATTTCATCTAAAGCCATTCAGCCGTTTTAGCGTGAAACAGTAACAAACAAATAAACTCGTTTTCGCATTTATAATATTTGTATTATTAGTCATCGATCACTTAGTATATATAAACTAGGCTTGAGTCATTAAGATCTAGTACCAATCCAATAAAAATACTTAATAAATTAAACACTCCAACACTAAACCATAAAAATAATAGACATTTACAAAGACTCAATAGAGTCAATAACGAGTATTTGCGAAACGGTAATTATTACCGCCGCCAATCTATTCGCTTTGATTGCTCGCTCAGCTCCGCTCATTTCCGCTCGGGGATAGAAAAATTAATAGTTACACGAAACGGGTAAGGTAATGAGATCTTTAATGGCGTTATTTATTCTGTTCAAGTAATTTAAGGCCGCGCACCGAAGGTTTTTTGTAACACTTTATTAATTTAATGGGATATCACCTTTATACCATGTTCTATTAAATTATGGCCGCGTTTTTGTAATGGTGTATTAAATCTTAAGGTCAGTTTGTGAGTTTGTGTTTGTTAATGCATAGTAGCGAAGATTTTTCTTAAGTACAATTTTTTATTAGGTATTATCGTGGAAAATGAGATGCTTCATGCAGTTTTTTCAACACGATCAATATTATAATTTAATATTTTGAAATTATTACCTAACTAAAGAATATTTACCAAGAAACCTGTCAGAAAAAACAAGTAGGATAATGTAAAAAGAAATAAGGATTTCAGAAGAATAAACAATTCTGAAAATGAATTACCACACCTCCATGCATGTGCAGATAAATGAATGCAATTACTAAGTTCTAAGCTAATAACAGGAATATAAATTATTTCAGCATACGGTTAATAGCATTTTATAATTCCTTTGATAGCAGGTTTTAAGACAAGTTTCTAAGCGGGTAACTGTACATTTTATTAAGATATGCAATGGTTTATACCTATGCTATAATTTCCTTTGATATTAATTTAGTTTGTTGTTGACTTGTATCTATTAGCATATTGGTATGTAACTTAATTATGCTAAAATATAATATTTTATTATCCAAACAATAATTCATACAAAAATCCCAAAGGAAAAATAACTTTCAGTTTATCCCGCATGACCGGACATTTTCCGGGAAATTTTCTTTCCATAAAAACTTAAACTCGGACTATTACGAACATTTTAAAATAAAAAATAACCTTTCGGTCCAGCCGTTCTCAAGTGATGCGCTTACCAACGAATAGCATTCCATTTTGATTTATGTAGATAGATTAAATTATAGCCAATGGCTTATAGCCAAGAATCTTGGCCCTAAGGAGGTTTTCGTTCGCGGGAAAGTCCGAAAGGGGTACCTTGGCAACTGAAGGAACACGGGTGGGTTTTAGTCAGTAAGACTCTGATACGACCTCCCGCTCCGCGCTCCGCCCAGAGCAGAAGTTATTTGATAATTTGCCATCCAAAGAAAAAGGAATTTTTCGTTAGGCATTTGAATCTGGAGCTGTCTAGAGTGCTAGTCCTAGGTAAGGTGTTTTTGTTAGTTAACATCTAGGTAAGCTAATGGTTAAACAAAAGCCTATCTAATACTAAAAGAAGTTCTTTTAGGGCGAATTCACCATGAAACTGAACACGTTCAGCGCATCATAACCGCGTTCAAGAGCTGTCAGTGTCAAGATTGTTGTGAAATATTGACAGCCGTTGAACGCTGAGAAGTGCCAGCTGATCGCGTTCAGTTGATTGGTGAAATCCGCACTTAGTGAAGATATTTTTTTATCGACAAAAAAAGGAGTAGGTTTTCAAGTTGACGCGTAGGTATATTTTGTTTGCATTTATGTACTACACGATAAATATATAATTTCATTAACTACTTTAGGTACTATTTGCTGCAGTCTTTAAAACCAACCACCCTTTGATAAACCGAATCATATTGAAATAACTCAATTACAAAAAAAAAATTAGTTCCTCCATCTTTAAATAACAAACCAGAGTTTATATCACACTCAACAAGATTTATGTGATCAAATCGTTAACGTAACGTTAAATTGAAACGTTATTTTCACCGTTTCTCGTTAATTACAAGTTAATCAACAGATGATATCGGGCGGCCGTCATTCATCAATGTGTCGCCAAACTTATTGCGATTATTTTTTCAATGTGACTGGTTAGGGTGTGGTTTCACTGGGCTGTGAAGTTTTTATTTAATGGTAGTGTTACTGTATACTTGTGCAAGTATATCGTATCGTGTATGGGGAGATTTTTGTACAAATTTCTAGATTTTTGTGATTTTACATACTGGTGCAAGTCTAAACTTGCGCAAGTATATCGTAAAGTGTATGGCTACCATAAGATTTTGCTCGTATAGATAGTTTACAAATAAAAACAGTTCACTGGAATCGGTCAAAGAGGATCATGTCATAAAGAGCTATCTTCTTCTACGTGTAGCTGGCACAACAGTATTTCAAATCTTGTTGGCCCAAAACTTTACCACTTTCACGGCGTCGTCGGTGGCAGCGCAGAGGTTCTTAGACTGCATGGTTCACGACGGAGGGAACTTAGACTGCATGGTTCACGACGGAAGGAACTTAGACTGCATGGTTCACGACGGAGGGAACTAAGACTGCATGGTTCACGACGGAGGGAACTTAGACTGCATGGTTCACGACACATCTCCATTCACACCCTGCTGCCGTTCCGTCGAGGTAGGCCCACTTTACCAGGTCGGAGTTGCATCTTAACTAAAGCATTGCCGCATTACACTTTGATTTAGTTAATACTTTTTGTATTTTTACCGAGTTTTCCAGCCATATTGTTTTGTCATGGATTTGAGTAGTACCTACTTGTCTTCATTAACGTGATGGGTACAGCTCGATTAAAACTTAATGACGAATCGGAAGTTAGTTACTCGTTGCGCAATACCCCACCCCTCACCCCCGCTGACACATGAAATTGCTACTGCGCAGCGACTCGCCTCATGTTCCGAGCCGCCATTAAGTTTGAATCGAACTGTATTCAACAACAATCTAAATCGCACTAGGCTGGAGACATATCTTCCCATGAAGCATTAAAAGAATAAAGCTTAGTTTCAAGTACACACGGCGACATGTCCAATATAAGCTGATCTCGCTTTGTATAAGGTTTCCGTACAAAGCGAGGTCAGCTTATACTGGAAATGTATAGCTTGATGTGTAGCCGTGTGTACCACTTTGTTGTTGGTGGTGTTTATTTAATCTGTTTGAGACCATCAACATGATATCCGTATGAATCATGCAAGCTTCTGGGTAAACAAATTGTGCAATTGTACTTGAACACCCTTCTAAATGAGGCCGGACATCCTATAGACATGGGAGCTAATTAAATAGAGTAGGTTATTCTTGTTGTTTGAATTAATATGGACTTCCTTGCAAAGGATACTGTTAAATGAATGAAAGATAAGAGTAGGTATTGGCGGCATTAGCTCGCATAGCATCCTGAACACGTTGCGCGGTAGGCGGGATTGTCCGATACTGCGGCACTGGATCGGACTTCATACGTCTACAAGTATACTACATACTACGTGGAAAGTTTGAAGTCCGACTCCAGATTTAAGCATAAGATTACGTGTATTCCCACCAGTGGATGAACGGGAATTTAATAAGATTATGATTAGGATACTAACATTAGATTTGTTTTTTTTTGTTTTTCCTTACAAACACTGTATGGGTCGCTGTGGTCTGATAATAATGGTTTTATTATTATTAACTGGTTGTCAAAACGCTAAGATTATTTTTCTCATACTGTTTTTGAATATTATAATATTTGGAAAATCATAATCATCAAAAGAAATGAATTTATAATTCAATAAATATTTTACAGTTAGTGGAACGTGCTATTAAGTAAGTCCAGTCTCATACACAGGGAATTAAATATTCAATTATGTGAAGCTGTCGACGCATGACTGATCGTGTGATCTTAGTCTTATTTCTTGTCACGACTCGCGCCTGCGCCGACATCCAACGGAATTTTTGTTTTCACATGATATTCTTAATTACTACCATTTTTACACAAACACGACTTCAAAATGCAGACTTATGTTCTAAGGAATAAGGAAGGTTTCAAAATTATAAAGTGGCGCCAATAAATTGGTCTTGGTACCCGGAGATTGAAAGTCAATAACCAATTTGAAGTCGTTAATTGGTTATGAGAGCAGACTGCGCGAAAATTGAATATTTCATTAAATTAAATGTCACAGAACGGGTAAAAATTCAATTAAGTGCGACAGTGATTAATGTTTTAATTGAATACGTGTTTTAAAATTTGAAGTGCATCATGCTTATGATCTATAAGAGATTAAGTAAAAAGTATTTTTTAATGGATGATGGCAATTAAGCCTACATGAATTTTATTATAGCAAAAACCCATACATGGCTAATGGTCATAGCTCTACAAAAAACAAAAATATCCAGTAGCATTCTCCATTTTTCTTCATCAACAATGTCATGGAAATTAAACTATAATTATTTCGCACAAAATATTCGCAAAACATGTATCTCAGAGACATTAATATTCAACAAGCCTATCATTAAAAGTTAACAACAAAAACACAAAAAACCGAATACGTCTGCAACACAAAATAACAAGTGACTGGACAAGATTAAAAGGTTCGACTGCATTTTAATTCGTTCCTTATAAGTACATTAATTGAGCAATTTACCTATCAAGATCTTACCGAATAGGTAACAACGTGAGTATTGCCCAGGCGCATGAATGGACGCGGACGGTGCTATTCAGACTGCGCTAGTAACCGTTGAGGCATTCACGCGGACAGGCGCAACGCAATTACGTAGACTCGATACATGAATGAATTACAATTATTTTGAAATTAGTATTATTATTGGGAGATAATTGATTCTGCTTGCCTTTTTAAGTATTGATTTTGTGGATTAGTCAATAAGTATTAGGGTTTGGTTTGACAGCTTGTTTCAGACTTGTCACCTTATCAGTGACACTGAATAAGTGGTAAACAAATAAAATCACTGAAGTATTTCTAACAGCGAAAATAAATGCAAGGGGATTTTCCTATCTAATGAAAGTAGGATCAAAAGCTATTGTTTCGATTAGCACTATACTGCATAATTACATGCGTGCGTCAAACTATTTAAAGATACATGGTTGTCCACATAAAAATCAATTAGTCGGAACATAAAAAACGTATCCCAAAACAATTAACGAAAGTTAATCCAAAGTTAAATCCGTGACGTGCGCCCGCCCACATGAAGCGTCCGTAAAAAAACGTACGTCCACTACCAAAGTACCAACTAACATCTCTTAAGACACTCACACATGGTGAGGTGACGCACGCACACACTCACACGCGTCACCCATTAGTATGTGAGGCGCGGCGAGGACGTTGCGCGTGCTCGCCACTCGTTCCACGGCTTCTTATTATTATTATTTATTGTTGAATAATGTGAATGGTAATGCGTGGTTGTTCACGATCCCGCATAACACCTGCCGTCTTTTCCCACAGTCGAGCTCGGGCTGGAGGCGCGCGCAGGAAGTGTGCGGGAGTGAGCGAGAGCCACGACTCGCGTGCACTGCACGTGCGTCACTGCGCCTTCCCCGGGGCGCTAGAGCGAGACGGCACGAGGGATAGATATCGTAGTAGCGTAGCGCGCGTAGCACCGTAGCAGTGAAAAAAAGCGCAATATTGGGACGCAACTAATGTTCGTAGCCTTATTTTCGCGCTAATCGATTGTAGAGCTACGCGCTACGCTTTATTACTACGACGTAATTAAAGCAGATTTAGATACAGATATGCTGATGCTTTGACTTGCAAATTAATGTTAATTGATTGGTTATAATATTATGTTAATTTACTTATTTATATGTTGATTTTTTTTTTGGTAAACACGGATGTAATACGTATGGACTATGGGACTTGTGAACATTTCGTAATGTTTATGCTCTACGCACGTGTCAGCGAATACTTCATAGAATTGCATTTGTTTCAAGAACTTAACCCTTTCAGCGCATTATACAAAGTAATATCTTACAATATAATATGATGGAAACTAACGACTTTTTAATAACACTAACCTTCCCTGTGGCAATGAAAGCTCTTAATACCATACAGTATTATGATCTCTTAATTTGGACGCATTGGTAATGCACCGGAGGGTTGGATGGTGCATTACGGCATAATGACGACCTGATTGATCAAATTACATTTTGAGTGGTACACTTTTGGATAAAGCGGGTCAAATCATACAGTTTTGATATTTATGGCCGAATTTGGAGCAGGTCTTTGGTAAAGTGGGTTTTAAATTTAAATGAAGTCATGTGCAGTGGGTAACTGTACTGGGTACCCGCTGAGTGGTTATTATCAGTGTGGGTGCTCCACATGTGTCCCACGAGCGCCTGGTTAATGTTCTTATAAGTTTTTATATGCCAAGTAAAAAAGCGATGTAAATTATTGGTCCGATACCAGTGGGCCTAAAACGGTCACATTAGCAGTTCCTCTAAAAGCATTTCATTTCCTGAATTTCCAGCTGTCATTAGCAATTCCTCTAATTTGACACAAAAGCAATTCATATATGTAGACCATTTTACGAATCTCCATAGAAAACTGTCAAACAGATGAATTATTTCGTAACATGAATCGCACGCAGATCATAATATGAATTGTCAGTTTGTGACATTTTACGCCATCGTAAAATGTCATATAAAATGTTCATAATATTTTCCTGCTATGATTCTGCCAAAGTCACGATGACCCCAGAAAGTTTTTTGTTATTGATTTTTGCATACAATATAATCAGATCCTAAAGTCTGAGTCTTGACCTCTGGGGTTGCATGAAATTAAGCCTCATTCACATGAGTGGCTGTCTCGTGATTTGAAGGTGAAATGAGGTTTGGCATTTTGGTAAGAATGATCGAATCGACCGTTTGTGGTGGTGGGAATAGCCTAGGCATGTTTGATCATGGGTGTCGTAAGAAATGATGGAAGGATTTAGTAGTGTTTTACATAGATTACGACTACCGAATTTATATAAAGTGTGGTCACCATATTTATCCATATATGGAAATTTTGTTACAGTCTACAGTGAACACTGATGGCCTCTAATAACAATTACGCATAATCAGCATATAATGTTCCCACTGCTGGAACACAGGCGTCTTCTCGGTGCGTGGTAGAACAATTACATAATTGGTTACAAATATATTATTTCAATAAAAATAGATTTCCAACACTATTTACTTCAACATGCAAAACAGATTCATTTGCATTGACGTCTGTTCCATAAGTAGTTGAATTGTTGTTTTATCGGAAAAGGTACTACAATATTATTATACAACTAACTATTAATTAACTAATTATGTTACTTACGGTGTTCTCCAGGGCTCTATACTCGGTCCTCTGTTGTTTATTATGTTCATTAATGAAATAGGTACGTGTTTTGAAAATTCTAAATTATTACTGGACGCAGACGATTTAAAAAATTTTAGGCCGATTAATAATTTACGTGACTGTTTACTTTTGCAGGAAGACTTAAATAGATCCTCTGCATATTGTGTTAAAAATAAACTTAAATTGAGCATATCCAAATGCTATTGTATTAGTTTTACTAAAAAGAAAAACTTAATAAAACACGCATATTCATTGAATAATACAGATCTTGCAAGAGAGACATTGGTTCGTGATATTCAAATTCGTGATGACAAACTCCATCTTGATGCTCATATTAGTAAAATTGTGAACAATGCTTTTCGGTTTTGTGATGAGATCGGCTCATGAGTTTAAACGCCCTGGTACTTATTTATACCTTTATAAAACGTTGGTTAGGTCTCAGTTGGAGTATGCGGTCCTTGTGTGGAATCCCTTCTATGAAAAATATTCTAATATGATAGAAAAACTACAACGCAATTTTTTAAAGGCATTACCGTTGTTGCATTACCGTTGTTGTCGTACGTTTGCATCTTACAGCAACTTATTGAGTGAATATAAACTTCAATACCTTAAATCTAGACGTATAATGTTGGAATCGAAGTTTCTGTTTGATTTATGTAACAATTTATATGATTGTATGTATAGACATAAGCAATAGAATAAGTTATGTTGTACCCAGAACAACTGTATGTCGAGGAGTGCGCGCGCGACCGCTGTTTACTGTAACCTCTTGTCGATCAAACGCAGGCTCGCGAGCACCCCTGCGGTGTCTTACGACGCAGTTCAATAAAATTTTCCAGGATATCGAGTTCTTTGCTGTTTCTGCTGGAGAATTTAGAAGTATTGCGCTTAAAATTACAGAAGAATTAGGTATATAATAATCCTAAAATCGGAGGTTTCTATATTATATAAATATTATATCTATATTAAATATATATATTATATCTCTTTCTCTTTTTATTATTTTACTTGTTTTAGATTTGTTTCTTTTTATATTTAAGTGTACTGTATTCATTGTTATTTATGTCGCACGTCGTGTGTGTTTGTTTAACTTTTTTTTATATTCTGTGGAAAATGTTGTTGGCTACACATTTATACTCTCATTTTAGTTTTAAGTTCTATGCCATAATATTGTAATGTGTAACTGCTTATTTTCACTAGTAAAAAAAAAAAAAATTACTTAAATTTATGAAAACGAATTATACAAATAGTATAATAGTACTATAATAGACTTAAAGGTAATAATAATTTCGAGTCGTTTGGGGTTGAAACCCTTGGGCCGTGGAGTCCGAGTGCTCATAGTTTGTTCAACGACATCTCCAAACGGTTGTTTGAACACTTCCCGTGACCCAAGGGCTGGCTTTTACCTTGGTCAGAGGCTAAGCGTTGCCATACAACGTGGCAATGCCGCCAGTCTCTTGGGTACTTACCTTACCAGCCGACAGCGATGCGGAGGAGTTTTTTGTCGCCATATTTTAGTTATTAATTGTTTATTTGTATAGTAAGTTGAATTGTTATAACTAAATAGCACTTACCAGTTTAATTGACAGTTATTAACACAAGACAGTGAAGCAAAAGAATGATGACAATGCAGCAAAATATCATATTACTTATTACTTCAAACTACATCTCCGTACTTCCTTAACAAAAGACGATGTAATTTTCTTGTTATGCTGTTCATCTTCTCCAATAGACGATAGTATATAGAATGGCCGGTGCATCAATAGGCACCCCGGATGTTCGCAATTTGGTTACGTTCAAGCCATTGAATGTTATAGTTGAATTAACAATAAAAATTGCTCATCCTTCGTCTTTGGAAATACTCTCCACATAAACCATCCACCCTTGAATCAAATCCCAACTCTATCCTTATAACATCAAGGATTTTTTTTGCATGTGTGATGTGTGGTCAGTTTTTGTTCGACAGAGATTGTCAACCGTGTAGGTCAGTCTATTAAATCGGGTTGGCGACCGGATGAGGCGCTCAGGTTTCAGTGATTTTAACAAAAACATCTTCTAATGTTACGTCACTTTATACTTTGTTTACTTCGAGGGTGGGTTTGTTCTTAGCACGCTTTGGTTTGCGTTAGAACTTATAATAGGTTTGTGTAGATTTTCTTTTGCGGTTGTGATTCTGCAATCAGTATTGCCTTAGTTATAAGTAAGTACTTGGATTATGACTGGTTATGTAGCTGCCATATTAGTTAATTGATGTTATTTTGTTTTATTATATTTGGACAGACATAAAGAATAGATAATTAGATATTGTTGTTCTACGCTACGTTGGCGGAGCCCAGCATTTAATCTTTATGTCATGTCATGCCAAATGTTTACTTTAACTACTCATAAATCTTGTAAGGTCACGATTTCCAGAAGCGGCTTTACGGCTCAATGAGCGACGGACTTCAATGATTGGGTTTTTGCAGCATTTGGCCAACCCCAGAGCCAGTGTGGCCGCCAAATGTGGCCGTTTGGCCTGTAACCCGACCTCGGCTAGCCGATACCTTTCGCTGAGATTCACGCCACATGCTAAAACATATGGTGTGCCAAAGGTCGACCAAGGAGGTATTTTTTATAGCCTTCCTTGTTACGTCATGTTAAATCAAGCAAAAAAGGCTGTTATTATTCAATAATTCTCTGTAACGACCGTTTTAAAATAGCCGCAAGTTATCGCACTAACAGACAGCTAATAAACGACTCGCCACCAATTTATTTCATTGTAATCATGGCTCTCGAGTCGGCCGCAATTGCAAAATAACAAACGGCTCTTAAATACAGTAGCGACGAGTCTGGCCGGCAACACCTCGCAGATAAATCAACGTCTCCATTACAATTTTGTTCTTACTTTCGAATAAATAATACTCGCCTCTGTCCCTTTCACGCTTTGAATTTCGAACGCTCACAAATTATTGTTGGTTCTCGTTATTTTATTGTCGTATTCTTTTTTTTGCTTTCATTTGAATGTAGATTCTTGCAGCGTCCTTGTCTTGTTCGTAGGCGGTGCGCTGTGCGTCTCGTTTCTTCTCGCGGTTGCGGTAGTAGCGTCTCGAGCACGTGCGACACGTTAAAGGCAGATCGTTCCCACGGTCGGGCTCGAGCCAGACGCGCCCCCCGCGCGCCTCCCCGCCCGCTGCGCGTGATTCGACTCCGGACACTCGTGCCAATGAAATAAAGTGCCCGCACAGCACGTTCCAATTGCAAAATGCTATTTGAAGACTTTAAAGCAATGAAAGTGGAGAAAATGCCTCTCTTTCACTGAAAGTTAATCGGTGTAGACTGACTTTGAAGCAAAAATGAAATGGCAAAGTTTATTAAATTGTTTAAAGAAAATCAACTGCGCTTAACAAAGATTGCTCATATTTGGCGATCAATAATTCAAACCGTCACTTGACTGGACAGCTTATCATAGAGACACGCATGAAAGTGAAAGGACATGAGAACCTAAATGATATGCAATCTATTGATCAGAACGCACAGAAAGGTGATCAGGTTGCGCAACAAGGAGCCGTGTTGTCCCAGTCTAGATAATCAGGCTACCTGTCAGCATTTCAAACAATAATTAATCGAGGTGATTGTGCAAATTTAGAGGCTTGTCAAGTGTGGGCGGAGGAGAAATCCCAGTAGCCAGTGTAGTATAGTGGCAAGTATAGTAAGGCAATCGTTGTTAGCTTATGTAGTCCAGTGTTAGAATGTCGTTGTTCCCAACTTTCTCGTGTTTTGTTGCCATGCTTATCTGAGAACACCAGTTTCTCCTTTTATGGGCACATTTCTTGTGCTGTTAGTTTCAACTGACCACGGCTTCCTTAAACAAATTGGCAGGTTTAACAAGACCCGCTTATAAACACGGAAGACCATTACTGGTAGCTTAAACTGACGGTTCTGTTTTTATACTTTAGTTGGTACCTTTTATGGAAGGTTATTTTTTTAATTACCTACATTGGTTCTGGTTGCTGGCTGAATGTGTTGTTTCTGGCCAATATACTTCATTTGACGTAAATGCAAACGGAACGATAGATTGTCACGAGATTAGGGCTAATTTACTTATCTCTATTTGGTGATTTATGTAACCAGACTATACGGGTGATTTATCACTTCCTCCACATCTAACTCTATTGTTGTACGGAAACAAGTCTGTTCAAAACGGATAGGCCAGTGACACCGCTTTGTAAAAACTAGCTCGAAACAAATCCAAAATATCTAAATTTTTGCCCAAAAAGAACATAATTTTAAAAATAAGAGGGTAAAAAAAAAAAAAGTTGTTTAAAAACGTGCAATAAGCAGGCCCTAAGTACGAATAAGTTACTAAAAACATCAACAATCTAAACTCAACTTTTCCAGTACCGCACACTATGCAATATGCCACATAAGTACCGCAACAATGCTAAAAGTTAACCCGTGCAATGCGCGGGTCGCGTGTGTTCTCGTTACTCGTGACATTGTTCGCGTGCGACCCTGCGACCGGCGCCGCGCGTGTGCGCAAGCGCCGCGCATGACACTCGGCTGCCATATACAGAGAGGCGAGTCTTATTTCATGGAATATCATACATATCTCATATAAGGAGAGTTATGAAGTGCAGAACTGTAGGCAGTTGATTAATGATTCTGGCATTTTATAGAATTGCATCTTTATTCATGAAAGAGTCAAGAAAAGTTTTGGACTTAACCCTTTCCCTGGCCCATGAACCACTCATGGCCCTGGTTAGTTATTTAACGATTGTGTCTACTTTGTGGACAGTGAAAGTGTTAAGGATTACGAAGGTAACCGTTAAAAAAATGAAGTACATATTCTAGAAAGAGCATAGTGGAACATTCATATGAAAAACTCGGAAAACACACGGACACGGTGTTTTGACGTTTGAAACATACGATATAAATAATTTTAGTACAAATTCTATAGTGAAAAATTCGCATGGAAAATTCGGAAAACCCCTTTTAGGCACGTGTCTTTTGACGATAGACACAGAATATTAAAAAAAAATTATCGCTTCCCCGTAAGTGGTAATATCCATGATTTTATGTTAGTAACTGTAGTTTAAGTGTCATCATTATGTAAAGGAGATAGCAATCGCCCAAGATCTACGTGCACACATACATAGTGCACTCGTGCTGTTTGACCTCAACGTGCGCGTGCGACTCTGAGGTACGTCATGAATATTGCAACACATGCCAGCTATTTCACGGAATATCATTAAGTTAATTCAGATGCGGATGTCTTAAACTGCATTGGACACGCTTTTATGTAAGACGATGATGAATGCAACGAATCTTTTTTGCGGTTGATGTAATGTTGTAGTTCCCATCCTCTTTTCTTCTTTTCAAGACTAGATTTGTTACTAACAAGTTCAGAAGCACATGCTTCTTAAGATTTGGGATGATTATAACAAGTATGTTCCTATATTAAACAAAAAAAAAAGATGGATAACTGTTTCGTTAAAGCATCGTTTTTCTACAATCAGTATCCTCTTCCAATATACGTTTCTCTTCATCTGTCATTATAAGTGCATTTTCGTCTCCTGCACTCAGTTCACTTCAAGCATTTTCTTTTTTATGATTATATGAATTTTCATGTTACAAATGAATGATATTCATTTGAAATAAAGTCACAATTACATTTCACTTGAACCTTGTCTTTTACTGAGCTCATTGTGCGTGCGTCGTCGCAGGCGCCTCTATCAGCGGAAGCCATACATACGTTAATTTGTTGGTACATGTTGTCTTTCAATTTCGTTTATTTTACTTCTGGCTTTCTGTATAATTTCTTTGTTTAAAATGTATTCTAATGTTATCACTTTTTTCGGCTGGATATGCGTTCTACAGGGATAAAAATACAAAAGATATAAAGTAAGAAATAGTTGTTTTCAACGTAGGTAAGTACTAATTGATGATAAAGCTACTTATTCTTGGTACTGCTTCTACGCCCTTAAGAGAATATCTGATAAATTCTCGAACGTAAGAGGAGAGGTCCATTTGTTAAGATTAGCCAACGGTTAACGTCCTTATAAAGTAGCTGGTCGTACTTATTACTATACTGTGCTAATAGCGTATTACGATAGCGTCACCTTTCGCTGCGGCCACAATACGGTACCCTTATCTACGTGTACTACATGCCCTATCACCACCGCAATCACACTTTAATTAACGCACGAACTTGCTCCTCCGTGATTTTACTAACCATAATTTAAAAATAAAATAAAAATACAAAAAATGAAAGCACAGCCGATGAGAAAATAACAACAATACCTACGCTTCCTACGCGTGTGCGCGAGAAAATCACAAAAGAATCGAATAACTAACGGAGCGAGATCGATTATCATTTTCATACAATCGACTATCTAAAGGTCACGCGTAATGCTATTCAGTGTACACACAGCTTACATTACTCCATACTGAAGAAACCATCCATAAATAATATAGAAAACAACGTAAGAAGGCATTTCGTACAGCGTAAATCGATCTAAATCGCTCAAGATATAGAGTAGATATTCGGTCAAAAATCGATTCCAAAGTAACTATTTGAGACTATTTGTAAAACATCAAAATGTGTACGTGTGTTATCGCAACTTCGCACGTTTGTGTTAAGTATTAAGAACTAGAATCACATGTCCTTTTTATGAACAGAATGTATCGTAAGCCAGGAAGCGCATTGTTAGGTCACGTTCTCACAACTCCCCTTTTCTTCGAGGGGGAATAAATAATTGCACTTTTTTCTGTCGCATATGGCCAAGGAAAGGGATTGTGCAAGATCGTTCCCACGGTTCGCCCCTTGGGCATAAAGGCCGATCGAGGTCAAGAAAAAATACGTGCCGGCATAATGTGGGGGTACGCTATTGTGCCGGCAGATGCGCGCCATTTCTAGGGTTAAGTGTGGACTCGTTTGAAAAGTGAATTGATTGACGTCATACTGCTTGGGAATCTTATTGGATACTTTTTTTTGGTCATGTTGATAGTTTAATATGCTTGACAAAGGTGTACAAAAAAAGTGAGGTTTTCGAAGAGTCGAGGAAAATGTAAAAACATATTTTGCAAACCGTAAAAAATAGAGTTGTGAACATAAAACATAGGAGATAGAGTACCTATTTAGTTTTGGTAGAGTTTATAACTTCGCAAAAAATGTGCAGTAGTTGTTGAATTTCTGCTACAAAGTAATTCTATTTTTGTGAAGTACCTAATGCGATCTTCATGTCTACACTGAAGTAATGCCCAAATCAATCATAAGACGCGTTTTTTTTGCTAAACACATTCCAAATACCCCTAAACATACGGGTTCCAATTTCAAAATCCATTCGCGTTGCAAGACCACTATTAATATAAAAACTCGAACAAAAAAGGAATTGCACCTTTTCTAAGGCGTTCTATATTTGAAAACTGGTCGCGTTCCCACGATCGCTCGCGCCAGTTGCGCGCGTCTTCCCCTGGATCTTTTTTTTTCTCTATTATTATGGCGATATTTTGTGTGACAAGCGAATAAGAACGGTATTATATGTTTTTTTTCTGTTAATTATTTTTATTCGAGTACTAGAATAACTTGTACAAAGTATAGATAAGTGAATTTTAAGGTTTTATGGTTGTAACGTTGAATGCAGCGTTCGTTTCCCAGGAAAACTGAACTGTTTCTAAAAAAAAATATGTTCCCATTTTCCCACCAAGGGTACGGCAACAAACAGGCAATGTTCTAGACGAATGTTATAATTAAAAACAAACACTTCATTATCCAAATAATGTTTTCACGCGTAGTTGCCCTGTGAGTAATCATAATACACATTCAATCAATAAGGGGCATGTGCATAAAAAGTTTCTTACATCAGATTACCAAATCCATTCAAATTTTAAATCAAGCTTCCTACCTCTAAAGTTGATTTTGGCATGGAGACCCTTTTCAAGACAGAAATTCAAACACATTCGAAAATGGAGCTCTATGGTCCTGTTTTCAACTTCGTGTTTGGAACGCGTGGGTCGACGCCGGGTGACGACAGTTGAGTCTCTAGCACACATTGCGTTTTACGCGAGGATCCGTTCCCACGATCCACGCGACATATGGCGCGCGCGCTGGCTGCACTTACGCGTGATCAACGGTGACGCGTGCACAAAAAACTTACTCGGACTTAGCGGAGCTATAGGATGATGCTCTCCCGTAAATAGAGATAAGAAACCGGTATAATGCGACGTCGTCTACCGGCTTTTTTTTAGGTGATAAGACTGTTTGTTGTTTTTGATGATGAGATTGTTAGGTAGGCTGTCAGGCCGGTAATTAGAAATTGCTGATTTGTAACTGTACCTTTACCGCTTGTTTTTTTTATTTTTTGGCAAACGTGTTTCCATCTAGTATTATATGGGGAGTTAATAAAAATAAAAATAAACTAACGGAGTATAAGATAAAATACACATTGCTGAAAAATAATTTTCAGGCATTTTCATCAATGTAATCTGCTCCCAAAGGAGAAATACTTACCGAATTCATTAATTTAATCTTAACAAACCAAAACTCTAAAATCAAATTACAAAACACATTACAAAAAACCAAAAAAAGAAGTTCCAAACACCAAGGTCGAGCGATTCCGAATTTGAATTTCGGAATAGTATGTTTTTTAAGGCGGGGGGCAGGTGGAAGCGCGCGCAACTGTCGTTGTTCCCACGGGTCGAGCTCGGTTGAACACCGGGCGTCTACATACATTGCCATGTGAAACCGTGTCATGATTGCCAATTAACAAAATTATTGAATTCATAATAATGTGGATGTTCTATTTGTTGTTTGATGATTAGTAGAGCGTGGACAGTGAGCAGTCTAATTTAGTAATTTGGGTTCTTTGGTCAGCTCACCATAGTTACAGTCAGTTACGTGTCTGACGTTTTTCTTTTTTCCTGGTTTAAAAATGCAATTTGAAAGATTTTTTTTTGAAAATTAAAAGAAAATCTTGTTACGATGTATAAAAAAAAAAATTGTTCATAGGAATAACAGATTGGTTCAATTTTCGACAAGTAAATATTATGTTTAGTAGGTACCTAACTGTATTCTTACGTACTTTAGTAATGATGTGTTATTTTTAAGTTTAGTGGTGTGTGTTTTTATCTAATATTTAGGACCAATAAAGAGACCTTTAATCAAAATAGAACCTATATGATTAGATAACAACATCAATTACATTTTAACTACTACAATTTGATTCAGCATAATACCGAGATAGATCACGTTGTATAGCAACAACGAAACAATACGCTATTAGGGCATTGTTACACTAATTGTTAAGTAAATGTCAGCGCGTGCGCAGCGCGGGTCGCGCCGCTCTTGTTGTACTTACACATACTTTACTCATGATATCATAATTTTATCGAGCTGTTTGTGCTTTACCTAGGTGTGACTTTAATTTGTTTTTGATGTGCACACACATGTGTTTTCTTGTTGGTTTATTGAAATATAAATGTTTCTATGCCCCGAATTTTATTAGTCACGTTTATACATTCATAATTAAAATTTTATTCAAAAGGGTTATAATGATAATTTTCACAAAATAAGTCAAGAAAGGATACTAGCTAAAAAAAAATACGAAATTAGTTGCGAAGCGATATGAACAAAAAAGGAACTAGAAACTAAATGGTTCTTCTAAAAATTCGATCAATTTTAATTTGAACCGGTTCGAATTTTGGATATCTTTTTCAAAATCCAAATAATTATTTTAAAACAAACCTATGTAATTTTAACATAGAGGTTTACCGTCCTCAAATCAGAGCCATCTACCGGACCACCGATGCACTAAACCAGCCAGATTCCCTTTCAAATCAGACAGGGGTGTCGGAATTCGGAAGTATTTGCAAGACAATAGATTCGCAGACAATGTCTTCAGGTCAGAGTGCATTCATTCCGTGGGAAGGATAGCAATATTGGAGGGTGATTCCTGTATATAAACTGTACGTTACAATTTCATGTTCAGTTATTTGAGTGTCATCGACCAGGAAGTAACGGTACCTTGAGACTGATCTGATTTAGCAAGTTTAGTGATGTGAATTTAGTGCTTCTAAAAAAAGTTTAGTGTCGCGAAGTCTGTGGTGTTGGTGAATTGAGTGGTGGTGTTCAAAGTGATGTGCTAAAGTTGAAAGTGATGTGTTTTGTTCTAAATATAGGTGTTGAAGTTAGTATTTTAGGAGGAATGTAAGACGACGTTCTCGAATAAGATATGTTACTCAGCTAGTATCTCGAAAATCCGTCCGAACGCATACATGAGACGCATACCAGAATGTGTGACCAAAACTTTTTAAACCGTACCTACAAACGGTTCATTTCAAATTAGTAGATGAAATTCCCTACTAACCTAACATTCTAGAATCAGTAGTTTTGGCATTCCGCCATACACATTATTTTCGTTCCTCATCAACTATAGGCGTTAACTATAAATGTGTACAGAAAGAGTGAGAACAGAATGAAAACATAATGCCATCGGTTAGAATAAATCATTTTAGGAATTGCCATCAAAGTTCTAATAATATCAGTTTTGGTCTTACTCCAGACTTCGTGGAGTCAATTTGCATGATCAATCAATTAAAAGTAATTTATTTAAATTAGGCAGCGAATCAGACCTTTTTGAACGTCAGAATTACTTACATAAGACATACCCCCAAGACGCACCCTTCACCACTTCCTAGTGCTTCAATTGGTAAGAAGAAGTGGCGCAACAAACTACCCAGCAGCACAGCTGTCTGTTCAGTTAGAACATAGAAACACTTGATTACTATCCCAATAAATGCGAAAGTGAGTTTGTTTGTATGTTACGCTTTCACGATAAAACGGCTGAACGGATTCGGATGAAATTTGGCACATGGGTAGACCATGACCTGGAATAGGACATAGGATACCTTTTCATCGGACCTCCACAACACTTGGTAAGACTGGTGGTCAGACTTTCAGGCTTCTGACGACCCGTAACGACTGACAAAGATCCACGAATGACAGCGGGGACCAACGGCTTAACGTGCTTTCCGAGGCACAGAGGAGTCTCGGTATGTAAAGATGGTCACCCATCCACGGACCAACCCCGGCAAGCGTAACTTAACCTCATGGATCGACTCGTGCGGCTGTTATTACTTAGCCATGAGTCATATACATAGTAATTAATGTTAGTATGTAAGTATGTGTACAACGCATTGAGCAAATTATTTGAAGTCGAGCAGATAAATAATGAGTTGTATCAGTTGTGCAATGAATGGCGTGTGTCGTTAACTTAGCGCGGCTTCAATGACTCACTGTGTTTGCTACTGTTAAGGCGAATAAGTTTGCCCAAAATACTTAAGTATTGTATAATTACAAATCACCTATACCTACTTAAATACATTGTTATTTGAAATATGTATCTCTAATTGTATAAAAAAATGTTCAGATATTCATTTCTATTTTTTTTTGTTATTGTATCTTTAAGATTTATTGGTAAAGTTTACTTTGTTTAATTACAGTTATTATTTCTTAGTTAGATTGAAGGCATTTGAAGGTATTGACTTTCAATCTAACAACGTTGTGTGAGTAGTATGTTTTGGTTCAAGATACTCTACATCTACATTAACATGAGGGCAATTTTTGTAAATTGTGTGCAAATATAATCCTCAACCTTCGCCGTAAAACAACTATTGCTCTATTATCAATAGTACTTTCCCCATTTAAAAGGTTAGAAGTCAATATTTGTCATCATCAACGCAATTAGTCCTTAACGAGAGGGCTTTACTAACGATTCTCCTAAATTAAACCATGACCCACAGTAAGCTCCATTGCTTGTTGCCTTTGCCTTAATATAACCGTTGACGCATAGCCCTTAATATATTTAAAAATTGAATTTTCGTTTTTGCAGTTTATGGTTGTTTTGTTTTTTTAAGCTAAGTTACACTAGCTGCACACTAACTTCCTGCACGCCTAGATTTCTCAATTCGATGAGAAATATTTGAGTACTTATGAGATTGTAGTTACATATTTGTGTGCTATCTGTGTTAATATTACAGTTATGTATTGAAGGGCATGTAATCTTAAATTATGTCAATATGGCGCTACCGTGTACCACCATAATCTTCTTCTTAGCGAGTCGATAGCAAAATACTACATAAAATATCACATATTTTTTTAATTTGTTTACCCCATAATTCAGCAAAACAGTTTGGTGACTCGGACATTAGGTCCTCATGAGTGCACGTGACAGGGCATTCGCAAGATGGAACGTGGGCCATTGTCTGTGGAGAGACGCCGCAGATGCACCGGAGATCTAAGCCATCCATGGCGTCTATGAACCTTCAGTTGTGGAGATTGTCTTTGCTGCGGACGACTTGGGTTCGAAGTCTATCAAGGTTTTCCAAGTCGGCCACGGCAACTTGGTAGTCCAATAGAACAGTCTTAATAAAACATCGCCTTAATTAAGCTCGAGCCAGCTCATCATTGACGCAAGTAGTTGTTGACGCGATCATCTGAACAAACAGCAAGTGGATGATATCACCGCCGGTGTAGACCCGGCTCAGTTACACAGGTGTTAGGTGTTCGACGTTTATGTTCTACGATTAATCATGTGACTTGACTTTGTAGAGTATTCCTGGCTGTATGGTGCTGTTGCCCTTGCGGATTTTTTTAAAATTTTTGCGGTTTGTGTTGTAGAGTACCTTCATATTCTGCTTTCCCGTGCCCTCTCCAGCTTTGGATGGAGCGATGATCAGGAAAAAGTGCAAAAAAAAAAACCATTTAACGTTGGCTAAATTTTAATTGCAATTCCTTATTTTAAATGCACATCTGTGTTGAGCATAATGAAACAATGAACTAATTTCTCGACCTTGTCTTCGAGATGTAGCTAAATCAAAATAAGAACCAGAAATTACCCCCGTAATATCAAGATGATAGCCTCTCGAAACGGTTTTACATGCCGTTCTAATTGCCTTTATCGCCTTTATAGCATCGATCGGCAGCACCCTAACAGCAATTTAATTGTAATTGAAAACTAATTAACTCTCCCGCCAAGCACAATCTTCAATTAGCTATAGATCATAATGATTACGGACTAATAACACGCTATCCAGCCCGATTCAATTACAGATTGACCCTTCCCTTCAATCCTAAATCTCTGCACGTGGGTACATAAGAAATCGCCAATTTCTTATAAAAGTAACAATGGTCATGCACGTGTACAAGAAAAATTCCGCATTCGAAATTAGAAAGAAAAAAAAGTTAACCCAAATTTTGCAAGAGTTGCGGAATTCGAAATAAGGGTTGCAAAAAATCCTTTCTAACCCGAGCGTCCGACGCATCGAACACGTGCATGAGGTAACAATGCGTCGATGACTCACGAACGAGCCTCGAAACGTCGATACAGAACGCCGTATTATTAAACTGGAAAAAGAAAAAAAAAAGATAAGCGTTCACTCGTCGTACCGCGTCAAGGAATTGTACATCTGCCGAAATTTCTCACGGATCCGTCGCTCGAGCGCTGCGTATGGTATTATTATACCGGACCACTTCGCTATCTGTACCCGCGTATTATAGATCTTGTAGTGGTCTGTTCTGGTAATTATGACGACTGGCCTAGCGGTACCTCACGCTGGGCACTTTTTAATCAATAGTAGCATAGCAATTCGCATATCTGGTTTGAGTCGTTTAGCGCGACGTGAACAGAATTATGCAAAGCTTGAGATGCAAATTATTACAGTTGGGTCGTTATTGATACTGAATGGGCTTTAAGAGTTGAAAAGATCTTTTAATTGCGAAATTGCGAGTTGTCTTTATAATAAAGGTATGCTGGAACATTAATTATTTTATTATTTATTTTTCTTTATGTTTTAAGAAACGAAAACGAAAAGTTAGAGTTAGGTTTTCATTTCTTGCTTTTGTAGAATTTTCCATGCTTTACGCAACAACAGTCTTTGATTTTGCATGTTATCGAACGTAGACTTTCCCAATAACCATTTAGGGTTATCCCGGCAAGTGAGCGGGTTTTCAACGGTATTTGCGGCGGGTTGCAGTTCCGGGTGAGATCATCACTGTATTTCCAACTTGCGTCATCGAAAATCTAAACCTGGAAGTTTCGGAAAACCTTGATGTGATTTTATATCAGATCTTTTCGAGACTTGCATTTTTTTTGTACAAAACTAGTTGTTGTTGTTGAATGTCGAGAGATAAAAAGAGAATGCACAATAACCGCTAATGTTTTCTTGAGTGTGAATAACAGTTACTAACAATATTATGGTGTTATAATACGTTTGATACTTTATATAACAGCATGACAACATGATTTTTGTTTATTGTAAGACTAACCCTTGTATGCCGCGATTGAAAACGAATGATAGCATGGTTTCCTTGAATACGAAATTTATAAATTAATGTTTTTTCAAGTACACTTTGATTTTCTTCTAGAATTTTCCTTTGCTTGCTGTAAATAAAATGTACTCAAATACTGTATTAATGATGTGTGTTTTTTGTGTAAAATCTACTTTGTAACTTGTATGAATCTTATTAACATTGTTTGCTACTAACTTTTTCATCTGGATGTAGTTATCTTTTCGTATGTTTTAATTCTTCTTTTTCATTATCTTGAGGTTAGAAGATTTCAGTAGCATGATTTTCACTAACACGTTTTGAATCTAACAGCATGTGGAAATAAATTTCTTTTACACGTTTTTTTGTTGGTACTTTACTTTTCTTGAGCTATTTTGAATACGCTTCAAGTTGTAACTTTCGACCTGCACGTGATCTAACAGCCATAAAATCTGTATAGTAGCATCTTTACGCTTTTCTTTTACTATACTAACAATACAGCAGCTAACAAACAATAAATGAATGGACTCCATAGTAAATGCATATTCGTAGTGCTTTCAAAGATGCACGTGCTTTATGCATAAATAAATTTCTTCTCATTGTGACCAACCGATTGTTCATCTTCTTTCTTTATGTCTATTATTTGATTGCACAATGCGTTCTGAATTTAAATAGTGCGATTTTTTCCGTTTTCGCGACTTGTTCGAACTTGTTGGAGGTTCGATTTTTGAAACAGGTTGAAACTTGTCTCCAGGGTGGTTTGAGTTTTAACTATACCTTTTTATACCTTAACCTTTTTGCTTTGGAGAGATGTGCTTATACGTGGTTTTGCTTGGAGAGTCTGTTATTATCGTCTTGACTACTATGTAAGGTGCTGGTTTTAAATTGAAGGTTTTTACATGAATAATGAAAGTGGTTATGTTGATGCGATGTATAATGCATGTGCGATGTGGGTGTTTATTACAAGACGCGTCTCGATACACGAGGCGCGTCTTGTCTTGGCTTGGTCGTTAATGATTGCAAATGTTACTTAGATAATAGGATTTAGTTTTTGAGATTTTCTATTCGTTTGTTTTTCATTTTGTCTATTTATTTTTATGGAATTACTGTTTTTTAAATTTATTTTAGCAAATTTTGGATATGTTTCATTAATGTGTTAATGTTTTGTTTCGATTTTTAAATAAGATTTTACCAAATTACTCCAAACTAATTAATACGATTTTAATAAGACTGCTATGGGATTAATAATTATAATTGTAAATCTCATTATGATGCACACCAAATAAAATACAATGCAAATATTTCAGGACTATTACTTACAAGAATTCGCAAAACTGATAAGAAGCGGATGGATCAAACCTAAAAATTCATAACAAATATGATACTTAATCAAATCATTTATCACTCGATGGTAACTATAAGCATAATATATTATGTTTCCGGACTAGAACCCATTACATTTTATGACCAGCATTTACGTAACATACAGAGTACGTGCCTAATTGTATAAAATAAATAACAGTTCAAAACAAGAGAGTTAAGTCGGCGTCAACAATCAATAAAAAGTGACCATTAAAAGTCCGGTAGCTTTGCCTCGGGCCTGCACGTGCGCATGCGCTCAAAATGTTGCTCTCCGAGTATGGCCAGGCAAGAGTGGTGGCTCGCGCCGTCGCCCGCGCCGACCTCGTCCGACCACTTTTTGGTTCGAAATTCAAACCAAGAAAGCTCAAAGCCTCCAAGTAGGTTTTATCGATTCTGGCTCGTCTTATTAGTACTGAACCTTGCGGTTTACTTCGCTACTGTATTAATAGTAAATTATTAGTGTTCTGTGTTTTTGTGTTTGTTTTGTTGTTGTGTAAGGGTTTGGGTTGTAGTTGTAGTAAAAGATAGCAAATTCATTTCAATTCGTATATTATCATATAACACGAGTAAAGGTCAATAAATAATCCCTAAAACAATTAAAGCTCGATAAGGAAGATCACAATGCTAAAGCTCACTAATTCCCTAACATTAATTTATACAATACAAAATATTTTCAAAAAATATCACAACACTATCGAAATTACAATTAAAGCTTTCGAGGAGTTATCACGAGTATTGAGCAGGCCTATCCTAACTTATCCCTATATGGCACCTTGAACTAAGTTAAAGCTAACATCACAGACGGTTGTGGAAACCAACGGAGCAGGCACTGGTTTCACGGAAGACACTGATTGTTGTCAAATGTTGAGTTTTAGTTTAGGCTTGCACCCAGCGGTCCTGCAGGATTGGGTACTGCTGCTCCGCGGTCTGGCACTCCGTGTAGCAGTGCGCCGCTGCGAAGTCAGCCTCAGTTTTGGAGACGGTGGTCCAGAAGAAGGTGCCGGCATCAGTCCGGGCGAAGTGCACAGGTACGTAGAAGTTATCGGGGGTCACTGGCACAATGTCGCACGTGTCGTTCTCGTTGTACACGAGGAAGGCGGCACCAGGTGGGCAAGCCTCCATCTCCTCGCAGATCTTGCGCTCCAACATCTCGTTGCTCGAGTTCTGCTCCTCCTCAAAGCACGTGTCGCAAGTTTTGGCGGGAGCGCGCTTCGTCGACTTCTTGATCAGCTTCATCAAAGGCCTCAGCAGCGCCTTGATGCCGCTGTTCTTCATCTTTTCACTGTTGTATCTGTTCTCGTTGATTGAGTTGTTTGTCGCGATGATGTACTCGTTGTTGGCGTAGTAAGACATGTTGAAAGATTTGATAGAAAAATAGTAATAGTAGAGAGCGTGTGTCGCTAGTGAGATCACAGGCGGGAATGTGGGGCTGGTTGGGCCGGTCGGGCTTTTATAGTGCGCGGCGCGCCCCCGGCACAAAAGGCCCCACGTACGTGAAAAGCGCCCCTTTGTATGTGTGGGTGAGTCAAGTGGTTTATTCGATACCCCGATATGCATTTCGTATTTCGTGACAGGTCTTCATAATTTTGGTAGAGTTGAGACAAGTTTTTTGGACGTCATATTTTTGGGGATGAGTAAATTATTGCCAGCTTGTTTATAAATTAAAAGAAGTACTTTGAATAGATTGTATGAAGTATAAATGCTATTGAATTGAAGGAGGTCTTACTTAAAGTATGACTTCGATATGTATGAAGCAACGATAATTTTCTTACTATGTTTGTAGAGGCAGCTTTACTGTGTTTATTTTACATCTGTGAGTTTCTGATCGAGCACTTGTCGGTAATTTTCACATGTGTCTATTTGATTCTTATTATCATATCAAACAAGTGTGTGAAGGGGTTTCATGGGAAAATCAGTCACGTGCCGTCCACACGCCCAAGTGTGGGCAAACACAACACATGTTGATTGCCCCCGGCCCCAGTGGCCCCGGCGGCCCGCGACAATGCGATTGTTATCCCTTTACCGAGGTCACTAAGTCAGAGGGGACGGACCCTCGCGCGGCCAGTTCACGCGCTACTCACGCGCACGTCACGAGACCCTAATAATGCCAGGATTTAGGGTAACCTCAGTTATTAATTGATGCATTTATGTTTATCCTATCATTAAGCCCTGACTATATGAAGATAATATCATCGCCCACAAGAATAGGGTGCAATAAATTCAAGTGTTTCCATTTATAATTCTTACACGTAACCCTATCTTAGATACGGAATTTGAGTCATCTAAGTCACAGTTCATTAGCATTTTGTTTACAAAAAGAATTATTAAAGTAGGATGCCACCTACACACAAAATATTCGGCTAGTACCGGTCCAAACATGTAGGATTTTTTCTTAACATGTCCGAAGAGAGTATTACAAAAAAATTAAGTTTAAAAGAAATCAGTGTAGCGGTGATAGTGGTTGCTCAGCCAATGGGGTGCGCGCGCGCCGGCAGGTGCTACGATCCGAAGGTTCTTGCACACACACGCTCGCAGTTTAAATATACGATCTTTGAACACGTGCATTCGAACAGGACGAACATATGCATTTACAGCGGTCGCGAGCGAGACGTGCTATATTTTTTATCGATATGAATAGATTCACGACTCCCTCATATCCGAAATAGGGTAACGCAAAGGCTAATTTGGTTATTGAAAATTGAGGGGTTGTTCGTGGGAATGCTCCACGTTCCTAGGTTCCCAGGGTTGCTCGCACATTGAGTTTTTTTCGGCGATTCGAGATTCGGAACGACGACAGATGGCAAGCGGTCGATCGTTCCCGTTCTGCTTTGTTATAATAAATCGTATGGGGTATTGGAATTAAACATACCATTTTGATGGCTCAGCGCGTTTGTGCGGGGGTTGAGGGGATGAAGATGTAAACAAGTGTAAAAGGGGTCAGTGGAACTCGACCGGCTCTATAATTAAATGTCTATTAGGAGCATTTTGAGATGATTAGGAGATATTGTAGGGGTTGAAGTTATCATTATAATGATGGCGATCAAAAGATTGCTTTAGATTATTTGAGTGCAAGATTTATGATGCAAATTAGAATGAGTTAGATTCTTATAAATGACTTGAATAGGTTTTATTGCTCGTTAATTATACGCCTTTGAAACGTAAACGAGAAAAGGTGAATTAATTAGACCTCAACTTCCTACTATTTCTACCTTTTGCGTACTCACCGCACCGTGAATGCCTGCGTAGCGAATCTACCATGAAATAAAACATATTCCCATACTTACCTGCCTATAAATTTGTCACTTTTTTCAGGCCATCACGCGAGTCCAGTTTCCCACGTTCTGAAGATGCAAAAACTACAAAAGCAAGAAAAGAATAGATAGAGGGAAGATACTTTGCGTGATTTAAAAAGCGAAGCATTGTGCCCTGCGGCGTGACAAGTGATTGTGACGTAATAGTACAGTGACGTGGGGTGCATAATGACGATCCCCTATTGTTAGTTGTTTGTGATTCCACTTGTTGCGTTATAGGGTGAGGTCAGATTGTATTAGATTTTTTTCGGTTTGTGAAATATGATTTGGCTGAACCAGGATTTATATATTCGTGGCATATTTGTGACAAAATATAAGTAGCGTTAGTGTAAAAAAGAAAATTAGTTTGAATTAATGAAAATGGAGTTTTAATTTAATATGTATGTAATAAAATAAAAATATGTACAAAGATAATGTAAGACATCAAATTTCAAATAAACTGTGAAACATCATAAAGACTGGAAACTAAGTAGTTCGTATTTTAGCTATTTCGGATATTGTTTTCGCAACACTCGTTACGGTAATTGGCCGCTCCGAAAAGGGAAAATTGTTGTTGTTGTGGTCACCATTGCCGTACCAATAATAATAATACCAGCCTATTATTATCCCACTGCAGGGAAAAGGCTTGCTTAAGGCAGGTTGGCGATTCAGACTAATATTAACAATAAGACCAGCATAATTAGCATTGTAATCGGTTTGAAACAAATGTCTAATCCACAGCTTAATAACTTCGAAAAAAAATCTGCTCAATAACGTAAATAACGCAATGAATGTTGTTGAACTGTCAATCGGTTACGAAAATAAGTTACGCAATTAGATAGCTGGTTTCCTCACGATGTTTTTTCTTCACCAATGTTAGTAATGTCCAAGATAATGGATATAATGGATTGAAAAAGTCACATTGGTACTTGTCTTACCAATAAAGTATGTTTATTTATACGTTTGCCAAATTAAAAAAAAACATGATTTTAAAACAGTTTCGCCCATTTTAATTTTGGAAGGAAGACAGTTCAATCTGTGTAGCTTAGTTAGTTAGCCTTTAACTTTATATGAAATTATTTAGAATTTGGCAAGCTCTGTGTAATACTATGAGTGCCATATTAACAGTGCCTTATTATTTATTGATACATATTTTCTATTGATACTCATTGTTTTAAGTGCTTTAATTAAAAAAAGTAAGTAGATATTCCAATTGGAATCTGTGATATATGCTCAAGTTGTATTTAAGTTTTGTAAATATATTTTTATTGTGTGTACTTTAAATAAGTTGTTTACTGTTTTTAAAATAATGGAGTAGTTATTATAGTTATGTTATTTTATTTTCAGTATAGTTTAGGTTGATTTTTTGTATATTTAAACTTAACCAAGTTTTAAACTACGTTGATATCTATTAAACTAGTTGCCAACGTTGATTGACAGTACCTTATCTATAAATGTGACTAATACTAATGTCTGTAAATAATATTTGAGAGTAATAATAATTTATTCTATCATTGTATACGATCTGCCTACTTTAATATCTTTATTTAAGTCGTATTTAGAACTGCATCCTCGCTTCTAATTTATGTATCACAAAAAACTATCTTTCATTCGTGATTGAAAAACGACATTTTCCTACTGTCAAAAAGAGAAAAAAAATCACTACGTTCCCCTCTATTGCGTGCGTGGGAATTTCAGTTACGGTATCACTTGACTACACTTGGGGGTGGAAAATAAAAGAATGTATAAATCACCCCTAATCGCTCCTTTTGTTGGCTCTTACACTTGTTGCATCACCACACTGTATGAGATTTTTGTACCAAGATATTCGATACTACACCTAAAATTCTTCTTTACTTAAATGGACTCTATTTCGTTGAAATAGAGACCAACATGATTTTATCAAAGTTTGTGAATTGTGGGGTATAATTTGGTGGAGTACTAAAGTATATGGGGGCGGTAAATTTTAGGGGTTGTCGAACAATTAAGTGAATCTCAGGTAAACTTATTTTAAATTGGATAAAAAATTATGAAGATTTGCGTGAACCCGAACCTTCATGAATAATGGATAACGCATTGATATTTAATTTATATGTTTGATATTTATATCGTTGTTGTATTAATATGATGTAAATTGTATGTGTTATGTTTTATCAATAAAACGTTGTATGTTTTTACACATATTTTATGTTTCCTTTATTTCCCTTGAAATTATTAATTTCTGTTTTACTAGCTTTTTTTACGCAAAACAAAACTTTTGTTAACGTTTTTCCTCTGAAAAGATTTTTAATCTAACATTAAATTGAGTTTCTTTAATTGTTGCTTTATGTTTTAATCTCATGTTAAACATAAAGTTAAATATTTTAAGCATTTTTTACTGAGTAAAAAGTAAAAAAAAAATGGGTTTTTCTATAACTGCACCTCCACCTAACACTTCAGGGATTACAGGCGTGATGTTATGTTATGATAAAAAAGTATCTCTTAATTAAAACATAATAAAAAATCTTTCTGGTTTGTTCGTTGGTTGGTAGGTACAATCTTTATAGTAACAGAAAGAAAGGGTATAAGGCTCTTATCATTTTTGTTTTTATTATAAAAGCAAGAAACTTGCTCTAATGACGAGGAGGCCGTCATTAAAGGAGCGAAAGGAGGTGGGAGGTAAGCGATAAGCCTCCATTTTTGGGATGCTCTCGTTAGAGCTATGGTTCGACTGCAAGCGATTTGATGTAGAAATATAAGCATAAACCATCCTCTTGAGAGGTAGGAAACCATAATCCGCCACGCGGATTTCCAAGGCGGTTTGTTGGATCGTGAACGATCTAAGTTATGAAAATATACAGTGGTTTAACACCATACTATACAATTAGATACATATTAACTCACTTAAGTTATTATGGTGAGTGTAAGAATAAGCACATCAAAATAAATATACAAAGGTTTTTTTTAAAGAATCAACAATATTTATAAATCAGATTGTTTTAACGTTTGGCTACAAATAAACATACTTACTATGTCTTCTGAATAGACGACTCTCGGGGCATTTTTCGTCATCTAACGAAAAAAAAAGATGTGTCAATTGTATCGAAATGTTACGTCAAAACAAATTGCTACGCTTTGCTCCAAAGTCAACTCGCTTGCAGTGAGACGTAGCCTTAGATTTGTATTTTATTTTGAATACTTTGAGAAGATGAGTTCGGGAGTACTGCTTTAATAGCTTGGGAGTTGTACTCGGATATTAAGTTTAATAACGATATTCAGTCAAAAGGATCGTTATACCTTTCAAGTATTAATTAAAGATTCGACGCGCTCTGTTTTGACGGCACAGTAAAAATCAAAGTTGTACTTTTTATTTTTCTATTTTGTATTTTATAGAAATTACCTTCAGTTATTATGAAGACATATTATTACGCGATAGTTCTGATGTTTTATTTTTCGTGTTAGAAGTAATTAACTTTAGTTGGTGTCGTAAAATGGTTCATTTAATTTTAAGACGTAAAAAATGTATGTTCATTAAATGTTCATTTTTCACCTGTTACTTATTGTCAATAAAAAAATGCTTTACAAATGTGGTCTTTATTTGTGATTAACACATATTCATTTATTCAATTCAAGTTCAATTGCACTACTATTTCATGGACTTAAACAACTGCCATATGCTATTAGCATGACATAGTAGTGTAATTAAACTTTAATTGAATGAATGTATGCGAAACGCGTTGTTGCATAACTTTTTAATTAATCAAGATTTTTAATACATCCATACTAATATTATAAATTCGAAAGTAACTCTGTCTATCTGTCTGTCTGTATGTTACATTTTCACGCCTAAACCACTGAACGGATTTCGATAAAATTTGGCAAGGAGATTCATCAAATGACTTCTCCCGCTCTGGGCGGAGCGGAAGGGCGTGTCAGACTTTTACTGCTAAAACCCACCCGTGTTCCTTCAGTTGCCTGTTGCCAGGGTCCCTGTATCCCTTTCGGACATTCCCGCAACCCTGGCAGGAGATATAAGGCTTAGGCAGCTCTTTTGAAAATTGATACAAGGCACTGTTACAAAGTATAGAAGATTTCGACAAGTATCAAAGTTATTTAAAGTTATCGAAATATTTAGATGATTCTCTATGTATCATTACGTTTATAATAAACCAATACCTAGCAAGTTCCATGATGAATAGCTACGGGGAAAATATAATCTGTTCCAACGAACCGCACTTATCAAAATTTTGTTTCAGTGCTGTTAGTGGAAGTTCTCAGGTGCGGTTCGGACAAGTGCTGTTGAAATCAGTACTTAGAGTGGAATACCTCAGAAAGAAACATAATCCCAAAGGCAATTTGTTTATTGATAAGTCAATGTATCCTATAAGATTTTTTATCGTAATATCTATTATTATATCGTTTTATCTTACAAAGTTGATTCGAAACCACAACTAATTTGACCAACAACAATAGCCCAACAACTAATTACTCTCACTAATACTTCTAAATTGCTCTATCATTCTCGCATCGAGTGTAAGGCCGCGTCCTGATTGTTCGATTCATTTGCTGCCGGCAACCGGCGGCAACAACAAGCACCGGGTTATAAATAAATAGTTAAGTGCAACGGACGGTTAATTCCAGCAATTTGTTGTTGGTACAAATAATGGGATGTAAGGAGTGAGAGGGTAGCGATTTTTCGAAAAGCTTATTGAGAGCTTTGTTTTGAATATCCAAATATGAAATTAGTCTTTAAATTCTAACTTGTAATTGAGAAACTTGTTTATTCATTATACAGAACTCTCTCCGTAATTATGTCCTGAATGGAACAAATTAAGTATGCGTTTAAAGACTTGTATACAATTTATAATAATATTGTTTATGTCGTTTTGTAAAACATTGATAAAGATAATGATTATGTGTTTGTCATAACACGTGCCAACACGTGTTCTGTCATACACATTAAGCTTGCAGGTTGTTAAAGAAGTAATATGTATGTGCATATATTACCTAGCGGGGCGTATAAATGTATGAAGCATTTATTTTATTCTAGTAAATTAATTTATAATTGATAGTTTGCAATATAATATTTGTAACTTTACTTGTACTATCTGTATTTTGTAACTGTAAAATAAGACATACCTACTAAAACATAACTTCAACATCAATGTTTAACACTATTTCTGGTTAACTTACCTACTTCTAATAAAACCGCTCTTCTCTCATGACTTACAAAGCATGCGCACACGCAGTAGTCTGTAATTGTGGCTAATAGTTGTCGCAGACCGGCCATTACACCGACCGACTGGGATAAGCGGCGATGACCGCTATCTACTTATGTAAGAGGGTACAGAATATATCGTTAAACTTTTTACTGTTAATTTTCCAATTAAGAAATATCGACCTATAATAATTATCATGACGGAAATCGTGTTATTGTGTGCTTTATTAAAATAAAAAAACTTTTTCCAAAAAAAAAACAAACGACTTCCAAAAAAAAAACAAAAGTGAAAAGGTACTTTAATTTCGGAAGTCGGTGTCTTTGCTTTTTTGCCACCGACTTCCTAAATTAAAGTTATTTTTCACTTTTGAGTGTATTTTTTGAAAGTTGGTTGTTTTCTTTTTTGTAGAAAGAACCCTACAAAAATTCGAATACCTGCTATGTAAATAACAGTGACGAAGTCAAATAGAACATCGTCTACATAAACTAAGTGGGAAAAATATGTAATATTGAAGCTAACTCAAAAACTACGCAAACAAAGTAAATAAAGATGAAGCATGACCTACCAAACAAAAAAAGAATCATCATAATCGATTCATATTTGGCGCAGTAATCGCGTAACAAACACACAAAAAATAAAAACAAACTGACGGATTGAGAACCCTTTTTAAAGACGTCGGTTAAACATAAATCGTATTGTATGTTACGAATTTGCTTTACTTTCTTTCTCCTTATCTTCGTATCGATAGGAAGTCGAATTCTAACCTTTGTTGCTCAGAAATTCACGCTTGGTTGGTTATAAATTCCACCCACGACCACACGTAGTGGTTAATTGTAGCTATTTAATAAATTCTCGCAACTCGGTCTATTGGTCCAACTGACTGTGATTAGTGACAATTACTAATGTTTATTTCTCCTAGAAAATAAACTTAGACTTTTCACGAGACACGAGATAGAAGTTGAATTTATAAAAAAAAAGTTTAACTTGAGGTCCCAAGTTCCAGAGTCCAGGTTTTAGTTATCACACAAGAACCACCACAAGAACCGGTTCACGCATCCAGCAGATTCCTGTATCAAGACTATCCTAGCTTGAAGGAGTCCTATGTCAAGCATAAACGTCGTTTTGCTGAGATTATGATGTTGATGAAGCATCTTATCATTGTCGGCATGTGAAAGTAGACCTAAACACCAATTTCTCTAGCCCAGGCTTTTCCCAACTATATTGGGGTCGGCTTTCAGTTTAACAGGATGCAGCTGAATACCAGTATTTTACATGGAGCGACTGCCTATCTGACCTCCACACCACAATCCAGTTACTGAGTAACACGATACCTCTTAGTAAGACTGTCGATACCAATAGCTGTAAGATAATTCGTATAAACAAAGGAAAAAAAAAATCTTTATTGTTTAAGAGCTTCCACACTATGGTTCCCCGTGTGTTGGAAACGAGTCTCAATCGTCTTACAAGATTATAAGACAGTAGTTAGGCAGATACTAGTACCTAGCCTCGATCGATCGCGACAATAATCGAATGTTTTTCCACTAAGCGTATGTGACTGGCCCGTCGAACCAGTTACCTTTCGAACCTTTCAGCGTAATCCGCTCTCCGCTCATACCTTGCCCCTCACCTCACACGTACTACGTAATTGTACCTAATAGTTGTCGCGAGTTGGCCCATTAGACCGACCGCCGCGGATTACCGTCCTCTCTAGGTTCACCCCACCTCTAATATGGACATAGTATAAAGAAAAAGTCACTTTTCTTGTCTGTCTGTGTGTTGCTTATCTCCTCTAAACTGAACAAAAGATTTTGATGCGGTTATCGTCAACATATAGAGCATTTATTCCGGAAGGTTAGGCAAACATTAGGTGGACACACACAGGCTAGGTGGAACTTCGTAGGGTGGCTGGTAGAAGCTGGTGAGAGTTGCTGAGAATCGAATTGAATGGCGTGCAATTGGAGAGACTTATGTCCAGCAGTGGACTGCTGTAGGCTAATGAGAATGATGATGATTCCGGAAGGTTTATGTGTATAACACATAAACCTTCCGGAATCATCATCATATTTAACTTTTTTTATATAAAATATGTTTTACAATGTTGCCACATTGGTAGATAGATAGATACATAAAACGTTTCAAACTCAAACTCAAAGCATTTATTTCAAATAAACCAATTACAGACACTTTTGAATTGTCAAAGTGTCGGTCAGTCAGAAAGATGAAGCTAGTTGCCCATTCCAAAGCGTAGTAGGTTCCTATGGAGAAGAACGGGCAAGAAACTCCATGGACACTCTTTTAAATGAGAATATTGTTACAATATATTGGTTTAATAAAGATAGATTGCACCCATTCGAAGCAAGGGCGGCTCACTAGTATTATATAATAGCTGAAAACATCGTAATACTCGCTGATTGAATGGGATTATTAATGGAAAAACTGTCGGTGGTTTTCTTTGATTCTTGTATGGAATTTTCTAGCGTAGAGGTGAAGAAAAACTGTCACTGCAATGTTCTGTATGTTGGACAAATAATGTGCATCTTCAGATTCCTTACTTTTTATTTAATGTACCAGCGTAGTTATAGAAGGTTTTTGTTGATAGCAAATGAGTTCGTTTTGTTGTAGTTGCTCGTACATAGCTACAAAATAAGGCAATAAATTGGATTTTGCGAGTCATCATCATCTGCCTAGCCTGTTCCCAACTCTGTTGGGTTTGGTGAGTTAGCGAGTAGATAGCTCGTAATTGCAATTTTGTTTTCGCTTTGTGATATTTGTGTTTTTTAACGTAGTCACGATACAAAATTATTTTCTATTGACAAAGTTTTAAAAGGGGGATTTGTTGGGAGGTCTTATTTCAGCAGTGTAGGCTAACTTAAAAAAAAAACGAAAAACTAAAAAAAGGAGAATTATGTCATCTTTAATTAATGATGCAGCAGATGATTGTGTATTCTTAGCATAACATACACCCACCCAAGGTACCTCGTACGAAGTAACTTGTATCCCTCACTTTGTTGCAGTACCAATCAATTCCATCATTACGGAGCTTGTTAAAAAGTAAAAAAACAAATCCTACTAGACAGATTGAAGGCATCACGTTATTAGTTTACAAGTAGTGGAGAAAAAACTCACTAATGACGAACAGGATTATTATAAAATGATAATAAAAAAGGAACGTATTCTAGTCTATGGCGGGAGAAATAATTATTATATGAAACATACGAGGTGTTGATGAAATTATTTGGTTTGTATTGGTTTCATTGAGTCGACGTAGAATATGAATTTAATAGAAATTAAGACTAGAGGCTCTTAGTTTCTATTAAATTCCTGTGTTAAAATATTTTGTGTTTAAAATCATTTGGGGCTGTTAAAAAACAGGCCAAGTGCGAGTCGGACTCGCGCACGAAGGGATACCATTATCTATAAAAACGGCAAAAAAATCATGTCTGTTGTATGGAAGCCCCCCTTAAATATTTATTTTATTTTAATTTAATTATTTATTTTTGAAGTGAATATATAACTAAATATTCTGTGAATATTTTCACCGTCTACCTGTTGCTGTTATCAATATCGAGCAAAAAAATCACGTTTGTTGTACGGGAGCCCCCTTAAATATTTATTATATTCTGTTTTTTAGTATTTGTTGTTATAGCGGCAACAGAACTACATCATCTGTGAAAGTTTCAACTGTCTAACTATCACGGTTCATGAGATACAGCCTGGTGACAGACGGACAGACAGACAGCGGAGCCTTAGTAATTGGGTCCCGTTTTACCCTTTGGGTACGAACCCTAAAAACGATTTCTGACTTGGTCTTTCCAAAAGACTTCCAAAATCTTCTCCTTTCTTTCCTTCCTTCCTTCCAAAATCTTCAAAGCGTGTCAATATATACATATAGAGTCAGCTCAGAATTTGGCTGTCTGTTTGGGACCTTCAGCAGCGTCCATCAGCTCCTGGATCGTGCAGGCAACAAGACAAGCTGGCCACTGGATAATAAGTACCCCATTGTTTGTGGGACATCACCACATTTACACTCCAATTAATGATCATTACAGATATTTTACATTTCCATAATCAGCCACTATTGCTCCCACCGCTGGGACACAGGCCTCCTCTCGGTGAGAAGGAGTGGGCCCTAATCTACCACGCGGGCCCAGTGCGGGTTGGTATACATTTCACATGTCTTCGAATTTTTGGTTCTAGGATATGCCGGTTTCCTCATCATGTTTTTTTTTTGACGTTTCCCCACACTAGGAATTTCTTCCTGTATCGTGGGTGCGTTTACAAACATAGAAACTCACATACACTAACACCCAGACCCGGAACAACTACTTGCAGATCATACAAATATTTGTTCCGTGCGGGGATCGAAGCCGCGACACGTTGCGCAGCCGTCCATCGCTCAGCCACTGCGCCAACCGTGTCGTCCGACGTCCGTCCGTTGTTTTCCTTCACCGTGTCGAAGTAATGCGCCTGACCGGTTTCGAACCTACGACCTACAACTCGTGAGTCGATTATAAATTACGTTTTCTAATCTTATCAATTGCATTACGTACAATTGTAAATTCTTCATGCATATTTCAATCTTTGCCTTTATCAATAAACAATTTCTAAAGAAGGAAATGGAATGTTAGTCTAAATTCCGTTTCTACAGTAATATTATCAATTACTCATTCAGAAACAAAACACATTTAACAACCAAACTCCCCGATAGGGTTTCAACAAGAATCAAACCAAAATACGTTACGCTTAATTAATGATTGGCCTTAAAATAATGGTCTCTAAACATCACAATTCAAATTCCTTTATCACTAAAAAGGGTATGCAGGCTTGCACAATGTTTACTTGTGCATAAATATAAACCCAGTATAATAATCTAATCGGGTTGCCTAACTAAGTACTAACTTAGTTGGCTTGTATCTTGAAATTAACTTATGAATGGTCATTCTGATATTTTTATTTTAACTTAACCGTGCTCAGTAGATAAGGTCACCCTTTCTTCTTTTTTGTGGGTGACTTAGGGTGAATTTCACCAATGAAACTGAACGCGATCAGCTCATCTAAACTGCGTTCAGTGTCAATTTCCACAACAATTATGACATGAACGCAGCTAATATGTGCTGATCATGTCTCTTTTAAAAAAAACTTTATACAGGCTGTTAAGGTAAACACCGTCATCCTTGAAACCAGTAGTTTGGTTTCATTTATAGAGCGTAAAATCAATGGAAAATGAAATTCCACCCTTTCTGCCTAGGGCGCTAGGGCAACGAACTTGCGTCTCAACACGGGTGGGTGGCGCGGGACGTGACCTGAACGGCTGCGAGCGCGACACCTCCCTCAGTCAGTCAGCTGTTTCGCTAGCGAGCACGGTGCCGGATATAAACTTTTTTAAATCTTTTAATGAAAATAACGTTTTCTTTGTTGTTACTCAGTCATTTATTTTTATATTTAAGTCAACTACCTATGGTTTGAGTGACAACGGTGTTTACACCCTCTATACCATTTTTTATGCAAATAAATATTATTTTATTTGAACACGCTTTAGATGTGCTGATCGCGTTCAGTTCCATTGGTAAAATTCGCCCTAAGTCACCCAAAAAAAGGAACACATCACATTATGTTGCCAATATCACTGATAAAAGTTCAAAAAGATACAAAAAAATTGTAGCAGCAAATACTAAGCTTAAGCTGCACTCACGAACAACGAATACGCACTCACTGCAGGGGACAATCGTGAAGACTTGCACTAATGTTTATACTTACATTACAAAGCAAAGCTACAAATAATCGTATACCAATCTAAACGCGGGTTCATTAACTTGTAATTGCAATGCATTGAAGAACTCAACACAACTTAGGAAAAACTACATCATTCATTTGTTTGAAGTCCATTGAAAGGTGGGTTAGTGACCGCTGATGCTGTGTGGAACAAAACCGCCAATGAATATGTAACAAAGCAATGTTTTCATTAACGGTTGAAGTAGTAGCGGGTAGAAGGCGCCTTGTTTTTATCTGAAGCCGTCGTTCAATAAAATTAGAAATAATTACAGTCGTTAGCGACTCTCACAGAGAATCTTAAGCGATTCACTCGTGTTTCTTTACAAAATTAACTAAATTAACCGCGTCTACTATGTAAGGTATTGAAAGAGGTTTTATTATGATAGATAATCGAACTGCTTTGGTGGTCCATCAGAAGAGGTTGAAAGAAAAAAGATCGGTCAACTATGGTGGCAATAAATTAACGCCGGATAGAACAAAAGATAATCTAATTTTAATAACGCCCTTTCAATTAATTTATACTGCATGTTCTGTAAATATCATATTACAGTATTACATTTAAATTCTTACATGATCTGAACAGTTAAATTGCTGCAAAACATTAATAAGTAAGTAGTGCCAGCCGGTAGTGGATGTAACAATATTGAAGTTGACGTCACAATCCATAACAAACTGGCCTAATCTGACCTAGGCGTGCGGGAAGTTGCGTTGACACCGCGTAGAAGATTATTGTGACAGTAACAAATGAAACGCTATGTAGCATAATCGCGCCGTAGCGTAGTAGCAGAGTGGTGTAGACGCGGCGTAGCGTTGTCTCGAAGGCGTGGTGAAGCTGCGTTTAGGAATCACGGCGTAGCAGCCTTGCGTGCAGTGCAGTGTGTAGATGTTTGATAGAAGCAGCGCGTGGCGCAGTGCTGTCCGTAGATAGATGCAGCGAAGCGTTGTCACGTAGAAGCGGCGTAGCGGCGTTTCGTAGACGCGGCGCAGCGGCGTTTAATAGACGCGGCATTGCGGCTTCTCATAGATGCGGCGTAGCGTCGTTTCATAGATGTGACGTAGCGGCGTTTCGTAGACGCGGCGTAGCGGCGTTTCGTAGACGCGGCGTAGCGGCCTTTCGTAGACGCGGCGTAGCGGCTTCTCGTAGACTCGGCGCGGCGTTTCATTACGAAGCGTACCCCTGCGTTTGATGAAATAATTTAAAATCATTATGATTCATAGTAATACCATCGATTAATTTTAGAGAAATTTTTACATCCTCTTTATAAAATATTTTCGAAAATAAATCAATTTTCGATGCTTCATTTAAAAAGATGGAGCATAACAAACCCTGTTTAACCTCGATATTGTTATTTATTACGATATTAACACGTCAATGGAGGGTTGTTTGTGATTTGGAACAAAATTAACCCCTTTGTTATGAAGGGACGGTAATTTAACCCTTCGCGTGCGTTCAGGATTCGGTTAACTGGCAATCAATCGGTTAAACGTTAACGATTACTACAATTATGAAACAATTTGTCAGGTTATGGAGGTAAATTGGGTAGTTAAGTTAATTAGGAGGTTTGCTAACATTAATTCAGGTGTTTTGATTGGTTTTAAGTGATTAGAAGTCTTGATTTCGGTCCTTTCCATGAATATTGATGTAATATTTATTTTACGTGCGTAGTTATTTAAACGTGCTATGCCAAGAATCTGGTCGAATATTAATATCAGGAAATAGAAATAATATTTATTTGTATAAAACATGGTATATAAACTTGTTTTCAAAAGACATTATCGCGCATACACGTGGAGCTCGTGGCTAAGTAATAACAGCCGCATGGGTCGAACCAACAGGTTAAGCTACGCTTGCCGGGGTTAGTCCGTGGATGGGTGACCATCTTTACATACCGAGACTCCTCCGTACCTCGGAAGCACGTAAAGCCGGTGGTCCCGGCTGTCATTCGTGGATCTTTGAAAGACGTTACGGGTCGTCAGAAGCCCGAAAGTCTGACAACCAGTCTTACCCAGGGGTATCGTATTATCTAGTTACTGGGTTGTGGAGGTCCGATATGCAGTTGCTCCATGTGAAATACTGGTATTCAGCTGCATCCGGTTAGACTGGAAGCCGACCCCAACATAGTTGGGAAAAGGCTAGGCAGATTGATTATCGAGCATACATGGACAAAAGTTAGCAGCAACAAGCTAAGAAAATATCAGAATGCTTTTTCCACTATATAAATTTTCACACGATGGATGTGTAGTTTGGAACTTAATATCCTGAAAGCACAATTTCATTTGAATGAGCTTAAAAACTTTCCCCTGCCCAAGTAATGCTCAATCATGTCTGATTGCCTGCGTATAGGTACTTTAACAACTTCATTCGACCCATTATTACATTCAGTGTGAATTTCCTCACTACTGAAATCATCATGTACCATGTACCATCTGCTTGTGATAATAGCACACAAAAATTTACACGCTTGCCAGATCATTTCGAATAAAGATATAATTGCCTTACCAAATGTGTCCAAACCACGATTTGCACTCTCTGCCTCCCAATTTATTTCACACAGCTCTTTCTTGTTATCGAACCACAGCAATTACGTGTCCTTAAACGATATTTTTAGTGTAAATGATACACTTAACCCTTCGTCCGCTCATATGAGTTTTTAATACACAAACGAGTTTAAAAGCCTCGAGTATAACACCTTTTTGCGCTAATGCAGTCCCGGAACACCTAATTTACGGTGATTGGCGTCGTTCAGCTTGATTTGTCTTAATGATGGTAAATTACAGCTGTAAAATGTGAGCCGCCCGTGCGGTCCAGCTTGAAAATTATGCTCGAAACATTCTCGGGAATTTTGCTTATTGACCATCATTAGGTTCACTATTTATGAAATTTTATGAGCGTTTTACTTTTAATTAACAATAATTATGTCGTAAAGTATCGACACTTAGGACTACTAAATTGAAAACGTTTGGTTTAGATCTAATTTAGATATCCGCCGAAACCGTGTCATTAAGGGCTTTTAAATAAATAATTGTCTATAAAGGTTCATCTTTTGCGCGATGTCTTTGTACGACATAATATTTTAGTAAAATAAAATATTTTTATCTTTATCTTTAGTGTTCATTTGTATTTAAGTACGAGTTTTTATTTCAAACTATTACTGCTTTGATTACAGAGTATAAACTTGCTTCCACTCTTTGTCAGACATGCGTTAAATTAAGTTAATAAAGCTTTAGAGCCACTACCACACGTTTTAGTTAGAGCATAAAAAATGGTAGGATTCATCTTACCATTTTTTTTTTATTGTCTAACCCAAAACTTAATTTCAGTTATGTATGCAGATCAGGATAAAATTCCTCCATAATTAGGCTTATTCATTTTAATATGCTAATCCTTTTACATCACCGCAATAAAGTATAAGCCTTGGACATATTTTATCATTTTATCATGCCTCTAAATAATAGTGATAAAGGGCCGAATAAAAAAAGATTTCTAAAGATAAATATGTCATGTCCCCGTGGAGGAATTTTATCGTCCTGATAATAAAATATCGTTTAACACTACAATAAAACCAGAAAGGGAAAGGGCCAGGTTATCTCGGATCGAGGGAGGCCACAAAATATACCCTTATCGAGGGTCCTAAGGTTGTGACTGTAATCTGCTAACATATTAAATGTTCCGACCGTAAGACAAAACATTTATTTATTTTCGTTTGTGGTAAGATAGTAGGAAATATTTATACCGATGGAAACAAAACGGCAGGGAAAGGTACACCAGATTTTATACAGTTTTTTTTTTAAATAAATCCTCACGAAATCTTCCTAACAAGATATAAATTCATGAACCGACAAAATCAACTCCCAATCTCATCCAAACATCCGTCAACCCGTAAAGCTCTATAAACATCCAAATCGATTTACGGATAAACCTGTGAAAACAAAGAGTCATCATCGATCATTTCTAGAACCGCTCCGTTGCTCCGTTGTCCAATTCGTTTGGTAAACCGAAAACTGTGCTCCGAAATTACGGGCCTAAGAAAACAAGAAAAAAATTCCCGAAGATTTATTTAAGGGAGCGTAAAGATCTGTTTATGGTATGCGTCGGTAATTAAGGGGCTGCGCACACGTGCGCGCGCGCAAAAACGTAAAAGAAAAAACTAATACCTGTTTCTGAGAGTTGAGAGCGACAGGTCCGCTGACACGATCTTTTGTGGGTTCGTTCTCAAAGTTTCGGGACCAAGTAAGGTGCACATCAAACTTGACGTATGTATAATATAAACTAAACCAAGTGCATAGGGAAAATAGAAGTCGGGGTCGGGGGGAAAAGATTTTACGATGAAAATGCATTTTTGAAGATCAGCTTTATTTACAGACATTTCAAAAAGGTTTTTTTTTAATTACTATTACTTATTATTATAATATTACCTAAGAGTTACATTCACATACGCTTAGTTTACAAATCCTCTTTAGTGGAATAAAGTTCTCCTCGAAGCCTCCTCAAAGTTTGAGCACCCCTGACCTTGTCTTCCCTTAATGTTATCTTATTATAGCTAAAATGACTTCGGTGTTCAGAGATAATAGCCGGGTCCAGGGTTCCTCACCACCGTTTTTTACCAGATTTTTTCAACCAGCCACGATAATGCTTTTAGATATTGTGTGTTAGAATATTTTGATTTCAGGAGCGTCGTTAAGAAAACACGTGATTATGTTTCGACGCTTTTAGATGATCATAAATATTATGTCTCGTTTCCTGCTATTATTTTGTGTTTAATTTAGGCATACAATAGCTCTTTGGAAGTAGACAGTAAACTTGGTAATTACATCACATGTTACTATCCCAAATGTTCAATGATTTTATTTCTGTAAGTATGTTTGTACTAACACTTTTACACGTCAATCATATTTTGACTGGACAGCTTTTCTAATCTAACTTCTCTGAGAAGAAAGGCCGAAAAAAACTCAGAGGCCCTCGACAAAGTGACATTCTATCAGCGATAACGATGATGGAAAAGGCAAAAATGTATGAGACTGACATATGCTATCGAAAAGCTTATGTCAATCCTGTTGAAAGTCGTTGTAGAAATACGAAACGCTTGTCACTTGTCTAGGCCCTCTGAGCTTAAATCATTTATACACCTTGTTGTTACTCTCCATATCACTTACCATTTCTTACTATCATACAACCAATAAAAAGGTAAGTTGAATCAAAACAATACTTTGAAGAAAAACCTTTAATCAATCCTCCCATTCATCATACCCCATTGTCATTTGAAGCCACAAAAATATAATAAGCGCGTGTTCAAAAAACGTCATTGTTTTGAAATTCATATCACTCAGTAGGCGATTATGAAGTGTTCAATAAAAAGGGCATTGTGATGCCACAGTCTAACTATCTTACAGTAGGTCAACGGGAACATTGTAGCAGGCCATACTGCAGTTTGGGTCAACGTAGGTACTAAAAATATAAATTGATTGTTTAGCGAATTGACTTTTCTGACAAACTTTACAGAATTTTAATATCCTGTCAATTTAAGTTTAATTAAAAAGGTAAAGGTAAACTCAAATTGACCGTATATTCAAATCATTACTTTGATTCTTAAACAGTTGTTAGTTTCTCTGACTGTACTAAGGTATTTAGAACTGTCAACACATTTGACATGTCTATGTTCCTGTCAAATGTATGGACGATGAACTACTGCAAGTAGTTACACTGTGGCAATGCATTACAGCGAGAACCACGGGACAATGTTATCTCACCACCATCGGCACGTGGCGAGCACAATCTTCTGTTTTTGTTTATGAATTCCTTCGTGATTTTTTGTGAAGATAATGTTTAAGTTTTCTTAGACAAAAGGGTTGTTTGTAGTACATTGTACAACGTTATTTATTGTTGTGTGCTGATATGGCCTGTTATGTAATCGTAGCAGTCAGGATGTGATTACGGCGCCTAGTTAAACCTGTGTTCGACGCTATCTGGGCATCCATTCTGCGACCTTGAGGAGGACGGAAGCACATTTTGCTTAAGTACTGCTGTGAGGTGCGAGGGAATATTAAAAAAGCCTACTCAGCGTGCTCAATAGCACTTCGTGTAGTACCTGAGATCGCATAGGTATTATTACTTCAGACTTAGTGCACTTTACTTGTGTCTGTTACCCTGTGCCTGTAAGTCTACTAATAATCTTCGAACATCTCTCTCGAAATGTGCAGAAAATTAACCGCATTTGGTATTCACTACAGCAATAAGCTCGCGACCTCAAATGGCCTCGAGCCTTGATCGTGACTCGTGTCATGAACTCGTGCTAGAGGGTCATAAGTCGTGGGTGTAACAAAATTGTTACATGTCGTAAGTACGTGCGGTTCGTGATTTTACTAACACGAAGTAGGGTTGGTTCGTTCCTTTGGGATATAGATTAGCGATGAAAGAAGTTTGGGTGTTGCAGAACAACATAAATTGCCGTAGAATTTCGGTAAGGCACATCCATCATAATATGTGTCAAGCCAACAAATCGCGTTAGAAACACCAACCTGCGCTATAGCAGAAGTAGCGGATGTTGGAGAAAAGGCAACCAGGCTGAATTGGGAGTGGGCTAGCCACGTCCCACGAATGCACTCGGAGATATGAGCAAAGATCGTCACTCACTGGACGCCTAGGGAGGATATAGCCGTCGAGATAGACCGCGGAGAAGGTGGTGCGAGGATGTAGTCATGTTTGCGAGGCCAACATGGCTAGAGATCGCAGAAAATAGATAGTAGGACACAAAAACCTATTCTCGTCTAATAAAACAAATCAAATTCAGAAGTCATTATTAAACAATACAATTGTCCCACTCACTTACTTAATTGATTAAATCTTAGTGCCATACGTTACAGCTGCACGTGATTTAGGTGTGCCCCTTTTAAACTGATGATATCAGTTCAACACTTATAGATAATTGACCTTTAGAACACCTATAGTATTGTAGTAGGATTATCACTAGAAATTACAAATAGTCGCGAAGTTGATAAATTGACTGTGACTGAGATATATTCTCAGTTTCATGTTGATCTGCATATAAAGAAATGTAAACTGTCACTGTTATTTGATAATGTATTTTATAACCCGCATGACTTTTTTGGGAAAAATAATGTAATGTGTGTATTAATTTGCAATTTCTTTAAAAAAGTAATGCATATCCAGCAATGATATACTGGTAAGCTTACATATGTTGTTTAGGTTATGAATTAATGTAGACAGTTATGCAATAAGTATATCTTCAACTTTATCAAAAGCAATATTATATAATTCTATATTTTGGGTTACAACACTCTTGCCTGGTTGTTCTTGCTATAATTTATTGAAAGGCCAGCCTGAAACCATAAAAAAAAGTATTTTTCATTCACTCACCTTTTTTTAATGCCACGAGCTTGCTTTTCATAATAAATCTTCTGTTCTTTGGGCTTCACTATTTCATACAAAAAACAAAGCTCTGCTGTTGCATCCTTATAATCCCGCTAATCTCTAAAGCTTCTGGTTGGACTTTGGTTGGTTTTCACCACCTTATTGAACTATTTTTGGGTAAGAATCAAAATTAATGAATTTATATGGTAATACAAAATAATCCTTCTTTTGCGCCTATTAAAATTATTCGGATCCCCGTCTCGAAGAACATAAACATTAATCGCAGTCAGAATTTTCCAAGAATTTCTCCCAAATTGACTATTAATAATACACAGTTGACACAACAACCTATCGTACATCTCAGAACCATGTGTCACATCTTTGACACCGGATTCCGATCCTGTCCCTCTAACCCTGACTTCCTGTCATTACCCCATGATATATTACCCAGGACTCCGGCTTTCGTGAGCACAACGATGACAGATAGTCTCGACTTGCTTAATTCTAATTTGATTACTTCGCTTGTACCCCTGGGAGAGAACCCTCATGTTTTTGTTTTATTTCTTAGCTAAGCTGTTGTTTTTGTGAACTATTAATAATACATGATTGTGTGTTGCTTTTGTTAAGTGTAATTTAATAGATGTGGAACGGTTTTTTGATTGGATTGAGTGAGCGTGTTGGGAGAATAAGTTAGAAAGGACTATGGTGACAAAAATTACATTTTCATTTTCTTAAGGCGATATTTCTACCAGAAAGTAGGTTACTTATGGCTACCAAAGTAGAATGAGCCACCAAATGCAACAAATTGCAATTGCTTTCAATGATTAAATCTTTAAACCATGAAGTTTAGAATGTTTAATGGGAAGTTATCGTCAAATAATCCAAAAATAGTTACAAACTCAACAAAAACTCAAACAAATGAGACCTCCACGCTCCATTTTTTCAATTATCTCAAATCTCTGAATCTGTGGTGTCGGTTACACCGAGGAGGCGAGGGCAAGGCAATAAGGAGATCTTTGATGATGTGTCCTTATCTGATCACAAGTCTGTATGTCGACAACTTATCGTTCGAGACGTCTTATCAGATATCCCTGAACTGAGTGATTTCTGCTCCAGTGAGTTGGGATTCGGTTTGATTGCGTTAAAACTGGTCCGATGGTCCAGTGACAGGACCAGTTTTTATAGGATGCTGTTCAATTGTATTTGTTGTGTAGGCTATTTTGTTTCGGCTTATTGGATCGGGCATAAAAAAATATTGATTTCGTTCGAAGAGTTATAAAGTTTTATGGAAGTGTCAATGTACAGGTATACATAATGTTATGGTGGTCTTACAAATTTAACTTTTGTGTTAAGAGTATTAAGTATCTACAATGTTGCTGCAATAAATGAAAATACTAAAGTATATATATATTTTTTTTATATCCAATTAAAGGCTCATTTTTGGGCATCGTCCACGGTAAATATTTTATGATGTTTGTTAAAATTATTAATGTCTGGCACCCTGAAGAGTTTACTCAAATTATACTTTATTTTTTGGAGATAACGGGCACAGGACCACCGCAGAATATGCAATAATAACGAACTAAGGCTGTGATGAGGACGATATTAAAGAAATAATAATATTTGTATTCTCTTTCACAGAATTTTGAGATGTCCCTTAGATACCAATTTCAATATTTGTATCTCATCTTCATTTTTTTCACCAATTTCGCAAAAATGAAAAGTCATGCAAAGTCTTACTTGCATAAAGACGTTACACAATACCAAGATTATGTATCAGCTATACAAATATTATGTCATTGTCGTAAGATGTTCGACACATAGGTTTATAAAAGGTATCTCTAAATATTTGTTAGAGAAATATTGATAAACATCTTGGTGGTAATCCTTGATGAATGGCAACATTATTGGTGTCAAGTGTACCGTGACGAGATTATAGCATTGTGCAAATATGTGAGGGTAATGCGTGGGCGCAGTTTGTTGCGTTTAGTTTATAGGAATAAGTATATAAGTTACTGTTCGTTTTTTAATGGTGTTGCTGTTGACACATTTGCATAGTAACCTTGTCCGAAATGGGTAACCTAAGGTTTTCATGTTTGTTGTTTAAGTTGGCTATTTTGACAGTTCTGTAGATACAGTATATTTTTTTCTGGCTATTTTAAATCTAAGTCTTCTAGAAAAGTTTTCCTCTTTTCATATAACCGATTGTATTGGAAACTTAATTCAAGTTCATTTCGGCAAAAATCGAAAAAACAATTCAAGAATCTACAGGAATTTATTTACCTTTACAAATACATAACCGATCCATTTACACAAATATTACACCACCATTAAATCTTACAAATAATAGTTTATAGAAACGCGGTGTAAAACTGCCACAGCCGGTACACTCGTCCTAAATCCTTCCTTATCTCGCGGACACCATCTTTATTTGGTGTCCTGTTACAATGAGACATTCTACTAACTGCCAATTCAATATAAACCTTAAGAATAACCTCCCGTTTTGTACTACCAATGCAAAATTCACGCGTGAATTAATTTGAAATAAGAATAACATTTCTTTTATGTGTTGCCAGGTTTTTTGATGAAATAATCTAAGGTTTTGTTGTCATGTTTTATATCTTTTTGTACATATTTTTTGCTTATGTGCGTATTTGTAATTATTTGGTTATGAGTGTAAGACGTCATTGGATGGTTGGTTGATTTTTCTCATCACTTTATAATCTGAATGTGTTTTTGTAATAATTTCTTTTTGTTGATTTATGTAGGTAGCTTTGCATAATACAGTCTGTCTAGGGATATTAATGACCAACTTATCTAACCTACTAGATGATTACAAAAAGATGACTGAGGGTTACATGTTTTTTTGGGCTTAAATAAACCTTTAAAAGGTATTTTATAATAACAATAATATATTAGTTAGTATATATTTTAAGAATTTAAAAATTCAGTAAAAGTAGCAAAAAGATATCTTTAAAACATTAGGCGTATAAAACTAGCGTGAAAAATGATAATGGAAGAAGCATCCATTTTTTTAAAGCTCACCATATTTTTTCGCTGAATTGAAAAAAAAAGCGGTTTCAAGTTCATCACAGTCAGCTATTCAGCGGATGAATTCCGGTATCTAGTGCGTCCTGCCCTACCCGCCCACGGGCGGTCCCCCGGCTTCACTTACAAATATTTTGGAAATATTTCTCCAACTTGTCGCCGTTTTATCTACCGCTCCTTTCCGTTTAGTTGCTTATTGCATCGTGACTACCTCTAAAGTTCTACTCAACTTATGTAAAACTCCTTCACAATCTAACTTGTTCTTTAACTGCTTACAGATACGGTACATTTTGATTTGCAGAGTGATCGGTAGTTGAGACTTTATGGAGTTTGTGCCAGTTTATTATCTGCAGCAAAATCTTTACGAAAAACTAAAATGGATGCGCGCAAAAAGAGCGATGCGAGTTTAGGGACACAAGGGCTGTGAAATAAATTTAATTTAATTATATCGTTAATTTTATAAATTGATGGGTTTAGTTCATTAAAATATTATATATAATGGTAATTTATTTCTTTTGGATTTGGGGTTTTTGTTTATAGCGAAGGATTTTTGATTTAGATACCATTCCATTTTTAAAAGAATTCTAGTGTAGCACTAATATCAAGTTTATTTCTAAACATTCACAATAAAATAGGTAGAAAAAATACGTAGGTATAATTTATTTTCAGTCAAACTTCAATTTAAATAACAAAATCGAATTTTCTGAAATAACAAAATCGAAAAACAAAGTTGAAGACGTTCGTGGACCATCCCTAATGTTTATCTCCCATCTCGTGCCACGTAATTTGACACTTTTCACTGACAAAGCCCACATTTGCTGCAAGACATACAGACAGACACAAAAACCTATGCGGCGATACAAAAAGCAATTAGTATTTTTTGCGAACCTATTCCGTCCGAAATTAATTTTTAGAGGAATTTTGTTAGAAAAAAATTAGAGCACGTGTTAACTAAAGACACGAGAATTGTAAACTATGTCTTATTTTTCATAATTAGGCTGTGAAGTTTTTGGCAGGATCTATTTTGAGTGCGGAACGAATCGGGGTGGTCGGTATGGTGCAGGAACTGTCAGAATTCCGAAGAAATTCATTTGCGCTTTTAATTTTTCATATTAATTAGTTTCTATATTATCGGTTGCTAAAGCGGAGATGCTATTTAAATTTTAATTGAGTGCAGTAGAGTTCTTTTATTTGAGATTTGAAACTATTTTTTAATGAATAGCAAAGTTAATAGCGCCATGCTAATATGAATGATTAAGAAGTGATGATCCATTTCCAGACTATAATTATTATGAGCACTTTGATTTCTTCATCTAGCTTTTATTAAATCTTATGACTAGCGAATTAAAACTCAAAGCAGGTCTGTTCCTCCTGAGGACGTAATAATTGGGTAATTAAAAATAAAATTCACAGAAATGTATAAAAAAAAACCAAGCATTATTTATTGTACTTAGAACTAATTTTGAAAATCACAAATGAACCAACAACAAAGATCACGGTAGCGGAACATCATCAATCAAATCACACTTGCAAATTGACGGTCCGATAAAGTAAATTGTATAAAGGCACCGTGGCCTAAGGCAAGATACCAATCGCAATCTAGTAATCCGAACAGGAAACTCTTTGTGCGAATTTAACAGATGCGAAATACCTTTAACAGTGAACTGTACAATAATAGTACATTTGTGGGCGTGGTTGATTGTACACCGAGAAGTTAGGTCCTATCTAACGTTTCGGGGCTTTGTAAAGGTCGGGAGCACTGGACAAAAAACTGTTTTCAAGTTCTGTTCGGTTCCGCAATAAATATTGCGTTGATAAAAACTTGTGGGCGGATAACTGTGCTCCTTGTATGGAAGGAACTTAAGTAGGAAATATGAGGATGCTGTAGGAAAAAATAAGGTAGCATCGGCTGTGTCAAACAAAAAGCTCAAGTTTTCTAGTTCGTATTCGCTGGATTTTTCTCAAAATCAAAATCAAAAATGCTTACTCCAGCTCCAAATTTTTTCCAACTTCTATTACATCATTTTGTTATCCTTATTGTTCAATATTTACCTTATCAAAGGCACATTACAACACAAATAGATAAAAAAACTTATAAAAGGCGGTAAACGATTTACCGCCATATTATTTTATTTATCTTAATTTTTTCGCAAACAATTCTTCAACAATGCGAAAAGGAAATGAAAAAAAAATCGTTTAAAAAGGAATGTTTTTAAAACACGAACGAAGTAGTTGAGGCGGCAAATTGATACCGAAAGGGATTTTCTACTGTTTTGGAAATACTTTCGGTAAGTCGGTACACTTTGTGAAGGATTAAGTTCGGGGGTATACTAAGATTGTTTTTACAGCTTTGGAACCCTTTGTCGGTTAGCGGAATTACATTATAGCGCGGGTCGGTGTTATGTGGCATAGAAGCACCCATTTTACGGTTCTTGAATGGGTTCTTGTATGTTCCGTATGGTCCTTGTATCCTTTGACGCAGAATCTACGTGATGGTGAATGGGCTCGTTTCTGTTTCATGCCTTGAGTTCTCAATAGACTGAAAGCGCTTTCAAGTTCCGCTGCCATCCGCTTTGTTAGACCTTGTTGAGTATTAGTATAGTTCTTTTTTTATTTAAGTATCTGTAGTACCTTGTAACTCGATTTTCGTTTAAAAGTATCCATTGAGCAGTTGTAGGCAAAGATAGTGGGATGGAATTAATACGTTTAACACAAAAGGCCATATACATAGGACATTGATGCACTGTAAAAAAATACCAAATACTTTGTCAGCCAAATCACTATGTATTTTGAGTCAAGAGAAAATTTTGATGAAAAAAAAAAAAAAAAAAAGTTTGTAACTGTTATGTCCTCAATGGTTTACCAGCAATTCCTCTCCTTATCTTAATTAATTAATTAACTAATGAGGCAAAGCTTCATCCAACAAACACGCAGTTTCCTTCCTCTGTAATTTTCTCATAAGTTTAAGCAGAATTAACTTATAGCCATAGGTAATTTACTTTTTCCTCATACATTTATAACGCCTTCTGTGAAGTTTATCTGATGGCGATAGCATCTTAATATCGCGTCACGTCGGCAGGTAGCTGTACGATCATAATCTCGTGTAAATTGCGCGTCCGACGATAGCGCACTATAGGTCACCAACACACTATTTATACTCATTAGAAACGGTTTCATGAATATTTATTGAGAAGAAAGTGGCCAAACATTTTAAAGGCCAATGAGAAGACAGTAATAAGATTTGAATCCTGTCTTTCAAGGAGTATTTTAGGCTTTGGGCTAGATATGCTTACATATTTAAAGGTCAGCACATAGCCTTAGTCAAGCTGAAGATATTAGATGTAAAGTTCTTCTACACATGTTATAAATTAAAGTCGCTTTTCGTGTTTGTCTGTATGTCCGCGTCGTTCTTCTAAACCACAAAACAGGTTTGATGAAGTTTTTACCATCGTTTATGTGTATAATACGTTAATATCAAAGTTATGTATAACTAAGAAATCACGATGTTTTGTCAAGTTGTAAAAGGCGTGCGAAGCAGGAGCAGGTCGCTAGTAGAAATTAAAATTCTGATTCTGAAAGTATTTATGATTCCTTACTTTAGACCCTACGTATTACCCAGTTACTGGGTTATGGAGGTCAGAGAGGCCGTCGCTCCATGTAAATACTGGTATTCAGCTGCATCCGGATAGACTGGAAGCTGACCCCAACAAACTTGGGAAAAGGCTAGGCAGATGATGATGATGATGAGACCCTACGAGTTAAGAACGGACAAACATCACTTCATCACGTTACTCTTTGATTAACTGGGACAGCATCGAATACCAATGCCGACACAGAATGTAGCTAACACTGGCCACGTATGTGCCGAGAACATGTTATGTATATTTCCTACTATTTTGGCAGTGGTACGCAATAATTTTCACTGTGTTACGAACTGCAGTAGGCTATTAGAGTAGGTGCACGATATTTCACACTGCACCAACAAAGCTACCTGCTATGCAGATATGAGGCTGTTCGTCATTATAACGTGTATGGTTTTCTTGATAATAAAGTTATAAATAGCTGAATGATTCAGCAATCATTAGGTGCTGTGATATATCATCAGCTTTGGTATTTCGAATGATGAAATATCATTATTATGTCTAAAAGTTTGCCTATTTATTTACGAAAAAATATTTTCATGTAAAACGTATAAAGATGCTCCGGCCGTCACATTAAGTTTGATTTATGTTATAAAAAAGCTTAGCCCTTCAAGTGAATAAGCCTCCCTCAAAAAATAAGTTGAAGCATCTTCGGATAACCATGACACGGATAATTCCTGTAATATTACTTTATATCTTAAATCCTGTAAAAAGTGAAACGTTAAATTGTAGCATACACTTAAGCCTTTTGTAAGGACACAGGAAAGCTCCACAAACGAAGTAAAAAACCCTTGTAAATTAGAGGACAGTCATATATTTGGATTAGGGATCTATTCAGAAATTCGGACCGTACCTAATCTCCCTTCAACCAGCTTTTTCAATTCTAAAGGAAAATATGTCATAGGAAATTCAATTCAACGTGATATAAAAACCAAGGGTCTAATGCATTTTTTAGCATAACCCACTCGAAATAACCGGAAGCCATATGCGCACAAATATTTAAAAGTGGTTTGCCTACGGACAATTTTTTCTCCTCTTTTTTGTATGCTGAATTTATTTAATGGTTACTAAGTATTAGAATTGGACCCTTTTTTGGTTTGACATGCTTCGTTCGTGCCTCGAAGAGATTAGCGTCTGCATTGTGAGTCACTTTTTGGAGCGGACTTTTTTATGAGATTCGTGACAGCGACATTAATAAATAACAAATAGAAGGACGAAAAAGTTTCTGTATATTAATATTTTTATAATGGCGACGAGAGTTTTTGTTGTCCTTGGAAATTGATTTTGGGTAGAAAAAACTGTTTTGGCTTTATCGGACGGTCGCCAATAAAAAATCCAAATTGGGCACCAATTTAGTAAATTTTTAAAACTCTATTACTTTATAAGCGGTGCTATTAAAATAATATCAGCAAACGCTGACCCAATTTTCCAGGACCTATTAGTTATTATCGCCATCTATTTCTCGTCAACGAATAAAGTGCCTATCTATGCATCAGCTTCAGTTCCTTTTGTACCAAAACCCTATATCCATAATAGTCCACTAAAGTCAAACTTTTAAATGCTTTAAATTTAAAAACCTTGAAAAACCGACGCAAATCGCAGTCCTTTCTTACCAACGACTACTAAACCTAACTTATAACATCCCAAACAATATTGGAGATCAATTGTCAAGAAATAAAACCATCTGATTGATGATACAGTGGACGTACAATTTAGCAATGTCGAGTCTTCAGTATTCAACAATATACATTCATGGCCCCGTATGTGCCTACCGACTGTGTCCTATAAATAATACATTATACACCTCTTTGTTAAACTCAAAGAGAAGCTTTAAGGGTGGATGATCTCTTAAAATAACAAGTGTTTGCTTCACTGATTATCGACAATACGTATACCTTTAGCTGCCTCTGAAAGCCCTTCCAATAAAATTAAATTTGAAGTAGCTTTGCTGTTTGAAATTGAATTTTGTTTCCTTAGTTATTGAATTCATTTTCAGCTGGCATTGTTGTTTTCGCAGTTTTGAACTGTGCGTTGAAATGTAAATTTTGGCATCGTTGTGTTAAAGTTTAGTTTTGAGTGAAAAATATTCTAAGACAATTTCAATAAAATCTTCAAATAAAATGTGCGTGAATATCACGGCCAAGTTGGTTCACCATACAAAGAAACATTCATCTATTGATACTTTGCTATTTAAATGGTTTTACACATTTATAATATGAGTTACGGTAAATACGGTCGCATTGTGTGGAGATTCCATTTTGTTCAGATCATATTGTATGAAAATAATGCTTTTAATACTATTTCAATATTTAGACGATGTCTCGAGGATGCTTGGCGTAATTTTTGTAATAGGTATTAAAGGTTTAGTGATTTAAATATTTGCGGAACTTAAATTGGGTCAATGAGGACCTTTATGGTACTTATTTGTTGAGCTTTGAGCTGTAGTGAGTGGTAAATGTTTATGTTGACCGTATTAATAGGTAACGTTGAAGATACTCCAATTAAACTACTTCACTTTTTTACATGTATGTTTTCAGATTCTGTGGAAAAAAAGAGTGTCATGAAAAATTTATTGGTTTTTTCAATCCATTTTTACAAACAATGAAAAACATGATTCCAACTCTATTAAAATACTCGAGCCGTATCAAATCATTTATCAATTTCGATCTTAAAAGACTATATTGCTTACTAAGCAAACCTCTTTAAGAAAACCTAGTTAAACAATCCTGATTAAAAACATTCAGCTGCTTCAAAACCACGCCCTCTAAAATTAATTATATGAAATAGCGTGAGTCACCTGGCTATTTGTATGAGAGGCTATAAGAGGTTATAAGTGGGTCAGTGATAGGTCTCCGCCCAAGGACCATTCTCCGCCCAGAACGCCCATCAGGTTGATGTAACAAGTTTCCCGCGAAATAGGCTGGCCTGTTTGTTAGAGATGCTATTAATTTCAAGCTATTATGTTGATTTGATGTTAGATTTTTTCTGATAATTGTCCTTACAATTTCATCTCCTCTTAGCCAGTCTTGCTGGACTTGATTGATATTCGATATCCTTTTCTACATTCATTATCAGGCACATGAACGTACAGACATCACAGATCTTTTAAATTGCAGATTTTTGGTAATGGTTAAAATCTACTGCCATCGTCAACAAACTAACAGACATTTTACAACTATCAATTGCAGATTTCATGTAATATTTCTAAAGACGTTTTAAAACCGAAATGACGAGAGTTATTTTAATACTACCAAGAAAAAGTAATATTCGGCAAGATCTTTAACAAAAATTACAAATTGCGTGCTGTCAAATTTTATCATTGCCGATTATAAATCTAAAATATTTATTTCTTGAATGACTCGACAGAAACCGAAGTTTGCAGCTTGCGTCGGCATTTTTAACACGAAGAAATTAATTTCACAAATTGGCCAATTTCTACGAAGTAGTTTCGAGTTCAAATATAAAGTTAAGAGTTCCCCGCCCTAGGATAGAGTGCCCCGCCCTATCACGCCTAAAGCGCATACCTTCGCTTTGCCCAACACTAGAGGTGTTCGAAGGCTGGTACACACAACCCGCTAAGTATTTTAAGGCGGTGCTTCACTCACGAGTTGACATGTAAATTGTTTGGTCAAGTTTGATTCTTTTGTTGAATGTTTCTATGCTTGTAACCGCTTTGTGCTTGAAGTGTAATGTCGGCATTTTCGATGGCGGTTGTCTATTATCCGTTGGTTTGATTCAAGAGATTTTCTTAGAAAACGGCTGTTTATTGTTGGTATTTTCACGGAAATGAAGTACGGTAGTTTGACTGATAGGATCTTATTGAGCTTAAAATTAGTTGTTCACCTCTAGAAATATACCAACTTTATAGATACCACTGACAACGATCACTAGACAACTACTGTACTTGTATACAATTTCAATCAACTGCCGATAAACATAACAAGCATAACTAATGATTAAATATTGTTTTTCCCTAGTGCACCCTTATGGTAAAACCCAAAGAGAATAAAGAGTGATAATGACCATCATTGTGCTATGAACAAAACAGTCATAGACAAACGCGCTCGTCAACTTCAAGTACCAATGACCACGCACATTTTTTCAGTCCACACTAAGGCGCCATCATTTCACCAAACTTAGGAAAAACTCATGACAATCGTTTTCAAAGTACAGTTAAACAAAAAAGGCGACACACGGCCATCAGAGGCTCATTTTTTCAGTACATCTATTCTTTGTCCTACACAATAAGTGCTCAATGTTCTTATCTGAGCATCTACGTCTTTCGTATGAAAGGACCGAGATGTTATCGTGAGGCCTTCGGGCCTAATCCGAGTGCGGACCCAAACAATGGGCCGAATCATCGCGACACGTGGACTGGGACAAATTGGGCATTATGATCGTGTTTTTTTATTGTTGTCGTATTAATGTATTGTTTTTGAGACAGTGATGTATTGGGATTCTGTTGTGTGGTTGTTTATATGGAACGTTGCTAGATGATTCGAGACATAGTTTACTTTGATTGAATCGTTAAATGTAATGTAATGTGTTATAACAAAGTACATTACGATTGGAAGTAAAACTTTTGAATAATGTTTTTCGTATCTCAAACTAGAGAAATATTTTTAAATTATCGAAAAAGTATAGGTATAAGTAAACAGACCAGTATCACAAAAAATACGGTATCAAGAAATTCTACCTACGTATGTAATTAACATCAAAACCAGTACAAAAGCCTAAAAATGTTAAGTAAAACCTTCCAAATATTTCTGGAAAACTTGATTTTTACCAAAGGCTGCAAAATCCTGAGCGCAAACAGTCCGCGTCAAACGGTAATCAAGCGGTTCTATGGTTGCAGTTCGTTCTCTGATGATATGTCAAAGTAACTTAGGTTAAACATACTTGGTCTTGCAAGGATAGGGAGATATATAAGTATATATAGAATACTAGCTGTTGCCTGTGACTTTCTCTGCGATCCATGATAAGTAGCCAGATAAAGGTCTACCCGTGTGCCAAATTCATCCGTTTTAGCGTAAAAGCGTAACAAACAAACAAACTCACTTTCGCATTTATAATATTATACTAGCTGTTGCCTGCGATTTCGTCTGCGATCCAGGATGAAACGTAGCCTATCTCCTTCTCCAGGTCATGGTCTACTCCTGTGCCAAATTTTATCCAAACAAACAAACTCACTTTCGCATTTATAATATTATAGTTAGGATAGTTAAGATGATTAAATGTACTGTATGAATGCATTGCTTCTAACAATGCACGATTTAACATTTCAAGAAGAACACCATGCATGTCTCAACTAAGTAGTTACAAAAGAACATAATATATTTATATGGCACGCTTTATAATTTCAACAATGCGAAAGACGTCAATTTATTCGCTCAAATGAACTGGATATCAAGACATTTGTCTTCATTGTCGCCAAATTTCTTCATCATTGTCAACAGTTTAAAGGTGCGTTAGGATTTATTAAAGTCACTATTTAGAAGTCGCTAAAAGACTTCAAGTGAAAGGCTTCGACCAAGCGAGAGAATTGAAGTCATTATACGAGTCAGTTATTGATGTTATTAGTTCTTTTGTCGTTTACACGGTTCAAGTTTTTGCTAAACGATTTTGAATGTACAGGATGGTTGTAAAAGGGACTTAATTTTATTAAATTAATTTTGTTTAGTGTATCATCTTTATGATGTATTGAAATTAACGATACAAGTAACGGTACAGTGAATATTTATTTTCTTTTACATGTCTTATGTTTTAAATCTTCAAAATATCTTTCTGAGACTAAGACGTAACTATGCATTCAAAAGATTCCGTTAAATTATGTTTGTAAAACGTTGTTACACTCTTTATTTCGTTTTAGAATAGTGTAATATTTAATCCAAAAATGAAGCAACCTGTACCTCCTTCACGGTTTGTCTCGCATCCAACTACAAATCAATAGTCAACAAAAGGCCATTTAATGGACCTTTTAGTAGTCAAAAACGAGACAAATTCACTTTAAAAGGCAATTCTAGCGTGTTTGTGAGACCATAGTGATAAATATCACACAACTTCAAAAAAGATAACATTCTTTGTCACATTTTAATATATATTATATCTTTTTATAAACCATGGAGCTGAAATGGTGCTCACGCTATTAAATATGGAAATTAATTAGTAATAAAATATATAAATGCTGAATTATTTTGACGTTTCGTTAGATGGTATTGTATAGATGGTGATAAATGTTTATATTTTCTGAAATTGATTTCTTTTTTAAGGTATTCGATTCTTTTAAACGACGTTTTATGTTAAATAAATTCCACTTATTTATAAATCGGTTATTATTATTCTAAGGAATCTATTATTAATATATACGATTTAATTTAAAAAAATATATTTTTAGTGCTGCAAAAGATCATTTTGAAGCAACGGGAAAAAACAGCCAACCGTATTTCACTGAAATGGCAATTTTGGACGAGGAAATCTTCATAATGGATTTGAAAATAACTCACAAATTAATTGATGTCGATCCACTTAATTGGATTCACAAACATATCTCAAGACCTCACTTCATTTAATATCAATACAAATATTCTCAACATCTGCTTATAAGCTGAGAAAACATCCTTTGACATGGCTCCCGTCAAAACCTTTCGCGTTCCGCCTAATATCTTCCAAGTTATGGTCTCCTTTAATATAATTATTGTCAAATGCCATCCGCGCGGGCGCATATTCTTTCGCACCAATGAATTTCTTCGCAAAATAAAATGCGATCAATGGTCCAAATCTTTTGGAGGTAGTTCCACACAATGGGCTACAGGATAAAGCATCATATTTATTTCATAATAAATGACAATTATCGTAAATTGATTTCGGAGTCGACAATGTACATGCACCTAACCAAACATTGGCCGAAAAGGATCGTCCGTTGTCATTGTTAAGACTTTGTAGCGTGTAGAAATATGAAAAGTGGAATTTACAAAAGGTTTGTATTTATTGTGCTAGGTAACGTAACAAATATTATGTATGTATTATGTTCATGTTATTGGGCACTTTTGGATAAATAAATAGGTACCTATATTTTGCATACCTATTTGGTTTTCGTTTGAAGTAAAATAAACACTTATCTATTCGCATTTATGAAATATGGGCAGAGCAAAACAACGGCTTAAATATGAAAAGGCTATCCAATAGTTGATTTTTAAGGCAAGTTCTAAGATTCTAAGATTATTATTATTATTATAGCCTCTTTATTTCCATAATGAATGACTTATTAAAAAAACAAATATATTATAAAATTACTAGTACATAAATGTGCATGCATAAAATAACATTACAATTCATACATGATTACAAAATTGCAATATCATAACAAATAATTTCTAAAGTAATAAAATAATCTCTTTCATTTTATATAGATTTCTAAAATATTAAATATATTCTATTTTCAAAAAAAACAATTTATAATTTCAATATGGACCCCTCAACGGGTGGAGGCCTCCTCCATTTTGCTCCACGTTTGTCTGTCCTTTGCCTTTGTGATCCAATTTTCACCGGCTTTTCTTATTATTTCATCAACCCATTTTTCTTTCGGTCTACCTCTTTTCCTTTTGTTTGTTGGTCCTTGCCAGGTAGTTACTCTCTGTGTCCATTTTTCCTTGTCCATACGTGCAATATGACCCGCCCATTTCCGTTTTTGTTTTTGAGAATGTTCCAAAGCATCTATTATTTTTGTTGTATTTCTTATTTCTGTTTTTCTTTTTCTATGTTTTTTTTGTATGTTTAGTATGCTCCTTTCCATCGCTCTCTGGCATACTTGTATTCTATTTTTAGTATTATTATTGTATATCCATGTTTGGCAGCCATAGGTAAGACAGGGTAATAAGCATGAGTGCATTATCTTTTTCTTGAGACTTATAGGGAGTTTAGATTTTAGGGTTTGTTTATTGCTCCCGATTTATTCCAGGTTATGTTAACTCGTCTTTTAACCTCATCTTCGTGTCTTGTCTTAGAGAAAGATGTTTGTTGTCCTAAGTAAACATAGTTTTGAACGTATTCTAATGTGTTGTTACTGACTCGTATTGGTATAATATGGTGGTTCGTCATGACTTTAACAATAAGATCGGCCTAGAACTAAATGCTACCTCTTGGTAGCATTTAGTTCTAGGCCGATCTTATTGCTTACATCATTTCGCTCATTAATAATTTCCTGTAATTGAGAAGCTGTTTCAGAGAAGAGTATGATATCATCTGCAAATCGAAGGTTACTGAGGAGTTGCCCATTTATATGAATTCCCTTCTTTTGCCAGTTCAGAGTTTTCATTATGCTTTGAAGTACAGCTATAAAAATTCTAGGTGACAGGGGGTCACCCTGCCTGACGCCTCTACTAATGTTTATTTCAGGGCCTTGACTCTCTAATTTTACACGGCTTTTGCTTTTGTAGTAGATGTCTTTTATAAGATCTATAGTCTCCGATGGTACTTCGCACTCATGTAGAGCTTTCCACATGCTCTTATGTGATATAGAGTCGAAGGCTTTGGCGTAGTCTATAAATGCCAGGTAGAGTGGTCTATTGTGCTCTAAATATTTCTCTATAATCAAATTCAAAGAAGATTCTAAGATAACAGAAAATAATATGGCTTTGATGATGTGGTGACTGGTCAGACTACTGTCTGACTTCACTTGTGAAAGAACATCATATTCCCCATCTATAGCTTGGATATTGGCTAATATACAGTTACTAATAAAATATATAGTTACTTAGTAGATTTTCCGTCGTTATTTTACGTTATTTACCTTACTCTCTCAATCATACAACTGATTATGTTGCGATCCCCAATCTATCAAGCGTACTTAGCTGTGTGGGGTAAATGTTGAGCTTTAGCTGGTTAGGACTCATGCTGGTTTAAGTCGAAGACGACTGCGTAACAATTAAATAACACAAAGAAAAACACTGTAGAAATATTTTGACACGTTAACGAACATGTTTCAAAGAGGGCTCTGTCATAAATTTCCACTAACTCTTAACCCGCAGATGTTTCCACATAACAACACGAATTTCCTCATGTTCGCGACTTGTAACTACAAGTACAATGAGTACCCATCAATTAGACGCGACAGCTCCATTTAAAGCAATACTCAAAATATGTCGTTCACGCTAAAAACTATATAAAAGTCCAGGTGTTTGTTCACAATTAGTGTATAATCACTATATTTGAAGTGTTGTCACGCAGTTTCTACGAAAGTCTTTGTTAGTCGCCACCCAGTAGGGCAATGTTTGCAAACGGCCTGAATAAGCCTCGACCAATATTTGCCTTACGAATGAAAGAAACAATGCCTCCGGTGGGACAGTTAGCGTTTTCTTGTGAGTCACGGGACAATGTTAAGGTGGTGTTTCTCTGGTGCGACTAGGGTAGGTATTTTATTTTTGTTGTTGTGAGCTTACGCTTAGTTTTGGCTTCTACACAGTAAAATATTTTTTTATGAAAACTTACCTTATTTAGATTATAATTGCATCTCTTAGATTTGATAAAAAAATTAACTATCAGAAGAAGTAGTTTTTGCTCCATAATTTCGTAGTTAGCTAATCTTAAAAATATTTATTTCTTCGCTAAGTCGGTACCTTTTGTGAAAGCTAGCGGTCATACCAATTTTCTCTACTGACAATTTTTACCATATTTTCATAGCACTATTTAAAATGTTGACGTACAAATCGCAGCATCGAAACTGTACCTTAACAAAAATTTTGGCGACTATGTTTGCACGTCCGCGACACTCGCCGCGGGAGGTTCGACCACCGAGCATTTATTGTCCCTTATTTACCCATCTTACTTTAAGATGCTCTTAACAAAGTCGTTTGGAAGCACGAGCGTGATTTGCACCGAAATGTCGAGCATTTGTCTCCTTAAGTCGTCTTTTGTTATTTTTTAGAACGCACGTGAATTAGAATTAATTGTTTTGAGACGTGTCTGGATTTAGGAGTAGCTGTAGATGTTTTATTTATATTTGCTTATGTTTAATGGAATCGCAATGCCTGGCGGATGGACCAAATGGGTACTTTAAAAGCAAGAGTGGTTAATTTATTGAAGAATAAAATATTCTTTGGACCACCTGATTAGCCACATAATTTCTGATCAGTGAAGATCATTTTTTATTTTGGTGTAGTAACAGAGGCTAATTAGCCTATGAACAAATAAGCATATTATATTATGTACGTATGTTTAGTACATCCACGTGTCGCGTCATGGAGCTGCTAAACCTCTTGGGAGAAACTGCGATAGACTGAGTTTATTCATTGATTTCGGGACTGTCTGCACCATTTTCCGTGACGTCATGAAAAAGGTCATGATGGTCTCTGAAGAGGTTCATATTTCTCTAGATAGAACCTTAACTGAAGAAATATGAGCCTCTTTTTAGGCTGCTATAATGTACATGATTGAAGATTTTTATCCTTTACTTGATGGTTACTAAAGGGGCTCGTGGCTAAGTAATAACAGCCGCACGGCTCGATCGATCATGTCAAGCTACGCTTGCCGCGGTCGGTCCGTGGATGGGTGACCATATTTACAAACCAAGATCCCTCTGTGCCTCGGAAAGTACGTAAGCCTTTGGTCCCGGTTGTTATTCGTAGATATTGGACAGTCGTCTGTCGATTACGGCTTCTGCCCGAAAGTACGACAAAGAGTCTTATCAAGAGGTATCGTATTACCCAATAACTAGGTTGTGGAGGTCAGATAGGCAGTCTCTCCATGTAAAATACTGGTACTCAGTTGCATCCGGTTAGAATGGAAGCCGACCCCAACATAGTTGGTAAAAGGCTAGGCAGATGATGACTTGATACTTACTAAACACTTTACCTTTTCAAAAGTCTAGCAAATAAATCTAGACTAAACCACCCAACTGGGTTTATCTAAAACATAAAGAAATACCAGCCGTCGTCGTGACTACCTCGTAACTCGCACCGACACATAACACAGCCTTATCACATATGCACATAATTGTTTATAATAAGAAGGAACACTACATTTGAATACTTAGAAGGAAGTGATAAAACCTGTTAACAACCTTACATCCTGTGTAGATACTGTCGGTTTACTTAAACAATACTTGACTTAGGTTAGGAATGCCATCTTAATTTACATATGAAACAATCAATTTTGAACTCTGTCTTGTAAGGAACAAGGTTAGAAATGAGACTAGGTCGCCAGATAAGTTTTAACCCGTTAGTGAAGAGTTGTCGCTCAATATTGGTGTTAAGGGACCAATATTTAAAGTACCTGATTACGTTAAGTGAATGAATGGTTGATTATGTAACGACTAACAGTGAGAAACTGGGGTACTTTAGATAGTTACCAGGTATGTGCTGTTAAGAAAACAACCCACGAATTTCGAGTTTTCAAGATAAGTTCTGGGTATAATGTAAAACGTAGATCTTTAAAGGTCATTGATGATCATGGGCTTCTCGTAGACACGTTCAATTTTGGAGCGACTATTAAACGTGACAAAGTGTAAGAAATTGATTGTCGGTACATTAAAAAAATCGAAATCTCCAAGGAATCTCTTTCAAGAACTATCAAAACTGCCAAACACGCCAAGATCCACCAGAACCTATTGTGCCCCAAATAGATTCACCGCGTACAAAGCGTTTAGCAATCAGAGCACAAATCAAGAGTCCACGAATGGCCTCACACTGGGACATTATCCTTCAACCGTCACGCCGAACTTCAATACTTTGACACTATTGTGAAATTTCTCACTTCGGTCTCGGCGACCCGCAGCGCTTGTCGGGTTAACCCGCTATTGTGGGCACACGTGCGCAATGAATGGGCCCTTAGAAGGTATCTTAGATTTGACAACCCTATTTATGTTTGGTCGCCTAATTGAATTATAGGGCGCGGTCTTATGAGGGCGATAGTGATCCGATTTTGTAATTAGTGTTGTGTGCTGTTTCTGAATGCGGCGGTATGTTGTGGGGAAATAGCTGTGTGGATACGGGCTCGTAAAGTAATCTTGATTGGATTTATGTTTACGTAAATGTGTAATGTAATATTGTAAATTGAAATCATTGGCGATTTGGTGATAAAGTTAAATTAAAGGAATGGGTGAGGATGGGAGAGCAGTGGTGGCCCAGTGGTAACGGCCACGACTTACGAGTTGTAGGTCGTATGTTCGAACCCTGACAGGCGCTTTACTGTAATTATTTCATCGCCACTGCTCTCAAAACGGTGAAGGTAAACATCGTGAGGAAACCGGCATGTCCTAGAACCAAGAATTCGAAGACATGTGACATCTACCAACCCGCACTGGGCCCTCGTGGTGGATTACGGCCCGGTCCCTCTCACAGAGAGGAGGCCTGTGTCCCAGCAGTGGGAACATTATAGGCTGATTATGCTAAAGGAATGGGTAACTGACTAAATATGAATACCTAGCTAATGTCTCTCTCGCTCATAAAGTATTAGTACCAAAGACCTAGAAACTATGTTAGTAAAACTTACAAACTAACCTAGACAAGAACTTATAACTACGTGGCTCAACACAATGTTGGCACGTGTCTCCGTATCCAGTGCCTAATAAAGGGGCTATCCACCTTGTCGACCTATGTTTTTAGGTTGTTGAGTTTCCACGCAACCTACCCATTATTGACGCCGCCTGCCCGCTAATGCCAATAATAAAATGATAAAGAAAAGCTTCCCCTGCTTCTAGATGCTTCTAGAATCTCATCATTCGTCACAACAAGATATAAATAGTTGTCCGACGCTAGATAGGGAAGTTATTATTTATCCGCTATGTCTATCTGCCAAACATCAAAATCAGTTCCATATGAGCGGTAAAATCTGAATGATCTGTCGTTACGGGTAGTCGAAAGCCCAAAACTCGGATAACCAGTCTTACCAAGGCGTATCGTAGTCTCCAGTAACTGGATTGTGGAGATCAGACCGGCAGTCGCTTCATGTTAAATACTGGTATGCAAATACATCCGGTAAGACTCGAAGCCGACCCCAACATGGTGGGTTTTCCCAACTCAGATGATGATAAGCAGTAAAATCTGAAAAACTTCTTTCCTCAGTTATCAGAACCACTTGAAACTTAAAATTCGCATGCCTAGCCTCAATATTTTTATAATTAAAAAAAAGATCCCTCACCATTCTATCAAGACCCATAAACACTTATCTTTCCCAACCAACAACTACCACCCCAGACGGTCTTCATAAACTGGTTGTTCTATTACCAAACACGGTCGTCCTTGAGAGCTGAGTACATATTTGTTTTGGTCTCAGGATCTTGTTATCTTTGCAAACAAGTGCGCGGGCGCTGTTTGGTGAACGAACCAAAATGGCGGCGGACAAGATACGGTTTACTAAATGTTTGTGTAGGTTATGGGAAGGTTTAGAAGTTATTTTCGTAGTAGGAGTGTTTATTTTTTATTGGATAAGAAGTTTAGTGGCAGATTTTTGTTCAAATGGATGTGTGCGTTACCCCAGCAAAATAAGGTCGAAAATAGACATTATTTTGCTGGGGTGTCGCACACGTTTTCGACATTATTTTGATCGAGTAACGCACAGCAAACGGATACTTGATTTTGAAGCCTCACAATTTTGATGCGATGAGCTTCTTTGGTGATTAAAGAATTTCAGGTTAGTTGCTCTTAATATTATTGTAAATAGATAACATACTTGCCTGATTCTTTCTTGCGTAGGAACCGTTAAGTATGGGGTTTATAGACATCTTTAAAGCTCACATTAAAGGTAAGACACTCAATGAAAATGCGACTGAAAAAACGATGCATTTCTATTATCTGCTTTTAGGAACCGGAATTTATCACATACATACATAACATGACACCTTATTTCACCGAAGGGATGGGCAGAGGTGTACCTCTAGTGCACCCAAATTCGCTAGTAATGTTAAGTCCCATGTAACAGGGGGCGAGCCTATTGCCATCAACCGAGCACACATCCAGACTCTGGATTGCTTTACTGAGAAATTATAAATAGAAAAACCTAATAACACTTAGCCCGACCCGGGAATCGAACGCAGAACCTCATGGTCAACAGTGGCACTTGCGACCTCTAGACCAACGAGGCAGTCAAATAGATTTATCACATTTTCTTACAAATCAAGTAAATTGCAAGCAGATTTGCTGCAATAAATTCTATTACAGATTAGAACATTCTTCGAAGAATGATTGCTGCTCATACATCCAGCCTAGCTTCTACTGCGTCGCTATTTATACAAATTGACAAATATGTGGTCGTCTACATATATAATAGACTGGTATTTAACTATTTAAAATATTTGTCCATCATGCTCTAGAAAGGAAAGGGGAATGTATCAGTTGCACATTGCTTTCAATCCATATACGCCAGACGAGTTGTTTACGTGAGTCCAGGGTATTTTAAAATCCGTCTCAACTAAAATACGTGGTAAAGAGGAGACAGGATAAGGCAAGTATTTATTTTTAATACTTTGTATTGCAGTTGTAATAAAATACTGCCCATTATTTCTTTCGAAACGGTGCTGTGGTCAAATTAAATAAAAGTTAACTAACGTGTAATGGTGAATTATACAGAAATGGGGTTACCTGCCTTATGTCTAAAGTCAGCAAGGAACCGACATGCCTAGCAGCACCGTAGAAACGGGTTTTGTCGACGAAAGAATAGACAAAATGACCGATTGTGAGTGTTTATCTGTGATTTTGTCTATTCTTCCGTCGACAAAACCGTTTCTACGGTGGTCATGCTTCGCGTGCTGCTGTATCTGTCCGTTTATTGTTAACATGTAACAGTTGGGCCTGTGAGCCAGTCCTATGCAGAAACATATGATTAAATCTAGAACTCTTGGGACATGGACGAAACATGGACATAATATTACCAGATCAGTTTTTGACAGATTTTGTATGGCATATCTGTCAAAAACTGATCATTGTGAGACCATTGACACGTTTGTAAATTAGTAGACTTGGCCCGCAGGTTCGGCGCAACACGTTTTCTTCTTCGACAATTGCAATGCAAAAATGAACAAGAGCGTGGAATTGAAGTAGCATCTGATGTCTCTGACTACCTTCATAGAAGTCACATAAACTCGACATTAAAATAAGATAAATAGCTTCCACAGAATACAACGCAACGCAAAAGCGTTAAAGTGGTACAAAGTGGGAATCAATGAATATTTTTAACAAAGAACACAAACGTGGGCGTGTCTAATCAACTCTATACTGAATGTATTTAAACTCATTCATAGAGGTTTACTATACAATGTACTGCTACCTTATATTATTGTATGAAGGATAGGAGATAATAAGGAAATGCCGATTACATGGTTTAGAAGAAGTTTTTTCATGTGGTTTGCTCATATTTAGGGTTCCGTAAGTACCCGAAGCGTGCCAAACGGAACCATTACTAAGCCTACCCTGTCCGTCCGTCCGTCCTTCCATCTGTCTGACAGCGGTTTGTATCTCATGTAGACAGTTGAAATTTTCTATTGCCGCTGTAACAAAAAAGAATAAAATTAGAATAATGTTAAAAATTAAAGGGTTTCCCCATACAAGAATTGTTTTTACTAAAGTATTAAATATATATATGTACCTAGTGTTAAATTTTACGGCGGTACGGAATCCTTCGTGTGCGAGTCTGACTCGCACTTGGCCGACCTTTTTTCTTCGTAAAAAGAAACCTTGAAACATGCAAGTTTTATTAACATAGACGAAGATTAAAGAAAGAGTTGCAAGAAGCTTTTACATAATTCTAACTAATCCATAGAATAATGCTTAAAGAGTTTTTAATCCCTTTTCAAGATTGAGTGTCCATCTCATCATTGCATTGTAGGTCTTACCTTTGTTAATTTTGAACAAAGCTTAGATTACACGAGGATAAAAACCCAGCTTAATAATTAAACACCAGCTTATCAACAAACATTTTCGAATGTTGGTGAAATTACAAGGAAAACGCAATAAAATACGTGCCCGTAACTAATTACCTTTCGATACTAATTCACTCTACAGAAAATACATGAACCTTACATAATTTTCATACAAAATCCTTATAAGACATAACAAGGAAACGCCGATTACATGCTCAAAATTCACGGAATACGGAAGAAGCAATTTCACGAGGGTCTCACGGAATCCCGCGAAGCCTTTTTAGTCAGTTTCCGCCATTCACTGGACTGAGTGACCGTTGTGAAATCGATTGCACGTACGCCGCCCATTCATGAGGCGATGCTAAGATCCTTAAGATTGAATGAACGGGTCGTTTAAGTGGTGTTACGTAATGGAGGGAAAGGTGTGTATTGATTTTATTGTTGTTGAAGATCGGAATACTTGAAAAGGTCCTTTTTGTTACTATTACTGAAAGTGAGCTTGACTTGCTGTCCGTTTAATATTATTTTCGCGCCGAAACTAGTTTCTTCATCGCGTAATGATCTATATACATACCTTCCGCCATCCCGTGTGCCATACTAAATACATATTATGACGAACTTCTGAACTAAAACCACAGAGTGGTCCTCTTCAGCACTTTAGGAGGAACTACTTCGCACTTAACTAGAGTCTAAATAAAACTACTGTAGTGAACAGCTGAAGTACTTTTTATTTTAATAAAAATTTGGTGAAAAGTGAGATGGTATTTGGGGATGAATATTTAGATGGGTTTGTCTGGGATCAGTCAGCTTCTACATTTCAATACAAAAAAAAAACTTTTTCGCGATAGTAACCTTAGACGCTACATCATGGGTAAAACTTTCTCGGTTCTTTATGTACCAACTTTAAGTAAATTGACAATTGGTTGGCGAAACGTAAATATGAAGAGATTTGCTCGAGCGCAGTTCTGAGAGGTTTACTTTACGCTCGATGTGTTCAATAACAGAACAGTGAGAATACGTCATATTTACATTGACATTATTATCTTTAATAAATTACCATCGTGTGAGAAAATTAGTGGCTTTGCCATTTGTCACTCCCTATTTCATTATTATTTATAAACAACAAGAATCACAGTAAACTCGTTGGGCACGTGAATTCAAACAGAAGCATAAAGTACCCGTAGTTATAAATCCATAAAAATCTTGTAAGTAGTACTCGACTTTCTCCAAACAAACTACTTCAAACTGACAAACAGTTGCACCCAAAAACCGCTAATACAAAAGACTTCAACGCGCTCCACCAAAGACAGTCGCCAAGAGATCGTTAGACATCATAAAATTAAACCAAAAAATAATATATCCAATAAAAAATTACGAAAATTATTGGGACTATAATGAGCCCCTATACTCAGCATGGGTCCGAAATTCAATCAATAGGAATTTATTGCCCAGATTCGCAAAGGCTACGCTTCGTTTCGAATTTTTGAATTGTGCGAGGCGGGGTATATTTTTTGTTGGAAGATAATAGGCCGGCGCGAGCTAAGGCCGTCACCTATTATGCGCTAGCGCAGAAATGACAGTAGAAGTTACGCCCACTTTTTAGATCCTTTTTGTGCAGTCTTCAAAAGTTTTTAAAGATTATAGAATAAGTTTATGGTTACCGTTTTTGTGGCAGTGTGCTAAGGTTTTGATGATATAATAGGTACCTATACACGTATTATGTATCTTTTTATTGTGTTGCATGTATTGTTACTCTGAGGTCATGTGTTGATACCTACTTATTTGACTTAGGTTATCTTCAAAAGAAGGTCGTTTTTAGGGTTCCGTACCCAAAGGGTAAAACAGGACCCTATTACTAAGGCTCCGCTGTCTGTCTGTCTGTCCGTCTGTCACCAGGCTGTATCTCATGAACCGTGATAGTTAGACAGTTGAAATTTTCACAGATGATGTATTTCTGCTGCCGCTATAACAACAAATACTAAAAAACAAATATTTAAGGGGGCTCCTTGCTTTTGTTATAGATAATGGTACGGAACCCTTCGTGCTCGACTCGCACTTGGCCGGTTTTTTAAAGCTTTTAAGTAGCGATGTGCTCTAAATTCAAGACCACTCCTAGATACCAACTTCAGGGTATTACTATCTTAATGTTTTCCATAGCTTACAGGGGCCGACTAAACGGAGACTGGAGAGGATTTAAAGAGGCATATTCAAATTATATAAGCCTCCTTTGCTATCTTAAAAAAACAATTACACACTTCAATTCTCCTCAGTTTAAACACAAAACCTAGCTATTATAACAAACAATTTATCCATAGGTCACTCCTATTGTCAGTAGCATCCGTCCTACTTGCGATAACGACTCCCCATTATCTGTTGGATACACGCAAACAAGCTCCAATGCCTTCTAGTGGCCATCTAACACGTGTTCAAAATGCTTTGTTACTTTAACTGTACTGACATAATAATGTCCCAGAGTATAAACAAAATTCAACTTTGAGCTTCAGACAATAGAGTGCATTTTTGCGTGGTGAAAATTTTTCGCACTTGTGAAAAGTTGTCGCGGTCAAATGATGTAAGTGACGATGATTGTATGTTTGATTTTGAACGTTATGTTAAAGAGCACAAAGTTTGTTCTGGGGTGTGGTTGGTTCAGAAAGATACCTGTTTACAGCATCAATAAAAGTGAAGAATATCTCTTGATTTTTAAGGGGCACTTTAAGGCTCTTCTAAGTTCTCTCGTAAAATTATTGTGTTACGGCGATCCATCAAATCGAAGACATTTCGAAGGCTTCTATTGAACTTTTTGCCGCCCCGTCATTTCCTGTGCCCGAGGCCAGGATTTCGACCAAATTTTTGCGAGAACAATTAAACTTTTTTCAGTTTTTTTTTATTTTTTCGGTCAGTCGGTAAGTATTAAGTTACCGAATCTTAGATAAAATAGTTTTTTGAGAAAAAACCGTTTGCAGTATACGTGAGTTTTTGGGGTTTCTTTGGCGATTTTTTTGTATAAATCTATCTTTTAGAATGGACACGTTTTGTTGGAGATAAGTAGTCATGGTTTTTATTGGACGTCTCAGTTATAGGTAACGTTTGCACCTGCCTCTTATGTACTATTTACAAACTACATGGCATTCGGTGATAACGTGATTGAAATCTTAAATAGGCGAACGAAAAAATTAAGATATCGTTCATTGTGCACGATACATACTTACATAGATTACATCTTCTTTCTTGATTTTTCAAATGTCGCATTATTGAATGAAATATTCAATAAGTGCGATCCATGAAATCTTTATAATAATAATAATATTTATTTATTTCAGACAAAGTCCATTCCATTTCATTACGATTAAAATATACTCAAAAGATTACATTCATTAATTACATGTCATTCAAACAAATAAATAAAATAAAATAAAATAAATTTGAACTACATACACATGTCAACCAAAATGAATACAATAAAAATAAAACACAACACAAATGAATACATCATACGAGGGGATGCGCTACTATGAAGCTGCATCCACCTCTGCATCAGGGGTAGATCCCACCGCTCGGACAATACCTTCAGGAAGCTGTTTGAGCTGTTTTGCAGACGACTTAGTAGCGAAGCGCTCCGTTTCCTTATGATCGCGAAAAAATCATCAGTACGCGCCTCAGCAAACATACTCGAGGCACTACAACACCGCGGAAACCCTAACAGCATCCTGAAAGCATTGTTGTATATAACAATCATGTGCGTATTCAGTAGGCATAGATAATAATGTGATTATTGAAACGGAATCAGAACTCTTCCGAAATAAATGAAATAACGGGATATACATGCAGTATCATATCCCGGCTCAACTTTGCAAAAACCTGTAATAACGACATTAACAGTTTTCGTCAAAAGTTTCGCCACTTTTTTCGTGAACGCACAAAAATCCGCAGTTTCCGGTAAAAAAATGGAATGCGGAGTAATTTAAAACCGCACGAAATTGCCGCCGTTACACACACGTGCAGATAAAAATACCACTTGTTACTATTAAAAAAATATCGGTAAGTAACAAAAAATTATGCGAAAGTTACAAAAAAGAACGCGAAAGTAACAAAAAGGAAGAAGAAACTTGGAATTCGTAGGTTTAAGTTTTTATGGACTATTTTGTGACACGTGTTTCTGATTTGTGGACTATTTGTGTATTGGGCTAATGGGGCTGTGTTGTCGCCACATTTCCTTTCGTTGATTGCGTCAAATATTGCAGCTTAGGCGCTTGGCCTGCTGTTTTATCGTGACGTGTGGCCAGGAATTTGGGTGAGAGTTGATATTTAAGATAAAGTTTCTCGTTGTCTTTATATTTGTTTTCTGTTTTATTTGAAGAAAAAAAAAATGCTTTATCATTAAAGGTTTATTGCAGGCAGGTTTTTTGATTAGGATTTTATTATACGGTTTTTAATCTATCCTCTGCAGGGCACGAGCAGATTCAAATATGTTGAGGTCGGCTCAGATGCGTACATAAATAAACAAAATATTAAGTACGCGTAAGCATTTTTTATCCTGATTAATATTATTATTGTATTAAATTTTTAGTAAGTAAATGTCACCCATTAAAACTGAGACTGGAATTGTATGATTCATCTTTCTCACGAACTTTAGTTTATACTTTTCGCAACTTCAGAGTCACCCTACATGCGAATCGGAAGCGCGTAAGTGTTATCCACCGCACCTAATTATCTGCGTTCAGTAATAGCTTCCTGTACACCAGTGCTTTGCGAAAAACAAGCCTCTTCACCACTAATGCGAGTTTCGTGTCAATGTGTACAATGGCCTACCCATTGTACACAGTGGGAACCACTTGTGATAGCTGGCTGGCGATGGAACTGACGCTTTTTTGTTTTGCTGCAATTGTTTGGAGTGCTAATGATTTTTGGTTGTTTTTAAGGGCTTTTGGCACTTGATCTAATGGATGTAAGATGATGGTCCTTTTTTATGTTAATTTTTACTTCCTGTTCGCAAAGCCCAGAAGAAAGCTGTTACGCTGGTTGTAAAAAGCCCGACAAATTGACGAGAGTCTGTAAGGACTTTATCAGAAACACCGCAGAAACATTGATGTTTTCGGTAATATCCATATGATTGCTAATATAGAAGGTTATGCAGATTCTTTTTTATCAAACTGAATATAACATGCACTGTTTTATTGACTAAGGCATATTTTATCTATTGTTATTGTCTAATTGAGTCGATTGGTAAGTCCCCATATCGCTCTTAATAAACTGTTGTGTACACTGTGTACGGGCTGCAAGTTTGATTAGGACAACAATAGCAACTTATCCTAATATTCTATATAAGCATTGTTGAAAAGCCTTATTATAATAATAGCATATCTCAATCCAGTGTTATCTAATCTCCTTTGTCCCTAAACAAAGTAAAAGCTGTATTGACGGAATTATTCCGATAACCACCGGTTTCTTTAGGAATATTCACGGCTTGACCATGAATCAATATTGGCGTTATTTGAGTTATTTCTTAACAAACCTAAGACCCGTGAACCAGTCATTGGCACCCTCAAAAACCTTGAGGACTTGTTAAATACGGCACTTCGGCTGGCTTCCCTTGTTGGAATATTGAAGCGTGAACTATTTAAACCAACTTATCTATACCGTTGCTAAAGTCAAATTTTGGGATACTATGATCTTTATTTCATTGAAATAGAGATGCTATTGTACGGATGGTGAGTTCTGGAGATTTAGGAGATAAGTTGGTATTTCAACAGTTTTACCAACAACATTATCTGAATTTCACGCAAGACTTATTTGTTTTAGATGAGGCTGTTGCTAAGGGAATTGTGTGGGGCCGTGAATTTTAACAAGCCAAGTGGCAGTATCGGCATTGGTCTTCACAGCTTTGTGATTCTGAACGGGTGTTTGGTCTCATTCTGATGCAGTTGATGTGATCGGTATTAGTTGCGTCCTTGTTGGGTAGTGGTAGCAAGTAAAGCTGTATGTATTTAGATATAGTTATAGTCCAGCAACTGCAAAATATATTAAAATGCGCCGTAAAGTTAAAAAATAAATTTGACAGTGTAGCTTTAGTAATAATAAAAAAACTGTTTTTTTTTTCATTTTGCATATACATTCAGCATATTGTAATACATTTCCGAGTGTTGTTTTATATTACCCAAAATAATTGCAACTAATTTCATGTTCACACTTTCTTACATTTAAATTGAATTTAGTATATTTGTTTTGTGTCTTTAGTTTACTACATGCCCTTTTTCAATGTTTTCATACCATGATATCAAAATCAAAACAGAAGAATCGTTTTTTTGTAATCCATCCCATCATAAGCTCACTTTTTTGTCAACGGTACAATACCGCTCTAAATAACTGACTATCTCAGTCGGATGACACAAACGCGCCGACAAAGAGGCGGCGATCCTCACACAGTGGTCACAAATAGTCACGAACAGTGTGCCGTGTGCCACACATGAACATTTGATCCTTATACGGCTTATCTGCGCATATACAGCCTTATGTAATAGCTGGAGGTTTCTTTATGACGCATGCTGTAGAGATTTCTAATACTTACATAAGTTTATAGATAAGAATTTTAAATTCATTATTTTTGCTTGTAGTATCTTTATGATTGTATTAAACTAAAGTGGCGCTTTTTGTTTTAGATAAGGAATATTGGTACAATTCATCATTTTGACTTTTGGTACTTTTACCCGACTGCCCCAGAAGGTGGGTTATTCTTTCAGTGATTACTCGTCCGAAGTGAGATTGCAGTGCAGGTTCTGATTCCTCATCTACATCTGGGACACAGAGTGGTCACAAACAGTCTTGTACCAAACATGAAGATTAGATCCTTATGCGGTTAATCTGTGCATAGATGGCCTTATGTAATAGGTGGAGGGTACTTTTATGGCGCATGCTTGGGAATTTCTAACACGTAATAATACGTAAGCAAGTATTTGAAATAGGTCAATCCTGTTGAAAGGTGTTATAGAAATACGAAACACTTTGAAATCGATTGCCACTTTTCTATCGCAGTAAAGCATAAATATTAAACTTGCAACATTGTCATTTAAGTTAAACCTTAATTTGTGATAACTTAATACTCTTTTATTACTCCTTATACAGAATATCTATGCTAATATTATTGTAGAAGGGAAGTGAGTAAGTTGAAGTTGGACTTAGCTTATCTTAGCGGTTGAAAACCAGCGTCAGGCACTAGTTGTCTGGCATTTTTGCTGAACTGGCGCAGCCGTGAGGCGCACTCCCCTGATAATGTCCTACTTTACCTTTTTATTTGTTTCTTTATTTTTATTTTGTTATCTGCTGTATATTATGTATATTGTGTGCCTTTTAGTCTGTGCTGAATAAATGTATTTTCTTTCTTTTCCTTCTTTCTTTCTTTATCTACAGCTCATACTGTATCTATTTGTATCAAATCCGACAAAGACGGTGGTAATCCCACAAAGTATCAAATGAATATCTGTGACACGTTTAATGTCATAGATATTCATATGATCCTTATGCAGCTTATCTGCGGTACTTGACCTGCGTTTATATACCTCACATAACAGACGATATACTTACAGATAAGCTTCTAAGTGGTAGTTGTTACCTACTAAGGCGCTCAAGGTAGCAATCTAATGTATTCATTAGAAATACGGACAATAAAAGCTCTAGGAGAGAAATCTTGCTACTTTAAGTGAAACTTAGTCAACATTTGCAGTTATTTGTCACTATACTTGCTTACGCGATCTATAGTCTGCAATCTATAATCGTTTCGTGTAAGTAATTAGGCCCTTTTGTAAATCGTGTAGCTATCGAAGATGAGGGAAATGTTAGTGCAGTACCTAACTGATGAAGCTCCGTTTATGTGAAGGAATAGACTCGTTGCTTGTAATGTAATTAGTGTTTCTTTTTAAGCCAAGAAAAATCTACGACAAAGAAAACACAATGACATAGGTATCAATACAATTTTAAGGGACATGTGACATACATAGTTAACATGAATAATGACCTACCTCTATTATAAGGATTACAGAATTCTGTAAAACTGCCAAAATCAAGATTCATAACGAGCAGCTGTGACGGAAGGTAAGTCAACATCAATGTAACGGCTAGAAAACCGTGAAATCGCGCGAAAATCTAAAAGCCGTGTCACATCCCTCAATAGCTTACAAACCCTGAATCAAAGGACATGTGTTTGTAATACTGACACCCGTTCAGTGTAACGAATCGACGAAGAAAGCCCGTACAAATCTCTAAGAAATAACCGAAAAACCGAAATTTTCAAGCGATTCGATCCGCACGCGATTTCACGGTGCCCTATTACTGTATCCTGCGTGCTATATAACCTTTGACGGTGTTTGTGGGAGTTGTCAACGTTTTTCGTTGCGTCGTGTTATTACTTTTGAACTGAAGACCACTAATAAAAAGGTTCAAAATCTAGACATAATCTCATCTTAGCGATAATCAATTTCAAAATCTTGTCAAAAATGTAGGGAAGTTAGAGGTATTTTTGACAAATTAAGACTGGTATTAGAATGCGAACGTCCCACGGGTATTGATAAACTATTGTTAAGTGTTATTTGAATCATGGGGATTGTTTGGAGTCAAAAATAAACACTCACTGAAAGCTGTTATTTAAAGTTTTCATAAAGATTTCAATTTAAAAAGATTAGAGAACCAATTCTAATGTACTAAATGCACATTGCACATACACTATTTCATAAAGTAAATATCGTGATTGGACAAAAAAATAATTAATAAATCTGTAGTGCCTGATAGTTCTCTCATCACAGTAAACACACCTTATTTGACCATCCAATACTTTAACTACCAACGCCTTGTTTGAAACCCACCACTGTAATTTCAAACCACTCCTGCAAATGGTTTACAACCCCTGTCTACCTTAGGTGTCGCACTTTTGTAAGCACCGTCGAATCGGAACGAATCGCAAACAGAATAGCGACCGATCTATCATTCTTAACCGCTGTTCACTGGCCGTCTTTGTGAAACGCGAACAAAATGGACATCCCTCGTCCTTAGCAAATGTCACGTATTCTGAACTATTACGTGACACGTAGGTCTCGATTTTTCATAGAATACGTAGGTACGTGATAGAGAAGAGCGGTGTCTTGGTGACCCCCCGCGATTTAGGTTTTGAAACCACTAGCTTTTGTCCGCGAGATAAAAAGTATGTCCCCCTGTGTTCCAAATGTCATCGAAATGAGAAACAGACAGAGAGTTACTTTCGCATTTATAATATTAGTTACCAAGGCTGTAGTACGAGATTGGCTTGTTTTACTTAATTATAATGCAGGGCGGGCCCTTGTTTTACTATAGATAGCTTGAATGCTGTCTTTAATAATAATATTAATGTGCTTTTAGATAAATAAAAATTATCCGTTAAATGATTAATCTCTTTGCAATTTAAGTAAGCGTCCGTGCCTAGCACTAAAACCCATCCTCGTCTTTTTTATTTAAAATAAATAAAGTCATTTAAGTACGCAAATTCTTTGACAGAACTAAAATAAAATACTATACTCATACGCATGACTTACTTGTACTTAAAGTAATAATTGGTATTTCTCATTACGACTGTGGCCAAAACCTGGTTATCATATTAAATGCAGCCGCAACATCATCTTAAGGGGGATCAGCCCGCGCGACATTCGTTTTTTTGCAATTCTGCAAATTGCAAAAAAACGTAAGAAAATTAGAAATGTAATATAAAAATATGATTTGCGATCGTAACAAATGTGGTTGTACAGAATTATAATCATTAGAATTAGCAATACGTTAACTCCTTAAGTTAGAATTGGCCTCAAATGTCATGATTTCATGAAATAGGCATTCAATAGGGTTATATGAACTTAAAAAGTTGTATTGATGATTTTTATGATTAGAATCATATTTAGATCCTGCAAATTGCAAATAACCTGACGCTTTCGCCTTAAGTACAGGATAAACAGACATCAGACTTCACCGACGATTTTACGAGAATTTTAATACGAAATAATTAACAAAGAAATTAGTGAGCATAACCAATTTTTTTCTGATATATGTACCATTTAAATGCAACTCAAAATTTTATGACAAAACCTTGAAGATTATTATAATTATTTTAAATAATGGATAACGGGATGATCGTTCAAGAAAACGCATTTTATTTTATTGCGAAACATTCTTTATTTTTTATAATAATATTGGTTTTTTAAAGTAATATTAATTGGAAATAATTGACAGTCGGAAAGGATGGTGGATTTAATTATGACAAGAAAAAGTTCGTGAATTAAATGAATTGCAATTAAAGAGCTAATTAAGATCGTTGATAAGTTTTGATACTGCGGAATATCGATGGCGGTATCATGGTGATGATTAAAGGTTTATTTGCACAGTTGGTCGAAGATCATAATCATCTGTTTTTTCCCAATTAGTAGGTAAAACCGACAGTTTTATCGAAATACTCATTTTTGCGGACCAAGTAGGCGATGGTAGGTATTTTTTATGGACAAACCTTCCAACCAGTGTTCTTCCGTTTTGTATTTAATTATATTAAAGAGACAATCGATCCACTGTCATGTTATTTCTTTACAAATCATTACACAACCTAACAGGTCGGGGACTCTTGGCTAAGTAATAACAGCCGCATGGGGTGGTCCATCAGGTTAAGCTACGCTTGCCGGGGAAACTCCTCCGTGTCTCGGAAAGCACGTCTCGGCTGTCATTCGTGGATCTTTGACAGTTGTTACGGGTCGTCAGAAGCCGGTCGAAAGTCTGACAACCAGTCTTATCAAGCCAAGGGGTATCGTATTGCCCAGTTACTGGTTTGTGGAGGTCAGATAGGCAGTCGCTCCATGTAAAATCCATCCGGATTGACTGGAAGCCGACCCCAACATAGTTGGGAAAAAGCTAGGCAGACTGAACACAACCTAACATCACGCCTGTTTTCCACGAAGGGTTAGACAGAAGTTAGTCTTTTATTTTTTACATAATTTTCAACGTCAACAACGTCACAGTTAGGTTTTCTATTTATAGACTTTTTAATGATCAGTAATGCCAAAGTTATATATATTTTCATTATCTATAAGGGTCAGTTCATACCGAGACGTGACGCGACGCGCACTTTTTTATGATCCAATACAAAATCGAATTTATTTACTACACAATAAGGTACACGCGCTGCGCAGTACAGTGCATCTCAGCGTACTTTGACACAACCCTCGCACTGAAATTAACTGACCCTTACAGGCCACTATTCATAACTTTTTAGCTGGCTACTAATGAGTGGTAAAGCGATCACACCGTGTTATACCAAAATATTGATTCACATAACTGAAACAGTTAACTGATCTCCGAATCGAGGTTAAAAATGGAATGCGTTTTTAATAAAGTCTGATTTATAATCTCGTAGACTTATTTGACATTTCAAGTGATTATTGTTTGTTTTTTCAATTTGGAGTTTGACATTTGCACCTGTCAAATTAGTCTACGAGACTATAAACAGAATTTAAAAATAAACACCGCTTAATCGATGAGAATCGTGCTTAGTTATAAGTACTTACGTAGTTAATATTAAAAAATAACTCAATTTAAAAATAAAATTGCAATTTATACTCAATTTTGCAATTCAACAAGTCAAGTTGTCCTGATGCTTAAAATTTTGGCAAACATTGGCATACCAATTAAATAATATGTTTTCAACAATCTACCTTTATGATACAAAATAATAAGAAACCATACAAAAAGAACCAACAATGTAATAATACATTATTAAGTTTCTTTCTACCCTTTGAACTGTGCAAAATGTGCCACGGGTCGTCACCGTATAGGGGTCACGACCTTTCCCACTCATGAATGAATGAATGAGTGAATGCATACCCCAGCTGTTGTACTATTGTCCGACTCCCCTGTTTTAAAATAACATTATTACAAAATCTTTCAACAGGTTTTATTAAACGATTTTGGGGTGGTCAAGCTTCTTTTACACGTTTGGGGGATGACGTGAGAAAAAAATCGGGAATTCCTCTTTACAAACTAATTTACTTTCTCGGAAAAATGTGAGGAATATTATTTAGTGAATTCGAATTTGCAAAACACGAAGTAAATATAAAACGAACCTATTTCATGTTTACAATCAGATTTAGTTTTGGTTGCTTGGGGAAAATATTAAGTTGTTAATCAAACTCATCTTTTATTTTCAGCACATCACATTCCACAGCTCCACATACGAATGAATGAATGAATATTTATTTGTTATGACCAGTTCCTCGTTTCATTACGGAACCTTATAGTTACAAAGATTGCTGGCCAAATCTCTTTCTCTCTACTCTGGCACCATCTACACCCATTGATTGGCTCTCAAATGAACTAAATAACTATAATATTAATGTATACAAATAAAATTATTACTTTCATGTATAAGACAAGTAAATGGGCTTTAAATAACATTATTATTTGGTTGTAAAACTTGATGACTGTCGTTGTTTTTTACGAGTATAGAGATTGGAAATAAGTCAGGGTTGTCAAGAAGATAAGAGGTTTCGTCTGCTCTGGGGATTTAAATAACAGTCAATATAGATAGGTATCTTCATTGTTATTGCTCTGAAATGTATTTTGGACATTATTTTAAGTTTTATCTGAGGTGGAAAGAAAAGTATATCTTATTGATTAACGATTATGGTCCTTATTTAATCAATTATAGTTTTATCTTGGGTGTTGTAGGCAGCATTACTGTAATCATAAATAAAGTGTAAGTAGAAGTAGGTACCTAACGCCTATTACAGTCCGTAGGTACATTCACCTCTAAAAATTCGAGTGCATAAAGTATTAAATATATAAATGAATATGTGAAGGAAAGTAGAACTACTCCAGAAGGTAGTAACCTACACGTTATTTGCTGATAAAAAAAGAAACTCCTTATCTACAAGTGAAAAGAGTAGCTTCAATTAAGCTAACAAATTGTAAAAGTGGTTTTATCGTCTTTTGTTGACAAACGACGCGAAACTAAATGCTACACTGTACGATGTAAACAGCGGAATTTAAACCAAGTTTACAATAATACCTGCAAGCAACTGTCTCTGGTCATTTAGTTCAGTCTAGTCTAGTTTGTACAGGAATTGTAGTGAATATTTCTAACATTGACTAGTTTTCTCCTTGTTAATACTAAGCACTAAAGTTAGCAGTTCTAAATACAGGAACCACTGTTTCTTAACGGAAATTGGAATGGTCTGTGTAGGTAAATATTAATGAGTGAAACTGATTCTTAAATGTTACGTTTAGCAAGGCTTTTCTCCGAGAAATTTTCATCAAGAAAGTTTTCAACGCGGAAATTTTTCAGTTTTTGAAGCATCTTAGCAGTCTGAATATTTCAGTAGGAGGTATATTTATTTACAATATCTCGAGGTTACCTTCTTAAATTGTTTTCAGTCGTGGAGAGTCTTTTAATGCTTCCAAAGCTTGTTTTTTTTTTTTTTGAGGATGGGTAGTCATCAAATGACTTCTCCCGCTTTGGGGGGAGCGGAAGGTCGTGTCAGACTTCTACTGACTAAAACCCACCCGTGTTCCTTCAGTTGCCTGTTGCCAAGGTCCCGGTATCCCTTTCGGACTTTCCCGCAACACTGGCAGCACGCTTAGCATGACCACAATAGAAACTGGTTTTGTCGACAGAAGAATAGACAATATGACAGATTGTGATTGTTTATCTGTCATTTGTTTATTTGTCATGCTACGCGTGCAGGCATGCTTCCAAAGTTTGTCAAATGAGTTGGTTTTAGAATCCCTATTTAAATACTTATATGAAGCCTACGCAGCTAGATAAATCTCAAACCTTTTTCATACTCCTTTTACAATATTAACTAGCAATTCTGTTCGAAGAACAAGTTTCATGCCTTAATTGGATTTATAAAAAGATATTGAATGTGTCAGGCGTCTCACAATGTTTTTTTTTTTTTCAGATATTACTGGCAGTAGGTAGCAGGTATGACGTCTCGTAGGCGTTGACTTGAGAACTTGTCGCGACCTGTTGGTACGAGTCGGTGCCCGTATCACATTGCATCAATACTGGAATAAGTTAGCGTATGGAGTTTGCAAGTTTCAACATGATATGAAAAGTTTATAAGTCAATTTCCAAAACCAAGTCTTGACGGATTTTAAAAGTTACGATTGCTGAATTCGATTATGTACTTAATTTATTTTTTGTAAAAAACAATCCCTGCAAAAATTCTTTGTTAACATTCACTTCAAATTGAGTTTTTTATAACCTAAGATATTACAATCGATTTTAGTTTACTAAGCACCCATCTACCTCAGACCAAATTAAAAACCAAGACAGAGCGCTGCGAACAATACAGTGAAGCATGCCAAAACTACACCACCGCTCTGCGCATATACGCTCAAACGCACACATTTACAACCATTTACAATCAAACTACACCAAAATATGTCCACACATGTTTACGAAACCGGCCTCACGTCACTGTTGACAGCGCTGTCTTGGTTTTTTATTTGGTCTAAGCCATCTACATATTTTATTTTGGTTGTGCAAACAAGCACTTGTGATGATTTCTTTAGCCAAACTTTTCGCGCGCAATTTTGATACACTTGCGTAATTGTATATTACACACTTTGCACACCTTAATGAATTCATAAATGAAAGCGTGTTTCACTTACCTAAATTGATTCATAAATCCACAAACTGTCATAGATTGTGAACTACGAGTTTGACCTTCTCGTTCGTGCTTTAACACGTGGGTCGGATCGGACAACATGGCCTGTAATTAAATATACCAGTAAAGTCCTACACCAACAACTAACTCAAATGGCGATGTAATGTAAATATACTACGTAACCATTTGAGTTAGTATTTTTAGTTAGGTATTATCAATTATTTGTTTCTATTGAAAAGTCTCAGAGAGTAGAAGGTACGATGATTTTAGTTTAGGAGTTCTGATAAAAAGTAAGTTTATGTTCGGGTGCGGAAAAGTGCAATTGAGTTTTCACTTTCAGTTGAGTTGCTGGTCTATAATCAACCAACCGAATGCAATAAAAAAAGTATGTAATAAAATTTTTAAAAACTATAAATATTTTGGTTCAACATCAGACAGGCCTGTGAGAGATTAGCTGAAGTAATAAATTAATACAAAAATTTATATTAAGCAAATAAATGCGAAGTCTGTATAATATGGTCTATAACTGTAGTAGGTACGATTTTCTTTTGTTATTGCTTTTATGTTGGAAAGCGCGGGAACTTTGCTTGGTTTCCCGCGCAAATTACTCATCAACAGTTGTTGAACTAACTTAGTACAGTTGTTGTTGTTAGCTTTTCTTTGTTTCACAGTTCAAAGGTAGTATTGTATTCAAACTTGTTTGGTGCTTTTATTATTTTGTTTTGTGTATATTTTATGTCTGGTTTTATAATCTGAATGGCTGCATTAAGCTCGTGTTTCTCACTTGTATTTATGTATGGGCATTAAACATCATTTTACGATGCATGTGTAACGGTTATTGGGTGATTAAATAAGAATCATGTTTAAGTTATTACATTAATGTTTATTAAGAATCGGAGATCAAACGAAAGTCTTGAATTCTTAACGATATCAGTCTAAGATACGAGTGCTTATCTAACTTAATATAATAATAATAATAAAGAGTAATGATAAGAGAAAAAAAGTCACCTTAAACAATTGACACAAATGGAAGAATTCATCAAAAAATATTAGAAAAAGTAACTTAACTAAAACTTAACAAGTTAAGGAGTACTTAGCAAGTTATAACTAAAACTAAATTAATTAAGATTGGCACGCTCGGCCCACTTCTGCGAAACATACAAATGTTAAAGAAAATTTAGAAAAACAAAATGATCTAAACATTACACAATGAAATAAAAATGGAAGTTCAAATGATATTACTTAACTTAAAAGTCTTACTAACTATTAAAGCTTCATTCTACTGATATGTTATGTTCACATCGATACATCTACTAACTAATAAAATTCACTTAGTGTTGGGAATATCACATGAAAAATAATCTAAAGTTACTTACATAATATTAAGTGATTTCTAAGAACACTTAGCGAACTAATCTAGAACTTAGACACTAATAAACTTTTCTTATACAATAATAAACTTTACTTATATCTAGTTAAAGCTTTCAATCGTTATATAAACTCTGTATCACAGTCAAAAACTTAACACTACTGGAAGACGTTGGATTAAGTAAGAGAAACAAAGCAGGATTGTTACGCATTAGAAGTTCAGTGGATAGCCGGAGATTGGTGCAATGATAATTATACAGTGCAGTTCATTTAAAGCTGTCTACCAAAACTTGTGACAATTTACTGTTACAACACTAATTTAAATGATGACACAACGCCTGACTACTATCTACTAGAGATCACAAACATTAGGCTACATCACAGGCAGAGGCGCCGCACCAATCACATCACTAAGTCTAATGGAAGACATTGGATTTGTGCTACCGAGCACGTTTAAAACTAACTGATGGAAGACGCGATTTTGTTTTCACTGCATTTTAGTACCGAATGAAGAACTGAAGCGAAGGTTTAAAAGTAACTAATAACAAAGTTTACATACGAAACAGTTTTTAGTGGCCGAGTAGCAGATCTCCCGCACTTCGTTGGCCATGTTGTCGCTGATCTCCAGGTCCTCGTTGATGAGCTCGAAGCGGTTGTTCGCGATGTTCTGGTTCTCAGCGTTGTCGTTTTCTTCGACCGGCACCGGTTTCACCGGGTCCACAGGGCGGAAGAAGTCCGAGAAAGGTATAAGAACAGGTTCCTCGGTGTATGCAGTCTTTTGCGATGGTAGGTCAGTGCGGGGGCCCGAGTTGGAGATTAACTCTCCTAACTTGGACCAGCACTTATTAAGATTAACCCGCGTAGAGGTCGTCACCTTGCGGGGAAGCCGGGGCTTGGAGCTCTGTAAACAAAGAAAACAAAATAAGTACACATGTAACTGGAAAACAAGTCGTGACTTGGGGGAGGAACAAGTTGTAAGTGATTAAGTCAGAGACGGTTGAATCTGGAAACTTACCTGACGGCTTAGAAGCTTCGCCCAAGGCGAGCGAGGTGACGGGACCTCCTTCTGCGGTGATTGTGTGTCATCCTTAGCCAAACACATTTTAACTATTTATTTACTACTGTATATACTACGAACTTAGACTACAAGTTACGACTACGTATTTACAGGGCGACTATGATAAGATACAGAGCGTCATGCGAGCACGATGCGTCAGCAGGGAATGATTGAATGAGGAAGGGCGAGGGGTTTATATAGTAGGGCCGGGACCGCGCGCGCGCATGCGCGTGTGCCGGGAGCGGGGCGACGCGCGCGCAGCACGCGAGCAGTAGCGCGCGCTACAGACTGGTTATTACGAACAACTTCTACGAATAGAGGCTTTGACGTGCCGCGACTTGGAATAGTTACAGAGTACGAGAAGATTGTGCTCGTAAAGCTTTATTGATGACTAACTTGCTCTGATATGGGGCTCACTTCAAAATGAGTTTGTATTTTGTTTTCTTCGCCATAATGACATGTAGTTATTTTAGATCTCGTGTCCGATAGCGCTACGTATAAATCAGTATTCTTGGTCGTCTTGGTTGTGAATGTCGCGCCATTTTCATAAATTATGGGTGCATAAACTAATCCATATAAGGAAGTTTGAAGACACTCGGCGAAAAAAGAATTAAAGTGGCCATTGAATTAATTTGACATTAGTTTTCTGCTATAAATCTGTTGGTGGACAATAAAACAAAACGTACAAAGAGGCCGATGTCTCGCATAGGTTATAGTAGTATACTTGTTTAGCTGGCCGTCACCTAAGGCGGTTCCTAGCAATATAAACAGCACTATCGCTGCATTATGAATCACGGGCCGCAGCTGGCCATCGGATAGATAAGTTCCTGCAGATTTATCACGGCACGCCGGTGTTGCTTCCTGTGATTAAATCGCATGCGCCCGCGCTCGCAAATCACGTACACAGCACTGATAAATCATTTCCTCCGGTCAGTTGAGCGAGCGACGGCTAAATTATAATAATGTTAGATGTATTACTATCCCATATTTTAAGTTTTCTTGGCTTCATGACATCGGCTACAAGAAAAAGGTAGGGCCTTATAATACTAAAGCTATCTCTTACCTAACTCGATATGCGCCTGAGTATGTACTTAAATAAACTGTCATATGACTTCCACGTCCGGATACAGGATATTAGTAATGTCGGTTCTTCATGTCCTAAAAACCTACGTCGTTAAAGTAAGGTTAACTAAATTAAGCAAAAGGTATTTTGGCTTCCGACTATTGTTTTAGAATGGAAATATACGTAAGGTGAAGAGGGTGGCTTAGGGGCGTATATAGCCTGAATATCTACGTAAATTCATAGCGGAATTTTAAACTCACACACTCATTCAATTCATATATTTTCGCATTAGGGTTTTCAGGTTACGAAAACGATTTCAGGAAGACATACCGGCTGTTTTTCAGCCTACGATTTTTATAATGTTGTTTATCAGATCTCGGTACAATCAACAATGTTTCTTTCAAATTGCATGTCTGTATCTACTTACACAGTTGAACTGAACAAAGTTTGCGCCCGCGCCGTGTGAATGGAAAGACCGTTAAAGGTAGCGTTTATTGTGTGTGACGGTTAAATGGGCACGTTCAATATTGTCACGTTTAGCAACCAGTCTTAAACTTCGGAGAAGTTATGGAAAAAATGGGTTTTTTGGATTTACAAACTTTTTGGTTACAAACATTTTTGAAAGGGTAATGTTTTCGAAAACAGTTCAAATAAGCTACTATACAGACCCCATTACATACCTTAACACTTTTTTACACAAAGAAAAACTAATCAGCATCATTAAAAAAACAACCAAAAAAATGTTCGTTAGTCTACGCGTGCTACGAGTTCGTAGCATATTCGTAGACCCAAATCTCGTAGACCTTGGCTAAGATAATAATATTATTATGTTTTAGTTTGAATTAATATTTATCTTGCAGTCAGCTTTAGGTTCAAATGTAAGTTATCACTGTAATTTAGTGTGGCGCCACTTGTTGCTCTGTTTACACTATTTTGATTATAATTATTCTAATACTTACGTGTTTATTTGCTCTAAGAGATTTTAATGTTTATAATGACCTCATTTAAAAAAACTTACATGTTGAGTATTCATAAGTAAACAATTTTAAAAGAGTGTTGACTTGATCGACAGTCGGGATGTTTTTATTTAATTATTTACACAGTTGTTTGTTTTTTAAGAAATAAATTGTAGGTAAATCTTTTATTTAGACGTACTTTTTTTTTTTTAATGCGTTGGTGTTTAATTTTACGACTACTTATAAACGAATACGTTTATAATTATTATAGTAAAATGCATAATTTAACCATTTACAATACTATTCAGATTCCAACTTTTTCTATATACCAAAAATATTTTCACCGAGATGGTTATCTATATGAATAGGCATTTAACGTAAGAGATCGCGCGTTTCAAACGCTACTGATAATTTTATTAATAATTTGATATTATCTCATGCCCGGTTGTCCGGATACCATGCATATAATATGCAAATTGAATTGCCCCCAAAAACATTTTGTAATAGGATATGTTATTAAAATCACGAGACTTTTTGTTAATCCGTTGTTTGATGCTTTTTTTATTTGAATTGTTTTTGTTATTATCGTAATGGTGTTTGTCTTTAACATTGGAGGCGATAGGTATTTCAAGAATGGGAGTTGAATACAGTATAATGTAAATGATTATAATGTAATATCATTTTTGATGCAGGGATATTTAATTACGCATATGAAGTACTGTTTTTCATTTTTTTATTGACTGAAATGCTCTTATGTTTGTTCAATGGTTTTGAACTTTGCTGAACAGACAGGTGTTGCTGGGGAGTTTGTTGCGACACTTCTTCTTCCCAGCTAAAGCACTAGGAAGAGATGAAGGGCAAAAAAAAAAAATGAAAAAATCAAGGTCGATGCAAATGTCAGTATGTTTGTTTTAAGGAATTAATCATACATGGCAGTCATTGAATAAACCCACGGGTTTTTTTATGGTGACTAGATCTCTCTTCTAGCTATTTTATTTGAAACATTTTTCCATCTAAATAACTTTATTAAAATCTTCCAGTGGAGCACAGTAACAATCTGTCTACCGCACTCTATGCTCCGGCTAGTCACCGCCGGCGTGGTCCAGGATCTAAAGGGTCAGAATCGACGGATACCAGCTCTGGCCATCGCATCCGCAGTCGGCCAGCGAGCCAATGTCCCGCGACGAGGAGTCCAGGCCACTCATGTACAGCGAGACCGAGAGGAAGGAGACCTTCAAGCTGTGGCCACACATGAACTACAAGTGAGTACAGTATATATTGGGGGACTGGGACTTGGGGTATTGGGGGACTGTGTAAGTTTGACGTTCGAAAAGTGCTGATTCTCACCCTAGTTTGAATATGAAAGTGTATTCCAGTTTCTTATTCACTATAATTAAGTAATTTTACATTAGAAGCGAGTTTTCTTCCCACAAATGCCAGTTAGCATTTCCAATAAGTCTAATTAGATTTTGTGTGAATGTGTTTTTTTTAACTCTCTACATTAATATTTAATAACTTTTAAACTATTTTTCAATTAAACAACGGATAAAGATATTCTCATCTTTGTTATTACAGGAGACGGTAAACAAATAAATATTGAATCGATATAGTATGAACATTATCGTATTTTATTAACATTACTAGCCTGTTTTAATAACACTAAGAAAAGTGCGACGTTTACCACTAAAAACAATTTTTACGAGACTAGCGTTAAACTGGTAGACGTTTTAGTGCCGACACTGGAATGAAAATGAAAAAGTAATGCTTTTAAATTGAAATATAAAAATAAAATAATACCCCATTTTAATTGCCACACTTAAATAATATAAATAAAACCAATCGGACTGTCAATTAAAATATAGCAAAAGAAATATTATTTAACTCTTAAATGGTTAATAAAACTAAATATTTATTTGGTGTTGATAAAATTGTTTTGATAAACGTTTTTCTTTCTTTCTTTCCTTCTGTTTAACCAATATCCGTGAGGTGGTAGTTGTGTTTAAGTGCGCAATTTCATTCGTGATGTCCTCTTAAGGGTTTTCATTTAACTTGGGTATTGCGAACGGATGCGATAACAGTTTTATGCCTTAACATCGGTGACCGAATTTGGTTTGATGCATTGTTGGACTCGATTCTAACCTTATTACCACAAAACCGTGTTTATCAGATGTTTAGCTTAAACACCGTTTAAACACGACATTTATTTATGAAGTTCGACATAAAACTGACAGTTGACACGCGTTTAACAAGTGTCTAAGTTTTTGTAGCAAAGCCCTAAGTTTCTATGATACTGATCATAGAAACTTTAACTAAGCATTAGGTAAGCAGAAAATATTTGTCAGTATATGGAAGTGTTTATGTAGGTACTCGCTTTTAAACTGTGTCAACTTTTGAATGAAATATATAATATCTAGTAATTGTATTGTATTGTTTCATATCTGCACTAGCAAACTAATACATATGTGTTAAGTTGAGATGCAGAATCTTGCTGAATTATTGTTAATGTTATTTATGAATTGTAACAACCTGCTTATAACGGTCAGAAATGTACTCAATAACATTAGTAAAAAATCGGTTTATTTGGTAAAACTGCTGATGCTACCGCGCTAAATGAATATCTGGTGTAATCGTACACATATCACTGAAAAAATATACTTTTTTGATAAAACATTTATATGCAAAAGGATAATTATAAATGCAGAAAACTCAAAACATGAAAAGGGTTTTTATTAGCTTAAACCAAAGTTTTTATGTAACTTTGATACTTAAAATGTGTACTCTTTGTTTTTTAGCTTTAATTAAGACATTCTCTAAAAAAGTGACATAAAATGGTCCAACCACTTTATTGTTATGACTTTTTTATTGTCCTTAATTTGATATTAAGCTCTTAGCTAAAACTGTGATTCGGCAAATAAATACTGAGTTTCTTGCTAAAGTTACCAAATCAATAATACAATAATGACTGACGAAGTTATATACCATAATCAAATTGTTTAAACCTTTTAATTAGAATGTCGGGTAATGCATTTTCTTTCCAATTGGACTCATTCGCGGTCGGGAAAATTCTTATAAGTGATAACATCCACGTATTTTCATATCTTAATCTTTCTCTATTTCCAAACTCAGATATTTTTGCCCGTGTTATATGCATATTAAAAGAGTAAATAACCTAGTTATCGACACAGTGCTGTGACTATCTAAAACATTCAACACCAAGGATTTAAGTAAGTAAACAAAATCCAGTTCAAGTCAAAACCTAAAGGGTAACCGATATCCCCCACTCACTAGAGAATTTCACAACGTAATACATTCGTTAAAAGAAAAAAAAACAGCCTTCGACCACAACCCGACCACGTGCAGCGATGGCTTTTTAAAATAAGTGTTCACTTTTTGCCCCATCTCAGGGTAGGGTTACAAAATGGAACTTTGTATGTATCAGGGGTACAATGGTATTTATGAATATGTGTTGTGTGTGTGATAGTGTGTGTGTGTGTATGTGAAGTGTGGACAACACACGCCAGTGTACTGTTGACTTAGTTTAAGGGATTTGGTGTCGGCATTGCGTGGTAGTGTGTGTTTATTGTCTTGTTTGATGAAGAGTGATGCTTGATATTAATTGTGTGCTTGATTGGGGCACATTCCAGTGCACTTATCAAGTGGTATAGCATTATTCTTTTGGTTGAGTTTTGAAGTTTTTTTTATAATTATAATGTAACAATTTTCCTCTCAAAGTTTGTAAAAAATAACGAACTAACTTAACTACTAACTATGAAAATGTAGAAGATGAAATGCAATGCATAATTCTACATTATTGATGAAGGAATCATTCTCTTTAAAACAATGACTCTACCATAAAGAGATATGCTAATAAAATTACAGTAATAATTAAAATATTCAGTTTCTTAGCAATGGTTTACCAATAAAGAAAATTACCATTTCCAATAAGATTTTCACTTACACCACTTAACATACAATACTCATATTCTTTTCTTTTCCAAGTCGTCCATAGTTCTATGCCTCTCATAACTATTATTTACAAAAACAATACCATACGTTAAACCATTATGGGCTATAATTATTCAAACGGCAGAGGCGTCAATAAAACAATCACGTTGGCTGATAAGTGCGCAGCGCCCGCGCAAGACACGCGTTGTCACAATGACATTCCATAGACGATGCGGGCTGTCATTGGTGAAGTGTTGTTGTAGTTTTGGGTATCGGGAATTCGGGAAAATGGCTAGAAAAACCGGTTTTGTTTTATGGAAAATGGAACAAAGTTTTTATAACTGTAAGGATGGATAGAGATTTTCTTCAAATAATGTCGTAGTTCATTTTCCGTTCAGTTTCTAAGTTGACTGTGCTGCAATCGCCGTAAACCATAATATTATGGAACTGTATCTATGTATCAAGTCATTTTGCATTCGATATTTTTCTCAAATTGGCAAAACTCATAATAAATAGTACAAAATAGTTGAAAGTAGATTTTCTATTTACATGTAAGTAGCAAGAGGGTAAAGTTTAACATTAACATTACTTAATACACTTACGTGTTAACCTGTAAAACAAAACAATCCGTTCACACTAACAACCTTACAACTAAATAGTATCACGATCTCGAAGAACGTAAATAAAGTGCTCACGTGGTCAGAGCCTGCGTGTGCGCACGCCACGCATCCCTGTGCGTGCGTCGTGACAATAGAGCAGCGGGCAAGATATGGGTTAATTTTATTGTTGTTGGGCTGCTCTGGAGTATTGTTAAAAGGCGAGAAAAAAAGGTAAAAGTGGTTTCTTGTTCTTTGAATAAACTCCTCTTGTTTTTTTTTTCTGATAATTCCTTAGTGTAGGTAGGTATCTAATGTCTTCCAGGGTTGCGGGAAAGTCCGAAAGGGATACCGGGAGCCTTGGCAACAGGCAACTGAAGGAACACGGGTGGGATTTAGTCAATAAAAGTCTGACACGCCCTCCAGCTCACACAGAGCGGGAGAAGTCAATTAATGATTTCAAACGGTCAAAAAAAAATGTATCTAATGTCTTCCTAGAGCTTTAAAATCTTTTAGAGAGAGGCTTAATCTTAAAATGTTAGTTTCCTTTCGATTCCCAAGTGTTACCTTTCAGTTCCTAGGAAAAAAGGTAGCTACTAAAAGTAGCACAACTTTAAAAATAGGTCACTTCCCAACTGTCCTATATTCGCTGTTTGACAGTAACAATACACGCGCCTACACGCTTTCATATTAGTAGTTAGTAAGGGCGATCATGATCCAACGCGCGCCGCTCATTTAGATCGCGTACCCCATTGTCAACCGAAGGGCACCCATTTGTATGCATGCCTATCTATGGTGACTATGATAAGCCTCCAAATCTATATTGGTTATTAATAAAACGGACGTTAATAAAATAACGATGCTATCTCATTTAGGACGTTGACACTTTTTTAAGTCGTCAACATACCTACGCTTAACTTTTATTGAATGGTTCATGAATAAATGCATACAGTTATTAATGATAAATTCCTCACTGAATAGGTATTGGCTTATTTAAGCCTTTAAGGTGTAAATTGTAAAACCTTCACAATGTATACGAAGACTGTCATTAAGTTGATATAAAAGCATAATGGGACAAGACTTTCAAGGAAAATGACATTTGCATAATGGCTTCTTCTCTAGCATCAGGACATCAATAGCGTCAGATTGTCGTATGCTGAAGATTTTATGTGACAGCCTCCGTTGATTGTATTGAAATTTAAAAAAACATTGTGCGGGTACTTATCATACAGATCACTCTATAAAAATAAATTACAGGAGCAAAAGAAAATGTAACACGGCCGTCGTTATCATAAAGCTAACATAAGCGAATAAATCAAACGCCGACACACACATACGCCGCCTGTTAAAACACATACGCGCGGACGACGTAGAGCATAACGTAAACAGCCCTTCTACGGGCACTTACTTGAATAAATCCTGTAACTCGAGCTGCGCGCACACAGACGCGCTGCACGCGTGGGGACACGTACGGGCGCGCGCGCACACACGCGTGGCACTTCTAATCGGCGCTTTCCTTCGCGTGGCGGGCGTGTGTGTAGCATCCCCGTTAAGGGGCGCAGGTGTGGCGTGGTGAATGACGCGGCCGTGGGAACTCGCCTCAACCCCGGGTTCCCATGCTCTCGCCACCTGCCACCTGCCGTACTACGCATAATTCGCGTTCGTAAATGAACGGTAGTGACCACGTGTGCCCAGTTTTTTCATCTCGGCGAGGACGCGGAAGCCGGTGGAGCCCAATTAATTTTATCTTAATGATACCGAAGCCGATGCGATCGGGACGGGGGTGTGTCGATGAAGATTTCTCCGAGTTAATCGATTGCGTCAATAATTTCGTGTTATAGAAAACTCATGTTTTTGTCGGTGTCCAGTTTGTATATTTAGTAGCTTTTATAACCCCATTCTTGAACAGGAAGCGCCTCGTGAATTCAGAAGTCATTTACTGCAATTAAATTCCACAATTCAATCAGTAAGATTCCAGTTTCTGCTAACTTGTTTCAGCCACTGGATAAAAATATTGTGCTGAGCGTGTTCGAACAAAACCTCCCTATACGTAGATTGCTGCAAGACCAGATTGCTTTCGATGTTATCAGTGTAATCAGTTAATTGCCTCTAGCGTATCGATTGATCTGTAAACTTGTTTCTCTTATCCCTCGTTCAAGTTCAACACGAACAGAACTTGCTGATTTGCTTCCAATCTTATCAAGACTTCACCCGACACGTTGCTCTCATCTGTAAATAGAACCACCCTATTTGATAAACTAAGTGACTGCTCCATGAACGAATGGTGGGAGTAGTCATCGTTATATTAATTGCGAGAAAAAATTAGTGTTTTTCTCAAAATATGGGATTTGGGCACCAGTCTACCTGACAGAATCACAAATATTCTAACATCAACGAATTTAATTCATCATTAAATCCAATGATCTAATGATATTGTTGTTAAAACATGACACTTCTGACTCCATCAGACCGCAAGTCACAATTTCCATACAACTACGATACATCCCGAAAAACTAAACAAAAAGAAAACACAACCTACAAATCAAAACAAAAGACAGTACAAATCAAAACAAAACATAAATCAATACCTAACTCAACAATCGTCCTTCACAATTAACACAAAAGTCGTTGCCACACATTCGATAACATCACCGTTGACCTTTCCGCACTTGTTCCGGTACCTGTTCCGCACCGGTACGCGACCGTTCCGGCCCGTGCTCTATGTCCGTTGATGCCACCCTTAACACGATAAGTAATTGTTAATATTATGTCTTTTTTTGTCACTACTAAATGGGGTAATTGTTCTTTGTAGTCGCTTTTTAGGGTTGACATTTGTAATGAGTGTTAAAGGGTTAATGAGGGTTGAATTGGCCGTTAGAAAGGTTGTTAGTCTTTAAATATTATACTAATTAGTTGTATCAAGGAATCTACATGTCAATTTTATGTATCTCATTCAGCCACTTTAGACGAGATAATCATAATCTGCATTTTTCTAGAAGCGATGTAGTTTACATAATTTATTTAAAACTAACCTCATACATCAACTGCCTACACGAGGCAGTATTCAAAGCGGTTAAATAGAAAATGTAAATTAGATTAGTTAATTAAATTACTTCTTTAGTTTATTCAGAACAAGCTTTGTCCGATCAAAAAACATTGTTCGATCAGTTTAGTAAATAAGAAGTTTCGAACAGGTATCCGGAACAGAAAATTTTCTGTTGTGATTTCAGTTTTTTCAGACGAAGCTTGCTCAATGCCCTGACATATACAGGGTGTTAGGGTAAACACCGTTATCCTTGAAACTATTGGTTTGGTTTCATTTATAGAACGTAAAATCAATGGAAAATGACAACTTTTTATTTTAAAGAATATCTATATTTTACCTCAAGAGTATTTCACCCTTTCACCCTAGGGCCTTAGGGCGACGAACTTGCGTCTCAACACGGGTGGGTGGTGCGGGACGTGACCTGAACGGCCGCGAGTGCGACCCCTCCCTCAGTCAGTTAGTTGTTTCGCTAGCGAGCACGCTGTCGGATAGAAACTTTTTAAAATCTTTTAATGAAAATAACATTTTTTTTAATTGTAACTCTGTCATTTATTTTTATATTTAAGTCAACTACCCATGGTTTGAGTGACAACGTTGTTTACCCTTACACCCTGTATGCTTCAGATAGAGATAGGCAATAAAAGACGTTATAAGTTTAATAACTAGAGAGATCGTGAGGAAAGTTTTGAGTATGAATGTCGATGGCAATACCAGTAGGGGAAGACCTAAGAACCGATGAATGGACTGTGTGAAAGCTAGAAAAGGAGTGACTATCGAGATGACGGCTAATATACGAAAGAAAAAGACATTTTGCGCTGACCCCAAATAATTTGCGAGAATGATAATGTTGACTAAATATAAGGATCAATAAGCAAATCCCGCTAACTCCCCTATAACTTAAATTCCATCTCAATTTTCCCATTGAACGACATTGAAACTCCAGTAATTGATAACCGATCTCCATTAAACTCGTGTCCTTAGGCTAAGCGACATTTTCCTTCAGTGATTATATGTTAAGAAGTACGGACGTGTTCCTTAAACGTAATTTATGTGTTGGAGTCGCCCTGAGGCCGTAATCATCTCGTCGCAGTTGAGCTACTGTTTGGCTTGTCATTATCATTGGCTGATACAGGAAAAGGTCTCCTCTTTAAAAAGTGTCTCTTGCGGAAAATGCTCTTATTTCTAATAATTTTGTGAGTGCTTCTATTATGTAGGTCACTACACATTTTTGGGCTAAATGTTAAAGTTGTTGGCAAACAAAAAATAAGCTATATTCCGAAAGAGTACGTTTTTCTTTAATTTTTTATTACTACAAGCTATTATTAGACTAGGTTATATTCATTATTTTAACTAAAACATACTGAAAACAGTATTTTTCAAAATCGTATAGCAGCGCAGGGAATTTCCCTACAGATTTGGTCCGATAGTGAAAAGTGAAGAGAATAACATGTTCTAATGGTGTAGTGAAGTGTAGTGAAGCCCAAAGTAAAATTCCTTTGTTAAATTCCTAGTTATAGAGTGAAGGTTGTTTTTCCGCACCGGCAATTATTATGAATGAATTCCTTAAAGTTAATTATGTATCGGGTCAGCCCTGGGGCTGTAATCATCGCGTCTTGTCCTACTTGAGCTTCTGTTTGGAGTTACTTGACGTATCTTATTATTGGTTAAACATAGGAAGAGTTTTCTCTTCAAAAGTTTTTTGACAGTAATACCCTTAATTTTTTGAGGCTTGGCCGGTTATTTTGAGAACATGTCCCCTTGACGTCAGAATTAGGTGCTGGGGGCTACCAGGGGTTATAATTATAATATATTTGACACTAGTAGTTATTTTTTTTTAATTATTTGGGATCTCCAACAAAGAACACATACACTATATAAATTACAATAACAAAAACGGTTATTTCACGTGTGCTCCTTCAATTACAGGAGATTATAATTATTATAATTATGAATGAGTTCCTTAAAGGTAATTACGTACCGAGTCACGCCTGAGGCTGAAATTAATGTCTCGTTTTTCGCACTTGGGCTACTTAGCCGTGTCATTATTATTGGTTGAAGATAGGAAGTGTTTTTATCGAAAAACTGGGTATTGACGGTAATTTTCATTCTGTTTTATTTCAAGTTTTCATCCGGCGCTATTGTCCCTTTTTTGTCAGATTCAGGTCCTAGTGGTAAAGCATTCCCCCCTTGTGTTTAAATGATTTTCTTGAATGTGGTTGCTGGATGTAATTATGTGTTGGGGCACCCCTTTTTTTTTTTTTTTTTTTTTGGGTGGGAAATCATCATATGACTTCTCCCGCTCTGGGCGGAGCGGAAGGGCGTGTCAGACTCTTACTGACTAAAACCCACCCGTGTTCCTTCGGTTGCCTGTTGCCAGGGTCCCGGTATCCCTTTCGGACTATTCCGCAACCCTGGCAGGCATCGGTCCTAACGGACCCCGTCAGGTGTGCTGACATCTCTTTGAGGCGCGCGTGGAACACGACGCGCCATCGACCTGGGCCTGGTCCTTATCGGACGGCGAGCTGCCCATTGCTCGCCGTCCGCAAGCCCACGCCTATGGTGGCCGGGAATCCGCCTGGGATTCCCGACGCCCAGGGTGTCTCCAGCGGCGGCGGTTAGGGGCGTGAGGGCGCAGGCTTTGCCTCTCCCTCACGCGTTCCGCCTCCTCCTTCGCGAGCATCACTGCTTCGCAGAAGGAGGTGACCGCCTCCCATGCCCTCTCGCTCCGTACCATGGCCTGGACCAGGGCCGGACGCGAGAGGTCAGTGCCGCCAATCGCCTCCACGAGGACACGGCGGTGCTCCGCCCAAGCAGGGCACACCTCCACCGTATGCTCCACCGTGTCCTCCGGACGATCCGCACAGTGGTGACACCCAGGCGTTTCCTCCCGCCTAATCCTGCACAGGTGCCTCCCGAAGCTGCCATGTCCGGTGAGGACCTGTGTCAGGCGGAAGGTGAGGACGCCGTGGCGCCTCTCCAGCCACTCCTCAAAGAGGGGACTTATCGCCGCAATTGTGGCGTGCCCAGCACTGGGTTGCGACAATCGCACTCTCCATGCCGCCATGAGATCCTGCCGGAGCTCTGTCCGCTGTGCCGCGATTTCTCGCGGCAGTTGGGGCACCCCTGAGACTGTAATCATCGCGTCGCTTGTCGTACTTGGGCTACTGTTTGCGGCCCTTCAAGGCCATGATTTTGAAGGTTGCCGTGACTGCATTTAATAAATGTTGTTTCCTGCTCTACCTTACCCTCTTTATATCAGACTAAAATGTTTTACGATATCGAAACTTTTCACTGTAATGTAAATGATTATCAATAATAGTATCTTTAATTAAGGAATCAGACTTACTGGTCAGTAAAAAATTAAAATTCTTATTGTTTTTATGAAATAAACCTACAAAACTATGCAAAACATAATTACAGTCGGACACATAATTAAAAACATAGAGACGCAACATGCAATCGAAATAAATATTAAAAAATATACTTGTCATAATAACAGAGACGGAGGCGAGAATTCTTAGAAAATAAGAAACGCCCACTCTACACCAGTTTCTAGGTAAGTCCGAACTCGCATTATGTTAAATGGTTCCGTAGTGATTAACGATAACAGCGCTCGCTCGGCTTCATCAATCCGTCTTTATAATTGGTACAGATGCATCTCCATTTACTTGTTAACTATGTACCTAATTATTAATGTTGAACTTAAATCTTATCGACTAGATAGATCGTGTTTTAGCTAGAGGTTGTTTCACGTGTCACTTTAATATATCGCGGTAATTCGTAGAAAGAGATAGAATGACACACGCCTACATATTAACTGTAGTTGTATTTATACGACAAACTAGAATGGGAATGGGAATCTTTAACTCAGAAGTACTTGTAGTTTAGTGATAAAATTTAAGCTATAACATCAAAGAATTGATTCTTAAGTTCATTAACTAATATCAAGAGAAAACTTTTTGACAGTCTACCAACATCATGAAGTAAAATAAAAACTTGATATTATGAATACCAACAACAAAAATGGCTATTGAAAGTTAATTAATTTTAATGACAGGCTGGTATTGCTGTCATAACAACTTTAACACTCCACATAAGGGGAAGACAATTCCAATACAATGCTTTCACGCTATTCTATATTATAACTTATAACTCACCCTTACCAATTCTAGATACCAATAAAGTATTTATGAATGTCAATTATATTTTAATTTTCATACCAGCCCATAAATACACAATGAAGTATCGCATATTTTACTGCGAGTCATTTAATCGATTTATGATTCAACACAAAGAACCCTAAAATATGACAGTAATTACATTTATTGCTAAAAGAAAATATCCAGTTTAAGAACTGAAATTGCGTTGCGACGGCCATTTTTCTGTACTATTTGCGTTCTTAGGCAATAATTTAAACACTTGGTCATATTATAGGGTGTGTCTCATAATGGCCGGCATTTAGGTCATTATATTGTATTTTTAAAATCTCACTTCTCTGTAAGTTGGATTTTTCTTCGTAATTGGTTTCTTGTGTTTTCAAGGCGCTCCCTCATCGGGAGTATTCGCAAAAATTCTACAGAGTAATTTTTTTACAGAGGTCATAAGTTATGACTTGTAGACACCCACTAAATGACGAGCACCCGCGCTCATGTGTAATAACCCGGAAAAATCCCCATGGAAAAAAAAAGGCCATTTTTTTTTCTTAAAAAAAAACAAAGTAGACAAGTAAGTAATATTCTTAACAACACCCTAACGGATCGAACAGGGGGTTTTTGTTACACGCTGTATATTATTGTATTATACATAATACAAAAAGCCTTCCGGATTTCATTCTCTTTAAATTAAGGTGAGTTTACAGCGACAGACACAAAAATACTATTTATAGAAGCAACTACATACATTGCAACTGTATTTGAATTATACCTCTACTTCAAAAAATTACATACACATATATATTGAAAACATTATCAATTTAAATCATCTGAATTCCCCGTCTTCTCAAGATTGCCGACACAACAATGTATGTCCAATATTAATTCTCATTAACATATTTCTACTTAGAATCAATGATAGGTCATTAAGCACAGCAGAAGTACGTGTTTAAATTAAGTAGGTACAATAATATGCCAATTACACAACACCTGGTAGGTTGTAAGTTATTACTGTAAGTAATTAAGGGGCAGTAGTACCACTTCTCATAGTACGTGATGACAGCACTGAATATCACGTTTCTTTCTGAGAACCAATAATTTGATGATGGATGAACTATTGGACATTTTCAGGGACATTTTATCAGGTAATTATATGTCTACATTCAGACATATTTTTGTTCTGAGTAAGTACTTATTCTTAGTGATTGGAAAAAAATAAATAATACAATTATTAACTGTAGGTACCTACTTAAACCTAATCAAAGATTAAACTTAGATTCTGGTTCAAATAAGTCATACAGTGACAGCTTTCTGACTTGTATTGTAAACCAGAAAAAAGTTAGCGCTGAAAGCTTTTTCAGCAGTTTACTTTAATTAGGAAAAAACACTGTATTATTTTTAAACATAGAAAATTGAGCTTTTAAAAAAATCAAAGTCTCTAGTGTTCCTGTTCTGTAAAAAGAACTACTAAATAAAAATAAAATAAATCCAGTTTAGCTGCAGTAAATATTTATTAATCCTAAAATAAACATATTATCTCATTCATAAAATCCCTTAAAAGGCAGTACAAAAAGCAATTTAGTGTTTTCTGTTACCATTTAAAAGCGCAAAAACAAATAATCTATAGGCTTTATTGTGACAGTTATTCTTCTCCAGAAAAACGATACAAGAAAATAATGCGATTCACATTAATGTGCACGCCAACGAGATAGGTCACAGTTTCACAAATGTATAAATAAACGACGCATTCATATACGTCCATTATATTCATGAATCCACTTCACAATCACAATGTAAACACAAAGGTCACGCGCACACTTATTTAACCATACCAATTAAGGATCCGTCAATAAATTTAACTAAAATAAAAACGTGGAACGTACGAGCCCCTCAAAACCGTCGCAAAAAACATTGTCGTCTGATAACCGAGCTCACCAAAAAAGTAAGCAGTATCATTAAGCACACAAAATATGTTTTCCATTTACACAGACGCTTCGAGGCGGTTATAATTTTGTATACGCTGAATGTTTACTCAGTAAGAAGTGCTACGGATCGGTAACACCTGCCGCGTTTTCCCACGACAGCGTTCGGCCGTCTTCGGGTGATGTCGGGCGCGGTCGGGTGCGCGGGCGTCGCTTACAGTGATAGAAACACGCACGCTTATCTTGTCACGCGACGAAATCTGTGTGGCGCGACCCTAATGCTTTGCGTGACATGACGTGCCCATGAATATTATTCATTTATTACGTTTAGTTTAACATTCGTTATCTAATTATTCGAGTGACCGTTGATAATAATCTTATGTTTGGACCATTGAATTTTAGTAGCAAGTGAAAAAGATGTATTACGTAGGTGTATAATTTTATTCAATCTATTCGATGTAGACACAATAATATTCAATTAGTACATACAGTATTGAATTTAGGTAATACTCAACTCATAGTTTAGTAATACTAATTGAGTTTTAATGCAACACACTGTAGTTCCTCTAAAATAAAGAAAACCATTTCCTTACTTTTTAAATCATGAAAATCGCTGAAAATGTACACTTATAAACAGTATACATTAAATTAAACAAACGGAGCACACAAACACGTCTCTTGTATATATTTTTTCCAAAGTTAAAAATACATCTTCCCAGTACACAAACCAAAAATAAACCATCTGAACAAAACAAATAAGAAACCGTACCGATCCTTAAACGGTTATAAAAAGTCTAACGTACTATTTTTAAGTCCGATCCGTTACCATTAAAACGAAAACAAAAATGGAAGTAAGAAGTAATATAAAAATAGTCATACTGTCCTCTTAGACTTTAAAAAAAGTTGCAAAACCTGACTGGAGAAGGTTGTAGTAGAATAAAATAAAAAAATACAAATGGCGAAGCGGTTAACCGTTATGAGTACCGGTGCAGGACAATATTGTGACAAATCATCGGGACTATGAAAGTCGAGTCTGTTTAATGCTTTATTTTATATTGGGTCTAATAACTGGGTTGAGTTCTTTAATGGCGTGGCTTTAGGCTAGACAAAGGAGGGGAAGAGTGGTTGTTAAGTTTGATGTTTTTTTTTAGGAAATTGGTACTTATATCAGCTTCAGTTTTCTGTCTAATGTACTTGCAACTCAGAGTTTTCTTCGTTTAATTTCTAATTTATTATTAGGAATTGTTGTGTGTAACCAGAGCTAATTGTGTAATTTCATCTAAAAAGGTTTTACATGTATATTTATACTTAATCATATAAACATAATTATATCAAAGTCCCCTTCTTCCCTGTCGCACAAAATAACCCATCAAAAACAAAATTACCCAATCAAAACTCGAAACCCCAAAACGAGCACCATTTTATTAAAAAAAAAACTTAATTCGAGGAGCATTAATTAAAAATCAATATAGTGGGTTGCAAAAAATGTACGCGTCCGATCTCAAGTGTACCCGCTAGCTCACACCTGCCCATTCTCCCACGGTGTAACACACAACCTTTTTTAAACAACCTTTTTGCATTTAAAATAACCACTTTCCTTCCAATTTTGAATTTTCGTGCGAGCACACCTCGTCTTTCATTTTATGGCACGTTTATGACTGTCAGTTATCGGTGAGTTTTTGCTAATATTTTTGCAACTTTTTTGTTTTGTTTAGACCATGAATGCTGCATTTGATTACGTCTTTATGATGGTAATATTATGATCGTAAACGTTGATTACTGCGTATACTGTTTTTAACGTTAATAGTGAATGAAATTTATTAAAGATGTGTCTCACTATACAGCTCATATTTACTAGTGAGTATGCAATTGCATTAGATAGAGTTATTCATATAGATGACTTATGAATTGGACAATTAACGATTCTTTTAATTAGTATGAACTTCAATTAAATCGAGTGGGTAATATTTTATTTAAACTAAGAAGCGATTTTATTGAGACTCTAGTAGGTAAGCGCAGCGGGCACAGGTATTTTCAAATAGTTTTAAGCGTGTCGATTTCCATCTAACCTCCGTAACCTTAACAGGAAGCCATCTTTTATCAAGCATCTTTATCATTAGTTAATCACGGGGAAAAGGTGAGTGGTTTGACCCTTGCTGTGTTAATAGGTCACTAATCCTACGTAAATATACTCTGTTTGAAAGTAACATGTGTTGTAAATGCATTGACCTCTAGCAAATGTTTAATCAAGCATTGTGGCAACGGGAAATCAACTAAAATGCGAAATGGAAAATGTCAAATAAGGTTAGTATAAAACTTTTTAGTGGTTTTCTTGCATTGCTTAGCATGACCACAATGAAACGGGTTTTGTCGACGAAGAATAGACAAAATGACAGATTGTGAATGTTTATCTGTCATTTTGTCTATTCTTCCGTCGTAGAAAACCCGTTTCTATGGGTTTAGGTTTTTTTATTTAATCATTACTATTATTTCGTCATTAGTATTCACATGGCAGTATTTTGTGCGACGTATTTAAGAGGATTTTGCATAAAGTACTTGGTTGATAACTTTTTTATAATTCTTGCATCTTTGACTAAAAGAAACCGAGCACTCACACTTCTCCCAATCATTATTCTTTCATAATCCTTTTCAAAATCTGAATCCTTTAAAAAATCATACCTGAACATTGAAATGTTATACAAAAATTGTAGATGAGCAAAAAACTGTGATGTGACCAGAATATATGGCAATCCAACAGGTGTGCTATTGTTATTGTTCAAATATGCATGGGTTTTGTATTTTTGTGCCCCATTGTTCACTTCGAGGGCATTAGGGCAAAACTTGATAAAGATTTGGTTAATTTTTTTGTGCGCATATGTAGGATTTGGTCCGTCACGTTTTTTGGGACTTTTTTGTGGGTTGAGTGGGGCAGTTTCGAAATATGAGCTCTGGAGTTTAAAATAAAATACCTAAATACAGACTTCATACAATTTATAATTACAAAGGTTGGTGTAAAGTTCAGGTGTGGAGTCGCATATTTTGAGGAAAATTATTTGATTAATTTAAACTTTCTAAAGGATTTCCACTTTATATTATGTATTTAAACGGGAAATCTTTTAAAGTTAACTCATGTTGAAAACAATGCTAAACATTTTATAAACTCCTACTAATCACGGAAATGAAACTATGTATAGCTAGGTAGGTACGGATAATAGGTACCAAAACACCAGTGTCAAATTCTAACAAGAATCGTATTAGCGCTGATTTTCCCAAACATTAAAACAATTTGCGCGGAAAACCTCATCACGCCTAGGCCAGCGTCGAGCCGTGATTGGCTCACCTCTGGCCAATAGTAACGCTTGTTTCGGCCCACGGGCGTTAAGCGCGCATGCACGCCTTCCTAACTTCTATTTTTGAATTCAAATAGACGTTCGAACGTTCTAATTTCGACCGTTATTCGACGGTGAATAGATTTTGGCAAGTGTTTGTTTAACTGCTCAGTTCTATTAAGACCGTTAAGATTATTTGAATTGTTTGAATTAAGTGAATCAAGAGAGCTTTCTTATGTAAATTAGACAGTATTTGACTTTTATAACTTTGAACGTTTTCTTTACATGTACGTTTACTAAGAGGTAATGTAAGAGTTGACAATATTTTATACGAACCCTAGTTACACCAATCAAACGTCTTTTTCAAAGCACTACGTCACGATTATTTCACTATAATGTCACTTTTCAAACATCCCTAATAGCAATTTTCACACGATTGTGCAATAATTGCGTATAAGAACACACTTTAAAAATATAGCCCTTTTTAAATAAAAGCCAATTATACACATATTTTAATTAAGGCACATACTCCAAAATACCAATTCAGCCGTAACGATCAATTAACACATATAAAATATAAATCAACTGAAGCGGAAATTAACATCACGCAGCGATGTGCTATCGTCAGATGAACGATTCCGAAATCTTGATACACGCACATGTATATCGTTAATCTCATTTTGTGGTTGCATCTTATTTTATGATTTTTCTCTTTTTTGGAAAGTGTTAGTCTACCAAAAATGATTTTTTGTTATTGTAATTCAATAACATTTTTGGTAGAGGTAAGTATCTATCTACGTGTGTCAGTTTCTGGTTGGTACTTAGTACCAACCAGGCAAAATAAAGCATCCTTTGTGTTACTATTTTTACTATGCCCGACACCAAACTAAGCTGGTTTTTTTTTTCTTTGGGACCACAAACAATTGCGTAATAATGCTTACTACTACATAGATTATAGAACATTTCGGTAATAACGCAACCAGCACCGTTATCCACAAAATAATATAGTAAAAACTTTATTAGGTACAAGCAAACTTAAGCAAACAAAAGATTTAATTATTATAATGTGAGACAGACAAAAAGGTGAGACAAACTTTAAACACCCGATTTCGAAACTTATCAGATCTAAACAAAACTTAAATGCGTCCATTTTGGAGTAAACCTCATTCGAACAGAAAAGTTGAAGTCGTTTAAGGATAAACAAGCAAGTTTAATGTAAACAAATCCCAGTGGTCTGATGTTAGCGGGCATCGGGTATTCGGGTGTGAATAGTGTCACAAGTCAATAGAGTCGGAAGGGCAGACGTGTGAACTAGATTATAAATATAAGTGTAATTTAAGTTTGAAAATTACTTTGATACAGTGATAAGAACAATTACCTTTCATTGCAAGACACGTAGTAGAGTGACTATTATACAAAAGATAGCGAAACCGAGAAGAAACTTTCAGCGACTGTGTCCATAATGATCTCATTAAATTTTAAGTTACCAAATTGTAAATGTTAGTGGAATGCAATAAAAATGATAGAGTACTTACCTATTGAGTATAAAATCTGGAATAAAATAATTGTAAAAAAGTCGGCAGTTAAGGTAAAGACCAACCACCACCAGGTTAAGGTTAAGGAAACTTAATGTGTATTTTCTTAAATGTTATGGTTAAATTAACACCGCACAGGCCATTGATATCCTAATTGATTGATTGAAAATGGAGTGAAAGTGGAGTGAGTAACCAAACGAATAGTCATTAAAATGCAACGACAAAATGATAATTAAAAACTGTGAATAACCACCATCTCAAATATAATAACTATAAATTAATTAATTACAAAAAATTCAACGAAACCTGACACTAATAAGTAAAAAACCGGCCAAGTGCGAGTCGGACTCGCGCACGAAGCGTTTCGTACCATTATCTATAAAACGGCAAAAAAATCATGTCTGCCGTATAATTTATTTTTAAAGTGCATATAACTAAATATTCTGTGAATATTTCAAGCGTCTACCTGTTGCCGTTATCAATATCGAGCAAAAAAATCACGTTAGTTGTATGGGAGCCCCCTTAAATATTTATTTTTATTCTGTTTTTTAGGATTTGTTGTTATAGCGGCAACAGAAATACATCATCTGTGAAAATTTCAACTGTCTAACTATCACGGTTCATAAGATACATTCTCGTGACAGACGGACAGACAGACAGACAGCGGAGCCTTAGTAATAGGGTCCCGTTTTACCCTTTGGGTACGGAACCCTAAAAAACTGTTCAAGTTTACTTAATAAAAATCACACGCTCAATACACGATTAATACCGGAAATTAGAATCAACACACGGGACTGCTTATCGAAACGTTTCTCTAATTTTGTCGAACATCAATATAAAAAATTATTTCGTGATCACTTACATTTGAGCACGGAAATGACTGTTTTTGTGGGGAAGAGCACGTGAGATTTAGATAAGTCCTATAGGTAGCTTTTTGTTTTAAGTGAAATTGTGTAGAAAGTAAGTCTTGTTTTACGAACATAGCAAAAGCTATGGCTGGTAACACACAAATCCTACTTACATTAAACCATTTCATTTATTCGTTTTACTATAACATAAAACTTGGGGCTTGTGGTTAAGTAATAACAGCGGGCCGCACGGATCGATCAATCAGGTTAAGCTACGCTTGCCGCGGTTAGTTCGTGGATCGGTGACCATCATTACATACTGAGACTCCTCAGTGACTCGGAAAGCATGTTGAGCCATTGGTCCTGGCTGTCATTTCTGGATCTTTGACAGTCGTTACGGGTCATCAGAAGCCCGAAAATCTGACAACTAGTCTTGCCAAGGGGTATCGTATTACCCAGTTACTGGATTGTGGTGGTCAGATAGGTAGTCGTTCTATGTAAAATACTGGTTCAGCTGCATCCGGTTAGACTGGAAGACTCTAATATAGTTGGGAAAAGGCTAGGCAGATGATGATGACTATATTTTTTTACCACAAAGCGACAGTCATACACTCATCTCGTCTCAGAATATTCCAGACAAAGATCTTTTTCCAATCAACCATGAATATATCTATTTCCTCATTACATAACAAATATGCATGGCTTATTAATTAATCTATAGAGTGGTGATTAATGAATCACCAGTAGATAATCACCATACTTTTAGAATTGTCTATTCTTCGACATGGGTCAGATTTTTCGAGAATGTGCAATGCAAAGGCTGATTCACATTTGCATTATGTGAATATTCCTTTATGTCCATACAAAACATCGCAATGAAAAACAGTCACTTTTGGACTGACCATTTTATAAAACTTTTCCTACTTGAACTTAACTAAAGCAAATATAAATCAGTCATAAGAGGCCAGATTCCGACCAACAAAATTTTGGTACCTTGTGAACTTGGTAAACTATCATAATTTGTGATCATGGCGCGGCGGTAATAACTCTCTATATTGTTGGCAATTTCCTCGGGTGATCGATTCAACAGTACAATAACATTTTTCTTTTTAAATCTTAAAACATGTGCAGCCCGTGCTTAAGGCAAAACAATCTCTTATTTATTAAACAACTTGCCTTGGCTTTATTGAAAAGAAAATATTTCTATATGGTAACATTCATCTGATGCCAACCTAAACCAGGTTACAGAATGTACAAGCAAGTTCAAAAGGCTATTTGGATGAGTTACGAGAAAATTTTAGAAAAAAAAAAAACATACAGACGAATTGAGAACCTCCTCCTTTTTGAAGAAGTCGGTTAAAAATTGCCGAATTTTTTCCGCTTTCATATTGCATATTCTCTCAAAAAAATAAAATTAATAAAAGTATAGTAAGTTTAATAATAATTACATGTTACATTGACTACTATGTTACATCTACTAGATTAGAAAAGCTGATGTTATAAAGCTTATCCTCAAAATTAAACTCGTAACGCCATCTATGTGAAAATAACGCAACCAAAAGTTTTCTGAATTGCCCACGGGCGCTGTCGTCGCCCGTTCGTTTCAACTGAATCCAGTTTTCACGCGACAAAGTGTTACAGAAAATATCGATTTTGCGACTAAATTGTCGATTTAGATTGATTTTTACAACGGCGTATATTTTAATAAGTCATGCTCGTGACCAAATCTGGTCAAATTGATAATTATACACTTTTCTTTCACGGTATCGAAAATTACGAAAAGCCTGAATTACCCACCAAATATCTACATTTAAAATATTACCCACTGAAAAGTACCGCATCAAAACAACTTTTTATTCCAATGGAAAAACTCCAAAGGAACTGACGTTTACCGACAAACCACTTTGTATTTACTAAACTCATAACTGTTTGCAAATTTCACTTTAACGCCACTGAAATCGATTTGTTATTAAACTCAACGATTACAATAGCATACAACCTTTCAATATGGCCACTGAAATGTAAACAGCGCCCTCTGTCGACAGAGCGGTGAAGGAGAGCTGGCCCGTGCTGAAACCGCCACGAGCCAACCTGATAATGCTGTCCTTTTTTTACCAATGGCCGTATACTATTCATGTCCCTCTCACTCAACGGTATTAGAGCGCTTGTCGCGCGTCTCGCTCCTATCGCATCGATCATTGATCTTTGAAATTCGAATGCGGTAACTCGAGCGGCGCGCGCGCAGGCCTTCGGCCACCGAGTTCCGTCCCGCTCTCGCGCGCGGGCCATCGTTACCGTTGTCTCGTGTTTCTTTTATTGCCGTTTTATTATTTCTTGTAGATGATCACGCGATTGTGAGCTGTCGCTTGGCGCGCACACGTCACATTCTTCGTCTCTCTCTGTTTCTTCGGCAGCTGGATTTTTTATCTCGTTCTGTCCGGCGCATGTCGGACTCGCTGCCGTGCGTCGATGTTTTGGGAAGTGCACCCGCCCGGCGTTCCCACGGTTCACCTTCGGCCGACTTCCTTACGAAAAAAACAAACAAGAGCACTTTGTTGAAGAAAATCGACGTCTGCCGGTCGCGCTGAATGATTAATACAATTATGATCGCGCACGCTGCTACCTACACGACTTGATGGTAATAATAGTTCTTTATACGGGACACGTGGTCCGTGGCTCGGACTTTACAATTATTGTTGTATGGACACTAATTTTTCGGTTGATACCGTACATTGAATTACATTTTATACTTGAATGTATAACATGTTTTTAATTCCGTACTAATAGGAATGTTAGTGGACTACGCGCGCGCGTAGCGAATTTTTTCGTAGCATTTCGTAGCTTTAGGGGAATTTGTGTTGGTAACACAATGTAGGTCATTTTTTTTTACATTATTAATGATACTTGCATAAAACGGGAATAATATTTTTTTTTCTTATTTTATTCTGGGTTATTGAATTCGCACTTTTTTTATTGTTTTGCCATAGAAAGTAATACGCTACGGTGTTTTTTTGCTATTGTAGCCTCATGAGAATTATGAGTTTCTCTCAAAGTATATTTGCGAATGAATTGCACGTTAAGGTTTATTTTGGAAAATTGAGTTAAAAAGTTTTTTGTTAGCATTTGAGCAATTTTACATTTTATTAATTATTTTGAGTCGAGACTCAAAATCTAAATCTAAGTAGTGAAGATTTTTAAGTAAGTATCATAAGACTTTGATCATTTTCAAAAAATATCTTTATTCCCCTCGTCGGACCTTGAATTTGCATTCGAAAAATTCTGGTATTCAACCTAATGCAAAATCTATGCATTGTTTTGTATCTCGCTGATACACAGCCAACTATTTGTGTAAATGTTAAAGTTGTAATCCATTTGTTTACATTTTCTTTATAATGCACTATGTACATGACTTAAGTTATTTAGGTCTCCAAACTAGATCACTTTGAGGATAAAGAGTTTCAAACGAAACCCGTATGTTGTAAAAACGAATTAATTAAAATCAAGATTAAACAAAAACATTCTAGATTGCACATTTGATTTATCCTGTTCACATTAACTTAGGTCAAATATTGAGAACAGTGAGTCGTTGAAAGTGTTCTGATAAACATGTACATATACATATAAATTGTATATGTATATGTACATTGGTGTCGTGTTATGTTTATGATTGAGTGCGGAGACGCGGCAGATGGCGAATCATCCTTTTATGCGGGACTTATTCAATCAGACGGGAGTTACGGAGAAATAGAGTGGATGAGACAGTTATTAATATTATGATTATATTTTATTAAATCTTGTAAAAGGATGGTTATTCGCGTGTTGTTTTTGGGAGCTTGGAAGTCACACAAAAATGTTGGTCAAAGGCGATTAGTGTCAGTGTCAGATATAAAACGAAGTTGAAAGGAAAGAAAACTGTACAAAGAATATATTGTAAGAAAAGCCTTCATTTTCTGTTTCAGTTTTTAAATCGAGTTCTTCAGTTCTAGATTAATAAGTTTAGACAATCATTATGCTATACATAAATACACAAACACAGTAGGTATTTTCAGGAAAATCAGTAATCAATGCATAGATAAAATCCAACTTATGAGAATAGTGCGTCTTCGCGTATTTAGCTTAAGTTATGTGAAAAGCTGTGTAACTTAATTAGAGACAATTTACTGATTTTTTTCAGAACTTCAGTTCGGAAATTGCCAGAGCTACGCTGCTACGCAGTCGGAGATTATTATTTGATATACAAGTATTTTGAAAAAATCCAGCAATATTTATTAATAATTAATAACTCGATATTACATATTATAAAAATATATCGTCGTATCCACACTACGCCATACGCGTGGCTGGCATGTGCTCAAGAAACAATATCCCTACTTGTGTAAGATGTCCCTCGCTCCCTCGGGAGCGGTTCTCACGGTCTGAGCAGGCGCACACGTGGCATGGCATCACGATATCACACCTAATTACTTTATATATTAAATATTTATGATATTATGTACTAGGCTCAATGTTTGGTGAAGTTTATTTTAGGTGGAGCAGTTTTTTATGTTAAACGTGGCTGTAGGTACACTTAATAGGTATTATCACAAGTACAACTACTTGTAGGTACATCAAACTACACTTATTTATTGATCTATTTTTTTTTTTCTAGCTGGCTGCACCATTTTATGATAATCTGTGAATACAAATGGTATAAATATCTTTCTATGAGAGATATATGTTTCTCAGAAGAAAATCAAGTAGATAATTATGAAGTTGCCTTTACAGCTGGTTTTCAAATTACTATCCTGCAAAATTGAAGGTTATAATATCACAGCTACAATGTATTATAACAAGCTTCTATTAAAATGTAAACCTATCTGAAACCTTTTTATTAGAATCAATCAAAATTGAAGATGGAAATGTTTTTAGGTTGCAAACTCTATGCATCTTTTAATATCTATCTATATCTCTACTCATGAAAGAAATAAAGTGAACTTAATTAAAACGTTTTTGTAACAAGTGCAGTCTAATTAGCGGCTGTAGGAAGTGTGATACAATCGCTGCGTTTCAAGTGTGTTTCTTTATTTTTATGACGTCAGGAAGACGAGATAACGGCTCTTCGGTGGCTGTGATTTTTATCTGTTAGAAGTAGCTACGTATTTTAAAAGTGGTAATAGTTCTGTGTAGGTTTTGAGATGGTAAGTTTGATTTTTTGGCTTGGTAGTAGAGGTTTTTATATTGGAATCAGTGGCCGAAGATCTTTCCTTCGACTAAAACCCTTGATTCCTGACTAAAACCCTTAAGTCTTTAGGTGGACAATTGGGCAGCATTATCAACCTATTTAAAGACCACTGTCGGCCCTGTTTATCAAAACTTACAAGACTTGTATTTCCAAATAGTATTTAGTTCACAAGTACCTACTTATAATTTGACACTTTTTTTGTGATTTTGTGTATCAAAATTTTTTTTGTAAGTTACAACTTCTAAAAAATCATAACAAATGCTGAGAGTGTCTGGCGACTCTCTATTCCGTCTTACAAGTTTACAAGTGTCGTGCTTAGTACCGCAATAAACGTTTAAATCTGATTTTCTTTTTTTTAGATGTGGTCAAAAGAGAGAGATGGCCTGATGCCCGTGTCCCAGCAGTGGGAACATTAAGGGTGAGTGTGAGATGAGCTATGAATTTAACGAAAATTAACAATCTAGGTAAATTGTGAATGTGTAGACTTGTAAGTTTTGATAAACAGAGCCCACATATCTTCTTACCTATAACACAGTTTTCAGCAATGTGATGATGATGATGATGTAACAATAAAACCATTTCAGTTTTATTTTGTATCACCAATTGATCACTCATGAAATACTACGTTTTAAGGGGGATGCGCTAAGGTGGCCCGCGAAATTCAAATCTTCTTACATTTTTTGCAATTTCCAGGTCAGTATCAGGTTGTATGTTGATCTAAATATTATTTGCTACCGTAACAAACATGGATTTACTGAATTATAATCTTTAGAATCAGCAATACAACTCCTTAAGTTCATGTAAGTGCATTGAACGACGGATTCATAAGAAAAAAACGTAAGAAAATTTGAATTTCGCGGGCTACCTTAAGACTTAGCGGCCAGTAAGTATGAGCGTGTGACCAATAGAAAATCTTCAAAAGTTCAAGGTTTCAAATCTTCAAGGTTTTTTGCAGCATTTATTAGGCTTTACGTAACTTAATATAGATGTGCACTTTTTACAGTTGGGACAGATTTCAAGGCCTTTAAGGAAGTGGTAAGGACATGATATTGTGGATCTTATATGGTTTCTTTCACACGCCAAAAGTTCCGAGAAAGGATATCAATATTTGATTGGGCTCCGTACTGAAGAAATCACGTGCCTATTTAACGGTTTTGATATCTTGAAAACCGATGAAAACGTTTTGAAAAGAAAATGATATGGTCGGGAAAAAATATTTTACAAAGATCTTGTCTTTTACATACAAATAGGCAATGATTTTTTACTGGTAGTTATTGGCACTTTGAGAGTTTTTTTGAGTCATTTTTAGACCCAATTTCTCGAAACTGTTATTTATTAAATGTGCCGTTAAGACTTACGACGTACTTCCCTACTGCTTATATGAAAAACAGTTCTTAACAAAATCAAATCAAAATGCTTAACATGACAATTTGATGTCTACCTGTGTGTTTTGTGTGTAATACCTATACATAGATACACGGCGAAATTAGTATAGAATTTCGCCAACCGGATTAGGTTATTAACATTTTTGGAAAAACAAAAGAAAAGCGATACAATGCAATTATCTTGTTTTCCCTTCAATTGATATCGCTATACTTACGAGCTGAATGACTAACCACGCATAATTAATACTGTAATTCAAAACTCACTGCGTGTATAAAAAAACATGGAGCATATCTTCATTTCAATACTGTTTTACGACTGTATTGATACCTCATTGCACTTAGTCTTTCATTTGACTTGACTTTTCCACAAACTATAAGGTCTTATCTTCCAGCACACCTCATATGAGACTCAACGTTGAGTTTGAAGTGCTAAGGTTCGTTTTCAACTGTGAGGTGTATGTAATTAAGTGTTTTATGATAGTTTAGAGGCGATACGTGACAACACCTGTCTACTTTTCCCACAGGGCAACGGATGTCGGTTGTCAAGTTATCTGAAAACATATACCTACCTACGTCTTGGAACACCTACGGTCCTACGTGTGTTAAATGAAATGCATTTACTGTTGATAATTGTGTGATTTGTTTGGACATAGTTTAGGTAGGAGTGTAGGAGTAATGACGTCATGGCACGCGATGGGTTTATGCTAAAGGGAGCGTGGAGTGGTGAATGCATTTTTGCGTGTGTAATGTAGATGTTCTTTTGTTTAAGTTACTAACCTATTAGCATAATCAGCCTCGTTGTAGGTTTAGTTTTAGGCTTCTCAATACTGGGCCACATGAATCCTTGAAAACTGGGCCATAATTTACAACACGCGGCATGTGCGGGTTTTAGTAGATGTCATATATCTTCGATTTTATTGGATTCAAGGACAAACTAAACGTAGGGTCTATTATTAATCATTTATAGTCAAGTAAGAGTTTGGTGAATGTAGTCTAATGTGTGCTTTGAGAAATTAACCATAATACTTTAAATTTGAAATGAGAGAAGAAAGAGAGAAATAAAATGAGAGACTGGAAAAAAAAATAGCAGTTGTGAAACTTGTGTGCTGGTTGGTTGGTTATAGCAATCTTTAGCGATATTATATGTTAGATACTTAGGTAGGTACCTAATATCGGCGGTATTATATACTAGTGCATAATTACGTTTCAATTGGCACTAGAAGGTCAACTGATCTTTTGCGTTGATGTTGTAGTATCTAAGAAATGGAGAAAAATAACAAAATAAAATAGAAGATTTTGCAACATAATTATTGCAGTTTTTTTTAATCATCGTTGTTTATAAAAATAATATGCGTATTTTCCTTGTTATAAGATTTCCTTGTAGTGTAGGTAGATTATTTAAAACACAGTAAATATTATGTTGAATTATCATCTCAGTGATCCGGTACCCAACATAATAATCAATAAAAAATGATCCCTCATAATGAGATCAAACTTGTTTTAAAAGGTCGAGTCTCGTGTCTTTGGTCAATTAAACAAATGGGTACCATTAATTATCTTGTTTGAATTAATTTATGGAACAAACTTTTGATTTTGATTGTGTTTGTCTTTGGTTTTTTACTTACCTACTTATTATAGAAGTTATTATTATTGAACAGATACAGAATTATCACAGAGATAGTTTTGTATGACTGACTATCTACAAATTACATTTAATTAAATGTATAATATAACCTTTATTTATATAAAAACAGATTATAGTACATGTAACAGTTTTCACAGTAGGTAGTATTAAATCTCTTGCAATCAAGTGGGACACAGGCACGTATACAGGCAATTTCATAGCCTAGCAAGGATGCTAGGCTATGAAATAGCATGTATTTAGGAGGAACAGTGCAATTATGAGTCTTTTCTTTTTAATTGGTAGGTACTGCTTTTTTTCAATGGAAAAACTGAAGGAAAACTGCTGAAATCGCAATTAAAATGGAAACGTCTTTGTTGCTAGATCGTTTTTATTTTTTTGAGAGAAGACTAGCTTATTTTTTTTTCAAATGTTATTCTCCTTGCTTAGAAGAAGGCGGGCCCGTATTCTCCGCGGGTAAACCTTGAGCTGCCTGATAGATAATGCAACCTTCTGCTATTTTTTTATTTATCATAAGCAAAGTTTATTAAAATCTTTACTTAATAACTATGCCCCGCAAAACCGTTATCACGGTTTGGCTGTAGGAACGGAACAAACAGTATTTAAAATAAGGTTTATTAGAGCGGACACCTTATTGCGCTTGCACTGTTTTTGTTATTCCTTAAAATATACATTTTGTTTCAAATAGTTTATGATCTAGTTTTATTCACGTAAGAATGGTGGTTCTTTAGTCTGATAGAGGCTGAGTTATGGTCGATGTTTGTACAAAATATTGAAATACGATTTGAGATAAACTGTACTAATTTCCCAATCCAACCTCAATCAAACCAATAATTAAAAACAAATTATTAATGAACAGTTACCTCAACTTCTGACTACACTCAAAACAATCAGAGTCAGCATCATTAACAGTGCTCCAAACAGGTGTTTGTATATTATTAATTATTATAATTATAAATAAAGGTTCTTACGAGACCACCCAGCTATCGACACTGGTATAAATCATCGGTAGCAGAGATCGGCTGGAATTATGTGACTATTAATTAAAATGAGAGCCATTTTGTGTTGACTTTTTATGATTAAATGCTTCGTAGATTTGATGGTGCGTGGGTTGGTAGCGCTGCAACTGTTCTGTTATGTTTTTGTTGGGTCAAACATTTTCTTGAGATTTATAAAAAGAGAGCGCAGAATGTTGGCTGTCCTAGCAAGAAGCGAGTTAATTTTCCAGCTGTCTTAATAATAATAAAAAAAGTTTTTTTTTTGTGTTTTTGACAATATTCATTATATTTTTCCGATTACAGTACTTTCATTGATATTCATTAATAGACATCATGCAGTCTTGAGTTTAACATAACATAACATAACATCACGCCTGTAGTCCGAAGGCTTAGGCAGAGGTTTACCTATAGTAGGTACAGACACGGACTTTAATTGATGAGCCACCTTCAAACTTTTCAATTTTACAGTTTTTTTACATTCACGAGATTACACGATTAAACACGAACTCAAACCGCACGCTCGTAAACAAGATGACAAATAAATTACTTATAATCAGAAATAGTCTTATCCATAGAGGTTGACTGATAAGTTCTCAATGATAAAAATAAATAAAATGTTGCATTAAGTTTATCCAATCTATTTGATACTGACCTCCTTTGCATCAGAGCTCATTAACTCGATTATTCTGAAAACTTATCTGAAGACAGTGACAGTTGAAACGTTAATTTCGAATTTGTCGAAATGAATATTATTATTTCTCCGTACGTTAGCACGTTACTATCACTACGCTTAAACAATCCTTGCTAGGTTACTGTTGCTAGACCTGCAATTGGTTGACTTTGGGTAGTCACTCTGCAGTCTGCTGTCAAGTTGGAACCGGTAAAGTTATTAAATATAATTTTTCTCTAATAATACGAAGACATTATGACTTTCCGTCGGGAACCGAATAAACCCGATTTGCATTACACGGCTAAAATACGAACAGTGCCAGGTGGCTCATCAATTAAAGTCCGTGACTGTACATTTGAACAAGCTATTTGATTTACAGGCAAAATATACTTAGGTATTTTCCTCTACACTGCCAAAATTCGTTTTGATTGTATGTGTAATTTAACTTTTTGAGCTTATGGCTTAGGAGAGTGACGTAAAAGGATTGTTGAGTACTGAAAACACTCACAAAATTGTTTAAAGTAGTTGCTAAGTTATCTGTCTGCATACCAAATAGCTTGTTCGACTGTACACCCACATTTCCCCAGTTATGTTTAAGTCCCATGTAATAGGGGTCAAGTCTGTTGCCATTGCTTAAGTTTAACAAGAGGTATTTTTTTCTAATTTTCAAAATGTTACTTAAAATGGATGTGTCATAATTATAAACTATTTCCTATTAATATAAAGATGCAGCTGTTTCGGTTATCTCATATCCGTTGAAACTGGATTTTTAATCACAAACCATTCACTTGCACGTTGTAAAACCCCATGAATCCGTGTATCAATAGTAAGCTCTTTGATTTTATGGCGTAATATTAGATTTCAAATGAATATTATTACAACATTAACTCGACACTTCATGAAACCAATAATATCTCTTACATTTACATACATAAAGGCTAATTTCATCCAGCATTTGGTTGATATTAAGCAATGTAAATGAGGTTTAATAGTTGAAATATATCGGACTTCCTCCCAACTCAATCCAATTTGTCTTTACTATTGAGATTACGATCATAAATCGTATAAATTGATACAGGAAGCCCTTCCTTATCTTAAATAGATACAATTATGCGTACAAATTAAGTAAAATATTAATTTGATAAGATGTTACATACGTGCTCAGAAGGGAAATAACCTATTGTTAAATGAAATTAAGATAGACAGTTTCTTCATTGAAAATTGATATTTTAGCCGAGTGAAATCTGGGGGCACTGTAGTGCTTCTGCTAAGACGAGCCAAAAACAAAATGCAGGAACACTACCTACATTTTCTGGAAGCGTTTCGTCGTATTTTCAAACACTCACTGGATAATGCTGGAGCTTAAATTCTCAGGATATTAAGTAGTTAGCAGACTTATAAAACACTATAAGTTTCATTTGTCTAGATTTTTATACTTTGGATTTTATAACTACCTAAAATTCGTCGATTTCGTCACTGAATGACTCACTGACGAGACGTTATGAGATTGGGCAAGTGATTAAATTAAACAAGCTTTTAGAAACTCATTCATTCTATACTAGCTTCTGCCCGCGAATTCGTCCGCATGAAATTTCTTGTTTTAACATAAAATATGTATACGCTGTAGCTGAACAGAATTGCCAATTGATATCATGTATCAATTGGCAATTCTGTAGCTTCAGCTTGTATCCCGATCAGTAGTTCCGAAGGGTCCAAACTCACAAGATTTACCTCTTACAGCGTGTAAAAAACCCTGTCTGATCCATGAGGGTGTTGTTGAGAGTAAGAGTCTATTTATGTGTTTTTTTTTTTTGGAAAAAAGAAAGAAAATTTCCATGGAGTTTCTTGCCCGTTCTTCTCCATAGGTACCTACTACGCTTTGGAATGGGCAACTAGCTTCATATTTCTGACTGACTGACTCCTTGTCAATTCAAAAGTGCCTGTAAATGGTTTAATTGAAATAAATGCTTTGAGTTTGAGTTGAGTTTGAGTTTGAAAAATCGCCGCATTTTTTTCAATCGGGAATTTTACCGTGTTATTACATGAGGCGCGGGCGACCGTCGTCTAGCGGGTATCTTCAAGTCATAACATATGACCTCTGCAGAATGAAATTGGTGTAATTTTGGTACTAAAAATAACTTTTTTATTTTCAATAAAAAAATTAAAAAAAATATTGAAAAAAAAAAAAAAAAAAAATGTTATTGCAGTAGGTACCTATAAGCACCTTTCGGATCGAACAGGGATTTTGTTACAAGTTATTACAGAAGATAAGCAGTAGGTAAGTGGCTGTTAGTAGCTAAATTAGCGTGTAACCGTCAATGTCTACATTGAATGTCGCGAACAATTTAATTGCAATTACAGTTGTGCCTCAATTGCGGTTGCAAATCATTGAATTATACCTCGTTCTTAGGGCTGCGACATCTCGGGTTCAAATAAGTCGCTATCCTACTGAAGTCATCTGCCTAGCCTTTTCTCAACTAGGTTGGGGTCGGCTTCCAGTCTAACTGGAGGCAGTTGAATACCAGTATTTTACATGAAGCGACTGCCTATCTGGCCACCACAACCCAGTTACTGGGTAATACGATACACTTTGGTAAGACAGGTTGTTAGACGTTTTCGGGCTTTTGCCTACCCGTAACGACTGTCAAAGATCTACGAATGACAGCCGGGCCCAACGCCTTAACGTGCTTTCCGAGGCACGGAGGAGTCTCGGTATGTAAAGATGGTGGACGCCCCTGGACCGCGGATGGGTCTCATGGTCGATCGACCTGTGTCCCTTCAAAGTAATAATAGCCATTTTGGGGAAAATATAACGAAGCGGTAGGACCTATAAAGAGAAAAAAAAAATATTTTACAGTTTTGAGTGTTTTTTTTTTGGAAGTCGGTTTTTTTTTTGTAAAAACTTTTTATTTTTCACGTTTTAGTAGTGGTACCTACCCCACACAAATTCGAATACCACTAGCTGATGAAAATAACAGTGAAGGAGTAAATGAAAACATCGTCTAGATAAACTAAGTGGGAAAAATACGTAATATTGACGCTAACTCAAAAACTACCCAACCAAAGTTAATAAAATTTATATGGGACCACCTCCGAAGCATGACCTACCATACAAAAAAAGAATCATCAAAATCGATTCATAATTGGCGGAGTAATCGCGTAACAAACATACAAAAAAAAATGGAGAACCTCCTCCTTTTTGAAGAAGTCGGTTAAAAAGAAAATCTAAAAAGTCACGTGCCTCTTGTCATGCGTGTCTTTATTATTTGTTGCTCCAGTATCTTTGAAATGAGTTTCGAACATGAACGTACCTTCTTTTAAGGTATTTCATAGATGTCACTAAGAGCCTACCTTGTAACCAGGTACTAATATTGTTACAGCCATAAGTAGCTTTAAGTGTACACACGGCTACACATCAAGCTATACATTTCCAGTAAAAGCTGAGCTCGCATTGTACGGAAATCCTATACAATGCGAGACCAGCATAAACTGGAAATGTATATGATGTGTAGCCGTGTGTACGTAAGTTCCTATACCAACAATATTGTTTGATTGAATCCTACAAAGGCCATTGCTGTTGCAATTAAGGTATATTGTTGCCACAGTACATAGATAAAAAAAAAACGTTATTTAAAAAACTAAACAACCCGACTGCATAAACTGAAAAGAGAATAAAAAACAAGCATTATAATCTATCGAATTTTGGTATCGCAGGCGGGACAAATCAATGGTCTGAATATGGTGTAACTTTTGTTGCGATACCAAAATTGGGCCGCAGTTGGGTGAAAACATTATTTATACGGGTCTGAAGTTCTTTTTATGTGCCTAATTGAAATAAATTATTTGACTTTGACTTTGACTTTGCAAGCGCTACTGCTGAGCATGAGGTCCTGTGTCAGGCAGAGTGTTCTTCGGTTTTCCATCAGGGATTTCTCAATAGCAAGCAATAGGCTCGCCCCCTACGTATTACATTAAACTTAGTCAGAACTGGCGAAATGTAGGTACCTACAATGAAAACTTAGGTCAATTAATTAGTTATTTATTTAAGTTATAGAAGAGTCACAGCCCTGATTTGTTAGTCATCACCATCCTGCAATCACGACAATTGTCAAACGATGGATGGTCAGTGCATTGAAACAAATGAAACGTCGTAAAACAAGCTGTTGAACGATCGTTAAACTGCAGTTAAACCGACGATAATATTAAATGCGATCACTTGCGATAAGCCCTAGGGACCCTGGCTGGCAGTAGGAGAAAGTTACAAGAGTGTTTCTTAGCTGAATTCAGCTTTCAGCAGGGGAATGTCATGACCATTCTATATCCCAAAACTGAAAGTGATATGATTACCTACATAATAAGTAGGTAAAGGCTCTTCTCCTCCGTGCCTCGGAAAGCACGTAAAGCCGTTGGTCCCGGCTGTCATTCGAGGATCTTTGACAGTCGTTACGGGTCGTCCGAAGCCCAAAAGTCTGACAACCAGTCTTACCAAGGGGTATCGTAATACCCATTTAAAGGGTGGTAGAGGTCAGATAGGCAGTCGCTCCATGTAAAATACTGGTATTCAGCTGCACCCGGTTAGACTTGAAGCCGACCCCAAACATAGTTGGGAAAAAGGCTAGGCAGATTGACATAATATTATGTAGGTAAAAGGAAAAAAACTGAACCCAGAACCTGAAAAGGCGAGGTGAAAGTTATCAGATAGACAATTATCCGAAGGTTTGTTTCGAATTCATTTTATGAATAGCGTTCATACGAATATGGAAGGTATGATTTTGTGCTTCAAGATTTTGAAAACGAAATAGTGGTATCCATAATAATATACTAATCCCTACTAATATTATAAACCTTCTGTCTGTTACCTTTTCACGCATTAACGGCTGAATATATTGGGATGGGCACGCGGTTAGAACACAACTTTTGGTATAATTCCCGTCCATTAATTTAACGGTGATGCCGCGGGCATAAATAAATATAGAATACGAGTATAACAGAGCTGGTGTGGAACATTTTATGTATCTTTTGTTTTTTTATTGTCTTATTTAAAACAAGCTTTAACGTAACAATCTCAATACCCAATTCGTTACCACAGATCGTAAATCCGAAGATATCCATGACAAAATCGAGTATATGTAATGACCACATTAACGTCACAAAAAGTCACTAATTCGAAGTACCTGTGTATTTGTATGTAGGTAGATGTATGCAAAAACGCAATAAGGCTGGGACGAATTATGCACGGATACGCGTGGTCAGTTGGATTGACCACAATAAGTCACACGTCTGTAGGGATACCACGAAACCGATGTATTCAAGACATGACCCGATGACAGAGTTATCCAGAATAAGAATGACTTAAAAAAAACTACCGTTTCTGAAGCAACAGCGAGTTCACTTAAATTGAATTTCTTAACAGGTTCAACTGTTTGTCTCAAAAATGGAGTTTATAAAATATTAAAAAAAGGAAATCTTTTCACAATTACTTTACGTTGGGGACAGTTTCAGGGTAGTCAAAAATCTACAATAAATACGAATACAAAAGAACTACGTAGGTTATGCTAGCGCTTCCTTTTGAACACATATTATAATAAGCTAAGTAAAAGAAAAGTGGCAGTATTCCAAGAAAACTGTGACCCGTAAATTTTCTTTCACACTAGTAGTAGGTAGTTCAAATAATCTGTACAAGTCGCGTATCCAGGACTCTTAATATTGATGGTATCCGTACATTTAGATGATGTTTCTTGTCGCCCAATCGTTCCCATAGGTCGGTGCAGGTGTCAAACAGCTCGGGGGCCAATTTAAATCGCATTAACGTGATAACTCAATTGTACGCGGAATATGCCTACAGACCTATGAATCTGTAATTTTACTACAAGGATTTATGATGCAAGCGATTTGGCATTATTTGATTGGATCTGTTTTTAATGCGGACTTAATTATGTTTGTCTGTGTCTGAAATTGTTTGCTTTTTCGTAACAATAATAAGTAAGATTTTTTATGTTGTAGTTTTGATTGATTTCCATCCATAAAATGTGAGTCATTTCATACCAGAGCAAGACAAAGTTCACTAAAATATATCCAAAATATCACAAGCACAGCTCAAATATGTATACATTTCACCACTTAGCAACTTCAAAAAGTGATTTTCTATATTGATTGTAATTTTATGTTATTACGAACATACGTTTATACGTTTTGGAACCCCGGTTATTATGATATAGGTCTCAACTCAAAGTTGTTATCATTATTCGACGAGAAAATCGCTATTGAATTTTGCTGAGTGTTAACATATTTTTGCTCGTGACTGTACATAACTCAGAATTCTTTTTCAGTTTTTTTCAGAATTTCTACTTTTTAAGACTGTTGTTTCTGACACGAACTGAAGTGTTGTGAAATGAATGAAACTTTTACAGAAACTCAAATTGATAATTTCTTATTAAATCAAACGAGTGTGATTTGAGAATGTGTAGTGGATAATAATATTAATATAACTTATTCCATTATAAGAAATAACTTATTCCATGTTATCACGTATAATGCGTTATCCACATCTTCGCACCTCTCAACATAGGACATTCGCATTACTTATGGAAATGGGTTCCATTAAGTCTGATTTAAATGTTAGTGCTGGTGCCTGCCCTGGGCAATTTGTCCAATAAAGGGGTACCATTAGTATTGCAACAAATAATATAACACATTCTAGGGCGCTGATGTACGGAGAGATTCCCTTTGATAGTTTGCGAAGCCATTTTGTTATTAGAGAAAATGTTGATTGGTCGTGTTACAGATTTGTATAGAGCTGAAATGAGTGATTTTATAGGAAAGTAATCTTTTGAAGATATAGGTAGAATGCTGGTATATATGGAGGTATAAACGATGGCATTTCCAATATTGTAGAGAAAACGAAACGGTCAACGACAAAATTAAAACGTGATATGTTCGATAGTAGTTTTTTTTAAATTAGATACGTTATAGTTTTGTGAGGAAATGAGATCCCACAAACCTTTGTAGAAACTATGTATAATCTTTTGTAACTGAATAAAAGTGTACTCAAACTCAAAGCATTTATTTCAATTAAATAATTTACAGGCACAACAATTTCTAGTAGTAAAAAGGATTCAATTCGTAAAACACATATTCGTTATAGTATGACACTGACAGATGTCAAGAACGCATTCTCTAGACGGCCGGACTGTAAACTAGCTATTTTATACCTATCATTTCGAAAATGGACAGCATTCAAATATAGAACATATCACCGTTTTATTAAGTAGACAGCCGTTATTATTTATTTGTTATGAAAATAAACAGCTCGTTACAATGCCCTTAGTATGCACAATGTGTCCTTACCTTAACCACGTAAACAGTGCTGTGTCGATAAGGATCGTTAGCGATTCTGTTTTTATTTATTACTTTATTGTTGCTTTATCTTACGAACGATATGTCCGACTCGCTCGATACGCCCATTACATCTTTGGTTTCGTTTTTATTTTTGTTCTTGTTTGTCCCTATTATAATATAGTAAAGGTTTTTTCTAGACATTGCTGTACTGAGCTTAAGGACCAATATATGACAAAGAAATTTTTCGTGCAAAAACTACCTTGATGCCTGATGGAAAACCTACTCGTGCAGAAAGTAATAATTTTGTCTCTCGAGTGCATTTTATAGCTATTTTCAAAGTAAACACGGTATCTCAAACTTTTGAAACAATACAGCTAATTAAACATTTTTACCCAACCTTATTTTTGATGCCTGCCAAAGAACACGAAAGTATGGACACGTTCACAATACTTTTGAAGTAGGTACCTATTTCTCTCTCCGTCTATGAACGGATAGCGCACGCGCAGCTTTCGGTACATCGCGTTTGACATGAGGTGATTGTTACAGACAGACGGACGGTCCGACCGAGGCTTACAATTAAATCTCTTATTACGGTACTTGTGTGTTTTACGGTTTGTTTATATATTAACAAAAAAAAAACGGCCATATCACGCACGTTATTCATAAGTGGATACCGTATTGAGCATGACGCATGATTGTTTTTTTTAAGGAAATGGGTTGTTGAAAAAACAACACAGGTATTTTAATTTTTTTTTTGTTACTTTCGAGCACGTGATTGAAGTTTAGGTTTCCTAAGAAAGCGGTGCTGTCATATAACGGCCGCAAAATTACGGCAGTCATGAAAATCTGGGTGTTTAGACATAACATAAATTTTGTCAAACACACATGAGTCATGTTTGTTTACCCACTGTAACTCTATGGGTATCCATAGAGTAATATATTCGTTATAATAATATTCATATAGTTCAGAAGTATTTCTGAACTATATACCGGTGTCAGAAAAACTTCAAAAAAATGCTCTCATCGCCGCTCTTTTCGGAAACCTAAGTTAACTGCTAAAACTCTGCAAGAATGCAAAAATATCTGCTCCTTCAAAGACCCCATCATAAAAGCAGTGTATGCTGTTGACGCTAAAATACTTTTGTCTATATTATTTCCTTCCAGTCACTCATACAGAATCCTTAAATAGTTTCACGTCACAGCATTTTTAGACTAAACGCCAATTCCAATGGAATGGAATCCCGTCAGCCAAGATTAGTTTTTACCAAAACTAATCTAAGTTTAACTCAACATAAAACATTTATTAGAGTGAACTGGTGAAAAGGTCAGCGAAAACTGGTTTGTGAAAGACAATAACCATAAAATATAATTTTAATTTCTGAATATTCCCGACTAAATCTTGATACATTGCAGAAGTTAGCATTCTCGTCTTGTTGATTCTTAAAATAATAACTGTTTTAGTCAGCAAGTGTTAACGTTTGTTGTCAACATTCAGGGTTTTTTAACGATACTCACGGGCCTACAACCACCGCTTACAGCAGTATTATTTTAATCTTACTTCAGTGGGGGAAAGAGATGGAGCTATACGTCCTGTAGAGCTTCATATACGTGCTGTAACCGGTGGTGGTAGCCCCCCAGGAATTGGACCCTCGTCTAAAGAAGGTTTTATTTTTTTGTCAATGAGTGAACAGCTTGTTCGACTCACTTTCCTACCTACCCCTTCGGAAAATACAAGCCTGAAAGTGTTATAATAATAATACTAGTCTGATAATGTAGGGCAAAGGCCTCTTCTGATACAGAGAAGGCACGAGCATTGATCACCACCCTTGCTCAAGACGGGTTAGCGATTTCATACCTATATTAAGCCGTTGGTCCCGGCTGTCATTTATGACGTTACGGGTCGTCAGAAGCCCAAAAGTCTGACAACCAGTTTTACCAAAGGGTATCGTATTACCCAGTTACTGGGTTGTGGAGGTCAGACAGGCAGTCGCTCCATGTAAAATACTGGTTCGGCTAGCTGCATCCGGTTAGATTATATTGATAGAACATAGTTGAGAAAAAGCTAGGCAGATGATGATCTCCAGGTTTCCTCACGATGTTTTTCTTCACCAATTTCAGTAATATCCAAGGTAAACTTAGAAAGTACATATAAATTAAATTTTCTACATTTAGCATAACCTAGAAAGTATCAGTAAAATATGATTCACCCAGATAAAATTGTCAAGTGCAGCGTTTTCCAACGAAGCCAGGGCACGTGTCACAACCTTCAATTTGTTATTTGGCATGTGTATGTAAATTAAATTAAACAAAAGAACTAGATACACGTGTCGCAGTGTTGCCAAAGAGATACGAAGAAATTGGTGAAACATTACACGATGACACTAAATTTTGATAACGGAATATTATATTTAAACAATTTGTCTTGTTTTTAGCCTAAAGTAACTAACTCCGAGGAAAATGTAGTGCGGAGAGTTTTGAGTATGAATGTGGATGGCTATGAGAGTGGGTTGGTCTTCTACCAAAGAAACGATGGATGGACTGTGTGAAAGATGATTATGGCTATGGAAAGGGGAGTGACTACCGAGATGGCGATATAATAGAGAAATATGGAAGAAAACGACATTTTACGCCGACCACAAATAAATTGGGATAAGATAGATAGATAGATAAAATGTTTATTTGGTGCAAAAAAAAAGACAGCACAACATACAAAAACGGTTAAATAATAACTGATTACAGTAATAAATAACTACAAGGTGGAAACATACAAAAAAAAAAAAAAAACAATAAAAGAAAACTGTACACAGTGATGACAATATTGTCTATGACACACTTTAAAAAATAACGAAACATACAAGGTGCGGTGTGCGTGTCAACGACAGGAGAACAGGAGGACAGGAGAATGATGATAACCGCGAGTGCCCCAGGCGCTCCAAATATCAAGTCCATGCCGGAAAAGGCATCGAATAGGACTGATGATGTTGACGGTTTCGTGACGGTGCAAAGAAGGAAGCGCCGATCACGAACTCACAAGAACCGCTGCGGTAAAGCTCCTACGGAGCCCACAGGGAACCTTCGTGCCGCAAAGCCGAACACACCGGTGTACATCTCCCGCCAGCACTACACCACTAAGGTGGAGGAAATCGTGGAGTACGTGCGCCAGAAGATCAGGAATACGCCGAGGGTGCAGTTGTTAGAATCGCACCGGAACGTCAACTTCAAGGCGTTCGTGGTGCGTGTCATGGAAGAAGACTTTTGGCCGCAGGACGTGGTGTTCCGTCGCTTCCGCGGACAAGTACCACAGGACAGCACAAAGGCAAGCTAGTGCAAAGTGAAGTGCTACTAACATAGTCTTATGCCTTATTTATTAACACAAGTTTTTGATTTATAATATGTACGTCTAGGTTAAGGTATTTTTCTATGGGCCTGTGTCGCCTGAAATAAATGGTATTATTATCATTTATTCCTTTTTCAAAACATAATTTTTACATTTTTAAATATTTTTATAAAAAAACATTAAAAAAAAAAACATTTAAAAATATAAAAACTAGTAGCCCATCGGCACCAGGATCAGGGTCCAAGCTGCCGGTGGTCAGGGCTCTAGAGAGAGGAACCTCCTCACTATGCGTGCGGTGTCCAGGAGTACTGCTTTCTGAATCAAGCCCTTGACCCAGCCGCGCAATGAGAGCCTCCTGAGATGTTGGTCGAGGCTCTTCGCTATTAAGCCATTGACCGTAACGATTATCGGTACAATGATTGCAGAGTCCACCTCCCACATGTCGACAATCTCGTGTGCTAAGTCAAGATACTTGATTTTTTTATCTTTCTCAGCTTTCACGAGATTCTCGTCATGAGGGACAGCGATATCAACAATCATTGCACGGCGCTCTCGTCGATCTATCACCACAATATCAGGCTTATTGGCTACAATAGTCCTGTCAGTGATGATAGATCGATCCCAGTACAATGTGGCGTGACCATTTTCGAGAACTGGGTCGGGCACATACCTGTAGTATGGTACTTCATAATCCACAAGGTTGTACTGCAAGGCAAGTTGCTGGTGGATAATCCTAGCTACTAGGTTGTGTCTGTGCAAGTACTCGCCGTTAGCAAGACGAGAACAACCGGAAACAATATGTCGGATTGATTCACCGGGACAGTGGCATGCCCGACAGATGTCAACCGTACCGTCCTTGACAATATATTTCCGGTAATTATTCGTCATGATAACTTCATCCATAATCGCACAGACAAAACCTTCGGTTTCCCCGAAAAGGTCGCCGAAGCGTAGCCAGGATACCGACGCCAGAAAGTCTACTTCAGGCCCATGGAGAGCCCGGAAAAAGCGTCCGTGTAGCTCTTTGCCTTGCCATACTTCCTTACGGTCGTTAGTATCAAGTACTGTAGGTTTGCGCCAGTTCTCTTTCGCCAAGGAGAGCGGGGTAAGGCCCTTGTCTACTGCAACCACATCTCGGTGCATCCCCACGTCAGTTTGAAGGAAATATTCCCTGAGACTGCAAATCTCGCGGTTGTGGAGGGTCTTGGCATTTAAGAAACCACGACCCCCACACTTCCGCGGGATGTACAGTCTCATCACTGATGACCGTGGGTGGTGCATCCGATTTGCTGTCAGCAGTGTACGGACCTTCCTATCCAGGGCGTCAAGTTCCGTCTGAGTCCATTTGAGTATGCCAAAAGAATACATCAAAACCGGCATGACCCAACCGTTGAAGGCTCGCACCTTGTTTCCGCCTGATAAAAGACTATTTAACACTTTATTCAGGCGGCCAAAGAAGCGCTCCCTCAACGATTGTTTCATGTCGGCAACATTGATGCCTAATGCTTCCGACATACCCAAATACTTGTAGGTTTCGGTTGAGGAGAGGGATCTAAGGTGTATGGAATCCGAGAGTTGGGTTCCCACGGATTCCATAATCCCCCCTCGCTTTACATGCATGACTGCACATTTGTCCACACCAAATTCCATCCTGATGGCGCTACTGAATGTTTCTGTTACCTTCAGTAGCTCCATCAGTCGCAAGTTGTTGGGGGCGAAGAGTTTCAGATCATCCATGTAAAGGAGGTGAGATATCACCTGACCGCCCCTTCTCAACCGATAGCCTAGACCTGAATCCTCCAGCAGTGTGCTTAGAGGATTCAAGGCTAAGCAAAACCAAAGCGGACTCAAACTATCGCCCTGGAATATTCCCCGCTCAATCCTGATCGGTTCATCGATCCCTCGTATCTGTCGACATCCTGGATAGAGAAGGGTTGTTCTCCATTGCCCCATACACGACATCAAAAAGGTACGTAGAGTTGCGTCTATTTTGTACAACTCCAGCACCCTAATGAGCCATGTATGTGGCACCGAATCATAGGCCTTCTTATAATCTATCCAACATGTCGACAAATCCTTCCGGGCTCTACGCACCTGTTGGCTTATGGCCATGTCTATAAGGAGCAGCTCCTTAGTACCGCGGGACCCATTCTTACATCCATTCTGAGACACAGACATAATTGAGTTGCTATAAATATGTTGTGCAATTTTTGCTCTAAGAATGGATGTAAGAACTTTATAGACCGTCGGTAAACATGTAATTGGTCTATAGTTTTTAGGTTCCGCAGTACTACCCGATTTGTGGAGCAGGTGGGTAACTCCTGTCGTAAAGAACAGTGGTAGCGACCCAGTCTCTAGAGATGACTGGAATTGCGAGGCTAAGCAGGCGTGTGATCTTTGTAGCCATTTAATCCAGAAATTGTGCAGTCCGTCCGGTCCTGGAGATTTCCAGTTAGGCAACGGACGGACTGCACGGGCCACATCCAGGGGACTGATGGTAATGGCCTGCATGTCCGGTATTGAATCACACGCCCGCTCAACAACACGCATCCAATCACCTTCAGTGTGACTGACGGGCACCGACCAGATGCTTCGCCAAAAAGCACTCATGGTCTCATTATCTGGTGGGCGCGCGTCAGTCAAACCTTGAGTGGGAATGGGTCGCTCCCATGCTCTGTATACCCACCTTTCATCGCTCTGGAACATACGGTTCTGAGTGTACCGGTCCACTCTTCGCCTATACCGACGGATACGGTTTGCCCATGCATAAACTTTCTGCTTCAGGAAGTCGATGCGCTCTGTGACACAGGAAACATATTCTCGAGGACTGATACTAGTTCCCGAGAACGCCCGCCTCACAAAGCGCATCACCCTTGGGCGTGTATTGCGCTCCCTGAAGCAGATGAGCTTCCCGATGAGTACCCTGGCCTCATTAATACGACGCTCAATCCTGCACTGCCAGGCTGCTGCGGCAGGTTTCGGTCGTACAGCTCTGTCAGTGTTTGGAAATTTGACACGAGCAATACGACATGCCGCAACAGCCGTGCAATACAAGATCGAGTGTGTATCGCAGAGGTCTGCGCTGCCTTCAATAAAATTTGGTAACAGTGCATCCAGAGCACACACCAGCGCTCTGTTTCTTTTATTCATGGGCAAACGTGGTAGCCGCGGTCTAAGGTCAGGTGATGTGAACCGGTACTCACGGATCGCATCCTCCAGTGCGCTCCCTAATTCCACATTGCATAGGTTATCTGCAGATATAGCCCTGGCGTATTATTATTATTATTATAAGGTTTAATTCCAGCTGTTTGTTCGAGTAGACAATAGTTCTCTAGCAGTTAGAATGATCTAGTAACTTTCTTCGAATAATTGTGAGCAAAAAGGTAACTCTCAAAATTCTTCCAGTCTACTGCTCGATGGTGGACTTGTTTTTTTTAAATCTCAATTTGAAGTTTGATTTGAAACGTTCTACGTGATATAATTCACCATAATGATGCACAGAATTCTTTACTTTTCCCGTTATTAAAAGACCACTGAATTTGTAATAATAAAATTGGAACTACCTAATAATATTATCTTTCATGTCATGAAGATAGTTCTATGTTAGGGATTTGATTTCCGCACTTAGTCCGTTGTGCGTGGGCCATGGCGGCCGTCGGATGAGGAGATGAGGATGGTACAGCAAGAAGTGCCAAAAAGTATCGATATATATCGTGTCGAAATTAAAAAAAATATTTGATATCGATTTCGATATATCAAAAGAAAAATATCGATATATGTGAAATTTTTTCAAAATATTTTTACTGTAGGAAGTTTAAGTTTTTATTCATGTAAATACCAAACTAGGAATAAAAAGTAGGTACACTTTTTACGGTTCTGAATTCCAGCGGTTTTAGTCAGTGGCGACAACGAATAAATCATATTTGAAATATTTTCGATACTTAATATTTTATATCGATACATAGATATATCGAAATAATAAATATCGCCTAAAAATATCGATATATCGGATAAAAAATATCGATATTTCGATATATCGATTTTTTCGTTGCAAGCCTAGTACAGCGTATTCTGATCAGAGCATTGTGATGATCCAAGTGGTCACAATTGCTACTGTTGAGTGGTCCATTTTGGTCAGCAATCTCAATACCATAGAGAAATGCGAACGAAACACCATTTTTTGCCAATCTCCGCGGGAGTCTACAATCGATAAACTCAATTCCGTCTTAACCAATCACAGCTCTGCAGTGATTTCGTTTACTTTTAGAACAAGTCTTACTCAGTAGGCAGCACAAAAACTATTAAGTAGGTACAATCTCTTTTAATATATAGGACTATCAGTCGAATTTTCGACGACAAAGTTTTCAGCATCGCATATCCTATTTCCCATAGATATTGATATATGTAAAAGACAATAAACTTGTCATCAAGGGTGGCCATAGTCACATTCAAAACTTAGATTAAGCACATGTCAAATCAGAATTAGCATAAGTATCGATAAATCGCCGTAAAATCGCCACAAGCGGTACTGATCATTAATAAACGAGGACATAAATTCTGTTGTCATCAATATATTGACGTTTTGTACCACGGAGAAGTAAGCAGTGGAGTGATAAGTTATGTGCTTTTTTTAACGTAAAAGAGCGGTTGGTATAACTCTGTACTTGTACTTGTAAAGATGATCAAGGATGAAACTATAGTTTTCGACAATCACCATTCTCTGGTTTAGGTACTGATGTAAACACCCTGCGATTACCAATCCGTGTTCGCTTGGCTTATGAAGAGATTAAGGCTTATCACCAGATATGATATTCTCTGACTACGGATAATTGCATCGGTCTAAGACAAGGCTTATGAGTTGCCGATCTCCTAATACTTAACGGTACGGCAAATAGCATTGGCCCATAATTACTCAACAAGCAAAGTAATCCTATAAAGAAATATTATAAGTCTGTCACTACTAATAACGTTCTTATAAAGGCATTGCGGTAGACTATTTACTTATAATAGCATTTGCCAAGCCTTAACATACTCAAGTACATTAGTATTTATATCTCGGTCTTATAGTTCGCTACAAGACTGACCTCCAAAACATTTATAGGACACTTTTACTAGTAATAGCATTTCACAAGCGTAGATATTCTCAAGAGCATTTGCTTTTATGACTCAGTCTTATAGTTAGCTACAAGATTTTTTTTAAGACACTTTTAGGAATAAGTCTCCTATAATTGTTTACAGTAAAACTAAATAATACAGAATAATATTTTGATCCCATAATAGCATTTTGTGAGAAAGCAAGATATTATAACATACTTAACTGAGATCACTATAAGTTTGCGCTGTTATAGTTTTGATTGAGACTCTTTTAAATCTAACAGTACTTAGTAAGAGCGCTATTTGATCAAAAAAGCTTATAAGCTACTAGATCAATTACTTTATTAGTAAATGTCAGCCATTTTGATGAGATTCCATTGTTAATTTACCTATATTGGTTCTATAAAGTACTTAATGAAGAGCAATTTCAAAACATGGCGAATATTCAAAAGAATTGATGAAATATTTTATTTACAACAATATACTAATGAGCTATTTCTCGAAGGGGATTGTGAAACTAACTAAATTGGGGTACACATTTACAGTAAAAATGACTTCCCCACGAGTTCATACACTATATTTACAATATATATTAGTAATTAATTTTCTACAATAATACAAAATAATAGTAATAGAAACTAACTAAAAATTTATTAAGTATTTACCAAACACAACAACCAAAGATAACTACTATTAAAATATGCTTATAACGAGTAACTAAGCACATTACTAGTGCATTATAAACAAGATTGCTTTAGTAAGATACGTATGTCAGATACTAACAAGAGCGCTTGTGCTTGTAATTATGTAGTCTCATATCATTATAGAAGCTATTGCGCTTCGGCAAGTATATTATAGGGTTTAGTAACATTTTAAAAGTTGATAATAAGATAGTTATAGAAATAAATGCTCCTATATCTGCGCCCAAATCCAGCTTTGTAGCATGATACAAGTTTCTTATAAGTGAATATAAAAGTAGTCTTGAGATAGTTTTAAGTACTGATTTTTGCTTGTTGATTACCTCCAACTCCCAAGCCCGATACTGAAGTCACCTTCACCTTCTGTAAACGGGGGTTGCTTTGAGCTCTCCAATAATTTACTTATCCGTGGTCCATCGCAATTTGTGTGGCTACCGTGTTTTAGCAAATCCGACAGCCGGACCCGCGACCGGTTGGCGTGATGTTTTTTCAAACGTGTCCAATTTCACACGGACGTGATAAGTGAACGAACGCCCAATAGCGTGAGACCCGTATCCTGTATTTTATAAAATAATTACTATGGCAACTCGAATTTTGTATGTAAATTAATTATGAAGCGACATATTTAATAAACAATTTATTTGTATTTGGAATGGGGTCAACATTCGGAAAAGAAAAAAAAGATCCGTCATCGGAGTAAGAAAATTACGGATGAAAACGTCGTTCTATGACGTTAGAATTCATTGTTGGGTCGGAAAATTTGGAAAATATCCTGTGCGCGAGCGCAGTAAACAGATAAATCTTAAATATCTGTGCAACTAGACGACCACCTTTTCATTTAACCCTCAGTTATTTTGTCGTATACGCTGGATTAAGTTTTTTTTAAATAGGTACTCCACTTAAAACATCAAAGACCTTCGCTGTCAAAACGAAAATATTACATAAAAAAAATGAATTAATATTTTAAAAAATCACTCAGCTTCGCTTAATTCTAATCAAATCAATTAAAATCTTATCAGTTAATAATTAAAGATTATACTGGCAACGTAGAAAGTGACAATTCCGTCACTTCCATGATACAATCTTCTTCTTGACCCTTTTACGTAACAAACTGGTTCTTTCCATGTAGATTAACTACTGGATATAATTCTGTCCACCAATTAGACGTGTCTTTAAACGTTTACATAAAATACCTTCAAAGAGATGTGAATATTCATAGTAAAAGAGATATCTTCAATATTCATGGAATACGTAACATGTTTTGTGAAGGAAATGTTCTGAGATTGTGTAACTGATTAATCAGGGCCCTTTTAGTTTTTATTTTAATAAAGCTAGGGAATTAGAATGTTTATTGTCGTATGTTTTTAGCTAGCAAATATCAATTGCAAAACACAATTGTTAACCACAAAAAATATTATAAATTATTGCAATGTCGCGTCAACAAAGATTTTTGGTAACTTAGTCCATGGGATGAGACAATGCCAGGGACAAAATTAAGAACCCTAACTTTTAGAACATGTCATTTTAGAAGGTTTCAAACTTTTAACGTAATACAAAAGTTTGAAACCTTTGTCATCGATAGATACTGGCCAGCAAAACAAATTATTATTTTTTTTTTTTTTTAAACCGTTGCCCCACACTAAGAATTTCTTCCTGTATCGTGGGTGCGTTTTCAAAAATAGAAATTGCAATCAAAACTCAATTATTGAATTTTGTGAGATAAAATCGACTAAACGTGGTAATTTTAGACACAATTTACGCGTTCCGAGATTAATATTGTTCAGTGTAGTGTACTTACAGTTTTATGTTACAGACTGGGAACTGGGAACTTTGCGTAAGTGTTGTTTAGGACTACGTCGGCAAAACTGACACCTGGTTAGTAGTAACTCACAGAAAACGTGTGATAATTCGCTAAGGTGCTTGAAGTTACTGGCCATTAAGCCAATTAATTAATACTCATTTGTCAGCGCAACATAAATCGATTAAAACATATAACTATTATGATCGAACGATCCCACCTTATATTTTTATTCTTTGTTGACAACGTTTTCGAGTCATGTAATTCAACCAGTTTGATTTATTCAGTACAAACCGTTGGCTAAAGACCTTTCTTGGGATTACGGTTGAAAATCCATTATTTTAAAAGAAATCTCTTGTAAAGTGCATGGGAATTATCTATAATATTGCTATCAGAAAATAATTTAATGTAAAGTGGATAACAACATGATGATTTTATTAGATAAAAATTTAATTGATTGATAAGATTATTCAAAATATCACGTATAAATGAAATGAATTACGCTCAAGTCTATTTTTTGGACTTTTGTTGTGAGCTCCCGAACTTTATTTCTAGTTATCTGTAGATTCATAAAATTAAGTTAATATTCCAATAATAGCTCGTTTTCGATAAGCTAAAATATCCAAATTAGCATTCGTATCAGTTTATAATCATTGCCTTGCCAGGCCTTACCAAGTAACTGATAATGAATCCTTATTTTCTATTGGGAATTCAAGAGCATTTTGCTTTTACTAGTTATGCGCTTTTATCTTCGTCATCGCGTAACTTTGAGTTACTGACCGACCCTTTATTCGCACGGATTTACGACTTGACCAAACATCGACATTTATTTATGACATGTTAATTTAATATTAATGTATTATACATATATAATTCTTCCGGAATAAATTCTCTAAATGATGGTGAAATCTGCATCAAAATCCGTTGCGTAGTTTAGTAGAACAACGCGGTCACACAGACCTACACGAAAACCGACTTTGTTTTATTTTACACTATTTATTATAGATGCATTTTTCTTTCCCCATTTGCAATCGAAATATAATTTTTGATGATGATGTGCTTCTGATTGCTTTCTAAGATTAAAGATGGGTGCAGAAATGCTGATATTCAATAAATAATGGCATCTTTTAAAAGCGCGCTATTCTATAAAACAGCACAAAACTACTCATAAAAAATACCTAAGTCCAAAGCATCTATGCTATTGATATTAGCCATGAGAAAATGGCGCTGGTTAAAATGATTTTTCTCATACATTTCCTCATTTAAATCATTCATAAAATCATAAAACACATCACTCATAAATGTGCTACAAAAGATTGTTAAAAAACCAAGTCATTTGCCCCTCAAGTGTCAGTGTGGGTGACGAACAATCACAGGTATCTGTAAACATACGTGTTGTTTGTACAACTCCGTCGCTGCGCACACGCAGGCGGGGCGGTAGGCGGGTTGTTGTATGTAGCGACTGTTTGAGTATGTGATACTTGTATAAAATTTGTTTTAGGTATGATTTCTTGAGTATATTTGGCTAAGTTATATAGCTTTCTGTAATAATATGTTACTGTAAATTATTAAGGATTGGCTATCAATGATTCTTTGATGTTGATATATCAAAACTTATGCATACCTCCAGATACAGTTTACCATATAAATGTCTAAGAGACGTCGTCATAATTAAATCACCAATCGTATGGTAGTTATCACAATGTTTAGATTTGCGCTAGAAAACCACGTGTTATTTTTATTAAAAGCTGTCTTTCTCCTGCCTGATAGAAAAACAGGAAAGCGAACAAAGACGAATCAACCTAATGCAATAATCGATAAACAAACAGGACATCACTATTACTACTGATTGAAGTAAAGTGCGGATGCGCAATATTTATGATAAATATTTAGTATAGCGGGTTATGAACAAGCCATGTCCGTTGGGTGGGACAGCGATTGAATTGTATACGTGATTGTACCACCGACAACACTACGGTAAAATGTACCTTTATGAGGCAGTAAGGAAATTATATCGGTCGTAAAAGTGTAGCTACAATTTTTAAAACTTAACTTATATTGTAGCTTATAACCATAAAAAAACGCGTGAACATAACATAACATCAAGCCAGAAATCTCCAAAGGGATAGGCTGAGGTGTATCTATACAGGGTTATTGGTAAAACACCAACAACCTCAACTTTTACTATGGAAACAAATATGAAATCGCGAAAAAAAAACAGCTGTTCCGTACATTTTGACGAGTTATGCGAACATAAATGTACTGAACAGCTGTTTTTTTTTTTCCGCGATTTCAAGAATGGTCCCATAGTGAAAGTTGTCCATAATGATGAGTACAATGACTCCTTAAGAGGTTGTTGGTGTTTTACCAATAACCCTGTATAGTAAACTCACATTTCGCCAGTTATGTTTAAGTCCCATGTAATAGGGGATGAGCCTATTGACATCAACCGGCCACAAATCCAAACTCCGGTCTGCTACTGAGTAATTTCTGATAGGAAAACCCGATAGTCCGAATCAGGTTGTTAAGGAAAGAAACATTTGAAAAGTTGCCGGGAAAATTGGAAAATTTGGGAAAACTGAAAGTACATTTTTTTTATGTTTAAGTTGAATGTTATGGGAGGCTAGATAGATAGTGGGAGGCCACTTATGCTTGACTAAAACCCCTGATGATCTTTACGACATCAACTTTTAGTTTCTTTAGTAAATTCATAAGTTAACGTTTCTATAAGTTACAATCGTAGCGATTTCGTAACTTACGCAATGTTTACGATTATCAGTCTCGGTATTACGTTGTCGTGGATAATAGTATTATAGTAGTATCACCAATTAATTATAAATAGTGTTAAAAAAAACGTTATCTTAATTGATTATTTCCTACGCGGAATGACTGAAGGCACACTTTTAACTTCGTAGTTTAGATATATGTTTTCGCCATTACACTCATGGCACTTTTAGCGATTTATTTTCGATTGAAAGGACTCGATGTTATTTAATCCTATATTAATGTAATCTTCTTAAAAATACGCTGGAACGCTGACAGACAAATCTATTTATATTGTTTATAATGAAATCATAGGAAAGAATGTAATACATACAAATGATGGTTTAAATAAAACTTTTTAGTTGTGGTAACCTACCCCACACAAATTCGATTACCACTACCTGCTATGTAAATAACAGTAAAGGAGTAAATAAGGATATTGTCTAGATAAACTAAGTGGAAAAAATACGTAATATTGAAGCTAACTCAAAAACTACGCAAGCAAAGTTAATAAAATTTATATGGGACCATCTCGGAAGCATGACCTACCAAACAAAAAAAGAATCATCTAAATCGATTCATAATTGGGAGAACCTCCTCCTTTTTGAAGAAGTCGGTTTAAAAAATATGCGGGGCAGTCTTTGGCGACTGCAGATAGAAGTGAAAACTAAGAAACATTCATTCATTTCTTCAAGCGTTCGGTGACGATGACGCGAGTTTCATGATTTTTGTTCACCCAAAAAGTGCTCAACGCGCCAAAAGAAGTTTTCACTTCAATTATAACTTTAATTTAATAATCGGACAGTTAAATTCTCAGAATTATGCCACAAATATTACACTATTTAGAACATAATATCAAACAAAACAAGCCTAGATCTGACTGTTATCAGGACAGCTGTTTGTCTCAGCATGTTTGAGACTATAAGACAGTTCGCAGTCGTGATAGTTACAACCTATATACTCGCTAGATTGCGGTGAAGACCCGGTTTCGCGAAACACCGTTGACATTTACTTATACTTTCTCAGTCAAAGTACCTATGTTTTATGATCTTATTTTGTTTGGTTTGTCGAGGTAGGTCATTATAAAAAGCATTATACCTACTTAACATGGCAATAAAGGCATAAACTACAATGATTCTTAAAAACTTTGGGTGCAACGGTAAAAGAAAGTTAAAAAGACAGAAAGAAAATTATCATGACAAATCTTTGGAGAAAGAGAGCCTTATGATTTCACCGAGTCAGACACCAAACTCAATATGCCTTGAATTGCATACCTAATATTTATTTTCACGTAACATAAGAGAGCTTTTAGCAATACAAACAAAATATAGGTACTAAACCATGAAATAAAAAAAAAATATTATGACGTAATTCCGGCTCAACAAAATTCTTGTGCCACCCAGACTTGACATTAAAGTAACTTCTAAAGTGACTTCCAAGTGCCCTAAGTACACACCTGTTTACTTCAGAACTTTACTACTAACTCCGCGATAACATATTTTCATATCAAGTGCTTAAAGCAAATATTAAATAAGTTCTGTTGATTTTTTATAGATTAGGGGTCGATATTACTCCAATAAGCCATGTTTAAAGGTCGATACTCCCGAAACTGAAAATAAATATTTAAAACCGATTTCTGAGAATTATAGTTTTTCTAGTTTTTTTTTCTGTGAATTGCGTAATTGCACGGACAAATATTTTGACAAGTCATTCTGTAATCTCGAATTATTCATAAATCTTATGGATTAATTCACATTGATGTATTCTGTAGTTCATTATTTTCACGACCACAAAAGGTAAGAAACTAACAAAGTACCAGAGTCAAGTCAATACCGAGAATAGCTTCTAAGTGTTGTAATATAGACTGGTTCTATTTAAAAACTTACTGACATTACGGAATCTTCACTACGAAAAACATTGATCTATTTTCTGCCCTACACTCGCGACAATCTAAGAAGTCCGTTTTGACGTTTCGTTCTCGTACTTGTGATAAAACGTTAAGCCGTTGAGAATCAGTTTTTAGCAATGTAGATAAGTCGTCAATTACAAACTCTCTAAGTATGTTCAATCGATATGTCTCGCGAATCAGTTTATAAGAAACCAATTTCTTTTTTCATCGCTACACAAAGCATTTTTATAGCTGTCAAAACGGACTTCCTAGATTGTCGCGAGTCTAAGCCTAATTTATTTGAAGTCAGCGTAGGTACCCAATCATGTATTTCTCATCCAAACATCTCTTTTCTCCAATCCATCCAAAGTTTCGTAGGTTTCCCTCTGCTATTATAGCCATCCTACATTCAAAATCAAAACTTAATAAACCACACTAATATGTCCGATTCAAAACTTTATTTAGGTACTCCAAACTTTATTCCGAAAGATAATACCATATCTGTTTTGAAATACACCCTATTCTTCTTTACAAAATTCTCCGTTTGACGTCCAACTATGCTAAACCATGGTTAAGAATTAAGTCCATGATACTATCTTAAAACAGAAGCTCCACTATAATAATAAAACTGAGCAAATCTAATCGTGAGGCGTGGCACGACTTAACCTTTCCAACGATGTAGACGATGATGTAGAGAATCTTACTGAAACAGGAGTTACGACTTATGGACTGGTGAGATGACCTTTAGTCGAAAAAAGAGAATGTAGAGAAAATATGCCCTGAAGTTAATATCAATCCTGTAAGTTGTAGAAATACGAAACTCTTCGAAAGGGATTGCCACTTGACTAAGCGCCAGATCCTCAACCAACAAAATGTAATTTACACTTTTGTAAATTATTTTCCCTGAAGTAACTAAAGTGACAATTCAGAAAGGCCTTCCCCTTGATTCTATTCTCCACCATTCAGATTTAAGTGCACACCAAAATAGAAAAATTCTTCATCTTTAAAATATGTCTTAGTGACTTCCGGAATATTCCGAAAGGCGGTTTACCTAGTCGAGTAAGTATTTGGAATGTTTATTATCGATACTACATGATCAGCACATATTTACTCACTTAGCGTTACTTGCACCTTGTACATACTATATTTTATGTATCTAGCTCAACAACGTGGGTGGAATTCTCGGTTTACTTTTCACACAAAAAACCCAACATTATGGTGTATATCATCACCATATTACGTCGTCTCCACGGAATTTATAGCTCTTGTCATAAAATAGATACGTGATAGAAAAAAAAATTAAGGACACCCGCGGGTAGTCGGGCGTATCCTTGCTCCTTGCGTCACCGTATCAACAAAGCGGTGCCCACGCGCTAATGTATTCAACGCGGCGATTGATGAAGTATAAAATTTCTTAGTACCGTCTCACTCACAATGGAATTATGATAATTTATCGGTTGGCTTGTGCCGGCCGAGTGTGTGGGAACGCGCGCGGCACGGGCTTTCCCACGACGCCGCGCTACGAAGAAGAACGTCTCATTGGCTACGATCAGAAGCGTCGCTTACGCCGTTATCTGCTCGCGTGTCAAAGTGCCCTCAGCGCCGACAGGCCGTAACTACCAAGTGGCCCGCGCTTGGGGCATGATTCGCCTATTCCGAAGGCGGTGTTGACACATAGGACGTTTTGCCGTCTAGCGGCGTAAGACAGAATTGGAGTAAGTAGCGTCACGGCGGCTTCGACCGCACAATGGGTCGGTGTCGAGTCGACTAGCGGTGCTGGGAACAAACTCACACCTCTGCAAGGTGATAGTCAATGTTATTGTTTTGACTGACTAATTAGGATGATGTGTTTGTAACTCAAGGATGTTGTATGTGATAAATGGTAATTTTATGTCGTGTTCTAGGATTAGAGTGAATAATTGCGTTATTAAATGATATTTAAAGAACTAAACATCTGTTAAAAGTTAAATGGCTGTCAGAAAGAGTTAATCATGTCAACAAACAATACTTGTTTGAAATATAATTTTATCGATAAATGACTATAAAGAAAAATTAGATAGTTGTAGGAGAAATATTTGTAAAATCTAACTCACATTGATGGTTTTCAAACAAGACTTTGTCGTGAGCCGTGCAGGTAGTCACGGCAACATTGCCCGAAGTAGGCCACAAGGCACAAATAATAATTAATAACACACGTAAGCAGTAAAAAGTCGGTGCGACAGTAATAATTTCTATTCGTCACTCTGTCTGTATGACCGACGGAGGCGATAACGCGCCTCATGTCGCCGTAGAACTGCGCCCGCGCCGAACGCACAGGGCTGCCACAAACAACAAAAAAGTATTCAACATTCTTCCGTTTTTTTGTCACGATTTGCACATCAATACCAAGTCTGTCCAACAAGAAATGTCCTTTAGGATTGTAAAAAAATTGACCAGAACATAATAATTAAAAAACATGACTACAAAATTCGTAATAAGTCTTTAATGCACAGTTTTTTTTTATTACCAAAAAGAGGAAATTTCGTCCCTTGACAGTTATTTAATTCATCGCCACGAGTCACCTTGTCGTTCTGACGTCACTGCGTATTCTTTGGCGCGCGAATGGGGGAGCGTCTTGGCGTGCGTACGCGCAGGGTGACGTAAGAAGGGTGCGCGACTGCGCGTGGGAACTTGTGCTAGCCAGCTGCTATCAGCTGAGACCCCCACATGGATGCACAGCTGTTTAATCTTACCGGTTCTGATTTAAAATAAAATAATAGTAATGAAATAACTGGCGCGAACTTTGACCAAATTGTCTAGGTAGGTAACGGTTTTTTTTTTCAAGGAAAAAATAATAATTTTATCCTATTTATTTGCCTAATTGTAATAGGTATTTGTAATATTTTTAAAATATTTTCATGTAAAGAAAGGAAATCTTATTTAAAATAATGGATTCTTCCATTATTTTAAATAAGATTTCCTTTCTTTAGGTTCAAATGTGGTCAATTATTTATGAAGATAATAAAGTGCAGTAAAATTACTAAAGTTATTTTAGCTTAGCTATATTAGCCACAATAATTATTGAACTATGGAAAGTAACGATTTTACAATAGTTATAGTTGATTTATTTATAATAATTAACGTACCTACTCTTCAATTAAATCTGAAAAATAAGCCAAGCTCATGCGGAAAATTTCAACTTAAATAATTCTAAGCTATTTTTAAAACTTATTAAATAAATCTATGATTAATATTATTTCCAGAATCCCGCTAGTGCCACCCCTACCTTTATCACGGGCGTTTTGCCACAATCGGTGTAGGGCGCATAAAAGCGGAGCGACCGGCGGCGCGCGCGCCATTCGCTCACAGACCGTCGCGCGCGCTCCAATGATCCTACCCGCCCGTACTATGTCGCCGCCGCACGGCGCCTTCCATCCACCCGCGCACGCGCAACCCGACGAGGAACCCGTCTCCCGAACATACCAATACAGAAAAGTCATGAAACCCATGCTAGAAAGAAAAAGGAGGGCACGCATCAACCGCTGCCTCGACGAACTCAAAGACCTCATGGTTACGGCTCTGCAAGCTGAAGGAGAAAATGTCTCCAAACTGGAAAAAGCGGACATCCTGGAACTCACTGTGCGACACCTCCACAGCCTCAAACGGAGAGGACAGTTAGTGCTGAAATCAGAAATGTCCTACCAAGAACGTTTTCGTGCTGGATTTACTCAGTGTGCTACAGAAGTGTCTCAGTTTATTGCGAACGCTACGTTAGCTGCTACTGCCATGCAGCGTCAAGGTCCAGTGGATCCTCAGGCTGGAGCGAGGCTGCTGCAGCATCTCAGTAACTGTATAAGGAGATTGGAGAATCCTCAAGTGGTGCAGCCTCAGCCGATAGCGCCGAATGGTGTTGCGAGGCCCACGCCTCTGCAGGCCATCGCGCCGGCACCTCCCCAGCAGCAGCAGGTTGTGGTACAGAGGACATCGTTACCAGATCGAGGGTTGAAGAGGCTGGCAGAGCCGATGGACTCCGAAGCGGCGCTCGCGAAGCGTGCGTACGCGCCGCCCTCGCCGCCGCACAGCCCCGCCTCCGAGCCTGACTCCGCCCAGTCGATGTGGCGGCCGTGGTGACCGAGGAGCCTGCTCCTCCACCTCGCATGCAGGACCGTGTGACAACGTGTGATATTCATTTATGTTGTTGTTTGTTTCTATTAACGTTCCTAGAACTGATGTGTGTTAACGAAGTATGGGTTGTTCTCGCTTTGCTTGTTGAAGTTTTACTTTTTTATTAATTTAATAAATTAAGGTTTTTTTGTTCAGTAGTAACCTGTTATTTTTGTATTCCTATAACTTCAACGTCTTCCGCGTCAATTAAAGCATTTACTTGTACGTTTAAGTACCATGTAGCGTAGTTAGCACCTAAGTTTTACTGTGATAAATAGTTATCTTTGATAGGAGTTCTTAGGTTAGCGAATTCGTAGAGGATGTTTACTGTAGGCTAATTGAATGATAAAAAGAAAATAAACAATGTTTGCAACAATATTTGTTTTGTTTCGGTAGCCACCTTATACTAACACTGATAACCGAAAAACGAAATATTTATAATAATGCACCTGCATTATTATAAATATGTCGTGTTCTATCTTTATCTAACCATTTGTTTATTTATTCATCGACTAACTCTGCCTTAAAATCTTTTTCAACTGTAATACCATTATTTGCATCACAACTTGACTCAAAGTCCTGCAATATCTCATCTACCATCTAATTAGTTCTTACATACGACTCAGACTCTTAATTTCCTTATCATAAGATTTAATTCACATCTTAATTAGATATTGCACTGGTGAAACTCATAACTTAAGGTCTCATTTCATTACAACCTCCAGTTGCTTCAGAAAAAATCTTTCAGGACAAGCTAAAAGACATCTTATTCGTTTTTCATTTGAGTTTAAATTTCATTAGTAAAACTATCATTGCACATCTTCAGCATTAATGTAATGGAGTGCTGTTTTATTAAATTCTTGTAAATTTCTTTGTATTGTATGCGGGTGTAGTTCACACGGTATTCAACGACCGTGTCAGATTTTATTGCCCAAGAGCATCTATAAAATCATTCCGCTTTAGACCAACGACCCGCTTTATAAAACAGTATTCTAGATTTGAACAAGAGTGTATGACGTAGACCATAAACAAAAAAAAAAGTCTATAACATTTTGTCATGATTATTGACCACATGAGAGTAAGTTTCCTGAAACGCTAGATTTGATTAAGAACTCTTTGGTGAAATATGAGCTTCAGTAGGTACCACAGGATTTTATACTGCAATAGAGCGTAGGTATTTCTAAAATCACCAAACTTGTTGGGTAGGTTATCAGTCTCCTAAACACCCTATCCCAGGTAAGTAAATTGTAAAAATGAAATACATAGAATAATATATCTGTTCATATCTTCATTCCAGTCATCATCTCTCATCAATTCCATATACTTGGCATAAAAATAAAACGTGGAACACAACCATGAATTAATGAATCACAACATTTTATTTCAGAATGTAAACAATCGTCAAATGTCTTACTAAGAATTATATTAAATATCGTGATTGAAATTAACGGTAAGCAATAATAATGATTGTGCCACTTAATACTCGGACTTGTGCTACTAACATCACTATGCAACTAATTCGATTATTATTTGCTTTAGACAAGGAACATCACTAGCAGAGTAACTGTAAAGCTGTAGGTCAAAGTAACTTTAAATTCTTATTGCTAGAGGTCATCTTTACATCTTCCTGACTGAAAATGATGATAATCAAATCTGGGAGTTGGTCTTAGCGTGGTGGACAACAGTCTATGGCCTAGAGGGGCTTGTGGCCACGTAGAAACAGCCGCACGGGTCCATCGATCAGGTTAAGCTATGCTTGTCGTGGTTGGTCCGTGGATAGGTTGTCCTCCGCGCCTTGGAAAGCACGTTAAGCCGCTGGTCCCGCTGTCATTTGTAGATCCTTGATAGTTGTTACGGGTCGTCAGAAGCCCGAATGTCTGACAACCAGTCTTACCAAGGGGTATCGTGTTATCCAGTAACTGGGTTGTGGAGGTCAGATAGGCAGTCGCTCCATGTAAAATACTGTACAGTATATTTTTTCGTTTACTATGCCACATCTCATTTCGCTAACCACTCAAAATTACTCGACAAAACATAGACAGGAAATCCTGACTAATATTATAAATGCGAAAGTGAGTTTGTTTGTAACGCTTTCACGCTAAAATGGCTGAACGGAATTTGAAATTTGGCACAGGAGTAGACCTTGACCTGGAGAAGGACATAAGCTTCTTTTCATCCTGTACCGCAGAGGAAAGTCGCGGGCAACAGCTAGTAATTAATAAAATTTGCACTAATAAATAAAGCCCCTTCACAATCAAACAACCAGTATTATTTAATTATCGTTGTGACCAAATCAAGCGCATCCAAAAAAGCCGTTCGTGTTACAAGACCTTTAGAAGGAGCGATTACGGGCCGAGAGACGGCGTGCGCGCATACTAGAAGATACAGAAGCCCGACAGTACAGCAAGTATTAAAAAAAATTTATGACGTTTTTAAATGTAGACTAAAATGAGTCGTGAAGAAGTAAAATAGCGTGTGGTTAGACGGCTAACTTGTTTGCCCTGATCCTGATGAACCGTTGATACCAAAATCTAGTCTTGGAAGTTTTGTCACGAGCTATAAGAAGCATACTTATGTACTCCTGAACTATGTGGTGTTGTTTATCCAGACTGATTCTTCAAAACTTCCGGTACCGGTATTAGATAATTTCCCGCTATTTTCGCATTATAAAATTGTGAACACTCAATGATAAATTAGAATACTTCTATCCAGTCAAACAAACCGAAAATAAAACCAGACTGATTCTTCAAAACTTCCGGTACCGGTATTAGATAATTTCCCGTTATTTTCGCATTATAAAATTGTGAACACTCAATGTTAAATTAGAATACTTCTATCCAGTCAAACAAACCAAAAATAAAACAAAATATTAAGTACTTTTTCTTTAAAAAAATATTATTTTTTAATTCAAAGCACCTTTCCAAGCAACTAATGGTATTGGCCTAAAATTGAAACTTACCAATATGAAAAACACTGTAAGTACTTCCATGTCTTCAATATTACACGCAATTTAGCTTTATTTTTATTTCGCCCATAGTAAGCCTTCTGCACCTACCCATTCGCGGCGCATGCCCAGGAATTAGTTCGGTACAGTCTAATTGGAACGCTGTTGCGTGCGCGCAGCCGTGGGAAACGCCCGGTGAAAATACTATGGATCGCCGCAATTTGAGATTTAGTTACGGCGGTAAGCTTTTTTTGATACCAAAGTTGAAGAACGTAATTTTGATGTGGGATGAATTATTGGTTAGGTTTGGCAAGTTTGGGAATCTGGAATTTCTGGTTTCTGCATGTTTGCAAAATGGTTCCTACATATATAGGTACTTACATAATTATAACTACGGTGTCCTATGATAATGTCAGCTTTTTTTTAAATCTACTTATTTCTGGGATCACATGTAGAACTTTCGCGGGCTTAAATTCGACTCGATATAGGCAAAAAAAGGTGTTACTATAAAAAATAAAAAAATTGAGACATATTTGACATACATTTTTTTCAACTCGAATCTTTTTTTCTCGACAAAATTAATTTTAATATACCAGTGGTTATTCATACAAGATATAAAAGCAAAGACCAGAAATATAATTTGCATAACTTAATTAAGGCGAACCAAAGTTACAAAGTAGAAAGTAGTTCTAATCAATGTTCGTATATCATTGACAATAATTGTTACAAAAAGGAACACAATCTTGATTGTAGTCGACAATTGCATTGTTAGCAGTCATTATCAATCAAGACAGACTCTCATAATACACGCCTACTGTTTAACCTTTTTATTATACTTTAAACTTCATGCCTTATAATCCGATTTCGTCAGCAGACTATACAAAAATCGTATACAAAAATCGTAGTGAGGAATCGTAATTATATAGATATCTATATAATTCCTCACCTGAATACTGAATACTAAATGGAAATACCGTCAGGAAAGTCTTGAGTATGAGTGTGGAGGTGGCAATCGGCAAACGTAAGACGCCCTCAGGCTAGGTGGAGCGACGATCTTCGCAGGGTGGCTGGTAGCGCCTGGCAGGGTTGCGGGAAAGTCCGAAAGGGATACCGGGACCTTGGCAACAGGCACTTAAGGATCACGGGTGGGTTTTAGTCAGTAAAAGTCGGACACGTCCTCCCGCTCCGCTCCGAGAGGGAGATAAGTAATTGGATGATTTCCAAACCTCAAAAAAAAAAAAAAAGGGTGGAATCGAGCTGAACGGCGTGAACTTAGAGAGGCCTATGTCCAGCAGTGGATTGTTGGCTGGTGATGATGATAATGATACGAGTAAGGGAAGACCAAAGAAACGTTTGATGAACTGTGTGAAGGATGATATCATCTTTCATGGTGGTCTTTGATGGCTAGAAAGGGACTGACTACCGAGATGCCGAATAGTAGAGAAGTATGGAAGATAAAGACATTTTGCGCCGACGACAAATAAATTGGGATAAGGGTAGGAGAATGATGATGAATATTGAATACTAAGATTACGATGGATTTTGAGTTTTAGACACCTAAGTGTTCTAGATGACCAAACATGGTAGCTGGTAAAATCAGAGGCCTTGGAAATATAGTTAGTGAAAAAAGCAAAAACAATACTAAGTACAAAGGAAACTGCATGACCAAGTCACGTTTGGCTTATACTACTAGACTAACGAGTCTTTTAAGTTAGAATACAATTCCTCTTATTCAACCAGTACAGTGACGTGTATAAAGTTGACCACCACGATTTGATATCGCGGGGGGAATCGACGCTGGGCCCTAGTATAGTTCCCTGCGTCATACTCGTAAAAATATACATAAGAAACAAATAATGCCTGGCGTTTGTGGATTTTTTTTTGTGTCACACTTTCGAGATTTTCCTTTGCATTGTTCACTATACCAACAACATATAGGTACTGTGGCGGTATCTACATCGTCACATGCGACATGCGCATCAAAGACCTGACGTCAGACAAAAATCCTGACGTCAAATAAATCCTGCATCGCGCAATTAAAGTTTACCGTGCAGTGGACATATATACAAGAACCCAATATCAATCGTTGGGCAGTTGCCCGCCAGACACAACACCCGTCTGGTTGGAGGATCGTCCCTTTTCTATGGTGGATGAGTGAACTTTACACCCTATTGCTCATACTCCTAAAGTACTATTAACATCATTCGAAAAAATGGCTTAGATTACAGATTTATTTAAATAACTAGCTTCCACCAGCGGCTTCACTCGAGTCATATCTTTAATAACTAAAGCGTATGTTACTCAATGATAATATAGCATTCTACTGGTGAAATAATTTTTAAAATCGGTCCTATAGATTTTAAGTTTATTCCATTACAAACAAAATCTTTTCTCTTTATAATATTCGTGTAGATATAGCTTTACTGTATGGTACGGTTAACGATCATCAACAATGTGAAGAAAAAAATACACATAACACCCCACTAATTGATGTGAAGTGTAACCGGATCACTAATTAAAAAGTACTTTAATCAACCTCTTCACTAAAATGGAGATATAACCATTAACATTTTAGCACTGGCCATTGTCCAGCCATAACGGTACCATCCGAGCGACACGACAGTGTTTTGTTTTTATTAAAAAAAACACTGATATATGGATATCGAAAGTGCATGCAAGAGCAACTGGTTTGCAACGGATTAATGTTTATTAAAGGTCACAAGGACGTAAGTACAAATAAGGACATAATTATAAAGCCTACGCCAATAAAACTTATAAATAAGCCCTTTTTAATTCTACCAAATTGGATATTATACTGACTCCTTTACTGAATTTATTTTTGTTGTAATTTTATGGAACATGTTGTGTGCTGATTATTCGTCGCTTCTGCTCAAACGAATTATCCTTAAACCAGCCTTAAAATGCAGAATGTTTTAAAGTTTACGCTAAAATGACAAGAAAATTATCGGACCAGACATCCTAGAGCATGGATCCAAACTATAAACAATATACTATAATCCAAAATTTAAACTAAGCTACAGTACGATGTTTGTATAGCAGAACTGCAGAATAGCTTGAAATCTATCAAAGAGTCTGAATTAGGCCTCCTAATCAGGAGCTTCCATCCATAAGCATTTAAACCTGACTACGTATTAAGTTTAATAAAATTGATATCTCCAAGATTCATTAAAATACTAAGTATAAATCTAAACAGGAAACTATTTAGATAATAATTAATGCCAAATGCAGGAAGACGTGCAATTTAGCCGCCATCATAGCTATAACACCATCGAGAAACATAAGTTTATATGAGTAAACGGAAATAATACAGACTGAGATTAATCTAGGCTATATGTATCCGTTGCTTGTATGTTAGGCGATGAGCTTATCTTAGTCGACTCTAGGCTTAACGTCACGGTAAAAGATTTTTCGGAGTGCATGCATTTCGTGGTACTACGATAAAAGTATTTTACAAAAAGGGTTAGTGGTATCGGTACCGTCAGACTAACCGAACCCAAGCCACCTCTGACTTTTCGGATTCATGTGCGTATTGTATAATTATCACTTGCTTCAAAAACGGTGAAAGAAAACATCGTGAGGAAACCGGCATGCCTGAGAGATATTTCTCGATGGCATGTGAAGCCAAGTCAGAAACCCATGGGCGGCTAAAACTATGAAACCAGGTTAGTCAATAACCACACGAAAATAAAAGAAGACGGAAGACTGTCAGTGTATTGAAGCAAGTTGGAAAGTTTAAGATTAGCAACGAAACGATAAAATAAACACGAAGAGAACAAATAATTTTGATAATGTAGAAACAAAATAATTATTTGGTTCAGTAGCAGATCACAAAGCACTATAATGTTTAGAAAACAACGTTTCATTGCACACCAGATCAATACAAGATACACATTCATTTCAAAAGAATTACATAACACTTAATCTTACCACATCTTCCTTAGGTTAGACAAGAGTTATTTGTAAAGGCGTTGAATGAAGCAAAAACAAGTGCTTTTGATCGCGTGCCAGTCTCTTTACATCGCAACCATTTAATTACATAAAACAAAATAAGTAATTGAATGGATGACTTCCTATATCAATGTTTATGGCAAGTAAGATATAGCTTTAACTGTTGAGTTCCGTATCTTCATGACCATCATTATACTCATGTAATAGTAATACTGTCTGTTACGTCTTCGAATTTTGTGTCACAAAGCGATATTTTAAAATAGCCATACGCAATACTTCCGGCCAATATTCTATCGGTATCCAGTGTGCACTGTTTCTTCTGAGGATAATTATTATTAGCCAAAAAAAACACTTTCACAATTGCCATTATTTCTTCAGTCGGGCTGTTAGTTTCAATTCTACCCTTGTGTACCTACTCCTTTATAATCTTTTGTTAAACCAAATTCCCATAGAACCCTAAAACCATTACCTATAAGTAACGAAAGCGTAACTCAACAAAAAGTAAAAGTGTTATTTTTTCCATTGCGTTGCTTTGCTACGAATCTGCCTCCAGTTTTACGTAAGTCCCTTTCGATTCCGATACTTCTCGATCGTCCATTTTGTTACTTTCCTTCGATTCTATTGTGATATTTGTAATAGATATAACAATTGAATACGGAAACATCACTGACACGTTTTGGCGATAAAAAATAACAATTATTGATAAATTATTGTATCAACGGCATCCGATAGAAGGTAAATCAGTACAGTTGCTGGGAAATAGTTGAAGTATTGGCTATTGTAGTTAATTTATTGCAGTCGTTGGATTTTTAATGACTCATCTATACCTATCAAAAGTATTGTTTTCTTAATGCAGGTGTATGATCGAAACTTGTCACCTCTTCTCTTCATAATTAACACTTTGCAAGTCTCTTCATAATAAACTCTTTTTATTGCACTAACTTTTCCATTTTGGATTATGTCCTGCTAGATTAGTTCATTTACAGGTACGACATCATCGTCTCAATTCCCTCTATCATCATCCATATCAACATTTCCTTCGACAAATTCCACCGTTCATAATGCTATGCCCACAAACACAAACTCATCTTCCAGAATGCCATCGCGTTATTTAACTAGTGGGCGTGTGTAGGAGGACTGAATAATTCATAGATTATTAAGTATTTATCAAACTAATCGTGAGAATTGATGATTTTCTTCAAAACCCATCGATTTGTCATGCCCACATGACATACGACGGACGTGTGTTAGCTTTCACTTACGTGGATATACGTATCAAGCGATGATGCTTGCATGATCTGTGTTGACTTAAGTTTATTTTGTTACATTTCATTATCTTGTTACATTAGGTACATTATTGTCTGACAGAATATGTCTGCGTCAACCGTTGCTAACTCTTGATGGTCCTGGATGAAAACCATGAAAAGATTAATTGGCTTGCTATCTTTTATGGCTTCAATTATGCTATTACTCTTGAAGAAATGCAAAATACCTTCATTCAACCCATAGATACCTACTGTTACTTCATCGATATTCTCTGGTAATAGTGGTTTCGTTTAAGTAGTAACTTTGAATCGGTTTTTCATTTATCAACACCGACTGCCATCTTCTTACCCATCTATTTCGGTATTTCTTCAAGTCTGACAAGTGTCAGATCTATCGAACGGAGTGTATAATTATTTCCTTGCTAATTATCTCTGGCTGTTGTGAGTAAAGTTTCAATCAACTAATTTTAGTACCCCACACTAATTACGCACATTTTAGCGGGGCAAAAGTTAGCAACGGTCTAAAATTAGTTCTGTAGCGCTAGCCGATCGCTTATTAGGTCTATTAGATAATATTACGTTTCTAACAGAAACATTTAATAATTTGTTAGGCCGACTTTATTCAAAAGAATTCCTCATCATCTGCCTGGCCTTTTCCCAACTATGTTGGGGTCGGCTTCCAGTCGGGGTAGGATGCAGCTGAATACCAGTATTTTAATTCAAAAGAATTATAACATGAAAATGGGTGTAAGTATATATGTTAGTTACAGAATTTGAACAATCTTCGAAAGCTGTGTTTTTTTTTTTTTTTGTTTTCGATATACCTACCCATCACGTGGGTAAAGTTTCGCTAGCTATTTTAATTTGACCCTGTTTAAACACAACCTTTAATTATGTCATAAGTTGGAAAAGTTGCAAAGTTCTCTATATGTTTTTCACATATCTTTACGTAATACGACAGGATCCCATTGCTATCCACATATAGGTGAAGGCTTACTATCTTAAGTATTACATCACACACACATTCACAACTTTCAACGCACACATCGAACATTTTGTAGGAATCGGAAGCTTTACTCTTTACTTTATACTCAACACCCGTCCATTACATTCCTATTTGCCCATAGATAAGACATCTCAATTTCAATTATTGACATCATTGTCTGCAGTCATGAAAACGCAACATTGCACTCGCACTTAAAAATATAAAAAATAAAAAGTAATTAGAATCGTGACGACCTCTCGCTTCGAAGCAATGGAGTTAATTGATTGTTGTAAAAAACGCGCAGAATTGTGCTCCGATGGACGATGAGATAGTTGGTTTTTAGAGTTCCGTCCGGCTAGGGTTGGTCAAGGAAATAAAACTAAGAATTTATGAAGAAGAAAGTAATTTAATAACTAAAGCAGCAGCCTATTTCACGTCTCGCGTTCATTCTAAGGCCTTTTGTAAACACACCTTTAAAACCATGGTTTATTCGCCATGTGTAGGCACAGTCGTCAGTAATAAATGGATCACTATGGAAGCTTGTTGACGTACACCTTTTCACTACGGCGCTATTTATACGCCTTACCGTAAAAAAAAGCGTTCCGTGTACAAAGAGCTTTACTAGGCCAACTAGGGTTTCAATCAATCAATCTGCCTAGCCTTTTCCCAACTATGTTGGGGTCGGCTTCCAGTCTAACCGGATGCAGCTGAATACCAGTATTTTACATGAAGCGACTGCCTATCTGACCTCCACAACCCAGTAACTGGGTAATACGATACCCCTTGGTTAGACTGGTTGTCAGACTTTCGGGCTTCTGACGACTCGTAACGACTGTCAAAGATTCACAAATGACAGCCGGGACCAACGGCTTAACGTGCTTTTTGAGAGTTTCATAGTTACAAAATTAAGGCCCCAAAGCGGAAGAAAATTCTCGTCACATAAATATGGTCAGCCCTGACAATGCTCCACGCAACAGCAGCGCAACTCACTTGAGCAACACAAGTGCACTGGAGTTTGACAGATGGACCAAACATTTACATAAACGACAGTGCACTCAACTAGAACATGTCAGAAATGCAGCGGTCAGAAAAAGTGGCCCAGACAAAATGTAGGTAGATTTTTTTTAAATTGCAAAGAAATGAAATTTAGTGAACTGTAGAGTGTAGATGAAAAGAGTAGTCCTAACGTTTGAAATTATTTATCAGGACTTTTCACCAAAAGGTTCAATCAATGCTAACAGTAGGTAGGTATAGGGTTTCAGGATTTCGAAACATAAACAGAAATCAAAAGTAATTTACTGTAATAAATATCGCAAAAACAAAAGATTAAAAACAAGAAACCATTTTGCAGGTTTGGGCTCCGCTCGCCCACAATTCACCATACCTGCACAATTTCTAAACACACGTACCTTTAATTGAACCTAAAAGTATAGGCACATTCGTTATTTATTTATTTTGTAGTAAAAGAACAAAAGTAAAGTAAGTGTTACGTTAGGCATTCGGCGCGGTTGCGTCAAAAAGTCGCACGTCAGTACGGTCGTGATTGCGGCGCGCGCCGACCGCCGTCACGCGCCTGTGGGTCGTGCACGAGCGGGCAGAGACGGACTACACTTGAAATAACTTCGGGGGAAATTAGTACTGGTATATAGACAGACTAGCAAAAAGATACTTCAATATACTTGTAAGTTCGCTTTGAACCTAAAGGGCCTCTGGAGTTATCGAGTCACCGTGCTTGCCAAGTGTGTTACAATTTCGAAACATCCTTTTCTACACTGCTGAAATGAAATGGTCTTGAAAACCCACAAAATTTAAAAGGCTACTTAATTATGAATTGTCCAATGGATTTACATCTGTCAGAATCATCTCAGAATCAGAATGCAGCTTCCGAGTCTAAAGCTTATCTTACTGAAATACAACTTACGGTAATTAAAACACCCACACTTTTACGGTCAGAATCAAAGACTTATCTACCACTTATTATTAGTTTTCCGCTATAACTTCCGTTCAATCATCAATCACCTACAATGGCCAATCAAAAAGCCGTTAATCCAAATCCGCGCCTGCGCACAACTCGCCACAGGCGATAGTTTTCCCACGGTCGCGGGCGGCCTGCTTCGTGGCCAAGTATAGCTCTGCCATTTGCATACCCGCCCCTCACCACCTACCGTATTACACGACTAACGTACTAAGCCCACTTATAACGCTATTCATCTAACAAACGCTCGACTCTTTAAATTGACAGCGTAACATTTGCGGTAACGACGTCCAATTCATTTCTTAATAGACCGAGAATGGCTAATGTATACTAGTTTAACTAGATTTGAATAGGTGATGTTCTTGTCGATCGTTATTTTGACAACATTGTCATTACAGGACGTAGACCTCCTGCATAATGTTAAATATTACAATTTCTCAGCTAGGTGGGAAGATGTATCGTATTTTGACATTGATTACTCAATTTACATGTAGTTTCTGGTCACACGTCTAATTGTATATTTGGACGAATCAAGTGTGTTAGTTTAGTCTCTCTATGGTCTACTGCTGGACATAGGTAACTAGTCCGAGGACTAGAACCAGTTGGAAATATTCTAAGAATGCGGGTTTGGTGACCGCGAAGTCAGTCTTCGAGTAACTAAGACGATTTCATTACCGTCTATGAAGATTTTAGCTTGACAAATCTTGCAGTAAGGAATTTTTTACATGTATTGTGTATTCGTGTCGTGTCACTTGTATTGTCAACTCAAAGTAGTACTAACTATAATTAAAACAAAGCTTGACTTGACTTCTTATCAACAGTTGCATCAGTGTACGTCTTAACTTCCCATAGTACTTAGTCACGAAATGGCAACTTTCACTGCTGTCTCAATACCCTAGAGAACTTAAAAAAACCGGCCAAGTGCGAGTCGGACTCGCGCACGAAGGGTTCCGTACCATTAGCTATAAAAACGGCAGAAAAATCACGTTTTTTGTATGGGAGCCCCGTTAAATATTTGTTTTATTCTGTTTTTTAGTATTTTTTGTTATAGCAGCAGAAGAAATACATCATCTGTGAAGATTTCAACTGCCTAACTATCACGGTTCATGAGATACAGTCTGGTGACAGATGGACAGACAGACAGCGGAGCCTAGGGTCCCATTTTACCCTTTGGGTACGGAGCCCTAAAAAACAAGCGAGCCTCACAGTAGTCGCATATTATTATGATGACATCTTGACTGGCGTTTATATGATATAAACAATATCCATCATCATCACCATCCCGTCACCGACACCGTTTCGCCACCGTCGCCGTTACAGTCGCCGTAGCCGTTACCGTCACCATCACCGTCACCGTCACTATCACCGTCACTATGCCGTCACCGTTCCCGTCACCGTCACTATCGCCGTCACCGTCACCGTCACCGTCACTATCACCGGCACCGTCTCTATCACCGTCACCGTCACTTTCACCGTCACTGTCAACGTCACCGTCACTATCACCGTCACCGGCACCGTCACTGTCAACGTCACCGTCACTATCGCCGTCACCGTCACCTTCACCGCCACTATCACCGTCACCGTCACCGTCACTAACACCGTCACCGTCACTATCACCGTCACCGGCACCGTCTCTATCACCGTCACCGTCACTTTCACCGTCACTGTCAACATCACAGTCACTATCACCGTCACCGGCACCGTCACTATCACCGTCACCGTCACCGTCACTGTCAACGTCACCGTCACCGTCACTGTCACCGTCACCGTCACTGTCACCGTCACCGTTACCGTCACCATCACCGTCACTATGTCACCGTCACTATTAACGTCGACGTCAACGTCATCGTCACCGTCACCGTCACCATACCATAAAATGGGTTGGTAGCGTCCCCAGAAAGAGTTACTACTTTGAGGGTGGGAGAGTAATTTTAGCAGAAAGAGATAGATTTTCTCGTCCCCGAGTGCTCACGAGAAAACACAAGCTGATTCACTCTTAACCAGACAAAACAGAAAATAAATATCGCACGACCCATTCAAGTTACAAAACCAAAGTCACCATTAAAAGTAATCTTAAAACCCATTTTTACTCAACATTGATTTATGTCGAACTTGATTAGCCCGAGTAAAAGACGTCGGATTTCGTTCAAAGGGTATAATCTGTCTACTAAAGAAGCGGATAACCCTCACACTGCTATCCACTGTAATCAATGCCCCGTGCCGCCCATTTCAATCCTCCTTAACCCGTAATAATACCGACATAAAATTAAATTAGAGGTCAGTTTAAAAGTTCATCAATATTTAACGACTCCCAAAATTATCTCATTAAAGAGCTTTTAAAAATAATACGATTTTGTTAATGTCGTTTTTTATGGAGTTCGGTATAGTTAAATGGTTTTGAGCGTAATTTTGTGTGACCTTTGATGTCACTTAAGAGGAATTTCTCGGTAGTAAAACTAGTAAACATGCATTAATTAGGTAGATTGTTGTAAAATGTTGTACAATTATAATCTTAATTTATTGTTATGCATACAATTTCACACTCAGTGGAAATTCAAAACAGCGGGCAGGGGCAGCGTGCAGTGGTTAACACTTCGATGATCTTTTTTGGACAAATAGCACACTTCCAGATTAGAAATGACGTAATAAACTGTGTTTTGGATCAGACTGCATGCGGGAAAACTCAGAGCACAGCTGCCACATCCAGAAGAACCACGAGGATCATTTATATGTCTACAAAGCTATACAAGGTGTAAGGGCAGCCCTCAGCAAATTAACAAGGGGCATTCAGCTCCTTATTTTGAATCATATTCCACTTAAAAAAAAATCTGTAAAGTTTTCATTTTTTAAATCGTTATTTCAGTTACTATTCCTTTATTTCAATGTAAAATTACATTCTCTGTACGCAGCACTCAATTTATGTAAATAAAACAGCTAAACTAAAAAAAATAGCAATGCATGTTAAAAGACTCGAGTGCGGCCTCCCAACACGGGGAGTGCGGCTACGTGGATTTTACCACGGTAAGATACATTGCACGTGAGGTAATAATACAAATCAGGTTTATTGGATTCCCATAACGTTCCTGAACTAATTATGTACCGGTCGTCTTAGTACGATATGCTAAATTCATCCCATCAGTCTGCGGAGGGCTATCCCTTACACCCTGTATTTCGGTAGGTAATCTTTTCCACTGTGTTATCCAGGTTAATATCCTGACAGTCTTTACTTTCCTTATGCAACAAAATAACCAAAGTTATTGTGAACATTTCAATTGAATATGTAGCTCTTTAGACAATATTTAAAGGAGGTCACCTTAATTTATTATGAACAATATCCACGCTGTCAATTTGCTGCCAGTATAAACAGAAATAGTCGTAAAATCTGCATGATACAGGCACATGAAGAATATCATAAAGGAGTACGTGACCCGAACTCCTTTGTCGATCATAAAAAGTTAAATCGAGAATCACTAAACTGAGTAGCACAGACAAACGCCGAGACGTCTAAAATCGAATAAAAAAGGCGGAATAAAGAAACTAATTTCCATTCGTCCGATTCACGATTCGCGAATCGAATAAAAAATGTATCAAAACGAAAGAGTTATCTTTATTTGTGATAGATATAGTTGTTTTTGAGAAAACCGATCGTCCCCGGTTCCCACGGCTCGCCTTCCGGCCGGAGCGAATTTTGACAGATATCTTCAGAATCGATACCTACCAACTATATCGGTACGGTCGGCATACTCGATGATAAATCGTTCTCAGTTGATTGATTTAGTTCTTTACTGTCGTTAAACTTGTTTGACAACTGTATTGTTGATAATTATAATAATATAACGATGAGGTTTGCTTTAAAAATTGCGGATGATTTTTTTGGTGTGATTAATATTCGTACAATCTTGATCAGTTCAGTTGGTGTGAATGATTAATATGTTATTATGTGGGTGTCCCTACGATAGGTAAATAATGTATTTTGGTATAGGTAATCAAAATTATAGAAATAAAAAACGAACTTCAATTATTTCCCATGTCCACTACGAAAAGTTTGATCACAGTTGTTTTGTTGGTTACGTTAATTTAGATGCCTTCCATGTCTAAAGGACGGGTGGTGCAATTTCTGAGTGTTTAGTAAATGTACTTATTGCATATTGTTATTATTTATAACGACTATTTACACCATAGCTGCCTGTCTCCTGCTATTATATATTTTAATCTCCGTTTACGACACACAAGGCATCAAGGATGGATCAGACCTTGACAATTAAGATCAAACTGTACGAATAATTGTAGCGTTATTTGCGTTGCGTTCGCTAGTGATTTAAAAGTTTTTATGCGTAAGCTGTCAAAGACACCGAGTTCTATTTTTAGAGCCATTAAAATCACTTGCTTGAAAGTGTTTTAAATAATTACCTACTGTCAGTCAGCGACAACTCTAAGTGTAAACATTGCGTTGACACAACGTGCTATCGCAAACTGTGCGTCTTGTCGCTGCAAAAAAAAACGAAGAGTTGTCGTTTGCATCTGCGACTAGTCGTTGCGACAGACGTCGTGCAGGAAGCGATAATTTTCTTTGAGTATTCGACGCGTGCACCGTGGGTTTAGTCGCTACGACAAGTAGGTATAGAGAGAGCGTGCGTAACATGTCGTTGCGACTCTGCCTCTACGCCAAGTGTGCGGGAACTTTGACCAAAATATATGAAAATTGCCGGCTGCTGCCTGTCGTTGCGTCTAGTCTTTGCGCAGCCGCATGTCACATAGTGTGCGCCATGTCAGCATCATCGTATATATATATAATAGGGCTGCCTCGCACCTTGCAAGTAATTTTCATCCGTAGGATTCTTTTATAGCAAATAAATACTATGCTAAAATATTAGGTACAGGACTATTTTATGGTTAATTAGTTTATTTAATTTGTCCAACGTGTTTATTAGTGAAACGTTAAAGAAAGGGAAATTGTCAGGTAAACCGTAATATAAACTTGGTAATATCGTACTTACGTCCGGTATTTAACGCCGGTATTTTTTTATATTTTATGCAACTTTGGTTCGTACCGTGTTATGACCCATCCACGCTAATAACTGCTTGGGGACATGTTATCGAACTTGCTGATGGCTGATCAGTAGCTATATTAAATTAGTGATACTGTCAGTTATTTTTTTGTTTTACTTTCAGATCTTAACGTTACTTCTGCTGTGAATTAAAACAAAATCTAAATTAAAACATAGCTCTGATTTACTTAGAGGTAAAACCAGAATGTGCCATCGCGGTAAAATCTGAAGGAGGCTGGCACAGAAGCGTGGTTATTGACACAAGCAAAGAGAAACCTTTTCCAAACTATGGGTACAATTCAGGCTGTGGAGGATGCCAAAAATAATCAAAATTGGAGATTCCAAAAAATTGGGAAATTTTATTTACAGTAATTCAATAATATACATTATTATACATCTAACACTAAAATAATAATAATATGTACAAGTATAAAAAATTGATACACAATAGTCCATCAAAAAATTCGTCGTCCGCATCGCTTTCAACAGGAAAACTGCCCAAAAGCTGGCAGCATTGCCACGTTGTATGGCAATGTTGATTCTTTGGCCGAAAAATAGGCCAGCCTTCTGGTCACGTGAAGAGTCGACCAACGGCTTGGCGATGTCTGGATAGACTAAGTAAGCACTAGGACCCTATTTTTTTTTTTATATGGGAAATCATCTAATGACTTCTCCCGCTCTGGGCGGAGCGGAAGGGTGTGTCAGACTTTTACTGACTAAAACCCACCCGTGTTCCTTCAGTTGCTTGTTGCCAAGGTCCCGGTATCCCTTTCGGATATTCCCGTAACCCTGGCAGGAGCACTCGGACACTAGGGTTTCAACCCGGAGATTCCAAATTAGGTTCTTGAATTTTGGAGTTCATGTGTAAACAGCTAAGTATTTCGCTTTCGTGGAAGTACCAAAAGATATGGTAGAGAGAGAACCATGGTATATCCTACTTCTGGGCATGAATATAAAAAACATTAATAAAAAAAAAAACTAAAATTAATTATCACCATTGATTATTTTGCTATCGCTTCCGCCATGGAATACTGTCGTTCAATTAGCTGCGCGGGCGCTGCGCACTAGTTCGGTAAACTATCTGTTTAGGGCGCGTGCACACCGGCGGTTGATAAGCTCGCTGATAAACGCTGACATTGAGTTAAGCTTCCGCTGGTAATCGCTTGGTGGAAAGTGGTTATTTATTTCCGTAAAGCTTTTAAATTGGGTAACGGTAGCAGATTTATGTTTTCTTTGATATTGCAAAATTAATGCATTTTTTTGAGTATGTGACTCTCGTCTGTTATGGTTAAGGAAATTCAGTAGGGATAAGTACCTAAGTATCTATATTTTGAAATATGACTATACTGTATACTGACACTAACTCGAAATTACCTAACGTTACCTATGTATGCCATTACAATGCAGGCCACTCTGCTGAAAAAAAGTTTTTTTTTAATGTTCTATAGAGGCATAGACAAAGCACCACTAACGCACTGTTGAACCTTAAAAACTAAACGACTGTTACCCTAATTTATGTCAACCACCGCACGCTTCGAAGGTTACATTCAAAACAACAAAAAAAACGCCCAGTCGGCAAAAGCCATTACTGTCCTCCGCCAAAGCATTAGCATTAAAATATTTTTAACTTAACCTAACTGTACTGAATTGTTATAACATAAACTGTGCAAAATTTTATTGCTAGACTTTAGTTTTTGTTCTGCCCAATATCCTCGGATTGCGCGTGATTTTTTTGTTTGAAAACAACGGTTTTAGTACAAAAAAAAAACGATAAAACTCGGTACGTAAATTGAATCGATTAATTGATGATCGGTACGAATTAAAACAATCGTTACTAATTTATTTTGTTTTGTTGTGGTATTTTGCTCTAATTTTAAATGGGGAAATAAATTGAAGGCTTCTCTCCAAAAAAAAACCTAGATTTTCTTTTACTTTACGGTATTTTTGGTTAGGTACTTGCGATAAGGTACCTATCCGGTGTGTCCAAACTCAAATTAAAACTCAAAGTCTGCACGCGACTTTCTCCTACGCCAAATCATCCATTGATATTTCCCATTGGGAAAGGGGGTTTACCCCCTTATAAAAATATGTTCTTCATTCTTAATAAATAAACCCGAATAAGTCAAGTTTCATCTAAATACGTGCCATAGGAATTTGCGCAGAAAAAATGAAAACTGATGGCCACACTCCTGCCCCGCAGTCACTCGCATCGCCTTTTACATCCCTCCAGGAGGATAAGATGGTGATAATTCCTGGGAACCTAAACGGCTATAAAGTTCAACCAGCCATATCAAAACAAAGAACAAAGACTATGTGAAACAGTCTAGTTTGTTTATGTTACCGGGCTTTAACCCTAAACAAGATTCACTTCTCAGGATAATCGTGATTCATCATCACAATAAGCAGTGCAGCTATACATAACAAATGACGTCACACTAAAGTAAATAGTTTGGCATATGGCGAATTGGGGAACTCCACTGTGTTAAATTGTGATGATTGATTTGACGTATGCAAAAATAAGCTCTTTCTTACAAGGCGTACAATTTAGGGTCATTATGGATTAGTTCTACAAAAGAATCGATATTTACCGAATGGTTAAGTTTTGATTAAATATTGGGCCATGGCTATACAATAAGCATTTAGCATTGTGTCATATCGAACATAATAAAATGAACAGAGTATAGTGTAGACGACACCATCGTTGTCCTGTGACCTCTGAGTTTGTTTCGGCCTTTCTTCTCAGAGTAGTCAGATAGGAAACGCCGACCTCATCTAGCTTATTTTTAGTATTTTTTAATATGGCGTGTACAAGTGATTCCAATATCCTATTTACAGAATAAACAATTTCATTTCATTTCGTTGTCATTCTTCTTCGCCAGCAGAACCAGTCGTTCTATTCTTAATAAATACTTAAATTCGTAAAACTTAGGTGAAGTGATCGTGAAATGAACTGCCAATAGTGTCGATCCCTAGCTTAAGGTGAAATGACAGCTCACATCAAGCTCACTACACATATGTTGTCACGGTAAGATTTCTGCTGTCATAAAGTTCCAAGTTTAGCTGGAGCCGGCCTTGACAATGACAGTTTCCTGACCTAACATCAAACGAACCACAGATTACTTCTCTCGGGAATGACTCAACGATTTTTTACCATAATAAAACAATTACGGGCTCTTCACACATCTTCGGGCCATCAGCTCGATGACGCACTCACTTACTTTGACTTAGTGACGCGCGGATGAAAGGTTATCGATTGTAGGAATTCTTTGAATGTGAAGTATCGATTAATATGCTGCTTTATTTGACTGTTCATACAGTTATGGTAGGTATTTGAAGTAAAAATAAAATAAGTATTACAATATTTAAGATTAATTATGAACATCTGCTAATAGACAGCTAAATATAGACAAAAACAAATCAACTACCAAGACAAAAAAAAGTGACATCAAAAATTGATACCACAAAAAAAATCGATACCGCTTCTCGTCTGTCACCTCACCTCGCTCCTCGCTCGCATCACTACAGCTCACGCGGTAGGTATTTGTCCTCATGTGGGAACAGATCGGCGCTCATTTCCCACGCGTGCCAACGATAAACAAAGACACCCACGCACGAGTTTCGGCTGTCCGAAATGATAACGAAGCAATTAGGTATCTATAGGATTTAGATACGAGATTTTAGGTATCCGAAATGATACCTAGAATTAATATCTGCTATCTTTGTGGTTTTTGTCAGATATTCTTATACGTTTATCTTATACACTATCAATTTATCCCTTCTGGATTCAGTTGGTCTGGTTTAGGAAAGTTTTATAGGTATAGATAGCATTTTCATTAATTATATGCCCATTGATAGCGAATAAGCCTATGATTTAAAGCTAAATTATCACAGTCCTATGCCCTGTTTATCAAACTTAATAGAAATTAAAGTTCTAAAAAATAAAATAAAGAGAAACAATATCTTATTAGAATTGAAAAAAAAAAAAAAAAAAAAACATTTCTTTTGAGAATTCAAATGTCATTATTTAGTTCACAAGTACTTATATTTTTACGAACTTATTCATAAACGCTGCTTAAAGTTAAGTTATGAATTAGCAACTGTTTAACCATACATTTTCGACGTTTATACGCCTCTTTAACTTTAACAAACGTTTATGAATAAGAGTGTTACACTTTTATTCGTGATTTTGTTTGTCAAAAAATTCGTTGTTAGTTACAACTTGTAGAAAATCATAAGTTCATAACAAATCCTGAGAATGTCCGGTGACTCTCTATTCCTTATGTAGTCAAAAGAGAGAGATGACCTGATGCCCGTGTCCCAGCAGTGGGAACATTAAGTCTGATTATGAATATGGAGATGGAGGAGTAATAACAGCCGCACGGGTCGATCCATCAGGTTAAGCTACGCTTGCCGGGGTTGGTCCGTGGATGGGTGACCATCTTTACATACCGAGACTCCGCCGTGCCTCGGAAAGCACGTTAAGCCGTTGGTCCCGGCTGTCATTTGTGGATCTTTGACAGTTGTTACGGGTCGTCAGCAGCCCGAAAGTCTGACAACCAGTCTTACCAAGAGGTATCGCATTACCCGGTTACTGGGTTGTGGAGGTTAGATAGGCAGTCGCTCCATGTAAAATACTGGTATTCAGCTGCATCCGGTTAGACTGGAAGCCGACCCCAATATAGTTGGGAAAAGGCTAGGCAGATGATGATATGAATATGGAGATGAGCTGTGAATTTAAAGAAAATTAACATTGTAGGTAACTTGTGAACGTGTAGACTTCTAACTTTTGATAAACAGGGCCCTGCAATCTTTACGACCTCGCGTTACCATAGACAACACCGAAGAAGTGGCCAAGGTTTTCGCAACCTGTAACACCACCAACCCATGATCAATATAATCAGATTTCGTCTGTGTATTTAAGTTTCCGCAGACAGGCGCGACGCGATTCTGGTAGAACAATTTCCATGAAGTTTTCATAGAAACTCCTCTACTAAAGTTGCGTCGTGGCTGTCTACGGAAGCCATATCTCTAAATAGCAGTAGCAGGGTTAGATACTTTAAAAATGCGGCTAAATTTCGGCCATCTGTTAATATGAGTCTGAGAACTATCCACAATACATGTATGGATTTTTTTAATGATATCTAAGGAATGCTAGATAAAACTTGGCTGTAAATATTCGTGATGACTTTACACATCGAGAATTCACAATCCAAACAGTTCTCACACATTTTATACCTGACATAAATATAATTTTATACTCCACCAGGTACTAATCTCTTGACGGAGCATAGAACTGGCATTGATGGGTCAAAGGCCACAACGGCGTATAATTCTATAATCAATTCTAAAAGAATATAATGGCTGATACTGTCTACATGTTGGCCCAAGGTAAGCCAATGTTTGGTATTGGTCTGAGCGTTGTATTTTTTGGGTTAGAACTTAGTTACTTCAGGGGCCATAAAGTCATATAAAATAGAAAACGAAAAGAGGTTTCCGGAGCACTATATCATAGGTCTTCTTTATATGATTTTAAACTAATCTTCCTCTTTGATTAAAGGACTTACAAAAAAAACCGGCCAATTGCGAGTCGGACTCGCGCACGAAGGGTTCCGTACCATTATCTATAAAAACGGCAAAAAAAATCATCTCTGTTTGTATGGGAGCCCCCTTAAATATTTATTTTATTCTGTATTTTTTTGTATTTGTTGTTATAGCGTTAGCGGCAACAGAAATACATCATCTGTGAAAATTTCAACTGTCTAACTATCACGGTTCATGATAGTGAGCCTGGTGAGTGGTGACAGACGGACGGACAGCGGAGTCTTAGTAATAGGGTCCCGTTTTACCCTTTGGGTACGGAACCCTAAAAACATTTAGTTATATCGAAAAAGATTGTCTTCTCGATGCCATCCGATTACATAAAACATGTTTCTTTGATACATACAACAATTAATGGATACATCCCGTCTACCGCAGAAAACCGTGGTTTGAAGCCGTTAAAATTGTTAATAGACTGCGTTATTGCGACCACAGTACGTGCCGTCTGGTCGCTAGCTATAGAGATTATATGAGCATTTTCGCGACCACAACACAGTGTCTCAGCACAACATGGTCGTGAAGACTTAGGAGTCATAAGGCTTTGGACCGTTTTTCTATGAGAAAAAATGTGTCGTTTTTGACAGATTTTTTCTCATAGAAAAACGGTGAAGGGATTAACTTCTGTGGAAATACATAATCTATACATATTATGAATTAAAGTCGCTTTTCGTGTTTGTCTTCATGTCCGCGTTGTTATTCTAAACCACGCAACACATTTTGATGAGGTTTTCACCATCGTTTAGAGAATTTTTTCCGGAAGGTTTATGTGTATTTTACGTTAATATTAAAGTAACATAGAACTAAGAAATGTTGATGTTTTGACAGGTCGTAAAAACTGTGCGCAGCAGGAACGGGTCGCTAGTAATACTATAAATACGAAAGTAACTCTGTCTGTCTGTTATCCTTTTCAAGCCTTAACGGCTGAGCGGATTTTACTTGGCAAACAGGTAGACCATGACCTGGTTTAGGACAAAGGATACCTTTTATCACAGTATGCGGTAGTACATTCCCATAGGATAATTTCCGACCTCTATGTCGGAGAAGTCGCGGACAAAGGCTGGTACCTAATATACAGGGTGTTAGGGTAGACACCGTTATCCTTGAAACTAGAGGTTTGGTGTCATCTATAATATACTTTGAGGACTGGGACTAACCTTGAAATCGCGAAAAAAAAATCAGCTGTTCCATACATTTGTGTTCACTTAAATCGACAAAATGTATGGAACAGCTGATTTTTTTTTCGCGATTTCAAGGTTAGTCCCATAGAAAAAGTATATTATAGATGACACCAAACCACTAGTTTCAAGGATAACGGTGTCTACCCTAACACCCAGTATAATAGCACTACGTCTAGCAACGAGTCTGACTTATGAAGACTGGATAAGAAAAACCCAAACAAGGATTGAGTACAAAGTAAGGTATATGCCGTGTTTAATCGTTTAATCTAAGTTATCATTCGGTTTCATTTAGGAATTAAATTATGATAAGACCGACGGCCGAATGGCTGTAAGTGATGTAACTCCAATAATTAACAGAATGTGGACCACATTATAGTTCCTGATAGGCAGTCACTTTCGCTATTTTTATCAGGGCCTGATTCTGATAGAGTTCAAAATAAGACTGAAGATGCACGAGATATAATATTGAATAATTTAAAATCATGAATCTAAAGTAAAATATGGTCACATCTTTCCCGAAGTGACAGGCAGAGGATGTAAGGTACAGAGCGATATACTTACTCACATTTCGCTAGTTACGTTTTAGTCCTATGAATGTAATAACATGGCAGCTGGATTAAGGGCTTGATTCAGAAAGCGGTACCTACTACACGGCTCGTATTGTTAGGAGGTTCCTCTCTCTGGAGCCCTGACATGCGGTAGCTTGGACCCTGTTCCCGATACCGGTGGGCTACAATGTTTTATATTTTTAAATGTTTTTATATTTTCTTTATATTATACATATGATCGGTGACCCCGGCAAATGACCTCTTCGCTACAGTTCTTTAAGTACAGGTTGCTCCAAGATGGTAATTTAGAAAATTGAAAATAAATCAGTAAATAGTAACGTTTAATGAAATTAAAATATTTTCATTAAATTAATACGCGAAATCGTATATGTGTGTTAAATTAATGTCGCCATTGTAGCGGCACGTTGTATATTTAAAAATATAATTTATATCAAACTCAAACTTAAAGCATTTGTTTCAATTAGACCATTTACAGGCACTTTTGAATTGTCAAAGAGTCGGTCAGTATTGAAAATGAAATAAAGAAATAATAGAGGTACCTAATGTAAAGTTACCGTAGGACCTACCTCAATAAACGACCACTCAAGAACATAGCAATACTGAGTAGGCACAAGCATGTGTCATTTGTTTAGTCTTCAGCACATCTGAGAAAGCATTTCTCAGGAGTCATCTAGCTAGACGAACGGGATGGTCAACTTTTTTAACTAACTTCAAAAAAGAAGAAGACTTTATGGTTGTCTGTCAATCAGCCTTATCCCAACTATGTTGGGATCAACTTCCAGTTTAACCGAATGCAGCTGAATACCAGGATTTTACATGGAGCGACTGCCTATGTGACCTCTACAACCTTGATCAATGGTCGCCTGTATTTAAAAAATGTATTTTCATCGATATTTTTATTACCTGTGGACCGATTTTGAAATTTATTTTTTCATTTTCAGATCTCGTGCGGTGATTCCATATAAATTTAATTAACTTTGCTTTGGTCGTTTTTGAGTTAGTTATAATACTTCCGTACGTATTTAATCCACTTGGTGTATGTTGATGAGGTTATAAAACTATTGATTATGATGATCCTGTCACTGTTGATTACATAGCAACAAGTGCTATACCTACGAATTGGTGTGGAGCAGGTACCACAACTAAAAAGTGAACAATTAAAAACTTTTTTACAAAAACTAAACATCCGATTTTTTTTCGAAAAACAGTTTTTACATTTAATTTTGCGTGTCATCTCAAAATAAAAATAGAATCACTTTGTCCATGATGAGTGATAAGTGATAACAATAAGTTACTGATATCGCAAAAGTAAGGCATAATAAAAACGGATGATGATTCTTAATCATAACACTGATAATAAAAATCGACAAAGATCAAATTCAGTATAAATCTGAATAAGAAAAGTGACGAAAACAATGATGTAACTTTTATTTTTACCGTGACCAAAAGTGAGTCCCTGTGAATACCCATAGGTGCACCTTCCCTGCTTTAGACCTACTAGCAGCACTCTCAGGAAGTATCGATAAGAATGACGTCATCTGTAATAGGTATGTGTGGTATGTTGACAAGTGCAAACTCCGTCATAAAGTGGTGGGAAAGTTAAATTTTTCGGCTTTATGTGATACCATTGTTTTGGGAACCGAGCGTCGGTTATTAGATCGGTTTTATAAACAATTGAACGGTATGTGCCGATGAAGCTGTTGGGATAGGTCGACTCACCAATCTATCGCTCTTCAAAAGGTTTTCTTATTTCATTTCTCAATAGCAGCCTGGAGTCTGCATTAGTGCCCAGTTGATGGCAATATATATAAATAGGTGAGGGACTATAGGTGCATAGCATAAGCATAATCAGCCTATAATGTTCCCACTGGCACTGCTGGGACACAGGCCTCTTCTCTGTGAGAGGAAGTGGGCAGTAATCCACCACGCGGGCCCAGTACGGGTTGGTAGATGTCACATGTCTTCGAATTTTTGGTTCTAGGACATGCGGTTTCCTCACGATGTTTTCCATCACTGTTTTGAGAGCAGTGGTGATGAAATTATTAACACAAAGTAAAGCGCCTGGCAGGGTTCGAACCTACGACCTACAACTCTTAAGTCGCGGCCGTTACCACTGGGCCACCACTGCTCTCACTGCTCTATAGGTGCACCTCCGCCTAACTCCTTGGGGAATACAGCCGTGAAGTTATGTTGTCATTTTAGATGTTGCCCTGAATTCGCGAAATGAAGTACCACTAATTCGCGATGTCTCGTTATTTCAGTAACTAACTAACTTCCGAGTTACTTCTCAGAGCTAGTCAGTTAGAAAACACACAGCGAAACACACAGCGCCATCTAGTTTCTAAATTCAAACATCGAACTTATAAGTTTTATTAAATGAACAAGGTAACATGTAGGTACCATTCATGTAGGTCTGTATCTAATCTACTTATACCTAATTTACCTGTACCTACATAATTTAGAAGTAAATTCTTTGTAAAAAAGGATTGGTTATTTATAGCATAAACATAATCAGCCTATAATGTTCCCACTTCTGGGACGTACGCTTGCTATCAGTGAGAGGGAATGGGCTGTAATCCACCTCGTGGGCCCAGTCCAAGCTGGTAGATGTCAAATGTCTTAGATTTTTTGGTTCTAGCACATGCCTGTTTTCTAACGATGTTATCCTTCACCGTTTTGAGAGAGTTACTTCTAGAAAGTGTTGTAAATGCAAGCTTGTACAACAGCTTAGGTACTACATACAAATTATAATGAAAAGCATTATTAAATAAAACATCCTTGTAAGACGTTATGTTTATACATATTTTACCTCTTATTGTATTAAATGAGGAATTGCCATTGAAGTCTCAAGAATTACTCAAGAACTGCAGCTTTGTCTTGTGTTTTAAAATAACATCATCATTCCACTGCCCTTGTTTCTATGTATTCTATTCTATTTTTTATAATGGCAAGTAAAGCCGATGTCGACCATTCTGCCAATGTCTAAAGTGAGTTGGAAAAGCAAGTGTGTATCGAGATAAAATTGGTTGGCGCAGCATCTTTATGTCTTATGCGGGCCATAGACATTCAAGTAATTTGATCAAACAGGGTCGTTAAAACAGTTTTATCAAATTGGCATGAATGTGTGTGGAGATCAAAATGAGTTTAGGTAAAAAGGTAAAAATATGATTGTATATTACTATTTGATCAAACTGTTTGAACCAGCCTGTTTGATCAAGTTACTTGAACGTCTATGACCCGTATTAGGTAGGTCGTTTTTAGGGTTCCGTACCCAAAGGGTAAAACGGGACCCTATTACTAAGGCTCCTGTCTGTCTGTCTGTCCGTCTATCACCAGGCTGTATCTCATGAACCGTGATAGTTAGACAATTGCAATTTTCACATAATTATGATGTATTTCTGTTGCGGCTATAACAACAAATACTAAAACATAGAATAAAATAAATATTTAAGGGGGCTCCTATACAACAAACGTGATTTTTTTGCCGTTTTATAGATAATGGTACGGAAACCTTCGTGCGCGAGTCCGACTCGCACTTGGCCGGTGTTTTATTTATAGTCATCATATAAGTAGTCACCCCCATTCTAGCATCTTTCACACAGATCAGTCATCTTTTTTGTGGCTTAACCACTACTCAGCTATCCACAGTCATACTCAAAACTTTCCTCACGACGTTTTCCTCGTTACCCTGCATGCAGAGACCATGACTATCGATAACATATCGTGTTTTGGTGTAGCAGTTTAGCTACACCAAAACACCAATGATAATTTGTCTACCAATCGTGGTAATGAAAGGGTAATCATAAGAATATCTACTTATATAAGTGTACATATTTAAGTACTTAAAATGTACTTATTTAGGGGGCTTATGTCCAGCAGTAGACTTAGAAACCGACTGATATGATAAGGTTGTAATGCGTAAAGCACTTACGTCAATGTAGGTAATGCCATGCATATCAGATTAAGTTTTAAAACTGTTTTTAAATAATGTCTTATTATATTTAAATCCAATTTAATTTTTTTATATTTGTACGAAATTGTTCTTGAAATGCAGTTTTTACCAGAAATAAAATTCCAATTCCCACGAATTGGAATTTATTTTATTAGATTTTTTTAAGAACTAAATTATTGATTATTAATAAAAATCATGATCTGGTAATCTTATTAGGAACGGAGGCTTGTTTACCTAACCATTGAACATAATACCAAAACAAAACAGATGGGTGGGCATTTTTTGCACAAAAACAAAAACACATTTTCTTCATTAAGCTAATTGATCGCAATTATCATCCATTGAGCCGCTTTACCTCCATATAAAACGATCCTAACAAAACACAAAGATATAAACAAAAAAACATGAACGAAAGCAACCCCACTTTTTTACGCAAACATTAAAAATTCAAAAGGGACTTAAAACCCAGAATAACCTATAATTATATAGTTTTTAAACGGCAATCTTAACGACGTTAAGAATGACAAAAGATAAAACCAATCACGGAATGCTTTGGCTCGCGCCTCTACCTGGACGGCGACGAAGGCCGAAAAAAGAAATACCGCACGAATCCGTGCCGCAAAGTTCCATTTAACTTGTACCAGGATTGGGCCGTGCCATTTATTACACAGAACCTTTTTAAACACCGCCTTTTGTCTACGTCATTTTCTTTTGAAGAAAACGCCGACAAAGTTCGAATGTCGGGAAGATTGAACATCTAAAATTAAAGATAAAAACTGTTAACAGTGTAGTACTAATTACAGTACGGTTTTAAAATTACATTCGGGTTCATAAAAGTTATTGTGAAGTTTACATTATGTTTTCTATAGACAATAGAGTGTAGTTTGAAAACTGTAAATAGGTACCGCTAACAGGAAAAGTGGTCTTGGGTGGTACAATATAACATTAGAACCACTTACTTATGTTGGTATCAAGGATTACTTGTATACGAACCAATTCAATAAACAGGCGTAATAACAGCTATAATTTGTTAAACAAGATCTGTAGTGATTTATGGTTATAAATTAAATTGTACATTCAAATTCATGTCCTGCAATGAACACGAATCAAGATTAACATTCCAGTACAGTTTACCTGAGCACACAAACTTTTGTCCCTCACGGCATTCTTTGTAACTTTACCGAGAAAAAAAATTGATGCCACGTGCCTTTTGATTTACAGAGCCCATATGAAATACCTTATGAACTTAAAACGCTGTTTAACTCGACTGCCAGTTATTAAAATATTTCATACAAAAAACCAAAGTGTTCTCCAAGAATTCTCTGGGAAAGTATGTTACGCATGCTTGAAACTCGATCGTTGGGCCACACGTGCTCCTGCGCAGTATGAATGGGACAGGGCGGAGGGCGGGGAAGGGCCGCGGGGCGCGGGGGCGGGAAGAAGGCTTTTTTCAGGCAGTTGAAGCCGAGGCGCGGGTGGAGACGCGCGTCCTGTGCTTGCAATCTCCCGACCGTGTGAGCCGACGATTAAGTTAGTGTCTGTTAAGTGTTGACTTGGCGATCCTTTTTTTTTTCATGTAAGTATTGAAGTTTATTTTTATGTTACGTTTGTGTAATGTTTTAATGTAGCTAGGGATTCCTCGAACGTTGATTTGACTTGTATATTTTGCCTCGTGGTAGTTAGTCTATGTGATTTCAATTTTGTTTTGTTTTATAATGTTGTTATTGTTTGGTGTTTGCAAGTATATTTTGTGTAACTTGTTCATAAATTACTGAATGAATAATAAATTAACTTCGTGAAATAAAGCGTATAGGAAATTGAATATTAATTCGACTGATAACTGTGCTAAGGCCAATTAAAATTAATTATCTCCAAATATTTGTGCTTAATAAATTCAAAGTGATTAATTTAATGCATTATTTATCAGATACGAAAATGTCTTCCGACCCGGCCCCGCTGTCGAAGACGGCGAAGTACAAGAAGATCACAAAACCACTTTTGGAACGAAAACGGCGCGCGCGCATCAACCGCTGTTTGGATGAACTTAAAGATCTTATGGTTGGAGCTTTGGAGGTATGTTTTTGTTTTTTTTTTTTTTTTTAATCTTCTTCGTGTCTTGGTGATAAATTTGTGATTGAAAGATTTAAATATCATTTTTTGACTACATAATATGGATTAGTTCAGTGACTTATAAAATGTATGTTATATGTAAAAGTAGAAGGAAATGAGTAATAGACATATTTTTCAACAATGGCAAGTCATCCGATTATTTCGAGTGTCTCTATATTTAGCTGAAGTGTTCTATATAAGGCAGAGTGCTATCAAAGATAAAAGATAACACCACGTACATAATAGATATCACACTCTATTTTTAGCTTATTCCACGACCCATAATTTGTTTGCATAAAAAGAACCTATCCTTCTTTTTACTGTTCATCAAAATGCGATCCATCATTCATTCACACACCATTTATTTTTATCACGAACCGGTCGGCCTTCTGTTTATTACTGGGTACTTATCAAGAGCCGTACCGACACCAAACAGGAATATAAAAGTACAAGTTCCATTAAGAAACAGGAGTTGCTTATTCACATATATGTACAGTTATATTAATGTGACGTTTCGTACCGTGAGAACGGGCGGCGCACACCTGCGCCTGCGCCTGCGCTATACTCTACTCACTTGTTCCTTTTTGTCACAGATCGATGACGACAACCTGAGCAAGTTGGAGAAGGCAGACATCCTTGAGTTAACCGTTAACCATCTCACGAAGTTACATAGCCCTAGAGACCCGGTTTTGGAAGCCAAGAAGTTTCAAGCGGGTTTTGGACAATGTGCGGCTGAGGCATGCAGGTTTATCATGTCTGTACCAGACTTAGACGCAAATGTCAGCCAAAATCTAATCAGCCACCTATCAAGACTGATCACCGCTCAACCTCTTACGATTCAAGTACCGGAACGACCTAACTTCTCACCACCGACCTCGCCGTCTTCCGTCATCTCCGATAGGCAACATTACTACAGCGACCAAGACAGATCTTCTTCAGATGCGGAAGATTCAGTGTATTCAGGCGAAGGCCCGAAACAATGGGCGTACAACAGACCCGCTGCGAGGGTCACCCATAAAGTACCTCCCACCGGGCTGCTCACGACGGTCGACAATATCAACCATCACAGTCCGCCAGAACAAATGAACAGTCAGAGAAACGGAGCTTATTTCAAAAGAGTTCCGGCCGAGGCGAAAGATGTTATTCTACAAAAAATAAGGCAACACATAATGGATAAGCGTAGTAACGACAACGTTGACGTGAACATGAGCGCGGAGCCGGCGCCCGAACCTAAATATTTACAGAGAGACGAACCGTACAGAGGCGAATACACGTACCAATACTCACCACCGAACACGAACAACGACACTCTTGATCTCCGAAAGGTTAGATCACCAGCGAAGGCCAGCGAGGCTGCGCAGTCGCCGAAAAAATCAGTCACATGCTCCGGAGCTAATCAATTAGACGCGACTCCCCAGAGCAAAGTTGAGGTGACACCCAGTCTTCCGGAACACTGCGAATTGCCGATGGATTACAGCAACTTACCGCCTAAAAAGAAAAGGAAATTGATTGAGTACCAGGAGTACAAAAAGCAGGAGGCGGCCCGTCGCCAACTCGAGGCTTTTTACGATGAAAAAAAAGAACGCCAAGGCGAGGGACCACCGGCGGATGAGGACAGCAAATGGCGTCCTTGGTGATGTGTCCCCAAATCACTCGCCTATTGTGATATTAATAGTCTCTTCTTCCATAAAAAAGCTTTAATTTGTTTTAATTTATGTATGTTTAGTCAGTAATGTTTAGTCCCTAAGTGCCTTATGTTTGCTTTAAAAATTGTTTATGTGTACTGATCGTTATTTATGTGCCATTTATTTGATCTCGATGTCTTCCTATAAAATTGTAAGTACTTGTGTGGAAATGCGCAGTCTTCCATGTACAATGACAATTTGATGAACCTTACAATAATAAACAATGTATGTATCGAATTTCGTGTTTGAAACCCAAATCCAATCCTTTTTCCTATAAAAAATCCAATGCTCTTAAGATGCTAAATGACAATATCCCAAGAATGAAATGTTTGAAAAAGCATATGGCCCTTAAAGTACACGGCACGATTTTTTATAGTAGGCTTATGATGTATAAACCGCGCCGTAGAAAAAAAGTGTCTGTCAAAGTGTCAACAGACTTCTATAATTTTCCATACAACACTGACGACCGTGCCTAGTACCTACACATAACGAATAAACCGTGATCACGGCAAGAAAAACGTGCCTGTACAAAGGGCCTAATGATCGATCTGTGATAAAAATACAAAAAAAAAACATTTTGAAACAAGCCGATTCCGATTTTGATTTTTTGTTTTGCTGCAAAAACTGCCTTTACAGAAAAACATAGGTACATGGTAGAAAGCCCCCAAGATCGAGACTATGTTTGTAGGTACGGAAAAAAAACTGAATTATTCAAGTGTAGGAAATTTAAGCCCAGATTAGAGATACGTTTTCGAGCTGAAATCATTTTCACTTTAAGTTATTTGGCCCTCTGCATTTCTGTGACTCTGGTACATAGAGAGTAACTTCAGAATATTTTCAGGAGGGAAAAAATAAGATACTTTAGCACAAAATATGCAAAATTTCAAATACCTAGTGCAATAATGTGTTTTTAAACACACGAACCGGAAAACAATCAACTGAAATATTCAAGATTTCATTGTTAGTTTCCCAATAATAGTTTCCTGTAGTACATATATGTTACGCAAAAAAAAGGCAAAAAGTACGTAATAAGTAGGTGATGTTTTATTTATGATACATCCAGTGCCCTCTATGAAATGATTTATGAAAAAATAATGCCGTCTGTAAACATTTTGCAGGAAGATTCGTAAGTCACGCCATCTTTTAGTTTGAATAACAACTACATTGCTGCGTAAACTGTAGTTCTTTCGAGTTTCACTAGGTGGCAGTAAATCCGCACTTAGTTTACTGCCATCTATGAATCCAGTTTGTAAACTCACATTTTAGCCATAGATGGCAGCAATTGCTTGCAACACCTTTTGCAACTATTGCCTAATAGATGGCGCTACTTTAAATCGTACTACAAACTGTTTTCGATAAGTTATAAGGTACCTAGTGAAAATAAAATTTAATAATTACGGCAATTATTTAGTGGCATTTATAAATTTTCCAAACTTTTCCTAGTAAGGATTGCAGAAGTATTTTATTTCCTTCTGATATTTCTTTCTGGTAACAATTTTTTTTCAGTTTTTGCGGTGACAATAAAGCTTATATTTATTATTTCTAAATCGGTTTATCTTTGATCTAAATCTAAATCAAACGAATTCTTAAAAAATAAATGAATAGGAGGAAACTATTGAACTTTCTACTCACCACTAGATGGCAGGAGCTGTTTTCGCCGCGCCCTCGTCACCGCCCCGTAGCGGTAGTAGTAGATAGTGAAGTAAAGTGGGGCGCCCGCGCGCGGCAAATCAACTCCATTCATTCATTGATACGCCGGCCGGCCGGCCAGTCGGTAGCAAAGTGATGAGACGAGAAGGCGCACAGATCGAAATAACAATTTGCTGCGCGCAATTTGTAACGAACTTCGAATTTTAAAATACGATTTGACAGTTATTGTTTTGATGTGACGTAAAGAAAATTGTAAATAAATAATTTGTGAAAAAAAAACACGAAATACTGGATTGTTTACAGTGATTTTTAGTGATGAATTGTTCAAGTGTGGTGGAAAGTGTTTTCATGTGCAATGTTGTGATAAGGCGATGCTTGTAGGAGAACAATCGCCGGCACCACGGGTGGTGGCCGGTCTAAGAAAACTTCGACCAGAATTGACTCCTGGCCCTATTCCGACGCCTCTAGATCCTGATTTTAGGATATCAGGTTGGTAAACGTGGACGAGGTGTAACTAGTTTTTGATCTAAGTAGGTACAATACTTAACGGATAAAAATCTTACAATAATAATATTGTACATGTACATGTAATTAACATGTTTAGATATTTGTATGCCAGTCCATGGCGAAACATGTAAGATCACAACTTTATAAATAAGACCTTAAATGTAAGTACCATGTTTTAAAGCAAATAAATATAATTCTATTCTATTCTCATTCACCCACCAACTCTATTTTGAAACCCCATTCATATATTATTCATAGAAGCTCGCCTGCCTATCCTAAACTGCTATTTGATAAAATACAATGTAATAATATCGGATAAACAACAGGCTCCCGCTTAGTTCAAACTATTTTTTTGTGCCAGACATCTGGCAACTAGAAACTAATGGCAGCTAGTACCAGTGTAAATTACAATACGTACGACATTCGCCATTCCTTCAAACGCTGTCAGCTGTAGGGCACATGTTACACACTTGCACATAACTTGCAGAGTAGGTACCACTTGCACATCCTTAGAATAACTTAGATAAAATAACGTTTATTGAAGACGCTAAATGTTGTCATTGCTGGCGATGTCCTAACAAGGTCTTAGAAACGCAGGTGTGCAATGGCAATTCAAACGTTTGTAGGTACCTATAGCCGTCAGTATTTTCTATGGTACAGCGAAGTGCAGCTATGTACCTATCAGTCCTACCAACCAAAATTTTAGGCACACCGATACAAAACTACAAAAAGAAGTCTGTCATTGGCTATGTAAACATGCTAAAGTCAACAGCCGTAGGTCTAGACGCTAGACTAGCAGCGATCGATAGTTTTTAGTCACAGTATAAAGTTATTACTAGTTTAAACCATACCTACCCACTAACTATGAAGGTCTACTTTCACAATAAATTAGTTTAAATGTAAGGAAACTGGTAGAACATGTTTGTAAACAAAATGTTACTTAATTGGTATACAGGATTACCTAGGATAATAGAATTCTTGTCTTGTTGAATGAACCCGTAAAGCGTATTTCTCAAATACCTACTTTATTTATCATAAAACTGCATTATGCAATACAATACAATAAAACAACTTACATACGCGTTATGTGTAAGTAGGTAGTAAATATTTACAATTTGCCAAAAAAATCTATAAGTTAAAGCCTCCCAAGTCATTCATTGGCTGATAAGGTTCCCATGACCCCAAATCTACCTGGAAATGTCGCCATATTTTATAATCAAAGTCTTCGGCCGAACCGTGAAGTTATAAGCGTAAAAAAACAACAATAGGAAGGCACATCAGCTGTTCGTAAAGGAGATAAAATCAGCTGTTTATAACGACTGCGGCTTCTCACAAAGTCACAATAATAGTAGTTGGAAGATTTTACGGAAAAGTCCATCAAACATTGTTGCTTGGTGAGTGTGACTTTTCTTACCTACTCTTATACAGACATAATTTTTTGCTTAATTAAAAAAGGATTGGTTAGGAAAAACAGATTTGCTATCGAATAAGTAACCTTTATTTTTTCTTCAGAAGCCTGTTTTCTCAGATGCATTCTCAGTTTTAAACCAATCTTCGTACGAAAGCTGAAAGTATCCAACGAAATTGATATCGAAACAAATATTTAAAGTATAGTCTCTAAAATAATCCAGATATGTAGGTACTAGGTACCGTAGTGCTACGGATTATAATCAGACTACCTATACCTACAGTATTTTTGAGTTTATTAGCACAACGATAAATGCAATCGATCTTTATCTCATACATATATATTATAAGTAGGTAAATACGTCAATGGAAAAATTGCCTGTTTTGTGACAACCTAAGGTGCTGAACAATTTTGAATCGTATGGAAATGTAACGCCGAACGCGCACGTTGGACAAAATGGGGATTTCCATAGGATTTTAAATTGTCCGCGGATTTTTTTTTTATAGTTTGCGCAGTGCCTACGTAACTAAAATGCAAGTTTTTTTTTTGGGCAAGGCTTCTACTTCTATGTCCAAGACTACAAAAATCCGAAAATATTGAAGTTTAAGTTCACTACAATACTGTCACTATTTTCCTCCAAAAAAGGATTTTGTATTGATTACATAAAGATCTTTAGCAAATATTCGTCTTATCTTGGTAGCCTGAATAGAGGAAATGAATGAGACTTGTTCTTAATGAATGTGCTGGCCACATTTTCGCGACCATACAAATATTTGTCAAGAAGCTAATCCCACTGTAGTGTAGCCAGTAACCAGTTACCATCGGTTATTGATGAGGCTTAGCCAGAAGCCGGTCAGTACTTATTCACATGTCAAGGGCATATTAAATTCCTCCAAGTATCTAAATTGGATGATGCTCCTCAACCATTATGGGTCGTCGAACCGACTTCCTCGAGATGCTTGATTTACCTCAGATTTAAGGACCACCCGCTTCTGCTTGACCATTTAACTTCAAAGAATTGATCTCTCTCAATGCCCATTAACACAATTTATGAATACAATAGAAGACCCATTCAGTATAATCATATATGCAGTAAATGTGAGGAACCGAACGAAAGACAGTCGGTTCCCAAACTTTCGTTCAATTATACACGATACATTGGTACTTAATCGATTATTTTAATTACTCTACTAATCTGCCATGAAGATTCGATATTTATAGCCCAAGATGAGTCAAAAAGATTTCCAAATAACGTATTGTTTGACAGCTCAGAACTACCCATCATTTCAAATTAAAAGAGAATCATTATGTCGGTGGCCATCTCCAGTTTAGTGATGGACAGGCTTCGGGTCATGAGATTTTGAGGTCAAAGGGATAAAGGAATCCAATCATGCCTCCCGTATGCCTGACCTACGTCACTACAGGTCATAAGGAATAAATTGAATTTTCCTATTAGGAGTTTGTATGGATTGGATGTGTGCCCGTTAGTGATAAGCTCTCTGTGATATGAGATTTTGCTCGGCTGCCAAAATGTGTGGTGTGCTATACTATACTTACTTGATTTTAAACTGTTCGGTTCAATGGTGTTGGAAATCCATTAAGTTTGTTGCATTTTGTGACTATCATCAGCTAGTGCAACAATTTTGTTGTGATTGGCAGAATTATTTTCCCAAGATATAAACAGGTGCTCAAATAGGTCTCGAAAGTTTTCACTAAGTGACTTTGCTCGGAATTCATTGGATCACTTTCTGGATTACCCGCTTTTGTCTACACAAAACCTGTCACGTAGGCAGTAGGTACTCAATAGGTACTAGAGACAGAACAGATAATAATTAAAGTTATTACAACCAACATGAACGTAATGAATGTAACAATGTTAAAATTATGAATAATCGCTCCGGTACGTTGACACGCCTTGCCACAATTTGCGGTTAGTAGCACCCTTTTGCAGAGCCGCTCTGAATTTGCGATAGCATCCTGTGTCCTCATCTTGTGTCCTATACAATAATGTCTGACCTCATTAACGTAACTAGATTTATGAAAATAATTTCTTACTTTGCTTGAATAATGTGTTGTTATTTTATTAATTCTGTTTTCTCAGAAAATTATGTTGAAAATAGTCTGATGAATCCCATTTCGATAGGAGTAAACCGCAGTACTCAAACAAAATGAAGTGTATGCTCTGTTTTTCTTAGAATAGGTAAAAAATTTATTTACATAAACATATGGGCGGTTCGCTACACTCATGAACTAGTTCCTTGCGGTGTTACTGAAAACCAAAACAGGAAACAAACAGCAATTGAATTATTATTCTCACTAACGTAACCTCTTCCAAGACAAACTCTGGTCTAAGCCATTCTTCAAGACGTGATAAAGAAAGAACGCAGCGAACACGCTATAACATACCATGTCTGATGTCCGTATGAACTTGACTTTGTAACATGACACTTTCGCCTCAGCATTGATGCCGCATTCATTCACAATCACAACGTTGCGAAATGCAGGCAGTTAGATATTATGCCCATAGAATGGCGAATAATTATGACGTAAGACGTCTTCGTACCGATTGATTTATCATTCTAATCACGAAAAGATTTTGTATTCATAAGGATTCAAACTGCAGCTAAGTTAAGGTAGTGACATTGTTCAAAGTCAAATGGATATTGATAAAACCTTTTTTGAACGAAGACTGCATTAAGCTTACCCTAAAAGAATTTGAATAAATTCACGCCAAATTAGGAAGTTGCGAGTCTGATATAGTCAAAGATACGCTGGACTGAGAATTAGAAAATTATAAAAGCTTTGCTTGTTATTATGAGTCAGTAGGATGCCTTGTAATATAAACGGAACATGATAGTAATTAAACATAGTATCATATGAAAATAATCGAATAATCGATTGTCATGTGGCTTACTATATCGGCTAGTATTAATTCCACCACTTTGTATTTCCCGGCTCAACAACCTGCCTGTATTGTTTGATACCCGATTAGATACTTAATCCTTGTTAACCTTGCAATGGCAGTTGCATCAGAATAAATCGATCGGGAGCCTTATCGATGATTCATACAATATATGCTTCTACGTAGAATTATGACTTAATTGCACTCCAGTTGACACGATCATATAAAGGTTTATTAATTTATGTTTGCATATTAAATTAATATTCTGCGTTTCAGAACAATAAAATAGACATTATTTGCTCGCGGATAGATTTAAAAATCATAGTCTTGCCCTTATCCCAATGTGTTTGGGGTCGGCGCAAAATTTCTTATTCTTTCATACTTCTCTATGTCGTCATCTCAGTCACCCCTTTCTAGCCATATACTCTTTCACATAGTCCAATCATCATTTCATTGGTCTTTCCCTACTCATAGCCATCTACATTTATAACTAAAACTTTACTCTCGATCTCACTCACGACGTATAAATCTTCTATTATGTCTTGTCGTGTGTTTCGCAAATTGTTCATCTACTGAATCATCAATCAACTTACTGGAATGAATAAAATCTAACCAATTTTCCCTTCTTCTACAGGCGTCCTCCGCCAGTATTACAATGACGACGTCGAATCCTGGGCTTGGGTGCGGGCAGCCGTCCGTAGTGGGTGCCTCCTCGCGTGGAGGGACGGCACCTTGCCCAGAAGGGCTGCTGCCCGACTTCCCCTCCGAGACCTGCACCTGCGGACTGCTCCCACCTTGCCCAACGCCTTCCAGCTGTCCCGGCTTAGAGATGACTCTGCCGTCGCCACGTTTCAGGTAATTATTTGATGCGATAGTTTTCTAAGCAATGTTCTTTTAAATTCCATGTTTCTTATGAATGGTGTTATTGTTAAGTACAAGAAGTTTTATTCTGTGTTCTCCACGTGGATTTCAAGTGTGCATGTGTAGAAACACGGAAAAATCTGTAGCTCTCGAAATGTCGTATTATTATTATAGAGTGTATTGTAGGCAACTAAACACAGTAGCCATTTATTTTGCCAACATTTGTATTCATAATTCAACCGGAACTAGCTAAAAGAGGAGAAAAGCGAATATTTGGTTAACTGATGAATATAGACTTCCTTTAGGAGGTCGATTGAACAACAAAAAAGTGTGAAGTGGCCAAACACGTGAATAAACTGCGCTGATGCAAAAAGTCACGAGTTTTCATTTTACACGTCTACACTTATCTAATATTATTGTAACTATTGTCAATCCATCATGTGACTGCTATTGCTACAAGATGACACGCTTTAATTTGGCTGGTTCACTATCAATATTTACATAAGTATATCTTTAAATCTGCCAGTTTGATTCTATAAATGCTGAACCTTAGACCTGCAATTTATTCACCAATTAGGAGCCTATTCATTGAATCTTCAACTTGATTAATGATTTTCGATAAATCCTTCACAGAATCGTCCCTATTTGCGCTGTTATTGAAAATGACAATTTATAATTTAGTTAGTAGTCATCATTTTCATGCAATAGTCGAGTGTCATTTGTCAATCCTACGTAATAGGTGTAATAACGCAAAATCCAAGAACTGGCGGGATCCTTGAAGACACGTGAGCCGAGTATAGTATTTCAACGTTCTAAAATGGCAGTTTACACGCATATACTGTATCAGAATAGCGCTTATTAGAATACTGTATTATATTCAGTTTTTGCTACATTTGCAGTACATATGATCTGAGAACTGCTTTCATTTCCTCGTGAAAAGTGATTTTGTATCCGGGAAGTGGATCGATTGAAAAAGAATACTTAGCTGGTATTTGTGGTATAATGCTAGCGTGTGCGGCTAGCGGTAATGTTCTCTAACCAGAGCACATATAGCCATGTCAATTGCGAAGATGTGCTAGATAGACAGATGGCATTATTTTTTTGGCTTGGAAGTTGTTTGTGAAACCCTCGTGTATAAGTCGTCATTTGTAAATGGGATGATGGTGAGAGTTCTGTAGCATGTTCTAGTTTTAGCATGAGAAGGCCGACATTGTGGTCCATTATAATAGCCGTCACTAATAGTGATAGTGGTGTCCACCTTGTACTCGTAGTTTTAAATTGTTGTTAAATGTTACGTCAGATATAAATTGCTTTTAACAACTCCATAATTGGCGCATATAGTATTTTCCCGCTCTCTGCTCTGGTTAGGTATAAGTCGTCAAATATTGTAATTTTTCCTGCTCCTCAGACTTTGGGGATTTTGCTAATATAAAAAATGCAACATTTCAGCTTAATTGTTCATTGTAATTATATAAATAGCCACGTTATGTCGTTTTATCCATAGTTATTGTCCCTGCAGTGACAATAACTATGGATAAAACGACAAGCCACAAGTTATCCATTCCTGTGTTTCTCGATAACAAAACGTAATAAATCAATGATTCGTGTTCACAAGATTAACTTGTATCTGTATTGGACATTATATTATGTCACGTACACCGTCAGCTACTGGAGCCCGGTCATTGTCCAAGACAATGCCACATAAATAATTATCAACAGGCCGATGTTACATGGCTGATGAGTGAGATACTAATTTTGAGCATTGAGAAGAATAATATTTTGAGTTGATCCGCCTGTTTTGATTTGATTAGTGGGAAGATTTTTGAATGGGTCTATAAACACACTGTGATCTGTTATGTAAATTTAGTTCTGAAGTTCAATTCAGTGGCAGAAACAAACTAGAACAAGTCGATCAGTCTGTCCTTTTGGCCTAAAAGTTTTCTTTTGCATATGCCATGAGGTTTCGACTTCTTCCAAGACGTTTTATCCCCCTCCGAATAAGGCCTTTCTCACGATTCGTACACTTTAATAGACCTCAATAAAGCGAAATAACCGTAAATCAAAGGCCTTTGTGCATTGCGACCTTTTGATGTCGCTATTTAACATAAGAAGGGCTAGAACGCGAAGGTGTTGACAAGTAAAGGAAACACGTTTTAAGAAAACTCCGCTCTGTAATACTCTCCCGGTTAAAAAAACATCTATGAATGCAATGTGACCGTGACTAGTTCAGTCCTTGCGATCAGATGTTCCATTATTGTCACCCTACCAACCCTGCATAAACACTTTTTATGATTCACGTGGAGAATATCTACCTACAAAATATATTATGCAAATTGTAACGTTTCTTCAACAGATTAAGTCATAAATCTTACTTTTATAATACCGACCCGTCGCAGCCGAATGTTTCAATTAAGTTTATTGTTACAGACTTGCAACGCCGCGGAATACGCGAGATGGGTGCGCGCGCTCTGCGTTGAGATCCTCGGGCAGACGCCGCTGCCACAAGTCCGGTTCCTGGATGTGCTGCCCGCCGCGGACACCGCCACTCGGGAATCAAGGAAAGAGGCTCCTCATCACGAGACACCCTCTTGCCCCCCTAAACCGCCCCCGCGAGCTCGTCGGAGGTTATTGACCTCCACGGAGACGCAGCTTACGCGCAGGGATCACTCCCCCGCCGCCACGGATGAGGGCATCGTCGTCGAAGACGACGACTACGACTCATCGTCCGATCGCAGCTTAGACCTAACCCTCTCCCTCGACGCCTTGAAGACTACAGACGTAGTCGATGCGCCAGTACGGAAAGCAGAGGTGATCAAATGTGACAGCTGTAGCAAACTGAACGCGGGCGCGATACAGCATCATACATTGCCACGCGCCGCGCGATCCGAATCTGAGCAAGGGCGCCGCTACTTGAAGAGATGGGAGGGTACGGCGGGAGGCGCCGAGCGGGGTCGGTACGCCATGGAGGCGGCCAGGCGAAAGACTTCTTCTTTGGAGCATCGGGCGAGGTCCTGCTCCCCGAATGTCCATGAAGCTATTGCGCAATACGTCCCGGTGCGGGAACGTCGCGCTTTGTTTGAGTCATTGTCGCGGACCAGTGGAGGACTGGCCAGGAGTAGCGAGCAGCTGACTCGCATCGAGCGCTCGCCAGAGACGACGCCGCGCCGCGCCGCGTCGCTGCACGACCTGCAGGCGCCGCCCACGCGCTCGGTGTCGGACCTGCGGCAGTTCTTCGAGGCGGTGGCGCGCGGCGCGGGCGCGGCCGGCGCGTGCGCTCAGCGACACAGCGCGCCGCACTGCGCGCCGCGCGCCTTCACCTCGCTCACGTGTGCTTGACGCATACTCTGTTGTAAATATTGTAGATAGAACCGGCGTGGACCGCTATCTCACTAAGTCGTTCGTTTTAAGACTGTTAAAAGTATTGTTATAGAAGTACCTAATATAAATAAAAAATGAGATGTATTGTCTATTATATTCAGCCGTTTTATTCAGCCTGTGACCTTGTTTCTTGAAGAGCAGTAACTGTTTGGAGCATGCGAGCGTCTTGCGAAAAGTCAATCGAGTGTAATGATGTCTGTAGCCTTGTTCTGTCTTGATGCATAGTTTTTATAGAAAATTCAATTTGTCACGAGACAATTGGTGCGATAAGTCATTAAATAACATTTGGAAGGCAATAGGCGGTGAAATGTCAGTGGGTGCGCAAAGGTCGCGAGTGACTGAGTTCGACTCGCGTCCTCCAAGTTATCTTACTTTGTGTTGTAAGGATCATTATGTTACGAAATGTTAAACAGCACATTTAGCTATTGTTGTCGTGTGTTCACATTTTGCGAATTGTGTGTGACAAAACAGAAGCAGTTTCAAGTATAATATGGAGCAGAATTGCGTGTCTGTATGTTATGCAAATCGTAAAGATAATACGCTAAAGCTATTGTACCTACAAGTAGGACGTCTCCGGACACATGCCTGATGTACTTTTGCACAATCAGTACAGCTGCTATCTTAACGTTTTGTTCGACATCGTGACAAGCTTTGTTTCTCCTTCCTATTGTTACTTGCCATAAACGAAAGTGGAATGCACGAACGCTTGAAATGATAAGATCCTAAAACTATAACGAAAGTAAGAAAGTGACGCAAGAGACGATAAATAGTGAACTGAGATAAGCTACCTATTTTACTTAATGAATCATTAACATGACTATTGTAGATAGAATAACTATTATTTTAGAGATGACCTAAGGGCAAACAATGTCGCTTAGATCATCTAAGCATGGCGCTTAGGTACTTTTAAAGCACAGTTTTTTTTAGAAAAGTTTGGATAATGTCAGACGGAGTGTCAGTTGGAGTGTCTACAATAAGTACCTACCTACTGAGAGAATTTTTTTTTCTTTGCCCAATAACTATGAGTGTCACAATCATAACTAGCTATGGATAGATGCAGAATTGTTCAGGAGCTCTCCAAGGCATCTGGCATCAGCCGGCTGGAAGGTGTGTTGAACAACTTGCATCAACGAGGGTCAATGTAACGTTTTCCTGATGGAAACGAAGTAGGTATAATAAGTATTATTAACACGAGTTTAACACAATTGTAGCAGATGGATGGACTATTGAATTTGAAACCACAAAACTAATTTGTATAAATCCTAGACTCGTGTGTCAAGATAAGCAAAAAAAAAAGTAATATTATTTATACTTAGTTGAATGTATTTAAGGTCCAGATCAGCTTAACAGTTCATGTAGGAAGTGTAGTCAACAGGCAAGGTACAAAATCAAAACTTTGAGCGAATTCCGCACTAAATTGTGGCAGATGCATTTTACCGATAGACTTTGTTAGAATAACAAATGGCAACATTGTTAGCGACGCAATGAACCAAGGCACAGTTAGTAATATTAATAAACCAACAAACAAATAGGTAGGTACCGAACTGAATTAAAGGTTGCTGTTTAGAGCGCATAATCGGATAATAATCTAGCTAGGTAAGTTTGTTATATCTTCAAACTTATAATCCATTCATTATATCATTAGAAAAATAACGGTTATCACCATTCCGTTATTTCACGATAAATACAAAGCAATGTAATTAATCTATTTAAGAATTAAGCATTTACAATATCAACAATATTACACAATAACTGTCGTTATTTTTGCGTAATTTTTCAGATGCTATAATAAATGTAGTAAGTACTTATGTACATAACAAACCCATCTACATTTATGAGGAAATTATTTTAAGAGACCAGAGAAACCTTTCAAAAGTACCTACCGAGACAGAATCTTAAATTCACGAGAATGAGATCAAAATCTTTTTGCGTCTCGCTGTACCTAGGTTCTATTTCACCTTCAGCATAAAAATGTTGTGTTTTCTGTTGAAAAAGTATAGGTACCTAAATGGTACCTATATTTCAGTACGGTATTAAAAGCTCGAAAGTTTCCTAAACACGATATAATAATAAAAACTAAACACTATTATTCATTCAAGACTGCATCACCCACTAAAATAACAATCAAACGCACGCTACGATCCATTAAAAATATGATACACAACAGGATTCTCCGTCTCATTCCCCCACAAAAAAATCTCTATCATCCCGTGTGTAAGAAAGAGATATAGAAATAACATGGGTGTTTCATTTAATACTACCAAATTAGCAGCCGGAATGCGGCCGTGTCGAATGTTCGCTGCAACCTCACAAACCCGTAATTTGATCTATAAAAAACTTACAAAAGAGATAGTGTAGGAATAGAAAAAGTTCAAAGGGAGCCGAGGGATGAGACAGGTAGCGGATTATAAGGAACAGATATGAACATGTAAGGGTATAAAGGTTTTAACGGACATGTCGTAAAACTACGGTGTTTGGAACTAAAGTCAAATTAGTCCGAATGTCAAACTACTAATTAAAAAAACAAACAACAATAACTTGAATTATCAAATTGTTCTACGAGATTTCAAAACAGACTTTAACTGTTTGTGGGACTTTAAAGATTGACACTGGGTTTCCTGCATTTAGTATTGAGGAAATAACACAACCACATAACCTGAAGTCTATAGTCCCCAAAGTTTTAGGCATCCATATATCGCCAGTTATGTTTAAGTCCCATGTAATAAGGGGCGAGCCTATTGCCATCAACTGGGTACAAATCCAGACTCCTGGCTGGTCTGAGGAAATGAAAATAGTAATTTTCGTCCAACACGATGATGGAAATTTATAGTTAGGTGTAACATGTTGCAAGTTGCAACTAAGTTAGCATATTCATGTTTTTTATACAGGGTGTTAGGGTAGACACTGTTATCCTTGAAACTAGTGGTTTGGTGTCATCTATAATATACTTATTCTATGGGGCCAACTCTGAAATAGCAAAAAAAAAATCTGCTGTTCCATACATTTTGTCAATTTAAGTGAACACAAATGTATCTGCAGGTGCAGAAAATTCTTTCAGTATTGGAAGCTACAGTATTGCCGAGTGTCATAAGATATTCTTATTTTATGTTAAACCAAGAAAGTCGCCATCAAATGACTTCTCCCGCTCTGGGCAGAGCGAGATGGCGTGTCAGACTTTTACTGGCTAAAACCCAGCCGTGTTCCTTCTGTTGCCTGTTGCCAAGGGTCCTGGTATCCCTTTCGGACTTTCTCGCAACCCTGGCAGATCTTCATTAAATATATTAGAAGGTACCTAAGTACTAAACAAAATACAAAACTCAACCACCTTTTTATCTAAGTCCTTTTTTCCGAATTCGCTTATGGCTGGGACGTCATCAAGGTTTCCATTTTCAATTTACCATTTTATATAACAAACCATTGTGTATTTGTAACCGCCATTATATTATCAATACGATAACTCGGTCAGTGAATGCTCTGGCCTTGAACGTGACTGGCGATACTGTTTTTTTGGTACGAAATCAACTGTTACGGTTTTCGGTTACTGGTATGAAGTATTGGAGATCACGAATTTAGGAAGGAAACCTGGTTACCTACTGAAGATGGGACGTGAAGATCAGATGACAGTTGTTCCGTGAAATTCAGATATTTAGCTGTTTAAGCTGAGATTGGAAGCTGGCCTCAATAGATACATTTTGATTAATGCTGGGATGATTTTGATCATGGATAGTGATATCGATATAAGTAGGTAAATATTAAGTACATAGATTAGTGTTCTTCTAAGTATGTTGATGGCAAAAATAAAGATGGAGGGGTGATTGATGGTGGTAAAGAAAAGCAAAAGAGTTTTTACCATTGCTACTAAAAAAGGGCATTTGATTCATCGATAAGAATTAATAAAACTCTCTTTTACTCACTGGGTGAATAAAAATAAAATTGAATTTGGAACAAAGTAACACGAATACGGATTATGTACACAAAATAAATAAAACCTGCTGAAAGTACCTACTGGCTGGCTACATGGAGCTCTAAATACTTTACTACTATTTATTTTCTCGCAGTTAATAGTAAAAAAAGAGTGGGTACAAAACTCGTGAAAAAATCAATTATCTCGGTCCTTGTAGGTATCCCTCACTCCGCTCAGGATTCTAATCTAGAATCCTTCGCTGCTCTCGGGATCCTATTCAACTTAGTCCCTCGAATTAAATGGTTATTTTCACTTGTTCTATAATCTACTAGGTATTATTTTTTGTGTTGTTGTTGGTGTTACACCAAGAATCAATAGTAAAATTCAACTGCAATTAATTATTTATAAAATGACATGTAACATGGTTAAAGTGAAGGCTAGGATGATGAATAAATTAACATTTTAATTACTTTCAAGACTAATATACCTATGGCATTGGCATCGACAAATTAGGTAGCTAGTCGACATTGAATTACTCAAAATAGACAAAGGTACACAATGTCTCAATTCACCAAAAGAAGTAGATAGGTAATGACCTAAAATAAGAGAATAGTTCAGTCGTACTTATTTTGCTCATTTTTTATGTGTAACATCTTTCCTCTCGTTTTCCTGCAATCTGTGGTAGTGATTTCGTGAAAAGGGACGGAAGTGTGTAACAGGAAGCCCAAGCGCGCGCTATTTGATTTGACCAATGAGCGCGCGCGGTACTACAGTTAGCCGTCAGGTGTGGTACCACCCATTTTCCGAGAGGTTGATGAAGATGTCAGATGATCATAGAATGCGACTAATGTAAGGCTCGCCCGTTTTATTTAGTAGAAGGTCCATGTGTCATGGTCATGTCCAATGCATGTAAATACGTAGGTACTGACTATACCAGCCAATGATGAATGAAAATAGCTGTAAACTTTAGAATATTAGGAAAATATGTGAAATGGGTTAATACACTCAAACGGGTAAAATGGGTTTATTCTCTAAAACTACTTTCGATTGCTTTACTTTAGTAGTTAAACTACAGTTCAAAAGAAGTTACATTGACAAAAACTTATTTAGATTAGAATGTTACGACTGACAGCAGCAGGTGCAAGGTTAGCGTAGAATCAAATAAGGTTAGTTACGTCGTGATCGATACAATCAATTCCCCCGATGCACGCTCACGAAACCATAGAAGTTAAGGCACAAAATTCCTTGGCAAACCTAAATGTCAGTTATAAAGCTGTTGTGAATAATGTAGAAAGACAAGACCATGAACTCACTGTTTAGAAGGGATTAGTGTGTTTATTCGCGTTTACATGTTCACGATTAAGGTTTTTCTATTAAGAATCGATTTATGGCGAGTTAATCGAGCTGCAGTTTCGCTAGCATCGATTAAGTCACGATTAACGATGTTTATTGAAGTATTTGGTTATATCGTTGAGGGAATTAAAATGTCTAAGTTTGCATCCCGTGACATTATGCTTACTGTGGCAAATTCTCTTCTAAGACAGGACATTCCGTTTAAATTGTGAATATAGAATTGCTGGCGTATAGGTACTTTGCGAGAACTGAAAGGTACATTGAAAGGGCATCCTGGGAATAACACAAAGAATGGAAAGCGAACCTGTATTTTGAGAAACATTTTGTCAGAAGTGACGGATCCATTCTATATCTCATAATAGTCGAATGGCTATAGCAAATAGTGACCAGTAGCCGTTGATTCACAGCATAAGATCTATGAATCCAATTAAATCCTTCTTGTAAAACCAGTTATATCTGTGGGAATCAAAATACGTCTTTACAAACCAGAAAACTAGAGAAAGGGCTATTGTGTCTATGAGAACAGTGTCTAGTTGTTGGATTAAGCCAAGTACAAGACACCAACAACCGTAAAGGGGTAAGTAGAAAGGGTTGAAAAGAAACGAATAATTGAGTTATTCCTTCGTCACTTTGTGAAGAACTTTTTTGGGCCGTTCTTGATCGAAGAGGTCAGTGGTTTAGGGGACGACACAATTAATCTTGTTCCAATTCTTATTGTTCTTAATTAGGTGACTCGTTTGAGAATGGAATGTTTTTTAGTTACCGAATAATGCCGGCCAGTAACAGATCCACAGACCATTTTTATTGTTATAATGATCCGTCTTTTGGAACGATGTTCAACCATGAAACTCTATTTGAAGAGAAAAAAAAATAGTTTTGAATCCAGATTCGTGCTTAACCATCGTTTTCGGAATAAGGGCTTGAAACTCCAAGTAAGTAGGTAAGTAATTTCATTGTCGTTAGGTTCGAAAAGCGTCGAATGTCAACCGGATAGTGTTACACATTTTGTACAAGATTTTAATTCAGCCAGCTGAGGCCAATGGGCAGTCCCATCTGTCGAAGGGCACATAATTGAAGGCCTTGAATGGGGACCGTAATCAACATTCTGGAACGCCCCCAAGCCAGGTGGAGTGACGATTTGCGCGTTGTGAGTGGTCCCCAAACTGTTGACCGCAGGTCTGAGATAAAACAACTTGACGGTTTAAATATTTTTTGATTATTAAATGATTTTAGGTATGCGTTCTCATTAGTAGTACGTAAAGCCATCCAACATTACTTCAGTGTCAACTACGCTTACCATTATGAAGAGTTGGTTCCAGCCAATGATATTATAATATCATTGGTTCTAGCTATGTAATTGTGTAACACATTTTTGGTAAATGATTAAGACTAATCTGTTGCATTTGACAGTTCAACAACATTTATTTCGTTATTTATTTAGAACTTATTACGCAATGGATTTGCAATCTTTTTCAAAATGATTCAGATTATGATTGATGAAGTGTATTACTTATGCAATTAGGGTGCTGGCAATTCCAATAACCTTTAGCAACTTATTCTTTAAAGAACTACATAAACCTAACTTATCCTATTTAACGGATGTAAAAATATCCTTGTGTAATTTGTAACCTATAGCGAATTTTCACACCAAAAATACAAGTCGTTTCCCAGCAATTATTTTTCACAAAATTACTTAGTTTGATGTACAGAGTGCGTAGATGACGGCTTCGTGAAGGATCTTGTTACACCCTGTATAGTTCTGTGTAGGAAGTTCAACGATTGCGTCAATAACATCCCCCAACTGCGTACAGACAACATAAATGAAAATAAACGACCTTGCCATCGATTGATTTAGACGTATTTTTAGATTGCCATAACACGTCAATCAGAACGGTACGACAAACAAAAACAATGACCCATTTATCCTAATCAATACCTTTGTTGAAGCCGCCTGTTGAGCTTTCTGGCAATCAATATACATATTTAGGTCAGGAGACGTACCTAATCCTCCATCAATTTCTTATGTCATCCATTTAGGAATGCTCGCTCGTAATCATTCTGTGTCAGTCGGCAGCTGTTGGATGGTTAAACGTTGCTTTTATGATAGTTGACGATTTAGATTAGTTAGAGTACTTATTGGATCTATAACATAAAAAGCCAATGTAAAGAAGTTTTGGAATCGGAGGGACAGAAGATGCCAATTTGTTCAATCTTAGAAAGCACAATTTCAGTATCAGCGATAGCACATACGATATTTATCAATAATTAGTTGTGATACGCACATTGATGACGTACCTGTCATCTGATAAGTTGGTCCGGATTCTCCGGAACGTAGTGCTAAAATGTTCTTCATGACGCGTGTTCTTTTATCAAACGGGGTAAGTACTGTTATCTGTAACGACATAGTAGAGCACATTTTTGATGCTTGCGGTATCCGAATGAGACAGCCGTTTTGATACTTGTTTCTTTATTGTTTTCGCCTACTACTGATGCTACTTGCGGTTCAAATGTGGGTGTATAATGTGAAATTATTAATGTAGTTAACTGAATAAGACTATTAAGTGCAGTATTATTATGGTAGGTACGAGTAGGTACCAAGTAATATTTAGTATCCATCACCTCCCACATTAGAAACAAATCCTAGGAGATGACGCCGTGAAAGAACATTTTAATGAACCTATTGGTGATGTCACAACAATTTATTCTTCGAAGAAAAACAGTAATCATGTGCTTTTATAAAGATCAAAAGAATCTTCAGTGAAAGAACAGAAGATCTTTTGTAGCAAGAGCAAAAGGAAATAAAAACTCATTACTTACCAGTCCTTTTCTGCGCCCTACGCGGGAAACAGGGAGCGTAACGCGTCGCTTACGTGGCAATTACGACGTAGCGGTGACGTAGAGGTGACGTAGAGGTGACGTAGCGGTGACGTAGCGGTGACGTAGTGGTGACGTAGCGGTGACGTAGCGGTGACGTTTCGGTGACGTAGCAAGGCATTCCCCACAGAAAACAATAAAATATTACAACATAATCAGCCTACAACGTTCCCATTGCTGGGACACAGGCCTCGTCTCTGTGAGAGGGACTGGGCCATACACCACCACACGGTGCACCCAGTGCGGGTTATCGGATGTCACATGTCTTTGATTTTTTTATCCTAGGACATGCCGTTTAAATGTAAAAATATTATAGGCTGCTTGTTATGCCTGCCAGGGTTGCGAGAAAGTCCGAAAGGGATACCGGGACCTAGGCAATAGGCAACTGAAGGAACACGGGTAGTTTTTAGTCAGTAAAAGTCTGACACGCCCTTCCCCTCCGCCCAGAGCGGGAGAATTCATTTGAAAATTTACCTAAATCAAAAAAAAAAAAGGCTGCTTGTTATCCGGACGTCCGATGTTTTATTTATCAGCGAATGCAATAAAAAAAAAGTAATGTACCAACTGAGTAGGTAATTGTTTACTAACAAAAAATATATAAGTCATGCAGTTTCTCTGTCCAACTCACGAGTAATTGTCGGATGTTCATAAATCTATCATGTTACTTTTGCTTCAGTCATGTCAGTCTGTTTTTATTTATTTAAGGAAGACACATACCTAATGTAAAAATGATTTAATTAGGTAAATCATATAAATCGTTTGTCTATAGTGGTCGTAAGCGATTCTGCTTCAATCGCTTCAAGAATTTTTTCAATTTTTGTAAATGTGAGTACCATGGAGCCGTTTAGTATGATGTATGTTGACTTGAAATAGCATGGCAGATGAGGGTATGTCATGCTCACTTAAATGTCTCGCTGATGGTGGCGTGTGTGTTGGATCATTCGGTTCCCTACAAAATGGTTGAGCTGGATGGTGCTGATCCACATGTCATGTTCGTGAACGGGCGCCGTCAGTTGAGACTGGTCACCTCTTATTTGCCAGAGCTTATTTTTAATCTTAAATTTTGAATTGCTTTTGATTATTTTTTGTTTTACATTGTTCTCACATATAGAAGCAACAAGAATACTGTACCCAGGATTTTGTAATATCTACAGGGTGTTAGGGTAGACACCGTTATCCTTGAAACTAGTGGTTTGGTGTCATCTATAATATACTTTTTCTATGAGACCAACTTTGGAATCGCAAAAAAAATATCAGCTGTTCCATACATTTTGTCGATTTAAGTGAACACAAATGTATGGAACAGCAGATTTTTTTTTGTGTTAGGGTAAACACCGTTATCCTTGAAACCAGTGGTTTGGTGTCATTTATACAACGTAAAATCAATGGAAAATTACGACTTTTTGTTTTCTTTTTTTTAAATTACATTTTACAACTCGAGTATTTCACCCTTTCACCTATGCGCTAGGGCAACGAACTTGCGTCTCAACACGTGTGGGGGTCGCGAGACGTGACCTGACCGGCCGCGAGCGCGACCCCTCTCTCAGTCAGTCAGCTGTTTCACTTACGAGCACGGTCTCGGATAGAAACTTTTAAAATCTTTTAATGAAAATAACGTTTTTTTTTGTTGTTACTCGGTCATTTATTTTTATATTTAAGTCAACTACCCATGGTTTAAGTGACAACGATGTTCACCCTTACACCCTGTATAAAAAGAATATAATTTACACTGTACACTTCACACCACAAAGGGTTACATCAGGCGAACGCGCCGAAGTATACTGCGATGAGCAATTCCTCTACCAACCGTGATGACTACGGCTCCATGCCCCTATGAGCCTTTGTATAACAAAGGGGGACGTGTACATGCTACTGTGGACATTAACGGTCTGCTGATGACAAATATAATTATAACAGCATCAATTAAAATGATATTAGGTCTTTACCTATGAAATTGCCGTTCTGCAGTACTGGCCATTTCAAATCAAAATAATTTTTGTTTGGCTAAGAATTCTAATTTCAAATTAATTTTTTTTTAAAAACATGGATTTTTTTTCCCAAAAGTAGTCATTTCTTTATTGATTAGTGTTACATTTTCATCGCATTTCAATCTTTTTCGTCATCATGGATACGTTAAAAATTCGAGTAATTATGGAATATGAGTACCGTCGTGGCAGCAACGCGGCACAAGCGGCACGCAACATCAACGACGTTTACGGAGCTAACACTACAAACCAACGCACCACCAGTTATTGGTTTGCTCGCTTCCGTTCTGGAAATTTCGACCTGAAAAATGAACCTCGCGGTCGTCCGAAGACTTTGGTCGACAATGACGAATTAAAGGCGATTGTGGAAGCTGATGATACACAATCTACGGCTGAATTAGCAGTAGCTTTCGACGTTAGCGTCAAAACAATATTGGTCCATTTGCGTCAAATTGGCAAGGTAAAAAAGCTTGACAAATGGGTGCCCCACGAACTCAATGACCGCCAGCGCGAAGTACGCGTCGAGACGTGCCTTGCACTGCTCAACAGACACACAAATGAAGGAATTTTGAACCGCATTGTTACCTGCGATGAAAAATGGATTCTGTTTGATAACCGCAAGCGCTCAGCAAGTTGGTTGGATCCTGGTTCAGCACCTAAACAATGCCCTAAACGAAAACTTACCCCTAGAAAAGTGATGGTCACTGTTTGGTGGTCTAGCGCCGGTGTGATTCATCACAGCTTCTTACCAAACGGGGTGAGCATTACTGCAGATGTGTACTGTGAAGAACTGAACACAATGATGGAGAAGCTGGCGCATCTCCAACCAGCATTGGTCAATCGCTCGTCTCCGCTGCTCCTGCACGACAACGCGCGACCTCATACTGCACAGCAGACGGTCTCCAAGTTGCACGAACTGGGGTTGGAAGCTCTCCGTCATCCGCCCTACTCACCAGACCTTGCGCCTACAGACTACTACTTTTTCCAGAATTTGGATAACTTCTTGGCGGGAAAAAAATTCAATACCCGAGAGGCAGTACAAAATGCCTTTGAAGAATTTGTTGCCTCCCGTCCAGCTGATTTCTTTAAGAAGGGCATCAATAAACTGCCACTGCGATGGCAAAGATGCATTGATTGCATGGGTGATTACTTCGATTAATACAAATAAAAAATTCATGAAAAAAATTCGTTTAAATTTTTTCATACAAAACGGCAATTTCATAGGTAAAGACCTATTATTATGCTATTCAGTATCAAATATTGGCACATACATCAAACATATTACATTGACACGGTATTAAACTTATGAGCGTTTGACTAAACGCTGGGATTATTCTAGAGATCCCTATTATAGGCTGTGTCACATTAAGTTATTGAACAATCCGTTACTCTTACATTACTTATCACAGAAGTTGCCCATTGTTTAACCTGTAGTATAGAAGGCGACTTCATCCAGATGTTATTTTATTTTCTACTAGCTGATGCCCGCGACTTCGCCCGCGTGGATGTCGGTTATTATTATACTATAACCTTACCCGAATATCACTCCATCCATTGGAGAAAACAGCATGAAAATCGGTGCAGTAGTTTTTGAGTTTATCGCGTACAGAACGACAGACAGACGCGGCGGAGGACTTTGTTTTATAATATGTAAGGAAGTGTAAATTCAAGGTATGGTCTATCCAAGTTAAGGTATGTGCGTAATAGCATCCATTCAAAATAGGTTCGGCTGTTTCTGAGTGCAGTGTGACTGAGTAACAAAAATCTTCACTTAGGTACTTTCACATGAAGTCAGGATGTATGACATTGAATAAAATGTATGGCATTGTCCATAGTTACCACCCTCAACTGGGCGTGACAAACATTAGCGCAATCCATGGGGAGACCATGGGAATTATTTGCAGTATATTTCCAGTCATTGGGCAGGAAATATTCTACAATTTCAACACATAGCTCCATAACATTAATCAAATTAATTGTAAGTCGTTCAATAGCTTTATTTAACCATCAAATATTTGGAGTCGTGACTATTGCTTTAGGGGGCGTATTACGGTGCAATTAATGGACTGAACTGACAAAACCCAGCTGGTTTATGAGTCTATGTCTTGGTAATATGCGCATTAAGGCTCGTGCAAACAGACGCGAAATCGCGGGCGCGACAGGCAGCGGTACCTTTGTCGACAAAGGTACCGCTGCCTGTCGCGCCCGCGATTTCGCGTCTGTTTGCACGAGCCTTTATGGACTATTTGCGATCTATTAATTGGTAATTCGTATAAACATGAGTATAATCTATCGTTATTACCTACATATCGAACAACAACAGATACTTATCTGATTGCTGTGAGTACTGATACGGTATGAGTATCAGTGTTTTGATTGTATGAGTAATCAGGGCTTTGATTAGCAATAAGTGCTATGACAAGACGTATAAATTGTCATCCTTGCCCTTCGTTTACTAGCAAAACACTCAAAGTTTCTGTTTATCGCAAGATTCCTAATGTTGTTTGACAACAAAAGTAGTTTTTGTTGTCATTCGGCAATGTTGCAACAGTAATTTATTACGCAATATTGTCTTTGGTTCCTGGCCTTGACATCAACCAATAAACAAAATTGACTAACTTTTATTGGTTGGATAATGGATAGGAAGCCTTTGGCTACTTTTTCTGTGTGTATTTTGCTTTTTTTTTTGTAATATGCGTTTTTTTGGTCAGAATAAACAATTTATTCGTACTTGTGGAGCTCGTGGCTAATCAATATTATATTCTCTAGTGACATGTAATATTCATTCAACTAGCAATTGCGACCACGATGTGCTTGCACTTCATTAGTGGTAACATAGTGCAGAGGTGTACTATAGTACACCCGCATTTCGCCATTTACTTTTATGACCCATGTAATAGGGGGCGAGCCTATTGCCATCAAACGGGCACAGATTCGGACTCCAGACTACTACAGAGAGTCAGACTGTTACAGAGAATTCATCAGTAGTGCGTGTTATCATTAGTGGTAATCGTTTTTTTTTTTTTTTTTTTGGGTCGTAAATCTTCAAATGACTTCTCCCGCTCTGCGGCGGAAGAGCGTGTCAGACTCTACTGACTAAAACCCACCCGTGTTCCTTCAGTTGCCTGTTGCCTGGGTCCCGGTATCCCTTTCGGACTATTCCGCAACCCTGGCAGGGCTTAGTGGTAATCCTAGTTCCCTTTCTGCACGTTTCAATGGTTAATTATCTAGTAATTTTGTGACACTCAGTAGTATTACTTAATTAGTGATTTGCTTTTTTATTTATTTAATAAAAGGTAGCTCTCACAGCCGACAGTAAGTACATATTATTAATCTAAACATTACGCCAATTACGAAGTACACAGAAAAATAGGAAATAGGTACAATATCATTAATATTTATAGTCTGTGCGTGCGCGCGCGTTTCTTCATCATCATCAACTTTAGGAATGACCACATTTCATCAATCTTCTCCTAAAAAGGTTTTAACTTCAAGTGCTCTAAAGGCTGAGTTGATTACGCTTACCATGATCCATATTCTACAGCTTAGTGATGTGTTTGCATAATATAATCCCAACCGACACGTGCATTGTGGTTGACTAATTTCCATATAATTAGCTATCTGTAACCATCTAATCTAATTGGATTGACTCATTGCTTGCATTACTTTAGCAATTGTAATACATAGGTAGGTACTATAGTATTTTTTGATTATGTATATTATCATCATACAAAATGAATAGTTTTATTTCCAATAATCACGTGGTCACCCGGACGAGGATAGGATCCTGAGGATTTGGATTCGAAACCTGGTACTTTGACTGATTGACTTTGACTTTTCAAATTCTTTGGGTTAGTTCTGTCTAAGTTTATATTGAACAACACAGAATATTGACGTCCACGTCCACGTCATCACTATAACACAGGGTAGTAAAAGGTATGGAAATATATGAAGACGCTTTCCGTTCACGATAACGTTAAACCGCCACGTTCAAAATTATAAAAATGCACTATTATTTTTATTGTCTATACTTATACATATATCGGTCAACTTTATGGTATCCACTTAAGTAATCAACTGCAACTCCACGACAAAGCGCATATTTTGCGTACGGGTGGGAAATCTCATTCGATCCACCCCAGCTCCTCCAAGAAGGCCAGCAACGCCTTGGTGTTACTGACAATCTCACGTAGGGTACCGAAGTACTTTGCCCTGTATGTGGCAACCACCGGGCAGTGTAGTAGCACATGAGCTGCTGTCTCGTCGTCCTCCATGCAGGCCTTGCACAGCGGACTGTCTGTGACTCCTATGACAAAGAGGTGTTTATTAAAAGACCCATGGCCAGTTATAGCTGCTGTGACAGTTTGCAGCTGTTGTTTCGTTAGTCGGAGTACCCGTTTCGTGAGGCGGCAATCGATGGCAGGGAGTGCCTCCTTAGCCTGCCTGCAGTCACCTTGGTCCAACCATAATTTGTAGTGTTGGTCCCTAGTACGTTTCCTTACCAGAGAGCGTAGGTACCCGAACGGGAGTGGCGCAATGGGTTCAGGCCCCACTGGTGCCATGCTCGACCCCCTTCGAGCAAGTTCGTCGGCTGCATCATTGCCCAGCGACCCGCTGTGTCCTTTGATCCACTGAATGGTTATATTATTGAGACTACCCACCTGGTTAAGGCGCTGGTGACACTCGTATACTCATACTACGTACTCGTACTCGTATTAGCCCAGATTCAACAGTGTGGCTGCAGCTTGCAGAACAGCCATACTGTCTGAGAGTATTCGTATAGAGTAATCCTTAACTTCCCTGGCCATGATGGCTGAAGCGGCAAGAGAAATACCCATGCATTCGGCCTGGAATACTTTGTTATGGACATCCACGGGTGTGGCTATGTGTATGTTGAAGTCCTCCGAGAAGATTCCAGCACCTGTGCCACTACCTGTTTTAGAACTATCCGTGAAGATGCGTAGCTCTGCAGGACGCAAGCCCTCGCAATGGCGATCCTCGTGCAGTTGAATTCTGTATTTAGGAGGAGGATAACGTAATAAGTATACCTATTTCTTTATATGGAATTGGTATTGATTATTGTATTGTAATAATTGTATTGCTAATCTATGACGAGGATAACAATTTATCTTACTGATAAAGTAAGTTGATTATTTCCGTGAAGATGCGTAGCTCTGCAGGACGCAAGCCCTCGCAATGGCGATCCTCGTGCAGTTGAATTCTGTATTTAGGAGGAGGATAACGTAATAAGTATACCTATTTCTTTATATGGAATTGGTATTGATTATTGTATTGTAATAATTGTATTGCTAATCTATGACGAGGATAACAATTTATCTTACTGATAAAGTAAGTTGATTATTATTAGTATTTTATTTTTAGAAATGACTTGGTACATCATTTCATATTGTGTACTTCGTGTATCATCATTCTCCTGCCCTTATCCCAATTTATTTGTGGTCGGCGCAACATGTCCCTTTCTTCCATACCTACTTCTCTATTAGCCGTCATCTCGGTAGTCACCCCCTTTCTACCCATATTATCTTTCACACAGTCCATCCATCGTTTCTTTGGTCTTCCCCTATTCTTATAGCCATCGACATTCATACCCAAAACTTTCCTCACAACATTTTCCTCATTCCTTCGCATCACGTGCCCATACCATGACAACCGATTTCCGCACAACTTTTCAGTCACCGGTGCCACTTTCAGACTTCCTGTTATGTACTCATTTCTTATTCTATCCATTCGTGTAACACCACACATCCCTTTTAATATTCTCATCTCAGCTGCATGCAATTGCCTTTCATTCATCCCTTTTGTGGCCCAACATTCTGATTCTGACAAGACAGCAGGTCTAACCATTGTTTTATATATCTTCCCCTTAAGTTTAAGGGGAATGCGGGAGTCGTAGATTGTTCCCGTGACCTGTCGCCATTTCATCCATCCAGTGTGTACTTCGTGTATAAGTTTTTGAAAAACTTGTTCTCCCATACAACAAGAGGCAAAATAGATATCATGTCACTACTTCACTAGCATTCTTGCTGCCCCTTCTTTTATTCACGCAAAACGGCCATCGCTCAGCATAATGCTGCGACCCTATGCAAGACAGAGCCCCAGCGCTGGTTTAAGTATATAAAGTCATTGGTCAATCATTCATGTTAAGTAGTACCTACAATACAGCCTAGATACAATACGACCGATGCATCATGGCCGGTCCGAACTCTGCGCAGAAGGCTGGGCAAAAAAATTTTTTTTGGAACCAAATGTTAATATGAAGCGTGTGTGCGTGAGAAAACATGCGCGAAAGTTCGGAGAGCCAATGTTCAGACCGGCCGTATTGTATCTTCAATCATTCACAATAATATTATGATATCTTTGCGATAGACGTTCCTTACTTTTACTTACTTAAGATCACAAGTCCATATTAGCAAAAAAGCATATTTCAAACGACACCAATTTTGGCTATGTAGTATGTATAGTTTCTTTTGACTTTACAAGTCGGCCAACCGTTGTGTCTTTCATTAACTTTGTAATATGTCAAGATGAAACCGTTATATTTCCCAGGCTGGTCTAAAACACAATGGAAGATGACCCAAAGAGGTTCTGTCAGTAAATTATTTTTTTAATAGATCTAGCTTAGGCCATTTGGATGTACGATATCAACAATACGGTTCTTTCTCGTGTCATACCTACCTATAAGTAGGTAGGTATGACACGAGAAAGAACCGTACCGAACTAATATGCTACGAAACGTCAACAATTTTACTGTTTGAAAAGATTAGTCTTTGTTATGGTGTACATTATAGAGTAAGCTGTTGCACGCGATTTCCTTTTTAATCCAGGCTGAAAAGTACCCTATGTTCTTCTCCAGGTCATGGTCTACCTATATGCTAAATTTCATCCAAATCCGTTCAGCCGTTTTAGCGTGAAAGCGTAACAAACTAACAAACTTTGCATTTATAATATTAGTTAGGAATAGGATTCTATCTACCTATCTATCTAGTAGATAATACTTTTCACGGAAACTACATATTTATAATATGTATACATTCTTATACCCCATCAAATTGTTTTTTATACCGTTATAGGTAAATCATGATGATAATTTTTTATAAAGATTATGCAAACTTTACAGTTACAAAATTCAACTCTCAGGTAACAATTAAAGCTCTCCATAAAATAACAACGTAAACTTGGGCAACTATACCCAATTTACATACTCGAAGTTACATAATTCATTGCACTGGCCTATTGTTTTAAAAAGACAAAAGTATCAAATTCTCACATTTATCGCCCGTAACAAAAATTGCATTGCTTAAATATGTTTTTAATTATATGTGGTTTAGGTTATAATGACCTGGCTTATTGCTGATGCCAGTTATATGGCTTCCTCTTATTTCTGCCTTGCTTTCCCACTGTTGGGCCCAAATGGCTCTCTTCTTACAGAGATGGAACGGGTATTAGGCGCGGGAAATATGCAAGAGACGAGGGGCGCGGGCGAGGTGATGACGCGACGGTGCGGAGCGGGCGTTGCGCCGTTTCTTTCATATTTCATAGAAAATGTATAGGAGCGACGATACGCACCGCGTTCGCGCTTCGCCCGCGCCCCGCCGCTTGTGGTATGGCCTGCAACTCGTCACTCCTGTAAATTTTGTATGAAATATGAAAGAAGCGGCGCAACGCCCGCGCCGCACCGTCACTCGCCTCTTGTGTATGTCTTGCGACTTAGTCACCACCACACAGCTCGGAACTGGCGCACGCCGGCAGCGACTGCTGAGGTTTCTCCATGTGGTCACCACACTAGCTCACTCAGTTTTTGCTGTTCGGTAGGTATTTGGGTGAAATAAGGTAGGTAACTCAGAATTACCACTTGTACACAATACCCAGTCACAAGTGAATGTGACACTGGACAAAGTGGGTGGGCTGCTGGGCTGTCAGCAAAAGGAAAGCAAGTAAAGGATTTGTGCAACCCTCCAATAATAAGCATTACTATTTTAGCTATAAATCCTTGATTAATACCTTATTTGATATCTTCGTTCCCACAACATATCTCCCACAAGGCGTTGTCTATTCTTGTCCTTAATCGAGGACCACACGACGAGTTTAACATTAAACTTTCATCCATTACCACGACTGGTCTTTTAAAATCACAGATAAAAATACCCGCTTTTAATTTCTCAATAACTATAAAGGAAGACATTACATCTTTGAAAAGCTTTCTCCCATCAATCTGTTAAAACAAAATATAATAAATGTTATATTACACGTCATAATATATTATTATTTTATGTTGAGTGGAATGGTACTCGGAAACGGATGTTTGATTCTTTTATTTACTTTTACCCTTATCGTGAGTGATAGGTCGACGACATATTAATTTGTTGGTATCACTCTGAAGATAGAATTGGAATATGAAATTGGTTTAATTTGGAGATAAGAAATAGAGAAAGGAACCGAGTTTAAGGAGTGTAGATAGATCAAAAGAATGCGTGCTGTGTTGCATCAGGGCTAAAGGCAATAAGGCTAAAGGCAATAAGGCTAAAGGCTCGTGCAAACAGACGCGAATTCGCGGGCGCGACAGGCAGCGGTACCTTTGTCGACAAAGGTACCGCTGCCTGTCGCGCCCGCGAATTCGCGTCTGTTTGCACGAGCCTTAAAACGTTGGATAGAGGCGATAGAGGCGTTTCTCCTGCCATCAAATAAGTAACAATAATATTCTACCCACTTACAAACAATTAGGTACAAATCTGGCCCAATCATTGTCTATCAATACCAATGTCCCTGAACTTTAATTTATTGTAGCGATGATTGTGAGGCCCACGTTCAACATTTGAAGCTAATGAGTAAATCTAATAAGCAATAAAGAACTATAAAGATACCTCTACTTAACAGATAAATTGTTAAGGGCGCACCCTACCTCAAACTGCTTAGCATGATCCTCCGTTATGCCGAAAATACTGCGGCATTATTTTTGAAATAAATATATGTTAAAGTTGAGGATTGATGCGAAAGTTTTCTCGATAGAAAAAAAATCCCAAGTATAAACCACTGGTATTAAAAAAATACTTCAAATTTGATCATGAAACTTGCATAATAACTGAACTAACTATAAAGCAGGTCTTACTTTTTTTTTTATTACGATTATTTTCACCTTAAAAAGCAATTACCTACACTTATTGAGGCTTGAGAGCCGCTAGCAACCCGCTCCGTCTCGCTCTCACTCAGGTCGCGAGTAGTATGGCGCGAGCGAGATAAAATCTGAGGTAGGGTACGGCCTTAAGTAAGGTTATGGTAGAGCAGCTTTCACGCCGCATCAAACTCATTATAGATTAATGTCTGGTGATTCTTTAATGGTTTAATACATATAACGGCAGTTTAAGTAGGGTTTATTTAATGCTTGGTTTGCTACCAAATATGGAAGTTTAAAATATAAGTCAAGGTTAGTGAGATTTCTTCATGGGTGTTCAATGAACCGGGGCTTGGTAAACAATGTTGAGGTAGGTTTTAATTTTTTACGTGCCGCTGCGCACGTCCATAAGGGCAGTCTTTCTTCATAAACTCAACTCAACTCAAACTAAACTCAACTCAAAACATTTATTTCAATTAAACTATTTACACTTTTATATGTTATACCTTTGCTTTTATATTTATTTAGTTAGTCCCTTTAGTTTTAGTTTTTTTATGTAAATAGTTAGTATTGTTCTTTAAATATTGTGTATAGTAATGTAAATAATTGAAATTACTAAAACATGTGATTTTTGTTTGGTTAGCAGTGCACTGGTGGTTTCAGGGCTGATTTTGGAATACACAACAAATAAAAAAAAAAGCAGAGCAAGTTTTGTAAAAATATGACTGTTATTTTGGTATACATATTTATATTATAATTCTTCTGTTTGCCACCTAACTCCTCCTAAACGATTTGTTTGTGTGTATATTTGAGTTGGATGGTTTAAAAATACAATTAAACCCGGTAGGTGGCGCTGTTCGGGCAGGACAACGTCTATCGGGTCCGCTAATATTGTATGTTGTTTCCACGCGAACGAAGTCGCGGGCAGAATTTAGTAGGTATTAAGTTAGAAGCCTCAGTTACCTCTACTTACTTGTTTACATCTATACAATTAAAAAAAAAATCGTTACAACACAATCACGCATCGCAATCCATTTCTGAATACATTCATAACAAACTTCATTCCAATGAAATCAAGTAACATGCTTGCACACAAATACCGTAAAACGATGGACTAACTGCTGATGCAACCAGACGCAGCTATTTTAATTGTCTTAAAATAGCTGCGATTAATCGCAAAAAAACTGCGATTTATAAGGTGGATGATCTCGATTCATATTCTATACGAATGCTTTTTCGTTAATAAAAGTTTTTTTGTGGTGCTAGAAGTAGCAAGATAATGTAAAAAAACGTTTTCATCTACTTATGTACTTTCGCATTGATAGATTGTTCTTGATTGTATCTAATTTTGCGCAAACGATATGATTATTTTACTTAATAAATAAACTTTTGTGGTCGGGGTGGGTCGGATAAAAGGAAAACAAATTACGTTGAGGGTAAACTTTTATATTTTTCTCGTTTATAGGGTTCCGTACCCAAAGGGTAAAACAGGACCCTATTACTAAGACTCCGCTGTTTGTCTGTCTGTCTGTCCGTCTGTCACCAGGCTGTATCTCATGAACCGTGAAAGCTAGTTGAGATTTTCACATATGATGTATATCTGTTGCCGCTATAACAACAAATACTAAAAAATAAATATTTAAGGGGGCTCCCATACAACAAACGTGATTTTTTGCTCGTTTTTGCTCGATATTGAAAACGGCACCAGGTAGACGCTTGAAATATTCAATTCCCTTTAAAAATAAATAATTAAATTTAAAAAAATTAAGGGCTCCCATACAACAAACGTGATTTTTTTGCCGTCTTTATAGATAATGGTACGGGACCCTTCGTCCGCGAGTCCGACTCGCACTTGGCCGGTTTTTTCTATTTAGCACAAGCGCCGGTCGGGCCTCTTGGCAAGCCCCCTGTCTCCATGGCATCTGTCACAGCCCGCCACAGAGCTCCGTATCCACTGAGGAGTTCGTACACCGCCGGCTACACTTTCTAATAAGTTATAGACAATCATCATCACCATTGTCAGCCTTGTTCCACCCACTGATGAGTGTAAGCCTTCTCCAGTTTGTGACACGCTTCCCTTGTCTGTGTGAGTCCCATCCAGGCATTCCTCACGACATCATAAAAAAACATTTTATAAAAAAAAAAAAAAAAACGGGTCAAGACAGGCCTTGCCCAATTGTGAGATAGATACAGACGACAAAATATTACGGAGACCTTCACAAAAATATAAGTTTAGATTGTCAGCTGAAACCATCCACCGTATAAACGCTAAAAATACACATTCCCGTTCATCCAATTGCATCATGCAAGAAAGCCAGTGAGACGGAACAAACAATGACTTATAATTTGAGTCACGGCTGAACCAGCTCAATTTAAGAAAGAATATGTTCAAGGCAGTGACTCAAGGGGTCGCGCAGACGTAAATTACTCTCTGCGACAGTCGATGGAGGAGCAGGCGCCGGCTGATTACTCATTACGTTCTGCCAGGAACACGAGGCGTATATAGGAACTGATGACTTTTTTAGTGAGATTTGAGAATGGTTCATATTAATAGAAGTCACATTATTTCTTAGAAAATCTTTTATAGATATTTCTGTGAATGTGATTTCAGTTCTTCGTTGATCTCATAAAAAGTTGCAAAGCTCTCTAAAGTTGGCAATGTGCAATACTTAAGTAGTAAGAATGTCAGTTTTGGTAGCTACCAATCAAACTATGTAGAATTTGGTATCGCTTAGTTTGAGAGCCATTCGTGAACTTTGTTTATCATTTTGGTAGATTGTTTTACGGTGCAGTTTTTTAACTGTTGCGTAATATCTACAAGATCCGAGATCCGAATGATTAATCCTACACCAAATTATAATGACCATGAAGATTCTTAGAGTTCAGAAGTTTGTGTAGGTTTCAAAAAATTGTCTAGCACCGATTTCTACGCGGAAACGTTTTTACCATTTATCAATCGTTGTGTAGGTGCCTCGTAGCTGTTAAAACGAGCACATAAGCCCATGTATAGTCCAGGAGTTGAATACGGAGTTTGCATGCGTCATGCAATTTTTATTCGTTTCAAGTGATGTAATTTGTTTCCATTTTGGCGGGACTTCGAACGGAAGTCTGCTCAGCATAAATAAAATAATTAAAAAAAAGACAATTAAAATGTTGAATGACGAATTGCGTGAATATTTGCATGTAACGCGGTATACACCTCTACCAATCTCTTTAAGTTTACAGGTGTGATGTCTGTGGCGTACTTTAGTCATATTTTGTGATGTAACCATTTCGCATAATTCGCATAAAAATAATGACGTGTCTAGGACGTAGAGACGCAACGATGCAAATAATTATGAAGACCAAAAAACAAATGAATGCTAAACATGAGTTATATCAACAGCATGTACAACACAAATACAAATTACCATGCATATAATGTAAATCAGTCATCTATTACACGCTCAAGGAATCATATCAAGCGTGTCGGAGCCCAATGAAGCATCATCTCCAAGGGAAAGTCTGCTACAGTTACTAATCGGGTCATATACAAGATAAATGTACAAATACCAAGTAATAAGATACAGTAAGAAGTAATTACAAATCTTAATAACCATGAAATGATGGCAGTTAACATACAAACATCAGTAAATGATCTAAATGATACAACATAGTTAGATAATACTGACATTTAAAAAGGATATCTAGTTAATTTGTATTTGTACTTTATAGAGGTAAATAGTGATAATTTTTAAGTTGTGAGTCACGCAGGGTTGTGAACCAGTTTTGGAGTTGATAACGATAGAAATGGTCTGTTTGGAATTCGTTCGAATTTCTAATTCCAAGTTTCAATAGGTACCTAACAAACATATTTAAAAAAAAAAAACAACATCATCACATCAGACTGTAGCTGCTGCTAACCTTTTTTTTTTTTTATTTTTTTTTTCCCGGGTTTAAAATCCTCATGGATGTGATCCGCCCTGGGGCGGGCGGAGGGGTCTGTCAGACTCTTACTGACTAAAAACCACCCCGGTGTACCGACTCACACCTACGCCGGGGGTCGCGGGAACGTGCTGCTGCTAACCTAACCTAACCTAACTTTCAATAAACAGTTGGACAATTTTGGGACCGATTGATGAACACCACAAGAGTGAAAGTCTTCGTCAGTGTAAGTTACAAAAGTTACAAGGAGGGAGGAAACGAAAAAAATTAATGGATCATAAATACATACGGTCTACGTTTGAAGAGCAAAGACGTACTTTGAGATTTACGATAAGAACTTAGGGGTCGTAATTTGCATTTTATATCAAACGTCATAATACGAATAAAATATATGCAGATTATGTATTTATTTCTGCTACTATCACCATTTAGGATCTGGTTTAATTTCCGTCTGTACAACAATGCCACGACAAGAGCACAGTATAAATAAGTAACAGTATTATGTATTCATAGAAACGACGCGCTTCGAAATCTCAGTGTATATCAGTACGCAACAGTATCGAGTGCGCGGCAGTTACGCATGGCCGAGATATAATACTGTTACTTTATTATACTGTGACAAGGGGTAATGCACAATGATTACATTTACGTTACGACTACACACGAGACAAAGGACTTCTACATAATCATTGAGATTCAGTGTTGCCTTACTTGTAGCAAACGAACTTAAGGAAATTAAATGGCAATTGCACGGCTGCGCTTACGCATATAATTCCGGTGCCTCACAATGACATTATAGATCCACCAGTTTACAAAGATCCCTCAACAGTCAGATTTGGTGACAAGATTAAGTATTTTGTGAACATTCTGATAATAGTATAGAGGTCTATTTAGTGTGGTTGACAGATAGTAATATTTGTTGAGTCATATTTTAATAAGACAAGTTTAAATAACAGCTGCTAAGTTAGCAGGCCTTGAAAGTGAAGGGCGTCGAAATATCTTGATGTATTATCTAGGATACTTTTTTTTACTTATATGCAGAATAAAAAAAAAAGGTAAAACATAATTTTGAATAATTCACAAGCTCTTGGTCTATTTGAACAAAACTTGAATGAGATCAAATTCTTATAAAATTAAAAAAGATTTTCCTTTTCCACGAGTTCATTATACGACCTTTCTTCGTTAAAAGCGAAAGTCATTAATCATGTTAAGCTAATTAATTACTCAAGAAAATTCACACGAGAGAAAATTCTTTTTGAAACTGCCTCTAAAATACACGTAAAAACATAATAAGCACCATTGTACAACGTACCTTGTTAGACGTAATAAGAGAATCAATGAAAACTCATTCACATGGTCGAAAAAAAAGTAGCAAAACTGCTTGCGACTATCATTGTGTAACTTGATTGTAATCGTAGTTGCGTAAAAACGAAATAATAACAAGAACAATACCAGCTGAGGTAGCAATTAGTTATGGAATAGGGCTGCTCGAGTACTCACCCAAAATCGATTCGATTAATTAATCGATTTCGAAGTCGATTCTACACAGTGGTCGTAGTAATGAATCGTGAACGGAAATAAACTAATTCAATTATTGGAATGATAATCGAATTAAAAGATTAAAGTGGCCGTCGTTATAGGATCACAATATACAATATTACATTAACATCTTATAAATCAGGAAAATAATGCCGGTTTGTCTTTGAAGGCCGTTTACCGACAGAGGAACTAGTAAGTTTAAAACATTTATATTACAATAGTAACACAATAAAATACCTATTGCAACAATTCGTATCGAAGAACAGGACCATACCATCAATTTATCAATAAATAACTTTAAATCGATTACAAACGTACCGAGGTGTATCGACACCTCTACACAATTCACAACCCTACCCTATTCGTGAAAGTGCAGCTTTTTCACGAGCAAGCCCGTCACGACGTGGAGTGGAGGCAAACAAAGCGCACCGCAAACAATCGTGGTAGGCCTGCACAGACCATAGATTGTATAGATGAGAAACAGTTAAAGTGACAGCGTCAGGGTAGCCCACGAAATGCAAATTTTCTTACGTTTTTTGCAATTTTCAGATTGTATGTTGATCGAAATATGAGTCGCGACTGTAAAATATATATGTATATACTTAGTTACTATGTAATTAGTTACTTAGAGCATCATAAAATAAGGCATTAGGTAGGTATTGTTACAAAATTCTTAAGCGGAGGCTGACTTGTAACATTTTTTTGTAATGTAACGCGTTACAGTCAGTGCAGCGCCAGCGACCCGAGCCGCTAGATGCGAGCGCGCGATGCTCCACTCGATTGTCGGCTTTTTCGTGAATTCCTTTGAAACGGATATAATATGAGAAACGAAAATTTCATGGTGCTCAAGCGAACGTTCGCCGCATCTTGTGTATCACCGAATGTAACAAGCCTCGCCTCGGATGATACATTACAAGTCAGTGTCCGCCTATAGATCTAAACCTACTCTGCGGCTTTAATTTTAATTTTATTGTCTACTAGCGAACAGGGGGCCTTAACCGGCCACATTAGCAATTCCTCTAAAAGCAGTTCATTTCCTGAATCCCAGCTGTCATTAGCAATTCCACTAATTTGACTTAAAAGCAATTCATAATTTTGTGGAACATTTTACGAATCTCCATATAAAACTGTCAAACAGATGAATTATTTCGTAATATAAATCGCATGCAGATCATATTATGAATTGTCAGTTTGTGACATTTTACGATGATTCATAATATTTTCATATTATGATTCTGCTAAAGTGACCGTTTTAAGCCCCCTGCTCCTGCTTCGCACGGTTTTTACGACTTGACAAAACATCGAGATTTCTTAGTTATATGTAACTTTATTACTAACGTATTATACACATAAACCTTCCGGAATAAATTCTCTAAACTATGCTGAAAACCTCATCGAAATCTGTTGCGTGCTTTAGAAGAACAACGCGGGCATACAGACAAACACGAAAAGCGACTTGAATTTATAATAATATGTATAGATGACCACAGCTACGCATCATTACCGACCTACTCCTTACTTACCGTGTGGGTTTCCTTCACCGTTACAACGCAATTGATAAATTGTGTAGAAATTGCAATTTCCACAAAAGGCATACTTGGATTCAATTGAAAAATGGTCTGTTAACTGTGATCTTGATGGATAAGCCCATTAGGGGAACACACCTCATTTATCACATTTAATATAGGTTTTTGTTATGTGAATGATCTATCCAATTACTTACTTTCTATTTAATGGTCTTATTCGTTATAATTTAACGAGTGGCCTGGGGCTTGTAAAAATGTATCAGTAGGTATATGTTTCTCGCCGATGACCTACGCGATGAACAGCCTGGAAATGTAGAAAGGTAAAAATATTTTGATAAAGTTGGCCCAATAGTGGGCAATGTCTTCTACCAGTTTCTCATATATTATATTGTTCTCGAATATTATTTTTTTGTATCCAGTGGTGCTTTTTCAAACATCCTAAGAACATCCCAACTTGGTAATGACCAAGTTAGGATTTAAAAAAACATAACTTCATGTAAGATTGTCTATAGATTTAGGTATTGATATCCATTAACCATTTCACGTGCTAAAGAGTAGTCTATGAATTATTCAAAATTATTTCATAATCCCTTCTAAACCTTCTCGTGTCTACAATGCAGAAAGTGAGAGTAATGGGATGCGCTGGCGCATCGTTTGTGTCATGAATGGCGTCGATAATTACAAATGGTTAACATGGCGGCTTGGCGGGTCAACTCGCATGCTTTTACTTTCAAATACTCGTTCATTCAATATACTTAGATTGTGTCTTGCTTGACGAGTTTTTGCTTCTAATAGCAAAGCCTTGGGTACCAAAGTAGCTCTGTTGGACTTGACTTTTAGAAGGAAGTTCCTTATCGCACGAAATACTCTGCACACTTGGCGACTGAGAGCTAGACCGACAAAAGAGTAACTTTTGACCGTCAGGACACTTTTGTTAATACGTAACAAAACTGTCGTGCAAAACCGAAAGGAACATCTTTCCAACCGCTGTTCCACGACACTTCTAGTTTTTTTTTTTGCAAAATGATTTTGTTTGGTCACAGACACTAGGTGCCAGACACATACTTCCTCCTTGGGCTGTTTTTTTTAATAAAATTTCAGTCACAAATCGTATCGTATCGATAATCGGAACTAGACAAACCGATTTCACAAAACCACGGTAAGAGTAGATTTGGGTAAGCAAGTATTTGTTTATGTTTGGATAGTTTTAAACGATGCACTTACAACCGAATAAAATTACTATAGACGATCGAAACTGCGAGCCGGGTCCTGAAATCGATTTTAAAATCTGAAATCGGATATTTAACCGTTTGTTAAAATCTAAAGACGCCCAAGTGTATCATAAAGGAATTATGAAATACTACTAGATGACTAAGCTACTATTTATTATTCATAATATATTATGATCTCTGCCTAACTCTTCGGGGAAGACATGCGTGATGTTATGTTATATAAAAAGATAACTCTTGAAAGTCAGATTGCACATCGAAGATGTTTTTTTTCCATCTAATAAAATCACAACTACGAGAGCAAGAAACTGCAGCAATTTGTTCATTGTGTTTTTTATAATGCACTCTTTGACGCAACAATTAAGTAAACATAACTGGTGATTATTAACAATGCTTACACTGTTATTTTAAACAAAGTAATTTCATAACATTCTTCAGAATTTACTCGTTTGAGGCAGTCAAGCGTTTGGTATTAAAAGATTATGTACGCTCTATTATATTCTTTATTAAGCCTTATTACGACCTTAACTAGGTAATTTGTTTTATGTTAGGATTCATTTAATTTAAGTACCTACATTATAGCATAGTTATAAAACATTGCATTGTTAGTATAATTATTAACAATGGTGTTATAGCTAGGTTAATACTTGCCGGGCCTAGAAATCAAAATAAAACATCATTTATATTTAATTTAGGCTGAGAATCAGCATAATTTTAAAATCAAAAGGTACAAAACCACCACCGCCTGTTTTACAATATCCAGATTGCCACTGCAAACTATCCACCAGATGAATCTGATAGGAATGGAAATTGAATTCAGTAAAGTTATTTGCCACATTAACGGGGGTAGGTATAAATTATATCTGGTAAGATTGGCAATCAACGTTGAAATTTTTCATTTCCATAAACAACTATGCACTTTAATTTTTAAATTCCATCTTGTAAAATATTCTAAAGATATAAACGACTGCACCGCAAACGCATTAAAATCATCCGTTTATACAACAGAGCGCTAAAATTACCCAAACATCATAATCCAAAACTCAATTGTAAACGGTTCCGTATTGCAACACCCGTTTGCAGAATAATGGAATCTAATGCTGTGGATGGACAGATGGACGGCTTAATGGACGTTTGATGTACCGTGGATAAGAGATAAAGAAGGTCAAGTCTGTTCAGTAAGGGATAAAATCAATTGTAGATTTGTTTATGTAATTTTGACAAATTATTAGACATTAGCAATACAATTAGTAAAATCGAACTGGTTTTAGCGTAATGCATTGAGATATTGTATTATGATTTTCCTCAATTAACCTAATGCTTGGCAACCTAATGCTATCTTACCGCTCACCACATTAATAGAAACTGAACAATGAGGTTTAATTTTGGTCCATCAAGGCAGATTAGCCTAATGAGGCGTCGGAAATCTAACATTACATTAGGTATTATACAACAACAAGGAAAACAAGAAGAAAGGCACACTATACTCCATTTGAAATAAGATTAGTTTAAACAAACCTTTTTAGTCCGTTCTACCGATTTTGACTTCTATACCGTAGGCCTAAGGATGGCATTAATAGCAAAAAACGTTACGTTTAACGGACTGTAAAAAAGGTTTATTTAAATGTCTAATCTTATTTCAAATGGAGTATAATTATTATAAGTAGTACCTACAGGGTGTAAAAAAGACTCTTCACGAAGCCACAGACGAAGCTGTCGTATGCATTCAGTACATCAAGCTAATAACTTTGTGCAAAAAAATTGCGGGAAACGAATTTTGTTTTTGGTATAAATTCGCTGTTTACGGTAGCGGTAGAGCGCAATGTAATGCAAAACATTGTGCTTATATGCAACGGTACGGGTTGATTGAATACGGCTTTTGGCTACTTTTGTTTAAGTGTATTTTATGTCTTCTTTTGTTGAGTGTGCGGTTTGTTTGTGCAGAATAAACAATTTTTCTTTCTTTTCTTTTTTCTAACTGTCGGATTGTCACCTGTTTTTAACCGACTTCTTCAAAAAGGAGGAGGTTCTCAATTCGTCTGTATGTTTTTTTTTTGTATGTGTGTTTCTCGATTACGCCGCCAATTATGAATCGATTTTGATGATTCTTTTTTTGTTTGGTATGTCATGCTTCCGAGGTGGCCCCATATAAATTTTATTAACTTTGCTTGCGTAATTTTTGAGTTAGCTTCAATATTACGTATTTTTCCCACTTAGTTTATCTAGACGATATCCTGTTTGACTCCTTCACTGTTATTTACATAGCAGGTAGTGGTATTCGGATTTGTGTGGGGTAGGTACCACAACTAAAAAGTGAAAAATAAAAACTTTTTACAAAAAAAAAACAACCGACTTCCAAAATTAAAGTTTTTTTTTTTTTTTTTTTTTTTTTTGGAAAAAGTTTTTATATTAAATAGGCCCCAGGCCTTCTGCGGCCAGCTTCCATGTGGTCCTACCACACTCCTACACGGTTGTTGCAGTGTGATGAATGAGTATGTGCCAGCTGGGACTTTCACTTGCATGGGACGGTTTACATGTCACTGCCTCGTTAGTACAAGTTACTAATGTATTAGATACTTCTGTTCGGGGTTATGAAATGGCCGTTTTTGGCGAGGACAATATGATTACTGACATATTAGACCAAGCTATAGGATGTTTGCGAAAATGCGAGGCTGCAGCAACTTTTGTTTGAGAAATGTTTCAATTTAATTCAGCAAGGCAGGTACACTGTTCTAGACCATAACTGCAATAAGGTAGTCGTTAGAAGTACCAAGTTAGTCTAGTCCTTTTGTGGCCGTGAGATATTGATGAGGGTGACTAAAAAGACTATCAATTAAAATGTCTATTACACCATTTATATAGTATATATATAGTATAGTACTTTTCCAGATGGCACAGTTTATAAATATTTTTCCTTTTACTAAGACCTATCAAAATGTCATCGCATAATAGTCTAGATATTTGCTGTCATAGACTGACTAAGTTAAATGCCTTGCCTGGTATTTAAAAAAGGTCAGTAAATAAACTACTCGATTACCTAGCTCGATAATGGAGTAGTTTATGATGGCTAACTAAGTAGTCGATTAAAATAGAAGCTAACATTTTAATAAAAATGCGATAAACTACTTCGGTTTGAGATGTTAACATTACCCGTTTAATTATTGTGAATGTGAGGACTATGTGGATCATTTTTATTATCTCTTTTCTCTCTTTCTTTAGTTTTAATCTGGCAGTTTGAGTACTTTTAGCGGCCTACCCAAATGTCCTTTCTTTGGTATTGTTCGTCGAGTCGTTGAGCTCCTTAAGCTCTGAGTTGAGCTCCTCGGTTACTGACAAATGCTTGCACTGACTGGACAGGTCCACTCAAATCTGTGTGGTTCTTTCCTCAAAAGACCATTTCAGACTCTAATCTACATGGTCCTCATATGGCCTGACCAAGATTATGTCTGGACCTTAAAAGAGACTGCGACCTCTGAGTTTGTTTCGGCCTTTCTTCTCAGAGTAGTCAGATAGGAAACGCCGACCTCATCGAGCTTATTTTATTTTTTTAAATATGACGTGTAAAAGTGATTCTGATATCCTATTTACAGAATAAACAATTTCATTTCCCGAATCGAGCGACCTATAAGTACCTACGATCCAATTAGTATGAGCCCAGCTAGAATACATTCTCAAAATCATAAGTATTTAAAGATTGGATGAGACTCGCATATACCATGGAAGCATGGCACGAAAGACAGAATCCTATATGGCTGTAGCCAGCGGAGGGTAGAACAAGGCTGCCAATGATTACGATTTTTTTTTGTTTGCCTACTCTTTCCCACTGCTGGGCAAAGGCCTCCCCAAATCCTTCTCCAGGGCCACCTCGATTCAACCCTTGCGGTAGGCGTCTAGATCGTCTCGCCACCTCTTCCTGGGCTGGCCTCGGCGGCGCTGTCCATCCTCAGGCACCCACCGAGTCGACACCCAGTGGTCGCTATGCATGCGGCTGACATGACTCGCCCATTCCCATTTTTGATGATGATAAGTATTTTTAAACAAACAAATCATCTAATACCTCATCCAATATGGTTTACCTGGCAGGACAAGTGGACACTACCCTACCTCTGTGCGATGTAAACCGGCCCTACACTTCACAACTGACATCCGACAATTCCACAGAATTAGAGATTTCAGATAACATATTGATAGCTGATAATATCATAGGGGTGAACCAATGCTGAGGCGGTTGGGTAACAAAGTAACAGCGAATGATTTATGGCATGACTCAAACGCAAACGTAGGGTTTGGCAACGATTTGACACAAATATTTTGTATTTTATGGTAAACGAACAAACGTACCTACTCTCTCCACATTCTAATGATTGTGCTGGATCCGTTATAATTCAAGGATTTGACTTCCAGAGCTGTTTTTTTTGTTACGTATATGCTTCTCTTGACCTTAATCTCGCCTGGTGGAAAGCGATGGGTGAAGTCTACGATGGAGTCTTGCTCACACCGACTTCAACTGAGAAACCGAAATTATTAGTAGGACGACTTAAATTCGCAAAGGATTTAGGAGTTAGTGGGTATCAGAAAACCACAACAAAACATAACACTCGTGGCTAAGTGATAACAACCGCACGGGTCTATCCGTCAGGTTAAGCTACGCTTGCAGGGGTTGGTCCGTGGATGGGTGATCATCTTTACATATCGAGATTGCTCCGAGCCTCGGAAAGCACGTTAAGCCGCTGGTCCCGGCTGTCATTAGCGGATATTTGACAGTCGTTACGGGTCGTCAGAAGCCCGAAAGTCTGACAACCAGTCTTACCAAGGGGTATCGTATTACCCAGTTACTGGGTTGTGGAGGTCAGATAGGCAGTCGCTCCATGTAAAATACTGGTATTTAGCTGCATCCGGTTAAACTGGAAGCCGACCCCAATATAGTTGGAAAAAGGCTAGGCAGATTGATTGAAGTATAAAAAGCTCACGGTCGCAAAATCGCTATTACAAAATTGTCTTTCTATTAAAAACTCGGAAATAAAAAAAATACAATACAACCGTAGAATGTACATAAAACCTCACAATAAAAAGGAAATAACTTCCGCAATCCATTATTATCTTCTTGATAAACGATCTTTTGTATTACCCGTGAAGTTATAATAACCGTTGCTAAATATCTATGCCTATAATGTAATTATATACGGAGTCATTTAATTACCCGAACTAGCGGAACCCTAAACTGCGATTTCCGCAGATGATATAGAAGACCTTCTGATTCGGAGCGCTTTTAATTGAATTCTTACGTAATATAGTATTAAATGGTGCTGCGTAATCTATCTTAACTATTCATCTACTTATAATTTAATTGTAAATGATGAAGCGAATGCAATAAAATGTGTTTTATTTTTATTTTATCTCTCCACGATGTCTGCTTCATTCATGTAAGAACTTTACTGAGAACGGCGGCGGCGTCAAGAATTTCGATAATCTATATAATTCCGTGTCCGTTTCCCTCCCGATGCAATGTGTGTGTTGAATTTTGTGCCTGAGTATCCAAACATTTTGAGAATCTGACGATTTGCTAAATAGATGTTCTGCTATACAGACCATCTGATAGTTGGACGTTTTGCTAATTAGACTTATTGCTCATTAGACGTTTTGCGATGTTAGACGTTTTGCTATTTAGACCTTCTGATCAGGAGGGGTTCTTTTTAAATGGTAAGTAAGTCTTCCTTGAATATAATCTTCAACTCTCATAGCCATCTCTTCATTTTCTGAAAGCATCAACCCTGCATCACTTACAACATCACAATAATAATTGGGAACGTTGTATCACCAAATCCATAATTATTGTATAATATTTTTGTTGTGTGATGCAAAATTTATATGTCTTCTGGACTCCTCGCCAGCCTACTCGCGGGTGAAAGCTCATGTCACCCAAGATCCATTGATAAACCTTTTCATTTCTAGATGATAGATATAAAAACCGGCCAAGTGCGAGTCGGACTCGCGCACGAAGGGTTCCGTATTATTATTATCTATAAAACGGGAAAAAAATCATTGTCTGTTGTATGGGAGCCCCCCTTAAATATTTGTTTTATTTTAATTTCATTATTTATTTTTAAAGTGAATATATTATAACTAAATATTCTATGAATATTTCAAGCGTCTACCTGTTACCGTTATCAATATCGAGCAAAAACGAGCAAAAAAATCACGTTTGTTGTATGGGAGCCCACTTAAATATTTATTTTATTCTGTTTTTTAGTATTTTTTGTTATAGCGGCAACAGAAATACATCATCTGTGAAAATTTCAACTGTCTAACTATCACGGTTCATGAGATACAGCCTGGTGACAGACGGACAAACAGACAGACTAACAGCGGAGCCTTAGTAATAGGTTCCCGTTTTACCCTTTGGGTACGGAACCCTAAAAAGTACCTACATAATGTGCTTGCTGCTCACGTAAGCGGTTGCCGGTAGTAGATTTATTATCATTGAACATAGTTCCTTTGGGCCTAGATGATTGGCAACGATCTTAGATCTTCCTTGTTCGATTTCCCAGTTAAAATACCCAGACCTACCTACTCGGATCACTTGGGAAATCATAACGGGTATTTACAAACGGTTCTGTGAGATTAGATTTCAATACTTCCTTAACTTTTTATCTTGTGACTTCATTATGTTTTATTGTAGGTATAGATCGACTATGTTATATCTTTTTGTATTGTAATCATTTAAAATGCTAGGAATGAACTTCTCATACCTACCCAAACTGATGTTAAATCCAGTGCCAAATGTGACCAGGAAATGCCAGGAATTACATCCAAACGATGAGGAGTGTTATCCTGTATATGTTTTATTGTATAGTTCGACTATGTTATATCTTATTGTATTGTCATCATTTAAAATGCCGGCTAGGAATGAAATTCTCATACCTACCCATAAATGTGACCAGGGAATGCCAGGAATTACATCCAAACGATGAAGAGTGTTATCCTGAGCTGTAGGTACCTGGTTGACCAATCCTGAAGTATATTTATAATGAACTTGAATAAAACCGTAAGCAATCTAAAACAATGACCATGATACTAAAAGTGTCTCCACTCAGAGATATGTGTATCGCAAATGATTACAGCAATTATTGCACGAACACACATAGGTCAGTTCACGAGATCAGCGATTACGAATACTTACAAATTAATTAATTTGTCTCAGTTAATTCTAACAAGACTATGACAATTTGCGTGGGACGCACTCGATGTAGAGTGAACTGTTCATGTGGTTCTTAAAGTAATCCATCTGCTTGGAATGCTTGAACAGTAGATTTTCACGCGATTTTCAAAGCGTTGGTAACCTCATTTACCAGCGCTTTTGGATCACCATGTGCCTTGAGATCATTTTGGAGACAAAATGGATCTCACAGTTACTTGTTAGATTGTGTTTCTTTAGCCATACTACTTTTACTGAAGACCATATTTATTCACAATCCGAAGGTTTTTGAAGGAAACTGGTAATTTATTGTTTCATATGTTTGAAAAAATTCGTCTGCTTGTCAACGTAAATCACGCAATGAATGTTGTTGAATTATTTTCAAAATGAAAGACATTGTCATTTTAATAATGTTACGCAATTACTCTGATGTTTTTAAGATATGAAAAAGAACAGTATAGCTCTTTCTGGCGATAATCGTGAAAATATTATAATTCATCAAAATTGCAAACCCTTAGCAAATCGCTATTTGTATTGTTCATTATTCACATCACAACCATTATGATCAAGTCACGTCACAAATATTTACGACAAATTACAAATCGCCCACGCTGTGTGCAGCTAAACATTAACAAGATTAACAAAACGAACAAATATTTATCACCACCACACAGTATAATTGCCACATTATTCCGTAAATGTAAGCTAATGAAGTGCATACCGATTAACGCCTCGTTTCAAAACCTCGCGTATTTACCTACGCCTCGTAGTTACAAAACTACGGGGCGTTATTTGCCTTATGCTGGGCACACACTTGTGTCTATTGTCACGCAGCAATGACAGCCGAAGCATAAGTTTTTTTTCGTAAAATGTTATCGCTATGCGCATTAGCAGTTTCGTATTTCTTTTGGCCGTTCCCGTACGATAACTGGGTTGCAATCCGATCTTACACGACAATAGACCTGATGGTCTTATCCTGTAAATTAGTTTTGACAAACACACGTCAAAAATATTTAAAAACTAGATGAGGTCGGTGTTTCCTGAGTACTCTGAAAAGAAAGCCGACACAAACTCGGAGGTCATAAGAGGTCTGTTTAAAAGTCCAGAGATTATCTTGGTCTGATACATTATCTTGGTCAGACAGTTGGTCACATTTGCGTGTATCGTGTAGTAGCGCGAAGCTTCGTCACGATAGACGCAGTGTGGCCCCAACCTTACACTGCATTCGGTACCATTTAGATACGGTGGAACAGTTGTATTGTTTGGCAATCACTCATTAACGCTATTTGCAATCATTACTGACTGGTCGGCAACGTTTTAAATGACGGACATACCTATATTTGGTTAAGCTAATGTGATGAGAAGCCGAGATAACGATTAAGTTCTAGAAACTTATTATTTTTTTTTGTATTAAAGCGTTCGGGTAGACGTGTAATGTTCTTGAGTGGAGACCGCGAATCGGCAAACGTAAGGTAGGATGCCCTCAGGCTAGGTGGAGCGACGATCTTCGCAGGGTGGCTGGTAGCAGCTGAGTGAGACTTGCCAAGAATCGAGCTGAACGGCGTGCAATAGGAGATGCCTATGTCCAGCAGTGGACTGCTATAGGCTGATGATGATGATGATGAAAATGAGGACAGTAAGTAAAGTTTAATTAGGTGATTTTAAATATTTCTTACAGGTTTAAAAAAAAAATCTATTTAATATTAAAACTTTATGAAACGACAGTAAGAGACGTTTTGGAGTTATTTAAAATATTTCTGAAGAGCTAAAATATGATATTAAAAGTGATCTAGCTATAACGGCTGCACTTCTATTTACCCTACAAAACTTCGATCAAGAGTTAAATAAAAAAGAGATTTCTTAAAAGAGATAAGGTGAAAAAGTTAGTAAGAGTCCATTCAGCGATATATCACAAGAAACACATCGTAATTGTATCAGAAATGAATGACAATACTGTGAATGAATTGTTCTGTAACCTACAAACAATTTTTGTTATATTCTATAAGGTTATTTTTATTTTCATACATTTGCGGTACCGTGACCGCAACAAAATATGAATATTCATGAATTCTGTAGTGTGTAACACGCATAAAAAATATAATTTACGAATGATAGTGTGATCAATTATCATTAAAGATTACTTCATATTAAAGAATTTTAATCAATTGCGTGCTTTTGGAAATCGAAACCATTTTATTGGCCTTCTAATGTAAAGACATTTATAACCTTGGTACCTTTCAAATGCATAGAAGCACAAGCAACCATATCTTCAATTACCACGGTTAAGCGATAAAAATTGAAAATGATCCAACCTTTTCATCTAATCATATAGCGAGTTATTTAAAAACCAGTTCCGCCACTAACCGCTAAATAACTACTAACAATAACAACAATAGCAAATATTTCCGTTTCATTACCATCTTCTAAGGGACAACAATGCTTATTTTGTTCATCGTCAAACGCACTCCTAGTACGGGATCTATTTGATGCAAATTCCCTTTGGCCTGCGATCATACGATCATTCCCACGGGTGTGGAACCGACCTTCGTCAGATGTCCCCTACCATGATTCAATTTTTTATCGTCACCGTGTCGCTGTAATGACGCCTTTACTTTCTTGTTTACTTTTTCACTTTTATCTATGTCATTGTACATATTTTTGGGGTGGTGTCTTTGGACAAGAGATGAATAATAGGTTTTTTCGTTTTTTATATATTTTTTAAATTGATAGTTCAGATTCTCGGATGCTCCTTTAACGGTCGCTTGATGTTTATTGAGATGTGTCGGGAACAATAGTTGAATAATTTGTTTTACATACTTTTTTGGGAGACGAATATTGTCCGGTGATTGTTATTTTGATCTTCCATTAATCATGAAAAGCTTCAACAATCTCTTTTTATCTAAATTTTGTATAGTTGTTAACAATGCAAAATTAACCTTCGCACGTATGCAACAATAAAACTTTGTGATTTAACGATCATGATGTTATATTGTATTCTTCGTTATCCTAGCCTTTTCCAACAAAGTTGTGATCAGCGGATCAAAATTAATCAATTCTGGCCCACAGTATCGGATACTGTTTGACATTTCCCAGTAATGTTCACCACTATGTATGCACGCTCGACTAGATATTCACTTGTATGAATCAGGCCATTGATTCAGTTCATGTTAAGTACTGTTTATCGGCGCCTTCCATCGAAATTCCCACATGTGTCCCGCAGACGGTTCCCTTCATCATTAATGCAAGTATAATGTTTCTTACTTCCTAGGATCCTTTGGTTCAATAAATTTAGTATTTACGAAAAAACTAATGTCCTGACTTCTATCCTCTCTTTGAATTCAAAAATATGTGTATATAACGAACTCTAAAACTTAATCGTCTTTAATAATTTGATAAAGCCAGTTTTTGTCGATGTACAATTCATTAGCACTTTATGAGTTCAATGTAATTCCGGACCAACAAGAAACTTCATGGTCAGTAAATAGCTGACTTGACAGGTTACTAGACATAATTAATTTACTAACAACTTTACAACATATCATTTAATGACGTAAGTTTACATCTTATTCATCAGAACGTTTTCTAATTACATGACTTTCTCCAGGCTATATGTGTACATATTAATGCTGGATAGTAATAAAAATACTTGAGTTGCCGTTTTGTTATGACTAATTACAAAGAAAGAAAGTTGCTCCTATTTGTTCTAATATTGGAGCCAGTAACTATTATTGAGGAGACTATTAATAAATATTGGCGCCAGCGCGTACCAATGTTGGCTTACAATTTTTTACTTTTAAAATGTCGGTCTGTTCTTTGACGAGACATAAAAGTCTTGGTCGCCAACATTAAATAGTTATTTATCTATTCATTGGGTGCCATTCAAACGAAGCTCCAATTTTAGAAGACATAAAACTATTTGAAGTATTATCCAATGCATGTCTAACTCTGGAATGCACGTCATTGACAATGCGTGGAACTAATTTTGGATAAATGGGATTTTTTGGTTAAAGGAATGTCACATGGAACGAAGGTGAATTCCGGACAGGATGGAACACGACTGCATATACTTAAATTAACAAATAATGAGGATCTACGGGTACGGCCAGACCAAATATCCCAGTCAGAGAAATCTAACAATCGCCATAAAGGGATAAAATTGATGTGCTAATCTCGTTTGAGGTGACTCAACCAACAGCCTACACTGTTGCATCTCGTCCTTTTAAACCAAAATGTCAAAGTCTATCAATAGACTTGTAAGTACTTGTGACATTAACTCGAGCTTCAGCAGTTACGTAAGTCACTAACAATAAAATATCAACATGTGCGAGTTCTGGCAGGATGTTAGCTAACCGTCTATGAACGTTCGAGTTACCAATTTCCTTTGCAACTATTACTGCTATGAAGAAACTTACTGACATACTTCTTTCTTTTATTACAACTGACTGGCTATCAGTCATGTTTGGATTACAATTCGAATAATCAATAACTAGGTATTCATCGTTCGGTCGTTCAAATTTCTCAATAGCAGTCCGGAGTCTGGCTTTGCGCCCGGTTGATGCCCATAGGCTCGCACTCTATTACATGGAACTTAAACATAACTGGCGAAATGTGGGTGTACTATAGGTAGTATAGGTAGGTACTCTTTGCCTAAACCTTCGAGCGATAACTGGCGTGATGTTAATTTAATTCATCGTTCGAATCCTATCTCAACAATTTAGTCGAACTATCCAAATGATTCACTTTCATCGAATTATGATTAGGTACTTTGATAGTATTTTTATTGTCAGGCACAGCAATGTATATCATGCTCCAGACATTATTTCTAATTCCTCAAACAGCAATTTAGAATGCGTCAGTTACCAAATTCAACGTAAACGTCCCCAAAAGTCCTGTATCAAGTCCCGCCTCGCCAGCATTCCTAATCCAAATCAATTCATCTTAAAGACACACTATTATGAAGTAACCTGGCGTAACCCGACCCGCATTATGAGATAATAGGACATTCGTATAATAGTCTTCTATTGTATCTCGAGGTCCCGACGCACCTCGGCTGTCAATCGTTGGACCGATCACCGTGAAATCTGTTGACGCTGTTAGACCTACAGCGATGTCTAATGGGTTTGGTAGATTAGTTAAAACAATATTGTTTGACACTCTGGAAGTATTTGAGGGTTCAGTAGATTGGGTATCTCTGTTAAAAGGGTAAGTTTTATAAATAGATCTATTATTAAAAAAACAACTCTATATTGTTCGGAAGTATCTTAAAGGTACCACAAAAGCATGGAATTGCTAATTGTTATGAAAATTAAGATGTTTGATAAGACTACTAAATGCAACTGTACAGTAAGTACTTATATTTTTTTCAAATACATTTCTTTCAAAATCCCTCGGATTATGAAAGAAAGTATGTTACACAGTATTTCAGTCGTCAGAAACTCTAAAAAACCTACTTCACGCCCCAAATATTCTTGAATCTAAAAAGAGGAAATTCCAGATTTTCTTCAAAACCGTGTCAGACAGTTAAATCATAACTCTAATGATCTGTGAAAAAATTCCCGAGCGACTGCGCAGGCGCATCGCACAACTAATAATCGCGTGAGCATGACTATTGTCGGTAAATCAAATATTTTCATAATTTAGGATACTACCGCTTTCTACAGCTTTAGTATCAATTATATGAAAATAATGTTAATTAAATTTGGTGTATCAAATAACGTAAATAACTATCATTATTACTAAGTTTTTCTTATGAATATTTTACTTAGTGACACGAAACAATATTTATTTTAAAAAACTACCATTTTCACTTTTTATCCAATGACGAATGACGATCACTATCGCCATGCAATAAATTAATGCACAATGATTTACATTTACCTTCCGTAGTTGCGCATGCGATCGACCATGCAAAACAGTAGTTGGTAGAATTAATTAGCAATCTGTCCATGTTCTTCTTCAAGAAATGATCATACGATAAGATGACAATTCTTGATTGAAACGTCAATCATTATGTATTGAATTGTCATTAGCCGTTGACCGGTCTTTTTCACTGCAACTGTCATTGCTATAGACGTGTCATTGTTTTCGGCTGTTCGTTTTTTCAGTCATTCTTCTTTGTCGACATGTCGATGGTTCATAATATGCCTTTGCGGTTTCGACTATTTGTCGTTAGCTTCATATTATTCCTATGGTAAAAGTGTAGGTAGTACACTAACTTAATCTCTATAATGATCCTTCATTACATTACTCTATTTTTATTAGTTACAAGCTATGCTTAATTTTCTATAGTAGCATGGGCAATTTATTTAGTATCAAAAAAATATACAATTATCTAGAAGTTCGGACATGCATTGTTCTTATTCTCATTTCTGCGGAAACTATGAATCAATGCATACACATTTATCTTTTTTTCGAATAAATGTTATCACAAATGTCAAAATTCTTCTCCTTTTCATTATCTGCCCTTGTCCTATCAAATAATGTCTATTATCAGCGATTTTAGTGTCAATGATTATCTGGTGAGATGATTGATTCTTGTAACGTCATGTCAATGTGAGAAGCTGTGCATTTATTGCGTCAGTTTTATCTTTAATCTTGGAACTTTTACCTCATGATAAACATCTTAGATAGTAAAAGAAAGGTGGACATTTGGCGTTGTTAGAATAAGAAAAGTAGCGTTATCTTTACAAAACACATGATCTTGACGTTATCAAGATTCTATCATCAAAGATTGATTGTAAATGATCTTTGGATTTCACTGAAAACAAAACAAATAAACTATAAATAAAAAATCCGTCTATTGGTAAGTTTTGAGTTAGTCTTGCTCTATCGAATGACGTTGTGTTGCATTTTGAAGATGCCATTAGCCAAGAAATATAACTATGTATTTTAACCATGCACTATTAGAAATAATTTCAATCACAACAGGATTCTCAGCCATTTCCATGATTAGACACACATGACAAAGATACAAAGTGAGAAAACAGCGAAGTGAAGGTGCGATCTTCTAATTACCATGCATATTGTTTCGTGTCTAATATTAGATATCACGATCACGACAGTCTTCACGTCTGACTGGCGGCTAATGTGGAAAATTTAATTATACAGAATTATTCTACAGTACAATTCCTTCCTTCCAACTTCCCTGTATCGACTATTTTAATTGTGTAGGAACTAGCAACCGTGTTATTATTGAAACGGTCTACATTGGAGGTTGTTGAAATATTCATTAGACTGACTCAGTTTATCAGGTTTTTAAATTAGGAAGAAAATTGATAGTGAAAGCATTTTCCATCAAGATTTTGTTGGACAAGGAAAATAGGTTGCTGGTATGTTTGAAAAATATGGAAAGAATTCTGAGAATGAATTTGAATGATAAAATGTATCAATTGTTTATCGGCTTACCACCATTCACTTATCATTGTCAGACGTCATTCAAGATTATCTACTTAAGTGAACATGTATAATATTTTACACAACCCCTTAGAATCTTACCCTCGTAATTACCCTAAAATTACAGCACCAAACAAATAAAAAAAATTAAAGTAATAAAAACTAAAACCCAACTACGACTAAAAAGGTATAAACAAGACACCACAGACAGACAAATAAAAAGGTTTTAGTTTTTATTACTTTAATTTTTTTTTAATTCTTTTGGGTTTATAATATATTTATATTTGAATGTGCTCATTAAGCCCTTTCATTTGATACCCCACAAGGTACGATTAAACAATTTTTTTTTTTTAGTTCCTGACTTTATGTCCCCCCTAGAGGGCGCCATTTTTTATTTAATGTGACGTCACACAACCCTCCTTTTTTCTTCGCCGTAGTCGGGTAAAAAGCGCGAACAAATGCCTTATAACCACAATTACTCCCGTGGTTCAGTCTTGATCGACAATTATTTTGTTGTACGGTAGCGTTTGCGAAAGTCGTCCAACATGTACTAACTTACGTGGCTCGCAACAATGCGATACGATCGTGATCGGCTGGAAAATGCTGCTAAATGACGAATGGGTGTTTAGAGCAGTGGGATTCGGCGTCCCGTTCGTGTTTTTTTTCTAGAATACTGTTCTGCGTAAATGAAAGTAAATTGAGAGTATTTTATGCTTTTTGAATTTGGTATTGAGAAAGTTCTAAAAGGTTTGATAGAGGAATGTTTGAAAGGTCAATTCAATTTATGGAAACTAATTGAGTTGGAAAGCAATTTGTAGTTTAAGCAAGTTAGTTAAAATTCGATTTGACATGATTCAGTTTGGTACTCTCGCTAATTTCGGGAAAGCTTTCAGCAACGGTCAACAAAAGTTTTATTAGGTACCTATAGATTTGTATTTATCGAGCTGTGCGCCTTGCAGGAGAAATAAATTCACAAAATAATAGTCCCGCTCAATTTATTTTCGTCAGTTACACAAAAATCTTTGAAATCATTATACTTAGTACTCTATTTACGAATACGTGACTCACCCTATAACTAATATTTTACCATTGAAATAAACATAATGCATCCATCATTTTGAGCCCAGCAGGATATCCCTCGGGAGAGTATTAATTTGTTACTAAAGATGAATAGGTAGTTATACTGACGTTTCTTTCATTCATTTTATTTTCATTATAAACTTCAAACAAATCCTATAACAAGGTATGAAAAATTATTAAAGTTACATTTTAGTCAACGTTATATTAATGTTCGAGTAAAAAGGTTCGTCCGTTTTCAGTCAAAATCTAATTGTGTAAAATATATTAAGTTAAGTACCTTTTGAGGAACCGTGAGGCGTTACTAATAAGGCCTTGTTAGAGTTACGAAAATAATGGGTTCAGTACAATTGTCCAATGGGGTTATTAATAGAATCGAGCCCCTATTGGTCCCAGAATCGAAGTTGTTCAATATAGTCCCACAGTCCAACGAAATAAGTTGTTATTAATGTGCCGTTATACGGACGATTTTAATTACTAATTTGCAGTTAACCCATAAAATAGTAAGATACAATAATTAGATGTCCGATCTTGAAATCTTGGATGAAGGAGTTCGTGGCTAAATAATAACAGCCGAATGGGTCGATCCCAATGGATCCTTCACATATCAAGACTCCTCAAGGCCTCTGAAAGCACGTTAAGCCGTTGGTCCCCTGCCAGGGTTGCGGGAAAGTCCGAAAGGGATACCGGGACCCTTGGCAACAGGCAACTGAAGGAACACGGGTGGGTCACGTAAAAGTCTGACACGCCCTCCCTCTCCGCCCAGAGGAGAAGTCATTTTATTTACTGCATCCGGTTAGACTGGAAGCCGATTCGACCCCAACATAGTTGGGAAAAGGTTAAGCAGATTGATTGTACAATCTTGAAGAAGTCTCTATAAGTGTTGTAGACAAATTATTGTGAAAAACAAATAATTTTTGGGTAGGCACTAATAAATTGCAAGACAGACTTGCAAAATATTCTTCAGATATAATAAGACCAATGCAAATACGGTAGCAACCAACTCTCTAATCATAATAATCTCACGGAATTCCCAAAGATGGAAGGTACAAATCCAATTTAATATTCAAAACATTAAACTTAACACAATAGGTAGTACAACAAATAAAATGGCAACATTTTGCAAGGGTGAAGTAGTACAATGCACTCCGGTTCGGCGTATTGCACAACTTGAGTTGATGTTATCGGAACATTCGCTAGAAGATTAGCTAGATAAAGACGTTTCGTGCTCAGCATAGGACGGGAGGACTTGTTCGGATACTAACGGAAGATATTTATTACTGGGTTTTGTTCCCAAAGGGACTGTCTCAGAAGATATCGTCGTCGGTTGTTAGACAGATGAATCATTTCTCCGGGAATCGTTGAGCTTCATTGTCTCGGAACTTTTTTGCTGGGATCTCACTTACAGGAGTTGCATTAGTTGGGAATTGTGCTTGATCCAGGATGTCTGAAAAGATATAGAGTTCAAAGTTTTTTTTTATGTATTCAGAGGCCGTAGACAAAGTGACATTCTATCAGCGATAACGATGATGGAAAAGGCAAAAATGTATAGGACTGACATCGGCTATCGAAAAGCTTATGTCAATCCTGTTCTAAGTCGTTTTAGAAATACGAAACGCTTTCGAAGCGATTGTCCCTTGTCTAGGCCCTCTGGTGTTTCGTTCTGAGTTGGTTTGTGATTTGATCTTTTGTATTATAGGGTGGGTTATCATGTGTGATAATTGGACGCAATTAGACTATGTTTGATATAACAATAGGACGTTTTTTCTATACCATTTATTTTATTCATTTCTGCTTGAGATTCCGTAGTTGTGTTTCTTTGGAAGGTTTCGGGTCCAAGACACTTCTTTGTGCGGGCCGTACGAGATTTTCCTGAAAAAATAAATAATACAATTTAACATAGCTCATTCATTTTACGTACAAGCACGAACTCTCAAGGTTTATACTACATTAAACCTAGAGAAATATTTTTATTACCTTCCTGCATAGTTGCTACCGTAATAAAATAATTCAATGACAATTCTTAAAATTTCACGTTTTATTAACAAATTCTATGTGTTTGCCGACATCTGATAAAGATAACGAGTATTCAAATTTAAGTGTAGTGTAAAATCGTAAAGTTATATAGTTAAGTTATTTAAGTACGGCTATATTATTATGTAGGATAATAATATTCTTGTTAATAAAACGGTACTTGGGTTTAGCTTAAGAACAAGTTACGGGGCTTTAGTTTTGTTTTTATGTATAATTCTCTTCTATACGTGTGTAGGATTGTCACTGAACTCCTCCTAAACGGGAGGACCGATTTTGATGAAAATTTTTGTGTGTTTGAGAGGGTTCCTGGATGGTTTAGATTTACAATTGGACCCAGTAGGTGGCGCGGTTTATTACACACTACCAATATACTAAAGAAGCCACATCGAATTGTGAAATGAGCCCTAAAATGACGCAATGTAACATATGAGTATCATCAAATGTGTTAACATGGCAACCAGTTAGTGAATTTCCAAACGGCATTTCTTAATTGATAATTATGTAGTAACTGATATGAACTTATTACAGCTAACACGTTTTTTAATTAAAATATTATTCATATTATCCGTCGAATGTTGATTGACTCGTTGGTTTAGTGGTCGCAAGCGCTATACTGCTGAATATGAGGTTCTGGGTTCGATTTCCAGGTCGGACAAAGTCTTATTGGGTTTTTCTATGGGATTTCTCAGTAGCAGCCCGGAGTCTGGATTGTGCCCGGTTGATGGCAATAGGCTCGCCCCCTATCACATGAGACATAAATATAACTAGCGAAATGTGGGTGTTACCATAGGTACACTTCTGCCCAACCCTTTGGGGACACAAGGCGTGATATTATGTTATCCGTAGTATGTGGGTTGGTGTGTTTTTGAAATTAGGACAAATATTGCATGACATGGCCGCACCTATACCCATATTATGCCAGAGGTGTGCTACAGCAAGCCTATAGCTGTCCCCCTAAAGTTACCGAAATATGCCGTTCGTCCTTTGTTTCATTCGAGAATCTTCTGTTTTGTTTATGGAACTTTGCTTTTTGTGACTAAAAACTAAACTAAAAATATCTTCTTTCATTTAATGCATGGAAGAAGGAAGATATGGTTTAGGTCATCGTAGTCACCATATAATATTCCCATTGCTGGGACACAGGCCTCCTTTCTTTGAGTGGAGTAAAATCTACCACGAGGGCTTCAGTGCGGGTTGGTAGATATGACATATTTTAGAATTTTTGGTTTTAGGACATGCCGGTTTCCTTCAATGTTTTCCTTCACCGTTTTGAGAGCAGTGGTGATGAAATTATTTACACAAGTAAAGTTACTGGCTGAGTTGGAACCTACGACCTGCTCTTCGTGTTTTCGATGCATAATTCTATAATTACACGATTCTGCACTATTAGCTATGTTTCAGTCAAAAGTCAACGTAGGTCAAGTAGGCCATTAAAAGGCACTTTTGAGCGTCATTTACAAGAAAATAGAATTGATTCTAGGTTTCCAGGTAGGATAATAGGCAAGAAAATCCGTGGGTCAGGTCCTAGACAAGTGAAAATCGCTTCGAAAGCGTTTCGTATTTCTTCAACGACTTTCAACAGTATTGACATAAGCTTTTCGATAGCTTATGTCAGTCCTATACATTTTTGTCTTTTCCACCATCGTTATCGCTGATGAAATGTCACTTTATCTAGGGCCTCAGGTCTTTCTTTTCGGAGTTTGACTACAGTACTAGATTCCTAACTTTTTTCTTGAAAACTTTACAGATGAGGTGGGTAATCAGTTACTGCAGATTTTGTCACTTGTGCGTGATCAAATATTTTCCTTTGTGTTCAAAATACCCGCGAACACGCTTCATTAGATCTAATGGAACGTATATTTTCGGTATTCTTTCCCCCAAATTGTCAGTCACACAAAGAATTTACTTCCGAACGATTGATCTTGAAACGACGGATCTCATCAATGGCATATATTTGAACTTTGTCACTTGCCTCTAAGAAGTTTTTAATAATATCTTTTGAATAGAGAAGAATTTGTGATCCTATTGAAAACAAATATTATGGGGAGACAAATATTTTTTTGATTTTGGAATCAATGTTTTCGCAAAGGGCATGTTTTGTAGAAATAGTAGCAGCAGTTGAGCGTCTTAGGCGGAAACAAGACAATTTGTTTTTAATTAGGTTAATAGAACTTACCTACATCGTTCATTGACATGTAAGATACCCTAACTACCAACCAACCTGATGGAAAATGGTCATCCCTGCCTACACTAGAATCGTACACTAGAAACGTCTCCGGTCTTCCTTCTTCGCATAATATTGCGAAAAATCATCTTATGCTGCTCTCATGGTCCCAACTCCCAAGTAATTTTTCACAACGTCATCACATAACAAGTCATGTAAGAATTATGCGCGCTATGCACCCGTTCTCCATCAACCCGTAAGTGCGTTCACACATTGTGCGCTGGAGGGTTAGTAAAATAGTGACGTTCCCACGTCATTCAATGCTAGTGACGTGACGAATAGTAAGTCAGCGGGTGGTCTTACATATAAGTACTACTTAAAAGTGGATTCGACCTACTTGATTTAGTTAGGGCTCCTGGGCTTTGTCAAAAGGGTAGATGTTTATGCATGAAGACGTTTGATTTCTTAGTTGATGTGAAGGGACGTTAATGGTTTTAGGTGGTGAATTATTTTATAAGAGTGTAATAAGTCTGGATTGGTGTTAGTGCAACCAACAGTGCGCAACATAGCAGTGTAAGCTAAGAATTCCTTTCATTAAATTAATTTATTATTTACGATGTGTTACTAGAGAATGACACGAAGAATCAGATAGAAATTATTAGAATAAAACCCCATAACCCCACCCTTGATTAGGTAGGTTTACTTACATAGCTATAGCTACTACTTTTTCGAGTGACTAACTTGGTGTCAGAGTTTTTATGCCGCCCATCATGGGCCTCTGACTTGGCTGCACATGCCGTCGAGAAATATCTCTCTGGCAAGTCCATTCCCTCACGATGTTTTCCTTCACCGTTTTTGAAGACAGTGGTAATTTTACAATACCTACGCAGATGAGTTCGAAAAATCAGAGATGTGTGTCTTGGGTTCGAACTCGAGACCATGACTTGGTAGTCTGATGGTCACACGCACCACTAAGCTATCACTGCTACATAGCTGGCATGGCTAGCTAGCAAATGATCTATGTAAAATAGTATCTTTTAGACCAACCCAACCAATACCTATACCAACCAATACCCAGCCAATCATACAAACCACCAACCAACCCCAAACCCACCACCAACCAATCACCAACCAATCACCAACCCACCAATACCTATAATGTTGTTATTTAATACTAAAACATCACAAGACTATTACATACTTTTTCTACCATCAATCACATCACATATTCGTTGACATAACTAAGCCTTATTAGCGTACTCAAGTAGAAGCTTATACAATATACAAGGCTTGAAAACCCAAAACAAAACAAACCAAATTGATTGTTGACATGCAAACCGATAGCAAATAAGTGAATTTAAAACTTCACACATTGCATTAAACTGATCAAACAGAGCTTACATAAGCACGGCTCAGTATACTGGAAACTATAAAAGTAATTCCAACCCTATGTTTCAAGTCTGAAGGTTTAAACTTGCGTGAAAAAGATGTTGCACAAAATGACCTCATGTAATTAACTTCCGACCTTATTTATTACGCTTGAAGGTTAATTTTTGTATGTATTGTAATTCGCTCCAAATGGTAAAAGTGGGGTGCTGTAGTCAGTTTACATTAGACAAGTGGGCGACGAAATATAAAAGGTCACATGTGACGTAACACTTTCTCGAAGTGTATATTATGCAGCTGACAAGTTTATGTTGACGCCATGTTGTGTGCGTCTGCGCAATGCATGGGCGGCTCTAGAGTTCCATATTTGAATTTTTAAATGCTACAGTTTATTGGGTAAGAATCTTAGCGAGCAATCTGAAGTGTACCTCTTACATGGGTTTATATGAAAGATGATCTGATATTGTGTGATGAGAATGGTTGCTTCATTTAGATAAAGGTCTCATACTATTGGCTAATATTGTAGTTGCGTAAAAGATACTATTTTCCGACGATTGAGACAGTTCTATCGTCAGTGAAAAATAAAGTGAAATTGAGCTTTTCGCCATTGATTTTGGGGATAATCTCAACCCTAATACCTACGCCCTATTATAGTCCACCTTGTAACTTTAAAGAAAGAAAGATATAGAGAAAAATATTTTATTTGGGACGCGCACAGGAAAACAAACCGTTAACAAAAAGAGGATTTAAAACTAAAAAAAAAAACATATTTTACAAAATAAAAATAAGGACCCTGCATTCAAAAATTACGGTTACAAGTACTTCCCCACGATTACAGTACGGTAAGGAACTTTCTCTTCACTTATTCAGTAAGAAATACCTTATAACCAACTAGTTTTATGATATCACGCCCTAAGCACACAATGTGATGCACACAGTGTAAGAAATGCACTGGAAATCACCTGAACACAAACAAATGACTAATGGAAGCATCCCCTGACCAGCCAAACTATGTCAACTGTCATGCACAACACTAAGAACTATAGTACACTTGCGTGCATAAACATAGGTGAGTCACACTGACCTCAGAGCATTTAATGTGCACCTGACATTAGCATATTAAAGTGGCTATCAGTGTAATGTCTCATTTGCCGACATGTTTACAGTTACTCTATGAATGATTTTGTATGTGTGTGTAGATTGATCAGTAGGAGGGGTAGTGATGGAGAGATAATCAATACTCATTATTGAATCAATGCTATTTTTAGATAATATTATGAGAACAAAGTTCGTTTCAAAGTCATTAAGATAAATCTTAGTTTCATCGTGATGGTCACAGATTTTATAGTGTGCTCATCATCTGCTTAACCTCTTCTTAACCATGTTGGGGTCGGCTTCTTGTCTAACCGGCACTTCAATTACGTACAGAATTTCAATCACAATCCGAAAGATTTTGAAGGAAATTGCTAATGCATTGCTTCATATGTATGCAAAATTCGTCCGGACAGTAACCTAAAGCGCAATGAATGGCGTTGAACTTTCAAAATGAGAAAATCTGCCTAGCCTTTTCCCAACTATGTAGGAGTCGGCTTCCAGTCTATCCGGATGCAGCTGAATACCAGTATTTTACATGGAGCGACTGCCTATCTGACCTCCACAACCCAGCAACTAGGTAATACGATATTATACCCTTTGGTTAGACTGGTTGTCAGACTTTCAGGCTTCTGACGACTCGTAACGCCTGTCAAAGATCCACAAATGACAGGCGGGACCAACCGCTTAACTTGCTTTCCGAGGCACGAAGGAGTCTCGATATGTGAAAATGGTCACCCATCCAAGGACCAACCCCGGCAAGCGTAGCTTAACCTGATGGATCGACCCGAGCGGCTCCTCCAACGAACTGTCAAAATGAAAGGCATTGCCATTGTGTGCCATGTTACTGTAATTACCTGGCAGATGCAGCTGTATACCTGTAAGTATTTTACATGTAGAGACTGCCTATTTGACCTCCACAACCCAGTTACAGGGTAAAACGATACTCTTTGGTAATGCTGTCTAATTGCGTAACTTATTTTCGTAACCGATTAAGACTAATTTGTTTCATTTTCACAGTTCAAAAACATTAATTGCGTTATTTACGTTGTTGCGCAGATTTTTTTTTCGAACTTATGTAGCAATGGATTAGACATTTGTTTCAAAGCGATTCCAATTCTGATTGATCGTGCATTACCTACGCAATTACGGGTGTTGGTTGGAAGACTTTCGGGTTTCTCCGGAAATTGGGTCAAGAATTCCGACCGTTCAGTTATTCAATGTTAAAACTGTTTTGTGTTATCCTGTGCTGTCCTTATCTCTCTATTACATAAAGGACATAAACATAGCTCTAAATAAAAAACCTAGACAAACAAAACACTGATGAGTCATTAGAACTGTTACCTTACAAGTTACAAGGTAAGTTGTACCTACACTGTACAAGTTAATTCGTGGCTTTTAAAGATACAGTCAAGGACCTCTTACAGAGACGGTCTGTGACTCATTACTAGTCTACTTTGTTTGACTTGGAAACAACATTTTTCATTTTTAAAGGTTAAAATTGAGAAAAATAAAGCAGACACTATAATCTACATGGTCCTCATATGGCATGACCAAGACTTTTTCAGGACTTGTGAAGTGAAGTTGATATAGCCAATGTTACATTTACAGCCTGCAAATCGAGACTCTGCAATGCTGACAGACCACACACACACACATACCTGTGTGATATATGAGTGTGTGTACCTGTCTGTCTGTGGTGGTAAAAAAGAACTTTCATAGGACTATTTTGAGAATCTATTTTAAGCCGGTTCAAGAAAATGTCAACAGTGCTTATTTACTGTCTGTTAGAAAAACATAATCTGTGTGATATAGGTATGGAAATGTTTTAGGTGAGTAAGAGCTATTGGCTTCGCGCTATTTTGTATACTGACAACGGGAACTTAATCCCAGAATATAGTCTGGAAAAATTTACAAGATCTCGACTTGCTAACTCAAAGAAATCGTAATGAGTATTTTAAAACCTATTTCTGCAGTGTACATTTTTTTTGAGATCAGTGGTGGCCTAGAGGTAACTGTCCCGACTTATCTAAGCTCGAACTAAAAATTCGAAGACATGTGACAGGTACCAATCCGCACTGGGCTCGCGTGGTGGATTACGGCCCACTCCCTCACTCCACTGAGAGGAGGCCTGTGTCCCAGCAGTGGGAACGACAAGCTGATTATGCTATGAAATGTTTTTAGCATAATTAACAGGCTTGTGTGTACTAGACTTTAGATGGCCAGTAACAACATTCATTGGCAAGGGGATATACATCACCTTATCAATTAATATGACAATCACGCATATAAATAATGTACATTTTCTCCGGTAGTGTTCTAGTCACCTCTTAGATACAGATAGAAATTAATTAGGCGACCTAATACAAAGGTTATCAAACAATTAACATGGCATATCGCAGTCCAACACTGGACATATTAGCCGAGTTTCGCCACCCAAGTTGCGTTAGAACACCTCGTGATCACAATTATGGCAACCAAATTGGAAGAACCAATTGGTTGATTGAAGGTTGGTAACTTCAATGAGGTTCCCACCGCAGTACTGGTAGTACTCAGTGATTGAATTGCGAAACCCATCACATTGTGTTACACCATACAAATCCAAAAACTTATGTTTAAACGTGATTCTTACTTTACCCGCGGCTAAAGGCTTAAGGTGCGTTTATATTGATGGACAAGTAGCGTACAATAGTGTTTCATAAGATGCACTTCTAATGTAGTAGCAGTGATAGCCTTGTGGTGTGACCGTCGGACTGCCTAGTCATAGGTTTCGAGTTCGAACCCAAGACACGCACCTCTGACTTTTCGGATTCATGTGGTAATGTATAATTATCACTTGCTTCAAAAACGGTGAAGGAAAACATCGTGAGTAAACCGGTGCCTGAGAGATATTTCTCGACGGCATGTGAAGCTAAGTCAGAGGCCCATGGGCGGCATAAAAACTCTGACATCAGGCTAGTCAGTAACCACACGACAAGAAAGGAGAAAACTTTTAATGTGATTCGCATCAAGAGGGATTCCAGATCCATTTGCCTCAAGAACGCATATTTACTACTTTGAACATACTTTCAGGTTCAATTCAAATGACTTAATTCTGACTGCATCCAAAGCTAGAACGTTGGCACGCAACTCTAGGAACACATAAATGAACGCCAAAATATTATTTCACTGTTGAATTTTCAACTCTCGGTGCTGAGCCGAGGGTTGGCAATCCAACAGTGCGCTATTGATTAGGTATTCATTTACGTGTAACCTCATTGGGCATTACTAACAGCTTGAGAAGGTTTATGCCTAGCAGTGAGATGATGCTAGGCGTCCTCTATGACTACTGATACATTAGGTGTTCTAAGCTTAGTTTTTGCTAAACCTACACTCATTTAGTCTTTCAGTCTAGACGCACCTTAAAATAAAATGCACAAACAAAGCATTTATCTTAATTATTGATCAAACCGTAAATGCAATTATATACGAATCATGTTCGTAACATTTGTTCATACATCTTGTGTCCCGAGGTCAATCGTGAGTCCGCTGCATCTCTGAAAAATTTACAAATTGCGGTTCAAAGTTCTATGCCCAAAGGATCACGATTCTTTGATGATATGGCAGGTATTGTTTTAAAATGATGGCTGTGCTGTGAGGTCCTTGACTTCTTTCCCAGTAGTGGTAGTTAAAAATAATTTAAAAAGATTGTCCGTGGCGTTTCTTGCCCGTTCTTCTCCATAGTAAACTACTACGTTTTGGAATGGGCAACTATCTTCAACTTTCTGACCGACCGACTACTTTGACAATTCAAAAGTGTAATTGGTTTAATTGAAATAAATATTTTTGAATTTGAGTTTGAGCTACGGAAAACGCAATCCAATCTTAGCAACGTCGTAGACGCAGGTTTTTGGCCAGTTATGGCATTTTTACGGTGCAATTGGAGAGGCCTATGACGAGCAGCGGACTGTTCTAGGCTATTATGACATTTTCATAAAATTAACTTGCTCCGATGGAGCGCGCGAGGAATTTTGCCTAGATTTGTCCTTAGCTTAGCCATTTAGGGGTATATTCATAAACGATGATTAAAGTTAAGAGATGTTTAAACGTCAAAAATATATGGTTAAACAGTCGCTAATCATTACTTAACTTTAAGCAACGTTTATGAATAAAGGGGTTAACTTCTTACTAATAGACCGTTCTATTTTCCGGTCACTGATTTGTTCCGAGTCTTAGGAGAAACACCAAAACTAGTTTGCATAAATTAAATTAAATGTTTAACCTATACCTACAATTAAATTAATTTATGTTATTGCTGTTAAGTGTGCTAAAAATAAATATTGACATTATCCTCTTAAAGCAAACAGACGAAGTGGAGAGCAGTTCAACACAAAAGCATAGTCGAACTGTTGTCTCCGCTTCAAATACCTACTTACCTCAATAATGTATGCAATGTATGCAAAATGTCTGTGTGAATTAAAAAACTGTTTGACAAATTAAGTAAGGAAATAATATATAAACATGGAATTTCCAAACTGCTATTTAAGTAAGGATGATTTAAAAATGGCCAAGTGCGAGTCGGACTCGTGCACGAAGGGTTCCGCACAATTATCTATAAAAACGGCAAAAAAATCATGTCTGTTGTATGGGAGCCCCCTTAAATATTTTTTTTTTAATGTTGTTTAGTATTTGTTGTTATATCGGCAACAGAAATACATCATCTGTGAAAATATTTCAACTGTCTAACATCACAGTTCATGAGATACAGCCTGGTGACAGACGGACGGACAGCGGAGTCTTAGTAATAGGGTCTCGTTTTATCCTTTGGGTACGGAACTCTAAAAATGGCAATGTTATTGACCTTAAACGAATATTTTAAGGTGTTAACATTTTGATTACATACGTAATTTATCTACATTACTTATGTAAATAGATTCAAAAATAAGGAAAATAAGTATATAATTATGACTTTAGCGGGTGCGCGGTCTTAGAGGTTAAATATAGAAATATGACCATACTAAATGTTTTTATTAATAAGTCCTGGAATGCATAATGTTGTCCTGTATACCTAATAATCATTTGTCATTAGTAGTTAGGTGCAGTTGGGTTTTTCTACACAGGACCTCAGTGGCGCTAAAATGGCGAAAACTTCCTGTAGAACCCTGTTAATCCATATTTAAGCTTAAGCCGTATTTAAGCTGTTTATATCACTACACTGGCTCATCACCACACTAAGCCTTCCGTGCAGGCAAGCTTCACCATTTCCCGCCATTCGTGGTGAAATGACAGTTGATATTAGTGTCAGCGACCTCACTGCGGATGTGCATAAGATAGTTTTTTACATATCTATTAAATAGATACACTAAACTTCCTCTTAAGGTGCTCCTCACTAGAAGCATTCGCCTGTAATGTAACGTTACAGATTTGATTCTAAGCATAACGTTACAATACTGCTTCCCTGACTGACGAGCAGACTGGCCTGTAATGTGCGAGTGGTGCGCATTGATGATATAAGTTGTATCAAAATATTACAGACATTGCGCATTGTAATGTTCGGTTGACCTCACTCACTGATGAATGCTCAACTCTGTAACGTTACATTATAGGTGAATGCTCCCGGTGAGGGAGCACCTTTAACTTTTTAACTTTTTCCTTACGAATAATAAAGTCTGCAATAAAAAAAATAAAAAATATTAACCATTATTGAAATAACATAAGGGCAGATTAGGTACTATTTTTATGTAGATACTTACGTAAACTATTTGTCCACATTAGATATCTATTAGGCAGTTTACTTGTAGATGTCCCACTGGAGCTGAAGCAGGAATCTCGTGCTAATGCGAAAGAAGAAATGATTTAAACAACGCAACCTCACAAAACGCCAATATTTTCTTTAATCATCCGTTTAGAACTATATTTGAATGACAACCAGATCATGAGTCACAGGCTGATTCAGAAAGAAACTGCATCAGTATTTACAAAGTATCGATGAGAAGACTCCATTCATGTGCAATTTTGCACCATGCACATAGGTTATCTGCCATCACTGCCGTCTCACGAGTAGGAACTTACTCACGAATTGACCCTTAAGGCGAGTTGCGTGATGCGTCACCTTAACGTGCTATCTGACCTGGTGATCGAAATTGGAACTCCGACCTCCGTGTTACATGTTACGTATCATTTTATTTGAGAAAAGTTGTTGCGTCATTAAACCTTCCATTGGACCCAGTAGGTATGGCAGATTCTAGTTGCAGGAAAATCTTTTCTATTGTCTAATCCTTTAGGAATCACTATCAAAAATGAATTTGTGTCGTCAGAAGCTGAACGTTGTCTAACTACCTAGTACCTTCCGGTACCTTTACATTTTTGTACAAGTATGCGGTATGCCATGACAAGTAATACATCAATGACAACTACATTATTTACACTACCACAAAACTGAAGAGGAACTACTGTATTTAAACTGACAGTTTTTATTTCAAAGCGAAAAAAACACTATTAATTTGGGTACCACCTTGCAAACACACGAGATTTGACTGCAATGAAGGCATGTGCTTACCAGGATTTCATATTTTAAATACTGTCTGAAATCCGGAATTCTGTTAGAGTTTAAATCTATTCAGGGTATCTTACTCACACATATTGGTAATTTATATGTATTAGGTATCCCTATCACGTCGCGATCATCAATCTTCTATATCTATACATAATATAAATTAAAGTCGCTTTTCGTGTTTGTCTGTAGGTATATCCGCGTTGTTCTTTTAAACCACGCAACAGTAGCTCACTAGTCCTAACTAATATTATAAATGCGAAAGTGAGTTTGTTTGTTTGTTACGCTTTCGCGCTAAAACGGCTGAACGGATTTGGATGAACTTTGGCACATGGGTGGAATAGGAAATAGGATACTTTTTATCCCGATATTCCCACGGCATCGAGACTTACGCGCGTGAAACCGCGGGGCGCAACTAGTAAGGAATAAAGTGATACTTATCTATACTAATATTATAAAGCTGAAGAGTTTGTTTGTTTGTTTGTTTGTTTGAACGCGCTAATCTCAGGAACTACTGGTTGGAATTGAAAAATCCTTTTTGTGTTCGATAGTCCATTTATCGAGGAAGGCTATAGGCTATAGGCATCACGCTACGACTAATAGGAGCGGAGCATAAATGAAAAATGTTGCAAAAACGGGTAAAATTATTCCTTTTTGAGAGCCTCCGTTGCGTGCGCTGCGTAAACGGTTTAAGTTACGCAAATATCATGTATAATGGAATTGTTCCTCTTTAAAAGTTCTAAAAAAAAGTCCGCGACAGCATATGTCTATCTTTTAAGATTAACTCACTATAACCTTTTTTATGGTAATCAAATTTTTTCGAAGTTAATGCATTATTTGCGAAGTAGTTTTATCGACATAATATGAATTCTTATTCAAATGCAGCAGTAAAATACTTTTTAATTCATTCGAATCGGACATTTAATTTCGAAGATATCACGAGTATAAAAATGCAATACGCGAACCGTTCGACGCCGGCGCTGCGCCTCCGCGACGTTCCGAGCACACGGGTAGACATGACCTGGAATAGGACATGGGATACGTTTTATCCCTATATTCCCACGGGATCGACATCTACGCGGGTGAAACCGCGGAGCACAGCTAGTAACTGTATAATTTGTTATTTTCTCGTGTAATTATAGAAGTATCATGCAATTCTAAGAAATTATTAATAGCTTATTATAACTATGGATACAATAATCGCCTTGATTGAGTATTAATTTTACATTAATTGATCACTTCATTAAATCTGCATTACATAAATTCGTTCACGTGTTGCTATGACGCCGGTTAAGAAACAGGGTGTTTGAAATTGTTGATGGTGGTACGTAATGAGATGAAGAAATGTTGTACTTACATTATTGACAAAAAAAATCATTGTAGGTGCTATAGGAACCGAAAATTGATTTTTTTTTATCTGCCCTGAAAAAATATCTAAGTTTTTGAAGGAAACCAGCTTACGAATAGAAAAACCTTGCGACACAGGCTTAGAGCAAAAAGCGCGTATATATGTACGTAGATAGATACCTCGATCTTCAATCTTCCTAGCCCTTTCCCTTTTACATGAACCGATTGCCTATCTGGCCTCCACAACCCGGTAACTGGGTAATACGATACCCCTTGGTAAAACTGGTTGTCAGACTTTCGGGCTTTTGACGACCCGTAACGACTGTCAAAGATACACGAATGACATCCGGGACCAACGGCTTAACTTGCTTTCCGAGGCACGGAGGAGTCTAGGTATGTAAAGGTGGTCATCCATCCACGGACCAACCCCAGCAAGCGTAGCTTAACCTGATGGATCGACCCTTGCGGCTGTTATTACGTAGCCACGAGCTCGTCTGGTTGCAGGTGAAAAAAAAAATAGTACTTAGATACCTACTGTATACTAGATAATTCTGACTCCAATTCAAAAAAGCGCGACGCGGCCCGTCTGTACTATGATGGTTCATACAAGATTTACGAAAGTTACGTGGAGGAATTTTGCAAAACGGTGCGGCCTGCCCAAATCTACGCCAGCCTTTCATCATCAGCCCATAGCAGTCTACTGCTGGACATAGGCCTCGCCTATTGCACGCCATTGAGCTCGATTCTCGGCAACTCTCATCCAGTTGCTACCAGCCACCCTGCGAAGATCGTCGCTCCACCTAGCCTGAGGGCGTCCTACGTTACGTTTGCCGATTCGCGGTCTCCACTCGAGAACACGTCTACCCCAACGGTCATCGGTTCTACGGCTAATATGGCCGACCCATTGCCACTTCAGCTTGCTTATTCTATGAGCTATGTCAACAACTTTGGTTCTCTGCCGGATTACCTCATTCCGGATTCTATCTCAGAGATACTCCAAACATAGCTCGTTCCATAGCTCGCTGAGCGACCTTAAATTTATGGACCAGCCGTACCGTGAGTGACCACGTTTCGGCTCCGTAGGTCATGACAGGCAGGACGCACTGATTGAAGTCTTTAGGCTATAGGGAATACGCGACGAGAAGACTCGCGGAGCTTCCCAAAAGCTGCCTAGCCCAGCTGAATTCTTCTGTTAGCTTCCTTCTCAAAGTTGTTCTTACCAAACTGCAGAGTTTGCCCGAGGTAAACGTATTCACAAACAACTTCGAGAGCACCGCCATTAATAGTTATCTGTTATGCAAGGCTGCAAAGTTGTTTTTTCGCGCGAGTACCTATATTCAAAGGTACGAGACCCAGAAAAACTTTGCTGCCGAGCGAAACATACAACTTTTCATGCATTGAACAAAAATATTGTACCTAAGCTTTTATGTACTTTTCGCGCAATTTTTCCGGATTAAAGCTCAATTTGGCATTATGTACCGCTTGCACTAACTCTGCGCTGCTAAACAAACCCAAATGGTGGAAAGTGAATTGAATATACAGAAGAAAATTATATAAAGTTTTTTTATGTGAAAACTTCTTTAGGCGCGTTTAGCGATTTTTTTCGTGCTGGCCAGTGCGATTATTCTAAAAATGAGGTTGGCGCTCTGACATAAAATAAGTATTGATGCATTTTCAGTCGACCCGACGGTATAGAAAATTATTGAATAGAAAGGTTCGAATTTTAAAAACTCTTTCCACGCTAGCGGAGAAAATGCTCTTTTCCACGCAGATTTCGAATGACAAACATAATTTTTTCGAGCTTATGAGGTGAAAAAGTGTTTTACTACGGATATTCAAAGCATGCTGTACAAACGCCAGCCGTGTTTGCAAGCTCTGCCACTCTCCTTGCAAAGGTTATCGCGGGGTCACAGCATTGCTATAATTAGTCCCGCACTCAACTGCACCCATTCATTCAGATAATGTACTACACTATAATAATTCAACTACAATGTAGGACTAAAGTAATTGGTTTACACTTACATAGTAACACAAAGGAGCTTTTTTATGAGATGCGAATGCAATTATGAGAAAGTGTTGCAACTTTCTTGAGATGACTTTTGTGTATTATTGAAAGAACGCATTCAATTGTTTGGACATTAGACAGTCGTTATAGAAAAATATGTATGGATAACATATTAAATGACGTTTACACGATGCAAGTTTCTTGCTTTAAATGGGGCTGTGGCATAGGTACCCTACAGTACTTATTATATAATCACTTTGGAAGGTAGGTAGGCCTTTGGTGTGGGATGCAACGTGTGTCGACACCCTCGCGCCATCCCATCTTCCTAGCACGGCGGACTGTGCTGGGGCTGCTGCTGCAGGTGCGGAAATCCTCAAACGGCGCAAATACTCCAATATCATTGGGTCTTATATGTTGGAGCCGTTTGGCGTTGAAACGCTAGGGCCATGGGGTCCGAGTGCTCACTTATTATAACCAGATATTGCCAAGCGGTTGGTCGACTCTTCACGTGACCAGAGGGCTGGCCTATTCTTCGGCTAAAGAATCAGCATTGCCATACAACGTGACAAAGCTGCCAGCCTTTTGGGTGATTTTTTGATGCACTTTAATGATTATTTCCCCCCTTTTTATATACTTGTACATATTATTAGTATTGTAGTGTTAGATGTATAATAATGTATTTTTAACCGACTTCTTCAAAAAGGAGGAGGTTCTCTTATTCGTTTTTTTTTTGTGTATGTTATGCGATTACTCCTTTAATTATGAATCGATTTTGATGATTCTTTTTTTGATTGGTAGGTCATGCTTCAGAGGTGGTCCCATATAAATTTTATTAACTTTACTTGCGTAGTTTTTGAGTTAGCTTCATTAATTACGTATTTTTCCGACTTTGTGTATGTAGACGATATATTGTTTGACTCCGTCACTGTTTTTTACATGGCAGGTAGTGGTATTTGAATTTGTGTGGGGTAGGTACCACAACTAAAAAGTGAAAAATAAAAACTTTTTACAAAAAAAAAACCGACTTCCAAAAAAACACTAAAAAAGTGAAAAATAACTTTTAATTTAATTTCGGAAGTCGGTGGCAAAAAACGTTGTAAAGCAAAGACACCGACTTCCGAAATTAAATTTCACTTTTTTAGTGTTTTTTTGGAAGTCGGTTGTTTTTTTTTGTAAATTTTTTTTTTTATTGAATTACTGTAAATAAAAATACACAACAATCATAATTGAAGCAACAATTGACTTGCATCTGCAATGCATCTGCAGTGGTGACCCAAGGGCAACGGCCTCGACCTACGAGTTGTGAATGGCGCTTTACTTTGTGTAAATTATTTCATCACCATTGCTCTCGAAACTGTGAAGGAAAACATCGTGAGGAAACCCGCACTGGGCCCGCGTGATAGATTACGGCCCACTCCCTTTTACTGAGGAGGCATATGTCCCAGCTGTGGGAACATTATAGGCTGATTATGTGTAAGTCTGGCTTTTGCTTCGTTTATCTTCAAAGCATTTGAAAAAAAAAACAATGGAACAAAAACATGACAAAATACAAAATTAATAAACAATAAAAAAATAGCTTACCTAGCTAAGTTCTATGATTTACATACACGTTCCGATTTCATCTATTAAACGCATTGTTATATCATAAGAATTAACCAATTCCCCTTTATATTGTTGTAGGTGACAATGAGGTGACTTCAAAACCACGCAATTTTGTATGTCTCAACACATTACAAAGTAATTAATTCAGGTTTCAAGCCAATCAATCAATTAATGTAGACATGACTATCTACTGTCTAGACTAATGCTTTAGTAATTAATTACCTAAGAGATTAACTCAGTTACGTAGTTAGTAATTATGTATTTTTTTCACAGATTGAAGTCTGGTCATTCAGTCATTGCTTGATCACCGAGAAGAAAACTGTTTTTTGGCATTACCTAATAATAACGATAAACAAACTAATAACTGTAATCAACTATCGATAACCATCGAGTCTACACGAAACATACGTGTGATTCAGAAATACAGGATGTAAGGGTAAACACCGTTTTCATTCAAACCATGGGTAGTTGACTTAAATATAAAAATAAATGACCGAACACAACAAAAATATAACGTTATTTTCATTAAAAGATTTTTAAAAGTTTCTATCCGACACCGTGCTCGCTAGCGAAATAGCTGAATGACTGAGGGAGGGGTCGCGCTCGCGGCCGGTTAGGTCACGTCCCGCACCCCCCGCCTGTGTTGAGACGCAAGTTCGTTGCCCTCGCGCATAGGGCAACGAAATTGCGAATCTTATGGTAAAATTTAGATTAAAAAAAAATAAAAAAAGTTGTAATTTTCCATTGATTTTACGTTCTATAAATGAAACCAAACCACTGGTTGCAAGGATAACGGTGTTTACCCTAACCCCTGTATAGTACCTACCTACATTACTGTCGGGGCCTGCAACTGGGGCATTGATGGACGATCGTGAAAATGTGGGCCGAGGCGAAGATGAGGCTCACATACGTGTGTCCATCAATGCCTCGTTGCGTCCAGAGCTTATAAAGTACTTTTCTTAAATAATGCGCGGAAATTCGAAATGAGGAAATTAATTCTAAATTCCAGAATCAATGACGAACAACGATAAGTTTTCACGCACCAATATGTTTATTTGTTTCTTCTTTACTTTAAACAGCTTTCTTTCATTTGCAAGCCAAATCGAAATTTAAATAAAATCTTTGATAAGTTACCTCCTTGGTTACCGTGTTTAAGTAAATTTTTTAGTAAATCTATCATGAATATCTGTATCTAGAATGTCATTACATCACGGCGAAAAGCTTTTTAGCTCTAGATTGAACAACGTGGATTTAGTCAAAGCTTGATCCGATCCAGCTTATCCCTAGCTGCCCTCCCCCAGAGACGCCCTTAGCGTGTAGTCGCTTAGTTTATAAGTTTTATGCCCTTCCTGGAGGCCTTAATTATTAAGGTACAGGATAGCCAAATTAAGAAGCCGAAAATCTCCAAGGTTGACCTACGAAATGCCATATAATAAAAAATTGTCAAAGTCCTTGCTAGTACTCAATCCAGCTGCGGTCAACCAAGGCCTCGTTACGTAACACTATGGTTAATTCATGTGTGCAGAACGCAAAGGAATGTAGAACTCATTCTATGCTCTATGGTATAGTGTAGGAGCTGGGCGCTAAACGCTGTCTTTATTTTTATCAACGTAAAGAGGTGTGCCAATAAATCAGTCTTCGAGTTTACTGACATTGGTCCGAGTGTATTACATAATACATTTCTGAAAAAAAAGCGTTGATTGATAGCAGTAAGTACGTTGTGGTCGCTCATACTTAATTTTGTTAAGGAAGAAAATAAGAAGATTTAGCAAAAACTGTTCTTGAATACGTTTTAATCAATTTTCAAACCTGCGCGCGGCTACTAACAGGTTTGAAAATTAAAAATCATTGTATTTTTTATTTTCTGTAAGAAATGTGTCAGACGGTTATAGCTTTTTCTAGCTGTTTGTGTACCTTGTCATTCTTGTACGTAAAGCAAAATAATGTCGTAACGTTTTTGGTTGTCGACCTTTGAGAGGTTTAGGCCTGCGATTCTTTCTCCTTTTATCCCTACTTTTTACCCGACTACGGCGAAGAAAAAAGGAGGGTTATGATTTTACGAGTATGTATGTATGTATGTATGTATGTTCATCTGGTCCCTCATATCTTCTAAACGACTCATCACAATTTGACAAATGAGGTATCGTTGGAAGCGTCTTGATCGTTCGCTGGTTATAGGCAGTGTGACGTCACATTAAATAAAAATGGCGCCCTCTAGAGGACATAAAGTCAGGAACTAAAAAAATAAAATGTTTTATCGTACCATGTTGGGTATCAAATGAAAGGGCTTAATGAGCACATTTCATAAATATATATATTATAAACCCAAAAGAATAAAAAAAAAATTAAAGTACAGACACGAAAATGAAAAAATTAAAGTAATAAAAACTAAAACCCAACTACGACTTAAAATCCGGAGTCACACGTAATCTGTTCGATTTATCTAACCTAACACGTGTGACTCCGGATTTTTAATTTGTATGTCTGTGGTGTCTTGTTTATACCTTTTTAGTCGTAGTTGGGTTTTAGTTTTTATTATATTACTTGATTTTTTTCGTGTCAATGGCATGACAGTTTTTAAACAAAACTTGTTTCCCTGAATGTACTACACAACATGACGGTTCTAAAAACCATCTGTCTCCGAAACTAACCGCTCACCGTCGCCCATACAATTATCATGTGGACAGTACCTACATACGTCGTTGTGGGCTATTTGGCATCACATCTTGGTTGTTTATTGTGACCATACATAATGTATGTAATATCTATATATACGAGCTATAACTAATAATTATTCACTTGATGTTTACGGTTGGTATGCAGGAAATAAACTGAATTATTGTTTGTCTTTATTTAATAGGTAAAGTAGTTTACGTATTTTGTTTTGATCACTTTATGCCTTTATTAATGCCACAGATATTTCGTTTGTTTCGTCAATCAATTACAAACCATGGTTGTGTCTGCGAAATATAACGTAGTGATCGGTTACCATATTGGTCACACAAAATCGTGCCATCGTAAGCGCCACGTGGTATTGGGAACAACTTCTTGGTAGTTTAATTTCCCCAAATAGACTAGGAAATTAATCAAACATCTCAGTGTACTGCTAACATTACAATAAATATTTGCTTGGGAAACAAACACTTCAAATAAAGTCTGTGGCGAAAATGTTTTTAAAAATCGAAGAGCTTTTTGAAGGAAGCTTCTTGACCGTATGTTTAGGCTTATATTAGGTCTTTACCTATGAAATTGCCGTTCTGCAGTACTGGCCATTTCAAATCAAAATAATTTTTGTTTGGCTAAGAATTCTAATTTCAAATTAATTTTATTTTAAAAACATGGATTTTTTTTTCCAAAAGTAGTCATTTCTTTATTGATTAGTGTTACATTTTCATCGCATTTCAATCTTTTTCGTCATCATGGATACGTTAAAAATTCGAGTAATTATGGAATATGAGTACCGTCGTGGCAGCAACGCGGCACAAGCGGCACGCAACATCAACGACGTTTACGGAGCTAACACTACAAACCAACGCACCACCTGTTATTGGTTTGCCCGCTTCCGTTCTGGAAATTTTGACCTGAATAATGAACCTCGCGGTCGTCCGAAGACTTTGGTCGACAATGACGAATTAAAGTGGAAGCTGATGATACACAATCTACGGCTGAATTAGCAGCAGCTTTCGACGTTAGCGTCAAAACAATATTGGTCCATTTGCGTCAAATTGGCAAGGTAAAAAAGCTTGACAAATGGGTGCCCCACGAACTCAATGATCGCCAGCGCGAAGTACGCGTCGAGACGTGCCTTGCACTGCTCAACAGACACACACCTGCGATGAAAAATGGATTCTGTTTGATAACCGCAAGCGCTCAGCAAGTTGGTTGGATCCTGGTTCAGCACCTAAACAATGCCCTAAACGAAAACTTACCCCTAGAAAAGTGATGGTCACTGTTTGGTGGTCTAGCGCCGGTGTGATTCATCACAGCTTCTTACCAAACGGGCTGAGCATTACTGCAGATGTGTACTGTGAAGAACTGAACACAATGATGGAGAAGCTGGCGCATCTCCAACCAGCATTGGTCAATCGCTCGTCTCCGCTGCTCCTGCACGACAACGCGCGACCTCATACTGCACAGCAGACGGTCTCCAAGTTGCAAGAACTGGGGTTGGAAGCTCTCCGTCATCCGCCCTACTCACCAGACCTTGCGCCTACAGACTACAACTTTTTCCAGAATTTGGATAACTTCTTGGCGGGAAAAAAATTCAATACCCGAGAGGCAGTACAAAATGCCTTTGAAGAATTTGTTGCCTCCCGTCCAGCTGATTTCTTTAAGAAGGGCATCAATAAACTGCCACTGCGATGGCAAAGATGCATGAGTGATTACTTCGATTAATACAAATAAAAAATTCATGAAAAAAATTCGTTTAAATTTTTTCATACAAAACGGCAATTTCATAGGTAAAGACCTATTATATAAATAGCTTTATAATGAAGATACTTTAAATTAAAGTCTTTTGTTCTCCTAAACTACGCAACGGATTTTGACACGGTTTTCACCATCATTAAGAGTATTTATTCCCGGTAGGTTTATGTGTACCTATAATATTTGTACATAATTATAACAATGAAAATTTGATGTTTGGTCAAGTCGTAAAAACCGTGTGAAGCATCATCATCATCGTTCTGCTGCCCTTATCCCAATTTATTTGGGGTCAGAACAAACTTGTTTGTCCATTTCTTCCATACTTCTCTATTAGTCGTCATCTTTCATACAGATATCTTTCATACAGATTATCTTTCATACAGTCCATCCGTCATTTCTTTGGTCTAGAATTGATATAATAAAAAAACCTAAATATGACGTAAGTATGAGCACAGTTGTTTTTTTATCATTTCAAGCGTAAAAGTTACGTAACTCTCTTCTCTTAGTCATTAGGAGTTAGTTTACATACCTACATTAATGGCGAGTGTTTTAGTACAAAGGAAAATGTCGGTTTTCCCTGAAGATACCGCGATAGGTAGGTAAAAGTGACTGGCGGGTGAGGGTACGTGTTGATCTACTCGTACAGCATTTCAGGCAACACAGGTTTTTATAAACCTAAATCAGGCAGTATATTACAGCTAGAATAAAATTTTCCTCGTATGTAAATCATATTATTACTCTTTAACTTGATTTTTTTTTTCATAGCTTGGTCTGCATGCCTGCATGAATTTTTGCACAACAATTCCATGTTTAACGAAAGTGAGCAGTAAGAAAGGATTTTTGAAAATTCATCCCCTACAGAGAATTAAAAATTTGTATGGAAGTTCGTCATTTTTGCCGTCGGTAAATCCCTTGAGACGATGGCTTGCCTTTACAAGCGTAGGTACGTAAGCCTTTATTACGTATCTCATAGTTTCTATGGCATTATGATTACCTACCCACTTTTATAGATATTTAATTATAATTTAATTAATTTATTATGGAATACGACAAATCAGACGTAAATATTCCTATGGTGTTGGATAATAAATAAATTATGTACATAATTATAATTAATACTGGTTATAAATACTATATTTTGCATACGACAGCTATGGATATATTCAAAAAGGTACACACATGAGTCTCTAGTGATTACAAGCTTGCATTAGTAAATTCTATTAGCGCTGGGCGCGCTTACAGTACCGGAATCGAAATAGGGTAGGCACTACTTTCTTCAATAGGTATTGCTTCTTATTATTTTCTTAATAAGAAGCATTATTGATTTTTTCCCTATTTAGGTATTTCAAGAGGACGATAGGGCCAATTTTGCCCGCCTATCAGAAAACAATCGTCGCAAATTCCAATTTCAAACTACTTCTAAATTCGCTTGAGGAATCGAATGCAACCATAGTCATTTTTATTACCAGCCTGCATGATGTTAGGTTCCCTTTTGCAGACAACCTTTACAGTATCTACAACACAATAGCACATAATTATAATGTAGGTACCTACAGGTTAATGTGAAATATTTATTTTTTATGGGTCGTGTTTTATTAATTGTTTAATTACAGTTTGCCTAGCCTTTCATACTCGGGTAATAATGCGCTTTAAGCTTTCTGAGACAGAATAACCGTTGACGTATAATTTTCCTCGACTCTTTTGCCTTATCCTAATATCACAGTCGCCAGATTTTACACATTGGGTCGGGCATTACTTTAAATGCTACAACGATTGGAAAATAAACGGATCATTGTACAAGATAGCCCTTCATATATCTTTTCTTGAGTGACAGATTTTTCATTCATAATTTTCTTTTAAATACTTAGAACCAAAGACCATTTCACAACAACAATCGTGTAGTCAGATTCAGTTATCCCAAAGGGTTTAGAATTTGAATAATATAGGACCATTTATGATATTTGTTGTGTATAACAGGAAAATAATAATTCATGCCCATGTCCTTGACTTTCAAAACATCATTCTTTAGCGGCCATAACACGGAAAATAAGGAGGTCGGTCATCTTTGACCACACAAATATCTATGGCCATCTATAACCACATAAACAAAGCCAAATTGTTATTGACAATGACAATATTATGAACTGTTTGTTTTTAAATAATTTACATATACTTATTATGAGTTAACGGCACAATCTCTAGTCTCTACTTAGTTAACAAAGAATATAACGGCATGTACTAGTGTTAAAAAATGGTGTGTTGTCCTTGTTTTAGCAAATAAAAGTTAGACAAACATAGCGGCTTTTAGATTCTCGATATTATTTTACAAATGTCGGCAAAATGTACTCAAACTATAAATTTTAGTAGATTGGTAGAAATTTGCCTAACCTTTTCACAACTATATTGGGATCGGCTTCCAGTCTAACCGGATGCAGCTGAATACCAGTATTTTACATAGATCGACTGCCTATCTGACCTCCACATCCACAACCCAGACACTGGGTAATACGATACCCCTTGATAAGACTATTTGTCAGACTTTCGGGCTTCTGACGACCCGCAACGACTGTCAAAGATCCACGAATGACAGCCGGGACCAACGGCTTAACGTGCTTTCCGAGGCACGGAGGAGTCTCGGTATGTAAAGATGTTCACTCATCGAAGTACCAACCCCGGCAAGCGTACCTGATCGTTCGATATAATATTATATTATACTAGCTGTTCCCCGCGATTTTGTCTGCGGACCAGGATGAAAAGTAGCCCATGTCCTTTTCCAGGTCATGATCTACCCATGTACCAAATTTCATCCAAATCCGTACAGCCGTTTTAGAGTGAAAGCGTAACAAACAAATAAACAAACAAACTCAATCACTTATAATATTACAGTTAGGATTAGGATAGTATAGATAAAATGTTTGTAAGAAAGTATCAACCATATTCCTTTGCCAAATCATTTGAACGAGTAAGTAGGTAATTTATTATTTAATGCTTTAATTTGAATACCAGTATTACTTAATAATTACCGGGTACTAACTAGGGCAGTATAACTAGAAGGAAGCATAACATTGCGCCAGTACCTACAATGTCGAAATATAAGGAGCGAGTGCTCGGCCAATGTTTGTACAAGTACATGCACCAAATGTTTGCAATGCCTTTATTGGCTGTTGAAAATTAATGTGACTGTGATGTAATTGTTAAGGCAAAGAACACATATTGGTAGGTATATTACTTGTAATACTCGGAGGTAGGTGGCGATAGGCAGGTGTGGGTACATGGAGAAATATGAATGCAGAATAGTTTGTAGTTTGTTTGTGTCTGTTGTCTGTAGTTCAATTTATATTTGTATATTTACTTGTAATGACAGTTCTTTGATGATGACAGTTGTTTTCTTTTCTGAAAATAGAACTTAACTCTACGTTATTTTTAATGATGTCTTTATTTGCTCTATCCACAACTATCGCAATGTGTTGGTTACTGAAAAGGTTTTTAAAGATTGGAGGAATTAAAGTAAATCATTGGCATTTCTGCAGTTAGGTTAGTGTTAGTGTAGGTTAGTTAGTTAGGTACCTAAAGTGCAATCAATAGAAATTATTTACTTTGCAACATGGCTTACAACTTGTATCTTTTACAAAATGAATGATTAATTACTTGTTTATTTAATAGCAAAATATTAATTAATATGACAAATAGGGAATAACGTTGTCGCAAATAAAGTATGTTCTTCAGAATAATCATTTATTAAGTCAGACATTTATTTATTGGGGCATAAGGTTTCCCCGGTTCATAGGCCGGTCATTAAAGCTTATGGTCGGCGCCGATAGAGTTATTACTCATTTGTGTTAATAGAAAAGAAAGAAAAATAATTTCACAAAAAAAAAAAACGGTTATTTATAGGTTTTTTTTTTTAAATTTTATTTACGATTGGTGGTGGCCCAGTGGTAACAGCCCTGACTTAGGAGTTGCAGGTCGTGTGTACGACCCCAGACAGGTCCTTTACTTTGTGTAAATCATTTCATCACCACTGCTCTCAAAACGGTGTAGGAAAACATCGTGAGAAAACCGGCATGTCCTAGAACCAAAAATTCGAAGATATGTGAGGATGTGACATCGACCCGCACTAGGTCAGCGTGGTAGATTACAGCCCAGTCCCTCTCGAAGAGAGGAGAACTGTGTCCCAGCAGTGGGAACATTATAGATTGCATTATGTATTATTACGATTACGAGATCATTTCAGCCGAAAGACGTCCACTGCTGGACATTGGCCTATCCCAAGCGTGGCCACATCAATCGACCTCAACCTCTGTTTTTCAAGGAGGTTACTGTATATTTAATGAAAGAATAATGTTGATCATGGGAAGCATATATAATAAAGTAAAGATAATGCGTTTATAATTAGCAAACGTACCAACATAAATTATATATATTTAAAGGTTTTCCCTCTAAGCATGGTCTAAAAAACAATGTCTCGCACTCTGGGAGTGAAACATGCTTACGTCACTATCCAGTTAATACTTAAAAAAAACGATTTGATTTGATTTTTACGAAAATGATTTGAACTGTTAAAAATATACAAAGCATTTAAATTGTCGTTTCGTTTGCCTAATCAAACGAAACAATTCAATTTAAACATATACCAATATTTTTAATTAAAATCTCGTTGTTTTATCGGATTCGTACACGTAATAAAGGTGGTTGGGGAGTTATTAATACACACTACTGGTAACACAGAAACGGTGATGACGTAGATTCGTGTCTCCCACGTGACTTTTGTGTCTCGGAATGCTATACCTGGCGAAGTATATCATTATAACATGCCTATAAGTAACAGGATAAAGATGTGGTATTAATTTCTAAAACTTTGCAAATATCCTTTATTAAAATAAGTTTCCTTCCTTGTAGCTGCAGTTGCAGGATACAGACAAAAGTGACAAAGGTAAACAAAGAAACCGCCACTACTATTTTGTTTTATTCCAACTAGATCCACAGCCAAGTTCTGGTAAATAATAAATACCTACGTATTGGAAGAGCCTCTACATGGGGCAGCGTACCCTGTGTGGTCATCAGTCACTCGGTTAACCTAGTTGATTGGCAAATGTTTTCACTACATAAGCTATTCTCTTAACTTCTGTTCAGACAGAAGATTTAATAGCTCATGCGTCTAAGCTTTCTGATTATATTTTGACCGAGCCGCTGTTCTTTTCCTTAAGAATGCGTGGCGAGGGAAGCGTTGACGAATCAGCGGCCTGCACTGCCCCCCGTCTCGCCGCGCACATATTTAAGGTGCGGTACAGTGGTGTCGGTCAAAAACTTTAATTGCTTCAATCCGATCCAGTTTGTCCCTTACTGTCCTTCCCCAGTGATGCCCTAAGCCGAGGTCCGTATCCCACAGGGGGTGCCCTTAGCGTGTAGTCGCTTAGTTTCTAAGTTTTATGCCCTGCCCGGCCCCACCTTGGAGGCCTTAATTTATTGAGGCAGCCACAGGAGTTCGGTTAAACAGCCGACAACCTCATAGGTTGACATGCGAAATGCCATTATCAAAAATAAAAAAAGTCTCGGTCAAACTGTAAAAGGCTTTGACAAGTGACAATCACTTTCAAAGCGTGTCGAATTTCTACAACGAATTTCAGCAAGATCGACATAAGCTTTTCAGAAAGACAGCCAACACTTTTGACGTTTCCATCAACGTTTTCGGTGGTAGAATGTCACTTTGTCGAGACACTCTGGTATTCAAGTATTCATAAGTGTTCTTTAAATTCCTTACATCATAAATTAGCAAACGCCAACAAAATAATCACACGAAGGCCAAACGAATCGAATGATAAAGTTACTGCAGTACATTAACCCAATTCAGTACATAAGAAACTCGGTGAATCAACGGCCTCAATAGTAATTGTTAATAAATTAATTAGAATCGACAAATGTATGAGAATTGACATTGGAAGGACCTTAACATGGATACGAACGGAAATATGATCGTGAACCAATATAAATATCTTGGGTAAACATCCTGTGTAGCGAACAGATATTGGTTTTCTTTAAACAATTAATTGATACTTTATATGAGTTGGAAGTTGATAATAATGTATTGGATTCGAAAAGGGATGTTTATAAATGAAAACATAACATAACATCACGCCTGTAATCCCCGAAAGGTTAGGCAGAGGATTACTTATAGTTCACCCCCATTTCGCCAGTTATGTGTAAGTCCAATGTGATAGGGGGCGAGCCTAATGCCATCAACCGAGCACGAACCCAGACTCCGGGCTGCTACTGACGAATTCCTGATTGAAAAACTCAATAACACTTTGGCCGACTTGGGAATCAAACTCAGCAGGACCTCAGCAGTATCGACCACTAGACCAACGAAGCAGTCAAGTCATAAATGAAAACAAGTGACAAAATACTTGAAAAGATTCGTGCACTCTATACAACACTGCCAGCGAACAATACGCATGGGCCAGCAATGCCCAGCATCAGAGGCGACTTAATCAACCAACAAAATTAATTGACAGCAACCAATGAATAAAATTGACAAAATTTTATTGGTTGGTAAAGAGGGTTTTGGCTACTTTGAATGTGTATTTTAAGTTTTTTTTTCTTGTAATGTTCCTTTTGTTTGTGCAGCATAAACATTTTTTTTTATTGAGTAAGTATGTGTTAGTTGAGTACTTCTGTCTCAAACGTGAAAATGTGTCTTGAAAATTATACCTACTTAAATAACTAAAACCAACATTATATCTAATTTATTTCTTTGTTTTTCTTAGGGAACTCGACAAACTGATCGGTCATTTTCTCGTAAACCTGAGTTGTTTTACATCCATCGCCTTAACGGGTCCATTCACCTCACTAAGACTTTCACAAGAAAAACCATCGCAGTATAAGTAAATAGTTTTATTTACAAAGTTACTCCTTGTTATAACTTTGTTTGTCGTGTAAGAGTTACATCACTTTAGTCGGTTCAAAGCCTAAAGTGCAAAGGTCTGGTTCCTTTTTGTTTATTGTTTACTTATATAGTTAACCTATTGAGGGAATGTGACATTATTATTGACCTGTTAAGTGTTAAAAATAAATAGCTAACATTATAATCCCTATGATACGGTTTATTAAAATAAAGAGAACTTTTCAGACGAAAAACTTCATTTTGAAATGACATATTATAATGATATGACCAAATTAATTATAAATTATTATCATTATGTTTCTTGATACACGCGGCAACAAACACTGTACTCCTCAGACCAAATAAAAAACCACTAACTCTTCAATATTTTGTGAAACAGTTTTTGTTCTGAAGATACACATGACACGATTGTTTTAATCACATTCAATTAATTGTTACCTCAAGGATAAATAAATAAAGAGCTGTGGGCGAAACTGTGGACAAAATATCTGTTTGTAACATAGTCATCGAAAAACAAAACAAAACACTACACAAAAATGGAAGACCGTTTTAAAAATGCCAATTTAAAACAAAAGAATTTAACCAAAAATACCTCTTTTTGTATCGACAAATAAGGCAAGTCGAATTATTTACTAAACTTTAGTTGACAGCCAGCGAGTCTGAATCGCGAGGCATGCGCAGACAATACAGACATAAGTTTTCATTATCGACTTATTTATCAGCGTTGGGCCTCAATATGTCATGTCTTCATTATCGGTGTGAACCGACCTTTAGGAGCGGCACAAATTGCGTGCTGCAATTGTTTTGATTATTTAGTTGTTTTTATTGTGCAAGAGTTTGTGTTGGTTGTTTTTATTGACAGCTCAATGAAAATAGACTGGTAACTGGGATGCTTATCTCGAATTAGTTTCGATTCTTTTGTTAAGAACGCCATTATCATAGAGATTACGTCAAGTAAAGTAACCTAACATTCACCAATGACTGGGCTGACCCGACTGCCGTCCTGTTACAACAATAATTCATACAAAATTCCCATAGAAAATGCACCGTTTCCGCCAACTATAGATTTTTTTCATTCTGTAATAATCTTGTGGCGGCTCTACATCGCCAGAATCGAACTACGCATCAAAGAACTAACGTCACACAAAAATCCTGACGTCACATAAATCCTGCATCGCGCAATTAGAGTTTACCGCGCGCTGGACATATATACAAGATTTCGACATCAATCGTTGGGCAGTTGCCCGCCAGACACAACACCCGTCTGGTCGGAGGATCCTCCCTTTTCTATAGAGGATGAGTGAACTTTACACCCTCTTCCTCTCCACCCCTAAGATCGGATTCTCTATTCCATCCATTCTCCTGGCCTTATCCCAATTTATTTGGGGTCGGCGCAACATGTCCCTTTATTCCTTACTTCTCTCATCCATTCTTCCATTCTTTTTTAAAATATTACGAACATTTAAAAACAAAAAAAAATCCAAACCGGTCGAACCGTTCTCAAGTGATGCGCTTTCCAACGAACAGCATTTCTATTATAGCTCTGTGATTGATACCTATTACGTATCGAACATAAGCTAGTGGTCGGAAGGTCGATAACGGCTCGGAAGTAAAAGTATTCCTTACCTTCATCAAAGGGAATCCCAGTGACCTACGACTGAAGAGTCATTTTCAGGACCCTGCCGTTGTTCCAGACACGTGAGCGTTCGTTTGTTATTATTGATTACTGAGAATAGTGTCCGTTATGTCATTTTCCTTGATCAGTTACGTTACGCTTAAAGGAATTAGTAGGAAATGTGTGGCAGGACACTGGGTAAGGGAAATTAAAACATAAGGACAAGGAAATAGTGGTTATTGACTCAAACTCAAAGCATTTCTTTCGAGAATTACAGGCACTTTTGAATTGTCAAGGTGTCGGTCAGGCAAGAAGATGAAGCTAGTTGCCCATTCCAAAGGTTCCTATGGAGAAGAACGGGCAAGAAACTCCACGGACACTCTTTTAAGTCAAATATGGTTACAAAATATTGGTTACATCATTCATCATGTTGAAATTATAATTAAGTAAGAACGATGCAGAACGTTAAAAGAGTCCGTAATGAAAAGATTAAATAAAAATAAGCCGTGGCACCTAAGAGATGACCAGTCAATCAGTACTGAATCTACTTCACGAACCTGACTCACGGCTTAGCACTGTTCAGCTCAACCATGTTTACCTTGATTTATTCTTAGTTATGGTTACGATACGTTATTGGACTTGGAATTGGCTTAGCTGAGGGCCTAGACAAAGTGACATTCTATCAGCGATAACGATGAGGGAAAAGTAAGAAAACCGTCACAAGCTACCGACAAGCTTATGTCAATCCTGTTGAAAGTCATTGTAGAAATACGAAACGCTTTCAAGCAAACACTTCTAGTCCCTCTGAGGCCCCTGATAGAATGTCACTTTGTCTAAAAGTGACATTCTATCGGCGATAACGATGATCGAAAAGGCAAAAATGTATAGGACTGTCATAAGCTATCGAAAAGCTTAATGTCAATCCTATTGAAAGTCGTTGTAGAAATACGAAACGCTTTCGAAGCGATTGTCACTTGTCTAGGCCCTCTGGTTACAAAAGTGGACGACTTCTAACGATGAATGACTTAATTAGGTATTCAAAGCTGGAATTCTACTACGATATTATTTGACTGCCTCGTTGGTCTAGTGGTCGCAAGCGCTACCTGCTGAGCCTGAGGTCTTGGGTTCGATTCCCGGGTGAAGCAAAGTATTATTGGGTTTTTCCAACTGGAATTGCTCAGTAGCAGCCCGGAGTCTGGATTCGTGCTCGGTTGATGGCAATAGGGTCGTCCATTATTACATTGGACTTAAACATAACTGGCGAAATGTGGGTGTACTATAGGTATCTACATCTCTGCCTAACCCTTCGGAAAATACAGGCGTGATTATGCTTACAAATTATAAAAAAATTAAAGTAATAAAAACTAAAACCGGGTTTTAGATTTTATTTCTTTAATTTTTTTTTTTTTTTTTGGGTTGTAATATATATATTTATGAAAAGTGTTCATTTAGCCCTTTCATTTTATACCCAACATGGTACGAATAAACAATTGTATTTTAGTTCCTGACTTTATGTCCTCTAGAGGGCGCCATTTTTAATTTAATGTGACGTCACATAGCCTATAACCAGCGAACGATCAAGACGCTTTCAATGATACCTCACTTGTCAAATTGTGATGAGTGGTTTAGAAGATATGAGGGAACAGAAGAACATACATACATACATACCGGTCAAAATCATAACCCTCCTTTTTTCTTCGCCATAGTCGGGTAAAAACAAAGTCCTCCGCCGCGTCTGTCTGTCGTCCTGTACGCGATAAACTCAAAAACGACTGCACCGATTTTCATGCAGTTTTCAGCAATGGATAGAGTGGTTCTCGAGTAAGGTTTTAGTATATAATAACCGACATCCACGCGGCCGAAGCCGTAGGGATCACCTACTGTATAATAATTATTATGATGGACCGAATGAGTCAATTATTGACCGTTTAACCGATGAACCAGTATTCCTGAATTGGTGACGTCACTGAATGGCATGAGAGATTTAAGATGTCTAGTGGCAGGATATTCATCATCAGGAAGCTATTCCGTTTAAGAAAATCTTAGGTGACACATATAAGAGATGCATCGAGTTTAAAATGAAGACAGAGAAAAAACATTTATCTCACCGCACTAGTTGAAAATGACAAGTGGTACATGATGTAGAATTAGCGGTGTGACCACGAGTCCAGGAAAATCATTGCTGTTTGTCACATTGGTGTTACAACCTGGTGTGACCACGATTCCGCCACCAATATTTTACCTTATACCTATTTACACTTGGTCAGAGAGAGTCCGATAAGGAAAAAGTAATATCAATGTTTTTGGCACTCCATGCATCGGGGTTATATTGACGGGTTTAGATAAGATTAGCAACGTTATCAGACCGTCTAGATAGGGTATCACTCAGCGTAGGTTTAACTACATTGAGTGATAGCTGACTATCTTGCAGTAATAGGTTTGTTTGTTAAACTAGTTGAAATGTCCAAATATTTATTTCTAGTTTGATTGTATTTAATTGTGAGAAAACTTTCATAAGTTGTCTTTCTAGTCTCAATCAATCTGCCTAGCCTTTTCCTAACTATGTTAGGGTCGGCTTCCAGTCTAACCGGATGCAGCTGAATACCAGTATTTTAAATGGAGCGACTGCCTATCTGACTTCCACAACCCAGTAACTGGGTAATACGATACCCCTTAGAAAGACTGGTTGTCAGACTTTCGGGCTTTTGTCGACCCGTAACAACTGTCAAAGATCTTTAAATACCGAGGCACGCCCCAGCAAGCGTAGCTTAACCTGATAGATTGAACCGGTCGGCTGTTATTACTTAGCCACGATTACTTTTTTTTCTAGTCTGTTGTTGAATCATCATCATCCTATAGCAGTCCACTGCTGGACATAGGCCTCTCCAATTGCACGCGATTCAGCTCGATTCTCAGCAACTCTCATACAACTGCTACCAGCCACCCTGCGAAGATAGTTGCTCCACCTAGTCTGAGGTGTCCGGGGGACCTTTCGTTTTCCGATTCGCGATCTCCACTCAAGAACACGTCTTACCCAACGTTCATCGGTTTTATGTACTATGTCTGTTTATCTGAAATCATGATCACCAATCGGTCTTACAAACTCGCTGATTGGCAGAATTATTTTAATCGTCAGGAATCTAATCGATCGACGATTTTCACTTAAATAATGTTAGTGCCTACAAACCAGTTACGCCCCGGATATGATTTTACGACGCGTGCCTCAGATGAAATTATTACGATTATAGATAAAACTAACGATTTAATAACAGACATTTAAAACCAGCTTACTATCCTAAACGCCTGTTTGAATGTATTCGTGTCTCATAGGCCCGTTTTCTGGAACGTCAAGTTCGAATCTCGTTTCGAAGCCGAGATTTCATACTAATCTCAACCCGAATCTAGTTTATACATGAAGATTTTAGTTCGAGTATTATTCTAGAAGTACAGGGTGTAAGGGTTAACACCGTTGTCACTCAAACCATGGGTAGTTGACTTAAATTAAAAATAAATGACTGAGTAATAATAAAAAAATATGTTATTTTCATTAATGGATTTTAAAAAGTTTCTATCCGACACCGTGCTCGCTAGCGAAACAGACTGACTGAGGGAGGGGTCGCGCTCGCGGCCGGTCAGGTCACGCCCCGCGCCACCCGCCCTTGTTGAGACGCAAGTTCGTTGCCCTAGCGCCCTAGGGTGAAAGGGTGAAATACTCTTGTGGTAAAATGTAGATATTCTTTAAAAAAAAAAAGTGTAATTTACGTTCAAGTTAGTCGATTTAGTTAAGATTTTACGTTCTATAAATGAAACCAAACTACTGGTTTTAAGGTGCACAAGGTAACAGTGTTTACCCTAACACCTATAACTTTATTTTAACTTTACTGCAACTTTAGTTTGTCCTTTACACTTGATTTCAAGAACGTTTAGCCGCCGACGCAAGTGGCGCTTGGCGTCATTCATTCAGCTGATATGCACGTTTATTGTATTCGAATTGTTCTTGGAAAGCATTACTTTCCTTTTCACTTATGTGGGTTTTCCTTTACGTCCCAAGGTTTTTCCAGAAACCGGCAGCGTGTGTATCTGGCCAGACAATCATAGGAAAGCAGCGAATAACTTCTTTAGCAAACACGAAGTTGATTCCGGGGCCTATTTATTAATGAAACCACGGATATCTATGAAACCGACAGACGTTACCGGTATGATGTACTTGACGCAAAAACCTTTACATTCGGTTTCGTTCTCATATACCGGTTTTTTTAAACCGGTATTTGGAAGAGTAAAAGATTATTTTGGAATTACCGGTTTAGAGCAATAAAAACTACTTTAATACTTCAGTTTTTATTCAGCGCGACGTCCTCACAAATAGTTACAAATTGCAACTATTTTACCCGACATGTCGCTCGTCGAATAAACCGGTTAATTTAAGTTAAAATAAAGTTCTCTAAACGTTCTTTAGAAAAGTTCGGAGTAAAACCGAAATTAACCGGTATATTTTAAACGGTTTTAAAGGGTTAGAGAACGAATCTTTAGATTTAAGATTTAAATAACAAATAAAATAAAAATAAATGGTCCACATAACGTTACCCAACCAAACTAAAAGTCGTGATATTGAAACAAGGTCTTCAAACATCAACGCGTGATTCGCGCGTTATCCGTTATGTTTAGGAGTTGGCATATGACAAATAAACATACAGTCACGAGAAAAAAGTCGTGTATCAACTTGTAGACATTTGTTGTCTTTTCTAATATGTGATGCGGATGCAATGTGTGGAAAACATTAGATGACCAGCTGATGTATCTGACAACACTCGCGCGTCTGGTCGGATAGAGGATGAGTGAACTTTACACCCTGTTCCTCATACCTCTATAGAAAAGGGAAGATCCTCCGATCAGACGCGTGTTGTGTCTGCTGGGCAACTGCCCGACGATTGATGTCGGGACGTTGTATATATGCTAGTCGCGTGGTAAACTCTGCTTGCACGATGGAGGATATTGTGTGACGTCAGTGTAATGCGTAGTTTGCACGTGGCGATGTAGATGCCGTCACATATTCTATAAAAATCTCATCGTGAAAACTTAGGTGACGTGAGGTTGAAGTGTGCTGCTGTCATTTCACCATGGATTGATACTATTGATTGTTAGTTTATTATAGTATAGACCGGCTGAAATTTTGTTCAGGTGAAGTATTTGTAGTAGTACCTAGTTCTTCTTTTGAGTTAAGCCCAATCCCGGTGGCCAATCGCGGCATCCATCAGTGGCATTTTTTAGATCCTCAGTAGTTCAATTTAAGATTGATATTTTATATAAATATTTTGAACGAAATTTTTCCTGTAATATACACACACATACAAACACTCACTCCTTCTTCCCATGGGGGTAGGCAGAAACTACAGAACGCCACCAGCTACGATTCTTACATACTCCTTTTTGTCTTGTTTCGTTTTTTGGTTCGCTTTGCTTTTTCCTGTAAATGGTGGTACAGCAAGCGAGGTCACTATGTGGTCACCAACTATTTACCACAGGAAAACAAAGTTGACATACAGACAAACTTGTCTCAATGAAATATGTGAATAAATATATTTTATGCGGCTTGTGGCCGATTCAACCAAACCCGGATATCTTTTATTCGGGGAATAAAATTGACGTCTGACAGTTTTTGTATAGAAAATCTGTCAAAAATTTAATATTTATTCGCTGGATTAGACTTATACTAGGGATAAAAGTTTGGTCGAATTCGCCCTTAAAAGTTTAAATATTTTATGCGGCAATTTAGTGAGATACCACAGAGAAGTAAGTAAATGGATTAAACACTATGAGGTATTTTCCCCACTGCCCTTGACGCCTGTAGCACACCTCCACCGCGAAACCATAGCACTTAAACTGCAGTAGTTCAATGCAACTGGTTCGCGTCATGCGCTACAAGCATCCGATTCGAGTAGCGGAACATGACGCGAAGCCAGTTGAATTGAACTAGGTACCGCGGTTTCGCTGCTATGGTTTCGCGGCGGAGGTGTACTACCGGGTCGGCTGGTGGCAATATGGAACAATTATCATAATCATAATGAATATCACATCATGCCAATGCCAGCAACTGCCACATAAGACGCATAAATCACAGCATCTAATCCAATTTCTCTATATTTTGTCCCTTATAGACTTCCTGGGTTTTATTATTAGGTACACAGTATATTCACTTGTCAGGTTCAGTAGCGCTGTCTGCTTCCCCGTAACCCTTATTCCTCCATTTGTTCACTACTCCGTGGCACCCAATTTAGCGAGAGTGTGTAAACATCTCAACGTGGCTGTCGTAATATAATTATCGTTGCACAAAGACTTGTAACACGCTTCATAATTACTGCACCCATTGTTTTCTGTTCGTAATCAGTGTATTCAGAGGTTTTTAATCCATTTTAGTAATCGGTTTTATGTAGAACAATAACTTAGGTATAAATAAATCTTAAGTAGGTAGCTGTCCTGCTATCCCGTGCTAAGAAAAACATTTCTACATTTACATCTGTAATAAAAATGGTGAAGAAATGGTAGAGTATTCTACCTATTCCATTCTTTTTTTAAAGGATAATTTGAGGTAGGAAATCAGGCTGTCTCCTGTAACATAATGTGGAATTTTATTATTATTTTAAAACAATAGCGAATTAATTTGAAAAAATAAAAAGCTATCGGGTACGGTACGGGTTTATGCTGATTTAAGTGACCCGCATGAAATTTTTATAATTGAGATTTTGTATTATATTATATTCTATGGCTTTTGTAGGTAGGTACGGCTGTTGTCATCAAACGTATCGAGGGCTCCCATATGCTGGGATCTAACAACGCGGGCTAATTTACGAAATCCAATATTCCATTCGATAACATTTTGTTATTTTGAAAGTGTTTGTCTGTTACTGTGGACTGTATCGGTCTTATTACAAAAACTGCAAAAGTACTGGTTTAAACCAAGACTAAAAGGTCTAGGATTGTTACGGTAATAAAGCTAGTACTAGGTTTAAAACATGTTACGATTACAAAACGAATACTATTCGAGGATCAGTTAGTACCAAAGAAGGTTCATGGTTCAAATAATGTCCATAGATAAAAAACAAAAATGGCATTCTTTCATTCGTTCAAGTAAGCTTTATTTGAAGCAACGTTCTGTTTCTCTAAATGTTGATATTAAAATAACACTTGAAATGCCTAAATAATGATTTATCAACTTTAAAAATTTTTATAATCAAGTTGTCATATTTTTTAAGACCTCTAGCGTGAAGTGGAGCGCCTTACATTCGACGGAGGCGCGCGTAATTTGAGACGAATGTGATGTGTTGCGTCCTTTAATATTAAATAAATATTATGAAGTATTTGTATTAATTGTTTTTAACAATACTCTACTGTTACATACGTGGTTTGTTCGTGAGCACAGATTACAATTTTATATAGTTCGTGAGTTACTTGTGTTACTTGAATGAATCTACGAATAAAACAATAATATTACCTAGTTTATTATGATTTTGTCTAATGTTAGGTTAGCATTGACCAAGGTTACATACTTCATGGCGAACCCAGTTGTGTAATGCGCGTAATGCCACTTGCATTTCAGGACTCAATAGGCATCCTCGAGAGTCGTGGGATAAATCCTCACGTAAAAGATCCACTATTTTTCCACCAAAACGTTTTATGAACCTATACTTGTATTTGAAGTCTTCGTCACTCAATTCAAACGGATTCACACGATGAGGATGTCTGTAAGATCGCCGAGACGTCTCCAGCATATCCAAATCTTCCAAATGCATCACGTCGATCATGTTAATATTCATTTTTTTAAGTTTTTTATTTAAAATAACACAATAACCAAGACGCCACGCAAACGTCAAATGAATTTGTACCAAAGTTAAACTAGGGGTCTCGGCGGACTAACTTTAGTACCATAGATAGTTCTGGAACTAGTGATAAACTTCATTTTTAACCGACTTCTTCAAAAAGGAGGAGGTTCTCAATTCGTCTGTATGTTTTTTTTAAACGACTTCTTCAAAAAGGAGGAGATTCTCAATTCGTCTGTATTTTTTTTTTTTTTTTTTGTATGTTTGTTACGCGATTACTCCGCCAATTATGAATCGATTTCGATGATTCTTTTTTTGTTTGGTAGGTCATGCTTCCGAGGTGGTCCCATATAAATTTTATTAACTTTGCTTGCGTAATTTTTGATTTAGCTTCAATATTACGTATTTTTCCCACTTAGTTTATCTAGACGATATCCTGTTTGACTCCTTCACTGTTATTTACATAGCAGGTAATGGTATTCGGATTTGTGTGGGGTAGGTACCACAACTAAAAGGTGAAAAATAAAAACTTTTTACAAAAAAAAAACAACCGACTTCCAAAAAAAACACTAAAAAAGTGAAAAATAACTTTAATTTCGGAAGTCGGTGGTAAAATACGGAAATTGAAAAGCAAAGACACCGACTTCCGAAATTAAAGTTATTTTTCACTTTTTTAGTATTTTTTTTGGAAGTCGGTTGTTTTTTTTTTGTAAAAAGTTTTTATAAAATAACGTTTTATTTAGTCATGGTTTAAACCTAGTAATAATCCCAGTACTCAATTTAGATCGCGTTTTGGAATAAGACGGTATTAGTCTTGTTCGTCGTCAAACCAACTGCTGCGTTAATTTTAGTATCAAAACACAAACAGTTTTTGTACAAAACTATAATTTCAAGAATCATCTTCTCTGTAAAAAGTTCAATTGCTGACACTAAATGACGAATCGTTTTCAACGTTTGATGACATCTGCAAAAAAACTTAAAACACATGTCATTAGAAGATCCAATTTCGATTCAAATTAACGAAGCTTGGGAATGAAGAATTTTGCGTAAAGACGAAAACATAACAGCGTGAGGTAAGTACGGTTTTTTTTAAAGATGAGGATGGCTTGATACTTATTAGAAAACCCATTTAGTTTTTCTTTTTGTGTATTTCGACGTTTTTCACAGACATTAGGAAAAAAAAACATAAAAAAGGAAACAAAAATAAAAAACGTTGGTTGCTGGTCGCCAACAGCTTTCTAAAACTGCAGTGGCCGCCACATAGCGTCCGCAATTTACCAGCAAAAGACGTCACTGGAACGTGATTTATGAAAGTTGGGGTGTTTTCCTAGATAGCGTTTTTTGACATAGTAAAGTCAAACCCCGTTGCCGGTTTAGGACCTCCACAACCTAGTAATTGGGTAATATGATATCCCTTGGTAAGACTGGTTGTCAATCTTTCGGGCTTCTGACGACCTGTAACAACTGTCAAAGATCTACGAATGACAGCCGGGACTAACGGCTTAACGTGCTTTCCGAGGCACGGAGGAGTTTCGGTATGTAAACACGGTCACCCATCCACGGACCAACCTCGGCAAGCGTAGCTTATCCTGATGGATCGATCCGTGTGGCTGTTATTACTTGGCCACGAACACTCACTCTCATTCTGTCTCTTCTGTATACATAATATAAATTACATTCGCTTTTCGTGTTTGTCTATATGGCCGCGTGGTGCCGCGCTGTTCTAAACCACGCAACAAATTTTGATGAGGTTTTCACCATCGTTTAGGGAATTTATTCCGGAAAATATTAAAGTTACATGACATAACTAAGAAATTTCGATGTTTTGTAAAGTGGTGGTAACCGTGCAATCAAGCTGGTCGCTAGTTCTATGTATTATTAACGAGTGTGTGTGTGCGTGCAAAGGAAATTCGTTCCTGATGGAGATTCGTTCAGACTCTGGCCGCACACGTTTTATTTTTATTTTATTCATTTGTTTTGAAGTCATGTTTTTTAAAAGATGTTACATAGTAACCTCACACCACACACGTCTTTCCATCGCTAGACGAAACGCCTGTATTTGCTAGCAAAGTTTATGCGGAGCCGTCTATGTGTATCCGCCCTTACTTCGTACATCGAACTTCAGAAATTACCCTATCATAGTTGACAATCAGGAGGCCATTAGTCCATCTAAATTATTTACTATTATAAACCTAATGTTAGTTTATGGAAACGTCGGATAAATTGCTCTTATTATTAGAAAATCGACTTCCTTTAAATAATTGCGTCGGAGTAATGTTTGGTTCATTATCTAAATGATTGCTGCCGCTATGTCAAGATTAGAAAGTGAAAGGCTTTAATCTTTATGCCTTACTAAAGAAATCAAATTGTGGATTACATTTAATATTTATGAATTAAGAATAAAGGACATATAATAAAAACTTTTTACAAAAAAAAATCAAACCGACTTCCAAAAAAAAAACTAAAAAAGAGAAAAATAACTTTAATCTCGGAAGTCGGTGGCATAAAACGAAAATTGAAAAGCAAAGACACCGACTCTTTTTTAGTGTTTTTTTGGAAGTCGGTTTGTTTTCTTTTTGTAAAAAGTTTTTATTATATATGTACTTTATTCTTAATTCATAAATATTAAATGTAATCCACAATTTGATTTCTTTAGTAAGGCATAAAGATTAAAGCCTTTTAAAAATAAAGTTTTTTTTTGTAAAAAGTTTTTATTTTTCACTTTTTAGTTGTGGTAGTAAATAACAGTGAAAGAGTAAATAAGGAAATCGTCTAGATAAACTAAGTGGGAAAAATACGTAATATTGAAGCTAACACAAAAACTACGCAAGCAAAGTTAATAAAATTTATATGGGACCACCTCGGAAGCATGACCTACCAAACAAAAAAAGAATAATCAAAATCGATTCACAATTGGCCGAGTAATCGAGTAACAAACATACAAAAAAAAAACATGCAGACGAATTGAGAACCTCCTCCTTTTTGAAGAAGTCGGTTAAAAAGGCAGGGCACTAATAAATGTAGCTCGCCATCCGATAAGGACTAGGCCCAAGTCGATGGCGCGTCGTGTTCCACGCGCGCCTCAAAGAGATGTCAGCACAATTGGTGGGCTCCGCTAGGACCGATGCCTGGCAGGGTTACGGGAAAGTCCGAAAGGGAAACCGGGACCTTGGCAACAGGGAACTGAAGGAACACGGGTGGATTTTAGTCAGGAAAAGTCTGACACGCCCTTCCGCTCCGCCCAGAGCGGGAGAAGTCATTTGATGAATTCCCACACAAAAAAAAAAAAAGGCACTAATAAATGCTCCCGCAGACAGGCGCGACGCGACTCTATTACAATTTTTTTTATGTAAAATTAATGGAAATTGTTCTACCAGAATCGCGTCGCGCCATTCTGCGGAAGCCTTAAGCAGAATATTACAGTTTCAAGAGTGCCTGGTGAAACTATAAATAAAAACACACAAATACCTACAAAAGTGTTACATTACATCTCATTACTAAGGAAAAATTAAACCCAAATACAGCCAACCGATTGCTTCCGAAACGAATCAACAATTCTTCAGCACCAACACCTAAATTCTTTATGAAAATAAAGTATCATCGCGAACAAAGCTCTTTTGTTTCGGAATTTTCTCGAATCGTTCCGAAATCCGGATCATTCCACTGTGATGACGTCTGTTGTCCGTATCGATAGCTTTTGTCACGGATCACGGTACTTCTACGGTATTCATATTGTAGTAAAGGGTTGAACCAATCTTGGCCATTGTTCCAGTTGGAGTGGTGTCATCACCTGATCTGATTGTTTGAGGGGCCCTGATTTTTGCAAAACCATTATCAAACTTCGAGCCAAAGTTTATTGATCTATAAATAGAACTGTGATGTACTGGAGATAAAAGTTATTCAGATTTAAAGTCGAATATTATGTCACGGACTACTTTTTTTCCTTTTTTTTCAGTTACATTTACAAATAAGTACTTAGCACATTACCTCGAACTACAAACTTCACTCTACTTTTTAACACCTTTTATGAGCAATTACGTAAGTAAGTAGGTAGGAACTGTCACGCTGTCACGACATTTGCATTAGTAAAAAAATATAAATTACGGTAGTTACCTACTACTTAAAATTCCCGTTCGTCCCACCAGTGGGACGAACGAGAATACACGTAATAGTGAGCAAGAAAACAAATCTATAGAGAAAACCGTTACCTATCTATGGAGAAAACATAAAGAATATTGTTGCAATGAACAAATAACAAAAAGAAAACAAACTCAAAGCAACGTTTTGTTCAACATTCAAATAAAGGTACTAACAAACATTTAAAAGCATTAAAACAGGAAAAAAAGAATCCTCATAACATTTAAAGTTCTTAACATTATCTCCATCTGACGTGCGGCGGCATTTCTGTGATATATAAAACAAGATTGATGCGTACTCGGTTCTGCCTTGTCAAATGACCGTGACCTTCGGGTTTGATCGATCGATCATCTTGGATCGATGTGGGTTTCTGTTCCTAACAGGTAGGCTTGTCTGCTAAGCTTCTAATCTAAGTTGTTGCTATGATGGAGTACAATAAACAAGAGTAAAACAATCTATAAAGTAAGTAATTTCTCTTCGGTCCCGATACAATTTAGACACATCACGAGGTTACGTTGTACTTTATTTGACCCACAAAATAATTTTTGAAACACATTAAGTGTAGTCAAAGTAGGTAATATGCTCGATTATATTGAAATGTGTTTTTTCTTAAAGCAGCTAATAATGACAAGATGAGACGAAAAACGACTGTAAAACTTTACAAAACAAGTACGATATCAATAACATAACACCACATGAAACACAAAAAAAACGCAATAAACCATTTTGATAGTTATATTATTATTAAATTTTAATCATGCAAAAACTACCTACGCACAGTCAAGTGGGGCGCAATGGTTTATTGTTGCTACTTTAAAACAAAGTGCAAAAAAAGCAATGTGAAACAAAACCAGCTTCATTCAAAGCTTTTTCAAACCGTAAAAAGTTTCCCATAAAAATATAAAGCTTTCAAAGTTCATTTATCAATTACCAACTGTTAATGAGTGCAGAAGTCACATTGTCTGGTAGAATAGATACGTAAGATAGTAATATGCAACAGAGATAGGTAATACTTATGTACTTAACATTATGACACTTTCTGTTAGTGCCTATCGCTTACTTGAGTAAACACATTACTCATTGTGGGGCCGACACCACAAGTAACGCGACGCGGGTAAACCGACCTCTTGTGGTCACTATCCTCTAATATTATGGACGTAGGACATGTCTACGCGATTGTACTTTAATAAAAGGTACAGCAAAAATGAATTCCATTTTTTTTTCCAATTAAGAACGTCTTATCTAATTTTTAAATTCAAATCTGGCTGCAGCTTCGAAATCAAAAAAAGTCCATAGAGATCCTAACATTGTTTTTTTGTTTATTTTTTTTAAGGCAACGAAACAAATACAAACAGCCTACTGACTATGATCAATGTTGAACTTTTACTTTTATTCTAAAGAGGCTGTCCATTGGGATGATTATTTTCAACTGACAAAGAACATCGATATATTGCCGTCAATCAAAGAGATTGGTAAGAAAGAGTCATAAATAATATGAAAAAGTGAAAGCTCACGGAAGCTAATTGGTACAAAACTTAGAAACACACTTTACTCGTAGTAATAATTTATGCTTCTGTAGTAAACATGTCATATTGATGGAAGATATTATATTTCTAAAGATATTGTAAGCAACTAAGTATTACGTAAATATGCGTGTTGCGTAAACGAAACAATAATCTGACGATTTCAATCAATACTCATGTTTTATAATTCAATCGATGAATGAAATTAATCGATCATAATAAGTTGAAATAAATTCATACCTTATCCAATTACATATAATAGGTACTCGTTTCTATAAATTCCTAGAGTATAGCTTGGAAGTTCCTTGTCGGCAGAAAATTGCAAAATCAAGCTGATTATGAGTAAAGGATCATGCAGACAGGCGCGACGCAACGACGCGCTGCCGCGCAATGCGTTACCGGTAAGGCTGCCTGTCCTCTGGAGCGGAGACGAGAGTAGAGGAGCGGAGCTGTGCCAATATTAACCAATAGAATCTAAACTTTGGAGCGGAGCAGAGATTTTATGCAAGTCCATTGGTTAATATTTCACACTCCGCTCCTCTCCTCTCTTCTCCACTTCAGTGGACAGTCAGTCTAGTTGTTCTACCGTGAAGTTTTCATAGAAAAAGTTCCACCAGAGTCGCGTCGCGCCTGTCTGCGGGAGCCTTAAAACAGCTGATAGGAAACAGGTGCGTTAGTATAAAACTGTTCCATTTTGCAATAACTGCATGACAGCGTGATGACAGCCTTGGATAAATCAATTAAAATTACAAGCCAAGTAGCTAGAAAAAATTGCCCAGTTGTAATAAAATGCCGCCACTTTTATCAATGCGATCATTATCCTGAATCATGAATAAGTGAATAGATATCACTTGTTAAGTACTTACTCGTGACTTAAACAAGATGATACTTGAAATCAATCATAAGGAAATCATGTCATCAATCAATCAATCTAACCGGATGCAGCTGAATACCAGTATTTTACATAGAGCGACTGCCTATCTGACCTCCACAACCCAGCAACTGGGTAATACGATACCCCTTGGTTAGACCGGTTGTCAAACTTTCGGGCTTCTAACGACTCGTAACGACAGTCAAAGATCCACGAATGACAACCATGACCAACGGCTTAACGTGCTTTCCGAGTCACGGAGGAGTCTCGATATGTGAAAATGATCCACGGACCAACCCCGGCAAGCGTAGCTTAACCGGTTGGATCGACCCGAGCGGCTGTTATTACTTAGCCACGAGCTCCTCATCATATCATCAATCAATGTTACTAACAAATTGCAACACGACGTAGGTACTAAATCAATGATACCGAATTTATGTGACAATGTCTTTTCCTATAATATCTCTCTGTCTCATCTGTCAAAAAAACCCCTCTAATATCAATCAATCTGCCTAGCCTTTTCCCAACTATGTTGGGGTCACCTTCCAATCTAACCGACAGCTGAAAACCAGTATTTTACATGGAGGGAATGCATATCTGATCTACATAACCCGGTTTACAAATGTTTGCCATAATTTCATATGCCATAATTTTATATATCATAATTTCATTAGACATAACGCTTCAGTTGCCATAATCGTCAAATGACATAAAATCATATTCCATAATTTCATTGGTCATTATTGATCAAGTGTCATAATATTTATTTGCTATATTTTTCATTTTCAATAATGTCGTTTTCCATACCATTTATTCATATCATAATATTAATTTGACCATATTAGCACAACAATGCTAGTTCAGTACCTACAAGCGACTGCAATTTTGATGTAATGTTAAATTGAATAATTTTGCTATTAACATATTCATAGAAAAAAAAATATAGCAGCAGCCATGGTTTCTGTCACGGCTCCGGCGCTGCGGGGCGGTCCCATGCGAGTTTATCGTCCCAGATGGTTTAACGCTCACCACCGCAGCTTCGTCTTGCTGGCCAGCAAGACCTGCTCCTCAACTCGCGGGCCGCCTCGCCCCTTCGCGCCTACGCGATTTTAATTAATTAATTACACTCTAGGGGTAGGGCATATAAGACTGCGTGAAGTCGGATTTAAAGCGATGCGTTTCTGTCACTAAAACCAATTTTTTTGCAAATTAGGTTACTTAGGTGATTAACAATCTATACATAACAATAAACGCTTGAAAGTAATGATTATGACACATGATAATATGGCAACTAATTTTATGGCAGGTAAATATTATGATTGAGGACGATTATGGAAAACAATATTATGGCAAATGAAATTATGGCAAACAAGACAATACCACATAACCCAGTAACTTGGTAAAACGATACCCCTTGGTAAGACTGGTTGCCAGACTTTCGGGTCTCTGACTACCCGTAACGACTGTCAAAGATCTACGAATGACAGCTTGACACTTATTGTCACTGAGATGAGGGGGAGATTGCGTGAATTTAAACGTTTTAAGTGCGACATTTTGGCCGTTTGATGATATTACGTTTAAAAGGTTTTAGAATGGTTCACATAATTAAATAAATAAAGCACGGCGAAGTGAGAATTTTTTTTATCAGCTGCCTTTAACTCCTAAATGAGGCAATTTATGGCCGGTTATTGCGAGTTATATACCTTTAAAAATCTTAAGCAGAGCATCTCCCAAAAAGTACCTTTATCCTATGGGGCCTTAACTGTTGAGGAATTTAAAACTGACAAATTGTGAATCGACTGACCTTGTAATAATATGCTTGACGTACCTAAATGTGAAATAATAAATGACTTTATTATAATAATGATGCTTAGGCCTATAAATGACTAAAAAGAGAGAATGAAGTACTAATAATGATTTATTTGAAATAAAATGTAATAATGTTTATTGTAAATTTAATGTAATGAATTGTAATAATTAGAATCAATATTATGTAATTTAATCATTTTGCAGTGCCCTTACAGGGTGCATGTCTTAATACTGTGTCATGAAATTTAAATGCATGCCTACTAACCAGTTTTTTACATGTCAGCAAATAAATAAAAGTTTTTGTACTCATTCAGGGACAGCCTAAATCCGGTAACTGCCTTGAAAAGATCAATCGGAAGTGCGGAATATAAAATGACAAAATTCCCCACAGAAACCTTTTTTTCAAACTCTTACGCATCCAACTAACACGCTGAAAGCACTTAACATTAGTTACTTGCTCTATTTACAAATTTGTACTACATTAAAGGGAAAATACCTGCGGGAAACCGGTCAGCTACACGATGCAGGAAGCTGCAGAAGATCAGCAATCTGAAAAAGTGGTATAAAACGTGTTCTTTTTTTAAATTTGATTACAGTTAATTCTTTGACATGGTCTCATTAATACCCTGAGTTATGTCTAAAAAACACGTTGTATAAGATTGGGTTCTCTTTTCTTCTTATTTTCGTGTGGTCAGTGAGTAACATGGTGTCAGACTTTGAAAGCCGCCCAAGGGCCTCTGACTTGGCTTCACATGCCGTCGAGGAATATCTCTCAGTCTCAGGCATGCCGTTTTCCTCACGATGTTTTCTCCGATGGTGTCTTTTGTTAAACGCTATGTAACGTTTGTTGTTAGCGTAAATCTTCACAGAGAGGCCATATGTAAGTAATGATTTCAAAGATCGATACATTAACCTTTCAGCCATTTCAGTACATTTATATTTCAAGCATTTTGAGGAATGACTGCTATGAAAATTAACTGTCCTTCCCTGGTCTTGTCAAGATTCTGTATGCATCACGTTTATAGGAAACGCAAGCTAGAGGATCTGCAAGGATCTAGAATCCTACAAAATATACCCATCTCATACTGCCTAGCTTTTTCCCAAATATCTTGGGGTAGACTTCCAGTCTATCTGGATCAGCTGAATACCTGTAACTTTACATACAGCGACTGCCTATCTGACCTCCACAACCCGGTTACTGGGTAGCACGATACCCCTTGTTAAGCCTGGTTGTCGGTTTCGGGCGTCTGACAATCCATCTATGGTTTCGAATCTGCGATCTGGAATTATTTGAGACCATGTGGCGTTGCACCATCATTCTTTAAGCTCTTTCTCAAGTGATCATCTGCGAGAGACTGATTGGATTGTTATTGATTGCTTCATATGATGCCAGTGTGATGAACAGTTTGATACCTGAGAAACTGATATCTTACAAAATAATGCAGTGATAAGGTTCTATAACAGCAAGTTTAGTTCTTTGCTAGTTGTAACCCAGTTGGAATACAAAGAAGTAGTTAAAGTTTTTTTCAGAGTTGTCTTCAGTACCTGAGTAAATTTTTACTTTCTACACCAAAGTCCCTGCGTTTGAGTCAATTGCCAAGCTGCCAAACCAAATCTCCAATCAAACCTTCTGACCCTATCTCCATAATGTCAACACTGTCATCGGACTGACCAATAGGAACCAGTTGTGGTACATGCGCACGCGCAGGTGCGGCGCCGCGCTGTCTACCCAACGGACGGGTTGATACAATTTTACTTTTATTTAAGTATGTAAATCAGTATGTAAGCGGTTTTTAATGATATTCTTGATTGATTTTTACATAATATTGATTAGACACTGATTCTTGTGTAAGTTGATGAATGATTAAGTTGGGTTATGTCATTATTCATTGACTGCAGCTTTTGGTTTTTACCTACTAAAACATATTACACCAAATCTGCATAATTGGAGTTAATTTGTGCAGGAAATTAATTTCTAATTAATTAGTTTTGTACGTAAGTCTTTCCGTATGAACGTTTATTAATAGTTTCTTTCCGTAATTAGTTATTAATAAAGAGATAATTAATTAGTTTTAATATATAACTATTTTTATAAGTACCTGTATATTTTTTAAGTAGGTTTTCTAATGAACCTGGATATGGTCCATATTAAACAATAAGACCGAGTGTGCACTACGATTTTTTATTGAGCGATTATTAAACTAATAAGTTGCATTTCTGTGATAAAATAATATATTCCTAGGCATTTTTTTTTTTCATTTTCATTTAATAATAATTGCGCGATAAAAACCGTAGTGCGCGCATGTATTGTATCTTACATTTTGTCATCAAACAATCAAATGGAAAGGCAAAACATTCATAATGTAAGTACTCCCAAAGATTTTCATCATTCTCCTGCCCTTATCCCAATTTATTTGGGGTCGGCGCAACATGTCCCTTTCTTCCATACCTACTTCTCTATTAGCCGTCATCTCGGTAGTGAGCCCCTTTCTAGCCATATCATCTTTCACACAGTCCATCCGTCGTTTCTTTGGTCTTCCCCTACTCTTATAGCCATCGACATTCATACCCAAAACTTTCCTCACAACATTTTCCTCATTCCTTCGCATCACGTGCCCATACCATGAAAACCGATTTCCGCACAACATTTCAGTCACCGGTGCCACTTTCAGACTTCCTCTTATGTACTCATTTCTTATTCTATACATTCGTGTAACACCAAAAATCCCTCTTAACATTCTCATCTCAGCTGCATGCAATTGCCTTTCATTCATCCCTTTTGTGGCCCAACATTCTGATCCATACAAGACAGCAGGTCTAACCATTGTTTTATATATCTTCCCCTTAAGTTTAAGGGGAATGCGGGAGTCGCAGATTGTTCCCGTGACCTGCCGCCATTTCATCTATCCAGTGTTAATTCTGTGCTTAACCGCCCGATCTACTTCGCCGTCGCTTTGCACGAGTGAACCGAGGTACCGAAAGTCGGAGCAGACTGGGAGAAGCGCTATCAAGCGTTATGGCTCCAGAACTGTAGAGACCGCCGAAATCGGAGAACATATACTCAGTTTTGGTTCTGCTGATTTTCAAGCCAACATTATCCAGCTTCTGTTGCCATTTCTCCAATCTGCTCTGGATCTCAGGTTCATCTTCACCGACAAGAATAATGTCATCGGCAAACAGCATGCACCAGGGTGCCTCTCCCTGTACGTTCGACGTCAGAGCGTCCATAATCAACAGGAAGAGGTAAGGACTTAAAGCCGACCCTTGGTGCAAGCCTACAGCCACACTGAACTCGTCGGTATTGCCAGCAGCCGACCGGACGTAGGTACGAGATTGACTGTACATAGCACGAATTAACTCTACATACTTCCCGGGCAAACCTTTCTCTTTCAAGGCCCACCACAACACAACACTCCCAAAGATTTTATTTTATTTTGATTCAAAACTTTACATTATATTTCTACATAATCTTAATTAATTCTTCCAAAGAATTAATACCAAAACAATCAAATACCTACACGCACGAATCTCTCAATGTCTATTGAAAGCCTACGCCACGTCAGAGCGTGAAGGATATGAAGATCCTACTCAATTATGTGTGTTGCCACATTCATTTAAGAGCAACAATGGGCAATTACTCAAGGTGGTGGACCTAACAATCGATGCGTAGGTGAGATGATGATACTTGACGTTTTACTCGGCCTATGTACGCACTTAAACAAACAGATAAAACCGTTTATCCATTTTATTACCGACTAGCTTTACCCCGTAGTTTCACCCGCGTAAGTCTCGATCCTGTGGGAATATCGGGATAAAAAGTATCCTATTTCCTATTCCAGGCCATGGTCTACCCCTGTGCAAATTTCATCCAAATCCGTGAAGCCGTTTTAGCGTGAAAGCGTAACAAAAAAACTCACTTTCGCATTATTTTATAAAATACTAGCTGTGCCCCGCGGTTTCACCCGCGTAGGTCTCGATCCCGTGGGAATATAGGGATAAAACGTATCCTATGTCCTATTCCAGGTCATGGTCTACCCGCTGTGCCCATCCTCTCCTCTCTAGATTAAGGAAAGTCGCGGCGGCGCAGCGCCGGAGTCGAACGGTTCGCGTATTGCATCTTTATACTCGTAATAGCTTCGAAATTAAATGTCCGATTCGAATGAATTAAAAAGTATTTTAATGCTACATAAATACCCTTGATGTTAAAACTGATGTTAAAACTATTTATTTGAATAAGAATTCATATTATGTTGATAAAACTCCTTCGCAAATAATGCATCAATTTCGAACAAATTTGATTACCATAAAAAAGGTTATAGTGAGTCAATCTTAAAAGATAGACATATGCTGTCGCGGACTGTTTTTTACAACTTTTAAAGAGGAAAAATTCCATGATACATGATATTTGCGTAACTTAAACCGTTTACGCAGCGCACGCAACGGAAGCTCTCAAAAAGGAATATATTTTCCCGTTTGTGCAACATTTTTCATTTATGCTCTGCACCTATTAGTCGTAGCGTGATTTTATATAGCCTATAGGCTTCCTCGATAAATGGACTATCCAACACAAAATTTTTGAATTCCAACCACGAGTTCCTGAGATTAGCGCGTTCAAACAAACAAACTCAGCTCTATAATATTAGTATTAGTATAGATATAGATTAGTTAGGATGATATGAGAACTATGAACGATGTAGGTAGGTAGTGTTTTGCTGACCCTAGCAAGGGATTAAACCACAAAGTATAGCTTTCGTCGATTTCTTCGTGCCCGGTTGATGAATAGAGGCTCGCCCCTATTACATGGGACTTGAAACATAACTGGCGAAATGGGGATGTAGTATAGGCATATCTCTGCCTAACCCAGCGGGGAATAAAGGCGTGATTTAGTCAACCCTGAAGTCCACCTTCAGTAGTAGAGAGGTCTAAAATGTAGAGAAAGAATAAAGAACAATATCATTGTAAAGTTCCAGATGACGAAGTGTAGCTTTTTGAGTTTGATTTTTTTGTCTCTTTCAATAGGTTTATTCACCAAAAAAAAAAATCATTACATGTTGCAAAATCTGTACAAAATGTATATAACCCTGGCTCTTAGACTACTAGTAACTAGGGCGGTGACAGCGGTGCCCAGGCACAGGGCGCAGACCCTGGAGAGGCGCAGAAATGACCAGACCAGGGCCACTAACAATACCAATTTTTTTTTTTTTTATGTGGAATCCTGTGGCAGTTTGTTTTTTGTATGGAAGGTTTATTTTTATAGACAATCCATTTTATTGTCAGAACCGGTTATGATTAGAAAATATTTCAAGGGCGCTGTTATAGCAACTCGCACCGGGCGCATAAAAGGCTAATTACGGCACTGGCCTGTATACTGAGTCTAAGAGATAGAATGTATGAAAGACATGCCGCACCGACCCTAAATAAATTGGGATAAAGACAGGAGGATGATGATTGTAAAGTTTGAATTTAGAAAAAACTAAAACATACAGTTTGTTATCTAACTAATGGCGTTCCCGTTTACCTGCAATAGTATAGCGTGTATAGGTTATATATCCATCCTAAAAAAAATATGAACCCAAAGTTTTTTAATTTTTTTTATAGTAAAATATTCACAATTTTTTTTAAATTGATACGGAAAAGAAACTTAACACGCACACTTGTCTTTCTACGTTGAAATACAAGTGTGCATGGACAGAGTGTTTCTTTTACGTATCAATTTAATAGTTTTGTGAATGTATTTTAAAACTTATTTTGATATTTTTTTTTTTAATTGTTTTATTTTTTTAGCATGTGTATGTTTACGCCCTTTGTTGGTTAACATATTGTATATTTCCTAATTCTAGGAAGCAGTCGATCTACTAAGGAAAATACCTACGTAGTCTCAATAATTCCCCAACCAGGAACTTTCCTGTTAATGCCACTTCCTACCTACTTAACTAGTAATAGGTACTAGGGGAACATAACAAACAGGCGTGTATCAGTTCTATCCTCTCCATTGCGTAAGTTTCCACTGTGTTTATTATACCCAGCTGTTAAAGGGAATTGAGTAATAAATGCAAATTCCACATAAATGTTAGTAAAGATTCCATCGTTGGATATTGTAACGCATAATACGGTAAAATTCGACTCGTATAACCATAATGTAAGATTTGTATGAGACGAATTTAACGTATATATTTAACGATGTTGTGGAGTGTAGTTTATGTAACTATAGTAGGTATAGACTGCCTCGTTGATCTTAGTGGTCTTGGGTTCGATTCCCAGGTCAGGCTTATTGGGTTTTTCCATTAGGAATTTCTCAGTAGTACCCTAGAGCCTGGATTTGTGCCCGGTTGATATCAATAGGCTCGGCTTACATAGGACTTAAACATCTGCCGAGCCTTTTCCCAACTATGTTGGGGTCGGCTTCCAGTCTAACCGGATGCAGCTGAATACCAGTATTTTACATGGAGCGACTGCCTATCTGACCTCCACAACCCAGTAACTGGGTAATACGATACCCCTTGGTAAGATTGGTTATCAGACTTTCGGTCTTCTTACGACCCGTAGCGACTGTCAAAGATCCAAGAATGACAGCCGGGACCAACGGCTTAACGTGCTTTCCGAGGCACGGAGGAGTACGTAAAGATGGTTATCCATCCACGGACCAACCCCGGCAAGCGTAGTTTAACCTGACGGATCCACCCGTGCTGCCGTGTGCGTGGATAGGACTTAAAGATAACTGGCAAAATGTGGGTGTAACTATTATGGGTACACTTTGCGTACTTTGAGTACCTACCTATACAGGGTGTACCAAAAAGCTGTGGTCTTTAAGGGTGTGGTACAGACTATCAAACTGAACACCCTTTTCCATGGGACCAACATGGTAATCGAAAAAAATAATCAGCTGTTTCATACATTTAGGTCGAGTAGGATATGAAGTATTGTAAGGAACAGCTGATAATTTTTCCTCGATTACAATGTTGATCCCAAGGAGAAAGTGGTTCAATTTGATGGTCTGTAATATCCTGACTAATTTGTTTGGTTGATATTCAATATTTCGGTGTAGGTATTACAGAAGGAGAGGAGCTCGTGGCTAAGTAATAACAGCCGGACGGGTCAATTCAACAGTTTAAGCTACGCTTGCCGGGGTTGGTCCATGGATGGGTGACCATCTTTACATACCGAGACTCCTCCGTGCCTCGGAAAGCACGTTTAGCCGTCGGGTCCCGGCTGTCAATTGTGGATCTTTGACAGTCGTTAAGGGTCGTCAGAAGCCCGAAAGTCTGACAACCAGTCTTACCAAGGGGTATCGTATAACCCAGTTACTGGGTTGTGGAGGTCAGTTAGGCAGTCGCTCCATGTAAAATACCTACTGGTATTCAGCCGGCAGATTGATTTTTTATTACAGAGATGAAAGAGCGAAAGTAACAAATGATTACTACATTTTCAGATTATCAACATTGAAACAATTAAGAACTGGTAAATACTCGTTTCTTATCTCATACAATATAACAGATACCTAATATAACATCGAGGAATGTACGTTAGTTCATTGACCGTGATCGGCACACATGTCTGATCGATTTAATTGCCAATCAATAATATTAAGTATCGCCAATAGTTCTGGAGCGACAATGATACGAGGATTCGTCGGGTGAGGCGACTTGTTACTGGCAATGAGTAGCGAAAATACTTTGAATTGTTTAGCAGATAAAAATCTTTTAGATACCGCTTGCAAATGCGTGGAATTCAGGATGTAGATAATGTTGGTACTCTCTTGATTTTATTAACTGTGCCTCAACTATACATGAGACGAAGTTAATGCTTTAGGATTTGGAAAACTGACTTGACAAATAAACAAATTCTAATTGCACAATTTGCGATGTTAGGCGACCGACTAACGATGCGAATTACGATCTTTACCCATATCTGAAATATAGTTTTTTTATTCAGTAACTAGCGAACCGCCCCGTTTTGCACCTTCTTTACGGTTCCCCAAAACATCAACATTTCTTTATTAAATGTAAAGTGGCCTTACGGAATAAATTCTCTATACTCCATTTGAAATAAGATTAGACATTTAAATAAGCCTTTTTTACAGTCCGTTCAACCGATTTTAACTTTTATTGCGTTGACATGACAAATGGCAGCTGCAGTAGACATTTGGTATTGTGTAACCTTTTTTGCTTTTAATGACATCCATATTATGCCTACGGTATAGACGTCAAAATCGGTTGAACGGACTGTAAAAAGGTTTGTTTAAATATCTAATCTTATTTCAAATGGAGTATAAATGATGGTGGATCCCGCATCAAAATTTGTTGCGTAGTTTAGAAGAACAACGCGGTCACACAGGCACACACGAAAAGTGACTTTAATTTATGAAATTGAATCCAAGCTGTCATTAGCAATTCCTCTAATTTGACTTAAAGCAATTCATAATTTGTGGAGCATTTTACGAATCTCCATAGAAAACTGTCAAACAGGTGAATTATTTCGTAATATGAATCGCCCGCAGATCATATTATGAATTGTCAGTTTGTGACACTTTACGATGATTCTTAATCTTTTCCTATTGTGATTCTGCCAAAGTGACTGTTTTAAGCCCCCAGATCATCTGAGTTACCATATTATTACACTATGTGTACCATTTCTGATAGTCAGTGAACACAATGCAAGACCTTTCAAGAGAAAACATGCTTACGCATCGTAATAGAACATCGACAGGAGAAGTATTTCTATATCTAGTCAATTTTTTTTTTCCTGGGTTCGATTCCCATGTCGGACAAATTGTTATTGAGTTTTTCCATCAGGGATTTCTCAGTGGCAGCCCGGAGTCTGGATTTGTGCGGTTGATGCCAACAGGCTGGCCCCCTATTACAATCAATCAATCTGCCGAGCCTTTTCCCAACTATATTGGGGTCGGAATCCAGTCTAACCAGATGCAGCTGACTACCAGTATTTTACATAGAGCGACTGCCTATCTGACCTCCACAACCCAGTAACTGGGTAATACGATACCATCCCCCATATTGCATGGAACTTAAACATAACTGGCGAAATGTGAGTATGTCTGCACTATGGGTACACCTCTGCCTATCCTTTCGAGGATTACAGGCGTGATGATACGTTATGTTGATAAACGAAACATAAAATTGTAGTTATTGTATTATATTGTTAAAATATTAGATAAAATCCACAAACCCAACAATTACACGACTTATCCTATTCTTCGATACAGTCAATCAGTGACGCATTCCATCGGCACGCCTACAAAGACTTGCATTTTGATAATAAACGCGATGCACTGGCATTAGGAGCCGACTAAAGAGTTAGGCTTTCCATTTATGGAAGGCCAAACTGAACAGACGAACCTGCGCCAGTTTAGCCTGGCCGGATATGAAATGAAATGAATTTTTTTATTCTGTAAATAGGATATTGGAATCACTTTTACAAGTCATATTAAAAATATTAAAAATAAGCTAGATGAGGTCGGCGTTTCCTATCTGACTACTCTGAGAAGAAAGGCCGAAACAAACTCAGAAGTCACAGTCTCTTTTAAAGTCCAGACATAATCTGTAAATTCGAGTCTGAAATGGTCTTTTGAGGAAAGAACCACACAGATTTGAGTGGACCTGTCCAGTCAGTGCAAGCATTTGTCAGTAATAGTGGAGCTCAACTCAGAACTTAAGGAGCTCAACGACTCGACGAACAATACCAAAGAAAGGACATTTGGGTAGGCCGCATAAAATTCTCAAATTGCCACACCATCGATAAAACAAACTGAGAACGAAAAAAAATATAAAAATAAAAATTCACATAGTCCTCACATTCACAATAATACAATACTTTACAAAGTAATCATGTCCTTTTGTATAGAATATTCAATAATGTCGATTTGTATATAAAACTGGTAGGTATACTTTGATGATTTTCCATAATATTCAAAATATTACAATGCTTAGCAGAGCGAGCAGCTCAATCCCATGCTTTGGACGCCTTCGTGTACACGTAAACTTCATACTTCTTCTCTGAACCGATTACAAAGCCAGATGAGCCAGTTCAACCTATTCAGATGGGATGTTCCATAATGATACTCATCTCCTACCCTGGTTTTTGTGTAGATAATAGCCGTGCACTAGAACAGCGCTAGCAGTAACATCGTATAGTTATAGACCTATGCGATGATACTACAAGCGCTTTTTTTTTTTTTTGATGGTGGGTATTCTTCAAATGACTTCTCTCGCTCTGGGTGGAGCGGAAGGTCGTGTCAGACTTTTACTGACTAAAACCCACCCGTGTTCTTTCAGTTGCCTGTTGCCAAGGTCCTGGTATACCTTTCGGACATTCCCGCAACGCTGGCAGGATAATATATATATTTATTTGTTTTTTCAAATACTGCTAGCGCTGTTCTTGAAAAATAACTTGTATCACCGTTTTTCTGCTTAGTCGTGATTGGAGAATCATCTAAGACACGACTAACGACACACACACACACCCCTTTGGAATAGGGACGTATTCAACTCTTAGCACTGATTTCAATAACACTTCGCCGAACGGCACAAGCTTGAGCATTCCACTAACAGCACTGAAATAAAATTTTGATGAGTGCGGTTCGGTGGAACAGTTTATTTATATTATTGTGAGACGAAACTGAAGGCAGTACTGATCAAGTATGGCAAGCCTTTACCAACCGACGAAGGAATTAAGATGAAGATGGAATGGAGTGGGCGATGGATTTGGAAGTCAATGAGTCATGTCAAGGTGTTCGATCATTAGGACTGTTTATTTTAATGATAAATGGCTTTATTTGTTTTAATAGGTGCTTTGTACGGAGCCTTTTGTGTATTGTTTGGTTTAGCTAAATAGTTGCACATCATCTATTTAGAACTAGCTTATGCCCGCGGCTCCGCCCGCGTGGATGTTGGAAATTATACCACGGGAACGTACTACCGGGGTTACACACAATATTTGAGTTTATAAGTTAACCATATTTATTTCGTACTTTTTACGTGATACTGGAACAATCAAACAAACGAACAGACAAACAGACAAAAATTCCAAAAATGGTAGAAATGGCATCTGTTGGTTATTCTTGGACACTCCACCTACGTTTTTTTTTTTTTTGTTCATTGTACAGAAACGCCCCGTCTACAGATTTATTATATGTATAGACTAGCTGCACCCCGTAGTTTCACCCGCGTAAGTCTCGATCCTGTGGGAATTTCGGGATAAAACGTATCCTATGTCCAAACCCAAGTCATGGTCTACCCATTTGCCAAATTTCATCCAAATCCGTTCAACCGTTTTAGCGTGAAACCGTAAGAAACAAACTCAATTTTGCATTATTTTGGTGATTCAAGGCGGGGTGTGTGATTTCAGATTTATATTCGGGAACCGCGTTGCTGTTAAGAGATAGCAGTAGAAAACTGAAATTAACATGATGTCCGGTGTTCAATTTACAGTTTTACAAGCAGTTGAACTTCAAAGAAGGTCATCGGCTATTAAAATAGCCTAGGATAGTATCAATTATGATATCTAATTAGGCATACCTAACTCGTCAATGAAACGCATAGGCCGGAAATCCGATAAAAATTTAAAACATAGACAAAAACCTTAATTAATCGGAAGAAGTAAAGATATTGCAATAGATAATGGATAGGGAAACAATTAGTCAAAATAACCATTTGTTTCCAATTGTAAAAAGCAATTGAAATTCTGCATTTAACCTCGTCATGTAAACAAGTGAATTCAATTAAAAGCTGCTATCAATTTGATGACCAAATAAAAAACCAAGACAGAGCGCTGTCAGTCAACAGTGACGTGAGGCCAGTTTCGTAAACTGTGCACTTAGTGGGGTGTAGTTTCATTGTATTTTGATTGTGAATGTGTGCGTGTGAGCGTGTATACACAGAGCGGAGGTGTCGTTTTGGCATGCTTCACTGTAAACAAAACAACACTCAATTTCGCATTTATAATAGTCGATAAAAAGTAGCCTATGTCCTTCCCCGGGATCCCATCTATCTCCTTACCAAATTTTATCGAAATTCGTTCAGTTGTTTAGGCGTGAAAAGGTTACATTAAGACAGACAGTAACTTTCGAATTTATAATATTAGTATGGATGTAGTTAGGAAAATCTTCCATCACCAATTTCTTGTCGTCACTCGATGAAAAAAACATTCTAAGTCTAATCTGCAAAAACATACATAAAGCATGTTGGTTTTACTTACACAACTTCGAATTTAATTCCAGTTGTAGTTCCGATACTAATCGGAACTCGGTACATCAGTTAAACTGTGCGTGCTGCAGCCGTGAGAACGATCCTGTCGTGTAGATCTGTACAACATGTACAAGGTTACACTGAATCAAATCGATTGGTTACTATTAACTATTACACTCTTCCGAAGGATACTTATGTTTTTAACTAGAGTTTGTTAAGAATTTGATAGTCTACTGCAGTGCTGCTAAAATCTCCTCGCAATTTATTTTTGAGTTCACATTCTACACCCACAAGTTTGTAGCAATTCTGTAATTAGCTTGCGAATTTGGCAGGTGCTGTATTATACAGCTAAATATTCTGCATAGGGATAAAACTCTTTCCTTAAATACCAAGATACTATACAGTACAACCATGTTCTTAATGTCCGTCGGCAAACTTCGTGTTTCGTCAGTTGTCGGATTTCTATCAGTTCCTAGAGTAGGTACTTGATGCAGGCCGGACGACTCGATATCGACTCGGATATCGATTGAGAGTCCCGTCTGCACCAAGTGCAAAGGGCAACTGATAGAAATCCGACGACTGACGAAACACAAAATTTGCCGAGGTACATTAAGAAAATAGTTGTACTGCACTTAATTATCTATCGTTTTTCACAATCTTTTTTGGGATTTTGTACCCATGTAGGTACCCAGTTGCGATATAATAAGTAATTCTCTCGAAGACAGTCTCCCGGATTCAAAACACTAAACAAATACCTACTAATACTTGTGCATGTGGCTAGAATGCGCGTGCGCTGATGTCGTGAGAACGAAGCACACGTGCACAAGGTTGCGTGAATCAAATCAATTGTTTCCCATCAATCCTTCTAGTCCGTTGTTTTATTTCAAACAGATTCATGGAGACACATTATAGGTACCTAATGTGTAGCCTTTTGCTGATCAATATTTATTTCTGGAAATAGCTATTGTAAAGTCAGAGGATGTTGAGTAAATTGACTAGGTACTAACTTAAATTGTTCGTATAATTAAATCACAACTGCCATTCTTTGACAGTTGTAATAAATAGTTATACCACGACAAATTGACGGTGGGTGTCATTTAGCTTAACAATTAATTTTCCTGACTGTATTTACTGGAAAAAAACGAACGGCCGTAATAAGGTCATAACAAGGCCAGCTGTTCCCCACATTTATGTTCGCATAGCTCGTCAAAAATTAGCGAACTGATTATTTTTTTCGCGATTTCTGGTTTTGTCCCATAGTGAAAGTTGTTCATAAAGATGGGTACAATTAAGAGGATGCCCATGAATTAAACTTCACCCTGTATAGCTGACAGTTAAGTGGATTCAGTTTTCTTGTTCTAAACAAAAGAACCACATGCTGGCAACTTGGGAAGTGACGAAAGAGGTATTCCACTCTTAGCACTAATTTCAACAGCACTTCTCCGAACCGCACCTGAGCACTTCCACTAACAGCACTGAAGCAAAATTTTGATAAGTGCGGTTCGGTGGAACAGTTTTATATAAATTATTTTCAGTCTCCGAACGGCAACTACGTAAAATATTTTTCTTGTGACATGAACTGAAAACTGAAATATTAGGTTATAAAATGAAAAATAGTTTGAAAAAAAAAAAAAAAAAAATAGTTTTTTATTCTTACAAGTAAACCTTAACAACTTTATTTTTTATATTTATGGTTATAGGTAAGTATCGAGCATGCGGAAAACATAGGTACAAGTGGCTACGACGTGATGATATAACTGTTCGTCTTCGTTAAAATAGTGATCAGAACTAATCTTAACAGTCTAATAACCATAAAATATCTTACCTACTATGTATTTTGCTTACGGAACTCACAACAATTTAACATGTAAAATAACAATACAGAACCCATTACTTGTTTAACGGCTATTTCTAAAACTCATAACAGCATTGTTTATGTTCTTTGTTTATTTTTACAATATACACTAAAAATAAAATAAAATTTAGTTCCACATATTTTTCATTGATGGAATTTAAATGTGCACGCGCCAATGTCCGATTGTTTGTTTGTGTATTTACAAACATTAATCAAACCTTGTGATGTTGTTGAATTTTCGTTTCATTGATCCATACATGCCATGCCAGACATGTCCATCACATCTTATGCTTGAATGTCTCCTACGCTGACGTCGCGTTGCCGTCCGTCGCGTACGCGTAGCATCGTAGTACGCGTCGCGTACGTCAGCGACGCAGTATGGTGCTATACAGGGTGTAAGGGACAGCCCAACGCAAAATAACAGGGGCATTCAGCTCCTTATTTTTTTAAATTTTATTTTTTGTTACTATTCCTTTATTTCAGTGTAAAATTACATTCTCTGTACGCAGCAATCCATTTATGTAAATAAAACAGCTAAAATCAAAAAACCAGCAATGGATGTTGAAATACTATAGCGAACGACGCGTGAAGCTCAGAATTTACAGTCGCGAGCGCCCCCCCCCAGTTTTATTGGATTCCCATAATGTTCCTGAAATAATTTCATGACCCGGTCGTCTTAGTATGATATACTGAATTCATCCCATGAGTTTGCGGAGGGCTGTCCCCTACACCCTGTATACAACACATTGAATATTTACCCCATGTTGTGCTACGAATGTAAAAATACTATAACGGAATGGATGAAATCTCAAACCTACGGTGAAATTAAACTTATATAACCAGAATATGCTAATGAAGAACCTGCACCCAATCTAAACATACAATACCCAGTTAATCAATCATTAACACAAACACACAAACACACGCACGTGCACACCCACTCACACCCACACTATTTGCACATCCGACCCCCAGACACATACACACTACACAATCCTGAACATGCTACAACAATATTTAAGACCTAGAACTTAAACTTTTCCTTTCTTTTTAATTATGTCTCAACACAGTAGTTAATAATCCATAGGAAGTTGCGAGGTAGCCCCATCACAAGTATCCTTATAACTTACCGGGGCTGCCTCAATTCTGTGCTGTAGAACAATTGTATTGAGAAACAATAAAAACCTTTTTATTTATTTATTTATTTTAAAGTATCTACGTACGCGACCGACATCAGCATAGGAAAAATTCAAGTCTTTGGTTAGTCATGCAAGTCGTACAGAAGTCACATAATCAGGTTGTTGTTATTATTACAGGACGTTATATCATAAATTCATAATACTACAACATATATATTTATACAAACATACATACAACATAACAAAAAGACGATCATTTTGCTATTTGTCACGGCCGAGCGACACCCGAGTAGCCTTAGCACAAGGTTGACGTTACCAGACACTCTGTTATCGTTGTTTTAATATCTATAACTTGTAAGTGCGCTGGATGTGTACAGTAGAAGACGGAGACCGCTGGTCATCTCTGGAGGAGGCCTAAACCTTCTAATAAGAGGGGTGCTTGTTAAAAAATCAAAATAATTATAAAAATCTAATAATGTAAATAAATAATCATAATAATTTTAATAGCGATCAATACTTATTATTTATTAATAGTAAAGTAATATTTTAAATTTTTTAAGAGTATCTAATTTTATAAAGTTTTAAATGTGTTAAAAATAAAAATAAAATGTAAGTAAAAAAAAAAAATATCTTTATGTAATATTTTAATACTATGATTGCATGCAGTATTTATATTATTTTTTAACACAAACAACAGTAAATATAAAAGTTAAATTAAATATTTAAAAAACCCCCGACAAAAACAAAGCATTTAAAAAGTAAACAAATAATATGTATTGGCCCTTTAAGTTTAATATAAAAGTTGTAGGTAATATTTTGATCCAAGCGTCGTCGCGGCGTGGGACGGCTCATGAAAATAGGAAATTAACAGCAGCTATCCTTTCTACAATAGCATATATATTCATTATTCCTAGTGTATGTTGGCGTTTTCATTAGCCGTCCCCCGACGCGACGAATCAAAATATTACCTACAACTTTTATATTAAACTTAAAGGGCCAATACATATTATTTGTTTACTTTTTAAATGCTTTGTTTTTGTCGGGGGTTTTTTAAATTTTTAATTTAACTTTTATTTCCAGCTTTTTAAATTTCATATTATATTACTAGTAGAAATGCTAAGATCAACCCGCGGCTCGCCGATATCTGCGTAGCTGTACGTACTTTTGCCACAGTGAAGCTAGTTTCTAATTAAGTCTCATTTCTCTTTCCTACTCCATCATCAGACCCTGATCACCATCCATCTGTAACCTATTTTTGAGACCTTTCCAATGAGCCCAAACACGATACCTCTGCTGTAAGTTGGTGAGGGAGTTGGGTATCCTGCATCCAGGTGATGCTGCAGCATCAGTTCAAGGTTACTATATTCTTCTAATATCATTGAAGTAACAGAATTCTAAATTTCCAATCGATTAGACCTGTGAAAGATGCTCACATCCATTCATCAACTAGAAAAGAGCTGATAATCTTCAAATGGCTGAACCGATTTTCTTGAATAATAGCTAAGAACACTTTCGATCAAGTCACCTTTCAAACAAAACAAAAAAAAACAAAATCGGTTCAGCGGTTTGGCAGCTACGATGGAACAGACAGACACACAGATACACAGATACACACGTTAAACTTATAACACCCCTCTTTTTCAGTCGGGGGTTAAAAAGTCGATTTAATTTTATTTTATTTATACAGTATTAGTATAATTTCAACAGCTAGATAAATTAACCGGGGCTCTGGAGGATCCTCTCGAGCCCTGGTAAACTCTACAGCCTTATTAAATTTCAAATAGCGAAATATGCATTTTTAATACCTACACAGCTACTTACAACCACTGAAATGTGCAATATATTCTCAGCACCACAGCAAGGAATCTAGACTCCAGTTAATAGTTCAGGAGCGGCCAGAATTCCTGTCTAGTTCACAAAGACCACTGGACTGGATCTGATTATGTTCGAACGAAAACAGAAGCTCCTGATAACAAAGTCACGTGGATATAAACGTGCGCATGATTACACGTAAATGTATGTGTTATTCGTATGGGGAATAATACAAATACAGTATTGTAGTTTTTATTCACCCGGAAGATCACGCAACATCATTAATTTCCGTTGTATTGTGGACAATGTTTTTGTTTATGTAGACTTGAGTGGAAACAATGGTAATGAATGCAAGGAAATATTTTATTTATTAATTTTTTACTAGCTGATGCCCGCGCATATAAAACATCCTCTGCCGCATCTCTCTGTCATCCTGTTCGCGATAAACTCAAAAACTCCTGCACCGATTTTCATGCTGTTTTCACCAATGGATAGAGAGGTTCTCGAGTAAGGTTTTAGTATACATATAATAACCGACATTCCCGTGGCCTAGCTGCGGGCACCAGTTAGTATAATATAAATAGATAATAGGTGATAAGTTGAAGCGTTGGCTAACCAATAGCCAGGTGGGTGAACGAATGCGGGGAATACCTGGATGAGACTCGCACAGACCAGGGAAGCATGGCACAAAAGGCAGGAGAGCCGGAGGCGCCGGAGCCGATCCTGTAATCGATTTCTAAAACCGAATATTGAAAACGATTTCAAATTCTGAAAACGGATATTTTACCGTTTAAGTAAAAATCCAAAAACATTCAGCAGTCTAATATTCAGCAGTGTGTGGAAGAAGGTTGCTAATGCTTTTGATATGGCTAATAAATATAATAGTGCATGTGTTGTGTAATTTACTACTACTTTTGTGCCGTGCCTTTGCTAATATTTCTACCGGCTGTTTTAAGAAGACAAAAATATATACACTGGATCATTCATCATTCATTATCAGCCTATAACGTTCCCACTGCTGGGACACAAGCCTCCTCTCTGTGAGATCCGCCTGCGTAATCCACCACGCGGGCCCAGTGCGGGTTGGTAGATGTCACATGTCTTCGTCTTTATACACTGGATAAACTTATTTAATGTTTTTTTTATTTATTTTTTATTTACTTACTAATAACCTCACATTTGCAAACTCTTGTTTTTCACCATCAATGAATCAGTGGGATTCTTCAAGTACGTCATAAGTATAAAGAAGCGATAAAACTTCAATTTATTTAATTTTTTTCCTCTTTATTTAGGTCGGTATACGTACTTATAAGACAAGTCTAACTAACGTCATTGGTTCATCTAACATTTTGCTTATTTAATTGTTGTTATTATTTCATGATTTTACAAATTGTTTGTTTTATAGTGCATGTTTACTTAGGTACCTACTTATACCATATTGTACCTACTTACTGCATTGTGTTACTTACAAAATAATGAATTTCCTTCCTGCTCTTATCAATATTATTAATTGTTGTCCAGCTTTGAACCAGTATAATTTACGTCATACTGTACCTGATTCTAATATTAATTAATATTCTTCTATGCGAATTTGCCCATAAGAGAATTTGCTCTTTAGCGAACAAAGGGATTTTACCACTTTTCCAAAGATGACCTGTTCCTAAACTCAAACTCAAATAAGTTACTCAAATAAACCTTAGAGCCTAATTATATGCTCTAAGAAATAAACCAATTGCACTTTTGAATTGTCAAATGGTTGGTTAGTCAGAAAGATGAAACTAGTTGCCCATTTCAAAGCAGAGACCTACGGAGAAGAACGGGCAACTCCAGGGATACTCTTTAAAATCAAAATATTGTTACAAAATATTGGCATTATTACAGTCATATTCTGGGAATCTGTTGTATTCCCAGAATATGACTGTAATAACAAGCAGCCTTAGATAAAACCCAAGGTCTTCAATATTTTTTTCCTGTTCATATCAAATCCTTGGTTCCGATTTTCACTTGCACGCTTCCGGCATTTCGTTATGCATCGGATTTTCAAGGTTCATTGCAAACGCTTGTGTAAAATCGAAACATTTATAGATTTTTTACTTATTTCACGATAATGCTTCAATAAATATTGGAGCTGAAGTAATTCCGATTTGATGTTGCTGTAAACGCAGAAATAATAGGTCTTTACCTATGAAATTGCCGTTTTGTATGAAAAAATTTAAACGAATTTTTTTCATGAATTTTTTATTTGTATTAATCGAAGTAATCACCCATGCAATCAATGCATCTTTGCCATCGCAGTGGCAGTTTATTGATGCCCCCCTTCTTAAAGAAATCAGCTGGACGGGAGGCAACAAATTCTTCAAAGGCATTTTGTACTGCCTCTCGGGTATTGAATTTTTTTCCCGCCAAGAAGTTATCCAAATTCTGGAAAAAGTAGTAGTCTGTAGGCGCAAGGTCTGGTGAGTAGGGCGGATGACGGAGAGCTTCCAACCCCAGTTCTTGCAACTTGGGGACCGTCTGCTGTGCAGTATGAGGTCGCGCGTTGTCGTGCAGAAGCAGCGGAGACGAGCGATTGACCAATGCTGGTTGGAGATGCGCCAGCTTCTCCATCATTGTGTTCAGTTCTTCACAGTACACATCTGCAGTAATGATCACCCCGTTTGGTAAGAAGCTGTGATGAATCACACCGGCGCTAGACCACCAAACAGTGACCATCACTTTTCTAGGGGTAAGTTTTCGTTTAGGGCATTGTTTAGGTGCTGAACCAGGATCCAACCAACTTGCTGAGCGCTTGCGGTTATCAAACAGAATCCATTTTTCATCGCAGGTAACAATGCGGTTCAAAATTCCTTCATTTGTGTGTCTGTTGAGCAGTGCAAGGCACGTCTCGACGCGTACTTCGCGCTGGCGATCATTGAGTTCGTGGGGCACCCATTTGTCAAGCTTTTTTACCTTGCCAATTTGACGCAAATGGACCAATATTGTTTTGACGCTAACGTCGAAAGCTGCTGCTAATTCAGCCGTAGATTGTGTATCATCAGCTTCCACAATCGCCTTTAATTCGTCATTGTCGACCAAAGTCTTCGGACGACCGCGAGGTTCATTTTTCAGGTCGAAATTTCCAGAACGGAAGCGAGCAAACCAATAACAGGTGGTGCGTTGGTTTGTAGTGTTAGCTCCGTAAACGTCGTTGATGTTGCGTGCCGCTTGTGCCGCGTTGCTGCCACGACGGTACTCATATTCCATAATTACTCGAATTTTTAACGTATCCATGATGACGAAAAAGATTGAAATGCGATGAAAATGTAACACTAATCAATAAAGAAATTACTACTTTTGGAAAAAAAAAACCATGTTTTTAAAATAAAATTAATTTGAAATTAGAATTCTTAGCCAAACAAAAATTATTTTGATTTGAAATTGCCAGTACTGCAGAACGGCAATTTCATAGGTAAAGACCTAATTAATAATCATAAATTACGAACGAAAACTTTTGCAAGATATTATTATACTGAAGTTATAGTAACTAAGTGAAACTAAGTTCATTTCGTAAGAAAAAATGGGTCACTAAAATAAGTTTTTTTTTTTTTGCTCCCCGCTGCTTCTAGCTTTTGATGAATGAAGTTCCTCATTCCATTCATCAATCCAAAACAATACTCTAACAATCTCAGTGTCAATTTTAGCACGTCCAATCTCACAAACGTACGACAAACAAAAGAAAGCGGCAAACTATTGTCTATGCTCTGTTATTGCAATCTTAGCCCATATGTTCACGAAGGAAAAAAAAAATGGCGCCGAACGTGAAAGGCGTCGGTCTGCTTGTGCAAGTGTACAAATATTTCTCTTTTTTCGACAATCCATCAGTAAGGCATTATCTTGTTTCAGTCCATTTAAAACAAAAGGGGTTTTTATCTGGCAGTTGGCGCCAGTCGGATACTCGACATATTTGTCGGTGAATTATCACCACGCTGGAGGTCAATACAGTTTCCGTTGGCCACCGGGATTTTGTAAATGGAATGTGCAAATAATGTTTTAGCTATTAGTTATTGAAAGTGCGAAATTGTTGGGTATACGAAGATTGTAGATGTTAATGCTTTTTACAAGCTTTATTAGCTTGCTTCGGTCGTATTGATGTTATATTTTTAGACCACGATCTTAAGTGGCATTTCAAGTCAAAAGTGAGAAATCCTACTTGTATTATAAATGCGAAAGAGAGATTCTTTGTTACGCGTTATGTGTTTCCAGCTACTACAAGTATAAATTGTCATTCATTGTTTAGCGTCACTTATTATTTTAAATGAATTGCAAAAGTGCGTAACTAAGTATGAATTTATTTGTGTAGGATATCCCTAACTTCCATTTCTATAAGTGACTCTAGCTAGGAGTTAGAGTCCTCAATATATACGAGTTTTATTGGTAACTACATTATAGTCCTCCAGACCGTATTTCGGCCACGGCGCGGGCGGCCAATCTCTACGGAAATTAGCCTTCGGCGCGGGAGATATTTTAGTGCACAAGACTGCGCAGACTCTCATAGTGCGATGGGATGGCAATCCGATACGACCGGAGAGAGATCCAAGCGCAGGGCCAACGGCTTAACGTGCTAACCGGGGGCATCAAACCGTCAACTTCCAAACTCCGGGCTACCTGCATTAAAACTATATAACTACATACGCTTTGGAGTGGGCAACTAGCTTCATCTTTTTGACTGACCGACCCCTTGAAAATTCAAAAGTACCTGTAATTGGTTTATTTGAAATAAATGCTTTGAGTTTGAGTTTGATACATTCGGTTCGAGTAGGTATTTCTCGACCGTATTTTCGGAATCGGAAGCAGTGGGTAAGCGCAATTACGATTTTCAGTTTCATGCTTGTCTAGCTAGATTAATCAAGAATATTATTATTTGCACAATCATGCAAACTAATTATTCTGGCTGTGCAAGTATACAAACATTGTTTTTTAAGCAATTTATCGGAACTCATTAAAAACCTTCACGGTATGAAAAACGCATTGACGAATCCTCCTTCCGGCGGGTTTTTCATTAACAAAATATCAATGAAGTGTAAAATAAATGGCATGGCATTGTCCTTTGAATACATTGATGATGATTGTTCTGCAGCTGAATGAGTTGCCGAGTCAGGTACAAAATCGTTTTGGGACATTTACGTTTATTTGAGGAAGTAAATAACTTGTTGGTTGATTTTTTTTTTAGATTCTTCAAACATTTTTTAAAGAAACGGAGTGGTTATGCTGAAAAGTTTTCTATGGACTGTGGTAATTAGGACTTTGAAATTTAATGAAATCAAACCATTCTTCCTTCTCAAAGTTACTAAGCAAGATTGGATTTCTAGAAGTTTTATCACTGTAGGTAGTTTAAAGGTATGAGGAACAGGGTGTAAAGTTCTCTCATCCTCTAGGTATAGAAAAGGAAGGATCCTCAGACCAGACGGGTGTTGTGACTGGCGGGCAACTGCCTAACGATTAATGCGAGTTCTTTTATATGTATATATGTCCATCGCGCGGTTAATTCTAATTGCGCGATTCAGGATTTTGTGTGACGTCAGGTCTTTGATGCGTAGTTTACAGGTGGCGATCATAATTTGCTACCTTTATTATGGTACGATCTAAAATATTATCTTTATCTAGTATTTTTATTAACTTATAGTGAAAAATAATATAGCAAAATCATGAAATAAACAGCGGATATCGCTCTTATCATCAACATCCAACAGTAAACTTGCTACCCGGATTTCCATCAGTTCTCATATAAATATAAGTTTAACTATGTTTTATCCTTATTCTGCACATCTGTCCTTAATTTTTATTAGGGCAACATTCAATCAGTTTAGCGGGTGACAAAATTTTATTACATTTTACCGTCAGTCCATAATTTTAAGTCGTAAAACTTTTCACGGCTCACAATGTTATTTTATGACTAACTATATTTTATCCTATTATGATTATAATGCCCTGGACATAATTTATTTACCGAGGAATAAAAGTTAACTTGATTATATTATGTAATCAAATTTTAACGGTCGGAACAGGACGAGATAAGTGACAATAGAATAATATAAATCGCCTATTTTGTATTATAATTTATTCTGAGAGATACGGGCTTAGAATGTAAATGAGTTTGTGGGGTGTGGAGTTATTTCTCGATGAATGAAGATATACCATGATACTCTCATTGATATTTTAATGTGTCTCTTGTTTTTTGACCTTCATGTTTATAAAACTTGACCCAAAGTAGGTACCTACGTACGTAATACCTATGTACTTGCGGGCTCTGAGTATGCCTACAATATATTGAAAAAATAATCTCATAAAAGATGGATATTTGAGCAGCGAAGTATCCTAAAATACCACTCTGTCATCTCAACTTTGTACACAAGACATCACCAAAGAAATCCGTCTTTTTGACACCAGATAATGTTTTTGATAATAATCTGTGTTGACATACGAGACTGGCTACCAACGCGAGCCCTCTAAAGGAAAAAAAATAACGGACCATAAATCATCATCCATAGATTATAAAAAATGTAAATAAAAACTCCGATGCTAATCGTTTGGCTGGGTTTCTTTGGCTACCTGTTTTCTATCGACACTTTTTTTTAGAAAAAGCTCCCATCCCTATTCCATCGAACATCGATTTTAAAATTAATGTTTATTGTTGTTGAATATCCGTTGATCAGAAATTAAGGATTGACTATAATAGGAATATAATTAAATTAATAACTGATCACTTTTTTGTGTTCTAAATGTACATTATAATAAACTTCCTTTTTGTAACTTATGGATTTTATGTTTTACCACCATGGAAGCTCTGAGCTCCCATGGTGGTACCAATAAAAAACCAAGACGGAGTGCTGTCAACGGTGACATGAGGCCGGTTTCGTAAACATGTGTGCACATATTTTGGTGTAGTTTGATTGTAAATGGTTGTAAATGTGTGCGTTTGAGCGTGTATGCACAGAGTGGTCTGTAGTTTTGGCATGCTTCACTTTATTGTTCGGAGCGCTCTGTCTTGGTTTTTTTATTTGCTCTGAGCATGGGAGTTGATTGCGCTTTCTATACAATGTGGATACGGCAATACGACAATAAATGACACCACTGGCAATACTAATGCATATAGTCGGACTTTTAATTTTATTAGCTGCAGTAAAACGACACTTCTTTCCGTCATTTCATAAAAAAATGTTCTAAGTTAGGGCTTGTACACAAAACTGCGAATTCGTGCGAATTCGCAACGCAGAAGCTAAGCGCAGAAGAAAAATCTTAGGGTACCGTCGCAGATTTTTGCGATGCGACGTCGCAACGCAGTTTTGTGTACAAGCCCTTATTGACGAAATGACAGTAAGTCATTTTACTGGAGCTAAATTACAGTCCAACTTTATGAGTGTTTTCTAATGAAATAAATCCTAACATCAAAACGTGATTTTTTCAAACATACAAAATAGTAGCGATGGGCCGACTATAGGTTTTTGCCAATCTTTGACTAGCTTTAGTGAATAGTTTATTGGACTGATAATCTTTGGTTGAATTTTTATATGCAGACTAGGAACATCGTTAGATTTACGAAGTTTAATTTATTGTCGTAATTTTATCTGCACCTTTGATAATACTGCCAACCTTCTGTTTGGTCAAAGCACTCATAATTCATATTCCAGAAAGTATTACCAGCGCTTTAATTAAAGGTTCTAATTAAAGCTTGTTATCGTTTAGCAGCTCAGCACAGCTGCATTCAATTTCAAGCACAAACATAACGTTTCAAGTTACATGCACATGTTTATTGAAACAATGTACGAACTGTGAAAAATGTTCATTTAAATAATCATTAGCATTTCTTGGAACAGGGGCACTTGTTAAGTTCACACCTTCACGAACATTAATCTTGCTTCTAAACAAATAACCTTCTGATTTTGATTCCAAGAAAGATTTGTCGAAAACTCCACCTCTATCACAATGTGACAGTTTCATGTTTGCTAAAGACATTCAAAGGATATTGCACTCAAACTTGATTGATACAAAGTTGAATTTAGAAAGGCAGTGAAATTATAAGTGCATCCTGCGTACGTGATCCGAAGTTTTTAGAAGGGCGAGGTCCAAATATAAAAGTTATGTCCTTGGGAACGGAGTCCCCTTTTATATTGAATTAAACGCATTAAACATGCTTTAAAAATCGTCAGAATGTGGTTTTTTCGTGTGTCATAAAGTTTTCAACCCCTTTTGTGAACCGTTCAACTTTATAACATTTTATTAGGGATGTTAATTTGTGACCTTTACAAAGTTTATAGAGTACAGCGATAAAAGTCTGATCTTAAGTTATAACGAAATGTTCTACTTTATAAAGGTGAGCAGTTGTTTGTGCCCATTATAGGAAATTCGTTGATCTGGTGACCCTGTGTGAATTGAATGTAGCGCCATAAAATAACTGTTACACTTTTATGAATCCTACAATACTGCGTCGATACGAGACTGTAAGCCACCTAAATCTGCCTAGCCTTTTCCCAACTATGTTGGGGTCGGCTTCCAGTCCAACCGGATGCAGCTGAATACCAGTATTTTAACTGTAAACTACCATGATACCAAAGATAAATACACACGATAACACGTAAAGTTAGTCAATGTTTCCAGGAAATTTATTTACTGTACTATCAACTTAGCCTATCGCACTGCTGAACTTAGGCCTCTCCCAGGCTGCACCACAACAACCTGTACTCCACCTTCCACATCCAATCTGTCCCACGCCCTAATTTGCGCAATACACGATCAATCACAATCTCAATAGGTTTGAAACAAATTGCTAAACCAATGCTTCATAAGTTCGAAAAAAAATCTGCTAAACAACGTAAATAACGCAATGAATGCTGTTGAACTGTCAAAAACAGATTAGTCTTAATCGGTTACGAGAATAAGGGCCAGGCCACAACAGTGCGTTGCGGCGTCGCATCGCAAAAATCTATAATGTTGTGCAATGTTGTTTTTGCGATGCGACGCCGCAACGCACTGTTGTGGCCTGGCCCTAAGTTATGCAATTAGATAGCCAGGCTCGACGCTAACTGTACACGTAACTACGGTTTCCTACTTTTTTGTAACTTAATCTCTATCTTAAAATGTACAGGTTCACAGCCCAGTTTTGACCTTGGTAACAAACGCAGAAACACGACCTCAACGCAATTTAAAGCTATTTTCAATACTTTAATTTAAAGGAACATGGCTTTCAACGCTCAAATACAGAGAAACAAAATTCATCATCAAATTCTACCTACCCCTTAATATGGCAACCGAAGGTCTTCAAGACATTGAACGCTAGTTGCTCAGTCCAAAAATATTCATACATTTATATTGATGTCTCCGGGACATATTAATCATTATGCGAGAAGCATCCAAAGCCAAAGGATTACTCTGTATCCACCGCAGCGTCTTATTTCAACACCGATGAATAAGATCTTACCATTCACAAATACTTCACCAAAGAACAATACCATCCAAGCTAAGATACACAACCTTTAAGCCAAGGGGATAGAGTTGAGAGTCCCATAAGAATCTGTCGTTAAAAAAGTTGTAAGTTTTGTCCTTCAGTGTACTAATACCAGTATTGCTTATTCAGATGTGTCCCCTCAGTTAATAAATTAAGATTATGGCAGATTATAGCGTAAGCTCTGAAAGCCATGCAGGTATTTGTTATACTAAGTGTGAGATATGGTTGTTATTTAATACTACACAGAGGCCGAAATTATTTTACCAACGCTTACGCAATGTAAGGTCATCAAAATCATTTAAGCACACGAAAGATTTTTGAACTTGAGTCGCGTTCAGTAGTCCCCACTACTAGAGAGTACCTCTAAGTATTTTAATTAAATCTCATAATTTTCTTTCAGGGAAATGCGACGAAAATGAATGTATGGGTGCTGAATAAATGACTCTTGGACGTACTGTAGTTTTCCATAATGCTAGAAAACATTTATGATATGGGCACCAAAGCAGAAGATGGTAAGTAAACAGGGAGAAAACGAATGAGAAATGAAGAGAGAGTGCAAGACAGAAGACCACACTGCAAAAGGCAACAGTGAATGTTTGCAAGCAGTAGAAGAAAGCTGTAGAACCGGCCAAGTGCGAGTCGGACTCGCGCACGAAGGGTTCCGTACCATCTAATCTAACTAATATTATAAACGCGAAAGTTTGTAAGTATGGATGGATGGATGTTTGTTACTCAATCACGCAAAAACGGCTGAATAGATTTGCATGAAATTTGGTAAACAGATAGTTTATAACCTGGATTAACACATAGAATACTTTTTATCCCGATATACCCATGGGATCGAGACTTACGCGGGTGAAACCGCGGGGCGCAGCTAGCTAGCTAAAAACGGCAAAAAAATCATGTCTGTTGTGTGGGAGCCCCCTTAAATATTTATTTTAGTCTGTTTTTTAGCATGTGTTGTATAACGGCAACAGAAATACATCATCTGTAAAAATGTCAACTGTCTAACTATCACGGTTCATGAGATACAGCCTGGTGACAGATGGACAGACAGACAGACAGCGGAGTCTTAGTAATAGGGTCCCGTTTTACACTTTGGGTACGGAACCCTAAAAAAAGATAAAAAGGTGAGACTTTACACATATTTATTTTCTTTCGTTACGAAATACTCCGTTAGTTAAGTGCATTTTACGGAAACAAAGTGTTGAAAGTGACAACTGTCTGGTGAACCACACATCACTTTCTACCCATTAAGTCACTTACAAAGTTACAATGAGTTAAATTGCCAGTCCCTTGTTTGTAGGTAGAGCCTACAGTATAGGACCAACAAATAATCACAAAAACTTGAGGACTACGGATTTGGCTACAGAGATCAGTGGATGATAAATATGTTGTTTATTTATTTATTTATTATTTATGTACACACAGTAAAATACATATGACATAATTATGATATGAGTACAAAGGTACTGCTTAATTCTTAAGAAATTTCTTCCAGCAGACCTGCGAAAGGAGAAATGAGAAAGAAATGTAGACAATAGTGTGTGAGAACAAGAAGAGAAAAACATGATTATGCGGAGTCATAACTAAAATATTAAATATACCTACACATATACGCAAGAAAATTAACATATACTTGAATAAATACATAAAGCTTAAATATATAAACATAAATACACTATAGGTACCTATATAATTATATACTCATAGTTGAGAGGAAAGATAATGCTCTTTTACACGAAATTTAAATAAAGAAACAGTTTTCAGATCACGAATGCTAGGTTGTTGTGTTTTTTTCGCTAGCAAATTGTCACCAACCTGCCTGTGCGTTCACACTGGCAAAAAAATGACAATAAAACATGTTGAAATCTCTATTTCCTGTCAAAAATTGTATGAAACATTGACATAAAATAGAGATTTCAACATGTTCTGTTGTGAATGGTTCAAACGCACAGTAAGAAACATTAAACAAATATGTAAGTAATATTTTATTAAACAGTGTTTTAGGCTTGACAGACAATGAAATAATCAGAGTTCATTTAAAGTCGTGCACCTGGCAATATGGACAACGTGACAATAGTCTTGTATATGCTATAATGTCTGACGCATCCTTGGCAATCAGTTCCGTACCAACTTCTTTGATTAGCTTATCTTTTACTAAGAAACGTGTTTTCTTGTAATATACGTAGCTTGTACCCTTTCACTGCCTCGTTGGTTTAGTCGTCGCAAGCACTACTGTTGAGCACGTTGGCTTCGATTCCCGAGTCGGACAAAGTGTTATTGAGTTTTACATCTGGAATTTCTCAGTACCTAGCAGCCTGGAGTGTGGATTTGTCAGACACATCTAGACTTCGGGTTGCTACTGCGATAATGGCAATAAGCTCGACCCCTATTATATGGAACTTAAAATGTGACTGGTGAATTGTGGCTATAGGTAAACCTCTTTTTTGAGGCTGGGAAATCATCAAATGACTTCTCCCACTCGCGGAACGGGAGGGCGTGTCAGACTTTTACTGACTAAAACCCACCCGTGTTCCTTCAGTTGCCTGTTGCCAAGGGTCCCGGTGTCCCTTTCGGAGGTACACCTCTGCCTAACCCTTTGAGGAATACAGGCGTGATGTTATGTCTTATACCCTCATGAAGAAGTGATCATGTTTCCATCGATCACTCCTTTATCTGTTACTCTAACATTCTAAGTTACAATCGATCGCAAAGGTCAACGTACTAGATCATAATTATTTTGTTGCCCCAAATAATGGCCTGAAATTTTAGGTGTGGCACAACTAGGTTAGCGTTACATTGTGTCCATTATTTATTAGAAACACGGTCTTTTACTATTAATATCCTTCCATTAATTAAGCCTTAGAAATGCCTTTGATTGATATTTTTAGAAGATTTTTGGCTTGTACTTATTACTTAATGCAATGGCTACTTGATAAATAGCACTTTCGTTTAGATATCACTGGAAATCAATCATACAGTGATAATAATAACTTTTATTACATCTCCGAAAAGAAAACAATCAGTGCGTGTTTTTATTTTGCTACTTTCTATAATCATTAGAAATGAAAATAATGAATGGGATTGGACTTTTGGAGCATTATTTTCTTAATGGCTTATTATAGCGAGTGATACTTTTGCATTACATATTATTATTTTTTGATTAAGTAGCCATGTTATAGATTAGTTCAGTAGAGCTAGTCTTTGGGTACCTTACATTCAAGGATGTATGTGTTACTGAGTATTGATAGATGAGTAAAGGAACAAATGATGGAAGGGAATCCATTAGCTATGATCCCCCAGCCCGCTCCACAGGGCTGAAGTTTCCAAAGCAGAATCTTAGGCTGAAATTATGTAGAAACTTAAAAGACTGACCGGAAGGGAAAAACGGCCACGTCTTACACAGTCCTATTCAATTTGTAACGGCTCATACCCATTTGTTCAGTACGTAACAAACATAAAATATAACAACTCCAAACTTTCCCTATTAACTAGCGTTTCGCTAATAAACTTAAGTGTGGTAACAGTTAGTGCTACTATCATCATACACTGTGTGACCATTATATATTGATATGTTTATGACAGCGCTGCTTGTCAAGCTAACTGTCAAAGAAACGTCAAACTCAGTACATTTGAATTTAGATCGAAATTTTGCCAAGTGCCATGATTAAATGGGTAGCTATTGTCTTTGTAAAAGGTTACGGGTAGGTCCAAAGAAATTTCATTATTACCAATTCATACTTTCGACATTGTTATATTGGTACATTAAATCGCAAAAGAAAGTAGGAAATGGAAGGAGGTCCGATATAAATAAATGTCATTTTTATCTCGTGGTTTTTACGGAAGCTGGCAAAGGGAATTTTTATTATTCAATCTTGGGGCGCTGGAAATGCCAAGTGGCAATTTGAGTTCTATTTCATGGAAGATAGAAAAGAAATTGGTTATCATTTTAATGTCAGGTCGGATATTAGGTACTAAATGCTTGTGAAAAATGATAATGTTTAATGCATTCTCCTTTTATCAATGTTGGTCAGACATTCATAATCCTAATCTTTAGGCAATGGAGATATAAAATTAAATTAATCACATAATGAGACCAATTTTATTATTACAATACCAAATTGAGTCCAAAAATATTATTTTGTTACCTAGCGGGACCGATATTAGAACTTTATTGAATCGTGTCGCTTGTCATAGTTACCTACTTGAAATAAAACAAGTGAAACGTGATAAGTCAGCTTGTGTTATGATTCAAAATGCCCTCAATATAACAACTGATTAATTTCAATACTTGAAACAACTTCTGCAGCATTCAGAAGCTCTTAAAACAAATAATCACTCAAATTATTGATTTATTACTTTTATCCGTAAAAGTTTCCAATTCGTTCAATGGCAAGCCGTCCGAAATAAATCAGATGAATCATGTTTTGTATGAGTCTGAAATTAAATAATCGATATTTGGTAAAGAGAGCAAATTGGGTAATACTTACTTGTACTTTTTTATACGTTGACTTCAGCAGCATTTATAAGAAATATGCGGAACACCCAAGAAATGGAACAGCCGATCAATTGTGAAAAATCTTACCGTGAAAACTTATGTGAAGTGAGCTGTCATTCTACCTGATGAAGGGATTGACACTATTGACAATTCACTTCAAGCTCACTTCACCTTAGTTTTCACGGTGAGATTTTTACAGAATCGACCGGCAGGATAACAAGCCCAAAATTCAAGGAATTATTTTTTAAATTAAATGAACCTAACGATATTTTACTAGACATTAGAGATGCCTTGTCTTTTAGAAATATAATCTTACACCTATTCAATTAAAAATGCATTAACGCATCCTTAAATCTCTAACAAATTCAATAAAGAAAATTGAAATCCTCGTTATCGGGGCATCCCATCAACAGGATCATTGAAAAAAAAAGTCTTCTTCCCGGTTGATTAAATTTTATTGGTTACAAAGTATAATTAGAGATGATTATGATCTCGTACGCATAAATCTTTACATAAATGCGTGGGGATCGTACAATGTGATGTTTTAAAATTTTAATAAGGTGTACTCCAAGGAGAATTCATGAATAAGATCTGATCTGAGATTAGAAAAAATAAATCGATAATGTATAACGGATTTTTTATGGTACTTTCCTGAATAAACTTTGTATTTCATTGTGTGAATAAATAGCGGTTTATTTGTCAATTTTCACTTTGTAGATTTTATCTGTTTGTAAATTCACAGGACATCCCTTATTGAATAATACATGGGATACCTACATCCATCTATGTATTTTTAACGTCACTGAAATTGATGCTATATCCACCACAAGCAAAAGTTTTAAGTATTTTTGCTCTTTTCCACCGGAAATATGAAAATAATGAGCAGTGTTTAAATATTTTTTTCCATATTCTTGTTATAGGACCTACCAGAATTGGATACCTATCTGAAAACCGAAATTCAATTCTTACAATAATAATAGATAATATGCTAATTGGACCCTGTTCCTGATACCAGTGGGCTACTATTTTTCATATTTTTAAATATTTAAAAATGTGAATTATAATTATGTACCTATAAAAATAAAATAAAGGAAATAATAATAGGTATGCTAATTAGACCCTATTGCCGATACCGGTGGGCTACTATTTTTTTATAATTTTAAATGTTAAAAAAAAATATTTATTATAAATATTTAAGTATAAAAATGAAATCCTACTATCCTACTATAAATGTGACTAACTAATATTATAAATGTGAAAGTTTGTGTGTTTGGATGTTTGTTACAGGATTTGGATGAAATTTGGCAAACAGATAGTTTATAACCTGGATTAACACATAGGATACTTTTTATCCCGATATTCCCACGGGATCGAGACTTACGCGGGTGAAACCGCGGGGCGCAGCTAGTAAAGGAAATAATAATAGGTATGCTAAAACATTAATACCAAGTTGACGTCGAAGTAGTACATAACTGTATATTAATTACTATTATTATACATCTCTATTATGACATTATGATTTATTACAGTGCTTAGAGGTCCGCAAACCTGTCCGCTACTTAGCACATGATTACTATCTGTATCTGAACGCAGTATATCGTTAGACGCGACTTCATTAGCTGCCTCACCTATGGCTGTTTGAGTTATGTACTAAGTGTCGACTGTATTTACTGTATTGGAACGTGGGATATAAAGTTTGTTATTGTGACTGAGTATCGTTTGTATTGTGTTTAGATGTATTGGTTTGGCCTTAGTCTTAAATGTTGTAATATCGTGATTAGTGTGAGTGACCAATACTTTACATTGATTGCATAAACAGCCTGTAACGTTCCCATTACTGGGACTGGGACACAGGCCTCTATCTTATAATTCCCTATGCGGGCCCAGTGCGGGTTGGTGGATATCACATGTCTTCGAATTTTTTGACCATACAGGTTTCCTAACCGTTAAAGCTCCCGCAGACAGACGCGACGTGAAAGCGCGACGCAACTCTAATAGAACAATTGCTATAAAAACTTCATGGAAATTGTGCTACCAGAATTGCGTCGCACCATCGCCGTCGCTAATATCATCGCATAAGAGATTAAGAGTAGTGGTGATGAAATAATTAACATAAATTAAAGTGCCTGCTAAGGTTTGAACCCACGACACGAGACGTAACTAAGTCGAAGTCGTTGATTTAATACATTGATTTAATTTGTAAATTCTCATCATTGATTTCACCGACATTGTTAGCGTTGCTTTCAGTCTCATTGAACTCACTGTTGATCGTAGGGCTCCGGCCATTAGTGCGATACTTTCCTTTTCAGTCCCTCATCCTTAAACTTTATTATTCTTTTCTTTTGTTCATTTGAGAGTAGTTCATTTGAGATTAAATCTAAAATGTATTTTTTGTTTTGGTATAACAATTAGTTTAATTAAAATGGGAGAAGGCGCTGACTCCTGGCATACAGGTTTTTTGCCCAGTTTGGGATTCAGAGGTTTCATAAGATTCTGTAACCTCATATTAAGTCAGTATATTGATATTGTTGTTCTGTCTAAATCAGATCCAGTCCCTGCAATTCTTTAAAAATTATCTATCCATATTTATGCTCTTCCGAACGCCAACGCTGGTGCCCTCTTTAGGACATTAATGTAAATGTTGTACTAAGATTTTATATTTTACTTTCGGGCTCTTCCACAGCTGGGTGACGACAAACAAGATAATCGTAATTTTTGGCCACAACTGCAAAAAAACGGCATAAAAAACACAATATTTTTGTCCCCTCCAAGAGAAAACATCGTGTGTGACACATGCCATGTGCAAGCGCAGAAATACTACAGATATTTGTAAATCTGCATTGTGAAAACCATACCAAACAACCCGACAGTTGGTTTGAGTCACAGCATGACACATTTAGGCCACTGATACGAGCCAATACCGAAAAACAATTGAATCGACATGTTCGAAACAAAGTGTTCCATTTCCAATGCTGGTTTTATTCAAAAGGGAGATAGATGAGGATGTATAAAGACGGTAATGGATCGGGAATTTGAGCTTCGATAGCCAAGTCCTGGATTTCAAAGTTCAGTCAACGTTGGGGAGGACAGACTGGGACGGTCCACGGGAAGACATATTTTTAGACTGCGTATCTTATGTTAGTCATTATTCTGTGCAGCGCCACTTGGTAATGTTTTAATCAATTTTGTCTATTCATTTTGTTGCAAGAGACAAGTGTTCGTGAGTCAGAAATGAGAGTGTTTGTGAAAGTATCAATAAGTTTATGCATTTAATCGTACAAAATAAATAAATTGCGAACTAACTCGTTGATATAGTCTGAAGATTATATTCCAATTTTAGAGGCATTAAGACTGAATTAGAAATTCGACCTTTCTACAATCAATTCGAGTATCAACCGATGATGCTAGTTTTTAGCTTGCTAAATATATATTTGTTTTCAAGACTAGAGATTTATAGATCTAGATGAGGAATTTTATCTGGTTTTCTTCACCTTTCAGTGTTTTTTAGAAAACTTTTCCTGAAACAAACAGGAATGCGGAGCTTTAGGTTGGTTATTAGTTTTAGTCGTATAAATCACCTGTCTAACGGAGTTCGAAAACAATTCCAAACATATCAGATAATTTTTTAAAGAAACGTATCTGTTTATGTATATACTAAAATTTACCGAGGAGGAACACTGTTAGTTTTGGCACTTGCTGGGTTTCTGTTTTTTTTTTTTGTTAAACATTTCTTCAGAAACTTCGATATGAGGTAAACACATTAATTTAATGTAATTAACACAGTCGCACACAAAATTAAAGTCACAGGAAGATCAGTTCAAGTGTAGGTCTATTTTTATGCAGCTCATCATCTGCCTTGTCTTTTCCCAACTATGTTAGGGTCGGCTTCCAGTCTAACCGGATGCAGCTGAATACCAGTATTTTACATGGAGCGACTGCCTATCTGACCTCCACAACCCAGTAACTGGGTAATACGATACCACTTGGCAAGACTGTTTGTCAGACTTTCCGACTGTTTTAGGACCCGTAACGACTGTCAAAGATCCACGAATGACAGCCGGGACGAACAGCTTAACGTGCTTTCCGAGGCAAGGAGGAGTCTCGATATGTAAAGATGGTCAATCGGTCACCCATCCACTGACCAACCGCGGCAAGCGTAGCTTAACCTGATGGATCGACCCGTGCGGCTATTATTACTTAGCCACGAGCTCCTCTATTTATATACAGCTAATGTTGTTTTTGTATTACCTAATAAAAATGGTTTAATAACTTGCCATCAAATCGCGCAACACCATTTCAATCAGAATCCCAAAGCTTTTTAAGGAAACTACTAATCCATTGCTGCATATGTTTGAAAAATTTGTCTAGTCAACAACGAAAATTACGCAATGAATGTGGACGAAGTGTGTAACTGCGTGCAAAGGAGGCCTTTGTTATAATAATAATCGGCTGAACGGATTTAGATGAAATTTGGCACATAGGTAGACCATTACCTGGAATAGGACAGAGGATACTTTTATTCCAATATTCTCACGGGATCGAGACTTCAGACGCAGGTGAAACCGCGGGGCGCAGCTAGTATTTAATAATAGCTACGGATAAACAATAATCGCGAGTTATTTCACTTTTTCAGAATATAATCCGCAAACTTCTAGAATACTACTGCCTTATAAATAGAAAGATCAGCTCCCCCATCAGTAATTAATCAAACGCAACGCACTTTTAGTCTTATTCTGTCTGGCCTTAGTATGTTTGTCTGTCATACCAATTGCCCTGCAGACATGACTGTGAACCCCTTCAAAATGTCAAGTTAAACCAAGCCCCGTTGACTTGTTAATTATGAACTGTCTTTAAGAGCGTTTATTCTGAAAGTGGGTTTGTTTTAATGTCTTAATCTTATTTCAAATGGGGTATAGTGGACTAAAATATTGAGTATGAAAATCAATAAATAATATCGTAACACCGAGTTTGTTATAACATAAAATTTCAGTCAATACAGTAGGAGAAAATCACTTTCAGTAAAAAAAGGATTTGGAAACTTTCCAAATGCCTTCTTTACACCAAAAACCGGTTACAGCTTAAATTCAGTGTTATAATTGCAATTCATTCTTAATATTCTAGTAAGTTAGTTAGCGACATTTCATAGTTCCATTCAGTAATATTGCCAAAATAACCAAAACAGGTAAACATTTGTCAGTTATTTGCGACGTTTCCAACTTTTAGAATCAGCTCTTAATTATGAACTGTCTTTAATCTTGCTTTTGTTCGAAATTCGGCTGGCTTCTGCTAACCATTCTGAAAATTTCAAGGGATGTTTTTTTAAGGAAGCAAACGCAACTTTCTTTGCTGCCTCTAGGATTAGTTCCACAAAAGAGTTTGTAAAACAGAAAATGGATTTGTTTTTAATTACACCTCTAAATAATAGTGTCGTATTGATTTTTTTGTTATGTAACGTAAGTTTTGTGTTTTTTGTTGGCTTGTTAAAATGGTTACGTAGAAGCTTTTAATCGGATTAAATAATGTTTGATCCTCCGGCGGTTCATTATCATTTAAACTATACAGTACTTTGTTCATGTATTTACGTTGTTTAACTCACTAATTGGATAGGCCTTTGTAGTGTTTATTCACACACTCTCACACAGTAGCCAAGGGACAGATCATCAACACGCTCTTTTAACAATGTTAATTTGGATAATTTATGTTGTTATTTGACCTGAAGGGATTGGTTTTCATTGGATTATGTATTTGGCTCACCCTTAGTCAATTATTATTTAAAATAAAGTGGGAAAGTAAATATCTTCCCACTTTGCATTGTACGGTTTTACCCGTGTTCTGCATTACTAAAAAGTCTCTTACTGAAGGGATAAGACTCAAAGTATGACCACTTATGAATATTTAGAATATCTGTTGAATATAAGAGGAAAATCTATTTTTTTAGCAACTCAATCACACACACCTACTTTTAGATTCGTATTGGCAATGGAACAGTTCTTTACTTTACAGGTGTACCTTACCAGGTGTGAAGTATGTTTTCGGCCTTAAAATAGAGCAACCCGCTATGTTTTTTTAATGTCATAGGAGATGACTTTGTTTGGACATAGATCACCCACCTGACTGCATTGAATTTTATACACCTGGACGTCGGATGCAAGCGGCGTGTTTTTGCAAAAGCGCTTGTTTAATAATTTTCAGTGGGCCTAAAATGGTCAAATTAGCAATTCCTCTAAAAGCATTTCATTTCCTGAATTTCCCGCTGTCATTAGCAATTCCTCTATTTTGACACAAAAGCAATTCATATTAAGTGGACCATTTTACGAATCTCCATAGAAAACTGTCAAACAGATGAATTGTTTCGTAATATGAATCGCACGCCACGCAGATCATATTAAAGAATTGTCCGTTTGTGACATTTTACGATGATTCATAATAATTTCCTTTTATGATTCTGCTAAAGTGACTGTTTTAAGCCCCCATTGGTTTGCTGTTAAGCCAAAACGGTTTGAAACACATTAAAAAAAATGAATTATTACAATATTCATCAAAGTTGTATATTTTCTTAAGAAAATTTGTTTAAGCCACATGTTACTAAGAAAATATTAGCACAAAATTGGCTTAGAGACACGAAGAGCTCAATGCCCAAAAACCACAGATTCCATGCTTGCAGAAAAACAAAGCTAAAAATAAGCGTCTAACTCGTTATCAATGTAACACACAAGTCTGCAATAAAAACTCAAAATTATAATACTTAATAAACAGAGGAACACGTCGAAATTGTCCTTGGGTCGTACGTGATCTCTATTCAAAGAGACAATCGTATTTTTTTTCGAAACGGTTGGAAAAGGAATGCGAGGCAAAAATATCGCCAACAAAAACAGCAACACGTGGTCCGTCCGTACTCTTTGGTTCGATTTGAGCACATGGTGTTCGCTGTTTGAATTTTTGAATGCTCTATGGTTCATAATATTATGTGATTCGCTTTTGTTTACAGTTGATTGATAAATGAAAGAATAACGAATGATTTTGTAGTCAAATGCAATGTTGGGGCAGCGGTAGTGGTGACCGAGTGAAAACGACCGCGACTTACGTGTCGTAGGTTCTAACCCAGGCAGACACTTAACTTTTTATAAATTATTTCATCACGTGGCTAATCTCATCTGGCTAATTAATAAAAGCTGCACGTGTTTATCCATCAGGTTAAGCTACGCTTGCCGGGGTTGGTCCGTGGATGGGTGACCATCTTTACATACCGAGACTCCTCCGTTCCTCGGAAAGCACGTTAAGCCGTTGGTCCCGGCATTCGTAGATCTTTGACAGTTGTTACGGGTCGTCAGAAGCCCGAAAGTCTGACAACCAGTCTTACCAAGGGGTATCGTATTACCCAGTTACTGGGTTGTGGAGGTCAGATAGGCAGTCGCTCCGTGTAAAATACTGGTATTCAGCTGCATACGGTTAGACTGGAAGCCGACCCCAACAGAATTGGGAAAAGGCTACGCAGATTGATTGCTCTCAAAACGGTGAAGGAAATCATCGTGAGGAGACCGGCACGTCCGAGAACCAAAAATTCGAAGGAATTTGTCATCCACCAACCCGCACTGGGCCCGCGTGGTAGATTACAGCCCACTCCCTCTCATAGAGAGGAGGCCTGTGTCCCAGCAGTGGGAAAATTTTAGGCTGATAATGCGATTTTCAGTATGACAAGAATTTTATAAAAAAATATAAAGTGAAAAGCGATCATAGCATTCGTGACGTTCAGTAGTGTCTGCAAGACGAGAGTTTATGTTTGTAACTCTTGAATTTTATCTTTATATTTAACTAATAATCGCGATTAACAAGTCTTAGAAGAAACATTGTCAAATTATCTTACAGTCAAAGGGGCTCCAAAAGGCAAAAATAAAATTATCCACGGTGGACACATCGAAGATGGATTATGTGATTGTGTTGTATTTAAGTATTCCAATACCAACGTTCGTACGTGCGTCCTTGATGTGCTTATTTTTGTTACCAGAATTTACTGCCATGTTTGCCTACTGACTTACAGAAACTAATAGCTTATACCTCAGACCAAATAAAAAACCAAGACAGAGCGCTGTCAACAGTGACGTGAGGCCGGTTTCGTAAACATGTGTGCACATATTTTTGTGTAGTTTGATTGTAAATGGTTGTAAATGTGTGCGTGTGAGCGTGTATGCACAGAGCGGTGGTGTAGGTTTGGCATGCTTCACTGTATTGTTCGCAGCGCTGTGTCTTGTTTTTACAAGCTTTATATTAGCTTGCTCTGTTCGTATGTGTTTCCGGTTACTCCAATTGTCATCCATTTTTCAAGCACTTCCTGGCATCCGATCGAGCTGAAACTTAGCATACTAATATAACTATTGAGACATTTTGAAAAAATCATACCATGGAGCTGGTCTGATGATGGAGCCGGAAGTTCGGCATAGGAACTCCTTAATCAAACAAGATAGCACCATCGTATTTGGACTCATTGGCTGTGTATTAACAAGTGCTTTGCCACTACGTGGTGTTTAGGGCCTGGTGATGGAGCCGGAAGGTGGCCATGGGAAAATCCTTTTTAGTTAATTAAAAGCTTGTTTTTAAAAAGATTTTTACTTATACTGTTTTTATTTGGTCTTAGGCTTATACAAGACTAGCTGCTCTGTTGCCCGCGACTTCGACTGCGATCCAGGATGAAAAGCAGCCTATGTCCTTCTCCGGGTCACAGTCTACCCATGTGCCAAATCCGTTTAGCCGTTTTAGCGTGAAAGCGAAAACAAACAAACTCACTTTCACATTTATAATATTAGTAAGAATTAGGATTTACCTACTTACATGACGGCTTATTGGTGATTCGCCCGAATTTACTCACGCACAAAGTTAATTTATTTGTAGGCGAATCGATTTCTGGAGTTGTCGATTCGTCTACAAATAAATTGAATTGGGACAAATCCACGGACAAATCGCATCAATTTTTTTTTTTTTGTGTCGATTCGCCCATTTCGGGCGAGGTGATTGATATTTCTTACAATTCGCGAATCACCAGTAAGCCGACTGTAAAACAAAGCCTACAAAGTACCTAGTTTGTACCTACAAAGATGATAGTTAAAAAGGTTTTACAGTCGGCAGTCGGTAATTAGTAGCTACCAATTAACTTCAAAGCTCAAACAAACGCAAACTCCTCGTTAATATTCATTTACAAGAGCTTGAATAAAATAGCATTAATTAAATTTTTGTTATCACTTAACTTCTCTGAACCAGTGAGTCATGGTCACTGAAATAAACGCCTTTCTATGTAAAATAATTGTATTAGTAGGTATTCTAAATATACATGCCCTCGTTAATTTGGTACAATCACTATCAAAATGCGGCCGGGCAAAATGACTAATGTTTTCAATTTTACGAAATAGATCCTTACTTTAGCTGAGCACAGCAAAATAGTTTGCAAGACCAATACCTCCTCTCTTATAAAAAAAGATTTTAGAACAGTAATGTGACCATAGGATGTAGGTAAAGATAAGAAAAAAACTTTTTACAACAAAAAAACAACCGAGTTCAAAAAGAAAACACAAAAAAATGGGAAAAATCACTTTAACTTCGGTGTCTTTGGTTTTCAAATTTCGTTTTTTGCCACCGCAACAGAACAGACGAACAGTGAATACTAAGGGAAAAATACGTAATATTGAAGATAACTCAAAAACTACGCAAGCAATGTTAATAAAATGTATATGGGACCACATCTGAAGCAAGACCTACCAAACACAAAAAAAACATCAAAATTGGCGGAGTAATCGCGTAACAAACATACAAAAAAGTAAACATGAAAGAACAAAAAGGAACAATTTGGGGGAAAATATGCGCCAAATCCACGCAAAATGGCCATCGCTCAGCATAATGCTGCAACCCTATGCGAGACAGACCCCCAGCGCTGGTTTTCAGCGACAGCCGGCCACCGGGGCACGGGTGTTGGGTGGTCCCAACACTGACACATCCACCTACTATAAGCTGCACAGTGACTGTCTCTGAGCCAAAAAATATTTGACTTTTAAAACTGGCTACCAATCCCAGTGGCAATGTAAACCCAATGATATTATATTAAACAGATATGTTGTGAGCGCGCAATCGTGAAGACTCGAAAACGTCCTAATTGGGACGTATTGACTTTAGTCTGCGACACGCATGGCGACGAGTAATACGCTTAGTTGAAGCAGCTACACTAGCTGTCTCTTTTTTTCTTGTTGTTTTTATCAAGCCATCTCTTTTCTACCATTTTTACTTGTAGTGAAATGAATGAAAAGTGGGTATGTGTGCTGCCGCTGCTGCGTGGAACACTTTTTTCGGTTGTTTTGTGAGTGTATAAAATATCTGTTAATATAATATCGATGGGAAAACCGCAATCATCTTTCAATCAGACAGGATGAAAGGCTTACGTTATGTTATTTCTTCAAGGTTTCGTACAATCTTGAGCTTTTGTAATAATATTCAATCGAAGCAGATTGTCGATATTTCACTAGGCATGTCACCACCAGCTTACCATTACGACACACACTACACGAACATTGCATTACCATAAAGTTTCCTTTTTAATATTTCCATACACACCGGTTAGAAGTCTTTGAACCTTATGCCCGTCCAACACTTTCGCTTCAGCATATATTTTATAGAAAATTTTAAGGGTTCCGTATCCAAATGTTGTCCGTCCGTCCGTCTGTCACAGGGCTGTATCTTTGAACAGTAACAGGCAGATATTAAAAAAAAAAAGTTTTTTTTACTTTATTTGATTTGGAATCGTTTTTTTTTACAATTTTTTTTTTTTAATTAGTTGGTAGGTAAATATTGTACGGATACGGATGGACCTTCATGTGCAAGTCCGACTCGCACTTGGCCTATTTTTAAAGAGATTACACTAAGCTTACGACAAATGAAATATTATTACGAAAACGGTAGGTAACTTGAAAGTGTAAGTTAGTGTTATGGAACTTTCTCTCGCGACTTATGTCTGAGCCTATCAGCTCAGTTACAGAACTGAGCTTATGATTTAGTTGCTGAGAAAGAAGCGCGAAAGTGATTCGAATACGAATTGGTGTAAGGGTACGGTCTTCTTTCTTATATCTATGGGTACGGTTATAAAGAAACCGGGAAGCGGGATTGTCTTTACTATGTTTTATTTTATTTTAAGTCTTTTGTGAATTACTTATGAAAAGTTAGATTAGGTGCCTACTTTCTTATATTTTACTTTAGTCGCCGACAATCCAGTAGTCAAAAATGAATTTAAAAAAAATGAGATTTAAAAAAGAATTTGATTAGATCTCGCTACAGATCAAACTGGATTCTCTCGCGGAGCAAATCTTCAAATTAATTCCATTACTGCATAGCGGGTTTCAGGTGTCACCTTTTCTTACAAAGTGCTTTGTACGCGCGCTACGTGTTCTCATGAAACAATTATGTCTCATGCGCGTTGCTAGTAAAACTAGACCTAAAGGTGTTTAACCTTTAATTCCGTGACTGAACATTAATCATCTTTTCCGTTTAATTCCTGATCCATGAGTTGCCTTTTACAATATCCTCGCTCGGGAAGTGACTGCGGTAGTGGATCGGACTCAAGCCCGCCGGATATCCACTCCGCTTTCGTTATACACTCCGACATATTTAATACCTTGAGAACGACACTAGAGAGTGTTGATAATCAATGTATAGAGACATCCTTCCACAGTTATGTACCTACCATGATACCAGAAATTTTCGCACAGTTCACAATTGCTTTCTTGCAAATCTGTACTGCAGTAGGTTTGACTGTTAAAATTAAAGGCCGAAAAATACAATAGACGTAGATATATTTAGTAACCTATTCCGCTTGACTATTCTTCAAGAGTCCTAAAAAACCCTGTAAGAAATCGACACGTGTTTCACCTCTCAACGAGGCATCCTCAGGATGACGATTGACCAATTGCAAACCAGAACGCGACGTGTTACCACACCGATCGCTGGTTGCAAAATGAATCAAATCGCCCGTCACCCCCATTTATATAGGATTGCTGCTCGGCGCTAATTGGCTAGAATTGTTATCAGTGCGATAACAATTCAATTCTCGGTGTGGTAACACGTCGCGTTTTGGTTTGCAATTGGCCAATCGTCATCCTGAGGATACCTCGTTGAGAGGTGAAACACGTGTCGATTTCTTACAGGGTTTTTTTGGACTCTTGAAGAATAGTCAAGCGGAATAGGTTACTAAATATATCTACGTCTATTGTATTTTATAATGGATTTCCGCAAAGTCACGCCTGAATCAATTAACTAACTAATATTAAGTAATTAAAACTAACTATACAAATAAACAATTAATAACTAAGATATGGCGTAGTATTCCTCCGCATCACTATCGGCTAGTACGTAACCAAGAGACTGGCGGCATTGCCACGTTGTACTTATGTATCTGAAATATACAACTGTCTTAGAAAAATCGTTGCGGTAACAACTAGGTAAAGAGTTCATAAGGAAATCAACAGAAGACACGTATCCACCATACCTGCTTATTACAAAAGAAAAGGTCACAGAAAAAGATTACATATAACATTACCTAGATACTACGAGACACAGTTACATAGTTCCTAGTTCACACAATACAATACTAGACTACATTATTGCACGACCAAATTAATTTGACACTTCATATAGGCGCTACTTGCAAAGGATAATGTTAACAGTATGTCAAAGCCGGTACTTTCTATTTAGTTCCCTATTTCGCCACGTGTCAAGATGTATTGGGCGTTGAATACCTTTCGTTTTATACGCCGGTCCAATTACATAGAATTATTGTCTCGAGCCGCGACCGGTGTCGCTCCCAAAATCATCACGCGAAATGCTCTATGTTGGAATAGAGAAATGTGGAAGAGTCATCGGCAAAAGTTCATTCGTTTTTCGAGTCTTGCTCTGAAAATTATCTAAGATGAATAAATATGGTTTAAGACATTTATTTCTCAAAACAGAATACAATTATTCACTTAGGATGAGAAACACTGGTTACATACTTAGAAACGTTCAAAGGAACGAGTATCGGAACGGTATTTTTGAAGTTAATATTAGATACAATATTGTTAGTCGCTAACACTTAACATTATGTTATTGAAATAAGCTATGCTAAGAAAGATCGAGTTTAGAACGTATTTTTTAATAAATTGATTTGATAATATTTTAATAAATTGATTTGACACCAAGTTATTGAAACAAGCCCAAAAAAGTTCTATCTGTGAAAAAATTATAGGTAGTTTTACAAGAGCGACAAATACATGAATTTGTTGTTTCCTCATCGAATTTATTAATTAACTTTTAGATATAATTGAATAAATACAAAACATCTAAAAATGCTGTTCACATACATAACATCACGCCTTGTTCCCCGAAGGGTTGGGCAGAGGTGTACTTACAGTACACCCACATTTCGCCAGTTATGTTTTAAGTCCCATGTAATAGGGGGCGAGCCTATTGGCATCAACCGGGCACAAATCCAGACTCCGGGCTACTACTGAGAAATTCCAGATATAAAAACTTAATAGGTATCACTTAGCCCGACCCGGAAATTGAACCTAGGACCCCATGCTCAGCAGTAGTGCTTGGGACCACTAAACCAACGAGGCAGTCTCTCTGTCAAAATGCTGTTCTTTCAAAAAAACTTCTATTCCAGTCTTTATTAATCCACGAATGACGTCTGCCCCCAACACCCGAGTTAGGGCAATTACACACGCGACGGCGAGTCCACTGTTATTATGTCATTAAGGCCCCGTTACACTCGGCCGTTTGAAACTGGGGCTTGAAAACCATTATTGTGGTTTTCATAATACATAAGTTGAGTGGAATTCTTCGTATATCGGGCGCGGTTAGGTCGTTAGGTGTATATTGAAATTAGGGCAGTGGCAGTGATCGGGTTAAGTATGACAATGTAAGATTATAGCCAGTTGTTACTACGGTGGTTTGTTCTTTGTTCATTCGTGATGCCGACTGAGTGGGACAGGACAGTTTAGACTTGTTTTCTTGAAGAATCTTTGACAACTGTTTTTTTTTTTCAAAAAGGACTGCTGCTCGTATCTGTGTGAGTCAATTTAGGTTTTCTGCCGTGGGGTCCGAGTGCTCATCGAGTATTTCGGGGCATCGCCCAGCGGTTGGTCGACTCTTCACGTGACCAGAGGGCTGGCCATTTCTATGTCAAAGAATCAGCATTGCCATACAACGTGGCAATTCTGCCAGCCTTTTGGGCACTTTTCCCATTGACAGCGATGCGGAAGAATTTTTTAATGCCCTATGAGCTCTTCCTTTATATTTTATTTTTTCCCATTGTACAGTCACGGACTTAATTGATAAGCCACCTTGAAACTTTTCAATTTTACAGTTTCATACATTCACGAGATTACACGATTAAACACGAACTCAAACCGCACGCTCGTAAACAAGATGACAAATAAATTACTTATAATCGGAAATAGTCTTATCCATAGAGGTTGACTAATAAGTTCTCAATGATAGAAATAAATAAAATCTTGCATTAAGGTTATCCAATCTATTTGATACTGACCTCCTTTGAATCAAAACTCATTAACTCGGTTATTCTGAAAACATAACTGAAGACAGTGACAGTTGAAATGTCGATGTCAGAGACGTTAATTTTGAAGTTGTCGAAATGACTATTAATATTTCTCCGTACGCTAACGTTACTATCACTACGCTTAAACAATCGTTGCTAGGTTATTGTTGCTAGACCTGCAATTGGTTGACTTTGGGTAGTCACTCTGCTGTCAAGTTTGTAGTTCTGGCTCTCAGGTTAGCCAACCGGTAAAGTTATTAAATATAATTTTCTTCTACTAATACGAAGACATTATGACTTTCCGTGCCGGAAACCGAATAAACTCGATTTGCATTACACGGCTAAAATATGAACAGTGCCAGGTGGCTCATCAATTAAAGTCCGTGACTGTACATAATGTTAGTATTAGATTGTATATTTTATTTAAAATTGTTAATTTAGGTAAGTACCTAATGTGTTTCTTTAGCTCAAAGTGGCGTTCTAAAACCATAACAATGAGATGACAATGGAAGTCGTATTTACTAACTACGTACCTATCTTTATATTATTATTGAAATAATTTACGTACTAATGTTATTAACATCAATCTTTTCATCATCAATTTTAAGTACGTAAATTATTCAATGCCTACTATTTACGTTAATTATTTCATTGAAGGTACGTAGTTCGGAGGTACAACATACATTGTCATGTCATTGTTAAGGTTTCAGAAGGCGGCTGTGAGCTACACTCGCGACAATCTAAGAAGTCCGTTTTGACGTTTCGTTCTCGTACATGTAATAAAACGTTAAGCCTTGAGAATCAGTTTTTATCAACGTAGATAAGTCGTAGATTACAAACTCTCTAAGTATGTTCAATCGATATGTCTCGAGAATCAGTATACAAGAAACCAATTTTATTTTTCATCGCTACACAAAGCATTTTGATAGCTGTCAAAACGGACTTCTTAGATTGTCGCGAGTCTAAAGAAACATTACTTAGATTATGATAATTTGAACTGTCAAACAGGGTTGGACAAATGTTTAAAGGCGGTATTATTACTACTGTTTAACAAAGAACAATAACAATATGCTAAAATATAACACTGGGTGAACCAAAACAAGAAACTAATTTAACGCCTAGTTATAATCTTAATGATCTATTATGAAATATTAACGTATCATAATGAGATCGGTTTCTAACCAGGACGAATTAAATATAGAATTTTTGACAAGTTTATCTACTGTCAGATTATAATTTAATATAATGTCAATATTGAAGAATGTGGTTTCAAACAATATAAATCATTCAGCCAAGGTTGTTTTAATATTCATACTTCTTGACAGTTGTTTATAGGGTTATTCGTACTTGTCCGTAACACACAAACTTGTAGGACAACGTATTTGTCAATGAGCTAGTTGGCTTTGTGAGTAGTGCCTAACCACTGACATTTTATTGTAATAGGTAAGTATTAGATTTCATTCGCAAGAATCAATATACAGGGCCTCCCATGGATATGCCACATGGAGGGAAAGTACCTTGAATATTGTAGATGGAACATTTTACTGAAAGAAGACATTATTTGAATTTAAAAAACAATTTAAATTCATAGATATTTAAATTATTACATGGTTGAAACGGAAATCGAACCCGTTACATGAGAAAAATAATCATCGAAAATCGATGGAAAGGCTTCATCGTAAGGATTATTTTTTGCTAAATAACATAGTGTCATAAATAAAAGGAAGACCATGAATTTTAACATTTGATGTGAATTTTTTTTCCGTCCCTCCATGTGGCATATCCGTGAGACGCCCAATAAAATGGTAAAGAAGGTTCTTATCTAATCATTTGTAAAATCCTGTTGACCAGTGACACGGGCTCATCATTACACTAAGCGCAGGTACCGCTTCCCGCCATTTGTGTTGAACTGACAGTTGACATTAGTGACAGCTATCTCACACATTAGTGACATTTAGCAAAGAACTTATTCAAAACTGTAGTGTATCTATTTAGTAGTTTAACTTGCGACAATCTACGAAACGTCAAAACGGACTTCTTGTCCGTTTTGACGTTTCGTTCTCGTACATGTCTAATAAAACGTTAAGCCTTGAGAATCAGTTTTAAGCAATATAGATAAGTCGTCGATTACAAACTCTCGATAAGTACGTGCAATCGATATGTCTGGAGAGAGAGTCTTAGATTGTCGCGAGTCAAAGTAAACACTATCTCATGCACATCTGTTAAATCGTAAAGTTTGACGTATAAATGCAATTGATCCTTAATCTGTAACCAAGGTACTAATGATTAAAATAACACTACACTAACTGTGCACCGTCAATAAATTCAGGCGACATTGTTTTGATTTGTTTGTTACATTTAATTTATGGCCATAGCCATTTGGCTCCATGTCCATTAGGCTAAATGGCTATGTATAGATAAGAACCACGCCCATCTTTGTATCTTGTAATATTAATAATAGGTATATTTCATAGTTATCTTAAGATTTATGAATAGGATTCATGTGACGTATAATATGAATTATAATGTTAAAAGCTTGGTTACCTATAGTTTGAGGAGCTCGTGGCTAAGTAATAACAGCTGCACGGGTCGATCCATCAGGTTAAGCTACGCTTGCTAATGTTGGTCCGTTGATAGGTGACCATCTTCACATATCGAGACCCCTCCGTGCCTCGGAAAGCACGTTAAGCCGTTGGTCCCGGCTGTCATTCGTGGATCTTTGACAATAGTTACGGGTCGTCAGAAACCCGAAAGTCAGACATCCAGTCTTACCATTGGTATCGTATTACCTAGTTACTGGGTTGTGGAGGTCTGATAGGCAGTCGCTCCATGTAAAATACTGGTATTCAGCTGCATCCGGTTAGACTGGAAGCCGACCCTAACATAGTTGGGAAAAGGTTAGGCAGATAGTTACCTATAGTTTAATAACAAGCTTTTGAGTGGTTTTTATTGTTGCATAGTTGTATACGTGATATTAGTACAGTTCTATTTCTTCGTTTTTTTGACTTTCAAAAATACCTTTAATGTGCCTATTTGAAATAAATGATTTGACTTTGACTTTGACTTTGACTTTGATAAAGGCCCGCAAACAGGCGCAACGCGAAGATGCGATACGAAAAAACATTAAGTTTTCATAGAAACTGTTCTACTAGAGTCGCGTTGCGCCTATCTGCGCCTTGATTGATACTGCTATCACGGTATTCTGGTTGGCACGTTTGCGTGCTAAAACATTGACATTATTTTCATAAGCTAAAACTTCTTATTTCATAAAACATGCAATCGTTGTCATTTAAAACACTGTTATTTGCATTGTATTTTTTTTAATAGGAGGACTATGGCACTCATCCTAATCAATAATATCGTTAACTGTGATCCATAAATACTTATACAAATCACTACAAAAAAAATATTGACATCATCGTTTTACTTTTTTTTAAGAATTAAGTATATCTTTTATGTTTTCGTTTTTTATATCTAGCTAGTCCAACAACGTCTCTTCCTTCAAAACTAGGTACATTTTTGAAAAAAAACTATACATAAATCTTAAAATTCAAGTACATAATGTATTTTCCTAGAAATAAGTTGTCCACAGTTGTTCGCACCTGCCGTCCTTGAAGGTCGTCGTGCACGTGCGCTCGTAAATAAACACATGCGGCCCTTACGATGACCGCGACAGACTCCATTGTCGCACCGTGGTACCGGTTCCTAGCGTATTCGCGTATATCGCGATAATTGCGTGTGAATATGCCTTTACCATAATTATTACAGAAACTGATTTTGAAAATCGAATGAATGTATGATTAGATAACACTTTATTTTGATTGAATAGTCTCGTGGACCTCTGGGAATAAGCCATTTCAAAATATCACTTTACTTTCATCCCATTGAGTCGTTTATTGCATAATAATAATTTGACTATTCACATTGTGTTTCCAAAAGGAAAAAATAATTATCAATTAGTCCAAAGCAATAGAAACACTGACACTTTTGTTAAGGCTCTTACATACTGGCGCGAATTCTCGCGCGACGCGACGCCGTCGCCGCCGCCACCGCATTGTTCACCGTTAAGGTTGATGCGCTAGGATGGCCCGCGAAATTCAAATTTTCTTACGTTTTTTGCAATTTGCAAGTGTATTGACTGACGATTTCCGAAATTTTCATTCAATACACTTACATGAACTTAGAGAGTTGTATTGCTGATACTAATGTTTATAATTCTGTAAATCCATATTTGTTACGGCCGCTAATAATATTTAGATCAACAAACAACCTGATATTGACCTGCGAATTGCAAAAAACGTAAGAAAATTTGATTTTCGCGGGCTACCCTAGCGCATCCACCTTAAGTTTTCTCAGAAATTGTTTTGTTAAAGTCGCGTCGCGCCTGTTTGTGGAAGCCTTTATGCAGAATATTTTCGCTGCTTACTTTTTGTTTAACAAAGTAATCATAATTATACCTACATACATAAACTCACGCCTCCTTCCCCATGGGGTTAGGCAGATACTACATAAAGTTTGTGGGACAACTTGGTGCGATATCACGGGCGTGACAGGTAGCGCTACCCTTGTCGCGCCCGCGATATCGCGCCAGTTTGCACGAGACTTGACGCCTGCTACGATCCTTACATACTCATTTTGTTTTGTTTACTTTCATAAATCCTTATTATGTAAGTAGTTTACATAATTTAAAAACATTATTTTTAACTGTCTCAGTTTCACAACACTACCTATCATTAAAGACATTCTAACTTTCACAAACTGCGACACATACATACTAAATCCTTTTAACTTCCTTAAAAGGGCGTTCTAAAGGACATAATACAAATATACCAAGCTATAAATAATAAAGGTGTTACATAAATCTGCACGCCACTGTACATAAATGGGACTCGAAACATTGTCGCAATGGACGGCAACAGAATCCTAATTTATTTATTAGAAATACGAGGAAAATAAATAAAATCTTCGTTCCTAGAGGAAAATGTTGCAATGTTTCTGGCTGTTTTGAACTAAAATAAGAATAAAAGTAATATGCACTGGTATAAAAATTAAAGAACAACGTTTGAGATTTATGAAAGAAAACATCTGTAAATAATACAGAAATGAATAAATAGATCATGCACCATGACACTCCAATGTCAAAAAAATAGTTAGATAATCTTTCACTAAAGCTCATAAAGTTTCGGCAACCAAAAGAAGTCGGCGCACACTGAAGGGGGAAGGGGGGAGATCATGCACTATGACACTCCAATGTCCAAAAAATAGTTAGATAATCTTTCACTAAAGCTCATAAAGTTTCGGCAACCAAAATAAGTCGTCAGACACTAAAAGGGGAAGGGGGAGATCATGCACTATGACACTCCAATGTCCAAAAAAATAGTTAGATAATCTTTCACTAGAGCTCATAAAGTTTCGGCAACCAAAAGAAGTCGGCCGACACTTAAAGGGGAAGGGGGGAGATCATGCACTATGACACTCCAATGTCCAAAAAATAGTTAGATAATCTTTCACTAAAGCTCATAAAGTTTCGGCAACCAAAATAAGTCGTCAGACACTAAAAGGGGAAGGGGGAGATCATGCACTATGACACTCCAATGTCCAAAAAAATAGTTAGATAATCTTTCACTAGAGCTCATAAAGTTTCGGCAACCAAAAGAAGTCGGCCGACACTGAAAGGGGAAGGGGGGAGATCATGCACTATGACACTCCAATGTCCAAAAAATAGTTAGATGATCTTTCACTAAAGCTCATAAAGTTTCGGCAACCAAAAGAAGTCGGCAGACACTGAAAGGGGAAGGGGGGAGATCATGCACTATGACACTCCAATGTCCAAAAAATAGTTACATAATCTTTCACTAAAGCTCATAAAGTTTCGGCAACCAAAAGAAGTCGGCCGACACTGAAAGGGGAAGGGGGGAGATCATGCACTATGACACTCCAATGTCCAAAAAATAGTTAGATAATCTTTCACTAAAGCTCATAAAGTTTCGGCAACCAAAAGAAGTCGTCAGACACTGAAAGGGGAAGGGGGAGATCATGCACTATGACATTTCAATGTCCAAAAAATTGTTAGATAATCTTTCACTAAAGCTCATAAAGTTTCGGCAACCAAAAGAAGTCGGCGCACACTGAAGGGGGAAGGCTAAAAACCGGGCACTTATTATGTTCATCATCATCATCATCATTCGCAGACTTGTGCCAATTACACGGGGCCTTGGGGTATTTTAATATAACTTCAGTGTAGGAAAGAGATGAAGCTCTACAGAGGGCCTACTACTGCGTTCGGCGCTCCGATTGGCCCTTCACTGGTGAAGGGCCAATCAGAGTGCCGAACGCGTTCGATGCGTAAAGTCGAGATGTTTTAAAGAAACTTGCACTAGGGCCTCAGGACGTATAGCTCCAGCTCTTTCCCCCACGAAGTATTTAAATAATACTGCTGTAATCGGTGGTGGTAGGCCCCCCTGGGCACAAGGGGTTACTTGACCCTCTGCTGCCAATTACAGGGGTAACACTTACCGTGGTAAGACCGGTTATAACGAAGAAAGAAAAGAAAAATTGGTTTATTTGTCACAGAAACAAACACGTGCATAAAGAAAGATAACACTACTTACTTTAATTAGCAAAATTAAAACAAAAAACCGGCCAACTGCATGACGTACCATGCACAATGAAGGGTTCCGTAGTTGGGACGAATTTATAAAACAAACTTAACATTGTAGTTGAAATACTTGTTCTCCGATACAGAATGTATGGGAGATTATGTTTTTACAACTGCAAATTTAAGTTGGTCAATTATTACTCGGTAACTTGTGGAGCCTATGTAGCGGTGATAGTTTACCTTTTAATTTCGTTGTATATACTACTGTCGCGAATTTTTTCACATATCCAAACCCAACCATTTAGCTGGCAGGGGGGGACACACTTGGCTCTAACAAAAATTAGCACTTTAAAGCTTAATATTCCGCAAACGGATTCCTGAATCCAAAAATAGTTTTAACAAACTCACATTGTTTTTAAACGACCTTTCTAACGATACCCCACACCATGGAATTGACGAGAAAAAAAAACCATCGCCACTTTAAGTGAAGGGGAGGTAACCAAAAATTTTATTTTTTATTTTTACCACTTTGTCGGCGTCGTTTATATGTATATCCATACCAAATTACAGCTTTCTAGTACCAACGGTCTCTGAGGTAAGCCGTGGACAGACGAACAGACGGACAGACGGACATGGCGAAACTATAAGGGTTCCTTGTTGACCACGGAACCCTAAAAAGATCTAAGTAGAAATATGAGATCAGGAGTACTTATAAAAATAAGTAGTCGGCAGCTGCACGTCATGACTGTGACAAGAAGGCTTCCACTCAGCATGGGGGACCCACAGCACAGCGCAGCACACTTTTGGGCTTCTGACTAACCGTAAAGACTGTCGAAGATCTACGAATGACAGCCGGATCCAACGGCTTGATGAATAAAAACTTTTTACAAAAAAAACAACCGACTTCCAAAACACTTTTTAGTTGTGGTACCTACCCCACACAAATTCGAATACCACTAGCTGATGTAAATAACAGTGAAGGTGTAAATGAAGACATCGTCTAGATAAACTTATTGGGAAAAATACGTTATATTGAAGCTAACTCAAAAACTACGCAAGCAAAGTTAATAAAATTTATATGGGACCACCTCGGAAGCAAGACCTACCATACAAAAAAAGAATCATCAAAATCGATTCATAATTGGCGGACTAATCGCGTAAAAAACATAAAAAAAAAAAAGAAAACATACAGACGAATTGAGAACCTCCTCCTTTTTGAAGAAGTCGGTTAATTAATTTACACAAAGTAACGCGCCTGTGGGTTCGAACCTACGACATACAACTCGTTAGCCACAGCCACTACCACTGGGCCACTCTACTCACACTTCCTACCTACTCTACAAACGTCAGCTGTATAGTAAAACTCACGAGTGTGTAAACCAGCAGGTGTCATGTAATGTAGTTGTAACATGTAAGGTACATTACTTACTACTTAGTAAGCAGGCGTGCCGCACCTGTGTGGATGAACTGCGCTGTTTACATTTATATTTAAACATTACTGATCCTGTGTGGCGACACACGGGTAAAGGATAGAGTAATTACTTTGCTTGTCATTATTGAGTGTAACCTAAGTACTTTGTTTATCCCGACCCTACTTCACACGGTTTTTACGACTTTACAAAAAGTCGAGATTTCTATTATTATTTTGTTGTCTGTTGTCTGTTGACTATATTTATGGTAAATAAATCGAAATTTTAACGAAAATATGAATACGAATTTTGTAACGTTCAAGCTTATTCCAATCCTGTATTTAGGCATGACAAAGCCTCCATTGGATAAGTTTGCGCAAATTGGCAATTATTTGCGGCTTATGTAGAGCTCAAATCTAGGCTTTCAGGAATATGGAATCATGCCAATCGGTAGCGGCTTAACTGAGAGCGTAAGTACCTATGTATGCAAAATTGGCACCTTAGTAAGCTCACTGTATTATCATCAGAGATTATGTATAATCATAATTATTACCCTAGGGATCTTATTACACAACTGGCAAAATGTCGGTGTGCTGTAGGTACACCTCTGTCAAACCCTTCAGAGACTACAGGCGTGATGTTATGTGTTCTTCATATTATAAGCCCCCGATAGTACCTGGACGACCGAGCTCTGCTCGAGTGAAAATAGAGGAAACGAATTTTCCCAGATATGAGACCAGCTAGATCTAATATTGGAACTTTCATCGAAATTGTTTTCGAGAACGTGATTACAAATATACAGGGTTATTGGTAAAACACCAACAACCTCTTAAGGAGTCATTGTACTCATTATTATGAAAAAAAAATACTATGGGAGCAAACATGAAATCGCGAAAAAAAAAACAGCTATTCAGTACATTTATGTTCGCATAACTCGTCAAAATGTACGGAAGAGCTGTTTTTTTTTCTTGATTACAATGATGAGTAGAATGACTCCTTAAGAGGTTGTTGGTGTTTTAGCAATAACGCTATATAAGGTGTAGATCTATTCATACACGAAATCTCTGCGAGGCCATTCGTCATTATGAACTTTCAGTATGGGAACAACTCTGAAATCGCGAAAAAAAAACATTTAAGTTAGCATAGCTCGTCAAAATGTAGGGAACAGCAGATTTTTTTTTGGGATTTCAGGTTTAGTCCCGTCCCATAGTGAAAGTTGTTTATAATGATGAGAACAATACCTCCTCAGAGATTTCGTATATGAATAGATACACCACCATACACCATAAAATATACATTTATACAAATATTGCTCATTTTATAGTAAGTATAGGATGTCATCATGCAACAAAGATGCCACTTTGTAACATTCTTCCTTTAATAAAACTTATAAATAATTAATTACTCACAGTCAAGTTAAATACCTTATTGGCCGTTTCTATTATCCTATGCAGTTCGTGACCACACACAGGACGGTGCGAATACCGGACGTAAGGCCCCGGACACACTGTTGACAAAGGAGGCTTCGCAGAATCACTTGGTTGTTAACGAACGTGCCGTACGTTTGGCGTGCACCTTTTATTTCCGATAGTTTGTGGCAGTTATGAAGTTATTATTAAAGGTTGAATAGTTGACAAATGCAATTTTGTTGTTGATACTACAAATTTTTGTGACGTTTTGCTAGATGTGCCATCATTATAATTATGTTTGTTGGTTTATTTCTACTGCAATGGATCATGTACATTTTGGCATTATAGATCTTGCTTTTAGCTCCTGTACTAATAAAATCATACTAACGGTCAGACTGGTGTCTGACCGTAGTTATGATTTTATTAACATAAGCGTTTGTAGCCTGGGACTACAGGAGCTAAAAGCAAGATCTATAATGCCAAAATGTACATGATCCACTGCAGTAAAAATAAATCAAAAAACATAATTATAATGATATATATTATATAGTTAGTCTTTTAATTAATTTTTTTGCTAATTTAGGAAAAAGAAGTTTATCCAATGTATATATTTTATCATACTAATAAATAAACAGTATGCTATTCTTCAGGATGATACTGACACAACTAATTCGATTCGACAGAAAAAAATATAATGTATATATTTTAACGATTAAAACCATAATTATTAATTTACAAACAATCATTTTGATCTTTGTCAGATTATTCTTTCTAAAAGCAACATATTAACGTAATAGTGTTTTAATTTTTAAGTTCAATCAATAAGTAGATTTTTTGTAAATAGATAATTGCTTCACATTTTCCAGCGTTGTATCATTGCGCTTCGCTTTCTTTTCCATGCAGTCCGACAGTGACCGCGCTTGAAAAGGAAGCTTAGAAATAATATTTAATTATGAAAAAAAAAAATACCTACCGCGTACGTAGGTAATATTTTTTTTGATTAGCTTCAATCAAGTATCAAAAGTTGAAGACTGTAATCTGAGTGTAGGAGGACATGAGTAGAGAGTAGTAGGTACCTAATACATTAAAAAGAGAAAAAAAAAACTGGCATGCCAAAATCTAATTAAAAACATAAATAAGTCCATAGTTTGATTAACCTTAATCTTATAACTAGAATTTTAGCCCAACTCAGACAAAAAAAAAAAAACAATATTTCCTCCTTCTATGCACTGTCCTAGAAAGATTAATTTAATCATTTCAATTTTATTAGCACAACAATGTTTTTTAAGTTGAGCAAGTTCACTTGCTTGCGTTACTCGACCGTGCCACTTTCCATTAGAATTGGCGGAGCACAAAAAGCTTAGATAATTACAAATTGGAGTATGTAATACATTGCGTGTTGTCTTTAGTACTTTGTTTATAAACTATCTTATGCTGTGACTGCGCTCGCGAACTTAAATGGATGGAATAGAAATGAATAAACTATGGGCCCAATGACCGAGGATTTTTTTAATGCGATGCAGTATTAATTTACGTATAAGTCTTTTATTTCAGTCAGATATAAAGCAGGAACGCAGCTTTATAAGGTTAAAAATGCTCGGAGCTCGATAAAAAAGCATACCTATATAATAAAAAGCTACATAAATAAAATATTCATAAAAAGTAAATGACATTTAATTTTTTAATCTCGTAGACTAATTTGACAGAAACAAATGTCAAACTCCAAATTGAAAAACAAACAACAATCACTTGTAATGTCAAATTAGTCTATGATAAAAAAACAGACTAAAGTATGGCTACTATCGCTGATCTTCACAAAACCAACCCACAAAGCATTTCATTATACATAAGTAATTGGCGGTTCTCTAGTTACTTACGATCGTACACACATAATAATATATTTACAATTCAAATGATACGCAGTAGTTACATGGAGTAATCTGGGAACTTTTTGCTCTGATTTCCATAACACCTGACTCGTAACTTGCGTACAATCTTGTAACATCCATGTGTAACATCGACCATTACATCAAAGCTAAATTATTAATTACGGAAACTATTCTTATCTCACGGATTAACTAGATTTTTATGTTAACATACTTTTTGTTATTTTGAGTAAAAGAAGAATGTTTTTGTCAATTATGTAATTTCGTTCAAATCATTATGATGGAGTCTGGATATCATTTTTTTTTTGCCTTATTGGACCAGTGGACTTTTTATCGCAATACAGTTTTATTGTCATTTTTAATTAGTCAGTACTAAACTGCAATTTAAAGCTCCCTTAGACAGGCGCGACGCGATTCTGATATCTAATTGCGTAAATTATTTTAGTACCGATTAAGACTTATCTGTTTCATTTTGAACGTTCAACAACATTGTGTTATTTCCGTTGTTTTTTTTTTAACTAATGAAGCAATGGACTATGAATTTGTTTCAAACCGATTCAGATTATGATTGATCGTGTATTATGCAATTAGGGTGCTGGTAGAACAATTTTCATGAAGTTTTCCTAGATATTGTTCTACTAGAATCGCGTCGCGTCTGTCTGGGGGAGCCTTTACGAATTACTTAGGTATGTATGTAGGTACTACACAGACATGCAGTAATGTATACCTATATGAATAAAAACATTGGAACGACCGCTATTGTAATTAGCTCGGTACACCTGGTAAAGAATACGAATAAATGAAGCTCTAAGCTAGAGCCAATTTATTAAATACATTTTATACTAGGTTCTAATTAAGTTTAAGAAAGTAGAAGACTGAAAGGAAGTAGCGCTCTCCTTATACAATAACACCAAAACTTCGAAATTAACTTTCATCTCCATATAGCAATAAAATTGCAAATAAATTGAACACGAACTTTTAAAATTAAAATTAAAAATCCGGAGTCACACGTAATCTGTTCGATTTATGCCCTAACACGTGTGACTCCGGATTATTAATTTATCTGTCTGTAGTGTCTTGTTTATACCTTTTTAGTAGTAATTGGGTTTTAGTTTTTATTACTTAATTTTTTTTAAATTCTTTTGGGGTTATAATATATATATATATATATATTTGAAATGTGCTCATTAAACCCTTTCATTTGATACCTAACATGGAACGATTAAACAATTTTTTTTTTCAAGTTCCTGACTTTATGTCCTCTAGAGGGCGCCATTTTTAATGTGACGTCACATGGCCTATAACCAGCGGACGATCAAGAGGCTTCCAACGATACCTCACTTGTCAAATTGTGATGAGTGGTTTAGAAGATATGAGGGAACAGATGAACATACATACATACATACCGGTCAAAACCATAACCCTCCTTTTTGCTTCGCCGTAGTCGGGTAAAAAAAATACTTCGCCAACATATTGCAAGTAGGCAACTGACCACCATCAGCAAATATCAAAACAAATGATACGTACTAAAGGAAGTGCTTTGAGAAAGTATGCCGTCACTAATGAGGCAAGCAAACGGCTATTTAGTACAATGCTACTTGCCTACTACGCTTGACCACAGGTGAAAGGTGTAATTCGTTCAAACGAAGCATAGCGCCGCGCAATAGCTAGACTATAAATTATACCCTTGCGATTTGTTTCTTTTTTTTTTCTAAGAGCTGTTAGTTAATTAATGAAATATACATAAATGGTTTTTAATTCACAGGGTGCGGTTCAGTCACCCGGAATATTTCACATTTTTTAAATTATAGTTTTCTAGTGAATGATGGACAAATTGCAACTGTGTCTTCTAAATAGTTTTGTTTTAATTGCTTCCCTTATACCATACCTAGTCATCGTTTAGGTCTCAGACCAAATAAAAAACCAAGACAGAGCGCTACGAAATACAGTGAAGCATGCCAAAACTACACCTCCGCTCTGTGCATACACGCTCACACGAACACGTTACAACCATTTACAATCAAACTATACCTCACTTAGTGCACGCATGATTATGAAACCGGCCTCACGTAACTGTTGTCAGCGCTCTGACTTTTTTTAAATTTGGTCTCATTAATAGGGATACCACTTCGAAAAAAAATACTAACTAGGTACCTTCACTTGTGACAGTTTGCTTACTGAACTTGACGCTATAAAGGAATTATACAAAGCATTTTCTCATTTTCATAAAATCAACCTATGTATGTAAAGTGCCTACATAGTTAATCACTACTTATTGTAGAATACTACAAACAACATCGCAACATTTCAAGCATAGAACACTCGATACAGGAAAATCCCGTGAAGATAATTTTCCTAGATACTATATAAGTAAATCAATCTATGTTGGTACTAATTAGTACTTACCTACATATACTGGGTGTTATATAACACTTTATATAATGATAACTGTGAAATCGCAAAAAAAAAAAACAACTGTTCCATACATTTTGTCGATTTAAGTGAACACAAATGTATGGAACAGTTGTTTTTTTTTTCACGTTTTCATGGTTTGTCCCATATAAAAAGTATATTATAGATGACACCAAACCACTAGTTTCAAGGATAACGGTGTCAACCCTAACACCCTGTATTACGGCACGGTAACATGAAAATGTCGCAATTTCAGCTCATATCAGTGAAAGTACTGATAAGAGGTTGCGCGACGCCCGCATAGCAGGTTGAGCAACCGAGATTTATGAAAACCCGGTCATTATACTTTGGTAGATTTACGATTGATGGCCGATGGCCGGTGAAGCTGACGAGTCCTGGAGTAAAGACCGCGTATTGGCAAGCGTAGTGTGGGATGTCCCCCAGCTAGATGGACCGACCGAAAGGTGGCTGGGACAGGCTGGATGCGGAAGGCGGAGGACCAGGTGTTGTAGCACAGCCTGGGAGAGACCTACATCCAGCAGTGAACTACGATAGACTGAGTTGATTGATTGATTGAGATTCACAATTACTTACGGTTACAGTTCATCATCTGCCTAGCCAACCAAGTTGGGGTCGGCTTCTAGTCTAACCGGGTGCAGCTGAATACCAGTATTTTACATGGAGCGACTGCCTATCCGACCTCCACAACCCAATAACTGGGTAACACGATACCCCTTGACAAGACTGTTTTTCAAACTTTCGGGCTTCTGACGACCCGTAAAGACTGTCAAAGATCCACAAATGACAGCCGGTACCAACGGCTTAACCTGCTTTCCAAGGCACGGAGGAGTCTCGATATGTAAAGATGGTCACCCATCCACGAACCAACCCCAGCAAGCGTAGCTTAACCTTACTTACGGTTACACTTGATGGTTTCACAAGCATATATGAAACATTTGAGATTCGCCTCAGGAATGACTACGCATCTCAATGCCTTCACTGGTAGGTATTGCAGATGCCCAAAGGCGATGACTTACTAATCAGCACCTTAATCGCAATCCGAGAGTTTTGAAGGAAACTGCTAATCCATAGCTTCATAGTTTTGAAAAATTCATCTCAAGCTCAATAACGTAAATAACCCAATGGACATAGGTGAACTATCAAAATGAAACCCATTGCGATCAATTGCCATTTTATGTGTTTTACGCAATTACAATCATCATCATCATTCTCTTGACCTTCATCATCATTGGCAGCCTTATTCCACCCACAGCTGAATATAGGCCTCCCCTTTTGTGCCATGCTTCCCTGGTCTCTGCGAGTCTTATCGAGGTTTTTATCGCGATCTGTAAATACGTCGTCTACCCGCCTGGCTATTGATGGTCTGTCAACTCTCCTTCTATAGTTTCCCGGTAATCATTCCGTTATTTTCCCACAACTTGTTATTTTCGTATATTTGTCCTTTCTTAGCGTCATGTTTGCCGCAAATAAACGTATTTTCTTTCTTATTCTCTTTTCCTTATGACATTATGACAAAACGATTTACTTTGTGAAACTCTTTTCCTCATGACAAAACGATTTTATTCATCACTCACAAGCTAAATCTTTAGCGAGCGTCTTTTGTTTTTTCCAAACCATTACCAGCCGATTTAAAATGATGACATGACGATTTATCCTAAAATTGGGCTACTGACCTTAACCGTCAGACATTAGCTGCAAATCAAACTTGAACTTTGAGAACAAATAAGCACCTTGAAAGAAATGATGCCTACTTCTGAGAACATCATTCACGAAACAATCAGAAGGAAATTATAACTTTTGGGAGTTCCTGATGATGTTACACCCAGAACTGAACGCCATGCGGGCTTCCGTGATCGAGTTCAAGGAACTACGGTATTCGTAATTAGTACCCTTTGGCTTGATTGCAGCGACAAGGTGTATTAAAAAATATACCTACAGGTTGTAAGGGTGAACACCGTTGTCACTCATACCATGGGTAATTGACTTAAAAAAAAAAAAAAAGTTACAATAAAAAAAACATTATTTTTAGTAAAAAAAAGTTTCTATGCGACACCGTGCTCGCTAGCGAAACAGCTGACTGACTGAGGGAGGGGTCGCGCTCGCGGCCGGTCAGGTTACGTCCCGCGCCACCCACCCTTGTTGAGACGCAAGTTCGTTGCCCTAGCGTCCTAGGGTGAAAGGGTGAAATACTATTGAGGTAAAATGTAGATTTTCTTTAAAAAAAAAAATTGTAATTTTCCATTGATTTTACGTTCTTTAAATGAAACCAAACCACTGGTTTCAAGGATAACGGTGTTTACCCTTACACCCTGTATATATGTAACAGTGATGGGGATTTTTTTTACTTTTTCATGACATTCTTCTTCTTTTCTCAAACTGTAGCGCCGATGAAGATTTTTGGTATTCCATATCATTTTTTTTATCTGCCCACGAATAATTTTCCTGTTGTTTTTTTTTTCATAACAGCCAGTAATTTACCGCGGATGTGAGAGCCTCCTGATAAAAAGGTAATATGCAGTTAATTTGAAGTGTTTGCGTCATCTGCTTTAGACTTGATTGGCGTTCGCAATATATTGTGTTATCTTTTATCGGATGGGGGTGCTTTGTCATCCACCTGATATGAACACTGGAAACGAAAGCATTGCGTCATTAGTAAAACAACAAGATATAAATATAAAGTTTCGTTAGTCTAGTAAAAATGATTAAATCTTAGGTATATAAAATACATAAAGTAGGTTACCTATATTTATTTAAAAGACATGAAATGCTAATGAGTTTGAGATCCAATTCAAATAAGTTATATTCACAGTTTCACAAATAGTTCAGTTCTTTCTGATCAGTTAGATTGGAATTATTTTAAGATGGAGAAATACTTTAGTATCATAAGCATAATTAGCCTATAACGTTCCCACTACTGGGACACAGGCCTCCAGGAGGGAGTGGACCGTAGCTAATCCACCACGCAGGCCCATTGCGGGTTGGTAGAATTGCTGGATTCCTCACGATGTCTTCCGTCACCGTTTTGAGAGCAGTGGTGATGAAATAAATTACACAAAGTAAATCGTCTGTCTGGGTTTGAATCCACAACCTACAACTCCAAATTCGGATTAGTTACCACTGGGACACCACTACTCTTGGCAGATATAACTTATAGTACTTTGGTATAGTTTGACTCAATTGTGAAATGACTTGAAATACCAGTTACGCTCTTTTGCTTGTGAGCGAATAACATCAAATGACATAATCTCTTTCAAAACGCATGTTATTATTACAATTACTGTACTTGTAGTTAGCGGCTAACCAAAGATATGTTTGTAGATAAATCTAGATATGAAACATAATCACGAACTCACGACTAATTTCATAAGTCGGCTAAACCTAACGGTATCGTAATATCCAAAGATCTATGGTAACGCTTCGAGTAATCTTGGAGTGATATGAAGATAAAAAAATCTGCCAACAGTGTGTTTACCCACCACATTTACCCGACTGCCCCAGAAGGAAGGTAATGTTTTTCGAGAGTATGTATGTATGTTTGTATGTATGTTTGTATGTATGTTTGTATGTATGTTTGTATGTATGTTTGTATGTATGTTTGTATGTATGTTTGTATGTATGTTTGTATGTATGTTTGTATGTATGTTTGTATGTATGTTTGTATGTATGTTTGTATGTATGTTTGTATGTATGTTTGTATGTATGTTTGTATGTATGTTTGTATGTACGTTTGTATGTATGTTTCTAGGTATGTTTCTAGGTATGTTTGTATGTATGTATGTCTATTTCTTTGGCACGCTCTGTAGCCTAAACTGCTTGATGGATTTTAACATACGAGGTGTCGTTAGGTTCGTCTTAATTGTGAGAGTGACATATTTTTTTTAAATATATTTCATCTGCAAATACAAAAAAAACGGAGGGGAAGGTTTTCTTTTCTCTTTAAATAAATTACAACAATATTGGTATCAAATAAAAGCTAGTACCTAATGATTTAATTCCAAATATATATATTACAAACAAACCAATAACCTGAAATATGTTGTAACTGGAAAAGCTTTTGATTGTATCCCAACGTTCATTAATTCAAATCAATGTCACATTCACACAATATCAATATAAAAGTTCCATAGAATTCCACAAACTACATTTTTCCTAGAACACTATTGATAGAGCGAAAAGTGGCCCATAGGTTATCAATCAAATACTTTTTGTAACGTTTTGTTTCGTTTTGGAGTTTGCAATTACCTATGGACTATCGTTATCATAATAGGTCAACATATCAAAGAAAACCCTAACAGCGCCGATTAAACGTCTAACGGAACCCTAACAAGCAAGCCATAATTGGCAAATTAATTGGAATATTTCTTTCCCAACAAAGATGAATAGTTCCCGCAAATATTAGCAAAAAGTGTTGTATTCATTAAGAGTAACAACCGGAGCAGGAAGCTGTGAGATTAGTGCGCGTGCGCCCGTGAAGGCCGAAGATAAACGCTTCCGAAGCACGTGTGATGGCACCCGAGTGCTGCCGAACTTGCACGATCATTAGCTGCTACTAAATGGTGGGATCACGTTTGATGAGGAGTGACAGTGCAGTAATACAGCTGACTGTAAGTGCTCAGGCACACGACGCCGTCACCGCGCCGCCACCGCACCGCCGCCGCGCCTCTAAGCTGTGTACACGGCACTGCCGCCTCGCCACCCCGCGCTGCCACCGCATCATACTCTTTTTTTTGTTCCATCACCAGTCGCTTGCAAAAGTGTACGCGCTTTTTATGTGATAAGACAAAATCAAGCGGAGACGGCGCGGCGACGGAGCGGTATCAGCGCGGCGGTGGCACGGCGACGGAGCGGCGGTGGCGTGGCGGCAGCGCGGCGATGGCGCGGCGGCGATGCCGTGTACACAAGCCCTAATGAGCGCCTTCCAACGCAGCACCGACTTGAGAAGATCCTATGGACCTGGCTACATTCACCACCGCCTATTGTGGTTTTTCAGAACAAAAGAATGATCGTCTGAATATGGCCTTAATTTCCCTTGAAGTATCCATAGTTAAGTCTTGAACTATTCAACTCAAAAAAACTTCGTTAAATCGCATCGCACGTCTTGATTGAAATTAGTATCTATTGTTACAATGTGCTTAGGCGAACATGAAAGTTGATCGCCTATGAGACTGCTCAGATTTGTTTCGTTATATGAAAGTTATTAGCATTAATGGCATTGCCAGACAATAGTTACTGCCAGTCTCGGATTCAGACTACTACTGTTTCTCAAGTGCTTAAAACAAAAGCCAGTACATTCCCCATAGATATCTGTGACATTCCCCCTTCCGAAAATGTTCGTCACTTTTGGACTTAGCCACATTAATATTTTAACTTGTCATTGATGTAGCCACCAGCCAGTCATAATATTGTGACACTGTTGTAAGTATGGGCAAGGCTTTCATAGACAGATACAACCTAACCTGCCACAACGGAAATAAACATGACGATGAAAAAACTGATTCGTACTACATTACGTACATAATATGTGTATTATCTAACGTTTGAAGGTTGGTACGAAGCACAGTACGAAGTGTCAAGGTTTTGTTACTGACATTAACCTTGCTGAAGTACCAAATTGTATGGTTATATGGACGACTTCCACGGTTGAATTTATTGTTTTATTTGAACGGTAAATACATACGTTTTAACGACGGTCTGGCAATTTGAGTACTATACGCGGCCTACCCAAATGTTCTTTCTTTGGTGTTGTTCGTCGAGTCGTTGAGCTCTAAGTTCTGAGTTGAGCTCCACTATAACTGACAAATGCTTGCACTGACTGGTCCACTCAATTCTGTGTGGTTCTTTCCTCATAAGATCATTTCAGACGCTAATCTACATGGTCCTCATATGGCCTGACCAAGATAGCCGGTTTCTGATTTTTAAGTATTTGAAGTTGAGAATTTCTCAAACTCTTCTTTAGCATTACTTAAGGTGATTCCTTTCATGTCACCCGAAATTCAATACGTTTTTTGCAAATCAATTTTAGGAATCACCTTAAGTAATGCTTAAGAAGTGTTTGAGCAATTCTCAACTTCAAATACTTAAATCAGAAACCGGCTGTATGTCTGGACTTTAAAAGAGACTGCTGTTTCAGCCTTTCTTCTCAGAGAAATCAGATAGGAAACGCCGACCTCATCTAGTTTATTTTTACAATTTTTCAATATGATGTGTAAAAGTGATTCCAAATATTCTATTTACAGAATACACAATTTCATTTCATTTCATTTCCTTAGGGACAAAAAGGGGGTTGTCACGACGAAGCAATGGAAAGTCTCCTAAACTGTTATGTTAAACTTTCTTCCGATGTAACTAAATGAATGTTTCGAATTATGTTGGTATAGGTACCTATACATTGCTTTTAGCTATTCCAAAATGTATCTGAAGGTCGTCTCCGATATCAGATCAGACATGCTGACTATTCGTCGTAGGTAACGGGTGTCCTAAAATTCGCTTGACAGCCGAGTTTGCTGATGACAGCACAATAATCTAACGTTAAACGGGACTTCATCACTCGTTCATAATGTTTAGATCCATTATATATTTATTATTTCATAGATTATTTGTTTAGAAGTTTCTAATTACTATTAATTTAGAAAGGTATAAATATGGCCTGGAAATTCCATCATATATCAACTTATATTTTTAGCCATCCACTTTCCGTGTGTGATATGATTATTGGCATTATAAAGAAAGTTAATGACAGTCCAGTAAATAATTTCACTATATTTTTTCTTAGCCTTACGATGAAAACTTTCCGCAATTTCATCAAATAAAATGACTTTCGGAAACATAGCGAATTACCCGAAATTATCTTTAAAATGAGCACTAGCATCATAATTAGATTTACCCTGAAAAAAATATTAGGTACCTATTAATAAAAAATCAAGCAGAAATAGTCCTAACGGTGTATAGATATGCAGTTCCTCTGTTTCCGTCAGTGGTTAATGAGCACTAGCATCATTATTAGATTTACCCTGAAATCTATTTATTACACACAGGGCGAATACACTTAACTCGAGTCAAAGACCTTACACTGTTTTTTTACCCAACTACGGCGAAGAAAAAAGGAGGGTTATGATTTTGACCGGTATGTATGTGTGTGTGTATGTATGTATGTATGTATGTTCATCTGTTCCCTCCTATCTTCTAAACCACTCATCCTAATTTGACAAATAAGGTATCGTTGGAACCGTCTTGATTGTCCGCTGGTTATAGGCTATGTGACGTCACATTAAATAAAAAATGGCGACCTCTAGAGGACTGGAGGAGTCACACGTAATCTGTTCGATTTATGCCCTAACACGTGTGACTCCGGAATTAATTTTAATTTGTCTGTCTGTGGGGTCTTGTTTATACCTTTTAAGTCGTAGTTGGGTTTTAGTTTTTATTGCTTTAATGTAAAATAATTTCCAGTGTAAATTATGATTCCATGCCAAACGAACCTGAAACTGAAACGCCTAATAGGGACACACTAAGCTTAATTATCCCGTATGGTCCCTTTCTGCGTGGGACGAAAATTAAAACAAAAAACTGTCTCACACCCGACCACACACATTTGTTTATTTTGGCCAAATAATGTACTGCCATTTGGACGAGCTTAAGTTTCAGACAAAACCGACTTGTCAACATATGGGCCATCTTTAAAACAAAAGAACAACCCACCCGTATAATAACTTATAAGATTAAGAGGAAATAGGGTCGGTTTTTTCTTCATACAAAAAGTCATAATTCGAGGTTCGGCTCTCGTCTATTTCCTCCTCCAATATTGGACCATTTTGAAAGATATTTTATAAATTGAATAAGAAGGATATTTACATTACCAGTTGACAAATTTTTACAATAGGCCTCTGATGACGTTCTAAACAGGAAATTTGGAGCATTTTCTGAGGGTTCTAGTGCTTCTACAGATAATGTATCATCAAAACGGAAAACATAGGGGCATAGAACTAGTTGATATTTATTTACTGTAAAAAATCATTGCTCTAAAGTCATAAACCAGAGAAAAAACAAGCAAGAGCGTTTGTATAGAGAGGGGACCGACCCTATTTCCTCTTAACAGCGAATTCTAGGAAGCTTCGGATACAAACAAAGATTCGTGTTACTTTTGGAAACGTTGCTCCGTTCTTGTAATTAATGGCCGTTATTAATCATAGACAACAGACAATATAGCAAGAAACAGTTTAAAAAGTTTTTATTTACATTTCTTTTTGACACACTTGACCCCTGAAATGTTTGAAGTCGTTTATCTGTCAATCTAATGTGTTTACGACGACCGAAAATATCAAATTACTGAAAGAACAACGTAAACGATTCCGTAAAGATGGTTATCAAAATAATTACGTTGGGCAAAGTGAGATGCATTACGCTACTTTCCTTAAAATTACTATAATTTCTTACAACTTAACTTTTACACGTGAATAAACACCCCAATTATAGTAACTGTAAACTTCTTCAAAGGAATAAGTCGACTCCTAATGACACGCCATTTTCGCAATTCGAATTTTAAATATTTTTGGGTCACACAAGCTAATGACTGGCCGGTTATTTATGGATTTGAGACACTATAGGATGACTTCCTTTGCTCATGTTATTACCTCCTTTCGAGACATCCGTCAATGCAGCATTATGTAAAAACAAAAGAAAAACGCTCTAAACTCAAAACAAAATACTACACAGCCAATTTCGGTGAAATTAAGTAATTAAAAAGTCTATTTCAGTTCGGAATAAAGATGTAAAGTGTTGCAATAAACATAAATATGCATTTTAACGAGCATAGTCAGGCGACTTTATAGTACAAAAGTTAGTATTTTTTTCTCTTACAATGGCTGAATTTCGCGAGTTCAACGGCCAAGTAATTCTCTGCAGTCCTACAGTTTTGTGACCGCTTAATCTTTGTTCTCAATTCTTTGATTTCTTACTTCCTTCTTATTTTCCCAGGGCTGTAGTTTGAACAAAAGTTTACGTAAGTATCGTGTTTTTGTAGTAACTGTTCTTCCTGATAATCTAACTTGAATTAATTCAGTTTTTATAACGTATCTTGGGTCGGTAGCGGTCTAAGTATATGTTTTTTATGTGAATAATGTTAATTCTTTAGATTTATGGTTTAATATGTTGATTTTTTTTTAAATAATTTTCTTTATTTCGAGCTTTTTAGTTTAGGTATTTTTGTATTTGGAATTGACTCATTACTAGCTGTTATTTGATACCAATATTGTTGTAATTTATTTGCTTCCTCCATATATACATCCATATACTCGCCAAACATTACCCTCCTTCTGGGGCAATCGGGTAATACGTTAAAAACAACAAGTACTTATCAGCTTTTACTTAAAAGATGATGCATTTGTTTGCGAGATGAAGGTGTCAATGTCAAATCCCTGTGCTCAGCACAGACGTAAATTAAATGAGTAAACGAAACACGCGGAAGTAAATAAATATTTTGCCCAGTTTTCAAGTACCGTATCGTTTGTCGGCAGCCGACATATCGGTGTGTCCCAAACTTTATTTTGTAAACAGTCTGTCACAAGCATAAGCAATCCTTGGAATTTGAACTTGACACTCTCGTACAAACAAAATTTATTAAAGATCATAAACTCTTTGTCGGTCAATTTATGATAGGTATTTTATGCTGACCATATCAGTCTTACCTTGTTATTCTATCAAGCCTTGCAAACAACGAGAAAATACCGCGGCACCCTAATTGCATAAAGGCTCGTGCAAACAGACGCAAAATCGCGGGCGCGACAGGCAGCGGTACCTTTGTCGACAAAGGTACCGCTGCCTGTCGCGCCCGCGATTTTGCGTCTGTTTGTACAAGCCTTAATACACAATCTATCACAATCTGAGTCCTTTTGAAACAAATTGCTAATCCATTGATTCATAAGTTCGAAAAAAAAATTAACTCAACAACGTAAACAATGCAATGAATGTTGTTGATTAAAATGAAACAGATTATTCTCATTCGGTTACGAAAATGTGTTACGCAATTACTTAGATAGCTGGTTTATTACACAATACTCTGGTTAATGTTAGCACAAGTCAGAGTATTGTGGTATTGTGGAGCTTTAAGTACAATACTTACCTTTATTTAAAGATGCTTCGAATTTCAAACACCATGTAATTAAAATATTCGTTTCAACCACAGAGTTTGGAGGCTCATCATGTTGTCACGGTGGCGGTGGCAATGACATGCCACAAGTGGTTGACCTTTCCAAATAATGGGTTTTATGGTTCAACAAACCAACTTTTTGTTCGCCATTTTAACTGCAAACATCGTAAACTCCTTTGAATCTGTATTTATTTCAAACACATAGTTATTATTTCTGTAACCAAAGCATTAGGTAAAAAGTAAAAAGCGCACGAAGGGTTCCGTACCATTATCTATAAAAACGGCAAAAAAAATCACGTTTGTTGTATGGAAGCCCCCTTAAATATTTATTTTATTCTGTATTTTAGTATTTTTTGTTATAGCGGCAACAGATATACATAATCTGTGAAAATTTCAACTGTCTAACTATCCCGGTTCATGAGATACAGCCTGGTGACAGACGGACAGACAGACAGCGGAGCCTTAGTAATAGGGTCCCGTTTTACCCTTTGGGTAGGGAACCCTAAAAATGGTATTTCCTCTGGAGTATAAATAAAAAAATCTTTCTTATATAAGTACTTACTGTACTATTTGTTTACCATAAAGAAGGAGTTGATACCGAAACTTACAATCAACTCATAACTTCTTAGTCTTGTGAAGAAACTCAAAGATCTGAATATTAAAAAAATACCGGCCAATTGCATGCACGAACCATGCACAATGAAGGGTTCCGTAGTGTTATATATAATACTGGATTTTTTCACATATCCAAACCCAACCATTTGGCTGGTATGGGGGGGGGGACATTTGGCTCTAACAAAAATTAAAACTTGAAAGCTTAATATTCCGCAAACGGATCACTGAATCCAAAAATGGTTTCAGACAAACTAACATAATTTTTAAACGACCTTTCCAACGATACCCCACACTATGGGATTGACGAGAAAAAAAAAAACATCTCCACTTTACAAGTAGCCTTGGGGAGGTACCCTAAAAAATATATTATTTACGATTTTTTCTAGTACCAACGGTCTCTGAGCTAAGCCGCGGACAGACGGACAGACGGACACGGTGAAACTATAAGGGTTCCTTGTTGACTACGGAACCCTAAAAAGTAAATTTCTTTACAAGGATTTAAAAAAAAAAACGCGGTCAATTCACATTTTTCACAGAAAAAATCCTAAAACCCTATTATGTATAGAAGCAATAATAGCATTGCGTAAGCATTGCCTCTCTATTTCAGGACACAATAATAGGTAAGAAAATAAACGAAACACTGGCCATATAGAAAGAACAAGCCACGTACCATTGTTTCTCTTAATTTATTATCCAATAAACATTATTTATTACACCTTCGTCATAAACCTAACTTGCGAGTAATCAATGCAAATTCAGAATTCTAAAAAATTACTTCCGAAAAGGTATCGTAGGATCGAAACAATTCCCAGGCGGATTCCCGGCCACCATAGGCGTGGGCTTGCGGACGGCGAGCAATGGTTAGCTCGCCGTCCGATAAGGACCAGGCCCGGGTCGATGGCGCGTCGTGTTCCATGCGCGCCTCAAAGAGATGTCAGCACACCTGACGGGGTCCGTTAGGACCGATGCCTGCCAGGGTTGCGGAATAGTCCGAAAGGGTTACCGGGACCCTGGCAACAGGCAACTGAAGGAACACGGGTGGGTTTTAGTCAGTAAGAGTCTGACACGCCCTTCCGCTCCGCCCAGAGCGGGAAAAGTCATTTGACGACTTCACACCCAAAAAAAAAAAAGGATCGAAACAAGAGGGGGTTTATTCATAAACTATGATTAAAGTTAAGTGACGTTCAAACGTCAAAAATGTATGGTTAAACAGTCGTTAATCATTACTTAACTTTAACTAGGATCTTAGATACAAGGTAGATAAGGTTCAATTTTTTAAACGTTCTTGCATTAGTTTGAATACCTACGTCAAACTGTCCACTCATGGACTACAGCTGAAAATCAGCGTCAGGAGGTACCTAGTGTTGCTATCCGACATTATGCTGAACTGAGGCCCTTTTGACATAAGATTTTTTTAACGTCTTTTATTTGTATATATACTAAACGCCTTTATATCTTATTTCATTCTTTCACTACTTTAGATATACACAGACCGCTCTAAATTGAATCACAACGTCCAATACCTTTACCACATAGACTGCCCCAGCTACTGTTATTTTTATCAAATTAGCACTCTTTTATTTTAAGCACACGGGCGAAACACAATGTTCTTCAGCATCCTCAAGCGTCAAGCTCATGTGCACAGGAAGCATTCTGCGGCGTCTCAGCACCTGGCATGGCTCCAAGCCACTCAGCAACTTCAGCCGGCCCATCTCTCCAATCCAAGGCTCGGAACCGGTTTAAAAAATACCGGTTAATACGGGTTTATTTCGGTTTTCCTCCGAACTTTTCTAAAGAACGAGAACGTTTAGAAAACTTTATTTTAACCTAAATTAACCGGTTTTTTCGACGAGTGAGGATGCCGCGCTGTATAAAAACGGTTTTATTGCCCTAAACCCGTAAATCCGAAAAAAACCTTTATATAATACTCTTCCAATTACCGGTTTTTTAAAACTGGTCTATGCGAACGAAACCGAATGTAAAGGTTTTTGCGTCAAGTACATCATACCGGTTTGAAAATTTAACCGGTATCCAAGGCTTGCTCCAATCCAGAAGTCAGCAACCATGCGATGAGCGTATGCCCTTATTATTTTACGAGGCCCTTTCGGACACACCACAAACACTAGCTAAGTTGCATTGAGGCGTCTCAACGCAAGTCAGCTTACTACAATAACGAGCAATATGCCAACATTGATCATATTGAATCCTCAATCGTCATGCTTGACATACGTAATACCTCTTATTTCAACCATCAGATGTCTTAGGTCATCGCTCCCCGTGGGACGAAAGTACTAATTACATGCAGTACAAGTATCATACAAAGGAGTACGACGACCACGTGGGTTGTATGAACTTGTATGATTAAATGTATGTATTGTACGATTAATCATCCGTTCTTTATGTGTTGTTTGAGTGCAAGCTTCTAAATCGAGTGGATTAATTAATCGGAGTGCTCTGAACTTTCAAATGTTTGTTTATGTTCTTTTGGAACAAAGGAAAGAATTGGATTATTAATAGGATGCATTTGAGTCCAACTTTAAATAGATATTTTACGCTCCACGCTCTGATAGATTAATTATAAATTATTGAATGCACAGATGGAAAGAAAGTTCTAGACATTTTCGATAATCGAAACAAAATACTAACTATCTTCTCGATAATCGAATCAAAATACTATATCTATCTTCTCGATAATCGAAACAAAATATAACTCTATATTCTCGATAATCGAAACAAAATATAACTCTATCTTCTACATAGATAATCGAATCAAAATACTTCAAAATACTAACTCTATCTTTTCGATAATCGAATCAAAATACGATCTCTATCTTCCGAATACCAAATGTCTTTTACCTGAAAGACAAAAAACAAAAAGCAAATGCAAACAACAAAATAATATGAAATGAAAAAATGCATGACGTAAAGAAAGAATGCAATTACACAAAAAAGAACAAGTTGGGGGAAATATGTGTCACATCCACGCAAAACGGCCATCGCTAGCATAATGCTGTGACCAGTGTGACCCTATGCGAGATAGAGCCACAGCGCTAGTCACGTGATGACGTCGGTGCACACAACTGAACAACTAAATATTTTTGTTGCGTTAGTACAGCATGGAACAAAATTAATGCCAGTTCGATCCATTCATCTTATAATAAGTTGGTACCGAGTAGGTACACACGGCTACATATCAAGCTACACATTTCCAGTATAAGCTGACCTCTCATTGTCCTGAAATCCTATACAATGCGAGATCAGCTTATAGACTTCCTACCTACAGACTTATATTGATGGAAATTACAATTCTTTGATTGGGACAAAAATAAAACGGCAAACCTAGGGTTCCCTTCCTTTCGATAAGTATGCGAGCATGCTATATCATATTGGCATAATGATAGGTCACGATTTGATATCCGATTCTCATAGCCATTAGAAGTAACCCCTCGACAAATTGTAGCGTGCTCTCCATTCTTAATTCGTGTATCCTGTTGCCGAGAGGGGATCTAATGTCATGCGGGATTTGACACGGGAGGGTATTACGACAGTTGTGTAATAAAAATAAAATCAATATTAGCTAACAACAGTACAGTTCTGTTTTTTCAAATTGAGACGATGACTTGGCTACTGATGACCTGTTAAAAGTAGATACATGAAGTGTATCCAAAGTAAGGATATACCTACAGTATAGGACATTTTTTTATATGAGAGAGGCTTGTGTCTTTTTAATAACAGCCCATGGGTCGAATGAAGGTTAAGCGCTGTGGATGGGTGACCATCCATTACACATCCATACGTCTCCATACCTCGAAAAGCACGTTCACCTGTTGTTCCCAGCTGTCATTCGTATCTTTGACAGTCGTTACGGGTTGTCAGAAGCCCAAAAGTTTGACAACCAGTCTTACCAAGGGGTATATTTATCGTGTTCCCATTTACTGGGTTGTGGGGGTCAGATAGGCAGTCGCTCCATTTAAAATAATGGTATTCAGCTGCATCCGGATAGAATGGAAGCTGACCTCAATACGGTTGGGAAAAGGATAGGCAGATTGAAAAGATATTATATTTTTGTTTCATTTCAATACGAAACAAAATTTTTGTGCTATCTATTCAAATGGCAGACCGCAGAACCAACAAAAATGGCAGCGAAGAAAAAATACTTCGATAGTTATGAAAACTTATTATTATTATCTTACTTACTTATTATCATGAAACCGGTTAAACACCCATCAACTTTTTGTTCAACTTCAAAGGCAAAGTTTTTGTACCGTGTTTTACCCAGACTGCCAAGGAAGGGTTATTATAAATGACATCATCATTGTCACTTAACGCGATGACTTCAATTAATTTACGTATGCTTAATTAAGTAGCTGTGTACCATAGACAATAAATGATTGATCATCTGTCGGTTCGATGATTAGCATGAGTTTTTATATCATCATCATTGATGGGACAGAATCATTAATTTTTATTACATCGCTTCAATGATTTTGCTGATTAACCGATCTAATTGATTTCAACGATCGATTCATTGAATTGGAAATAATTTATTAATGAAACAAATATGAAGTGAAAGAATTTGGTCAATTTAGTCGTAATATCAATCAATCTGCCTAGCCTTTTCCCAACTATGTTGGTGTCGACTTCCATTCTAATCGGATGCAGCTGTATTAAACATGGAGCGACTGCCTATCTGACCTCCGCCACCCACTAATTGGGTAATACCATTTTATATTTCTATGGGTAATACGATACCTCATGGTAAGACTGTTTGTCAGCTTTTGGGCTTCTGACGACCCGTAACGACTGTCAAAATGACAGCCGGGAGTCCGGGACCAACGGCTTGACGTGCTTTCCGAGACACGGAGGTGTCTCGGTATGTAAAGATGGTCACCCATACACGGACTAAGCCCGGCAAGCGTAGCTTTACCTAATGGATCGACCCGAGCGGCTGTTATTCCTTAGCCACGAGCTTCTCTAATTTAGTCGTAATAAATTGTAGCAATTTTAGAAGCTGTGAAAACATTATTTCAATCCTTCTTGTGTTGTCAGCTGTAATAGCTGAAGTGAACATCCTTATTTCCCGTTGTACCGTATGCACTATTGACATGCACCATCAATGGTGCAGAGGAGACTAATTAGTTTCGTTTGCACCATGAATATTAATACAACTACCTCACCATACTTTCCTAGTCATAGATAAAATAAAATCCAATAATAGATCGTATTTTATTTGTGTGCGGAACCATTTTTTAATATAAGTAAACAACCAAAAAGCAACAATTCGATTTTTATTTAAAAAGTTGAAGTTATAAAAACTGCTACAAAAGTGGTTCCCTCAGACAGACAGTCTTTGCGTCAGGGGTTAAAAACCTTCATCCTCTCTTGAGGTTGAAGATTTTCGTCACGATATAATCCAATCCAATATCCAAAGCGAACATTTTCCTTTTCAAAACTACTAATATTCTAAAAACTAAAGATCCCAAGAGACTGGCTCGAAGCACATGCTTGAATCTAGACATGTTAACCCCCTATTGGCTACTCAATACAAAGTGGCCGGGTCGTGCCAGCTCGCCTAAATGTCTGGCAGACTTCCAAGTCTACAGCACTTAAGTACTGACTACTACTGTGCCAAGGGTTAAGCTAATGTTCCAGTGTTAGCTTAGTGATGTTATAGTTTTTAATTTAATTCAATACATTTGATGACTAGCTGCGCCCCGCGGTAGCCGCATAAGTCTCGATCCCGTGGGAATATCGGGATAAAAAGCATCCTATGTGTTAATCCAGGTTATAAACTATCTGTGTGCCAAATTTCATTTCCGTTCAGTAGTTTTTGCGTGAAACATCCATCCATCCATACTTACAAACTTTCGCGTTTATAATATCAGTTAGATATAATTATACGATGCGAGAAGCACAGAACCGGTTGTGTGGCGGTGCTTGGGGGAGGCCTATATCCAGCAGTGGACGTCTTTCGGCTGAAATGATGATGATGATGATATTTTGATTTAATTTAATTAAATTTAGTTTGATTCTATGTGATTTTATTTGTTTTAGCTGAATTTGATTTTATTTTATTTAGTTTTATTTTGTTATTTACCTCAAATAAATGAATTTATAATTTTAATAATTATCGGATTGTTATATTTGTTATGTGTTATACCTACATAATATGAAATCCAGACAACTTTCTTCTTGGTCTGGTCATCTGGCTAGTTTACAAAGAAATTGAGGCCGCTTTAGAAAAACTGCCTTTCAAAATTTGATCCGCATACTAAACATTATTACCTATTACAGTAACTACTGATCGAGAATGAAAACATTTCGTCATAACTTTAAAAGCATACAAAATGAATACTTATTTTAAAAAAATACGAATAAATAATAAATATATTTAATATTCATTATTATTTTCAAAATGTCTTTAACATATCTCGGGACCCTGGGGTCCCGGACCTTAAGACGGCGTACGAGGGGCCGAAGCCAACTCGCAGAGGCCCGTTATACATCCATAATGAAATGGGGCACCAACCGACGATTATCCCTGTTCGCACTATGCAAGGGCACATTATTTTGCGTTTATTATTCGCCCCGAAAGTTTAAAGGCATCTCTTCAGAATCCTTTGCAGTCATCGCTTAGTTTTATGTGGAAGCTAACCCTACAACGAGAGTTCATTGACTCCATCGAACAACCATTTACAATCCGAATTATATTGTAACATGTATGTCGCGACGGCTGTCCTACTGTTGACAGAAAAAAATGAATCACGACAAAGTGGGAGTACCACATGCCTAGCTACATAAGTTCTTGAACAATTATAATAGTACTAGCGACCCACTCCTGTTTCGCACAGTTTTTACGGCTTGTCAAACACCGAGATTATCTTGGTCATATGTAACTTTAATATTAACTTATTGTACACATAAACCTTCTTGGTGAAAACCTCATCAAGACTGTTGTTTGGTTTCGAAGAACAACTTGGACATACAGACAAACACGAAAAGCGACTTTGATTTATAATATACTAGCTGATGCCCACGGCTTCGCCCGCGTGGATGTCGGTTATTATATACTAAAACCTTACTCGAGAACCACTCTATCCATTGGTGAAAACAGCATGAACATCACTGCAGTAGTTTTTGAGTTTATCGCGTACAGGACGACAGACAGACGCGGCGGAGGACTTTGTTTTATAATATGTAAGGATGTATAGATAATAGAAAGGCAATTCATAAGTATAGTCAACCATACACAGTAGTTACGAAGTACGACACTAAAATCGCCCTTTCTGCAAAACCATAAAGGCACTGTCAATAGTGTCAATTTAAAATTGGTACCACTGATATGCGGTTGACTGTATTCGGCCTCTTTGAGGTAGGTAGTGACACTAGTGACATGACAATGTTTGTTTTATTTGCATAAACGGTTGCAAATTCGCATGTCACCATGATATTGTATTTGGACTCATGTTTATGCATGTGACTTGAGTAGATTAGATACTGAATATAATTATTTATAATTACAATGAGGCAGATGATCTTCCATTAAAAAGCGTTTTAGAAATAAAACTGCAGTGCTCTTTTGCAACTAAAATATTTTCAGTCGACACAAAAAAAGCTCAATCAGCCCGTCTGGACTAATTTGGCAAACGCTGACAAAGAATAAATTGAATTGGCGAATTTGACCTTCCATTAATGCTGCCAATCAAATCAATTCAATCAAAAAAGGTTTAATTCAATTCTGTCTTCGAGAAAATCAGCGAAAGTTCTCTTAATTTGATATGTAAAAAGAGCAGACTGCAAAAATGCCTTACATAATATACTCAGTGTTTTTTTTTTAAGCCATAGGTATGTATTTTAATTTCTGAAGTTGATTTTTTCTTCTTCCTCATGCTTCTTTTCAGCGATTTTCTCTATGACCTGTAGTTTAAAATTTACCCATGACTACTAGAGTGGCCTCTAAGTACGTGGTATGTAAATAAAAGTGACAGGAACTTATTAAAAACATCATCCCCATATACTAAGTGCTGAAAATATGTGTACCTATTACCTACTGAAGTTAAATCCAAAATATGGGACCACTGCGCAAACCTCCTACAAATGAAAAAAGAATTTTCTAAATCGGCCACAATTGACGAAAATATCAAGGGACATATATTTTTTATTAATATACGCAGACGAACATAGAACCTCTTCCTTTTTGGAAGTCGGTTAAAAAGTTAGATACTTCTTGAGAAATAAATCCTAACCAAATAATTCAATATTAATTTATCTCCCACGAAAAGTATTACTTACCACAAGTTACTTACCGAAGTAAATGATCCTCCATTAGATCTTCATACAAAGACGGAATGTAGGTAATTACTCATTGTCTTAGAAAGCTCCGTGATAATAGAATACCGAGTGAATGGTTTGTGGTGTCAATGACACGGCACTTTCGTGACATTGGAAGGCTACGCAATACCACGAGTAGGTACCAATATCTTACCAAATAACTGTACAGTACTTTATGGTACTTACGTACGGAGTACAGTCCGGGAAATTATTTTTACACAAATACAGGCAGAGGTGTACCTACCTATAGTACACCCACATTACGCCAGTTATGTTTAAGTCCCATGTCCCAAAGGGGGCGAGCCTTGCCATTAACTGGGCACAAATCCAGACTCCGGGCTGCTACTGAGAAATTCTTGAAGAAAAACACTTTGCCCGACCTGGGAATCAAACCCAGGACCTCATAGTCAGCAGTAGTGCTTGCGCTACCCACTAGGCCTATGAGGTAATCAAGATGAGATGAGCCGTTTACTACCATATAAACGAAAACTACATTTTGGAAGGGGCAACTAGAATCAGTTCTATTTCTTTTGACGTTCAAAAGTGCCTTTTATGTGCCCATTTGAAATAAATTATTTGACTTTGACATTGTTTCTCTTCTAGTCTCTGTTCGAACCATAATTTTATCCACCAAAAGTTCCAAAATACAGTGACTTATCGATCATAAATTCATGACTACATTCCCAGATTTTCCATAGTGCATTGACTTATTAATCTTATCTACCACGCATCAGATAACAATATCGTGACATGATTGACACATCTCTCTAGGAGCTATCGCACGAATATTAAATAGGTACATTTACACCCTTTTGTCTACATTTCAAACATATCAATATTACAACATCAATACACCTCTTTTGTGTTGTTTTAACGACCTAAATACTAATGTATTGTACTTATAGTTTCGAAAGCAACCTTGAAACTTGTCTCTTGCAAGCAAAGGGTCCTATGGTGCTTCGAACTTTGAAAGTTAATGTCAAAATGCGTACGTTATGTCAAAGTTACAAAATGGCGGCGTTTAGCAATAACGGGTTGTAATGGGTTTTTTGTGCTTAAAGAATGGCAAACCGAGTGCAAAGATGACGATTTAGGTACCTAGGTAGACATTTGGCGACCTATCTATTAAATAAAGCTTATAAAAAGGTAATGGAATATTCAATCTTATTTAGTACCTACAGTTAAGGCTCTGCTCATCTTCGCTACTACCCATCAGGGTAGGATCTTGGTATGTTCGAAACAACTATAGAGCTAAAGTTCGTTTTTTGGTAATTTGGCAGGTGCAAATTTAAAACTCCAAATTGGAAAACAAACAACAAAGATTTGAATTGTCTAATTACTATCTGTGATTAAAAAACTAACTTTAGGGGAGGAGAGTATTTTTTAATTCATTTCCTGTAAGTATTCATTAAAAGGCGCCATATATACTTATCAGTGCTGTCGCTGCATAAATTATAAAACAAGACTACTTTCATTACGTTGACGACTGTTAGTAACACGGTAAACTTTTATTATTTACATTTCATACATTTTAATTGAACTGTCCATCAAACTGATTTAGGAAAGGATAAAACATTTTCAAAATTTCGGGTTGAATTATGTTGTTGTTTGTTGTTAAACCATTAAATTGTTTAACCATTTATGAACAATTAGCTGCGCGGGAATATCGAGATAAAAAGTACCTATCCTATGTCCTATTCCAGGTCATGGTCTACCCCTGTGCCAAATTTCATCCAAATCCGTTCAGCCGTTTTAGTGTGAAAGCGTAACAAATAAACAAACAAACTCACTTTCGCATTTATAATATTAGTTAGGATTTAATGGTTGATCAACAAACCGAAATGAGGAAAACGGAAGGAAAGGTAAGTAAATAATATACTAACAAAAGGTACCTATTAATAGTACATTTTGTATGAGACGAACAGTAAATGAAGTAAGTAATAACAGTTTTGGGTATTCAAATTCAAAATTAACACTAACAAATCCAAAACCATACTTATCCAAAAACAGACTTCACCCACTGCTCAGCAGTGGCCCCACGCTCCTATGCCAGCCTCATCCAGGTTCTACCGGCGATGGTAAAAATGTTATCTGCCCATCTCGCCGCCGGACGATCGACACCTCTTCCACCAGTCCTTGGACGCCACTCGGTCACTACCTTACTCCACCTGTCACCACTGCGCCTTGCCAGATGTCCTGCCCAAAGCCATTAGAGTTTAATCAAAAAGTTTAAACAACAGAACGTGCCTTCAAAATTAGAACGCGATCGATATTTTAATTCAAGGACTGTCAGTTGTCACTTCTGCTGTCACAAACCAACTAACATTCTAGAACAGGATTAAAAACAAATGAGTAAGTGACAAAAAAAATCTTATACAAACTTTTTTAATCACTTACTTAGATATTTTAGATAGTTTTTCCTCCAGTCTGCCAGCCAGGAAGCACGGTCTAGCCTTCACGGTGTTTGCCCCAATTGTCAATACATCAGTAAGAAATGTTTACCGCTAGTTTTTCTGGAAAACTAAATTCAATGGGATTGCAAATTACACGGCCGGCCATTTTTCTTTTGTTGTTAAGATTACCGTTATTTCTTTATCAATGTAGTGTACTTATACTCCATTTGAAATAAGATTAGACATTTAAACAAACCTTTTTACAGTCCGTTCAACCGATTTTGACGTCTATACCTTAGGCATAAGGATGGCATTAAAAGCAAAAAAGGTTACACAATACCAACTGTCTACTGCAGCTGCCATTTGTCATGCCACCAACGCAATAGAAGTCAAAATCGGTTGAACGGACTGTAAAAAACGTTTATTTAAATGTCTAATCTTATTTCAAATGGAGTAAAGGTAAATGTTAAGTTATGTCATATATACATATATTCATGTGTCATGTATACATATATTCGTTTTGGCATTCCTATTGGCTGGTTGGCATCTCTGGATGGTATAAATGTGGAAGCTAGAGTGCTACAAGGATCTTTTGGCGCCTGAATGACATTGACAGGGGGGCGTTGTTGGTAAACATTATGCGAAGTTGTCACAGAAATTGTATAGGAAAAACAAGATGGCGACGTAAGTTCCGATTTCGACCACTCGCTAAAAGGACCTTGTACCGTTGTTTATGTAAAGATAAGCTATACGTAAGGCTGAGATAAGCGTGGACATTTTGGAAATCAACAAGGCATGATCACAATATACATTTAACCGTATCTACAAATAATATCCGAAACATCATCATCATCTGCCTAGCCATTCGCAACTATGTTGGGGTCGGCTTCCAGTCTAACTGGATGCAGCTGAATACCAGTATTTTACATGAAGCTACTGCCTATCTGGCCTCTACAACCCAGTAACTGGGTAATACGATACCCCTTGGTAAGACTGGTTATCAGACTTTCGGTCTTCTGACGACCCGTAGCGACTGTCAAAGATCCAAGAATGACAGCTGGGACCAACGGCTTAACGTGCTGTCTGAGGCACAGAGGAGTCTCGGTATATAAAGAAGGTAATCCCACCCACGGACCAACCCCGGCAAGCGTATCGACCCGTGCGGCTGTTATTACTTAGCTACGAGCTCCTCAGACAGTATTCAACAACAAAATAGGTAATAATAAGGGCGCCACGTACATATTCGTTTCCACAACACAACATGATGACGTCAACCAATACTGCATCGTATTTCACAAACATACCATAATAGAAAACCTGACCGTAGCAAAAACAACATGACATGACGTGAAAATTCTCGGAAGCAAAAGAGAATAACAAAAAAACTTCAAATAATTCGTTTATACCAAAACAAATAATAAAATCGATCTCATCTAAAACTCAATTCAACTATAAATAAAACTTCAAGATTAAAATCCTTTTAAGTCCAGTCGTTTATACGTCACGAGAGTAATAAAAATGGTGGACGTAAACTTCAGCGTCTCAGTTGGGGTAGGACTTAGAACAGACGAACGGACATAAAAACAAAAGCATACACTATATCGGGTCGTAAAACTTGCATTAGAAAGTGATTACTAAACGTAAACAGTATAGATGAGAACAAAAGTCTTAAGGAAAATTACTCAATGATGACAAAAGTTTTGCACCTCAAGCCTGCAAATAGCAATTAGCAATCTATACTTCATTATAATAAAAAGAGGTAAAATTTGTGAGTTTGTCTTCGGAAGTATTGATTCGATTCCAAATATTCTTTCACTAGGTAAGTTCAAGCTATAGGAACTTTTGCCGAGTGTCATAGGGTATAATGTATTTTGTTTTAAAACAAGAAATCTCCCGCGGACGAAGGAAGTCGCCGCGCCGTTAGAAGCTAGTAGGAGTATAAAGATCGCACGTGGCGTTATGTATTTTTTAAATAAATAGACTAATCTTTACCAAAAATATTTAAAAATCTCAAGCAGTTATAATCTATTTTTGGAAGTTATTTAACTTAAAATCGGTAACTATTACTTAAACAAACAAGTAGAACACCTGAACTGTAATTATTACGAATTTTCAAGTAAATTGGGCAGTGTAATTAGACCCCAATTATTGTTTTTGCACGGAGTGGGTATTAAGAAGGAACTGCTTTAAGTGTTCATAATTAATATAACACTGATTGAGTTGTTATTATCATGTTCTATTTACATAATAATGCTAAGTCTAGATCTAGAACCATGTTCATTAGCAACTACATTGGCTGCCAGAAGCATTTATAATAATTGCCTATTGGCTCATAAATTCTCGCAGACTCAAAATACATAGTTCAGCAACTTATTTATTCCCGTTTCTATTGCAGCCAGCCCACTCTAACTAAAGTCTAATGAAATTGTAGTCTGTCCCAAAGGAAATAACTATGTAGATAATAATACAGGCCATGCTTGATACATTAGCAGGATCTATGAGTGCAGTGAAGGTTAATCAGCGCCAACCCAATTTATAATTCTAAAAACGAAAATATTATTAAACCCTACAAGATAACACCTGTACTCTACGTTTTATTAGACCGTAAACAACCCCTACATTCAAGTTTTTTTTTTTGAATATCAGGAGTTAATAAAAAAAATCAAAAATTCTCGAACACTTCTGTCAGGGGCTATACTTTTATTCAATACCAAAGACTACAGACTCAAGTGCTGTAAAGGAATACTTTAGTGATGAAACCTCTATGCTTCAGGAACTTTATAGTTATTGAATTTCTATTGTCCTTTTACGTGTGCAGCCATAAAATATTTAAAAACATTCTTAAAAAGTAAATAGGATATGAATAAAAAACTCTGTTTGGACTTTTTATTTCGGTCATAAGTAGGTAATCGGTTTTGGAACCTTTTTTGTATGCTTTGCGAAGAGATTAGATTTTTTTAAACAAATACAATGGACATAGATAAAGAAGTTCTTGGCGCCATAGAGGAATGTTTTTTTTTTTTTGTATGCGTTTATGAGTAATTGTAGCTTTTGTAATTGTTCAATATCTCGTACTAAGTGGTTCTTTACGCAAAATAATTTTAGATAAAGTGGGTTGGTTAACATTTGAGATACGACACTCAATTTCTCCGTATTTTCCAGTGCTATCTAAACACAAAAAGTGGACGTCTAGACGCAAAAAACAAAGGGACTCTATGTGTCACCAAAGATATGGGAGATATTTCATTATCATACCGCTATAGTCAAAATAATAATAGATAGGTACCTTAGTAGGTACTAACATTGTTTTCTGGTTGGTGATCCATTAGGAGCTAAAAAAAAAAAACAATATTTAGGATAGGAAGGTACACATCGATTCAAACTTTAATGGCGGCGCTCGACAAACCAAAACAAAACATCATTTATGACATCTATTGTATGAATCTGAAATAAGTACTTACCTAAATGTCTCAAAATCAAAACACACAAACAACAAGGAACAAAACGCAATCAACACAATATTCATATTTACAAAATTCCTTCAAACCCTTCCTACGTTATCGGTTGTTTATTAATCGACGCGTGCGCAAGTTTCGACGCAATCACGTACGCACTTCGCCTTCGAAGAAACATCAGAAATGCATCGCCCGTGTCGAATGGCAGCGAACTATCGAATGAACGATATCGAGATCATATCGATAACTGTAATCGATATAGAGGAGTAAATGGTGATTTTGATAATCGGTTATCGGAGCACCTACTGCCCTAGGCTGGAGGGACTAGTTTTATCGGTGTTGTAAAATAATTAGAATGTTTCCTATCTTTATTATCTCTAAGCGTGGATTGAGTACCTACGGAAGGAGAGCAAATTTCTAATTTTTTCGGGTATAGAATAAGTAGTAAGCATTGTTGTGTTTATTTTTCTAGGTGCAGATGCCTAGCCTCCCAATGCACTGAAGATTATAACCATGGAATTTTACCGAGAAAAACAGGGTATGTGAATTTTTTAATAACTAAACAACGATTTCAATTAATGAGAGAAATTACGTAAAATCCAGGTTATTTTTTTCATTAGAATAATAAGGTATTATCTTACCCGGTTATGATATCAAAGACTATTTAGAAAAGATCTTCAATTTTAAAACTCAGTACCTGGTCGACTGTGCTCTGTTCGGGTGAAAATAGCAAAAACGAATTTCACCAGAAATGAGCCCTTAGCTAGATCGATTTTTCGATGGTGATGATGAAACCCCTAACATAGTAACTTTCATCGAAATTGTAGTAGTTCTGCGGACAGTAGACCTCACGAGCACAATTTTTTTTGCAACGATTTACCTTTAGCTAGTCGCACCAAAATAATCACACTGTTAGTCAGTATACTGGTAGTCAGTAATGGGGTCTGTGCGGATTCTAGAGTTTATTTGTGAATCAAGATATTAAGGTAGGTAGTGGCCTTTTTCAAGAACCAACGTGATTATAAATAGGTATATGTACAAATATTTCTCATTTAATACATAATAAAGGATACCTCCCAAAAGAAGGATGATACTATGAACAAAAAAATACCACCTAGGTATCTCCTTAGTGTTCTTCAACATTAATGTACGGATTCACCTACCTTCTGTAAGCCAATCACACGACTGCTCCGTAGTCCGTACACCTGCACATGCGAGTCCCCGTGAGGTATTGCGGTTAAGCAGCGCCCGCGCAGTATCACTTATCGTTAGACGAGATGCCGTGACAACCGCACTCACGTTGGACGAGACGTGGTCAGCGTTGATAGGTAGTGCACGATCTTATTTATATATGTAAGGATTTTTATGGATGGAAATCTACTTTAGGAGGAATAGTCCGTGTTCATTATATCTTGACTTACCCGGTTTATATGTGAAGTTAATTAAGTCATCCTTGGTTGCTTCAATTCTCTCTCTGATCATCAAATTCTACTGCCAAATCTTATATGTATTAGCTGTTATGAGGACTCCTGTAGTTCGCGGGAAAGGGATACCGTAGCCTCTGGCCACGTAACGTTTCGACAGTAAGAGTCTGAAGCGAGTTCCGCTCCGACCAGAGCGGGAGAAGTTATTTGATAATTTCCCAAACAAAAAAAGACTCCTGGAGTACTTGGCGCTTTTAGTGTGGGTGCTAGAGTTATTACTGCTAGCATTTTGTTTTTTTATTGAGATGGATTAGGTAGGTACTTGTTTTATCAACGTATACTTCTTGCAGCAACTTCGCTGGGTGGCGGGCACACTCAAGTCCGAAGCTAAAACAGTCTCAAAAATTCCGATAGTTCTCTAATTAAGATGTTCATAACGAGGTTATATTAAGATACCTATTTGTTATGCCACTCCCATAATTAAGCGCGTGCAAGCACATTCGTTTACCCACGTCCTTCAATTTCATGTTTTCGCTCGCAGTGTTTGAGTACACACCCTAACATTACTACGGGTCTGCAAACTCGTAACCAGTATTTCAAGAAAAGCAATAAATAAGAATGACTGTAGTACACTAGGACAAGTTGTTAGACTGTCTTCTGTAGTCATATTTATGATTTATTTATTCGTGTAATTTAAAGGAAATTTAACTGTTAATGAATGCAACTACAACTAGAATTAACGTTTCGAATGCGGAGGTGTGTGAACACCTGTGTCTCTGTGAATCTGGAAAGGTAAAGAAACGTCCGGTCAAGTTTATTTATTTATTATTATTTATTTAAACCACAATAATAAATAACATCTTTACAGAATAATCCAAGGTGACTTTATAAGTCACAATGTCCTTACACTTTACAAAATATTAAATCTGTAATTACCTACAAATAATTATTTACTAATGTAACAATTTTATATTATCAGACCTTTTTCAATGAATATTCCTGTTATCATTTAATTTTCTTTGACTGATATAAATTTCTTCTTCAAGATATTTTACCAACCAATTATGAAAACGCTGAAGATAATAATACAAATTGTTTTATTCCGTCGTATCCTCGATGATTTCTTAGCTTACACTTATAGGAAGACTTATTTTCTTGCTTCTTATAGACAACCCTTACAACCATCTGAAATCAATCTTCTTATTATGAGTAGTGTTGGGTGTAACCTGTGACTGCTCAAAAATAGTTCAGCCAAAACCGCAAAGCAGGAACAAACCTAGATAGATATTCATAACTATAGTAGGTTTGGTAGGAATGGTAGATCACAAAACCTCTAATGGTAAACTAAACAGTGATACACCATCATTGTTATTTAAGTATAATAAGTCGATAAAACCGCATAATAACAGAAAAGAAACGCGATCGATGAAGCGCATCTTCCATGGAACTGTTACTACTTTTATATTCTTCGACCATTCATAAGTAATGCTTACGTTGTGTACACGTTTTCTGAGCAAAAAACTGGACAAACTCGCTGGACAGGTCGTCTAATAGTTATATACGCGAGAGAGATTGTGTAACATCAATTTGTTCAAATAATTATGATTTTGCAGCTTTAGATTTTGGTTTTTTTATGAGCTTGGTATCCCAAAATGGGACCTGTCTGGATAGGTCCATACGTATATGAAAATGATCTCGAAAACTAAATGTAGGACCTTGCCATTGCCTGTAGACATTGTCAAGAATCATGACAGATGCATCAAGTATAAATATGTATTATATTACAGTATTATAACTCGGTAATGACCTTGAAATAATTACCTACGACCGCTCGCTAGATAAACCTTCCGCGTCCGTGCGTAACTGCCACTCGATATTGTTGCGTACTGAAATACACTGAGATTTCGAAGCGCGTCGTTTCGGCCGTTTTCTATAATAAAAAAATAAATAAAATAAAAATATTTTATTGACATAAAAATGCTGCACATACATTTGAAGCCCTGACTCCTGAGCTAGGTGAGACCTGTGTTACAGGAGTCAGTGTCTTCACCCGCTTTTAGAACTAACAATTTTAATACAATAGGAAAATAAGAGATAAAATTTTAAAATACTTAAAATTAAACATACTATGTAGATATAATACTGTTACTTATTTATACTGTGTGTAAAGCTTGTTCCAGACTTAACTTTACCTAAGCTAAGGGATAATAGGGTGGAGAAAAGTCGGAATGGGGTCTTTGATACTGCAATGCTATTGCATCTGACAGAAGCTTACTTTCAACTTCCGTTTTAACTTCTCAAAAATATCGCGAAATTGGATATGGCAGGGGTTTTTTATTATATACCGCCGCCCACTGTGTTGAGACGCAAGTTCGTTACCCTTGCGTATAGGGTGAAATATTCTTGCGGAAAAATGAAGATTTTCTTAACAAAAAAAAAAAGTTGTAATTATTCATTTTTTTTTTTAAGTTTTCATAGAAATAATGTTTTATTTATTGCTTTTAACAAATTAAATTAACAAGAAATACTAGATAATATATACATAACATAACTAACTATTTACATAAAACACTAAAACTTAAAGAAGTAACTAACTATAACTAAAGTAAGGCGTCGAAAAATTCCTCCGCATCGCTGTCGGCTGGTAACGTACCCAAGAGACTGGCGGCATTGCCACGTTGAATGGCAATGCTTAGCCTCTGACCAAGGTAAAAGCCAGCCCTTGGGTCACGGGAAGTGTCAAGCAGCCGTTTGGAGATTTCACTGAACAGACTATGAGCACTCGGACCCCACGGCCCTAGGGTTTCAACCCCAAACGGCTCGAAAATATAATTGCCTATAAGGCTATTATACTTTCGCCGCTTGAGGTTTTCCGCTGCCGCAGCGGCAGCGCCAGCACAGCACGCCGAGCCAGGAAGATGGGATGGCGCAAGAGTATCGACACACGTTGCGTCCCACACTAAAGGCCTACCCATCTTCCATGGGAATAAGGACATGCCGTCCGGTCTTTTGCCATCGTCGCGTGCCAAGCCATTGGGTTCTAATACAGCTGGAACGCCGACGGTGACAAGAGCTCGTCGGATGATGTCATTAATATTAGCGTGCCGCGCTAAGCGACCCGCACTTCGGCTGCAAGACAGGCCGTGGTGTCCGAGGCTGTTGACAACTTCGCCACAGTGACAGCGATGAGGAGTACAACATGGGGCTCCTAGGCGCAGGGAAGCAGCGATGCGGAACGTAGTGTCGTCGAACAAAGTTCCTAGGTTCGATGACGGCAGTGCATGAAGCCACAGACCCGACTCCCACTTACCCACAGCCAGCAGGCGCGCGCGCTCCGCAGTAGTGGCAGACGTGTCAAGCAAGTTGTTCTGTACTACTCTGCAGAGCGGCTCATCCCACCGTCTCTGGGAAGATGGATTGTCGGGCGGATCTGAATTCGGGCAAGCGAGTCTCCAGGCATCCATAGCCTCGGTGAGGCACGGCACGTCAAAATTAATCAGTGTGGAGGCTAGGATTTTCCTGATTAATTTCTCAGTACCGTGGACCGAGGATATGAATGCCGGTAAACTAATACTAGAAATTTTGCGGACGCCGAGGCCTCCCATACGGATGGGAAGAGTAGCTTGTGCCCAAGCTCGGTCGTCCATGGCCACATTTAGGATCAAAGTTAATGTATGACGGATAATTTGGTCCATTTTGTCTAAAAGATTAGTGTGCTTCCATAAATGCGAAGCGCGAAGGAAATATGTTAATTTAGTGCCGAAACAGCAGTAACGGATTAGGGTTATGGCCGAATGCATGTTAATTTGGAACAATCTTTCCGAAACGTCATTGAAATTTTGTATTTTTTCCTCAATGAAGATGGGAAAGGAATCCTCAAAGATTGGAGACCCAAGGAGACGAAGAGAGCTTTTTTCAATAATTTTGATTTCTGGGGCTATTGCGTTAAATTTGGGAAGTGTCAGATGTCTGTCAGTACTGTCCGCTAAGTATAGTTCACATTTTGAAAGGTTGAGATCAAGACCAATGGAATGAAGTTCATTTTTTAGGAATCGGAGGTCATTTATAACAGTTTCTACGTCGCCTCCCAAGGTTCCATCATCGAGGTACCAAACATTAAATTTGGAATTTAGCTGCCGAATAATTGGGTGAATGGCTAAACTAAAAATCACTGGCCCGAGGGGGTCACCTTGTTGACAGCCAACAGCAGATTCCAGAAGGTTGTCCCGAAACAGTAATTTAGAGGGGTGTCTGTAACATTGCCAAAGGAAACTATAAATTTGAGGTATCTCTTTTTTAGTTTCTGTCAGCAAGGTGTCCCTATTAACAGAATTAAAGGCATTCTTTATGTCAACCTTCAGGATAACCTCTCCTTTCTCGGAATTTAGATAGGTCGACAATGCGTGTACAGCAGCCTCACAGCCCCCTTTGGAGCCGTAACCTAGCTGTAGGGGCTGAAATTTTTTCGAAACATCCTCACCATAAAATTTACAACAAATCTTGGCTGCCATACGACGATAGGTGGTTCCCACGGCAATGGGACGAATACCGCCATCCCTCTTACGTAGGGCGCATAGATTGGCCCCATAAAGAACGTCTATGACGGACTCATTCACCTTGCCGGAGAGCATAAGATTGATCAGAGCCGTAAGCTCCTTCACAAGCGACTCACCAGCTGTCCCGGCACCTGAACAAATGAGGTCCTTAAGGTGCTGAGGACTCAGGCCGTCGAGGCCGCCAGCGGAGCCGCTCCGAAAGGAGCAGACGGCTGTGACCAACTCTCGACCTGTAATGGTGAGGGAGTGATTATCCGGATCAGGGGGGTCGGGAAAGGAAAGACCATCCGCTGGGGCAGGGTGTTTGTTCTCCAGAGCTGCGAGTGTTTCTGGAGAACATGGTGCCACTACATCACTACTAAAGAGAATCCTGGCTGCTCCACTAATGTCACCTTCCCCTAACTTAGATTCTACCAGATGGGATATACCTCTTGAAGAGGTATATTTCTGTGTCGAGAATTTTGAATCTAAATTAAGAGCCGAAATATTACAGTTTTCTTTAATTTGTGCGGTTAAGGTCTTTTTGGTTGCCAAATTCTTTTGCACATGTAGAATCCTGTAAGGAAAGGTGAGTAGCTGTTCCCAAGCACTTTGCGAGTTCTCCCGGGCGGCAAGACGAACGCAGCTTGCTAGCTGTTGTGCCACTAGAGGTCTTGCGCCGCGGGGAACTCGCTTCAAAACAGGAACTGAGTTTTTGAATTTTGAAAGGGTTTTCCAAAACGGTTCAAAAGTGGGTGTACCTGGTGTTATAGGTGTGGCTGGTGGGACAGGGTCTGAGGAGAGTGCATTTGATGGTCTGTGCACCTTTCCAATATGCACATTCAGACCCCGCTTACCTTTAAAAAACCGGGCCTGGGAACACAACGGACATCTCTCCAGGATGCTCAGTGATGTCGAAGGTTGACAAGCACTACCACCAACATCCACAACATCGCTGCTGCCACTAAGCATTAATTTTATTTTTTTTAAACTTATAAATTAACTTATGAGAAAATAATAACAATACAAAATAAAATACTACGAAAACACTAAAACGTCTTGTATGTGACACTGCACTGGCAACCGATGCCGGCTGGCGTCGCCGTCGCGTCCTCAGAGCGTCCGCGTCGCTATGATTTTATCCTTTACGCAGACTGTGAAAATTTTCACGACTGGTCCCGTCTGACAAGGAATAGATTAAGATACGCTCGAAACTCACACAATAAACACTTTACTAGTGTAGCGATGCGTTAACTAAAATTATTTTAGTTTTGCGAAGGCGCGAGCGACGTCCTTCAGCATTTGCCGCGACACGTCACAAATATCATAATTATATCCATAATATCTTAAACCGGTTGGGATACGACATCTTCAAGATCTTGTTCATCTACGACATGTTCAGTTATCATCATTATTGCTTGCTACACCATTATCGTAAAGAAATTCATAAAAATAACCAGTAATGAAATAGATAAGAGATTAATTTACGCTTTCAATTTTGATGCCCTCGACTGAATAATTCTTGAAATTCAATAAGATAGAGATCAAGTTTTAATCTTATTTAGTTTTAAAGAGAAAATTGTAACTAAGGGAGACTGAGGCCGAGATCTATCACCGATTATTCATTAATTTTATGTTCTATAAATGAAACCAAACCACTGGTTTCCAGGATAACGGCGTTTACCCTAACACCCTGTATACTTATGTTAATATCTGAGATACTTAATCATGTTAGCATACATAATAACAAGATCACTAAGCATTATGAATCATCATTATCACAATAACAATAACAAGCCTACGCAAATTCCATTACATGATTTAGATCTCAAGTATTTTTTATAAGTTAATAATCTAATTGGTAATACCATACTGCAGTGTAGTGATGCCAATCTAACGAGGAAATAACCATTTGATAGAACTTCAAATTACGGCGGGAAAAAAATCAAGATGGCGAATTCTTTTGTTTTTATTTTAGGAAGTTTTTGAATGGACGAACGGATGTATTTATTTATGCATAACTCTTATTGTTTAGTGATTAAGGCATAATTTATTTAATTCGTGCTTTAACTTTGTATGAATCATCATTGTGTTGTGTCGAAGAACATATTTGAACTGGCAACAAGTAAAACGTTTTGATAAAGATCTCCTTTGTTTTATTTTGGGATAAAAAAATAAAACGTGCGGCTAAGTTGAGTATTGTAAAATTGTAACCAGCGATTTTTTCATACTTTCCATATTTTTTATAACAATCATCCACTAATTTTATTTAAAAAATATATATTAATTTCAACATGTTATTATATCTTTCTCATGTAAAACCGTAAAGATAAGTATTATTATGTATTCTTTTTTTCTTTTTAATCTAGTTAACTAGGGCTACAAAAAAAACAACAACAAAACCATATCAATTATCTCAACTAATTGATTCAATTTATCGATGGCAGCCGGCAAATTGCAGTAAACAAGTTAAGAAAAACAACCAAACAAACCTACTGAGCTAATAATAATATCGATACTCCTTACATGGCGTATCGTATCGTGTCGTGTCGTATCTAGGCGTAGCAGCGTAGTTTACTACGATACTATCGGTGGCCGATCTAAAAACGTATTGAAAGTGCACCTGACAAGAACAGTAGGGCTGTTGACTCATCGAGAAAAATGTAGGGAATGAGTTCAGGGCCTTTGATTTTTAAGTAAATTTCGATAAACGTTAGCGGGTCTTCGTCTGGCATTGCACATTTCACGGAGTGATATTAAAAACGCGTAGTTAAATTCTGAAAATTAAGTTAACAGGAATTTACTAGATGATTTTTCTTGAGGAAGCGTTCTATGGAAGTAAGGCACTGAATAGGTGCGTAGACCTTTTTCGAAAATCAAAACAAAGTATGAAATAAAAAAAGACCTAAGAAAAACTTTTTTCAACCACGGAAAGGTACTACGCTGATCTTGTATCAAGCAGAGAGCAATGAAAAAAAAAAGAAAAATATTGGTCCCTCTTCTTGAAGTTTCATAAACGGCAGATGATTCGATAGCCCTAGCAAAGGCCTACATTTAATAGTTTATAGAAGTGTTAATTACGGTGCGTGTTCACAGACAAATATTTCTACTTTCCTACAAGCTTCCATAAATGACATTTGGTCCAGCTTTGAGCACATGACCACCGTGCGGTTTCTAAAAGTGAGAGGAAAAGTTTGTTTACAATTTTATTTTATAATTTCATTTGATTGCGATAGGTAGGTATCCAATTTACAAAACGTGAATAAACAAATATTCGAACCTTAGGTATAACTTGTCTACAGTATTTACCATAATAATAAAAAAAAACAGCAAAAGATTTAGATGTTCATGCAGTTTATAAAACTTGTGTTGAATTTAGAACTACTAGCGACATCTGTAGTGGAGTAGTAAAATCAAGTGAGACACGAGTGGTTTCTCAGTTAAAGCCATCTAGTGACGAATAGTAAAACTACAATGCCCTGCGCGTTTCTTAGTTGATGTTTCATGATACGAGATGGCGTTACCTAAGAAAAATGAATTCAAGTTTTTTTTTTTTGTTTTTTTTTTTTCACTGACACCTTTATTGATGTTTGACGTATAAAGCAATATTGCTTTTAGATTGTACATGATTGTATTGTACATGTTTTCATGATGTAATGAATGCAATGTAATGTAAAACTGTAATCATAATATTTAAAATGATCCAATTTTATTTCTCCAAAAATCATCCCTTAACTAGTTTTTTAAACATGAAAGTTGTAGTTCTATGTACCTAAAATCGTTTAAAAACCCGTTTTACAACGTGGTTAAAACTAATAATCCGTATACAATGAATTACTGAATTTAGAATGGATACCGAAACAAGCAATTAATAGGATTTGTTATTTCAACTATCCTTCTATGAGCTGCGGTGTCCGAGTGGTTAAGGAGATGGACTTGAAATCCATTGGGTTCTACCCGCACAGGTTCGAATCCTGTCCGCAGCGTATTCTTTTGGTGGTAATTGATAACAATACGGAAACTATTATCACTTTTCGATTATTGATAAGAATTTCTTACTGATTAAGGAGTAACCAATCAGTTTATGAAGGAGTAATTCAGCTTTTTTGTTGTATTTTAGTTTCGGTTAAGTAACAAATAACACCATAAATTAATACAACACTTGCAAAATTAAAATTAACTGAGCAAATATTTTATTTAAAATGAAACACAAAAAGATTCCTTCGAGCCGGATTTGAACCAGCGACCTATGGATATCAACGATTTGCACTCTACAGTCCACCGCTCTACCAACTGAGCTATCGAAGGTTGAGAACTGAGTTCGAAATAACAGGGTACAATCCGTTTAATGCATAATGTATGACGTATTGCTATTTGTGTACAAGAATGTGTTATTCGTACTAAGCAACAATAAATAAGAATAAACATTCTAAGTAGATATTGACTTAGGTTTTACTTTTTGTAAACCGAATCTAAGACACGGACAAGACTTTATTTATTTTCTTTTTTTTTATCTTAGCAATGGCATTCAGAATTATGGCTGCAGTGCAGAAAAATCGAACTAGGTACAATTATGTACTTACATCATTATAACTTAAATAAAAGGAAGTGCCTCCGCTGCCGGCGCCGGTTGCTGAATTGGCTGCCGGCGCTGACTTTGGTTCTCAGTTTGGCGTATGGAGTATATAGGCAAGGTGGGCATAATTTAAAAAAAACATGTAATAGAGCATATTTTTTTTTCCATATTCCAGTAATAAAGTCATAAAGTACTACCCGAAACCAAACTTGTAAGATTAGGTTTAATACTTTTAATCGCAAAAAAGGTTACGTTTCTGACCCCGTACGCCAAAAACGACTAGAATATGCAGAAAATCATATTTTAGTTAGGGTTCTGAATACTGGAAGGGTTTCTATAAACGCCGTGCCGCCGGTGTCCATTATGGGAGCAGGCGGTGCCGGCAGCCGATGTTTTTAATCTCGGCTACCGGCAGTAATGTCATTGCCGGTTCCCAATGGTGTTATTTTTTGGGAGCCGGCGCCGGCAGCGGAGGCACTTCCTAAATAAAAATGTACCTAATTATTTTGATTTTTTTTTGACGTTTGAGAAATTATTCTTGGAGCTTATCGGTAGGTACCTACCTACTATCGATTTAACGTTTTTGAGCATTTTTTTTTTCAAATCAAATCAAATCATTTATTTCTTTCCAAACATGGGTATAATACATAGGTGTTTTTAGAATAAAGTTCTCCATATTTTACCGTCTTTTTTGTTCGATCAAAATCATTCGATTTACACAGCCACGTAGCTGGTAAACTTCAAAGAAGACTTATACATAATTAGCTCCCGCCCGCGGCTTCGCCCGCGTGGTATGTCGATGAAAAGTAGTGTATGTCCTTTCTCAGGCTCTAGACTATCTGTGTACCAAATTTCATTTAAATTAGTTCAGTAGTATTGGCCCGAAAGCGCGACAGACAGACATACAGAGTTGCTTTCGCATTTATAATAGTAAGGATTTTTTTACAAAGCGATACCTACCTAAGTTTTTAAGAGTATTGGAGCTACATAAAAATACCACATTCATAAATAAATAGGTAATTTTATTTTAGTATTGTTTGCATTCAATACATTTCTAACAGATAACAAACATTGCAATAACTTAGTTAGATCTGTGCCATTTCCTGCATAATATTATAATATTATTTGATCGTATCGACTGTGGAGTTTCCTAGTTTATATCCTCTGTAATTTATAATACCTATCACTATACTTAGGTAAATACAACGCTAATGGATGGTATTTTAAATAGCTAAGTAATCGTGCTTAAATTCGATAGTGGAGTTTGTGTTTTAGGTGCAATTAGTTGGAGTTCAAAGCCTTTGCTCGTATATTTTGTCAGGCGCTCATAACTTTAATGTTTCTAGTAGAAAATTTCATCGCCGCCCACATTGGACTTATATGAGATGTTTTTGAAATAACATGAACATAAATGTAGTAAAATATTATATAAACTCTTTGATCAACATTAACGTTTAATAAAGAAGAAACTGGATTGTCAGCATTGATTGTGTCATTGTATAAATATGTTGAATTTTGTTAAATAAAACCTAAATACTACGGGTATATTCTTTACTACAATTTATTTAACAAAATGGAAAGATATCTACGACCAGAACGTTTCGACGGAGACCCGTCCTCAAGCCATGATCTGTCCCCTCAGTGGAGGGACGCAGAAATTGTTGTCATGTATCGTGGCTGCTACAACTGATCTCGATAAAGCTATGATACCGATAAAAATAAACAGATTATTTGTAGCCAGAGCATTGATTGATACAGGCAGTACTGCTAGTTTTATAGATAGCCGACTAGTTTGTCAATATAATATACAAAAGAGCTCATGCTACCAAAATGTCAGCATGGCAGCTTCAAATCTAAAAACAAAAGTAGATACATCGTGTTCCGTCAATATCGATCTGCAAGGTCATAGTTTTCAAGTGAACCTATTAATAATGGAGAACTTATGTACGGATGTCATAATTGGTCATGATATTCTTAAGAGATATATTACATTAGAAATGCATTTCGGCGGATCTAGAGCTCCATTGAAATTATGTGCACTATCTCAAACCAATGTCGATCCAATCTGTTTATTCCCGAATCTCTTACCAGACTGCAAGCCAATAGCTGTTAAGTCACGAAGATACTCAGATAGTGACATGCAGTTTATACGTACTACGTGAAATAAGGAAATTACTAGCTGAAGGGATTATAGAACCTAGCTCGTCACCATGGAGAGCACAAGTACTTGTAACTACAAATGAAAACCACAAAAAAAGGATGTGTATAGACTACTCTCAGACAGTAAATAGATACACGCAACAGGACGCTTACCCGAACAAATCTTCTCTAAGGTAGCCAAACATAATTTCTACAGCAAAATTGACTTGAAAAGTGCGTACCATCAGATTCCGATCCTTGAAACAGAAAAACCGTATACAGCATTTGAAGCAGAAGGTAATTTATACCAATTTCGAAGAATACCTTTCCGGGTCACCAACGGAGTAGCGGTTTTGCAAAGAACTATCAATAATATAATTGCGAAAGAGAAACTAAAAGGAGTATACGCATATTTGGATGACATAACAGTCTGTGGAACAACCCAAGCTGACCATGATCAAAAACTGCAGCGTTTTCTTGATATTGCGAAACGGTATAACCTTACACTGAATCTTGAAAAGAGTGAATTTTCATTGAAAGAGATAAGTATTCTAGGATATACTATAAACAGTGGAGTAATTAAACCCGACCCGGATCGTCTACGTCCACTATTAGAGCTGCCTCTGCCTTCAGACTCGGCATCACTCCGACGAGCATTAGGAATATTTGCTCACTATTTTAAATATCAAGATTGTCTCATAAAATTCAGTTCCTCGTTTCGCAAGGTACATTCCCTCTCGATTCTAACGCAGTAAACGCTTTTAACGCTCTAAAACAAGAGATAGCTAGATCAGCAGTAAACGCGATTGATGACAACGTACAATTTGTTGTTGAAACGGACGCTTCAGACTATGCTATCGCGGGAACTCTGTCATAAGAAGGTAGACCTGTTGCGTTTTTCTCGAGAAGCCTTCACAGTAGCGAGCGGAATCACCTAGCCATAGAGAAGGAGGCCGCGGCTATAGTCGAATGTCTTCAGAAATGGAGACAATTCCTCATCGGACGAGAGTTTAAACTGATAACTGACCAAAAATCGGTCGCATTCATGTTCAATCAGCAGCATTCGTCAAGAATTAAAAATGGCAAAATACAACGTTGGCGATTAGAACTTTCTGAATACAATTTTGGTATAGTTTATCGCCCTGGAAAGGAAAATATAGCGGCTGATGCTTTATCAAGAGCTAATGCACCATTAGTAGCCTCTATAAACAGTTCAGAAAATGCACTCAAAGAACTGCACAAAACTTTGTGTCACCCTGGAGTAACAAGAATGCTTCATTGGGTTCGAAGCAAAAATTTAGCCTACTCCACTGAAGAGATAAAATGTATTACTGGAATTGTTCTATATGTGCAGAAGTAAAGCCTCGTTTCCAACAAAACATTGGAAAACTAATAAAAGCGATGGCCCCATTTGAAAGAATATCGTTAGATTTTAAAGGTCCACTGACTGGATATATCCTTACGATTGTGGACGAATATTCTCGATTCCCATTTGCATATCCCTGCCCAGACTTGAGTACAAATACGGTTATTAATAAACTGACTGACTTATTTTCTATATGCCAACTTACGTACACTCAGATCGTGGTACTTCTTTTCTTTCAAAAGAGATGAAAGACTTTCTTCACCAGAAGGGCATTGTTACGAGCTACACTACACCGTACAACCCTCAGGGTAATGGACAAACGGAGAGGTATAACGGAATTATTTGGCGAACAGTACAATTGGCTCTGAAAAGCCATGATCTGCCTATAACCAAATGGGAGTCAGTCATAACTCAGGCTCTGCATTCTGTAAGATCACTTCTTTGCACGGCTACAAACTGTACGCCCCACGAGCGGATGTTCTCTCACGCCAGGAGATCCTCAAGCGGCCAGTCGATGCCTCCATGGCTAAACGTCCCAGGCAAAGTTTTGATACGAAACCATCATCGAACCAGCAAATATAATCCACTGGTTGAAGAGGTAGAGATTCTAGAAAGTAACCCTCAACATTCTCGTGTGCGTTTGACCAGTGGTAGCGAATCTCCTTTAGAAGCAGATGAAACTGATTCCAATGATGACGACGAGTTCATCGATGCAGTCGATGGCGATGATCGTAACACAGAAGGTCAGCAAGATACCCAGAATGAAATGGTCCAGCCACAGAACATGACCACAGAGACTTTGCGTCGTTCTGAAAGAGTACGAAGTCCGCCTGCTCATTTATCAGACTACGTGGCACAATAAATACGCCCAGGAGAATGTAGTTAAATATTATATATACTCTTTGGTCAACATTAACCTTTAATAAAGAAGAAACTGGATTGTCAGCATTGATTGTGTCATTGTATAAATATGTTGAATTTTGTTAAATAAATCGTAAATACTACGGGTATATTCTTTACTACAATAAATTTATGAAACACCCATTTTTTTTTGTGTCAATTTAGTACCTACCTACCTCACAAATCAAAGCATGCTTTATTATTAGCTAGCTGATGCCTGCGGCTTCGCTCGCTTGACAAATTATATACTAAAACCTTCCTCGAGATGAACCACTCTATCCATTGGTGAAAACAGCATGAAAATCGGTGCAGTAGTTTTTGAGTTTATCGCGAACAGACAGACAAGCAGACGCGGCGGAGGACTTTGTTTTATAATATGTAGGTAGTGATTGATGGATTCCTGACAGAATAATTCATATTGATGTAGAATTTATATAATTGATCTGTTTTCATTTTAATACTTATTTTATTATTGTTTGGTAGATCGATTTTTCGCCCCCGTGAACCCCTAGATTGCAACTTTCTGAATTTCATCGAAATCGTTAGAGCCGTTTTCGAAAACGTGATTACATATAATATATACAAATGCTGCTATTTTTAATAGTAAAGTACCTATAATAGCAGGTAGATATAAACAATAATGTGCTCTTACGGTATTTCTACGCCCAGGGTTGGCCCAGCCAGAGCAGTGTTGGCCCAGTGGTAACGGCCGCGACTTAAAACTGTAGGTCGTAGGTTCGGATCGTAGAATAGATCGCTTTAATTGTGTAAATTATTTCATCATCACTGCTCTCAAAACGGTGAAGGAAACCACCGTGAGGAAACCGGCATGTCCTAGAAAAATTCAAAGACATGTGACATCTACCAAACCGCACCGGGCCCGCTTGGTGGATTACGGCCCACTCCCTCTAACAGAGAGGAGGCCTGTGTCCCAGCAGTGGGAACGTTATAGGCTGGTTATGAGGTTATTTCTACACCACACGCCCATTAACACTACCCCAACACCTTCTGATCAGAGAACTTCCACTGCTACACCGTATCTAAGTTTACAATCAATACGATCTATTTCCATATCCGCCGTATCCGAGTCGGATCTGTCTCGGTTCAAGAGCACTGACCGCATGTCTGTATACTCAGCATGCAAATCAACAAACTGAAATAGACTTCAAGAGCAACCCTTTGTGGAATGAGCGATCGTAGAAGTTGGAAAATTGTGAACTCAGACCAAATAAAAAACCAAGACAGACCGTTGTCAACAGTGACGTGAGGCCGGTCTCTTAAACATCTGTGCACTTAGAGAGGTGTAGTTTGATTGTAAATGTGTGCGTGTATGTACAAAGCGCAGGTGTAGTTTTGGCATGCTTCACTGTATTTTTCGCAGCGTTCTGTCTTAGTTTTTTATTTGGTCTGAGGTTCTGAATTGGATTTTCTTTTGTTTTTTTTTCTACTCGTGGTTGGAAGATGAAGAATGAAGTAAGTACCTATATAGTTAAGGAGGGATTCAGGAGCCTACAAAAGGTATTGCAAAAGCTTCAACGCCAGCGTGTAAGAACAATACAATACATAGTTAAGTACTAGGTTCCTAACTAATTATAATTTTTAGCGCTTATATCACAAAACAGCGCGTGTGAGTGTGACCGCTCAAATAACTGATTGACACCCAAAGTTACCCTACATAGTTTACTTCGAAACTTTCACAAAACATTTGCCATCGACTCGTTGAGAAGAAGTCTAATGTCCACCCCCTTATCGCAAGTTATAGGTATGTTTAAGTCCTATCTGATAGGATGCGAATCCAGGGGGCCAAGTCTACTAATTAACAAACGTGTCAGTGGTCTCACAATGATCAGTTTTTGACAGATATACCATACAAAATCTGTCAAAAACTGATCATTGTGAGACCACTGACACGTTTGTAAATGAGTAGACTTGGCCCCCTGGACCTCTGCTACTCTAAAAAGTTCATGATGGGATAACCCAATACCTCGGAATTGAACCCAGGGCACCACGTTCGCCTCAAAGAGATGTCAGCACATTTGACGGGGTCCGCTAGGTCCGATGCCTGCCAGGGTTGCGGGAAAGTCCGAATGGGATACCGGATCTTTGGCAACAGGCAACTGAAGGAACACGGGTGGGTTTTAGTCAGTAAAAGTCTGACATCCCGCTCCGCCCAGAGCGGGAGAAGTCATTTGATGATTTCCTATCCTCAAAAAACCGCGCTTGCGACCGCTAGTGAAGAGTCAGACAAAAGCTAATTTAATCACTACAAGCCGTGCACCCGATGGGATTTCAAATCGGCAACGAAATTCCATACGTTCATCTGCTTTAAGAAGGATTCCAGAGTCCTTTAGTGCTCACCTTCGGAACTCTTGCGCATTGAATGAATTAATTTTAGGATTTTTATGAATTTCAGACTTTACTCATTCTACTCCAATAAAATACTCACCTCCTTACTAATAAACGTTGCATAGCGTCTGTATAGTTACACAACGCTTTGACTTCTTCTTTCGAAAGTCAAAGTAATAACGACTGAAAGAGAGAAATCGGTGTGTAACTATTCACTTGTTATAATACGTTTATTAGTAAAGAAGTTAGTATACAAAACTTCCCTTGTACAACATTTAATGTGGGTAGCACTTGCAAACAACGTTATAGTAATAGTTGCGGGCAAATGTCAGCAAAGTTGAGTAGGCGTCGATGATTCATAGGGCAGTGGTCAAACGTCAGAACTTCAAGATGCGCACGCCTCGTTGCCTACGCTTGGTTAGTGTTCAGGTGACGAGTCATGAAATTTGAGGTTTTTCACTACTTACTCTTAGGTAACAGGTGTAGGCGTAGTAACATAATAATTGCTACTAGAATAATTTAAAACCCCAACTACGAACTGCCTTTTACTTACTGAATATATTTTGGCCTTATTAAGCCTTAACTCGCGATTTGGGGGCCCCCTAAGATCGGAGGCCCGGCGGACAGCACCCCCTCCCTCTTAGGTGGAAAGGACGTAGAAAAAACACGGAAAATCTCTCAATATTGTGCGTAGAAAAAAACTCTACTGTTCCGTACATTTATGTTCGCATAGCTCGTCAAAATGTATCTCTCTGTATATTTCGCGGTTTCTGGGTTGCAAACAACGGTTGGTTGGTCCCATAGTGAAAGTTATTCATAATGATGAGTACAATAACTCCTTAAAAGGATCCCCATGAATTCAATTTCACCACCCTGTATAGTGCTGGGGGCTTAAAACGGTCACTTTAGCAGAATCATAATATGAAAATATTATGAATCATCGTAAACTGACAATTCATAATAATCTGCGTGTAATTCATATTACGAAATAATTCATCTGTTTGACAGTTTTCTATGGAGTTTCGAAAAATGGTCCACAAATTATGAATTGCTTTTATGTCATATTAGAGGACTTGCTAATGACAGCAGGGATTCAGGAAATGAACTGCTTTTGGAGGAATTGCGAATGTGGCCCCCTGGTCCGCAAACAGCCTAACAGGTTTGTTAGTTGCAGTTAGTTAAGCTAACGTAACAGCCGCACAATCAGAATACATCGAGCTCGTGTATTTTTTGTTGACACTGGCTGCTGCAGTCCGCTGAGTAACGCTTTAAAGTTGGCTGGACTACAGATACGGCGTATTTTTAGTGACGTAAGCAATATTTGGGCGGGAGTTATACGTTGGCCTTAGTGCAGCTGGGGCCACAAAATAGGGTAGGTACATGTAGCTGTACTTAGAATGAAACGAAATATGTAATTTTATTTTTTAGTTGGTTAGTTAATGAGTTCAAAAACCCTACAATATTATTAATAGATTTACCGATTATGATACTATTAATAAATTACAAGGCTATTTGAATTTGAACATAAATTAGTTATTGTGCTTGTGACAAACTGCCACGGCACCCCATCGATTAATTTTTAACCCTTAGAATAATAATTATTCTAAGTTTTAACCCTTTACCTATGGGCAGTTGAATAGTGACTTCACAAATAAATTGCTGATTCTGCCAATTTTATGTTAAATAAAAACCGGGAAAGAAATTGAAAAAGCTTACTTATTCCAATTTCAACAGCAAATCACTATCATTTTTTTCGCTCAGTTGCTTTGCGCGGGGTCGCTCGCAAACTCGCAAAACGGTTTCTACGTAAACGCTCTCCAATGAGCGTTTGGACCATTGACGTCATCAGGAGAGCACAGCCGCCGGAGCCTCGATACTATTGTCAAACACATATTTAATTACCATCGTGTGCAGTGCGGCACACGCAACGACCTATTCAGAACGGAACAACGGCGAATTTCTGACCAATCTAAATGCAACTTTGTGCTATAAATATAAAGCGTGTTTCTCCTTGGTAGAAAATAGGTGGTTTAACTGTTTCATGGAGGTGTGTAAGGGTGAATTTCGGCCGATCCTGCGTTGTACTACGCCTGCGCAAAAAACAGTTCGCGAGCGCGTATTTCAGTTAAAGTAAGGCGGCGCGCGGGCTAGCGCGCTCGCCTGCCGGTCGCCCACGGACCCTTAGCGGACGCCGAATACCATTTTCATCAATAAAAATAATGTTCTGAAGTGTTAAAAGCGTGCGTGTTAACTTAACCGGTCAATTTAGCTGTTACTGTGAGTGTTGCGGTAATGTTAGCTGCCCGTAGTGTCTTCCTTTAGTATAGACGTGATTGACTGTTCAAAATGTCGTTGTTTTGATAAGGTGAGTTCTTGGTTTAAGGTCGGAGGTTGCCCTTGGTAATGGCAAGTACACACGTATGTAGGCACCACATATTGTGGCGAAATGTTCGCGTGACTCAGCTGAGGTGAAATCATTCAGAAAATTGCTGCCACATTCCACTGAAGGTTTTTTCATGCCTGCAGAGATTTGATACGATAAACGTTGGAGCTGTATTAACAATGAAATTGTGGGGATGTCAGGCTATAAATTGGTAGAATAATGGCTCGGCTACTGGGTGTAATAATGTTGCAGAACGTGCTCATACACAAGAATAAAATTATGACTCATAAAACAGCATGGCAATCAAATACTCGTAGACTGTTTATGAAGTCTGTAATCTCGTATCGATGGTGCTGTTATCCAAGCATTATTAAAAGATAGAATAAAAACATAACACTTCCTTGGCAGTCGCGTAAAAATGAACAAACAACGATGATAACGATGACTGGCCGCGTAAACAGAATCGCCCTGATTATGTAAAAAGAACAACTTGACATAACCGTCATTCCTGTCACCTTCGGAAGGCAAAGGGTTACATAGAGATTTTCAGCCATAACCCGAAACCCGCCAGTGATGAAATAGGTCTCATATAAATCGAAAGCCAGCTCTTTGCCCGGGTATTATTTGACCCTGAGCGGCCTCAGCCATAAAAATGTCTAACAAAAAACTCGAATGTAGGGTATCAATCAAGTTTTATAAGTCTGCGACTACCAGATCAATGTAATAAGTAAAACCCCAATACTAGGCTTATAATAGACTATGTTTGTGATGCAAAAGCCCTATTACTCGGTTTAATTGAGTTGGTACCTGTTAAACTGTTTCTTCTATGTTTTCCTCTTGATGATCCTAAAATTTGATCTAGTGCCAGTCATGACCGTTCAATTATCATTTTATCACGCTTGTCTCGACAGCTCTGTGGTCTGCCGCAGCGTCACCAAGCTTCATTTATATCAAAACTCTTCTGTTAAGTACTAGTATCATCATCACGAATAACCCAACTTCTATTTGCTGGATACGAATAAAACCTTCATAGAATCAGAAAGATCAAAACTATTTACAAAAAAAAAACAAATGACTTCCAAAAAACTTCACATTTTTGTGTTTTTTTTGCAGTCGGTAATATTTTTTTTTTTCATAAAAATTTGAGTAACTTAAAACATCGTCCATATAGACTAAGTGGGAAAAATAAGTAATATTTAAGCTAAATCAAAAACAACACAAGCAAAGTTAATATGGGAATACCTCTGATCAATGACCTACCAGAAAAAATTTTTCATTAAAATCAATTCATAACAATTTGGCGGAGTAATCGCGTAACAAAAACAAAAAAAAAACATACAGACGAATCGAGAACCTCCTCCTTTTTGAAGTCGGTTCAAAATCGATTAAACTACGTAGCTACAGTTCAAAATCGAGCCAATCCCAATTATTACAGAAGTTTCCCAATATGGTGTCGATTAGCTTCTCCAAAGCTGGGATTTGGAACGGTACTGAAAGGTATCTCCAGTTATCAGTTTCATTAATGTCTTTGATTAACGAAATCATTGTTATAGGGACTAAGATTTGCCAAAAAAGAGAGCTAGATCATCTATTCTTACAGCGAGGTCATCGTTTTGGATCCGAATCAAGCTCACCTGCACTGTATTAGATTGACCTATTTCTAACAATTGCTATTGTCAAGGCTACTATATCTTACTAAAAGAATAAAGGCGGCACCAAAAAGTGGTCAACCTCTATTGTGGGACTTAAACTTAACTGGCGAAATGAGGCTGTACCATACACCTATGCTGAAACCTTCGAATACAGGCGTGTTTTGGTGGTGGCTCAGTGGTAACGGCCGCGATTTACGAGTAATTGTAGGTTGTAGGTTCGAACCCAGACAGGCGCTTTACTGTGTAGATTATTTCATCAGCATCACTGCTCTCGAAACGGTGAAGGAAATCATCGTGAGAAACCAGCATTTACTACAACCGAATATTCGAAGATATGTGACCTCCATCAACCCGCACTGGGCCGGCGGCGGCGTGGTGGAATACGGCTCCCTCCCTCTCACCGAGAGAAGGCGTGTGTCTGTGTCCCAGCAGTGGGAACATTATAGGCTGATTATGATTGTTAGTAAAAAGTGGTTTCCTGGTACCATGGAAGGCAAGGCTTCTTCGTAAAACTATTTTTGATTTTGAAAATGGCAATTTTTAGACTGGAGTCTGTCTAATGCGATCTACTGGCGATTCTGGAGTATAACCTACTAAAACTGAATCCAGTCAGGTAGAGTTTCACTTTCTAAACATTGCTGTAATAGTTTATGGGTCAAACACAATTCATTGCATTTGGACTTCAAATGCGGTTTCCGCTGTCGCTTTGTATGTTCCCAGTTTCCAGAATAGTAAGAGTAATACTTCGCTGGAAGTACCAGCCCAGGCAATGAAAACGTCTGAACCGTGTACAACATAATGGATTTGATTTGGAAATCGCAGTGACACGGTCACACATAGTACTAACACAATGGAGGTGGACAATGAGGGCCAGTTTCCTAATTTAGCATAGTTTGTTGTCTAGTTTTAGGTGTAGATGATTTTGCTCAGTAACGTCTTAACGTCATTTGCAGATGCAATATTATAAATACATATAAGGTTCTCACAATTAAGGGCTCCCACAATTAGGACGAATTAACGATAAGGTGGATGCGCTAGGGTAAAGCGTAGCCCGCGAAATTCAAATTTTCTTACGTTTTTTTGGAATGAAATCAAAGTCAAAGTCAAAGTCAAATCATTTATTTCAAATAGGCACATTAAAGGCACTTTTGAACGTCAAAAAAACTAAGAAATAGAACTGATTCTAGTTGCCCCTTCCAAAAGGTAGTTTTCGTATGGAGAAGAATGGGCAAGAAACTCCACCGTTACTCTTTTAAAAAAAATGGTTTACAATATTTTGTATAGGTACATCAATTATTATTACATGTGAATACGATGCACCTAGAATACGATTACTTTACCACAAATTGTAAAAAGAATTAAAAATGGAGCAATGACTAATAAATTGATTAATAAAATTATGTGATAGATACATGGTGCTCACACATTTACAAACATTGTAAAAGTAGGTACCTATACAATATCACAATATTCCTAACATTTTTACATTACAAATAATACTAATAAGACAGTGTGTGAGTCAGTGTGAATCGTCATTCAATGCACTTACATGAACTTAAGGAGTTGAATAAACTCCTTAAGTTCATGTAAGTGCGTTGAATTATTGCTGATTTTAATGTTTATAATTCCGTAAATACATATTTGTTACGGTCGTAAATAATATTTAGATCAACATACAACCTGATGCTGACCTGCAAATTCCAATAAACGTAAGAAAATTTGAATTTCGCGGGCCACCTTAGCGCATCCCCCTTAAGCTAAAATCCATCAAGCCTTTAAGGCTACAGAGCATGACATGCCTACATAAATACCAAAACATTACCCTCCTTCTGGGGGTCGGGTAAAAAGATAGAAAACACTTACGTACGTTACCTACCTACTTTAAAATCGTAACACAATTTTCAATAAATGTTACAGTGACACATGTAGTTAATCTTCCTTGCTGCTGCGGTGAAGGCTGTCGTTAAATATTCATGGAGTTCGTTCAGTATTTTTTATTCGGAACCGCTTACAAGTATAAAAAGATGAGATTATTTGATGTTTGTCCTACCTTAGTTAATTACAAGTTAATAAAACTGAAATAAGATATTTATGAAAAGAAGCCAGTTAAAGCCTATTCCGAAAGTATTTGATAAAAGTGTAAACAAATGTATCGGAAAACGTACCTGTACCATTGAATTTGTTGCGCCACTTACAGATTGAGTGCTTTGATTTGGTTATTTGAATACCAAAAAGATGTTATTCATTTTACAAGAGGTTAATTTTCCTCAATTTTCGTCGATGATTTTTCAATTACAGTTTAAAAATGTTATTCAAACAATATTTGTTGGAGAAAATGGTGAGATATAAAGCTAAACCTCCATATTACATATATGTGTTAGGTACTAATTCTTTTTATTGAGTGATACCGTAAAAAAATTACCTGCTAGCATAATTGCGTAACCTATTTTCGTAACCGATTAAGACCTGTGGGCTTAAAACAGTCACTTTGGCAGAATCATAATAAGAAAATATTATGAATCATCTTAAAATGTCACAAACTGACAATTCATAATATTATGATCTGCGTGCGATTAATATTACGAAATAATTCATCTGTTTGACAGTTTTCTATGGAGATTCGAAAAATGGTTCACACATTATGAATTTTTGCTTTTGTGTCAAATTAGAGGAATTGCTAATGACGGTTGGAAATTCAGGAAATGAATCGCTTTTAGAGGAATTGCTAATGTGGCCGTTTTAGGCCCTCAAGGGGCCGTGATTGTGACCAGTTTCATTTTGACAGTTCAACCACATTCATTGCGTTATTTACGTCGTTGATCAGATAATTGTTTCGAACTTATGAAGCAATGGTTAGAAATTTGTTTCAAACCGATTCAGATTGTGATTGATCGTGTATTACCCAATTAGGGTGCTGTGTTAGTTAAATAAATATAATAACCCTGCATTGCAAAGGTCACGACAACAAAAAAAAAGGCGATCGCATCAAAACTCCATGCTACCTCGTAGGTACTAAATTCACACCCTCTGTAATTGCAATATAATTACAGTGTTATATAAAAAACATAACTAGAGTTACTCATACGAGCCAAATGACACCCATTATGTATATGATGAATGAATAATAGCAAAGAAATCGGTGTCGAACACCGAAATAGTTTTAGTTGATGGTAAAAGTTGGTTGTATTTTTGGGCTATCAACAACAATGGCGGTAAGGTCAGGCGTTGAACTAGGTTCGGTTTGTTTTGGTGTCAGTGATCATGTAGGCCGGAATTGATGAGGCTATTCAAACTCAAACTAAACAAATAAATCAATTACAGGCACTTTTGAATTGTGAAGGGGTCGGTCAGCCAGAAAGATTAAGCTGTAATGATTGAACTAAAGAATGAACTAAAGATTAAGCTCCAAAGCGTAGTAGGTTCTTATGGAGAAGAACGGGCAAGAAACTCCACGGACACTCTTTTTAAATCAAAATATTGGTACAATATATTGGTTACATCATTCATGTTGAAATTATACATGTGAGTACAATGTAGAAAAACGTGCACGTAAAAAGAGTCCGTAATTAAATGATAAAATGAAAACAAAACAATTCAAAAATTAAAATAAGCCGTGGCAGCTAAGAGATGACCAGTATCTACTGATGGCGTCCGATCACGAACATGACGCATGGATCAGCACCATTCAGGTCACCATTTTGAAGGGAGCCTAATGATCCAACATAGTTAAACTTACTGATGGTTTCTTTTGCATTAAAATACTGGTATTCAGCTGCATCCGGTTAGACTGGAAGCCGACCCCAATATAGTTGGGAAATGGCTAGGCAGATTGATTTTTTGGTTTCTATAGCATTGCTGATTCGGAACAGTAATTTCTGCCTAAAACAAATGAGTACTTGGGACCTATATAACGGCACTGAGTGTGGGAAAGTAAAGAAAATGCCTGCTGTGGAAACAAGGCTCTTTCTCATGCCAGACCCTGACATAATCATAATATAACTTACTAGCTGCTCCCCGCGGTTTCACCTGCGTAAGTGTTGATCGCGTGGGAATATCGGGATAAAAAGTATCCTAAGTCCTATTCCGGGTCATGATCTACCCGTGCGCAAAATTTTATCCAAATCCGTTCAGCCGGTTTAGCATGAAAGCGTAACAAACAAACAAAACTCACTTTCGCATTTATAATATTATTAGCCAGGATTTGAGTAGCTTCCGCCAGCGGCTTGGCTCGCGTGATATCTTTATACAACCTACGTTACTCAGTGATAACATAGCATTCTACTGGTGAAAGAATATTTCAAATCGGTCTAGTAATTTTTGAGATAATTTATTACAAACAAAACAACAAATACGCAGTAGCTCTTGCAGTACGTGTTGGTTCGGCTTTCACGTGTTAGTTAATAGTCAGTCCTCCGTGGACTATCACTAAAGAAGAACTAAATTCTGATTATTTTGTTACTATCCCGGGTCTACTAGATCAGCATATGACCTCTACAGTCTTCGTAGTTATTCCATTTGAAATTGCTTTATTTACTACGTTTACTAAAATGCTCGTAGAATGACGAGCTCGTGGCTAAGTTATAACGGCCGCACGGCAGGGGTCGATCCATTCGGTTATGCTACACTTGCCGGGATTGGTCCGTACCATCTTTTCATACCAAGACTTCTTCCTGCCTCGGAAAGCACGTTAAGCCGTTGGTCCCGGCTGTCAATCGTGGATCTTTGTCGTCAGAAGCCCGAAAGTCTGACAGCCAGTCTTACCAAGGGGTATTACCCAGTTACTGGGTTGTGGAGTTCAGATAGGCCGTCGCTCCATATAAAATACTGGTATTCATCTGCATCAGGTTAGACTGGAAGCCGCCCCGATATAGTTGGGAAAAGATTAGGCAGATTGACTACGTTCACTGAAAAACCGCATAACTTTTTCAACTCGCTGATATTTCCTAAACCGTCTTCAATATATTTCTAACCACAGTTAGCTGTTTAGACTCACGTTCTAATCCTTTACTAACTGTCAAAGAAGTTATTAACAACATACAAATCAGCAATGTCAAGCGTATTGTAAGCCGCTTACTCCGATCCTCAGTTATGAAAGGTCGACGTCAACTAAAAGGATTTGTGAAACGGAATGAGTAATGAGCTAGGGGACTGACAGGGCTTTAGCCCGTTTGTCGGGTAACGGGTAACGAATGGATGGACAACATTTGTTTGTGGTTATTTTTATGTTAAAGGAATTTCTGGAATGGATTAAGGTTGATAATCTATACTTCTATACTAATATTACAAAGAGGAAAGATTTGATTGTTTGTTTGCTTTGAATAGGCTCCGAAACTACCGAACCGATTTGAAAAATTCTTTCACTGTTAGGAAGCTACACTATCCCCGGCTGACACAGGCTATATTATATAGGTATTCAAAAAATTTGGGCTCCTTACTAAAACTCCAATAATGTAACCCAAGGTGTAAAAAATTACCTAAAATAGCCGTAGATAAGTACTTAGTGCTACCCGTGCGAAGCCGGGGCGAGCAGCTAGTTATTTATAATTTTCGAGATGTTTTCAGTAACTCGTTTATGAATTGTTTATGACACTACCCGTCCGTCATTTTGTGGAGCAGATATTGAAGATTTTTATGGGAAAGTTCATAAATTTTTCGCGATTACGATGTTGATTCTATGGAGAAAGTTGTTCAGTTTGATGGTCTGTACCACACCCTTAAGGGACTACCCAACCTCAAAAAGGTTAGCATGATCCTCCGTTATGCCGAAAATACTGCAGCATTAATTTTGAAATAATTTGGTATGTTAAAGTTGAGGATTGAAGCTAGGTCCTATGTTTGAAAATTTTCTCTATAGAACAAAATGCAAAGTTACCTCTAAACCGAACTATAAACCGCTGGTATAAAAAAAAAGACTTCAAATTAGATCATGACACTTTGCATAATAACTGAACTAACTATAAAGCAGGTCATTTTTTTTTAGCTATTTTTGTCACCGTAAAAAGCAAATACCTAAACTATTCGAGGCTTGAGAGCCGCCAGCACCCCACTCCGTCTCGCTCTCACTCAGGCCGCGAGTAGTACCTATGGTGCGAATGAGATAAAATTTGAGGTTGGTTGCCTTAAGACGTATGTGCGAAGAGTAGTAGGTATTTCCTTGAATGTCGTTATGTAACTTTTGCATGCAAGTTATGGAAGTCAATTACCTTCAATAAAGGTTACCAACCTCGGTTTTCATGTCTAGATTTCTAAGTCCCTAGCAATCGGGGTCAGAAATAATAAGCAACTAGATTACTATTCTTTAAAAAAAAAAAAAAACCCGAGTTCTGGGTTAGTGCCTATTGCATAAACTCAAACTCAAAGCATTTATTTCAATTAAACCATTTACAGGCAATTTTGAATTGTCAAGGAGTCAGTCAGTCAGAAATATGTAACTAGTTAAAGGTGTTTGTGTCTGTGTTACTAGCTAGTATTTAAATACTACATATTGTAATCTGTGGAAAACGTAGTGGGTAGCATAGTTGTTAAAAATATGTATCTATTATTTAAGCTATTATGACCGTATCTTATTGTGCTACTGTTTGTTTTTCCTTAAATAAAAAAAAAAAATAAAAAAAAAATAACTAAGGGTCAGCTCAGACCGCGCCTTTTTAACAATTACCGAACTTTTTTCTTCACGAAAAGGTATAATTTCAGTGCGACACGTGACACGTGTCAAAATCCACTTAGATGCGCAAGGCTGTGCAGCGCGTGTACCTTATTGTGTAGTAAATAAATTCGATATTGTATCGGAACATAAAAAAGTGCGCCTCGGTGTGAACTGACCCAAAGGGGGAATTTCACCACTGACATGACATAATGACACTGACAACACACTGAACATGATCAGCAAATAAACCACGTTTATGGGATGTCAGTGTCATTATTTTCTTTGGAATGTCGATACTGTCAGCTCTTGAACGAGAGTTACAGCCGGTTTCTGATTTGAGTATTTCAAGTTGAGAATTTCTCAAACTCTTCTTAAGCATTACTTAAGGTGATTCCTAAAATTGATTTGCAAAAAACGTATTGAATTTCGCGGGTTACATTAAAGGAATCACCTTAAGTAATGCTTAAGAAGAGTTTGAGAAATTCTCAACTTCAAATACTTAAATCAGAAACCGGCTGTTAGACGTGCTGGTCGCGTTAAGTTTAATTGGTGAAATTAATCGTACTAAGTAAGTTTAGGGCTCTCCCTCGTCGTACCTAGTGCTTACTTGGGTACGCTAATCTTGGGAGTATTTTGGCAATAATTTTCATATTGAACTATGCACTCTGAGGCCCTAGACAAAGTGACATTCTATCAGCGATAACGATGATCGAAAAGGTAAAACTGTATAGGACTGACATAAGCTATCGAAAAGCTAATGTCAATTCTGTTGAAAGTCGTCGTAGAAATACGAAACGTATTCGAAGCGATTGTCACTTGTCTAGGCCCTCTCTTTAAGGTAGGTATTGTATGAACCGAAAAAATATTATAAGTAATTCGATTTAAGACCCAGTAAAGCTGGTTGGCGTGTTATTTTCGGACACCTTTCTTGGACATCCTGAAACCTTTATTTATAAGTTAATTTTATAAAAATATACAGGATGAAATTTAATTCGTTTGCGAAAAAAAACAGCGGTTCCCTACATTTATGTTCGCATAGCTCGTCAAAATGTAGGGAACAGCCGTTTTTTTTTTCGCGGCCCCATAGTGATAGTTGTTTTTATTAATGAGTAAAATTACCCCTTAAGAGCTTTAAAACGAATACAATTTCGCCGTGTATAGTCTATCTAACTGAATCGCCAAACAATAGAGTCATGTGTTCCCACATTTGTCCCCGGAACTCAACCTAACTAACACATAGAGCGACAAACCCACAGTTAATTTTACTTAAGTTAAATGTTAACCAGTTCTCGACTCCACACGCCACACTGAACGATATTTGAAAATCTATTCACAAGTTGAAATAGGCCTAACAGTTTCAACCTAGCTGCAACTTTTGTACACGCAATTATAACCTCAACAGCATGGTGGTAAGGGTTAGAATGGCTTGTACAAATTGATTGCTTGCCTTTTCTATGCGATGTACAGGAGTTGGTTTAGATTCAACTGTTGCTAGCAGTTTTTTTTTTAGTTTGAGTTGTAACTTCGAGTGGAGTTTGATCAGAGGTTTTATGGGGCAAGTTGTAAATCTAATTTTTAGTTGGAAAAGTTGCAGAAAGTTGTAACCGAGTCTTTCCGTGAGCAAATATTGGCTACTTTTCGATCTAAGTTTTTATAATGGTTTACGTTGAATTTTTTCTATGATATTGAGTTCTTTGAGAAAATATCTTTAGCTTTAGTTTTTACGCTAAATAAAAGAGAAAGAAAACGTTACATTAACTTCAATCTGCCTAGCCTTTTCCCAACTATGTTGGTGTCGGCTTCCAGCCTAACCGGAAGCAGCTGAATACATTACTCATACATACTACATACGTTTTACATGGAGCGACTGCCTATCTGACCTCCACAACCCAGTAACTGTATGTTTAAAAAGTAAACGAAAAAAACTTGCCATTTAAATGCTTGTTTTTCAATTTTAATTAATTTCAAACAAAATTAAAATAAACGAAAGAAAAAATACTATTCAAAAATTATTGCGAAAATATTACATTCCAGTACAAAAAAAAGAAGTTAATTGCAAATATTGTTCATGTTCTCGGTAAAAATCGTGCTGGTGAATATTACCCGATTCTTTGAAAAGCAAATGCAACCAACTAGAAAACAGATCGATATGTTACGCCTGTGTCTTATAACAGCTATTTATATATTATATTAAAAATCAATTGCTGTGTGTTAGTTTCGCAAAAACTCGAAAATGGCTCGAACGATTTTGTTTTTTATTTTTGTTTTATTGTGGTTTAGAAAAAAAGAAAATGAGGAAAAACCCGGAGGAACATAATCGAAAAAATCCAAATTTTTTATCGATCTCACGAGTTACGAAGTTCTTCGGATCATCTAGTATAAAATAATTTTCATTTGTTTCCATCTCACTATTGGGGAAAGCTTGCTCCCTTCGTCACTTCATGATTTGTCACTCTAAAAGATGCGTTGCATGATGACGTATGATTCATTATTACCCAGTTCTTACAAGAAAACCCACTTCAATATTATCCTCATTAGCAGCAAAAACAACATCCAATTCCTAGTACTAACACACCGAAGGCCTAAACACTTAAGTAGTATCAGCCACAATTCTAGGCTTTCAGGTTAAGGAGACGTGACGTAGTGAACTGGCACCATAGATGAAATATTCAGCAACCACCCGCAGTAACTGTGCCAACGGTATGACCTGACGTTGACGTGTGACGTAGGGTTTTAAAAAGATATAGAAAAGGGTGACGTCATTATTATTTTGTTGACGTTGTGGCATTTGCGTTGTCTTGTGACGCGTGTTTTTGATGTTGATTTTGTGCAAGTAGACTTTCGTGTTTTTAATTCTAGCAAATGCCGGTTTCCTCACGATGTTTTTTTTCACCGTTTTGAGAGCAGTGGTGATGAAACAATTTACACAAAGTGCCTGCTTGGGTTCGAACCGACGCGACGAGGTAAGCGAAGCGCAAGGGCACTACCTCTTTTCTCGAAGCGTTTCGTCGTTTTTTTGAACCCTCATAACTTGGGTTTGGATTTTATCAGATAAACAAAATCCTTGGGATATGATGTCAGTAGTGGACTTATTAAACGTATAAAGTTTCAATTGCTTAGCTCGTATACTTTAGATTTTATTGATAGGTATCTAAAAAACCCCGATTACGTCACTCACTGACTCACAGATGATCACCAAAATTCACCTACAACTCGTAAGTCGCGGCTGTTACCTGTACTGGGTCACCACTGCTCCGTCATAATATTAGTGTAAGTATATCAAATTATCAGAGTACAAAATATGTTTGTAAATTGAAAATACTCAATACAAACTTGCAGCTGAGATACATAATCAATGCAAAAAACGTTTTTCCCATTAATCCATCATCATCTCGCAAAGGACTTGTCCCGAAAAGGTTGTGGGCGTCGGAGGTCAATCGGCCCCCATGGGACACGTCCTTTCACGGATGAAGAGGAACTACTTACTGTATGAGACATCCTTTAAGTAAAACAGGTTACCCTCAATATGCCTATGAAATTCTAGAACGGAAAGAAGTAACGTTTGTCTTTTTTTTTTTTAATTTTCTTATTATTATAAGGAGGTTGAGGTGGTGAAGGTTGTTGTCTTAAGGAGTAAGCTCATTCTTATGAGTATGATTCTGTAAAGCCATATTTATTACGGTCGCGAATCATATTTTAATAAACATACAACCTGACACTGGCCTGCAAATTGCAAAAAAAACGTAACAAAAAAAAAAAAAAAAAGCGAATATTTACGTTTTTCTTTTTTGGTTTCCTTCTTTTGCAATAAAATTCTTATTAATCCTGTCGTAATATAACAATTTACTGACAATTACGTGGATATTTAATACAGCACAGATTACATATTCTGTCTATGGAGACAAAACAAACTGCAAACGTGACAAGTAAACATGTGACGTGTTTGGAGAGACGACTGACGAGACGAGCTGACGTTTAATTTATGTGCTTCGGTATTACTCTAGTTTTCTCTGCAACAATGCTGCAACACGATAAAGAGAATGCTAGTGAAATAGGAAGGAAAACAATAGGACGTTTATTTCACAAAAGGAAACCAAATAACTGGTCTAAGTTTTTCAAACTCGCATTATTATTTACATTATATTTATTACTAGCTTTTGCCGGCGGCTTCGCCAGCGTGTAAGTTATCCAACGGGAACATACTACCGGGATAAAAAGTATCCTATGTACTAACCCAATTCATGGTCTACTCATGTGCCAAATTTGATCCAAATCCTTTCGCCCGTTTTAGCGTGAAAGCGTAAATAAACAAAAAAAAAACATACAGTCGAATTGAGAACCTCCTCCTTTTAGAAGTCGGTTAAAAAGAACAAACTCACTTTCGCATTTATAATATTAGTTAGAACGTTGAACATCCGGCTATTGTTGTAGCGGAATCTAAAATAAAATTATATAAGCTTGGGCATCGCATGTTATACGTGGTAACACTGCCACCCTGCTCAATGGCAATGTGCTATAAACATCTACATAGTTAGTAAGCTCCTACACGTTACACGATTGCCTCAGGCTGATGCAAACAGCTACAGGATTACTCAAGTTGTCAGTGATAGAGGATCAAAGCTTGATGTAAACTTATGTTCGAGACAACTGACGTGTTTACAGAGACTATGAATGACGTGACAGTAGATAAAGTACAGACGCAGTGTCATGCAGAGAGAGAATAAGAGTGATTGGTATTTTTATTCATAGTAAAAAAATACATACATATCCACTGCATGTGAATATCAAGCGTTCATTTTTTATACATTAATTTTCGTACCGTCACGAACGAAAACATTGCTAAAGCCGTGATAAAAAAATTGCAAGGTTCACTGCCCAGGGTGTGTCCTGCCCGTTTTAACTAATGTGTAATTCCCGTTTTAACTAAATGAAGGTTAGATTTTTAACGCTCGGCAGAAAGTTGAAAATCAGACAGCGCGCTTTTATTTAGGCAGTCATTTAGGTATCACCTAGTGTTAGCGATAACGGGCAAAAGTATCACCGATCTTGGAGACGGAACACAAAAAAAAAACTTCCGTTTATATGTACTTTTAATGAACTTCCCTAGAACGATTTTTGCAAGTCATTATATTCGACCCGTTCATAAATATCTATTAGCCATGCATCATTTCACACACATTTACATATGAAAGGAAATGTAATGAATCGCAGAATGGATAAAAATGGATCAATAAACATATGAGTAGATTTTTTCATGAATATGACTTTTCTATTGCTTTGAAATGTTTTATCAATATCAATCACGTTCTTATGCAAATCAAAAAAATTGCAAGTACTTATGTGTATATCGTATTACTCATACATTCTTTTAAATCGATACCCCAAGACTGTGAGAAAACTTTTATAAATTTTTCAAGTGTATGCATCTTTTTGCACGTGATCGTATAACAATGAATTTACGGGTAGCCTTTGTAGCCAACCTGTCAAACAATTTAAGATACGCTAGCGACGAGACACCCCGATATTTTGCATACATATCGAAATATTTGCACGATCTATGTGTATTATAAATTAAAGTCGCTTTTCGAGTTTATCTGTATGTCCGCCGTTCTAAACCACGCTTTTTTGATGAGGTTTTCACCATCGCTTAGAGAATTAATTCTGGAAGGTTTATGTGTGTACGTTACTATTAAAGTTACATATAACTAAGAAATCTCGATGTTTTGTCAAGTAGTAAACCCCCGTGCGAAGGAGGAGCGGGTTGCTAATGAAATATAGAGGGTGTAAGGGTAACCACAGTTGTCACTCAAACCATGGGTAGTTGACTTTAATATAAAACTAGATGACCGAAAACAACAAACAAAAAACGTTATTTTCATTAAAAGATTTTTAAAAGTTTATATCCGACACCGTGCTTGCTAGCGAAACAGCTGACTAACTGAGGGAGGGGTCGCGCTCGCGGCCGGTTAGCGGACCTATTACGAACTTTAAAAAAACCTGGCAAGTTCCAGGCAATTTCCCTGCATGGTTAAATTTCGTATTACGACATTTGTAATTCAGACCGACTTCACGCTGGGTAATTTGTCTATGGCTGGCTTGTAATTCTCTGCCGTAACATTCAGAAACACAATTAAATATTTATCGGTAAGTTACGATTTCATTTAAATCATGTATTTTATTATATATACATGATATATATTAGTTACTAAAAGTAGGTGAAAACGATTTTTTAAATGAAATTTACAATAAAAAAAAAAAAAAGTATAATTAAGTATGAAAATAAATAAACGAGATATTAAAAGGCAGTTGTAATTATTATAAATAGTTCAGTGGATGAGAGTTCTCGCCCTCGTCGGCGCCTAACTTATGTTCTGTTGGAAAAGTTGTGGGAGTTTTACAGTTTTATCGTTGTTTAGGTATTTTTATCACTCAGAAGTGCCACTTTCTAGAGTTTTCAGAGACTCAAACGGTACATATTCGTCACACCTGATAAGTTTTTATGTTTACTGGATAACGCTCGAATAATTTCGCCAAAGAAATCCAAAACAATTCAATAAAAGCTCCTCTGAAGCAGCTTATATTGAATGGATTGTGAGGTTACTTAATAAAAGTTTTAATATGTCAAGAATTGTCAAACGAACGTTCGTAGTACGGTATTGCCAGGCAATATTCAGGCAGAAGGCGGCCAGGGTGTCACGTGACCGCTGACTGGCTTGTTTTACGTGTTCATTATACGATATTGCAAGGCAGTTCTGTTTACGCCTTAAACTGCCTGGAAATAAGAATTCATAATAGGGCCCCTGGTCACGTCCCGCACCCCCCGCTTGTGTTTAGAGCCCTATGCGCTAGGGCAACGAACTTGCGGCTCTTGTGGTAGAAGGTAGATTTAAAAAAAAAAAAAAAAAACTTTAATTTTACTTTCTATAAATGAAACCAAACCACTGGTTGCAAGTTATAAATAAAATAGTAATAAATTGTTTACCCTAACACCCAGTATACATCGGCATAGCAGTGACAGAAAAGGGTCGAGAAAGCAGTTTACCTCCGCCAAAAGATACACCGGTGAAGATGGACATGAACCAGTCTGGCGCCCGGCTAGTTGGTTTCTATTATGTTAGAAGAACCAGAAAGGTGAAAACGTGAAACCCAGGCTGTTTGAAATTCTCATTCTTTATTTGTTGGAAAAAGGCCTTAATTCATACGAGTGAGCACTTACAAGGTGGTACCTATTTCTACTACTTACCTACCATGGACAGATACGCCCGTAAGATTTAAAAAAAAAAGCGAAAAGCGGAAAGCGATAAGGCCGCCCATTGTATATTTTGTAGTGTTTGATATATTTTTTTGTTATATATTTTTGTGGTGTACCTACAATAAAGTATATATAAATTAATTAATTAATTTTTTTCATAATATATACACCCCCGCAGACAGGCGTGACGCGACGGTGCGCCGCGATTCTGGTAGCCGTTGCCGTCTAGTGCGCGAGACCATAAGGAATCTCGCGCACTAGACGGCCGCAACACAAATCATCACGCCTGTTTTTCCATGAAGGGCATTTAGGCAGACCCGGAATATCTATATATGTTTCTGTATATTAACCAAACTACAGCAAAATTAAAGTTTTTTTTACATACAAAGTCTTGAAACCTAGCAATCTTTTAAACGTTACGCCAACGTAAGTAACACAATAATGTCTTTTAATTCGACCCTAGGCTTCTCATCTCGCCAATGAATTGCAGCGGCGACCTTATTACTTCACGCCGCAATTTACTCCGAGATCTTATTACTAAAGTGCATTTACTTGGACCACAGACTAAGGCTTCCTGTCACGACCCTGGAGCCGCACCAGCGCCGGAACGTATGTTTGTATACGAATGAATATCGCCCATGCGCCGCACCGCAGCTGCACCACGCGTCGTGCGCCGCGTAGATTTGAGTAAAGGCTTTCAAAGACAGGTGCGACGGGACAACGCGACGGACAATTTCTATGAAAACCTCATGGAAATTGTTCTACCAGAATCCAGGTCCAGGTCTATACAGGGTTTGGGCACGCCACAATTGCGGCGATAAGTCCCCTCTTTGAGGAGTGGCTGGAGAGGCGCCACGGCGTCCTCACCTTTCGCCTGACGCAGGTCCTCACCAGACATGGCAGCTTCGGGAGGTACCTGTGTAGGATTAGGCGGGAGGAAAAGCCCGGGTGTCACTACTGTGCGGATCGTCCGGAGGACACGGTAGAGAATACCGTGGAGGTGTGCCCTGCTTGGGCGGAGCACCGCCGTGTCCTCGAGGAGGCAATTGGTGGCAATGACCTCTCGCGTACGGCCCTGGTCCAGGCCATGGTACGGAGCGAGAGTGCATGGGTAGCCGTCACCTCTTACTGCGAAGCAGTAATGCTCGCGAAGGAGGAGGCGGAACGTGTCAGGGAGAGGCAAAGTTTGCGCCCTCACGCCCCTACGCGCCGCCGCTGGAGACACCCTGGCCGTCGGGAATCCCAGGCGGATTCCCGGCCACCATAGGCGCGGGCTTGCGGACGGCGAGCAATGGGTAGCTCGCCGTCTGATAAGGACCAGGTCCGAGTCGACGGCGCGTCGTGCTCCACGCGCGCCTCAAAGAGATGTCAGCACACCTGACGGGGTCTGTTAGGACCGATGCTTGCCAGGGTTGCGGAATAGTCCGAAAGAGATACCGGGACCCTGGCAACAGGCAACTGAAGGAACACGGGTGGGTTTTAGTCAGTAAGAGTTTGACACGCCCTTCCGCTCCGCCCAGAGCGGGAGAAGTCATTGGATGATTTCCCATCCAAAAAAATAAATAAAAAGGTCTATACAGGATTATTGGTAAAACACCAACAACCTCTTAAGGAGTCATTCTACTCATCATTATGAACAACTTTTACTATGGGAACAAATATGAAATCGCGAAAAAATAACAGCTGTTCCATACATTTTGACGAGTTATGCGAACATTAATGTACGGAACAGCTGTATTTTTTTTCGCGATTTCATATTTGTTCCCATAGTAAAAGTTGTTCATAATGATGAGTAGAATTACTCCTTAAGAGGTTGTTGGTGTTTTACCAATAACCCTGTATATTATGAAAAAAAATCATCTTGCGGTCTGGCGCCGACAGATATCTGTCCATGGTAGGTAGGTAGGTAGGTAAGTAGTGGAAATAGGAACCACCTTGCTTGCTCACTGTACTATGAATTAAGGCCTTTTTTCAAACAAATTAGAAATGAGAATTTCAAACTGCCTGGGTTTCACGTTTTCACCTTTCTGATTTTCTCGTGATCTATATCTCTTTAAGTTCTTTCTTTGCTATTTGGATATCGATCATCATCAATCAGTTTGTAGACCCACAGTCTATTTCAGTATCTATTTATTTTTCCCATTCGCTCTTTATTTTCCCAATTCATTGCAAAAATAAAAATACCGAACCCGTTTCAGTGCCACCCGTTTCAGAGAGCCTGCTAGACAAATAGCGACAAATGAAACACTCCATTCCTAAAGGTCATATAACTTGTACACATTGTAGATACAGCTCGTTCTAAAAGGTCGTACAACACAGTTGTTCAGGGTCTGACAATACAATAATTTGTGGCGGACAGTCGGAATGTCCGTGGCTTTGGCGCGGTGCGGCATGGCCGGCGGATGCGGGGAGTGACGTCATTGTTTCCCTTCCCTTGGCCGCTACAGCCTAAACACTAGGCGGGGTAAAGAGTCCGCATTGTCTCTTATTGCGTAAAGCAATAAATAATATGTGTGACAGAGACAGATATGTTTTATCGTTTGTGATCTATCTTGCATAATAATGAAGATCAACTTGCTATAATATTTCTAGCGAATAGTAAAGAGAAACACTTATTTACTACCAAAAACACACATACCATACCTACTTAAAAAGTGTGTTATTAAATATTTAATGTACCTCCTCTAAGATTAAACTATACTCCATTTGAAATAAGATTAGACATTAAAACAAACCCTTTTACAGTCCGTTCAACCGATTTTGACTTCTATACCGTAGGCATAAGGATAGCATAAAAATCAAAAAAAGTTACACGATACCAACTATCTACTGCGGCTGCCATTTGTCATGCCACCAACGCAATAGAACTCAAAATCAGTTGAACGGAATGTAAAAAAGGCTTATCTATACGTCTAATCTTATTTCAAATGGAGTATAGACAAAGAGCTATCGTCAACTTTATAAAACGGCATCTAATGTAACAGTCAGTCAGAACAGAAAAAAGTTGACTTAATAAGTACCTGTCAGAACACACAATATACCTAAATTGTTCTAAACACAAACCCAACGTTATTTACATAGAAGATTTTAACTTTCAAATTCAATTATTGTAACAAAATTCCTTTCAAAGTCTACCTCGTTATTTGAAAGCTTTTGTATCAAAGAGATCTCGCGCACGTCAATTTTATACACGTAGTTGCACACGTTTCAAAGACATTATTTAATATTTTCGTGAACATGGCGTTCTGTGAAATTTCCGTTCCGTTGAGTTCCCGTCATAATAAAAGTGTTCAAGACGGGAGAGGGACAAAAGAATCGCGGTGTCTTGATGACAGTGAAGTTAGGCTCTTCGACTATGCAAACGATTTTGATACTTTTGTGAAGGACGACAGTTTTTCTTTGTAAATTATTTTGCATAATATTGTATAGAATTAAGTTTTTCTAACTGAAGAGACAGCTGTGCTACTGGGATTGCTGGGGAGTTTGTCATAAAACCGACATATATTCATCTTACTTGTCCTATTTTCTAATATAGGAAAGTTCGGCTTGTCTGCTTATGCTTACGATCTTATTTGTTTTCCCAGAATTATCTTACCTCAAACAATAACATGTTTACTTACCAGAGTGTATAAATATCAGGTTTCCCTTTCAATATCTTGTGTAACAATAATAAGGATAACATTACTAGATAATGGGCGAGTGGGTGCTATACAAGTATATTATATACATAGTTAGGAAAAATGTAATGTCACCGTAAGATTGTAAGAACAGTTAGTTTATAAGCTATCGGTTTTATTTCCGTTAGATTATAAAATGTCAAAAAATTGTGAACTGGGTAAAATGGGTTAAGTTAGGTTAGAAGTGTGACTAACCGGGCGCGAGCCGAGCGAGCGAAGCGATATCAGTGCTGTCAGAGCGGCCGGCGAGCGCTACTTCCAAATTTTTCGCAGCTAGACAGACTAAATAGCCTGTCTAGCATGAGTATGAGCGCAAACAAGTTTGATACCAGATCACAATTTGTCGGTTTCCCATGAGTAGATTATAAATTAACGAAGTTCATAATCATACGGTGACATTTATACAGGACGTAAGGATGAACACCGTTGTCACTCAAACCATGGGTACTTGACTTAAATATAAAAATAAATGGCCGAGTATCAACAAAACGTTATTTTCATTAAAAGATTTTAAAAAGTGTCGAACCGACACCGTGCTCGTAAGTGAAACAGCTGACTGACTGAGGGAGGGCTCGCGCTCGCGGCTGGTCAGGTCACGTCCCGCGACCCCCACCCGTGTTGAGACGCAAGTTCGTTGCCCTAGCTCATAGGTGAAAGGGTGAAATACTTAAGTGGTAAAATGTAATTAACAAAAAAAAAAGGCGTAATTTTCCATTGATTTTACGTTCTATAAATGACACCAAACCACTGATTTCAAGAATAACGGTGTTTACCCTAACACCCTGTATTGTGAATAGCTGCTTAATATATCCTTACACGTAGTTTCTCATATAAAATTACAAAATTTCGATATTTAACTAATTGTAACAATAAAGATCTTCCAATCTCAACTCTTTCTCGCTGCAATCTCGAAGCGGTAATAGTTGGTTGGCATTCTCTCGGGACTTGCCATGACGATGGCCCCGGTAAATATTTCTTTTATAACTTTTACGGTGATAACATCAGAAGTACAGCTAAAAACAAGCGTTAACAAAACGATCCAGATCCAAGATTATTATAGTGTTCAGCAATCTACAGAAATACAAAGCAAACAAAACAAAAAACAATCGCTTTCGCCTAAAAAAAGTTAAGCCCGTTTGAAATAACAAAAGAAAGCAGAAATTTTCTGAAAGGAAAGTAGAATATTAAAAGTTGCCGGTGCGATGATAGCCGGGCTTGCAGACTGCCAGTCATTTTCCGCATGAGGGCGCCATAGCAGCTCCACTACTTTGAGGAAACCACGTCATGTTTCTTTGTGATACCCATTCCACATTAGAGCTATGAAAGTGGGAATGGTCGAGAAAATAAAGACGTAGTGACTAAGTCTTAGAGTGTGTAGTGAGTCGAAAATAATCATCATCAAAATGGTTTAGGACTTTTAATTTGGTTTCGAAATTGAATCTCAAAAAAATACTGGAAAAAAGCATGACTATTGATTTTAGACTTATCGAAGGATGAAGGTTGTCTGTCCATTCTGAAAAGTGGTATTGTGATATTCTTAGTTGCCAAGAAGAACTAAAAGCTTGCCCCATTGAACGTCTGAAAGAAATTGCTTTTAGCGACAAGGCTATCGTTTATATTTATGATTTATGAGATCTAGAAAGGAAATGTTTCTTTTAATTTATAATAAAGCATAGATTTATTTGTATCGAAGATTTTTGTGAATTTTCTTAATATAGTAAAACTTTACATAACCTTACGAAAACTTATTAGACTACAAACATAAAAAAAAGGGCAAGTAGGTTTGTTAAAACCTAGACATTTTTTTACCCATGTTTGCCCAGATAATCACAAAATCTTTGTTTTCCCCTCCACTCCACTTTGTACTACGTTCCATTTGCAAAATATACATGGTGTTACGATTACGTCACAAGCACAACGCAGTATTTTCCTCGGAACTGCTTTGGACGTACACAAACAAGTACGGACTTACTCTAATGTCATTTGGCTCCCATTCAGGTTTTCTGTCAAAGGCCGGGAGTTGCTTTTAAGCTGATTAGCCTTTTGAAGAATACTCGTGTTTTTTTTTTGTTACGAACCGCTACCCTTTCATTAGCTTAGTCTTTGAAGATTGGGTGGTAAAATTATAGCTTGTTTATTAGTGTAATTTTTTCCGTATTTCCTTGATAAGAGTAATAAATAAATTGATTTTTAGTTAGTTATGAGTAATAAATACGTTGATTCTTAGCATTAGGTTATTTTAGGTTATAGGTACAATAACTATTCATATTAGAAATCCTTAATACTTTTTATCACAATCTTTAATAAGAAAGGAAACGCAAACGTATTTCAGTACGTTACACACTGCCAAAATTCGTTTTGATTGTGTGTGTAATTTAACTTTTTGAGCTTATGGTTTAGGAGAGTGTCGTAAAAGGATTGTTGACTATTGAAAACACTCACAAAATTGTTTAAATTAGTTGCAAGTTATCTGCGTAGGTACAGTCGAACAAGCTATTTGGTATGCAGACCAAATAGCTTGTTCGACTGTACCTACCAACGTATTTTGTAACTTCACGAAATTGTATCTCAGTTAGGAATTAAGGCGTTTTCCTCTGAGTCTGCTAACTCAAACACATATCCGACTTGAATATTAAGCAAGGCAATATGTTATGAACTGTCGCTATGGCTGCGCTGAAGATTTGGCTACAGGAATTCTGATACAAGGACAGTCGGCGTCTTTCATTTTCGTTTTGACAAATATATTTTATTATTTTATGTTTGTATTTTATGTTTTTATTGTTGTATTTTATGTTTGGATTCGTTCCGGTCAGTTTGCTGCAACGTAATAGTATTGACAGTTTTATTTATAGACTTTTGACATAATTTATGAATCGGAATCTCAGTTTTTTATTTGTCAAACCATGCACGTTCCTCTTCTTCATCATCTTTTGAATCTTGCTCTCTTGTATGCACTGTTTAAGGTTAACAAAGAAAGTAATAAGCCTGTCACCACACACATTTTCATCTTTCTTATTTGAACATACCTAATATAATAAGGTGTTAAAAATAGGTGCTTTAGACCATCGAACTTTTACTATGGAACCAACTAGGAAATAGTGGCGAGACAGGTGACAACTAGGAGATATTTTTCCGCGATTTCGAAGTTGTTCCCATACTAAAATTTTGTAAAGTAATTTTTTAACACTTTATAAAGGGAAGAAAGTTTTAAGGCAAAGTAAGTGTAGGATAATAGATCGTTAAAATAACAGTAACTGTAGGGTTATAGATCGTATAATTTAACATACAAAACGAATCTCCCGGAAAAACCCGGCAGTAAAATTATCGCATGAAGAGATTAACCACAATAAAATTAATGAAATCAACCAAAATGTAATAGCTGCAATCCTATCAACATTAAATCAAAACAAAAGGTAATTAACCGTTTTAATTTTATGTTCTAATTATAATTATCGGCAATAAACCGAAAGTTTAACCTACAGACCTACATACATTTGCGTGAAATATTGTTTCTGTGATTAACAATCCTATTTACATATTAATAGGTAGGTACTACTTGGTTGTGTAAAAATCTCATTTTCCTCACTTTGCACTAATTACGGATTTATGGACCATGTTTCTCATGTAAGTTTGTAATTAACAACTTCTGTGCCTAAACATGTCGCATAATCCCTGATTACCGAAAAATAAATGACATTTGTTGTTTAAAACAATGTTAGTATTTTGTTCAAGGTCAAAGTTTCTGTTTTCTGTCGTATTGAGCAAGTAGCTACAGTTGTTACATTTTCTAGAATTAAAGAAAAAAGTACCTGCAAACAGTACCTATGGATTTTTCACCTGTTGAAAATCTCCCACCTGGACATGAGATGCCTTGGCTTACCTGGAATTCTAAATAGACCAGACTCAGACTCAGGTAGGCTAGGAAAACCTGCTCAGGCGGAGATTCACAGATGACTCCGGAGTGTAAATGTGGTGCTATCCTACAAACTATGGGTCACTGTACAGTAAGTCGTGTTGGTTGCACGATGCAGGAGTTGATGGACGTTATTGAAAAAAAAATCTTTTTTTACATATGAGTACCTATTATTATTATATTAGGTCTTTACCTATGAAATTGCCGTTCTGCAGTACTGGCCATTTCAAATCAAAATAATTTTTGTTTGGCTAAGAATTCTAATTTCAAATTAATTTTATTTTAAAAACATGGATTTTTTTTTCCAAAAGTAGTCATTTCTTTATTGATTAGTGTTACATTTTCATCGCATTTCAATCTTTTTCGTCATCATGGATACGTTAAAAATTCGAGTAATTATGGAATATGAGTACCGTCGTGGCAGCAACGCGGCACAAGCGGCACGCAACATCAACGACGTTTACGGAGCTAACACTACAAACCAACGTACCACCTGTTATTGGTTTGCTCGCTTCCGTTCTGGAAATTTCGACCTGAAAAATTAACCTCGCGGTCGTCCGAAGACTTTGGTCGACAATGACGAATTAAAGGCGATTGTGGAAGCTGATGATACACAATCTACGGCTGAATTAGCAGTAGCTTTCGACGTTAGCGTCAAAACAATATTGGTCCATTTGCGTCAAATTGGCAAGGTAAAAAAGCTTGACAAATGGGTGCCCCACGAACTCAATGATCGCCAGCGCGAAGTACGCGTCGAGACGTGCCTTGCACTGCTCAACAGACACACAAATGAAGGAATTTTGAACCGCATTGTTACCTGCGATGAAAAATGGATTCTGTTTGGTAACCGCAAGCGCTCAGCAAGTTGGTTGGATCCTGGTTCAGCACCTAAACAATGCCCTAAACGAAAACTTACCCCTAGAAAAGTGATGGTCACTGTTTGGTGGTCTAGCGCCGGTGTGATTCATCACAGCTTCTTACCAAACGGGGTGAGCATTACTGCAGATGTGTACTGTGAAGAACTGAACACAATGATGGAGAAGCTGGCGCATCTCCAACCAGCATTGGTCAATCGCTCGTCTCCGCTGCTCCAGCACGACAACGCGCGACCTCATACTGCACAGCAGACGGTCTCCAAGTTGCAAGAACTGGGGTTGGAAGCTCTCCGTCATCCGCCCTACTCACCAGACCTTGCGCCTACAGACTACTACTTTTTCCAGAATTTGGATAACTTCTTGGCGGGAAAAAAATTCAATACCCGAGAGGCAGTACAAAATGCCTTTGAAGAATTTGTTGCCTCCCGTCCAGCTGATTTCTTTAAGAAGGGCATCAATAAACTGCCACTGCGATGGCAAAGATGCATTGATTGCATGGGTGATTACTTCGATTAATACAAATAAAAAATTCATGAAAAAAATTCGTTTAAATTTTTTCATACAAAACGTATTATATTATTATATATTATATTATATATTATATATATTATTTATTCACAAAAATCTTTAACTATTAAACACTTGTCACACTTGTCTTTCCACGTCGAAATACAAGTGTGCGTGTACAGAGTGTTTCTTTTCCGTATCAATTTAATATTTTTTGTGAATAAACTTTTTTCTTTGGTAATATATTTTATGGTAAATGGTATTTTTTTATGGTAAACTTTTTTTTATGGTAATATTTTTTTTTGTTTGTATTTTATTGAAGGTTAACGGGAACGCGCTTAGTTAGATAACATAACATATAAATTGCTATCGACACGCTAAGAAGAAGAATATCGTTCTTCTTCTTAGCGATAGCAATTTCAAAAGTCATCAAAACCAAAAGTCATCGAATAACAGCCTTAAAATAATGACAGCTAACTCCGACAAATTGGATTCCCAAATACTCAAATAAAACCTTTCTAACGACGAATTCACATGGTAACACAGTAGAGGCTGCAAATAACAGTCGGTAGCGATATTCTGAGCTTAAGGTTGTTACACGCCTTTTATCCCAGGGCTCAATCAGCCGAAAGCCATCTCGACATCGCATCGGATCGTTTGACGTTCACACTACAACCTTTCCAGCTGTTTAAGCAGTAGGTACCAGGACCAAAGATCTGTGAAGGAGTGGCTTCTTTATGTTCAGTTGCCTTTATTGAAATCGGAATTCATTTCCGCAAGAGAATTGGGTTTTAATATTGATGAGATTGAACTGGGAATGCATGAAGAGTAGAAAGTGTTTGCATGCTTTGAATGAAATTTTAAGTGGATGGAACAATGACGTAATCAATCATTTCCGTTCATCCATTTCACATTACAATCAGTGTCATACAGAGAAACTTTATGATTATGATTAACTTTACTTACTAAACTTTCGTTTTATTACAGATATATATACTATGATAAGTTATGAGAGCAGATGCAATTTCTAATGCATTAGCATAGATAGGTACACTTCAAACTGAATGCACGACTTCAAGAGTTCTACGTTTTAGCATGCAAAGAGAAACTATTCCCGAAAACTTCAAATTAATATTCGGCCGAAGTCGGAAGACTGGCAGACACGTCAAAGTTGAAAAGAACTTACTATAGGGAGAAGCTTATAGATATTCCAATCGCACTTCCGGAACTCAGCGATAATATTACATATCGAACTTAATAAAGAGAACGTTAGAAAGGTATATGAGTGACAGTGACGACGCTCTACAAAGAAACAAAATCGTCTGAAAGCATTTATTTCAATTAAAACAATTGTTAAGGAGTCCGTCAGTCAAAAAGATGAAGATATAGTTTGACTGAGACCGCAGACCACGCCTTAGGTATGTGCGCGGCGAGACAGTGTGCAGCAGGCTGCTCATTCGTCAACGCTCACGGCGCGGCGTCCCGTCGCTCATTCGGCATTCGGCATTGCTGCCCTCGCCACGCCGTGCATTCCTAAGGTGCGGTACAGGAGTATCGGTTCAACTATAGTTGCCCATTGCAAAGCGTAGTAGGTAGCTATGGAAAAGAACGGGCAAGAAACTCCATGGACACTCTTTTTAACCAAACATTTTCTTGAAAGTCGATGTGCAATAACTGTAATACAATATGGCGACTGATCACGTTTCCTATTATACCTTACGTTTTACGGATTTATTGTAATTACGTTAACTACAGAAATGCTTTCCCGGAATATAAATTACGTGAAATTTACGTAAATTACGTGGTCCAAGGCCGTTTTGGCGGAATGTCAAATGGATGTCTGAGATTTTATTGTTGCTTGATCGATAGAATACTCTGGCTATTTATGAATTTCAAGAATATTGTGTTTCATACAGTTCTTTGCCAAATTAAACCGAGTCATGGATTTTCGATCAAACATTATTTATTTATTTATTTATTAAAACTTTATGCACAAGTAAAAACATACTGTACAAAGATGGACTTAATGCCTGAGGCATTTTCTACCAGTCAACCTTAGGGTGATGCAGAGACAGATATGGCAGGATAGATAACTCAATAATAAATACTAATACTTACATAGATTTAAACTTAGTAAAGGAGAAATAAAGATAGGTAGAGGAGAAAACGTATCCAATAAAACAGCGCTGGAATGATTCTGATTTCCAACTTCTTACGAATATTTGCACGTGCTTTCACTTGGAAAGATAAACGCCCGGATGCCATTCTGATGTTCAGAGGGATTTATCATCATCACCTTTACTCAATACTCAATTTTTTATTGCATTCCATATGTTACATAGATGGTATAACAAGTAAAAGATCAATATGGACCTACTCCTTCACTATCTGCTTTTTCTTCTGACTAGTCTTTTCACACTACTAAATACACTTTGTAAACAAGCATATTACAAACTAGAGGATTATATCCAAGATAAGAATGCTTGGAAACATGCTGGTCTTGCTCCATAGGACAAATTAGAGTCTGACAAAATCAAACTGGTTGCTAACTTAGTGGTATATTTTGTAATATTTGTATGTCATAGATTTTTACACTCTGTGATTACTTAGATTCATGCACTGATCTATTAGTATTACTTGTTAATCAATGTTAGGAATATTGTAATATCGTTTACTTTTACAATGTTTGTAAATATGTGTTTAATTTTCTTTCAATTAATTTACTTGTCATTGCTCCATTTATAATTCTTTTTACCTTTTGTGGTACAGTAATCTAGTAGTAGGTGCATCGTCTTCACATATAATTATATAATTCATGTATACAAAATAATATTGTAAAACATTTTTAAAAGATTAACGGTGGAGTTTCTTGCCCATACTTCTCCATACGAAAACTACCTTTTCGAAGGGGCAACTAGAATCAGTTCTATTTCTCTGTTTTTGACGTTCAAAAGTGCCTTTTATGTGCCTATTTGAAATAAATGATTTGACTTTGACTTTGACACACGTTCCATCTTTTGTTATGGCTTCTCCGATTATTATTTAGAGCTATTAACATTCAGGCAAGTTATAGATCGGTAATCAACTTGTTTTAAATATTTTATATTCACTCTATAAGATAATTACCTAAGTCTATTTGCAATGGATTGTTTTTTCACTTAACGACAGGGGTCCATAACCGACAACCGCGGGAGGTTGTCATTAGAAAAACAGCCTTAACCATAAGTATTAGGTAACAACATCACACATAAACTCTTTTAACAAAATCACCTACATCCATTGAGTACAAAGCTAGCGGCACCAAAACGCCATGGCTGTCGATCAAAGTGATTCGTGGCGGTCGTTCGTTCACTATCCCGTCGATACGGTACATGGTACCGACTTATACCAATACTATGAATCTTAAGAGCCGCTCGATACTTTCAATTGTGTTGTGACGTAACTGATCAATGCTAGGACAAAAGGGTCTCGCCAGTTTATTTCGCATGAGTTTTGGTGAAAGGGAGGGATATAGTTGTAGCCTTGCCAAGTATTTTTCTGAAGTAGGTATGTTGTGATCTTTGTGTATAGTTTAGAATTTTTATTATTGGTGTTGGTTTGGTGATCTTATATCTGTCAACAGGACCATCTACAGTACAACTATTTTCATAATGTCCCTCGGTACACTTAACTATGAATATAAAAAACGTGTTAACAGGATGAAAAGTATCCGATATGTCGTAATCGTAATCCAAGTTCGTGGTCTACCCGTATGCTAAATTTCATCCAAATCCGTTGTGACAATGTCATAATCGCCAACACTGATTAACAGATTAGCTATCCATCGTATCTGAATTCGCACCTTCTTACCCTCGGGCACAGGGGATTTCTTTGGTTTACTTTGGAAAGATGGATCTTATTATACCCAGTGCTACATAACTGGATGGCGTCTTTTTCTTATTTTCCATTTCCTTTAATCCCACAAATCAGTCGCCCACCCTGTATATTCTTTCGTGCCACTTCAGCGCAAAGGGCACCTAAGACAGCCAGTCTGAACAATGAAATCGGGAATGTTCGTGCGTATTCGGACTACGCAATCATGGACTTCGGTAGTTGTCCGAATTTCGTCTGGTATCTCCCTCGATTTTCGATGAAACGCCGCAAATATTCCAATCTGAAACCCCGGCAAGATTCTTGTAGATAGTCGTAATTGCCGCATGTATGAAAAATCATCATTCGAAAACGGCTCGACGGATTTGGCTGTTTTTTTTTCTTGTGTTCGTAATTTTCATGACGAGGTTTCGATTTTTGTTTTTGAAAATCCATTTGAGGAATCGGAAGTCTTGAAAACCCGGGTGACGCCAGGAATGTACTGAAATGTTTGAAAAATATATTTATTATTTTTCAAGAGTATATGTATACGCGCAGTTGAAATAATAATAATTCATTGAATATTTTGAGCCGTAGGTACATGAACGGATGTTGACCGGATTTTATTTATTTTTATAGAAATTTCTTAATTGTAGGTAACTAGACTAGCTAAGTAGACTTTATTTCTTTTTCATGTGGTAAGTGATGATTGCTAAAAACTAAAAAAAAAACTCACAAGAAAACATAAATCGTTTCCCTTTTGACCTAATTTCGGTAGTTATTAACCTCTATTTAAAGTGATTGTTTTAAATAACAGCCTTGCAATGTATTATTAGGCCTCCATTTTCCTCACTTCCGTGTCGTAATGTTTGCAGTTTGACACCCTGTTGAATCTTGTTGGATACGACTTTGTGGCACGAAACTTCTGAACACGGTACCCCTCCAGTTGTGCCGATTTTATCGAACGGGAATAATAGAATAGAATCGCTTTATTTCGGACACAAATATCCATATAGTGTTAGTAACATACAAAAAATAACTTATTGCCTAGTGCTAGTACAAATCAACCTTCGCACAAACTGCCAAAGCTCCCGGCTACAGTTTTCAGCATGCTGTTTCGACTGCCCCTCACTGTCCTCAGTAGCGACCCTGTTTTTTTGCGTATAATTGCATAGAAGCCGTCGGTCGGTGCGGGCTTGTACAGACATTTCCAACGCGCTACAGTAACGAGGCAGCCTCAACAACATCCTGACAGCATTGTTATATTGGACGCGCAGGACATCCAGCGATCTCTTAGTACAATTGTTCCATAGACTGCCCGTGTACAAACTTTGGCAATAAGCATTGAAAAGTGTTACTTTTACTTGGTATGTACACCGCGCAAATCTACAGGACAACATATTGCTCCGGACCGCTAGAGCCCTACGCTCCCTCTAAATTCTGCATCGTCCCTGAGGTCAGCGGCGATAAAAACTGGTTCCTATGTTTTTCTTCTGTCGTGTCGATCCGAGCTAGACTATGTTGGTGTTGGTGCTGGAATATTCACTGGAATTTGATTCGTACGGTGTTATCCCAGCGCCGAACTTACTCTATACGACAATGGCTCATGTAGTAGCGAAAAGGTGTACCAATCAGCAAGGGTGGTTGCTTTCCGACTGCCTAGCTTAGGCCTGGGTGCACCGGACATACTTAATGGTCTCTCGTGGAGGCAAGTCGGAAAACATGTAATTAAGTTTGTTGGCCTAGACCTATTGGACTACCTTGTCAAGGCCACCTCACGGGCATATTGCGCTTAGAACAGCTATTCTACACTCTTATTCAGTGAAATGACGTGATAGTCATTAAAAAAAACATAATATTTATATAATACTAAGCTTTTGCCCGCGGTTTCGCCCGCGTGGAGAGATCGGAAATTATTCTACGGAAACGTTCCACCCGTAACGAGCACGCCAGTAAAGCACCCAGTCGGCATGTTTTTTCCGACATCTTCAACAATCATCGTTCACACAAAACCACAATGAATTATACACCTAAACATTCCTCATTATTCACTCCGTCCATTGGTGAAATTCGTATGAAAATCCGTTCGGTCGTTTTTGAGTTTAGCACGTTCAGACAGACAGACGCAGCGAGGGGTCTTTGTTTTATAATAATGTAGTAAAATCAAAATAAACAATATTAGTACTTACCCATAAACGTAAACCTTTTCGCCTCCATGTTCCAACCATCATCAACGCTTCATAATACCGGCCATTTTTCTCCGATTATACCGATACGCTATTAAATACCGCAATATTACGAACATTTATAGCTGTCGATACGAGGAAAATAACCTATTACACTGGCCACATTGCTCCCTAGAGGAAGCCATCAATCGGCTCACTGGCGTCCCACGCTTATTAGCAGTGTTTCGGGACAGCATCGGTTTCACTATATATATTATCGAATGCTTCCACCAATTTATGATTGCCTGGTACATTGCAGGCCGTCATTGAAAATTGTTGAGTAGTTTGGAAAGTTAGTGGGGTAGTTATTTTTAAGCTATATTTATAGGGTTAAGCTTCTTGGAAACTTAGATATTTTCTGCCTTAAAAATGTCCTCTTCAAGTAATAATAGGCTTTTAAATGAAAGCCTCATTGAACAGTTAAAACAGTGTCATAATTACCAAGCTTTTCGGTCAGATTCAAATTGCAACGGGATGTGCTGCCCAATCTTTGAAAGTCATTTGTTGTAAAAAGAAGTATCTACTTCTTACATAGGCCATAAAGCCATTCTTTATAAATATCCTACAATGTATCGCCGGGAGGGAACACCCTAGAAGGTCATATAGTAACCTTATTGGTGATCTTATTCAGAAAGGTCAGTCGCAACCGGCGTGCCTGTATGCCCAGATATATGAACGTAAACCTTGACATCGAGAAAAAAAAATCAGCTGTTCCATACATTTTTGTTCACTTAAATCGACAAAATGTATGGAACAGCAGATTTTTTTTTGTGATTTCAATGTTGGTCCCATAGAAAAAGTTGTTCATAATGATGAGTACAATGACCCCTTTTCGGGTTTAGCATAAACAAAAACTAATGTTGTATAAGGATCGGAACAGGTGGCGTTCTGTAGTTTCTGCCTAACCCCATGGGAAGAAGGCGTGAATTTATACATATATGTATCGCAACCTTTCGTGATCACAACATACCGCGTTCAAAGTTTCTCACAAAACAAAAGAATTGCCCGTATTTGCTACACTGGCCTGTTTAAATACACTTGAGGCTGGCTGACCGACCGCAGAGCCAATCCTTCATCGTACACTGCAATTTCAACGATTGCTCTTAGAAAATACAATTTATTTTATAGAATTTACTTTGATGCTTTGATGCATACTTATTTCATATTTATACAGAACATACTTTACAGGATGTTGTTGAATTAATTGGATATCAAGATAAATGCATAAATACCACCATAATATTTATGGTATTATTAATATATATTTTTTTATATTTATATATAAAAAAAGGAACACGTTTACAATAAATACCATAACAATTTAAAATAGAGCACAGTTGCATATTTGCCTGAATTAGGTTGAACCTGTGCTTCAGGCTAGAAAGTACATAGATACTTATTTTAATAAATTAACAATGAGTATAAAATTAAAACTTAGGTAGGTACATACAAGCAAAAGTGTTAGCGGTATGTTGTATGTATGGTCAATTTTTACAATGTGACTCTGAAAAAGCGAAAAATACAACTGTTTCATCATATTATTTTCATTTAGGTATGCTTTTTTTATTAAACAAGCGCTGATTGTGAAGACTAGATGTTTTTTTTTTATATTTCATAGTTGGTCCAACAGTTTTTTTAATTTAATCAATTGTAATTTCGGTTATTATAAGGTCTGAAAGATTTTCCAATGAATTTAAATTCAGCCTGCAGAAATCAGAGTCTTATAGGTTCTCAGTAAGATGTAGGTATTCGTGTAGTAAGTTTTAATTAGTGAAACAGTATGCAGGCATGCGGAAGGCCGAGCCTCTAATGTATGCACATAAGTTTGTTCTACCGCTCTTTTTACGTGCCCTGAAATAATATATGTGATGGAAATGTTTACATAACATGGAGCTTAGTTTGTTTTGTTAAGAAAATTCTTTGTCAAATTCCTGTGTTTAGGTATAAGTATATAATGGTAAATGAAGAAAGCATCTCATGAAAATATTTTCCTTGGAGAAATTTTTTGAATGACATTAATACTTTAATGTTTGGTTATGTAAAATGCCTGAGATTCCCGTTATTTCGGGAAAATTCAGAAACAAAATATTCTGAAGATTACAAAAAATGAGTCATTCCATTCTAATACCAAAAACGAATACCACTGGTATTTGTTTCAACTCATATTTATTTTCTATTCCGAACGGATACCATTGTTTAAACGAATACCAAAACAAGTTCGAAGATATAAGGTTCAGTCAGTAAAAATGCTTTGTATGTAATTACATTTTTCGAAGATGTGAACGATCAATCTACTTATGAGTTGTACGAACAAGGTATTATGTGATAATGAAAAAAGTCAAATTCTTGATAAATATGAGGCCTTTATAGACTTCAGGGGCTTTTCTGAAAGACGCCTACCAGAATAACAGGTGTTTTTCATAAGTACTACTACTTCCTACTTCACAACTACATCCAGTTAATTTCTGTTCTCCTGATAGTTATAATAGGTATAGGACATTACAGTTATAGGTAAGGTATAGGACAGTTTTAAGACTTCTATCGATATAGTGAATAATAACGAATACTTTATATTCCTCCTTGTGTTTAATTATTGGTTGTTGTGCAACTTAGTGAGATCGTTTAGGCGCCTATTTTCATTTTATTTCTGTCATCCTGGTACTTTTCGAAACAACAAATTATCAATTTCAAAACCTGTATTTTTACCATTATTGAGCTAAGTAGTGATAAGTCGCGTAAGCACCTAGTTCCAGTTCATTTCTGCTTTCCTAGTATTTTGAATAACTGAACATTTAGGACAGTTGAATTTTAAAACGTCTATCTATCGATATCATTTGTTACGAATTCGTCATGCTGTTCTCTATGTATTTCATCGTGGGTGCGTTTCGAGGAATACTTTAGTTGCGCTTCATTGGTTGCGTTTTGTGGAATACCCAAAAAAAAGTAGCAAGATATACCCTTCCTTACCTTATCTTACCTATACCCTTGTAAAAATATTGGAATGAAGCGTATTTGGATAGTATTTTATTACGATCAAATTAAAATATTAGAAAACAAAAATTTGATGAGGTTTGACGGAGCTGACTGTACCAAATTCAAGTTGTTGGTATTAGTTTGAGCATTAAATTAAATTATTTAAAGTTGTATTGGTTCAGAATAGAAAGTTTTTGGTATTAGAATGGAATAACTCCAAAAAATATGAAAAGAGTATTTTTTATTAAAAATATAATCTTTATTTACCTTATAAGTTTTAGTGATATGATAAGTGATATGATACCTTATAAGTTTTAGATATCTTTTTTAAAGTAACTTGCCCGGGACTGCCGTCCACGTTGACCTACCATAAAACATCCTGTGGCGGCAAAACTGTTGCTTTTTACCAGTGAAAAAAACAAAATCAATCGGATCACTGAGATTACCTTTTACAAACAAACAAATGTTATTTAAGAGAGTTTAGGAGTTAAGATAATTGACTAACATTTTTCTGTTTGTTTCAGATACCATGTCGGTAACGTCCTTAAACATCGCAGTGTAAATAAATAGGTCTATTACTAAAGCAATAATCCGTTTAAAAAACGTAGAAACCCCGTAGTGACGCTATATAAAGTGCTTATAAGCAATAGTTTTAGTGTTACTAATAAAATTAAATCTTCCATAAATAATTTAATTTAACTTTAGTATAATGTGGTGACTGTAACTGTTAATACAACAATCAAAATGATCTTTAATACTAAAGTCATAAAGTTTCAATTACAACAAAAGTTTTCAAGCCTTATCGCTTCGCAGCGTACAGTCGAAGGCAGAAGTGCATAGCTGTGTGATAAATTAAATAATGTTAAAAAGAAAATGCCGCAGCGCGCGCCTACGTCATCAAACTTGATGCGACCGTTCGTGGTATTGGCCCTGCCCGGAATGTATTTGCTGTATAAGTACAACCAGTACCGTCAGCAGCAAATGGAGACCGCGCGGCGCCGAGTCACCGAGCGCGAGCTTATGCACCTTAACACCAAAATCGTAAGTAATTAGATAATAGTTTTTACACTTCACTATTTTTTAATTAAGGCACTTATAATTTGAACACAACAGGAATAACAGGGACCTGAAATATAAAATATATTGCAGAGAACAAAAGCTTGTGTATAAAACGGTAGAACCATTCTTCAAAAGTCAAGTTTTTACCATAAAAACACAGTTCTAACAAGATTTAAACACTAATTGATCATAAACAGCAGCCATTAGTCATGATGTAAATAAATCTCGGTTACTAAATAAGTTCAGCGAGGGCGATGAAAACCATACTATGCCAAACGTCGGCGCGTGATGTATTTTTATGGCTCAGCCATGAAGAGGCGGGAGTATCATAAAAAAAACATAGGGTGAGAAAATGCACTGCTTTCCGAGTTCGTATTTTACCGCTATAACATAGATAAACATACTTAGGAACAATAATTTATATTGCAAAAATTCTTTGACCAAGCTTGGACACGTCATGTTTATTACATAACTTATAATTAATTTATTAAAACATGCGTGTTACTGAATGAAAACATAACATTATTATTGTAAAATGTTTCGTTAAAAATATTTTGTTAACGACTGTACTCGTTATTTAGTCTACTTTTTTGTTTGTATTATTGTGAAGTTTTTGCGGTGACATTTCAGTAACAGTGAATTCATTTAGTGTTACTATTTATCCAGATTTATTAACCACGTTTTTGTGTTTTAATGTTTTACTTTATTGGTCCAAATAATGTGACAACTGAGTTAGAAAACTATACATCCTACAACAACTACCAACTAGCAGAAGATTAAATAGTAAAATTAAAATCAATGAACTGGTAACGGAACACTTTTATTTAAGTAGAACCATATTTGATCATTATCTGCCTAGCTTAACCGGCTGCAGGTGAATACCAGTATTTTACATGGAGCGACTGCCTATCTGACGCAAGACTGGTTGTCAGACTTTCGGGCTTCTGACGACCCGTAACGACTGTTAAAGATCCACAAATGACAGCTGGGACCAACGGCTTAACATGTTTTCCGAGACACGGAGGAGTATCGGTATGTGAACATGGTCACCCATCCACTAACCAACCCCGGCAAGCGTAGCTTAACCTGATGCCTCGACCGGATGTTATTACTAAGCCACGAGCTCCTCCCAACATTCAATCCACATAAACATTGGATACTGACTTCATCATCAATTCTCTACTCTTCTTAAAACACTTTGTGAAATGATTTAATCAAAAGAAAATAACCTACTACCTAGCATTAAGTAAACTTAGTTTTCCGAAGTCCTTAACGCTACCAAGGCAGAGCTCTTAAGGGAGACGGTCTTCACTTAAAAACACACCAGTTAAAAGTTTGAAGATTAAAGCACTTTGTTAAGTAGATAGAGCTTCTTAAGGCGCCGCCAAGAGTTACAGCTTCTGAGGAACGATGACTCTTAACGAGATTACAAAAAACACTATACCAACTATGTAGGTATATTGTGATTTCTTTTGTGTAGTTGTATAATCAGCCCATAAACCCACAGATTGGCCGGTCCGGGGCATAATCCCCACGCGGGCCCAGTGCGGGTTGGTAGATGTCACATGTCTTCGAATTTTTGGTTCTAGGACATGCCGGTTTCCTCACGACGTCAAAGGTGAACCCTTTAAATTACAATCTCCTGTGGGCCTAAAACGGCCACATTAGCAATTCCTCTAAAAGCATTTCATTTCCTGAATTTCCAGCTGTCATTATGTGGACCATTTTACGAATCTCGATAGAAAACTGTCAAACAGATAAATTATTTCGTAATATGAATCGCACGCAGATCATATTATGAATTGTCAGTTTGTGACATTTTACGATAATTTATAATATTTTCCTAATAGGATTCTGCCAAAGTGACTGTTTTAAGGGCCCTGTTTGACTCATCATGAAGAATCTAAGTATAATAACCTCCACCTTTTAGAAGTCGGTTAAAAACATTCTTCATAATTCCGGAAACTAAGAGATGATTCACTCATTATGCGTAATGCGTATTTGGCTTGAAATCAAGAATGTAAAGTACAAAATCCTTAAAAAAATACAATAGACGTAGATATATTTAGTAACCTATTCCGCTTGACTATTCTTCAAGAGTCCTAAAAAACCCTGTAAGAAATCGACACGTGTTTCACCTCTCAACGAGGCATCCTCAGGATGACGATTGACCAATTGCAAACCAGAACGCGACGTGTTACCACACCGAGCGCTGGACGCAAAGTCAAGCGGAATAGGTTACTAAATATATCTACGTCTATTGTATTTTATAATGGATTTCCGCAAAGTCACGCCTGAATCAATTAACTACAAAATCCTTATTCCCACAAGAGGGGATATTGTAGTTTGGCGTTTGTAACTATCATAGGTTTATTCAGAAACAAGCACCCTAAACCAATAAATAACACAAATTAAATAGGAAATTAGTTCGTCCCGATAACTCAACTATGATCGTCAAGAAAATTCCCACTGGAAACTACTTTACCGACTTCCCCTGACCTCGGCCCATGAAAACGCCTGTCAAACGAACGAAATCCATCAACTTGGCTTATAAATCAAGTCGTTTTGCCAAAGGTCAGTACAAAAAAGGCAAAGCGTCTGTTGTCGACGTACACCAGACTGGGTGTGGTGCCACCACACGCGATGGTGGCCACCACAATGAGTTTCCCATGAGTCAACCATTTGCGAGAAATGTAGTATTAACGTAGAATAGTTCTTTGTATGGTAGTATTTAATTTGCAGTGCCTTTGAATCATGGTTTTATAGATTTTATGCAGTTTTCTTTGTTCTTTCATTTTAATAATCGATTTCACCATGGAGTCAGGAACTTAGTTCAATTTTATTATCTTTTCTTTAAGATTTTACATAAGGTGAAACTGGATGCAATCATTTAGATAACCTATGGTTAATTTTATATTGTTTTTTCTAATAGTTGAGGATTGAAAGCATAATAAGCATAATCAGCCTATAATGTTCCCACTGCTGGGACACGGGCCTCCTCTCTGTGTGAGGGAGCGGGCCGTAATCCACCACGCGGGCCCAGTGCGGGTTGATAGATGTCACATGTCTTCGAATTTTTGATTCTAGGACATGCCGTCCTCACGATGTTTTCCTTCACCGCGCCTGTCAGGGTTCGAACCTACGGCCTACAACTCGTAAGTCGTGGCCGTGGCCGTTACCACTGAGCCACCACTGCTCTTTTGAGGATTGAAAATATGATTTAAATAGGTACCTCACAAGTCATCATAACACATTCAATGCTATGTAGTGCATTAGTTTCATTCATTAAGTACAAAAGGTAAGTATCTACTACAAATTATCTTCATGCTGCATAGCATTTAAATATGAAAACAATTCAAAGGATGTCACTACGTCACTATCTACTCGTTCCATCGCCAAATACACCGAACAAGGTCTCTGAATTTTAATTAGGATATCTCTAGGCATATCTATCATTGCCTTGAACCTACATTACATAATACAATGTTCATAGATAGGTACAGTCACGAGCATAATTATATGACTACGGCATTGCTATTCTGTAACCATCTCACCTATACCCCATTTGAAATAAGATTAGACATTAAAACAAACCCTTTTACAGTCCGTTCAACCGATTTTGACTTCTATACCGTAGGCTTAAGGATAGCATTAAAAGCAAAAAAAGTTACACAATACCAACCATCTACTGCGGCTGCCATTTGTCATGCCACCAACGCAATAGATTTCAAAATCGGTTGAACGATGACAGTTCACTCCAAGCTCACTTCACCTAAGTTTTCACGGTGAGATTTTTACAGAATAGCACAACTGATTTCATGATTCATCCACTAATAACTGTCGTCAAGATGACGGCAAATATAATCTGATAATTCTTCTGGCATATACAAGTGGCAATATAAATAATGATGTGACATCTAAGGAAGACCAAAACAATCTGACGAGGCACGCGACGCCAAAATAAAGAATGCCGCATCAGCTTCAAAAAGATGTGTCACCTCTTAGAAAGCTGAAAACTGTCTGGATTAAGGGATGAATCATGAAATCAGATATTATTGCCGAGCCGTCAATACTTAAGTACATGACTGTACCACAATACATTAAATCCTACAACACTACAGTTTTACACAACTAACAAAAAAAACTGGACAAATAAAAATGATTCCTTTTTCTGGTATCGTACTGCGGACAAAAAAAAAACATTGAAGCGGAAGTACAGAGCAAAAAATAAAAAAACAAAAATACCTGTCAACGAAATAAAGACCACAAATACAGGGTTTTATACTGAACGAGCTAACAACAGTCGGACTATCTATTTTTAGGCATTGTTCAAGCCAATGTTTTTTGGTAAGTATTTTATTTTCGCTATTTATAATGCCTCGTTGTGAAATGCAAAGCTTTATGACGTACGCGTGGAATAATTTCCTGGCGTTTCGGATCAATATATATTGCTCGTGAAAAGTAAGTAGTTACACTACAATAATAATAAGTACTGAATACGAGCGTATTATTCACTGCAGGGCAAAGAGAATTGATAAAGATTGAAGAATTTACAAAAAAAAATCATCATCATTTCGGCACCATCGCCAGGTTTCTCGAGCTAAGCATGAAATATTTTATTACATCGAGAAAACGTAAATAGAGTATCGTCTGCCGTAGCAACAATCCAATTATACGAGTCTCCACAAAGAATAGGACAACGAACAAATAAATATATAGTTAGGGTAAACCTACCCACATTTTATTAATGTTCATTTAAAAGGTCAATAACCTTAAAAAGACCTACTTTACGAGCCTACTAAACTGGCGGTCAGTTGACTTCTAATACTTCATATCACGAACATAGTTCGGTGACCACAAGCTTATATTTGTCACGCAATTTCCTGACTCTGACATCTTTACAGATCACCGACGTCGATTAAGGGGGATGCTCTAAGGTAGCCAGCAATACAGTTGTATTGCTGCCCGTAAGGAGTTCCTAAAGGGCTCCTACATACGGAGTACATAACTACACACATAACTGCGAATTCGCAACGCATCGCAAAAATCAGCGACGGTACCCTAAGATTTTCTTCTGCTTTGCGAATTCGTAAGTTCATAATTATATGTGCCAAATGTCATGATTTCATGAAATAGTAATTCAATACACTTATATGAACTTAAAGAGTTGCATTGCTGATTCTAATGACTATAATTCTGTAAATTCATATTTGTTACGATCGCGAATCATATTTTAATCAACCTATAACGTTAAACTGACCTGCAAATTGCAAAAACTTAAGAACAATTTAATTTCGCGGGCTACCCTTATGCTTTCGCCTTAACATAACATCACGCCTGTATTCCACGAAGGAGTCAGCAGACCTTTTTGGGGTGTATATTATGTAGTACCGAAGTTCGTGTAATCGTAGCTAAATGTTAATAGACAGACAGGTCGACCGAAGGTTCAGCTACACTCGCCGCGGTCGGTCCGTGGATGGGTGAACATCCAGACCCGTCTGTGCCTCGGAAAGCACATTAAGCTGTTGGTCTCGGCTGTCACTCGTAGATCTTTGACAGTCGTTACGGGTAGTCAGAATCCCAAAAGTCTGACAACCAGTCTTACCAAGGGGTATCGTTTTACCCAGTACGACGACTCGTAACGACAGTCGAAGATCCACAAATGACAGCCGGGTCCAACGGCTTAACGTGCTTTCCGTGGCACGGAGGAGTCTCGATATGTGAAAATGGTCACCCATCCACGTACCAACTCCGCCCAGCGTAGCTTAACCGGATGGATCGACTCGAGCGGCTGTTATTACTTAGCCATGAGCTCCTCGTTACTCAATCATGAAGTAGTATTCTTCTTTAGATTGCTTTTTACATGAAACAATGGCCAATCACTCGTTTTAGCACATTTATTGATTTAGTAAAGTTATACTCATTTAATATTCTTGATAGTTGATAATTATGTCGATTAAGTCTTGGTAGTTGATATTTATTGAAGGGCATTTATATACATTACCTGCATATACGCCTATCATGTCCTTCATTTTATGCAGAACACTAACAACCTCAAGTTGCTTAGTATGATCCTCATTTATGTCGAAAATACTGAAGCATTAATTTTGAAATAAATATAATATGTTAAAGTTGAGGATTGATGCTAGGTACATGTTTGACGGAAACACGATTACATACAATTTTCTCTATAAAAATAAATCCGAAGTTACCTCTAAACCGAACCGCTGGTATAAAAAAAATACTTCAAATTAGATCATGAAACTTTGCTAACTACTATAAAGCAGGTCATACGTTTTATATATTTTTTAAATTACCTTTATTTTCACCGTAAAAGCAATTACCTAAATTATTCGAGGCTTGGAGCCGCCAGAACCCCGCTCTGGTTTGCTCTCACTCAGTCTGCGAGTAGTAGGATACACAGCACATGTAATGGAGGAAGATGATATATTTTTTTTTGTTGTTTTTTCTGCTTTTCATAACCTAATCAAACAATTTATTAAAATTTGACTAGAATTCAAACAATTCATTTCATTCTGATCTTGATCCCAACACCTAGGTAGGAGTCACACGCGGTCCTGGGGGTCATGACCGCCCCCAAAATCATTCAAGCTGTCGAGAGACTGAATAATTTAAGCGCTTTACTAACTTAAAACTGTAGGTACTTAGAAACAGTGACCCCGATACAAAAAAAAGTTTTTAGTGTATTTTTCAATTAAGTAACTATTTCCCCAAAAATATCCTCGGCACAAATGGTGACCCCCCCCCCCCCCCAAATCTTGGGCTTCGACCGCGCCTGAGTCACACGTGCTGATATGAATCAATCTGCCTAGCCTTTTCCCAACTATGTTGGGGGCGGCTTCCAGTCTAACCGGATGCAGCTGAATACCAATATTTAACATGGAGCGACTGCCTATCCGACCTTCACAACACGTGCTGATATATACATAGATTAAGAAGACAACTACTTCAGCTTCTAACTCCAAGAAACAATGTTCTACAACAAATTAATGACCCAATTACAAGAAACCCCTTCAGAATGCAGTACAAACTCCATGTTATCAGATTATTCGAACTCGCTCGGTGTTGCCAGCTCAGCTAAATTCTATAATTGCTCCCTCCATTACGCTGAACAAACTTCGTCTATCAGCTGTATTTTTTTTACAATCAAAACTTTTTAATTCCCTCTAAAATTGGCCCTTGTTGGTGTTCGGAAGTTAATTTATTGGTTTCGGGTTATAAATTGAAATATGGCAGTGCCAATTTTGTATTAAATTGATTAAAATTCTTGCGAAATAAGCTTGGTATAAATCCTTTCTTGTGCTTCTGTTTTGAAACTCCAACACGACATTTTGCTTTCGAGGTTTTATATTACGAATTTTTTCCACTTAGTATATATCGCTGATGTTTTGAATTACCCCGTCTCTGTTATTTACATAGCAGATAGTGGTATTCGAATTTGTGTGGGGTAGTTAAATTTTTATTTTTTATTTTTAGGGTTCCGTACCCAAAGGGTAAAACGGGACCCTATTACTAAGGCTCCGCTGTCTGTCTGTCTGTCCGTCTGTCACCAGGCTGTATCTCCTGAACCGTGATAGTTAGACAGTTGAAATTTTCACAGATGATGTATTTCTGTTGCCGCTATAAAAAACAATTGACTTCCAAAAAATCACTAAAACGTTATTTTTCACGTTTTATTGGAAGTCGTTTTTTTTTTTAAATAGGTTTTTTCTTCTTATTTCTTGTGTTTAACTTTCGGGGAAACCTATCTTACCTCGTTATCTGGCTCAGTAGTCTTCAATATGCTTAGCTAAGCTCTTATTTTAGCGTAGCTATCTGCCTTGTCGCCCCATTTCAGTCCTGTCCTGGCAAGCGTGATGGCGCAAATGAGAGAAACAAATAAATGTCCAACAGTTAACTACAGAAAGCGGATTTAACCAATGGAGGACACTTGTCTCGATCATAGGCTCAAATTTCACCATTACATACCGCACGGTCTCTCGTGAGGCGGCGAGCCTCCTTGCCGGATTACCGCCATGGGATCTGGAGGCGAAGGTTCTCGCGCACATCTGGGAGTGGCGCGAGGAGATAAAGCGCCGGGGCGTAACTCCGCTGCCGCGAGAAATCGTAGCACAGCGGACAGAGCTCCGGCAGGATCTCATGGCGGCATGGAGAGCGCGAATGCCGCAACCAAGTGCTGGGCACGCCACAATTGCGGCGATAAGTCCCCTCTTTGAGGAGTGGCTGGAGAGGCGCCACGGCGTCCTCACCTTCCGCCTGACGCAGGTCCTCACTGGACATGGCAACTTCGGGAGGTACCTGTGTAGGATTAGGCGGGAGGAAACGCCCGGTTGTCACTACTGTGCGGATCATCCGGAGGACACGGTGGAGCATACAGTGGAGGTGTGCCCTGCTTGGGCGGAGCACCGCCGTGTCCTCGTGGAGGCGATTGGTGGCAATGACCTCTCGCGTCCGGCCCTGGTCCAGGCCATGGTACGGAGCGAGAGGGCATGGGAAGCCGTCACCTCCTTCTGCGAAGCAGTAATGCTCGCGAAGGAGGAGGCGGAACGCGTGAGGGAGAGGCAAAGTTTGCGCCCTCACGCCCCTAACCGCCGCCGCTGGAGACACCTTGGGCGTCGGGAATCCCAGGCGGATTCCCGGCCACCATAGGCGCGGGCTTACGGACGGCGAGCACTGGGTAACTCGCCGTTCGATAAGGACCAGGCCCTGGTCGATGGCGCGTCGTGTTCCACGCGCGCCTCAAAGAGATGTCAGCACACCTGACGGGGTCCGTTAGGACCGATGCCTGCCAGGGTTGCGGAATAGTTCGAAAGGGATACAGGGACCCTGGCAACAGGCAACTGAAGGAACACGGGTGGGTTTTAGTCAGTAAGAGTCTGACACGCCCTTCCGCTCCGCCCAGAGCGGGAGAAGTAATTTGATGATAAACCAAGCAAAAAAAAAAAAAAAAGGATTGCATATATTAGCTTCTGCATATTATACCGTGGCTGCTAAGAGCAGAATTGCGTGCTAACTTTCACAGTTAACAGAAAACCTCATCAGCGCGCATCTCTATCTTAAAAACCATCTCATCTCAAACAAAACAAAGCGAAGGTAAACAAAGGTCCACTGATTGTATGAGCCTATTTTAGAAACGCTAGAGAGGAAATAGGCCAATAACAGCCGAGAGTAGACTATAAATACTGCAGTGTCAAGGCAGACCGTTGACGCCCGCTTTCCCTCTCAACGAGCTGGACTATAAATATGCTACAGGCTTTATTGGACGATGTTGGTTTAATTAACAAGTTCGAAATGAACTGAGATATAAACGCAGTCATTGACTTGATGTTTCGGATGAATGATTAACTTGTTTCATGAAATGATTTAAGTTTTATGACAAAGATATTTGGGAATTTGAGACTGTAGCTGCAGTCAATCATTAATCGTATGAGAGAGCTGTGCGTAACTTTACTATTCTTTATCCGCCATAAAAGATCCTTCCAACACAACCTCCCAAACATCATAATTCAACCTACATAGACTTACAAAAAACACAATAATAATATTCTGTCAGTATTCAACAAAAGAATAAAAACTATAAACGTCAAAAATAAAAAATCTTTCACAACAGCAACAACAAAAGACACCCATATGTTTAAAAAATATTTTTTTACATAAAAATAAACAAAAAACAAGTCGGCCAAAATGATGTCCAAAACTCGGGGAATTTGGTCATCTATCGTAAGTTCCTCAAAGCAGTTGAACAAAGGAACAGACTGGATTCTTCGCAGAAATTATGGGGATTCAAAATCAAAAGATCCGAAAGGCTGCAGAAGAGCTTTAGTAGACATCCCTCCTGAACCAGAATGTGAGAGACGAAAAAAGAAGAAAGGAGGTATCTTACACAAGATCAAACTGAAGGTGCTTGAAGGCGGGTCGAACTTTGGAAGTAAGTTATCGATCTTGTCAGGTTATGGCGGCCAGACTAGCTACGGTTCGTAGAAGAGGTTCTTCTATGCAGGTGTGCCTGCACTGGTAGACCCGAGCGTGTATTGAAATAGACCTGAGGGCCTAGACAAATGGCATTCGCTTCGGAGCGATTCTATTTCTACAATCGCTATCGCTTCAACGATAATGAAGTTCGATTGGCAGACAAAGTACATACGCTTCGCATTCGTGTGGTCGATTCGTGTGTTCGATAAAAATTAAATTTTGTCTATGTTCTTTCGTCAGCAAACGTCAAATTCCGCGCTGTCGCTGCACCTAGAATAAGATTACTATACCACAATAGGTGTCGCTCGACAACTTACTCAGAGGAGAACATGTTGTTGCATCAAGTTGTGGTTCAAGGCTTCAACAACTTCTCTGATGCAACGACTTGTTGTCCTCTGAGTAAGTTGTTGAGCGAAACCTACAACCCTTTGATAGGACCCTGTCGCGAAGAAGCTGAGGGCACAAAGCACCTGAAAAAGGAAAAATAATAAAATTATGATTGATGTACAGTTAAAATATGTAAGTACTTACTAATGTAAAATCAAACCAAAACACAGCAAAAACTTCTAGGGTACTTGGGTATATACAATATGTAAGTATTCGGCAAACTTCTTACCTTTGTTTTGAAGGGTATCTCTAGAGACCCTTTTAGTGCAGTCGAAGTCCGTAATTCCTGGCAAAGCTTTGCTGAGCCTAAAATGTTCTACAAATAATGCTTCTGGCATTTCGTCGAGACTTTCTACTTAATTGCTGCCGGGAGCGCAATCTTCTTTGGCGTTTAAGCCAAACACTTTCATTGCGTACAGTAAACGCAGAGTGTGCATTTTATTTCAAAATTAACGACCAACGCAACTGACACACCGACAGCTTTTAAAGTGGCCATTTTGTTTCGTTTTCCACAGGGTCTTGGCTTTCGCAAATTTTTCATCAAATGAATCGAAAACAAGCGTTAACGGTTGTTAAAAAAGTGCCGCTTGGCTACGCATCTGTATGGAAGTTATCGCTCGACGCCGTCGATTCGTTTCATGGAATCGAATGATGATAACATTGTCTATCTAATTTCTAGTCGTTAACCGTGACATTTCGATAGCATATGTCAACCCCATACATTTTTAGTTTTTCTACTAGCGTAGAATAATCTAATCGAATGTTACTTTGTCTAGGCCCTCAGAGGCCCTAGACAAAGTGACATTCTGTCAGCGATAGTGAAGATGGAAAAGGCAAAAATGTATAGGACTGACATAAGCTATGGAAAAGATTATGTCAATCCTGTTGAAAGTCGTTGTAGAAATACGAAACTTTGGATGCGATGCGCTTTCGATGCGATGGTCACTTGTCTAGGCCCACTGTGCAGTTCTTGGAGCATACATGTGGTCGACCTGCGTAGACAATCGCACAGGACCTAGGTAGCCGTGTATTGGACCTTTCTCTACTCACTTTAGATATTTTTCTATTACTTATACAACTAAGTAGGTATATCAAATAGCTCTAAACTGACTGACAATGACAGTATGACTTACATAAGAGTCTTGACACAATCTCCTTTTTTTTTTGAGGTTGGGAAATCATCACATGACTTCTCCCGCTCTAGGCGGAGCGGAAGGGCGTGTAAGACTTTTACTGATTAAAACCCACCCGTGTTCCTTCAGTTGCCTGTTGCCAAGGTCCCGGTATCCCTTTCGGACATTCCCGCAACCCTGGCAGGAGACACACCCTCCTGAGGGCAATTCCCGTAATTTTAAGAACGTTCGCATTCTAATCTCATTCGCAATCTGTCAAAAATACAATCAATTTATCAACATTTTTGACAAGTTTGACAGATTGCGACTTGAATGTGAACGTTTTTTAAGTACGAGAAAATGCCTTATGAAGCCACTTTACCACGTTCTACATTAATTAATAAACATGTAATTTAACAAATAGCCCCATTTCGCCGGCTCCAGTGCAAACCACCAGTGTGTGACCCGAAGGTACCAAAACCAATTGCGTTGCCGGCACCAAAGGAAAATAAGCCTCCGATGCCGGCGCCTCGGCCTGGTCTCCAGGTATCGATTCTTGGCGCCGACACAGCCATCGGGCAGTATATCGCCCTGCTTCTGAAGCAATGTTCCTGCATTAAAAAGTGAGTACCATTGTTCTAATCGCTAGGTCCAGTTTGCGGAAAAGATTCCGTAGTTCTTAATCCAGATTCTCACTTATTATCAAAATTTTAGAGTAATGGTCGTTTCAAATCTATTCACTTATTTCATAGACACAAAGTAATTATTTAAGTTGATTTCTGACTGCAAAAAAAGTGCAATGTCCCAAAATTGCAAATAGTGACGGTCTTTGTGCGTAACAATACTATCCTGGCTACTTCCTACTAATATTATAATCGCGAAATTTGTGAGGATGGATGGATGGATGTTTGTAACTCTTTCACGCAAAAACTACTGAACGGATTTGGATGAAATTTAGCACACAAATAGTTTATAACCTGGATGAACACATAGGTTACTTTTATCCCGATATTCCCACCGGATCGAGACTTATGCGGGTGAAACCGCAGGGTGCTGCTAGTATTATTAAAATTACATAAAAAGAGACTAACACAGTCACGGTGTAACTGAAACGTCACGTTATGTAACAAGGCCAGATACACCTAAATTGAAAAATATTCGTTTCATAAAAAGCCTACAATTTTTTTTACTTTTACACAGCCTACACTTTTTGTTACTAAACATTGCCTAAGTAAACGCCCATTTAAACTTATAGGGACGTATATGTTCGAGCCGATCGGTTGATCAACTCTTCACATGACCAGAGGGCTGGCCTATTTTTTGGCCAAAGAATCAGCATTGCTATACAAGCAACGTGACAATGCTCAGGCTTTTGGGCACTTTTCCTGTTGACAGCGATGCAAACGAAATTTTTTAAATGAAGTTTTTGTTATGAAGCTTTTTATTATAGGTTTTTAAGTTTCTAGATTAGATTCCTTAAACCAATAAAAGTAGGTACCCAATTTACATTAGCTAAAGTTAATCATTCCCACGTACTGCATTCACTCTCATTCATTCACACCCAACAGAGGCCCTTGTCAAAGTGACATTCTATCAGCGATAACGATGATGGAAAAGGCAAAAATGTAGAGGACTGACGTATGCTATCGAAAAGCTTATGTCAATCTAGTTGAAAGTCGTTGTAGAAATACGAAACGCTTCCGAAGCGATTGTCACTTGTCTAGGCCCTCTAGTAAGTCTGATATGACCTAATTGGACATTACCCACAAACGTACCCGCTCGAGCGGATGACCTTTCTGCTTCTATTTTGTTAATGTTGTAAAAAGGGATGCCTAATTACGTTTTTTTTAGGTCATTTCTCTTTAACCCTGTTTATGCTTGCCCTAGATTTGCTATCGCAATTTTATTATTATGTAAAATAGTGTTTTAGGCTACTTACTTAACGCCTTGTTCAACCTTGAAACGGCTATAGCCCAGTCTATATGGCGTATGATGTAAGTTTTGCTTGAAATAAAGTTTAGGTATTCAGTTTCTTAAGTTTTCGTTATATAGTCAACATCACGCAAATATTATCGTTTTTGTTTTTTGAGTTTTTGTTATTCGATTACTCCGCCAATTATGAATTGATTTTCACTTTTCGTTTTTTGCCATCGACTTCCGATTTAAAGTTATTTGTCACATATTTTTCGTTACGGGCTACAAAATAATAAACAGTTTGTTTCATATTTTAAATATGTGGTGTTTCCTGAAAACAATATATTTCAGTTTAATTTATCTACTAGTTACCGAATCATTTGTTTTCACTACAATTGGTTTCACTACAGTAGTACCATTACATTTTGCTCTTTGCCCTGAAAACCTCATACTTTTGACGATCGTCGCTACAGTAAAGAATGATCAGTAAGCTATGACCTTCTAAATTAGATATTTTCAAGTCTGTTGACTAAGTTTCAATTTTGGGGACGCTAGTTCCCGCTAGACGCTAGTTTAACTGCTAACTTTTACCAAATCCTCAAAACAAGGTTCCAAAACTATATTCTTATGTCCTCATCAATCCGGAATTAGAAAGTATCGTCACATTAACGTCAAACCCCGATTCTGATGTCGAGCGATAAATACAAGCTGGGCAAGTGAACTGTTTCGCACACAGTCGTGTTGTGACATCGGCGAGACGAACAGTCCCTCTGGGCCGGGGATTTCATGAGCCGTGTGTAGGCATGAAGAAGGAACAACGTAGAAGGTGAACTGGTTTAATCTGCTATTAGAACTGGAATTTACTGGTCACTATGTTGGCAGCTTGCTCAGGTTGGTTTACCATCTGAGCTGTGTGAGATAGTGCAAAAGTAATAAAAACTAAAACCCAACTACGACAAGAAAGTCAATGAACTAAAAAGTTATAAACAAGACACCACAGACAGACAAATTAAAAATCCGGAGTCACACGTATTAGGGCATAAATCGAACAGATTACGTGTGACTCCGGATTTTTAATTTGTCTGTCTGTGGTGTCTTATTTATACCTTTTTGGTTGATTGACTTTCTTGTCGTAGTTGGGTTTTAGTTTCTATTACTTTAATATATTTTTTTGGTGTAATGTAATAATGTAATAATACATATATTTTTGAAATGTGCTAATTAAACCCTTTCATTTGAAAAAATATTTTTTTTTTAGTTCATGACTCTTGTCCTCTAGACGGCGCCATTTTTAATTTAATGTGACGTCACATAGCCTATAACCAGCAGACGATCAAGACGCTTCCAACTATACCTCATTTGTCAAATTGTGATGAGTCGTTTAAAAGATATGAGGGAACAGATGAACATACATACATACCGGTCAAAATCATAACCCTCCTTTTTTCTTCGCCGTAGTCGGGTAAAAATACATTAATCAATAGAATTGTTTCACCTTCAAACTGTCTCATGCAGCCCTAAAGGTAAACCAGCCTAAAAGGGAAGCATCAATTGCTCAAATGGGCACACCGGGTGTGGTAGTGGTAATAGTGTAGAAATTACATTTGGGATTATTCTAACTTAGAGTTTTATTACTGAATCTAATGATTATAATTCTGTAAAGCCATATTTTAATCAACATACAACCGGGCACTGTCCTGCAAATTGCAAAAAACGCAAGAAAACTTTAATTTCGCGGGCTACATTAGTGTATCCTCCTTAATACGCAGTATTACACGTGTAATTTAAGTTGAAAATGCTGTTACATTAAGTATCTCTCTTGAAACTCGGCCAATTCTTTGCTTCGTGTTCTGTAGGTTTCGCTCTCGAGGGTTTTCTGTATCTATTTATTTAGTGGGTTACTGTGACGTCATAGCTGGCTGGCCAGCGGATCACCCATAAACTGTTTTGTGTCTGCAGAATACGGATGAAGGCATTTTAGCTGTAAACTTTAGAAGTTTGATTCAATTTCGTCTGAGATAACCAGCGTTTCGATTGACCGATGACCGAGTTAGCTGGTCGAGGTTTGAATTCTCTGACTGGCAAGCTATGCCGCATTGCCTTTAGCCAATTTTGACGTTCGAAGTATCTTTATTTTCCAGAATTATAATTAACTTACCATGAGAAATACTTGAAAATTAAACATTTTAATCAACATACGGGCAGTTTTAATCTTTTAACACATAATTTACACTATAAAGATTTATTCAAAAAGTGTAGGTTAGATGATTTATAATTTAACTCAGGCAAAGTAAATATAAACATACACGGAACACCAACGAACAAAAGGTCAAAATCAGTAAAATTGTTTTATCTTTCCACAATAAAGCACTAAATGAATTGCAAAATTATACAAGTCCAGAATCCATTATTTTATACCATATTTATTTTAAGCAAAAAAATCGCTTAGCTGTTGGTATTCTCCCGTTTAATAGCGCTTGTCTCATAAAACCGTAAAATAAGGAATAACGGACTCTCCGTAAGGTACGGCTCATGAATCCGCTCCTGAGGGAGTCTCTCGATGTCTGGTCGTCCGTTTTATTGCCCAAACGGTTCAGCCGCAGCTTTGATGACACTAAATGTATGAGGGTACTTGAATAAATTACTGTTGCTGCTAAATCGATGACGGTGGCATTGGAAATGGTGAAGTGCATACATTGCTCCCTAATATATTTTACTAGTTGTGCCCCGCGGTTTCACCCGCGTAGATGTCGATCCCGTGGGAATATAGGGATAAAACGTATCCTATGTCCTATTCCAGGTCATGCCTACCCGTGTGCTCATCTTCTCCTCTCTAAAGTAAGGAACGTCGCGGAGGCGCGGCGCCGGCGTCGAACGGTTCGCGTATTGCATTTTTATACTCGTGATATCTTCGAAATTAAAAGTCCGATTCGAATGAATTAAAGAGTATTTTACTGCTACATAAATACCCTTGATGTTAAAACTATTTATTTGCATAAGAATTAATATTACGTCGATAAAACTCCTTCGCAAATAATGCATTAACTTCGAAAAAAATTGATTACCATAAAAAAGGTTATAGTGAATCAATCTTAAAAGATAGACATAATATGCTGTCGCGGACTTTTTTTTAGAACTTTTAAAGAGGAACAATTCCATCATATATGATATTTGCGTAACTTAAACCGTTTACGCAGCGCACGCAACGGAAGCTCTCAAAAAGGAATAATGTTTCCTGTTTTTGCAACATTTTTCATTTATGCTCCGCTCCTATTGGTCGTAGTGTGATGTTATATAGCCTATAGCCTTGCTCGATAAATGGACTATCTAACACAAAAAGAATTTTTCAATTCCAACCAGTAGTTCCTGAGATTAGCGCGTTCAAACAAACAAACAAACAAACTCTTCAGCTTTATAATATTAGTATAGATTTTACTTGGGTCTACTAATAAACTCTTTTTAGTATTTTTTGTAGTCTTCATCCAATTAAATTAATTAATAGCATAAAATAATTTATTTATTTATTATTAATTAATTGTTTCCATCATTTCGACAAACAAGAGCGAATGACTTTCTGCGAAACTAAATCCTCTCTAACAAACAGAAACAACAACATTTTTTATGAAAAAAAAAAACTTACCCCGGAAAACAACGACTATTCCCCACAACCACGTCCATACAATCATAAAATATGCACTCAGCAGTTTCATTGTGCCGCCATCATACAAACCATAGCCTAAGAATGTGCGAGGCATTCAGAAAGTACACATCAAAGTTTTAGCACAGTTGCACAGTGTAACCACTTACAGTAGGTTTATCGCCCATGCATTTAATATAGGAACTGAGTTTTTTTATTTTTTTATTTCTGAATTATTATGATAGGCCTTCCCTCTTTTCACTTTTCCCTGTCTATTGCGACTACGGGCCAATTCTTTAAGGAGGAGTTCAGCTCATGTCGTCATCTCTTTCTGGGCCTGCCGCGTAGTCGTTTCCTGCTATTTGTGACCCACTGAGTGGTAGTTTTTGCGTATTTCTGCTCCTACATGCGACAGATGTAGCCAGCCCAGTTCCACTTGAGTCCAGCAGCTGTGCGGCCAGCGTCCACTATTTGTGTTTTGGAACGAAGTATAGAGTTTCTAATGTGGTCTGTGGTCTACTGCGCGGCAGTTCTGAATATAAGCTCCGCCCACTTACACGCCAAACCATTCGCACGGTTGTTCTTCGAAAATGCTTCCGTTGAACCACTGTTAGAAGTCAAACTGTGGTTTTTGTAAAAATGTAGACATTATATGGATCATTCAATGTATAAGGAGCAAAGATTTTACGAGGCGGCCGTGACTACTGCGGGGATGCTTTAGCGCGATTTTTAGTACTAGGAAACTGTGTTCGTATACTTTCATTTCCGCTTTAATAGGTTCTGTATTAAGTTTACATTAAAGCTTTATTGTATTGAAACGTGAATGTTGATTGATTAGGTACACAACAGGGGGCTTAAAACAGTCACTTTGGCAGAATCATAAAAGGAAAATATTATTAATCATCGTAAAATGTCACAAATTGACGATTCATAATATGATCTGCGTGCGATTCATATTACGAAATAATTCATCTATTTGACAGTTTTCTATGGAGATTCGTAAAATGGTCCACATAATAAGAATTGCTTTTATGTCAGCTAATGACAGCTGCAAATTCAAGAAATGAATGCTTTTAGAGGAATTGCTAATGTGACCGTTTTAGGCCCACTTTCCAAATTATAATTTTATTATTCTGAGACTGAGTCCAGGCATAAAATAATGTATGTTTTATCACTTTCCAATTTTATAAACTTATAATACTTACCTATTTATTAAAAAATCTATCAATCTGCATAGCCTTACCCATAGAGTCGGTTTCCAGTCTAACCGGATGCAATTTAATACCAATATTTTACATGGAGTTACTGCCTATCTGCGCTCCACAACCCAGTTACTGGGTAACACAACGATACCCCTCACCCCGATACAAAATATCCGTCTTTAGGTATTTGACTATATAAAAAATTAATAACAAAAATCTAACTTCGTTGGCAGCAGCAGTGGACTGCGATAGGCTGAGTTACTTGAACTTCGGAGCAAAAACAATCAAATTCACGAACAAGACACATTTCCATCATATTTTTTTCGGATCGAACAGAAGTCGATTTCCTTTCCTCAACAAAAAGCGTACCATAATCTAATCTTTATCGAAAACAAAATATAAAAGCTTTTGTTTCTGATCCAATCAAGTCTGGAAATAATACGAGCAATACATAAATCGTATTGTATTACTGATGGGAAATGTGAGTCTGTTTCTACAAAGTATTGTCTATATTTTGTCTTCTACAGAATCAAATTCCTTGGTATTTTTGAGAAGATTCGAATTTGAATAGGAATTGGATACTAGATACTTATTTAAGTTATTTTTTAATTTTCAGATAACTTTAATCTGAGGAATAAAATTGCGGTTTGACAGGTTTTCGGGGGGCCCGCTTGCGATTGCTCGTAAGCACGTGTAGGAAATAATAAGTCAAATTGCCATATTTATTCATTAAATAAAAGTTATCTGCCAACAGAAAAATTGGCCCTAAATCATTTAGTAATATAGTAATTATCCAAAATCTTATTACAAAAAATTCCAGTGCAGGGACCCGGAGACGGAGACTTCTCAAATCAAAATCAATCTGCCTAGCCTTTTCCCAACTATGTTGGGGTCGGATTCCAGTCTAACCAGATGCAGCTGAATACCAGTATTTTACATGGAGCGACTGTCTATCTGACCTCCACAACCCAGTAACTGGGTAATACGATACCCCTTGGTAAGACTGGTTGTCAGACTTTCGGGCTCCTGACGACCCGTAACAACTGTCACCGATCCAAGTTTGACAGCCGGGACCAACGGCTTAACGTGCCGACTTCTTCAAATTGCAAAAAAAAAAATATCTGGCAAATTGTCTGCATCCAACAAAAACCTAAAGCAAAACAAGCTATTCCTAGCGGCTCTTATTTCTTACTTTTTTTATTATTTGAAGCAAACACAAAACACAGTTAAACACATTTCAGAAGGACTGCCATGCTTTTCAAGCTCTAAACTGAAACATTCCTCACTTAGCCACACGAGTGTGTGCTTCAGACTGCAATTTTAAAGAGATGAGAAGATTCAGGTCAATCCTTTGGTGAAAAGTAAACCAACCGCGACTTGTTGTTTGCTAGCTTTCGGCGCTGACCAGAAAATAGACGAGGGTTATACGAACAAGACTTAAAATTTGCAGGGTTTGCCCGATACGAAAATTCCTCTCGATATTTTTGAAATGATTGTAATGCCTGACCTAAAAAGGAGCCAAAAAAGGAGTGTATTTGACATGTATATATGTATGTGTGTGTGTATGTCCGTCTCTGCATTCCCTCGTAACTACTAAACGCCTGAACCAATTTTAATGAATGATATGTCGTTAGATTCGTCTTTATTCGCATAGTGCAGGCCAAAAGTTAGAAAATTTATACCATATTTCAGGTTATTGGTTTGTCTTCACCTGCGATACCAACATTCTATAAATTATAATACTAGTTTTTCTCTTTTGAATTATATGTTTTTGCAGTAGGGTTTTTTAATTACTTTTTTTTCAACTCTGTAGAAAAGCTGAAACCAGTTGAATTTCCTTTTGTAATTATTGTAACCTCATTATAAACTATTAACCGAAAAAGCAGTTTTTTACTAGAATCGAATCACAAGTATCGACTTTCAATCTGATATAAAACGGGAATCGAATCAACCCGTACCTGTATGGACTCGGTACATTCAATTCCGATTAACCATCTTCAGCTACTACTCTCCTAATCGGATTGCAGGTTACGTCTGTACGAAGCGAAGGACAATCTCGGCTGCAACCGGGACTTATGCTCCGTGGTGCAGGATCTCCAGCATATCAACACGAACTGTCTGGTGCAAGCGTTCAGCTGTGCTTGTTATCAGCTTGAACGATGTTTACAGGTGGATTTTGAATTCTATTCCTTTCAGGATACAGTTGATTTTTTGTTGATTTGGAAAATCTTCAAACTAGAATCGTTTAATTAGTTTGTTCGTAATTTTAACTGAAATAGCTAGCGTATTTAGACGATCATTAGCCTAGATCAGAATTCAAAGTATGTCAAGAGATTTCAGTTGAAAAAAGACATACCAAGTAGGTAGATGACCCATTTATTAGCCATGAACCATAGGTACAATCCGTACAATATGCATCTTCCCACGAACATGCGCCATTGATCACTCCAAACACGAGTGGAATAGGTCACAGAGTAACATAATCCAGTTGGCGAGTAGTTCTGCCAGTACGACTGACATTAGCATATCGGGCAGCGCAGGTGGCTTCAGTGTTAATGTCAAACTCGAAGAGAACTTAGCCTGTTTTGCTGTTGTTACTAACTTTCTGTTTCAAATTCGCTGAGCTAACTTTTGTTGTTGCGCGTAATGACATCGACAACGGTTTGAAACGTTTATCTTTGATATGTTTTATGAAAAGAAGTTTATCAAGAATCGGGCACAAATTCAGACCCGCAAAATTTGTGCCCAATAAATGGCTCAACCCCTATTAATATGAGTCTGGTGGGAAGGTAAAGGTGCTAGGTGTTCTGCCAACGCCTTCTGGGCATACAGTACAGGCATGATTGTGAAAAGGTTGGTTTCGAAAGTGCCACTTTCTGTATGAAATAAAGTTAGATTTAAAATATTTTTTTACATACAACATAATACGAAAGTAGAAGTTTTCATTTAGACGTAGTGTTTCGTGTTGTCGAAAAGCCGCGCCTACCACGTTGTGGCTGCGAAGCCTAATTAAAATTATCATGCAAAATTATGTGTATTTGGACGGTAGCTTTTTTGGGGCATAAAATCTCCCGTTCTAATACTGCGGGTTCTACTTTCTTCCTAAAATACTGCAACTTTTTAAACTTTCAATAGCTATTGTTTTAGATATAGTTATCATTATATGTAGGTAAGTGAGCTTCTTCCTAAACTGTGTGTACATAAACGCAGTGTCAAAGCGTCGAACAAATAGCATGATAGAAAAAATCCATTGAAGATTATCTCAGAAAACTGGGCATGAATTCAGTAGGTACGGCTGAAAATTACACATAGAATCAGTAAAATAACAAAAGCTAGGGATAATTAAAAGTTTAATCACAGTTAGTTTCTTCTAGCTATACTAGGCACAAGTTTTACCGGACTTGGCCTGAAGGGGCCTCCGGTCGTCGCCACCTCGCCACGAAGCGAGACGGGCAAATAAACTTTTGTGTTTATTTCAAGTTTTTCCTTCATTTCTTTTTTTTTGGCATACTTATTAAAGAAACAGACACTCGATAGTACTTAGTGAAATAAAAATGAAATATTAATACTGTATAGATTTGATTTCGTAACCCGGCTCTAGAACTTACAATATTTGAGTATTGATTTAAATAAGTACAAGGTTTTATTGAAAAACCGGAAAAGGAGTTATCAAACTTATCTTTAAGAACAACTTTTACCGGAATTCGCGAAAAAAATATAAACTGCTCCATACATTTACGTTGAACCCTTTTGTATTTTTCCCTTCATTTAAAAATTTATTGTAGTATATATACATATTTTACAAATAAAAAATCTTTTTACAAAAAAAAACACTGAAAAAGTGAAAAATTATAATTTCGGAAGTCGGTTTTCAATTTTCGCTTTTTGCCACCGATTTCCGAAATTGTAGTTTTTTTTTTGTAAAATGCTTTTATTTTTGGTACCTATCCCACATAAATTCGAATACCACTACGAAGACCAATTGAGAACCTCTTCCTTTTTGAAGTAGGTTAAAAACCACAGTAAAACAATAAATCCAGTCAACCGAACGCAGGCAATTAAAGAAACCATCCCAACACAGTGTAAAAAAAAACGAACCAATCTGCAGCAGTAATAGCGGTTGAATCAATGGTTGAAGGGGATTTTTTTACTCTATTTCTTTAGCTACCTACCCATGCATGGTATTCGCGAGCGGGCCCGGGTGGCGTTGACCTCACCTTGCTAATCAATAGCATTCGACCCACTACACCGATTACACATATTATTCTTTGAAATAGTTCGTAGACTTTTTATATGAAATGGGGACTGAATATTTCTAGACTTTTTCCCTCATAAAAGGAACAAAGGGTGTCTGTTGGTAATGTAATTGGAAGCAAAAATCACATGAGTTTAGTTATGTAGACATTATCTTTCAAAAAGTATTCAGTCTCATGCTTTTCCGAATAAATCAGCAATTTGTCGTTTAATAAAAATTAAAATCGCATACATATATACGGTTTGCGAATTCATAATTAGTCAACCGAAACCACCAAACCAATTCGATCTATATGCTGAATAAGAAACAAAAGGCGATCCGTCATTTCTCCACACACATGTACAATCAATCTGCCCAGCCTTTTCCCAACTATGTTGGGATCGGCTTCCAGTCTATCCGGGTGCAGCTGAATACTAGTATTTCCATGGAGCGACTACTTACCTTCACTACCCAGTAACTGGATAATACGATACCCCTTGGTAAGACTGGTTGTCAGACTTTCGGGCTTCTGACGACCCGTAATGGCTGTCAAAGATCCACGAATGACAGCCAACGTCTTAACGTACTTTCCAAGGCATGGAAGAGTCTTGGTATGCAAAGATGTCACCCATCCACGGAACAACCCCGGCAAGCGCAGCTTAACCTGATGGATCGACCCGTGCGGCTGTTATTACTTTAGCCACACACGCATGATGTATGACAATGCGAACACGCATTGCAAACTCGTATTCGTAAGATTTATATTAAAACGACGCTCGACAAACAACGTAAATATTTTTTCCACGTTCTCCTGTACGCATTTTTTCGTAAAAGGGTACAAGGTAGCATTTATTATGACTGCTAGTAAAATGTCGTGCTGAGATTAAAGAGGGTAATAAAGTTCTATAAGTTAGATTGATTTCTTCAGGATTTTTTTACGAAATGGATGAGAATGACAAAATCGCAAGTGTTGAAATTGATGTGTTTTAGAATCAAATGAAGTAATCTATTTAAATCAATTCCTATGTGAGAAATTGTGAAAGGACTTGAGTTCCATTTTTAATCCCAGACCGAAAAAGAGGAGTGTTATAAGTTTAACGTGTGTATCTGTGTGTCTGTCCTGCGCCATCGTAGCTGCCAAACGGCTGAACAAATTTAGATTTTTTTGTTTTGATTGAAAGGTGAATTGATCGAGTGTTCTTAGCTATAAAAAAATCGTTTATGAGATGCTTTGTTTTTTAAATTTTAAATTTAATTTAACTTTTATTGAAAGACAAATTGACAAAGATAACCTATTTTTTTTTTTTTTTAATATGGCTCAAAATAAACTTATTTCGCAACACGAATACGAAATAGTTACACAAGCTTCTTCCATTTCCGCCCAGAATGAATGTTTAATATTTGAGCAAGATGCACTAGGTAATCTACCTTGACAACTTAGCTAGATTAAAATCCAGTCTTGTATTCCATTCCTAGTTTTGAACATCCCCGTTATTTATCAGTAGAATAGAAGTAGGTATACAATTGTACACACGGCTACACATCAAGCTTATTTCCAGTTAATGCTGATCTAGCATTATACAGCGTGCCGCTTTAATGGTGACATTAATTTAACACACGTATGCGATTTCGCGTATTAATTTTACGAAAATATTTGAATTTCATTAAACGTTATTATTTATTGATTAATTACAATTTTCTAAATTACCATCTACGAGCAACCTGTAGTTAAAGAACTGTAGCGAAGAGGTCATTTGTCGGGGTCACAGATCATATGTAGTCAAATAGAAGGTGTGCTGCGCAATTTCTTAGAAATTATGCCGCCGACAAAGAATTGGACCGACAGAACGTAAGCCAGCTGGTACGAGTAGGTATCTTCATGAATGAATCTTTTGCACAGTGATCTCATGTTTTTATTATTTAGTTTAAAATTTTTCAATTGACCAATTATTTTATTTTATCATAATTTTTATGATTACTGGCCACTAGCCCTACCCGTGAGTTAAATTAATGTCGCCATTGTAGCGGCACGCTGTATAGGATGTCAGTTTATACTGGAAATGTATAGCTTGATGTGTAGCCGTGTATACAGAGAGCAGTGGTGGCCCAGTGGTAACGGCCCCGACTTACGAGATGTAGGTCGTTGGTTCGAACGCTCTTTACTTTGTCTATATAATTTCACCACTGCTCTCAAAACGGTGAAGGAAAACATCGTAAGGAAACCTTGATGTCCTAGAGCCAAAAATTCGAAGACATGTGACATCTACCAACCAGCACTGGGCTCGCGTGGTAACCCCACGCGGGCCCAGTGCTGGTTGGCCCACTACCTTTTGAAGAGAGGAGGCCTCTGTCCCAGCCTTGGGAAAATTATAGGCTGATTATGCATGCATTATGACTAATATAATGTTATTGCATAAATAAAATCGCCCATAAGAACTAAATTGAACATGAGTATCCCGATATGGATACTGCTTCATCATCATCATTGGCTTAGCCTTTTCCCACCTATGCTAGGGTCGGCTTCTAGCCTAACCAAAAGAGCTGAATACTAGTATATAAGTATACTGAATAAGTTATCTTTTATGACCATTCATAAATGATATTGCCATAGACATTGGTGATCAGAACATCAAGAGGTAAACAAGAGACTGCTGCTCGCCTAAGCTCTTGCCTTCATATCTCAAATACCTTCATTTGGTGACGTCACCAAACTTTTCCTCCACCATTCTAACCATTATTTCCTTTCTCCTTTCCCATCCTATAGAACACGGACATAGTATTAATGCTGGAAAGCGGATACCTGAACATGGACATGCCCTTTGAGAAGAGGTTCGAGTACCAGGCTCCCATAGTGAAGTGCTATGCGGATGCCATCGCCAACGAATGTCCCAAGGCGTTTGTCATAGTGTGTGCTACACCTATTGACTGCATGGTGCCGTTAATCGCTGAGGTATACCAATCAATTACACTATGTATTTTTTTTTAGATTGTGTTTCGCTTTGTATTACTGAAAGTGCTAATATAAGTAATCCTTTTGCTACTATCTATCCTAATTCTAAGCTCTGGGCTATGTTAAGGATATCTTTAAGGAAATTCACATTACACAATAAGATATTCATAATCAGGATCTCACAATGGTTAGCCGCAATTGCGACCATAGACTAATCAGGCAGTTGTTATAATCAATTACTGTAGAAACTGATCGTCGCTTCCAAGACTTGGAAAGATTTTGTAACAAGGCAGAGCAAACTATGCAAGAAGAATAGAGAAATGTAGATAAACATAGAAAATGTTCCAAGCTATCGTTTGCCGTTAAGCTTATACTAAGTACCGCGGAAATATGGTATTTCTGGAGAAGATTAATGTGTCTGCCATATGTGGCATCTTCGGTATTAGAGCAAGCGCAGAATTCATAAATATTAGAACGAAAACGCCTGCGAATATTTTAAATATGGCAGGGAAATACTATTTCATATTAGTTTTATTCAAAACTTATTTTCAAAATGAAGATGAAACAGACAAAAACTATTTCAATTTCCTCGTGCAAAATGTATGATGATTGGATATGACAATTTTCTGTCTTTTAGAAAAACTAGGCTTCAGGTACTTTCACAATAAGTTCGTCAAACTTTTTCTTTTTTAGCCTTTACTGTTTCCAGCAATTATATGAAAACGATCATATAGGTAACTAATGAAGTAGACGAGTTGGAGCATACTCATCAAATGGTTATTACAAATTCTGATGAGCAGCTAAAAAAAGATACAGGGCTATAAGAAAGAGAAAACGCAGCTTCTAAAGCAAACAAGGACAGAATAGTAACAATAAACGGATCATAAGAAAATATTGTACGAAGGAAGAGAACGATGACGACGTAATTATCTACTATTTCTAGAAGACGGTAAAAAAAACACAAGTAGTTACTACTACTTGTGCTTGTCCAACTCGTGCTTGTTTACCGTAAAAAATGCCATTTTTGTTTATAAGACTATATAATTCCGCAATAAATTTTGCATCGGAGTATTTTGTATAAGAAAATGGAATCAGTGATGCTTCTAAGTTTCTCCAACGTACATTTTTTATCAGTTTTAGGCCTTCAGACCTCACATGGATTTCCACCGTGGCTTGATTTAAATATACACTATATTTGCAGCCAATGATAGTAATCGCGCATGTTTTAGCAACAGACATAAATGCCTGTCGGACAAAATGTGAAATCAATATTTTCTTTCTCTGTCGACCTTTTCGTCAACATTTGCCAATGAAATGTGTAATTATTCTTTATACCTTCAAGGCAAGTTTCAAATGAAAAAACGTGTACATGTATACAAGCATGTATTTCGCTGCATACTTAACTGTTATAGTTATAGAAATATGGTTTAACTGGGTTTTATGTTTCGTTTTGTGACGTTTAAAGATAGATCCGTCAGCCTTTGGGCTACTAGAGCTAAAACCTAAGAATAAGAAATAATAAACATTTGAATAAAAAAATCTTACTTTTTTATGACTGATAGTTGAAACCTCCTTAGTATGGTAGATATTCTGCATCTCCTTTTATCCATGTTCACTTTATGGAAATATGACAGATCTTGTTTACTACCATCATTTAAAAAATGTCCTCAGAGTGGCCCATCAAAAGCTTGTCTTCGTGTTGCAGTTTTTGTTAAACGTTAAACGTTTTATAGACTAATAATGTCCGACATCGACAATTTATTAGCTACACAACCCATTAAGATGTTCCCGATAAAAGCGTTATCTACTTCCGTGTTGCATTCAATTAGATTCCCTCTTTCAGCACTGTAAAATGATGTTTTATAAATGAGGTAACAATGTGAAATCTGTAGCTACCCAATCTTACATTAAGACTCTCAACATAAAAACATACTCGTAAACTTTGAATATCGATAAATAAATATCGTTCAAAACAGACCCATTTCCAGGAGACTTTCACCTATTTTCCAATATTCGCAAGGCCTCGTTTATATGCCGGTCAAAGATGACCGGCATATAAACGAGGCCGAGAATGAAATATCGAACAATACTCCTTGAAAGTTAACCGTTGTCCGATTAGCTTCAAAATAAATTCGCACAATCACAAGAGAGCAAGTGATAAATATTGTACGTCCTCCCCTGAGGGCGAACATTCTCAATCTCGAGTTGGATTGCGTTGTTCTCATAAATCCCATTTGTAACTGAAGAGGAATTTGTCAAAAGGAACATTGGAACCTTTGTAAAATGCGGTGGTAATGTGAGAAAAGATGACTGGATGTTCTACAATATACTCGGTATGTCTATATTTTTGATGGTGAATCTCTATTTTGTTAAAAAAACCTTTAGGATCTTGTTGGTTAAGAAAATCTGTCGTAATTATGAAATGAAAATGATGGCCTCCTGTGACATATCATGAGTGTTAACTGTTACTGCTTCAAAAAGTCCAAAAATATACCTAATATAACAGTGGATATCAAGACCGGTCATAACCGACTTCTAAAGACAATTCGGACATCAGTTAGATAAGCCAACTCCAACTGAATCGTTAGCAGACGTCTTTCCGCTAATGTGGCTCTTATCTCGGTTCAGTCCTTTGACGATAAATGGAACAATTGTACTAATAAACCAAATTGATTCTCCTTCAATGTCACTGCCATATTCCTGTTTATCTTTGTCGGTAATTCTGGCAAGTAAATATTTATTGAGCGCGGTAATTGTCTGGCCAAATACGCAATTGTGTTTGTGTTTACCATGTTTCACTAAAGCTTTCAAATTCATGTTTGGATTATCCATATTTGGTTCCAGTTCGAATGATTACACTAAAATTTGCATCGTTTGCGATTGTTGGATTAAATTAATCTGTTAACTGTTTATATTCTAATAAGAGCATAGTGTTAACATAATATTGGAAGCAAGTACCATTTGCACCGTCATAATTGTTGTCTCTTAGTAAATTCAAGACGCATTTTATGGGCGAAACATACTAGACTCAAATAAAAACTGAAACTTCGATATTAGGAGATTGGTTTTTTGTTTACATCGCTATAGGACAATAAAGTCCAAGGGTGCACCCTCCTAAAATTAACTATTGTTTTTGTTCTTCCAAAACTGACGTAACTGGGCCTCCTTGCAGCAAAAACCAACGGTTTTTTGCCATCTTGGACCAGACTCGTTTGGTCTCGAACCGACAACTAAAACTTTGTGATATTGGACTTTCTTCACGAATTCTTTTAGTTTTATTTCCCCGCAACATCTTAGCATTTCTTGTGGCTTCATTACACTGCGTTTTTGGAGTTCTTTCGTAAGGAGGCGAAAGTGGCTTATTAAATAAACAATAAGTAAGCATGGTTTTGACACGCAACTTTATATATTTTATCGTTAATCTAATTTTTCGCTTATCTTCAGTTGGTAGCGTACGGTTTTTGGGTCAACAACATTGATTTTGTGAAATCTGTCGACAAGGTATTCTGTTCAACGTGTTACCCAAAATTTTATAAAATTTATTCTGTTTGAGCGCGATAGGGAAAATTATGCATAAATTATTTTTCGTTATTGATTATTTGAATATAATCTTGCCCTATTTGGCGTATTAAACAAGCCCAACGCTAGAGAGTTACGGTACGAGATCTATTGGCCGATAAACAAGCACGACCACACCGTAGCTGAATTATTAATCTTAGTTAGGACCAAACCTAAAATTCATCAACCCGAGGGGGGTTGATGAATTTAAGCTTACCTTAAGCTATGGCACACTCGCGGATATCGAGGGATATGGTTTGGAGGCGTACATGAGGAGGTACATGTCGCCTGAACTTGGCGAACCTGGGTGTATATGCGCCTGACGACGGTGCGCACCGTGTATTCTATGTTTCCATCGAAACGTGTCACTGTCATTTCGTATTTTTACAAAATGCCGAATTGTTCCAGGCTTATTTGCAAAAAATTAAAGTAATATAAACTAAAACCCAACTACGACTAAAAAAGTATAAACAAGACACCACAGACAAACAAATTAAAAATCCGGAGTCACACGCGTAATCTGTTCGATTTATGTGTGTTTTAGTTTTTATTACTTTAATTTTTATTTAATTCTTTTGGGGTTATAATATATACATATATATTTGAAATTTGCTCATTAAGCCCTTTCATCTGATACCCAACATGGTACGATAAAACTTTTTTTTTTTAGTTCCTGACTTTTATGTCCTCTAGAGGGCGCTATTTTTAATTTAATGTGACGTCACATAGCCTATAACCAGCGGACGATCAAGACGCTTCCAACGATACGTCATTTGTCAAATTGTGATCAGTGGCTTAGAAGATAGGAGGGAACAGATGAACATACATACATACATACCGGTCAAAATCATAACCCTCCTTTTTTCTTCGCCGTAGTCGGGTAAAAATAGGACAATTACAACAAACCTTAAGACAAGTAGCGTGTCCTACCACCGATAAGTAAAAAAACAAAGCTTTCATTTTATTATTTAAGGATTTCTTATTACTTAAGGATTTTATAAATATTTAATTGTGACATTTCAAAACGATGCATTAGTGGTGTGCAGCGCTGAGATATGGATATCGATAATTGTTAGTTGTTCTTACGGATTTATATAATATACTAACATTTGCTAATTAATCTATATTAATTAATTTTATATTATAAAGCTGAAGAGTTTGTTTGTTTGTTTGAACGCGCTAATCTCAGGAAAAACTGGTTGGAATTGAAATATTCTTTTTGGGTTGGATAGTCCATTTAACGAGGAAGGTATTAGGCTATATAACATCACGCTCCACTACGACCAATAGGAGCGGAGCATACATGAAAAAGTTGCAAAAACGGGAGAAAACCTTTTTGAGAGCTTCCGTTGCGTGCGCTACATAGACAGCTTAAGTTACGCAAATATCATGTATGATGGAATAGTTCCTCTTTAAAAGTTCTCAAAAAAAGTCCGCGGCAGCACATCTATCTTTTAAGATTGACTATTATATAACCTTTATTTGACCTATTATATCTACCCCTATTATATGTCTATTATATTATTCTGACTTTTGAATTATAAATTAGATTTTACTTAATTTGGTTTTAATTATACTTCTCTTTTTTGCAGTCGGTTTTCATCATAGATATCCTGTTTTCATCGATATTTTTATCGATCAAATATTTATATCAACCCCTCATCCCTAGTTGAGGCTAGAGTTTTGTGTGCGTACAGTTGCTGTATCTATACTTTCTAATGCCCGCCCCTTTTGAGCATGTATGCATTAAATAAAAACAAATGTGTTACGCATGCATATTTGGTTGTGTGAGTGCGATAAAAGCATCATGTGTGCAGTATGTATAGTTTGTGATTTTGTGTGAGTTTCGAGAGTGGGGAAAAGGTGGCGACACTTGAACTTGAACAAATATAGATAGAAGGCATATCTCCGGATATCTATGGGCACACTGAATCGAATCCCGCGGGTGTTGCGGGACGTGACTGCGCGCGTCTATTATTTGAATGATTAGAACACCCACCTCCATAAAATTCAATCGACACACACACAGAGTTTGAATTCCTCCCGCAACCCCCGCGGGATTCGCTACAGTTGGCCTAGGTACGCTATTTTTTATCGAGCAATGAATTTTACAACTCTCGTGGTTGAGCGAGCATTGAAAATCCAACAGAGTACATACCAGCGTAGCGCGTCAAAAAAGTACGCTGTTGGATTTTCAACTCTCAACGCTAAGCAGAGCGTTGCAAATCCAGTGCGCGAAAAAAAATCAGCCATGGGTGCGAGGGTTTAGGCCAAAGCTTTAGCTCCCCCATTCCTCCCTGTCCCTCTAGACGTTAAAAGAAACTGGCTGGTACGATCCAAACAAGTTGCTGGGTTCGATGGCGGTGCCAGAGATGCGCGCGAGCACGCTAGCCGCGCGTGCGCTCTGCCTCGAGCCATGGTACTGTCGGGTGCCATGCGTCGGAGGCACGGAGGGCGAATCACTGGTGCCTTTGTTCTCTAAGGCTGTTGAGTACTTCGATTTTTCAGAGGTAATTTGAAACACCGTAAATCATTTATTTTATTTTATATGGCGCTTCGATTTGTAGAAAAAGTTTGGCTTTGCAGACTGTCGACTCTGTCACTCATATCTGTGTGACTGTCTCTTTCTGTAATTCGTTGTGCAATATCGACGTCCGGATGCTGCAAGTAATATGACTATGATGTACTGTAATAAGATGCTCTCAGAAGTTAGTTTGTTCAAAATCCGAACTAAAATGACCCTACGGTATATTTCAATAAAATTTCCCTTTCGCCAATCAAATGTACTTAATTACTTTATGTAATACTAAATCCGATTTAGAAGTCACCGCGAATCCCTACACCATCGATCAACACAAATTCAATCCTAACGTACTTAAATCCAGTTAATCCTCGGCTAAGTCCTTAATCCCCCTTACTTCCCAGAATAATGCTTCAATGATGACGGAAGCGGTGAGGCATGCTCCAGTGGCGGTGTCTAGGAACGATGGACCTTGCACCAGGGTCGGAGATCTCAGTGAAGCTCATGCCCTCGCTGGCCTGGTGACTTCAGTCGCCCACGCACTCTTGTGCCACGATGTCCCAAGAGTCTCGGGTTTTGTTGAAACTGATCTTGGACATGTTATATCCCCTGCAAGGTTATTATTACTCTTATATTGTTTTAAATTATCATCATCATCATACATTTTAGTCGAAAGACGTTCATTGCTGGACATAGGCTCTCCCAAGCGTCACCAGTCGTTGTTCTACAATATCACGAATCACGACTCACATGATTGACCCAAGACTACAACAAGGGCAGGTGAACCAATAAGCTTCGTCTTTATTGTCACACTTCATTGTTATTGGTGGAATTATATTACGTACATATCGTGATGTTATCTTGAGCCGACGCGGGGAGAAACGACCTTGTCATCTTTCGGAATGTTTGACAGGAGTCGGCTTATGTTATTTTGTTCAGTGGCGATCTCCTAGTATGTGCGGTAGGCCGTACGTCAGAGGTAACAAACCAGTATAAGCTGGCCCCTTAATCTATTGTAACTCCATACTATGACAGGCCAGATTAAGCTTTTGCTTTACTCACATGATCTTTACATACTTTCATATATGACCTTGATATCGACGTTACCCATATTTTTGAATAGTGTTGTAAAACATTAAGTCATGATTACGCAATACAATTACTCAACTTATGTACCTAACCATCTGAACCTCGTACTTACCTAAATGGACAAATAAATAAAATGAAAAGGGTAATGGCCTTACCATTACCCTTTTCATTTTATTTGTTGTAGTGGTGACTTGATTGATAGACTCATTTATCAACGCCAAGGTTTGGCGAAAAAACGATTTTGTGAAGTGGTCTTTATGTCCTCTACTATAAACTATACACATCGCTCTGAGGAAATCGATAAAAAGGGGAAGAAAATATAATAATAAACTTGGGGTTAAGTAGAAATGAAGGCAGTTTGTATCTCAAAATATAGGTGCACTCGGTTGCATGTTCAACTCGCATTGTATAAATCGTGTAATACTCGTAAAAGTTTTACATCTCAGCTCTCGTAGTCTATATTACGGTCACCATAAAATTTTATTACAATATCAAAGAAGTACGTTCCGTGGCTTCCAAAACACGGCCATTTAGTTGCTAGAATGTGAGTGTTACGTGATAACGTATTTATTGGAATTTTAATGGAGGAATACACCACGGTCTTCTGCCTCCAGATTCATCGCCAGTACTGTGGAAATTGACGGGAAGGGCATCAGAAAGAACCTCGGGCTGCCGAAGATGAACGATGCCGAGACTGTTTACCTGGATCAGGCTTTAAACTATCTGTGTTACAAGCAAAGACTGGTGTACGACTGGTATTGTAGATACCATTGCTCCTCGACTCGGCTCGACACCTGCCAGTTTGAGTTCTTCCACCCTAAACGTTATTACAAATTTGACGACTGTGCGTACGCAAATTTGTGATTTGTTTGGTGAAATTGTTCTGTGGGTGTCTTTCTAAATTTTTGTTAATGTTTTCGTACTATTTTTAAAATTTTATGTTTATTATATTTTTTGACGAATAAAATGTTGTTTTCCTTTTTATGATTTTCATTTTAATTAATTAATTAAAATATGAAGGTAGGTTTCAGAGGATTAAAAGAACTAAATACTTCTCTGGTTGTAGGCGCGGTGTATCATATATTAGTAATCTTGGCAATTAATTAAGTAAATCATTTTTTTTTCCACGACGCAGATATATGGCAACGGACTTGCTTCTAAACCATAAAGGCATTTGCAAAAGGTTTGTTTTTCCCCGTCACCTGAACTCTTTCGAATTACAGTTAATGGACAGGGCATTTACTAAAGTGATATACAGTTGTGATATGGCATTGAACTGGTACAAAGAAAATCTAGGCTGCTATGTTGATACAGGTATGCCTCAAATAGTGAAACATTTCCATGTACCAAAAGAGTATAACCGAATACTGTCTTGTACGAAAGATTTGACAGCTTAAATCCAAAATGTTGGGAGATGTATAAGACATAAATGCCAGAAGCGCCTAAAAAGATATATAGAAAATATAACGCGGAAACGGAAAAAAAATGTTTTTATATGTTATCAAGTTTGTTGTTGTTGTCTGTGAAAATTTGTTACGAACCCAAGTTTTATATGAAACTGTAAATTTTAAAAAAATAGTAAAGAGAAATAATTGTTGAAAAAAGTGAAATAATAAAAATCTTTTAAAAAAATCGCTTGTTTTTCATTTATTTAATAAAGAAAATACGTTTATTTAATAAACATAACGCAAAGAACACAAAAAGAACAAGTTGGTAGAAAATATGCGTCATAACCACGCATAACGGCCATCGCTTATAATAATGCTGCGACCCTATGTGAGAAAGAGTCAACTTATAATGTTCCCACTGCTAGTACACAGTCCTCCTCTCTGTGAGAGGGAGTGGGCCGTAACCGTAATCCACCTCGCGGGCCCAGTGCGAGTTGATAGATGTCATGAACAGTGAACATGACTTCTAATTTTTAGTTCTAGGACATGTCGGTTTCCTTAAGATGTTTTCATTCACCGTTTTTAGAGCAATGGTGATAAAATAATTTACACAAAAAGCACTTCGAACCCTCGTTCGAACCTACGACCTACAACTCGGCACCTATATGTATAAATATTATAATATTTATAAAATGGCAACTGTCCGTTATGTCGGCAACGACTCACACGCCGCCGCCGCGGCATAATGCAATCTGTGCGCGCAGCTGTCATTAAACTATATAATTAACATTTTGACATAATGGTTACGTAAAATTATCATGGCGTTAAGATGAAATTAAATTAATAACAAAGGATGTATTGGGTGTTTGTGCAGGTATGTTTTTTGTTAAAAATGTTTTTGAAAATTGTGTTAGAATGTGTAGATGACAAATTCGGTGACGAGATCATCACAAAACAGTAATTGCAAAATAATTGGTAAGTAAACTATAACACTTAAAACTAGATTTAAGGTCCATTTCTTGCGAACGGTGGACTCCCATTGGTTTTGAAGTACATTTTTCCGGCCATCCTGGAAAAAATATTATTTTTCATTTATTTTGAAAACAAAAGTTACCGCCGCCGTTCTAGTTCCATAAATAAACTTAAAATTAAACAAGCCCAGAAATAACATAATAAGTCTCTTCTCTCGGCACAAGCCGCAAAAAATGCAATACTATGCTAATCCCGTTGATCCAGGGACATCAAAATGGATCTTTAGGCCACGATATCTGTCCGCGATCAAATATCTTGTTATTGAGCTCGTGATTGTCATGTCTGTACACAGTTAGATTCAAACGACAGACGTGCTTTGTACACTGCAGTCGTAAAAAAGCCTTAAATATTGACTCAGCCAGCATTAAGAGACCCTTCGACCGTTTCAATCACAGGGACCAGTCAATCGCAACGAAAACACGTAAAAGGTCTATTACAGGTCTTTATAAAATGGATGTTCAGACCTAAAGGACAAGTTGAGGAGCCTGTTCATGTGGTACTTATAATAGGGTACGAAACTATTTCGGATGCTCAAAAGAATCCATTAAGTATAGTGTATTCTGAATATAACGTTGCGACAGAACATTACTAGATTTCCAAATACTTTTTTCAACATTTTCAGCACATTATTTTATTTTTTTCGTAATAGACAGAATTCATATCGAAAGACTGCTTCAATTTGATTAAACATAGATAGTTAACCCCCTTCAGTTGGCGGGTAAGCACAAAAATAGATCACTATAAGACATAAATGAGGTGGTGTGGGTGCCAACCCATAGACACCTCTATGTCTATGAATATGGGACTACGACGTTGCAAACGTCCACATGGCCGATTCTGAATTCCGGCCGCCCAGAGAATTCGTTCTCGACACCTCTCAGTTGGACAGGATTCGAAAAAAAACCTATTCTTTTGTACTCAACTGACAGTTGTCAGGACCAAGCCGGCGTTTGATTGTGAACATACAAAATAATATTATTACCATGTTATTATGTTTGTCTGTTTACGTTGCAGAAAAACGTTCGTTTCGATAGCCCATCTTTTGTTAAAGCAACTAGCGACCCGCCCTCGAACTCGGTAATGTATATGTCCGAGAATCCACCCTAAGCCTATAAATTCAGTTTATCCAACTAGGCCTAGGGTGGATTCTCGGACATACGTTTCCGAGTATCCACCTTAGAGTGGATTTTTTGGGGTGGATGAACGAAATAACCCATGTGAGGAGGCGTAATAGACAATACCTGGATTAAAAAGGAGGTTTCCAGAAATAACTTACGGTGGTGCAGCAGCAATACCCATGTACCCATGGACCTGAAAGCTGCAGGGTTTTGTTGCAGAGGTCCAGTCTGCACACAAGGATGATGGAAATCCTCGAGGGTTGCCTAAAGACTCTGAATACAGCCTCCACGATCGAACATGGCTGCAACCATCTGGGGAAAGAGAAAACATGTTTGTTTCAAATGTTTCAATAATTCGCCACAAGGAATCTCGGTGTTACTGGCAATGATTGAATTTAATATCTCTAGGGGAAAACCTTTTCCTTTACAGCTGATGTTAAGTATGTTTTGTAAAGTGGGTTCACTCTTTTTCGTATTGATTTGTTTTATTCGGTGCTGAATCAGCTGATGTGTGAGGAATATCAAATATGATGTTTTCTTGAAGAAGTTTTTCATCAATACGTCATTAGTTTAATCAGACCTGAAAGTATACTATAGACCAGTTCGCGTAGCATGACCGCCTTATAAACGGGTTTGTCGACTGAAGAATAGACAAAATGACGGATAAACAATCACAATCTGTCATTTTGTCTATTCTTCCGTCGACAAAACCCGTTTCTACGGTGGTCATGCTACGCATGCAGATCAGAAATCTACAGATTGCTTTGCTCTTTAGCATAGCCTGCTAAGTACCGGAAAATCTATCGGGTAGACAGTACGTCTAGAAACTGTAAAAATATGTAATGCATTGTCCAAATGTCAACCTCTCAACTTAAAAGGAGCTAAAATCGCACAACAACAAAAGTTATCTGATAAAAACGTGTTACCAAGTTGTTTTCTCCCAAGTAGTTAACATTTAACATCCACACCGCCAGTTAATTCTTAAGTCCCACACGACAAGACGAACAACCGGCAAAGGATATAAGACACACTTATTTTTTATCTCTTGTTTTGTTTTTTCTTTGCAAATTCAGCAGGGAGAAAATGTCCTACCTACCCCATTATTTTACCCTCTTTTCCTATTAGAGCGCTAACACACTGGGACGCCATGGCGACGTCGACGGCTACGTATCCAAACAATTAGAATTGAAATGTATCACAGTTAACTCGGTTGGCTACGGTCTGGCGACGTCGCCAATATGGAAGAGTAGCCATGACCGACAGGCTCCTACGTGGAGACTGGATACTCTGGCGACCTGTGGGCCTAAAACGGTCACATTAGCAATTCCTCTAAAAGCATTTCATTTCCTGAATTTCCAGCTGTCATTAGTAATTCCTCTAATTTGACACAAAAGCAATTCATATTATGTGTACCATTTTACGAATCGCCATAGAACTGTCAAACAGATGAATTATTTCGTAATTAGAATCGCACGCAGATCATATTATGAATTGTTACGATGATTCATAATATTTTCCTATTATGATTCTGCCAAAGTGACTGTTTTAAGCCCCCTGGCCACGCGTATCCAAGTCGCCAGTATTTTATATACAAGTTCGCCTCCCTCACTCAGTAGCCAACTGATCGCCAGGACGGACTCCCGCATGTTACTGGCTGCTATTTGGCTACGGTAGCCATAGCTACGTAACCAGCGACGTTCAAACGGACCAAAAAGTTCTTCTACTCTGAAGATACCTACCTGATATTTCGGAACTACAGTTTTCCGATAATTTCCTGACAGAAAAATCCAATAGCTTGGGGATCAAAACCTTAGGATTTGAGCTAAGCCTCAACGGCCGCGCCACAGGCTCCCGGATTACTGAGCCGCAAAATGCTGTGGTCATATATTTCGTATAGAGTAACCCACAGAGTTCGTTATTGTTATTTAACACACCTAAACACACATTCGAGGATTAACCTACATAATTTCGCAACCTAGTAGCATTTAATTCCATTGTATACTTTGGGATTGCGGAGGTCGGAATACGGTGTGCCTATAACTAATCTGCTATTGACATTTTGCTCTAACGATCAATCTTTGGCCGAAAGCCAAGTGGTGGCGTACCTACGACGTCTTGATAAAATATGGGGTTATCGCATTTTAGGGTTGAGCGAACTAAAATGATAAACGATTCGATAATTTGAACTCTTCGCTCTGCTAATTTAATTTTTTTCGAAAGAACATCTTGAAAGGGAAGAAGATCATCCATCCTCTCCATCTAATCTCTTCACCAACCTTGGTTGACTGGTAGAGAATGCCTAAGGCATTAAGTCCGCCTTTGTGCCTTTTTTGTGTGCGAGTTTGAAGGGTGAAGGGTTTACAGATTGGATGTATTTTTGGCCCAAAGACTCGTTTTAAAATACTTGTATACACTAGCTTTAAGTTACAGATGATTGATACAGATTCAAACTGAATCAGCGTCATGTCATCAGCTATACTTACATCCAAATTATTGGAACCCTGAAGCACTACTGCTGAACATGAGGTGTGTGTGAAGTGTAATTGGGTTTTCCATAAGGAATTTCTTAGTAGCAGCCTGGAGTCTGGATTTGTGATCGGTCGATGGCAATAGGCTCACCCCAATGTAATACATGAGACTTAAAAACATAACTGGCGAAATATGGGTGAACTAAAGGAACTGGGATTACAGGTGTTTTTATGTCTATTCTGTATTAACCTGTACCATCGGGCAGACAGATGTCTGACAGATTTTTAATTAATATTAAGGAAATCGCCACTGCTAATTCTTTTGACAATTTCCGAGGCAGTAGATCTGGGATTACTGTGTTAACTCATGAAAACCATACGATATCCGTTGCCAAAAATATTTCAGAATATATGATAGTAATATTTGGAATATGGAACTTCTTCATAAATTCTTCATGCCAACAAAATATGCTGAGCTCCTATCAAAATGCAGAATGCAGAATAACTCGACAAATCTCCACGAAATTGTGATCCGTTCTTTTACTTACATATTTATATGTATAGAACGGGACGAATAAAAAACGGCGTAGTTTTACGAACAGCCGTAGGGGATGAACTGAAACTATTGTTTTATTTATTTTTAGGGTTCCGTTGAGTTCCGAGGTCAACAAGGAACCCTTATAGTTTCGCCATGTCCGTTTGTCCGTGTGACTGTCTGTCTGTCTGCCCGTCTGGCCGCGGCTTAGCTCAGAGACTGTTGGTACTAGAAAGCTGTAATTTGGTATGGGTATACATATAAATCACGCCGACAAAGTGGTAAAAGAAAATCGTATAAAATATTTTTTTTAGGGTACATAGGGTACAAAAAAAACCATCCCCACTTTACGTGTAGGGGTACACGTAAAGTGGGGATGGTTTTTTTTCGTCAATCCCAAGGTGTAGGGTATCGTTAGAAAGGTCGTTTAAAAATAATGGGATTTTGTGAAAATCATTTTTGGATTCAGGGATCCGTTTGCGAAATATTAAGCTATAAAGTGCTAATTTTTGTTAGAGTCAAGTGTCCCCCTCCTGCCAGCTAAATGGTTGGTTTTGGGTATGTGCGACTGTGCGTGCGTGGTTCGACATACACTTGGCCGGTTTTTATTAGCTGTAACTGGCAGAAATAAATATGAAGCATTTTTTAATGTAGAACAAAAGAATAGATAATTTTGTCCAAATTGCCAATATTCAGTGAGCAAGTAAGTGTAGTGATGAAAAGTTCGTTCATGATTCCGCAATCCAATTAATGAATTGTTGAACAGTGTTCTTCGTGAAGAGGCCCTTCCAAATAATTTACCTCATTATACGAGCCGTTTCATGTCAAAAGTAGAGCTTTATGAGTGGCCCAAATAATTTCGCATTATCACCCTTAATTAACGTTCTTTTACACACGAACATAAAGCCCGTATTCGTTCGTATGGTCGTATGAAGCATTCCATTGTACGGGGGATTTCGATTTTTTATAACGAACGGTGCTTGTTACGGTCTGTAAACGTGGTTTGATGTTTTACCTCGAATACGAGTGTGGATGTAATTGTGAAACGTACACAGGGCAATAGGAATGAGATTAAAAATCCGTATGATGAGAGTTGGCTGGCAGATATTAAGAACGGTTTTGTAATGCTATTGTGATTTAGAGTTGAGTTTTTTTGCCATAAAATTTTTAGGCTTCTCTCTCGTTCTTAATCAACGTATTTGCAGTGAATTCATATTGTACTAGGTGCGCCCGCGGTTTCACCCGCGTAAGTCTCGATCCCGTGGGAAAATCGGGCTGATTCCGTTTATCCACCTCAAAAAATCCATCTAATTGGATAAAAGGAATTTATAGGCTTACGGCTTGGCCACGGGAAATTCGCTACAGCGAATTTTCGGGCGGCGCGAATTGGGGTGCGTTTTGCGGCAAAACAAAATGTATAGAAATGTACTAAGCACGCGAAGCGCGGTAGGCGGGGTGATTCGCGAATTTTGCTGAGCGGATCGCACTGGCGGAAAAAACAAATGCGAATCAATACGGTGCATGTAAGGCTGCCAACTTTTTTTACAAGAAATAAAGTACGAAAGAGACGGAAAATAAACAGTGTTTTGAAAAAATAAAAGTATTTTATTTTTTTTATGTTTTAAATAGGTACATTATTTGCTCTCGGTCTATATTAAGATGGATGCGCTAGGGTAGCCCGCGAAATTCAAATTTTCTTACGTTTTTTGCAATTTGCAGGTCAGTATCAGGTTGTATGTTGATCTAAATGCATGCATGCAATGCATGTAAGTGCATTGACTGACGATTTCATGAAATTTTCATTCAATGCACTTCCATGAACTTAGAGAGTTGTATTGCTGATTCTAATGTTTATAATTCTGTAAATCCATATTTGTTACGGCCGCTAATAATATTTATATTATTATACAATGTGATACTGACCTGCAAATTGCAAAACACGTAAGAAAATTTGAATTTCGCGGGTCACCCTAGCGCATCAACCTTAATCGCGGCGGCGAACGCTCTTCCCGTGGCCGTGGCTTCATTCCGTGCCGCTTGTTTTGCCGCCCCGCTTGCTGCACCGCAATTCGCGCCGCCTGACCCGTGGCCGGGCGGTTAGGGTGGACTCTCGGACATACATTCCCGAGTATCCACCTTAGGGTGGATTTTTTGGGGTGGATACATGGAATAACCCGAAAATCGGGATAAAAAGTATCCTATGTCCTTATTCCAGGTCATGGTTGACCTGGAATAGGTGCCAAATTTCGTCTAAATCCGTTCAGCCGTTTTAGCGTGAAAGCTTACCAAACAAACAAACAAACTCACTTTTGCATTTATAATATTAGTTAGGATTGGCTGGTCAAAACCCAAAAATGGCAACGTTTATTGCGGGTTCATCGCCATAAAAAGAGTTGCTTGAATATTTTGATATAAGACTACAGTTTAGCTAGCAGTTAAGTCTCGTTATAACTCATAGTGGTTTAAAACTATCGGCATACTTTTGAGTAATGATGATGAGAAGTCACCAGTGAATCGTTACAATTGCCATGATTTAACAATCATTTATTTTCCAAAAACCTGAATTCTATCGCATCGACATTGCATTCAAGGTGCATTGACACAGTTTTAAACCTTTAAAATCTTATTGAAATGAACCCACAGCATGGGAGTAGCTCAAGGACTAAAGCGCGGAGTACAAGCACCCCTCGAGGAGGGCTCGCTCGTATGACTAACTCTTTATAGCTGGTGGATTCTTACGTTTTTAGCTTGAAAATGCTATGAGGGACTTCGACTAAGCTAAGTTGTCGCATCGAAACAGTTTCTTCTAAGCTGAATGTTTTTTTTGTAAGAGCCTGAAGTTATTGTGCCAAATATTTTTTTTTTGCATTTAGTGTTGTGTATTTTAAACTAACTACCTTGGTATTTTAGGAGAATAAAGCCTTGTCTTGATTTTAAGAAATATAATCTTATCAGAGTTGGATAAACAAGGCAGTCTCACAAAATAATATCAAAGCTTCATAAAATCGAACCGAAGCAAAACCGGGGATGAAGTTTGCCTGATAACCTAAAATTATAGAGGGGGGGGGGGGGGGGACGCTGAAGCGACGCGGATAAAATTCACCAAAAAAATACCTTGTAATTTAATTTCAGCTGAAAACACGAACGCTAATAATAGCTTTTTGAAAGGCAAATAATCGGGGTTGGCGTACTAGTAACGTCCTCCCCCCCACCTCGTCCTTCGTCGCCCCCTCCCCGCAGCATCCGCGTGTGACGTCAGAGCATCGATCGGCACCCTCCCGCCGAAATGTGCGGTTGTTAGGGTTGCAACATCATACTATGATCAGCTAACGCGCCAAATTCGACGGGAAATTGGTTTAGTGCAGAGTAAATTGTTTATTGCGGCTTCGTTTAGTCCCAATCTATCTGTATCTGGTGCAGCATGCATCGTTATAACACGCAATTTGACAATTAGGTAAATATAAACTTGATTAGTATGTACATTTATAACATTGTGTATATCGACACACCTGGTGGGCTGGCGGTTTTATTTGCAAAAACATTTATCAACCCCATAAAGGTCAATGTCGAAAAATCCCTTCCAAGTAAAAAGGTTGCGTAACGCGAAGCTCTTATGTTTCTTTAGTAAACGGTCTATGAGTCTAGAGCTCATGAAGCGAACGCGCCTTTTCATTTCAAATTTCGAATCGTATAATTTTTTCGTCACAGATGATTTATGCAATGGAGATGCAATCATTCTATCGAGTGTCAATCGAGCAAATCGAAAACTATCGAATCGAAATTCGTCGCTCGTTTCGTAAATTGACACAACAATCCTTCATTTTTATTGAAGCGATATTTTTAAAATGAAAAAGGGCGACTGTAATGCCACATGGAGTTTTGCATTTATTCACAAGCAAAATAATGGCTTATAAAGAGGCAGCGAAAATTCAAATGGTTTTTTTTCTCTTTGTAAACAGAAACACTCTACAGTGAATAACTATAATGTCCGTCACAGAATTGATTATGATTCATTTACTGTAGCTGTCATTGGGATGATAATCTCTTTAATCGAAAAGGCTCTTTCGAAATTACGTCTAAGCACAACACTACGATACCCAAACCATTAGAAAAACAGCTCCAATTGTCAACAACCCTGAGACATCTAATGATGAAACCTTTGGATTGCTCAGTCAACTAGATATTTAACGCGTATTACAATCTCATTGATCAAGCGACTAATGATGTTTTTACCAACAAAACAAATTGTAAACGTTAATTATTTTGTTTTGGTTTGAATAGTGAAATACTCATCGTCGAAGCAGCTTCTCTGGTGAACTAGTAAATTCCATCTGGATTGCACTAAATATTATTTAAAAAGTAAAAGAGATGCAGAGTGGAAAACTTTTTTCTTTTGGATGAGCCTATGTGCTCACTCAGATCTCCTTTACTAATTCACTAAAGCCTGCGTTCACCTGTGCCGTACTATGAGAACTCTGTTGTCCAGTTGTTTTTTAACCCCTGACTGAAAAAGAGGGGTGTTATAAGTTTAACGTGTGTATCTGTGTATCTATCTGTTTATCTGTGTATCTGTGTGTCTGTCTGTATGTTCCATCGTAGCTGCCAAACCGCTGAACCGATTTTGTTTTTTTTTGTTTTGTTTGAAAGGTGACTTGATCGAGAGTGTTCTTAGTTATTATTCAAGAAAATCGGTTCAGCCATTTGAAGATTATCAGCTCTTTTCTAGTTGATGAATGGATGTGAGCATCTTTCACAGGTCTAATCGATTGGAAATTTAGAATTCTGTTACTTCAATGATATTAGATGAATATAGTAACCTTGAACTGATGCTGCAGCATCACCTGGATGCAGGATACCCAACTCCCTCACCAACTTACAGCAGAGGTATCGTGTTTGGGCTCATTGGAAAGGTCTCAAAATAGGTTACAGATGGTGATCAGGTCTGATGATGGAGTAGGAAAGAGAAATGAGACTAAATTACTAAACTAAAAACTAGCTTCACTGTGGCAAAAGTACGTACAGCTACGCAGATATCGGCGAGCCGCGGGTTGATCACAGCGTTTCTACTAGTAATATAATATGAAATTTAAAAAGCTGGAAATAAAAGTTAAATTTAAATTTAGAAAATAGGAAATTAACAGCAACTATCCTTTCTACAATAGCATATATTCATTATTCCTAGTGTATGTTGGCGTTTTCATTAGCCGTCCCCCGACGCGACGACGCTTGGATCAAAATATTACCTACAACTTTTATATTAAACTTAAAGGGCCAATACATATTATTTATTTACTTTTTAAATGCTTTGTTTTTGTCGGGGGTTTTTTAAATTTTAAATTTAACTTTTTAATGAATCCTTTGTCAGCGCTAACAACTTAGTTAACTAGAAAATGAATTTATCCCAAAAACAACATAGTGCAATACAAGATATGGGATACACTTTTTATCTGTTTGGCCTGTTTTATCCTGGATCCGCCATTGACAGTTTAGAAGCGTGCCTTTACATTACGCCTAACTTTAGAAAAATAAATTTATACTCACAAACAAACCTAAACTCCCGATTCTTAATCAGCTCGTCAACCCAGCAGCCCGGCTGGATCCAGCTGCCGGGGTTCGCATAGAAGTCGACGTCACCGATCGGCCGAAGAAACCCGAACACTCCAGGGTTCGTGTGTAAGACGTCCACGAAGGCAGCGTCGCCTTTCGCGAGGTGGCCATCACTGTTTGACAGACTGTAGCCGGGGTAGGCAGGATCTAACCCTGAAATTTTAAAGTACCAATATTAAGGGCTACATAGTCAATTAATAAACCGAACTTTTTGTTTAAGACCAAGATTAATAAATACAATACAATACAAACATCAGGTAGCATTTGAATTTTGAACGTAAACTCCTCAACTATGTTGAGGTCGGCTTCCAGTCCAACCGGATGCAGCTGAATACGAGTATTTTACATGAAGCTACTGCCTATCTGACCTCCACAACCCAGTAACTTGGTAATACGATACCCCTTGGTAAGACTGGTTGTCAGTCTCGGGCTTCTGACGACCCGTAACGACTGTCAAAAATCCACGAATGACAGCCGGCTTAACGTGTTTTCCGAGACACAGTGGAGTCTCGGTATGTAAAGATGGTCACCCATCCACGGACCAACCCCGGTAAACGTAGCTTAACCTGATGGATCGACCACTGCGGCTGTTATGCGTGCTGTTGTTTTACAACTGAAACAACTACTGAAATTCACAATGGAAAGACCATTTCTACGTTTATAAATTAGTACACTTGGCCCCCTGGTCCATAGCCGACGGATCACTTTAAATTACACTTTAAAAGTAATTTCTGATATGTTTGGAGAGTAGAATGCATTAAAAACCCAACGCATGGTTTGGAATTTGGAATAACCAAACCATCAAGTAACAAAGCTCAACAATGTCAAACTATGAAAATGGAAATCAGAAGACAGACGCTTCGTATAAATCACGATCTTTCAATCCTACAGTAAAAAACTGGATTCGAAAATGTCAGTCTACTCAATGTATCGAGGGCTCAACGTAGGCGTAAAAGGTCATTCTAATAATTTATTAACACTTGTATTGCCATTATGCACCATAATAACTCATTCATAAAGTTTGTTTTACCGCAAGGCATGCCGCAGCTTTTATCAGCCATCATTCCCTTTATCAAAAATTAATGAGAACAAATAATCATTAATTGCAACTGCTATTTACTGCTACATTTTTGAGACCTCAGAAGTACCTACTCAGAACCTTGAATGTCTAATATGTTGTTAAATAATTCACTTACATGTGAATAGTGTATCTACCGTTCAGGAGCTTCGTGGCTAATTAATAACAGCCGCACGGGTCAAACCGTCAGGTTAAGCTACGCTTGCCGGGGTTGGTCTATGGATGGGTGACCATCTTTACATACCGAGACTCCTCCATGTCTCAGAAAGGCTAGGCCGGTTGAGTGTATCTAACGTTCAAAGTTCAAATGCCTGATGTTTGTACTGTATTGTATTATTAATCTCATGGCCTTAAACAAATTAGGTGTATTAAATTGTACTTTTATTCACCTAACTTTTTTTTTTAACGCTGTGATTTCATCAAGTTACTTCTCCCGCTCTGGGCGGAGTGTGAGACTTTTACTGACTAAAACCGACCCACACCGCAGTTGCCTGTTGCCAAGGTCCCGGTATCCCTTTCGGACTTAGCAACAAATTCTGACAAACCAAGCAATTCCTTCTTTAAATAGCTCCAAAGCTCACCGGTAATCCTGCCGAGCAGCAAACCCCGTGACCGCAGGTTCTTGCCAGCAAACCCTGCAGCTTCAGCTCCCAGGGAGAAGCCGACTACGTGGATGGATGAGGCTGGGACACCGACGGAGTCCAGGAATTGGATGAAGTCTGCTAGCTTTCTGCCCATGTGACGGGTGTTTTGGACAGCCGATATGTACCTGGGTAATGGAAGATTATGGTTAATTTATATTCTAACGGGGAAAAACCTATAGATCAATCAATCTGCCCAGCATTTCCCCACTATGTTGTGGTTGGCCTCCAGTCTAATCGAATGTAGCTGAATACCAGTATTATACATGGAGCGACTGCCTATCTGACCTCCACAACCCAGTAAAAACCTATAAATATATTATATTATAATGGGAAAAAAATATTTTAAGTGATTCCTTTAGTATGGCGATTCGCCTAGTGCAGGTAGAAGTGGTTATGTCGACATGGTAGCCGTTTTCAGCACAAAGACGGGTACTTCAAGGATCTCAGTTGGAATACACCGATAGCTATCCCTTCGTGGGTATGCTACATAGCTGACAAGATAGGCTATGATAACCTAAAACATAAAGCAAGCGAAATGTTCGTTCACTTGCCGCATTATAAGAAGAAAACGTCAATACTTAAAGCTTCAGCTACTTATCTTTCCGACCAACCCTATTTTTCTTTCCAATTGCTACCCAAAACATTGGACCCACATCGAACCAGTAATTAACGAAAATGCCTCAAATTAATTACTCGCATAACAAAAACGGCAAAGAAAAACAGAACGGGCCTTTGTGCCTGGACGTGGGAACGGACATAAATCTAGCGAAACACTGTTGGCTACTAGCCACTGCGAGCTGCGTCGTAAATAAGGGACCTAACATAAGCCCTGGTATACACTACAGCGGAGATGGGCCACAGGAAAGGAGAGGAAGCGTGTCGTAACTGACCCATAGGTTACATATTCCTCATCTACTCTCCACCTAAAGCTTCAAAGGACATTGCTCAAGCAGTGTGCCAACACCTACACCTTAAAGGCCATGTCAGAAAAACGGCACCGATGCCACGATTAACGTGCCCAGGTACAGGCCCAAGTAATTTTAGAAAAGCTCTACTATCGATTCTAAAAGAAGGTGAAGCAGAGATGGGAGGTATCGCAAATTTATTTTTCGCGATTAAAGCGTACATGATGTGATATTAGAAGGTGTGCAAGCAAGCAAAAGCACGCAACGGAGACGAAAGAAAATATTTACGTTCGCCAACGTAGGTATTCGAATAATGTTTCCTCTCCTCTCTGCCCGTCTCCACTTCAGTGTATACCGGGCCTAAGGCTATAACGTTTTCCTCAGGGGCGAATATTGGGTCGCATTCGCCCTCACGTATGCGAAATCATAACGTTTCAGTAACATGTTAAACGCTGTAACAACTTTACTGGATTTTGCTTATGTACGCGGTTTATTCGAGCAGTCATTTGTTTCGTATTGCTTAATGTAGCATTTATTATTATAGGACTTTGTGGCTCTTAATTTAGTGTAGTACCTTTATGGGATTAGAAATTCTATGATTTACTCCATGAGTCTTCCAAATTATGCTTCCCATGAATCGTGGCAGAAAAAGCTGCATCATCAATCCAATTAAAAGATCAGCAGGCCTAGCCAAGTTACAAACGTTTCGTATCGAATCTCTTTCTACAAGTGTTAACGCCTCGGCGTAAGCGATTTTAGAAAACGATAAGTTGGTAGCCAAGTTGACACAACTGAGTCGATCGGTCGTTCTACAATGTCTGTACAAAAATCCTATACTTTAGTCTATGGTGAGCGTTCCTACAAACGTCAAAGCCACAGTTGTTTACTTGGTGCGCGGGCCAATAATTGTTATTTATGATCAAAAACTAAGCGAAATATGGTAAAATCTTCTTATATTTTGTTTATTATAATATCATAGTGTGGAATGTAATTTTAAACATTACTGTGTCTCGAAATATTATATAATAATATGATCCTGCATAATTATGAATGAAAGATACCATGAACTGAAGTCTTAGATGAATTTTATAAGATGGAATCTAGATCTCAGTTCGCAGCTTTATTGGAATTCATAGAAAGGTACCTACGTAAATGATTAGTTATTTCGTAAATATCTGCCTTTATTATTTGAAAATCTATCATACTCAGGCATTTGAAAGTTTGAAACATAAACAATGACGTGATACGAGACATGAACTAATAATGCTATTTACGAAACAAACAAAACAATTTGCGTTTGACCCTTTAGGTACTTAATCACCCTTTGTTTCTCTGAAATATTTTTAACTTAGGTATGTTCTACCCGTTGCGATAATAACGAGGCCCCAGCAACTCAAAGCCTAATAAAAGCCGCGCACCATAACTTTAAAGTACTTATGCATTTAAATGGTAAATAAACGAAACACTTCTCGGTATCAACACAGCTGTATCATAATAGACGCCATTTTTTTATCGTTTTCTCTAGGGTCTCGGCGATCGCTTAGCTATCGTTCAAAAATGTCGACATCGTTTCGTTAGCGCTTGTCAAAACTGTAACTTGGCTACCATCTCTATGGGATGTAGCGATCAACATTGTAGAAACGATCGCATTACATTCTAACATTTTGAACGATGTAAACTTGGTTACTAGTTTTCTATTCGTTTGTTCTGACCACGTGACTTAACGTTGAGATGATGTCATTCCTATACATTTGATTAGTTTTCTACTAGCGTTATCGTTTGTAGATTGTCAACTTGGCTAAGCCTGCTGAATCCATACTTTTATTATAAATTCGAAAGTATAGTATAGTGTATTCTGTATGTCTGTATGTTACCTTTTCACGTCTAAACCACTGAACGGATTTCGACAAAATTTGGCAAGGAGATAGATGGCACCCTGGGGAAAGACATAGCGTACTTTGTATCAGCATACTACGCGGGCGAAGCCGCGGGCGGAAGCTAGTTAAAAATATCAGAAGAATGAAAGTGCATATAGAAACATACGATTTTCCTTCACTCACTCACACACACACACACATCTTCCTTTTTTTAAGTTTTTGTTTCTCATTCGTTAATTCCATTTAATTTTATTATTTGTTATACTTTAACGCTAAGCTATTTATTTAAGTCATGAGTATGATTTTTAATTAGTTGCTCTTGTTATACAAATAAAAATACTTATTTCAAGGTTACTAAGGTCCCAGTTCAGTCAGCCATTGCGATTTAGAGAACAACATAATGATGATAGTCAATAAAAATCAAAACACTGCCTTGCAGAAGTCATCATAATAACTGCTGCAAGGCAAACATACAATGAACGTAAACTAACCAAGGGAACACGATGAGCCGCGACCAATCAACGGCGATGAAATTGTAGTTGCCTGCCTTTAAGTGAGCTGAAAACAAAAAGAAAAAAAGTTATATATCATTCTAGTTTCATACTTTACATATACCTACAGAATCAAATAAAATTTGCTAGGGAAACTCCTAACACATGATAGGTATCAATATTTAAACACGACAAAATAAGAAAGAGTTGATGTTTTTTTTTGGGGTCAACGACCGCTGGTAATTTTAAATTGTTGTTACTTGAAGTATGAGTCGAGAAAACCGTTTTTTTTTGTTTTAGCATAATCATAATCATAATCATAAATCTTTATTTATATCGTTTGTAAACTTCACACAAAAATAACAGATTTTTTTTAACAGATATTTTAACTACACTGCGGTTGTTGACCCCATGTCATGTTTAGATATACCTATCATCATCATAATTTAATTAGATCCCTGTATTGTAACTTTGCTTTGATATTTGCAATAAGTGGTTTTCGTTCATTCGTTTCAAGACATAGCCGGGATATTCTCATACTCCCATATACCCCTAATAGGTCTTCCTTACATGGGATTATTTTATTTATTTATTTATTAGGATTACATTGAATTTGCCATTATTAACCGACTTCAAAAAAGGAGGAGGTTATATATTCCTCTGTACAACCCGCCCCCCACCTGTAACATTGCACCTGGCTCGGAACTCAATACTACCCCCGCTACCCGCGCCGCGCCCCTCCGTTACCGTGCGGGGAAGCGGGGGGAGGTACAAACGTCATTGAGCCAGGTGCCATGTTAATGGCGCATGCGTAGTAGGTATTTTTTTTATTTTTTTTGTGCATTTTTTAATCAGCATTGAAACTATAAATTGAGTTTTTGTAAACATTTTACTAAGCTTGATAGAGCATTTACCTTCTTATAGTACCTAACTATCTGTAAAATTACAAATCTAAACTACCAATGACATCAACACTACGCGCCTACAAAAACATAGACACTTGTTCAACGCGTGTTTAATGTCAGTTTTATGTCAAACTCCATAAAGAAACGTCATGTTTAAAAGGTGTGTAGGCTAAACAACTGACAAACACGTTTTTGTGGTATTATGGTACAATTTTAATTTAACAATGTTTGTTAAATGTCACATTCCATTCGCACCTTGAAAATACCGGTATCTAAAAACAAAAGCAAACAAAATATTGTCCACCCACCCTTCCTTATTTACAAAATCAATTACGCCACAGAACGAGCACTAACAAATTTAACACTGACCACACCATAGAGATAACTTTATTGTTTATGGCGATAAAAATCGTTTTTATTACGACATTGCCACCATGTTTGGTTTCCATAAATATTTAATTATCAGGCATCAATGGATAAATGCCCATTAGACACCACTACTATAATCCCACTATTAATAAGTAACAGAGATTAACAGTTGCCTTAGACTCGCGACAATCTAAGAAGTCCGTTTTGAAGTGATGAAAAAAAAAATTAGTTTCATAAAAAGTGATTCTCGAGACAAATATTGATTGAACATACTTCGAGAGTTTGTAATTTACGACTTATCTACATTGATAAAAACTGATTCTCAAGGCTTAACGTTTTATTATATGTAAGAGAACGAAACGTCAAAACGGACTTCTTAGATTGTCGCGAGTATAGTGGTATATTTTTTTTGGAGGTCCTCCCTTAATGGCGAAATGTGGCTGTACTAAAGGTACACCTCTACCTAACCCTTTGGAGTTAGTCAAAGTCAAACCATTTATTTCAAATAGGCACATTAAAGGCACTTTTGAACGTCAAAACAAAGAATGAAATAGAACTGATTCTAGTTGCACCTTCCAAAAGGTAGTTTTCGTATGGAGTAGAATGAGCAAGAAACTCCACCGTTACTCTTTAAAAAAAAATTATTTCCAATATTTTGTATACATCAATTACATGTGAATACGATGCACCTAGAATACGATTACTGTACAACAATAGGTAAAAAGAATTAAAAATGGAGCAATGACAAATTAATTAATTAAGTATGTGATAGATACATGGTGCTCACATATTTACAAACATTGTAAAAGTATACTAATAAGACAGTGCGTGAGTGTGTAAAAATCTTTGACATACAAATAAATTAAATTAAATTAAAGTTACAGGTGAGATGTTATGTTTACGTAATTCCCATGTCCAGCCAGTGTCAACAATACTAAATTTACTCCCCATTGAGAAAACCTCACTTTTAATTAATATAATTCATTTGATTTGAACATACGTTTTCTTGCTTTTCTTAATATAAGCATAAATATCTTGGTACTCATTTTCAATATTGAATGTCCCATTTCCGCGTATGAATCATCAACATGACACATGTTCAATGTCCGCGATATAATCTATTAGCACACTATCGACATAAACACAGCTCTAATTGACTTTACCGATACCGCTGCATTCGTATGTGGAATCGATTAGAGCTGCGGCGTTATATCAATTATCTCTATAAATATACTTGTACCAATGTTTGCGTATTCCGGGCATGCAATGTTGACGTCACTAGCATATTAAATATCACTGAAATCACTATATTATTTCATAAACAATTTATACTTTTAAACTCTGAGAACGGGTGACTGATTTAACTTTTTTTTTTTTTATAAACCTGGTAACTGTCCCGCTGCAAAGGCTTCTTCCCATTCGAGAAGGTAGCATGGAAATTGTCAAAACGAATTGACAATTTCAAATATAAGTTTTAGTCAATGGTAAATCATGGTGGAGTGGTGTATCGAACCCGCGACACGTTGCGCAGCCGTCCATCGCTCAGCCACTGCGCCAACCGTGTCGTCAAACCATACACACAGTACCTATCCATTCCCATAGTAGACCGTTTTTTGGTTCGGTTTTCAGGCTAACCAGAGGTTCAAAGAGATGTTAGCACACCTGACGGGGTCCGTTAGGACCGATGCCTGCCAGGGTTGCGGAATAGTCCGAAAGGGATACCGGGACCCTGAAGGAACTGAAGGAACACGGATGGGTTTTAGTCAGTAAGAGTCTGACACGCCCTTCCGCTCCGCCCAGAGCGGGAGAAGTCATATGATGATTTCCCATCCAAAAAAAAAAGGCTAACCAGATGTGACATAATTTAACACTAAATTATGAATGAATAACTACTCTAACCAACATAATGCAATGGTGTAAAATGTAACAAGAAGCTATTAGCAAGCCTTCAAACGTAGACGTGCTACGCCGTAGCCGCCTCGTTATCGCCTACGAGCCTACGACGCCGACGGCTACGACGAGTGGTCACGGTATGCAGGTGCAAAGAACTCCGAATTAAAAAACTCTACAGCCTTGAAATTAAAAGTGATATTTTTTTATGTATAACATTTTTCCTGTCTTCGTGGACGGAAAGGAACGCAAGTGTGAAACAGGAAGCCGGGGAAGCGCGCGTTATTTGATTTGACCAATGGCGCGCGCGGTACTAGAGTTGTCCGTCAGATGGTACCAACTATGGTACCAACCCATTTTCCGAGAGGTTGGTACTATCAGCCGATCAGATGTTACACATCTTACGCGACTACTGTAAGGCTCGCTTGTTTTTATCATCTATATTTCGGCTTTCTTTTATTATGATTACAGCCTTGATTGGAATGAAAAACTGCAAAGGAGGCCGTAGCATAGTTTAAAATATACTTATTTGCGAAGATTGGAGATAATCCAAACTCAAACTCAAACTCACGCATTTATTTCAATTAAACCATTTACAGGCACTTTTGAACTGTCAAGGAGTCAGTCAGTCAGAAATATGAAGCTAGTTGCCCATTCCAAAGCGTAGTAGGTACCTATGGAGAAGAACGGGCAAGAAACTCCATGGACACTCTTTTAAATCAAAATATTGTTACAATATAATGGTTACATCATTCATGTTGAAATTATACATGTGAGAACAATGTAGAAAGCACGTTAAAAGCGTCCGCAATTATAAAATAAGCACAATTCAAAAATTAAAATAAGCCATGGCAGCTAAGAAATGACCAGTCACAACTGACGGCGCCCGTTCAAGAACATGACGCATGGATCAGCACCATTCAGCTCAACCATTTTGAAGGGAGCTAAATGATCCAACACATACGCCACCATCAGCGAGACATTTGAGTGAGCATGACATTCCCAGCCGCCAGGGCACATTCAAGTCAATGAAAGACAAAATCCTTATTGAGATAAGCAGTAAAATATGTTACATATAAATCGAGCTTACACAAAATTCAAGAAACTCTCACGCATGAGTAAAATATATTTTTCACGTTTTAGCAATATGATACTGGTGCATGCCAGCTCAAAGTTCATAGAAATCATATTTCTAGAAGCCTCGCAAACGACAAGTTATTGTCTGCAATTTGTGAAAATGCCTGCACATGTAACTTGAACTCACAGAACGTAGTACTGTATTATGTATTCCTTTGTGAATTTTATTATGTGCCTGCATTATGCAGAAAATGTAAGGATGTTAATGAATTTCATGTCCACTCTAAAGATAATGGGACGTCTTTAGAACATCTTCTTCCGAAGATAGACTGTGATATATAATGCCTTTCATTAACCAAAAGAAGGACTTATTTGCAAATGAAAAAAAATATTTTCAGTGATTATTTCAATTTTTTTTTTTGGAATAGGCTGTCACTCAGAGATAAAAATATTTCGCTAATTCGTTCGCCATTATTGGAGCATTGTTGTCAATCCACGCCAACTTGCAAGTTTGGTGCTAGCAGAAATTATAATAATAGTATCAGCTTATTATTGTCCAACTTGCAACATTGGCAAAACGCCTCTTCTAATACGGAGAAGGCACGAGCATTGATCACCACGCTTACTCAAGATGGGTGCTCAAGCGGCAATCGTGCGCGGCTGCCACGCTTTGATTGGACGACTACCGCGCACGAACGCTTATGTCTACTTGCCGCGCACACCGAACTAAAGCGCAGCAGAAATGTGTCCTGGGGGCCTAAACCGGCCACATTAGCTATTCCTCTAAAAGCAGTTCATTTCCTGAATCCCAGCTGTCATTAGCAATTCCTCTAATTTGACACAAAAGCAATTTATATTATGTGGACCATTTTACGAATCTCCATAGAAAACTGTCAAACAGATGAATTATTTCGCACGCAGATCATATTATGAATTGTGATATTTTACAATGATTCATAATATTTTACTATTATGATTCTGCCAAAGTGACTGTTTTAAGCCCCCTGGTCCTGGTCCAAGAAAACATCGTGAAGAAACCTGGACTTATAACACGCGGCGTTTCCGTGTGTTATAAGGTTTAGGTTTGCTCACGATGTTTTCCTTCACCGACGCGACGTCAGTAGTGTTCAAGATGAACTTACAAAGTAAGGACACAAAAAAGCGGAAATAAAATGAATAAATATGAGACCTCATTGGCCATATAGATATGCCACCTCCACCATAAACCATGAATCTACTCACCATCTCTAACAGTCGTAGTGCCAACTCCTCCAGTGGACTCGGAGAACCCCATCAGATATATGACAGTAGGACTCGAAAAGTCGAACGACGTTGCACGCAACCCATTCACGTCATTCGGTGGTATTATCTGAAATTTCCTGGAATTTGACCTGCAACCAAGAAAAATGTTATAAGAATAGTAAGAGTTAGAGGAATATTTTTAAAATAAAGTATTAGAAGACAATAGTAGTCTGTTTGAATTATATGGTGCTATTATTTTTGCAACCTAATTGCGTAACACACGATCAATCACAATCTGTTTCATTTTGACAGTCCAACAGATACTACAACCACGGATATAAAAGAACAAACTGTTAGAAAGTTTTGTTTCCGTTTGACATTTTGTAATTTTATTATATATATATTGTTTATTTTTATTGCTGTGACCATCCTGACATTTTTAATACATTTTTTTTTTTTTTGTTTAATTCCAATTATCTGCCACATATTTTTTTTGATTTGTTTAAATTTTTAATTGTAAACCTTTGCATGGCCACGTGGCGTTAAAATATGGAGAACTTTATTCTAAAAACACCTATGTACCTACTATACCCATGTTTGCAAAGAAATAAATGATTTGATTTGATTTAGAAAATTCCCGGAAAACTGAAAAGCAACTCTTACTTATTTGAAAACTAGCCCTGAAACAATATCCATTCCTCACACGAGGATGGTTGAAAGGTTGCTATCACGAACATGACATCACACCCCCATTTCGTTCAGTCCAGCCATTTCCTAATAACAAGGTACGGTCATGAAACGTGCCTAGCGTAGCCGTGATGTTGGCCTAAACAAAGGTTATAGCAATTACGCTGCACGTCAAATGAACAAATGCTTGCATGCGCTACCTTGCGATTGAACCTTCTCGGTCATATGATGCCCTGGTACATTACCGTAATGTTTGTTGTAGGATTTCAGAATTTGTAAACTGTTTTTATGAAGACACGAAGGGTATTTTTATGTATTTAGTTATTACTTTAATGGGTTCCCATGATTTTACTAAACTACAGTTTCTGATAAATCGTTTTTATACTACAGGTGAATTAAAAAAAAAAGCTTCATGTCGGTATCATTAGAATTAATTGTAGACTAGAATAAGATTTTAAAATCTGCTATTGTACATTTAATTTTCTTTTGTTTTTTTTTATGTTTTGTCGAATCCGTCTTACGACACATAATATTACAACAACTTTACATATTTTATGATTTTTAAATTGGAGATTTATGAACTTTTTAAATACTTTAATAATGTTAATTGATTATCTTCAATTGCAGGTATAAATAATTCTTTATTTAAATTAGAACATTACTTATTTAGCCCAGTCAATCACAACATCAAACCTCGCAAAGGCGCATGTAACTGCGATTTTTAGGGTTATGTACCCAAATGGTAAAACGGGACCCTATTACTAAAGCTCCGCTGTCTGTCTGTCTGTCCGTCTTTCACCAGGCTGTATCTCATGAACCGTGATAGCTAGACAATTGAAATTTTCACAGATGATGTATTTCTGTTGCCGCTACAACAACAAATACTAAAAAACTGAATAAACTAAATATTTAAGTCCCAGCTCCCATACAACAAACGTCATTTTTTTGCTCGTTTTTGCTCGATATTGTTAACGGCAACAGGTAGACGCTTGAAATATTCACAGAATATTTAGTTATATATTCACTTTAAAAATAAATAATTAAATTAAAATAAAAACAATATTTAAGGGGGCTCCCATACAACAGACATGATTTTTTTTGCCGTTTTATAGATAATGGTACGGAACCCTTCGTGCGCGAGTCCGATTCGCACTTGGCCGGTTTATTTTATGTGTTGTTAGGTCCCCTGAGACTAGTTTATACCGATATTTGCAACCCTGAAAACCTTGTGCTACTCCCATGGTGCTCGAAAAACAGAAAAATTCTGGCTCTTTTTTCAGTTTCTGTTTTTCAAGCCGATAATATTAATGGACTACTACAGTACACTACAGTTCGGACCTGCTACGGAAATTGAGCCCGCGACCCTGAGCTCAAAACGCGGACTGTTGCGTCATTTTGGCCGCCAAATGGGCTACTACTACAGTGTATAGGCTAGTTTCTTATCTGTCAGCGATAAAACTACCCTGTTTTTCGCATTTTCACACAAATATGAATTCAATTTCAGAGAATTTGTTAACAAAAATTCTAGCTTTTCTAAATAGACTTTCTATCTTTGAAGGCTATACTCGTATTTAACTTTACTTGAAATAAATTTATGAATGAAAAGGTTTCGCCAAGTTTAACTATGAAGGAAACAAAAATACAAAACATTTCTTCGACACAGAAACACAACAGTAGCAATCACAAAGTAAAAGAAAAGAATAAGGAACTAGGATAATAAACAAAAAATCATAGTATATACTTATTATACCTATACAGGGTGTATTAAAAAGGTGTAGTCAAATTTAAGGGTGTGGTATGAATTTGGAAAAAATATCAGCTGTTCCGTACAATACTTCATTACCGACCCAAATATATGGAACAGTTGATTATTTTCTCAATTACGATGTAGGTCCCATAGTCCCATGGAGAAAATTGTTCAGTTTGATCGTCAGTACCACACCTTTCAATTTGACCACACCTTTCTAATACACTCTGTATAATATAGCTGCTCTGTGGCTGGGAGACACGGATATTTAAGTACGGAAATTATACGCGAACCATAAAGAATGAAATACGTACAATAATGACCAATACATACCTAGTAAATAACTTATACTGTATATCGAGAGCGTCATCTCTCGGGCAGCAGTAACTGCACTGACCAACTGGTGCTGACATGAAACATATTTCTGCTATCCCTGAAACAAGAGTAATTGATTGTAAACATAAAAATAGCCTCATCATGCTCACTCTTATAAACCACTGAATGATTCATCAGCCGTCGGATATTGTAGAAGATTATATCGTATTGTTAGAAGCAAATAGTTTTTATTTCCTAGGACTTTTTGGTTAGTGCTTAACAGAAGCCTCCGAAAATTCAGTATAAATAATTTGGTGATACACAGATTTTATATAGCAGGTGCTACACAGGTAATAATTATCTTAACAAACAACGGTTTCTATTTCCTAAAAGATCAGACTTAAACTAGGAACTAAAATATTTCCGACTAGCTGCTCGCCCCGGCTTCGCACAGGTAGCACTAAGTACTTATCTACGGCTATTTTAGGTATTTTTTTACAACCTTGGGTTACATTATTGGAGTTTTAATATGGAGCCCTATTTTTTTTTTTTTAATATAATGTTACCCATAGATATTCGAATATTGCCTATGACAGCCGGGGATAGTGTAGCTTCCCAACAGTGAAAGAATTTTTCAAATCGGTTCGGTAGTTTCGGAGCCTATTCAATGCAAACAAACAAACAAACAATCAAATATTAATATCCTAACTAATATTATAAATGCGAAAGGGAGTTTGTTTGTTTGTTACGCTTTCACGCTAAAACGGCTGAACGGATTTGGATGAAATTTGGCACAAAGGTAGACCATGACCTGGAATAGGACATAGGATACTTTTTATCCCGATATTCCTACGGGATCGAGACTTACGCGGGTGAAACCGCGGGGCGCAGCTAGTTATTTATATTAAATTTGATTTGATATTGTGATTTTTATATTAAATTTTTAGTTGCTGTCCTTAGTTTTGATATTGCCCCTGAAGTTTTAAGATAAAGAGGGGTAGGTATGTAACATTTTGCATGTGTGTGTGTCCCGAAGAGATGCCAAATTTCATCCAAATCCGTTCAGTCGTTTTAGCGTAAAAGCGTAACAAACAATTCACTTTCGCATTTATAATATTAGTTAAGATAATTAAATAGACACAGTCAAAAGCTAGGTATCCGGATTCCTGACCATAGGTGGACTTTCCAAATGCCATCCAAAATAATCATCCCAGATCCCTGACACAGAAACGTCACAACTGTGAGAAGGTTGGCTTAGCGGTCACCGACCCGTTTATCTAACGAAGTTATAAAGACACTATACCTCCTTTGTCACAGAGGTCTTTATACAGGAATGGACTACTAAACCGGGTTGATAGATTGAAAGTTTCACCACGGAGTTATGCTGTAAGTTGGTTCCTTTTAGGTTATCAAAGGATCTACTACTAGTACTACTCTACTACGGGCCTAAAACGGTCACATTAGCAATTCCTATAAAAGCATTTCATTTCGTGAATTTCCAGCTGTCATTAGCAATTCCTCTAATTTGACACAAAAGCAATTCATAATAAGTTAAGAATCTCCATAGAAAACTGTCAAGCAGATGAATTATTTCGTAATATGAATCGCACGCAGATCATATATTATGAATTGTAAGTTTGTGACATTTTACGATGATTCATAATATTTTCCTATTATGATTTTGCGAAAGTGACTGTTTTAAGCCCCCAGCAGTGATAGCTTAGTGGTGTGACCGTCTGACTGCCAATTCATAAGTCTCGAGTTCGAACCCAAGCCACGCACTTCTAACTTTTCAGATTCATTTTCGTGTTATTGTATACACATACTTCAAAAACGGTGAAGGAAAACATTGTGAGAAAACCCTCCTGAGAGATATTTCTCTACGACATGTGGATCCAAGTCCGAGGCAAGATTAATATTCTTAGAATTCTACTTCTGTTCCGATTTTATTTTAGGTAATTTGCTCAAATTAAGTTTAATATAACTGACTGTTAATCGACTTTTTTTGCCGACTGCTCAAGTAAAATCAATCTGCCTAGCCTTTTCCCAACTATGTTGGGGTTGGTTTCCAGTCTAACGTAAATCTACTCAAGTAAATCTTTGAAAATAATTACTATACTATTACATATCATAAAAAATAATTACTATACTAATAAAATATAATAAAAAAAGTATTTCAAATCCTTTAACACTTAATTGTTTACTTTGATTCAGTCACGCAGCTGTTACAAAATGTCGTTCAATTGAGTCTTGTGTCGCTAAAAAGAAAATGTAAAATAGGTACCTACGCCACCGTCATCACGACTCGTAGTTCCCCTGAGCTCGAAGGCCGTTGTTGGTAAGAACCACAGAACAGATAAAAGAGGTAAGAACAATGCCCTTACCGGATTGCGATCTACATTGAATGGACCACCATATTGGACATATCGCAAGGTCATTTCAAAGTCCGGAAAGTATGTCTGATTTTTTTGTTCTGTTGGGAAATTATAAGAAACTGTTTTGCGGGGTCGAAAATATTAGGTATTCAACAATGGATGAGGATCATTGAATAGAACCTTATTCTGCGTATAAGCTTGGTTATTTTTTAACGGACTTCAAAAAAAGGAAGTAAAACGGCAAAAAAATCATATTTGTTGAATGGCCCTTAAATATTTGTTTTATTTTAATTTGATTATTTATTTTTAAAGTGAGTATATTATATATTTCAACCGTCTACCTGTTCCCGTTATCAATATCGAGCAAAAAAATCACGTTTGTTGTATGGGAGCCCTCTCTTAAATATTTATTTTATTCTGTTTTTAAGTATTTGTTGTTATAGCAGCAACAGAAATACATCATCTGTGAAAATTTCAACTGTCTATCACGGTTCATGAGATACAGCCTGGTGACAGACGGACAGACAGACAGCGGAGCCTTAGTAATAGGGTCCCGTTTTACCCTTTGGGTACGGAACCTTAAAAACTAAATAAAGAATCTAAAGAAAAATGCCCGAGAAAATCACTCTGTGGGTAAAGTCCAGCTATGTTTATGTTATAACAAAATGACATAATGTCATGTTCGAACATTAGTAGCACGCACACACGTGCAGCTAAACAAATTGCAATCATTTTCTATTGTGGTGCTCATTGCTCTTGCAAATTGTTCAGGCAAATTGAATAATTTGAATACTTTATTGCTGCTTCAAGGATTTTTCTGTTCGTAAGATTGTTTCAAGGTTTTAATTATATTCGCATAGCTCGTCAAAATGTTGGGAACGGCATATTCTTTTCTCGCGATTTCAGGGTTGATTCCATAGTGAAAGTTGTTCATAATCATGAGTACAATGACCCCTTAACACCTCTTAAGGGTCATCATACTCTTCTTCTTCTTCTTCTCTTTTCACCCTGTATATAAAGGTAAATGGATTCCGGAAATGGGACGCCCCTACCAATTTATTTGTTAGTATCAAACTACTAAGGATTACTGGGGGAACCACAAATCACTAACTGCGTTTAACGCTAAACATATTTAAAACATCATTTTGTCTCCGTCATCTTCAAATGATTAACAGAAACAGAACGATGTTTTAAAAAGATAGGTACATTTAAGGGCTAGGCAGATTGACGCATTTCGGGATATGTGGTGCGAACGGGCTATAGGTAGGTGCACCTCTGCCTAACCCTGCGGGGATTACAGGCGTGATGTTATGTCACGTGAGTTTTTTTGTGGTTTTGAAATTATTTGATAAACAAATGAACACGAACAAAAGCTACACACACTCAATTACAAAAAGACAATAGTCTAATAACGAATAAAAGATGTTCACAATTTTATTGCAAAAAGTAAAACTAATTTACCGTTACATAGTAAAAGTGAACAATAAAAAATAAACTAGTCTCTAGTGATTTAGTGAATGACTTGCAGTTGTTGTACACTCGTAAACTTGAAAGTAGAACGAAGACCTACAGATAACAATATTATGTCACCTAATGTCTCTTGTACAATGGTAGGTATTGGTCGTTCATTCAGAAGTTTTACTTTTGCTGCGTAACTTCGGGCCGACGGCGACGGACGAAACTGTTGGTCTAATGAAGTTTGTTGAAATCATCGCTGGGTCCAACCCTACAGGGTTTAACAAGCTCTATCATTAATAGTTTCAGATATTTCCTTAATGATCTACCTTACAGAATTTGAATTTGTGACCCCGTTGATGGCTATAGGTTCGCAAGTGATGGCGTACACCTCTGCCCAAACCTTCAAGGAGCCTGTCTCCTTGAAGGTCGTTATAATTTCTCCTTCCTCCTCCGTCTCGTCTTCTCCTTTTTCGACTTGTCGAGAGACAGAACATTTAAGGTGCCAAGACACCATGCAGTTGTCCAGAAATCCCGAGTAAGCCCGAAATGTGAACACAGCCGCGCGATTTTTCCCCCGCGGAAATAAATCTGTGTTCTGAATACAAATCCGTATTTGGCGTATTACTCACGAAAGCACTTAAAAACATTTTTATGAATTGCAACACTGGGGTAGGTATACAGGTATACCTGTAATAATGCGTCGATTACTGTATATTTGGAACACTGGGTAAAGCACTTGAGTGCATTTCGAAACTTAAAAAGAAAGTGTGTAAAGTGTTTAAGTTTGGCGCATACACAAAAGTTCAATTCAATTTTCAATTACAACGCATCTTGCTTTTGACAAGGCTACTTTTTTTATGAATAATATATAATATGATTAAAATAACAAAATAACCTACATACTTATATTTTTTTAACTATGAATTTACAAACATAATTTATTTTTCAGAACAATGCATACTTAAAGTAATTTACTTCAGATAATTTTATTTTGAGATAGATAACATCTGATTGTGTCACCTTGGTCTCTAAACACAATAGGTGTACCTATGCACTCGTGTAATAATATAACAAACAATAGGTATAACATTTTAAATATTAATTGAGGTTCTTTTAATTTCCATAGCATTCATTTAATTGTAAAGAAGTTACGAATCACAATGTAATTTCATTTTCGCTACCAATTTCTGGCTTTTCTGGTTATCAGAAATTCAGGTTTTAAAAATGATTTAAAAAAAAAACACTCATAATGTTTCCACTGCTGGGTCACAGGCCCCCTCTTGGTGAGAGGGAGTGGGCCGTAACCCACCACGCAGGCCCAGTGCGGGTTGGTAGACTTGGTAGATGTCACATGTCTTCGAATTTTTTGGTTGTAGGACATGCCGGTTTCTTCACGACGTGTATTCTCCAGTAACTGACACTAATTAAATACATGTAAATTAATATCTAACTAGGTTATCTACTTTTATCTCTGTAAATCTCAATCACAATAGATTTCGCAATTAAAGCGGAGTCTTACTTTAAGTTTAGTTAGACCAACTACACATACACATACATACATAAACTCACGCCTGTTTCCCATGGTGGTAAGCAGAAATTAAAGAACGCCACCTGCTACGACCCTTACCACCTGGCCACGGGACAGGCGGCGGGAACGGGTGGCGGTGCGGCGGGCGGTACGGCGGGCAGTACATTTTTATTCATTTGTTTTAGTCGCAAGACGCTTCGCCGTTGGCACCGCGCGAAAATTCGCTGCAGGGGCATGTCCCGTGGCCACGCGGTTACGTACTCCTTTTTGCATCGTTCTCTTAATTTTAGTCAGTGTAAAACTCATTTTAACACTGTATTCTGCTTCAGAGAATCATAATAAAGTTTTCATTAACTCCTCCTACGTTGGTGTCTAGTGCTTTAGTAGTTAGAGACGCTCTAACTTAGTACGGAACTATATATTAGCTCATTTCCTGTAGTTAACTCTTGTTACTTCCACAATAGGGTTCCCTAACTTATAACTCATCATCTGCCGTCTAACCGGATGCATGCTGAAGTATTTTACATGGAGCGACCGCCTATCTGACCTCCACAACCCAGTTACTAACTAACTAACCGTAGTAACTAACTGTGTTCGTGTAATCCTCAACTCAGTGTTCCTGATTTAACTTTATCAGGTTATTTTCTTCTAAATAAACCTCCAGAAGACTTGGAAACGTTACATAGAGCGAGTTCTAAAAGTTATACGTATAAACTTTTCATTATCATTACTTCAAAAATATAATCATCATCAAAGTAATATAATGTACATAATGTATTGTATTGTAACTGCTCGCGTGGTACTCTCACAGAGAGTAGGCTTGTGTCCCAGTAGTGGGAACATTATAGGCTGATTACGCAATGCATATTGTAATAATGACCATAGAATATAAAAGATTAAATAAACGGCTTGCCATCATACAGATAAACCCTGAGACGTAATTTTTGCTAATCCACTGCTTTATAGTTCGGAAAAAATGTACTGCCCAATAACGTGAATGAATGTATTTGAACTGTCAAAATGAAAGCGATTGCTACTGTAACTGTGTTACGCAATTAACCTACCAGGCCTTATTTACTTATTAAGGCAGTTGTATAAGAATTGATGCCACATTCAATTCTCATACAACTGCCTTATTTCCTGAATATGATGGTGGTAACCAACCATAGGTTCGACTTTGTTTTCCAGTAGCTACTCCAGAGGGCCTAGACAAGTGACAATCACTTCAAAAGCGTTTCGTATTTCTACAACGACTTTCAACAGGATTGACATGCTTTTCGATAGCTTATGTCAGTCCTAAACATTTTTGCCTTTTCCATCATCGTTATCGCTGATAGAATGTCACTTGCGGCGATAAGTCCCCTCTTTGAGGAGTGGCTGGAGAGGCGTCCTCACCTTCCGCCTGACGCAGGTCCTCACCGGACATGGCAGCATCGGGAGGTACCTGTGCAGGATTAGGCGGGAGGAAATGCCCGGGTGTCACCACTGTGCGGATCGTCCGGAGGACATGGTGGAGCATACGGTGGAGGTGTGCCCTGCTTGGGCGGAGCACCGCCGTGTCCTCGTGGAGGCGATTGGCGGCACTGACCTCTCGCGTCCGGCCCTGGTCCAGGCCATGGTACGGAGCGAGAGGGCGTGGGAGGCGGTCACCTCCTTCTGCGAAGCAGTGATGCTCGCAAAGGAGGATGCGGAACGCGTGAGGGAGAGGCAAAGCCTGCGCCCTCACGCCCCTAACCGCCGCCGCTGGAGACACCCTGGGCGTCGGGAATCCCAGGCGGATCCCCGGCCACCATAGGCGCGGGCTTGCGGACGGCGAGCAATGGGTAGCTCGCCGTCCGATAAGGACCAGGCCCGGGTCGATGGCGCGTCGTGTTCCACGCGCGCCTCAAAGAGATGTCAGCACACCTGACGGGGTCCGTTAGGGCCGATGCCTGCCAGGGTTGCGGAATAGTCCGAAAGGGATACCGGGACTCTGGCAACAGGCAACCGAAGGAACACGGGTGGGTTTTAGTCAGTAAGAGTCTGACACGCCCTTCCGCTCCGCCCAGAGCGGGAGAAGTCATATGATGATTTCCCACCCAAAAAGGGTAAACACCGTTATCCTTGCAACCAGTGGTTTGGTTTCATTTATAGAACGTAAAATCAATGGAAAATTACAACTTTTTTTTTTGATTCTACATTTTACCACAATAGACGCAAGTTCGTCGCCCTATGTGCTAGGGCAACACGGGCGAGGGGTGCGGGACGTGACCTGACCGGCCGCGAGCGAGACTCCCTCAGTCAGTCAGCTGTTTCGCTAGCAAGAACGGTGTCGGATAGAAACTTTTTTAAATCTTTCAATGAAAATGACGTTTTTTTTTTGTTGTTTTCGGTCATTTATTTTTATATTTAAGTCAACTACCCATGGTTTGAGTGACAACGGTGTCTACCCTTACATCCTGTATATATGGGACCAACTTTGAAATCGCAAAAAAAAAATCAGCTGTTCCATATATTTGTGTTCACTTAAATCGACAAAATGTATGGAACAGCTGATTTTTTTTTGCGATTTCAAAGTTGGTCCCATTGAAAAAGTATATTATAGATGACACCAAACCACTAGTTTCAAGGATAACGGTATCTACCCTAACACCCTGTATAGAAATATGGAGTTAAATTAACTCAATCATTTATCGCAGTGACAGCTAAGACCTTGTTTTATTATAGGATCATTATTCTAGTATTTTGCTGTAGGTAATCATCACTGTTAACGATATTCGAAACGGCAAATTAAACAATACATCTACAAAATGACATTCTAATCCTAACTAATATTATAAGCTAGCTGTTTCCCGCGACTTCGTATGCGATCCAGGATGAAAAGAAGCCTATGTCCTTCTCCAGGTCAAGGTCAACCCATGTGCCAAATTTCATCCAAATCCATTTAATATTTTTAGCGTGAAGGCGTTACAGACAAAAAAACTCACTTTCGCATCCTAACTATAATTATAAATTCGAAAGTGAGTTTGTTTGTTACGCTTTCATGCTAAAACGGCTGAACGGATTTGGATGAAATTTGACCATGACCTGGAGAAGGACATAGGATACCTTTTTTCCCGATAACCCCACGGGATCGAGACATAAGCGAGTGGAAACCGCGGGGCACAGCTAGTTACAAATAAATTAGCTTATAATCGTGAATGATGCACTAAACACGACGTGCAAATATTACAGAGTGCGATAAGTACTTAGGTATCTACTGTTGAAGTGCTAATCAACTATGATGTATGTAGGAAGTCAACATCTGTCGCTCTTTGTAAGTAAATTAAGTAATAAAAACTAAAACCCAACTACGACTAAAAAGGTATAAACAAGACTCCACAGACAGACAAATTCAAAATCCGGAGTCACACGTAATCTGTTCGATTTATGCCCTAGTCGTAGTTGGGTTTTAGTTTTTATTACTTAATTTTTTTTTTAATTCTTTTGGGTTTATATTTTTTTTTTTTTTGAAATGTGACGTCACATAGTCTATAACCAGCGGACAATCAAGACGCTTCCAACGATGCCTCATTTGTCAAATTGTGATGAGTGCTTTCGAAGATAGGAGGGAACAGATGAACATACATACATACATACATACCGGTCAAAATCATAACCCTCCTTTTTTCTTCGCCGTAGTCGGGTAACTAGCGACCCGCCCCTGCTTCGCACGGTTTTTACGACTTGACAAACATCGAGATTTCTTTATTATATATACAGGGTTATTGGTAATATTTCGGCAATCTAAATGACCCCTTGAGACCCTTAAGCAAATGACAATCATTTTCGAGTGATTTGACATTTAATATTTTAAAATGAAATAATTACAAAATGTCAAATTGAAAACACACATGACATTTAATATTTTAAAATGAAATAGTTATTTAAAATGTCAAATTACTCAAAAATCTTTGACATTTGCATATGGGGTGTAAACATAAACTGACGTTTATGATAGCTATAAAAAAATCTAAATATTACTCTTCATTTAGCAACCATTATCATATCATATTTTGTGCAAGTCATTCGTATGTAAGGCATTGTATATGTATTATGACATGATACATCAATTGCGATTTTTCAAATACAATACACATGATCAATCATGTACCAATACGGCCTACATTTGGATAGAGACGTAGATATTTCTTAGGTAATTTTTAAAAGTTGTAAATGGTAAATGTTCATCCCACCTAAGACATAATAGTCTAAATTGGGACCACCAACGAATGAGACAAAGCCATTGATCCTTTTAGGTCGGTTAAAATATTATTCCAATGTTTTTTTAGTTTTGTGGTTATCAGGGTAACGCCCATTTTTTTTTTCGTGGTAAAATCTTCATTGATGTTATGTCGGACTCCTACGACTAAAACCCCGCTGTTCCTACTTCTACCATGAGTCGGGGGCCCGGGAGATACTTGTACATTCGCCGCACCCCCGACTGGTATCAGTAACGCCCTGGAGCTCCAATTTGTGTCCGAAGTTGGCAATAGGTTCATCCCCTGTTATTTGGTGACTATCAATATATTCATCAGTAAAATGATCTGCTTACTGTTTCAGTTTCAGTAAATGTAAGCTTCACATATATTATGTGAATTTGCGGTTTTGCCAATCAAGGCTTTATAAATGGTTGGAACTAGCCACCTTGGATAAAAGGACTCGATTCCCAGGTCAAGAAAATGGTGAACCTTAGTTATTAAGTGGTATAAGAACTTCTTATTTATAAAAAATAGCAACAGTTTCTCAGTTTATAAATAGCAACGGTTTTCAGGAACTGTTTCTTCAATTGTTAAATTTATTCACACTAATATCGACCTCACATTTCTCTATAGCATACCCCATGCATACCCAAATAAGGTCATGACACTTTATAAACAAAACACTCACCTATAAAAAACGAAGCTAGCTGACACGACGTAGGATTCACCACCATATTCCGGGCACAGTACTTTACAACAATAACGATTAAAAACACACTTCAGCGCTGAAAACCGTCATCTCAGAACGAAGCATTTTCTCGCTGCGAGAGCCAAGACGGGAACACAGCACAATGGAACCCGTACAATGCTTTGCAACTCGTTAAAAACCTTTTTACCGGAGAAACTTCCCGATTAACCGTACAGTACCGGAGCTTATTAGGTTTTACCGGCTACTGTTGTAATACACGGAAACATGGTCACATATATTCGCGGTTTTTTTTACTAGGCGAAGATCGTACGTGCGTTCAGCCGCTTCAGTTCCTTTTTCAAGTTCGAACCTTTTTACTTTTTACAGCGGTATGCAAAGAGGTTACTATTTACAATTCGAACTGTCTTCGCCGAAGGGTATTTGCCAACTGTTTAGTTGTTATACTTAAATTCGACCGCGGTGATACCCAATGGCAGCCATGATTACGCAAGGTACCTATTCTGTAAGACAAAAACGCTACGAAATAATCTAGTTGATCGAATTGATTTCACTAAGGTATTATAGATAATCAATTTAAATAAAATAAGTGTGGTCCAGATAAGTTAAAAGACTTGTATCTAATGATGTATTTTGAAATCATTTTAGTTCGTAAAGACAAGCGCAATTACATAGATTCCGCAAATGGATAAGCTTTCCGTATATTACGATATAACGAGATCTATCATTAAAGATTATCTTTATAGGTATTAATCGTGATTATTATGTTTTTAATTTTTATAAAATCTGTAGACAAGTAAAAAAAAAATGTTAATTGCTCTTGCATACAAAAAGCATGTACATACTTATCGTAAAGCCACTAGGTTTCGTCGCCCCGTGCAAGCAATTTAGCCAACTGAACTTTGATTTTTATTTATTTTTCCTGAAAAATGCCGGAAGCGAGCACCCAACAAATTAGGGACGACCGCAGCAAATGGTGTGCAGTTTTTTTGCAACAGCCAGCAAAACAAAATATAAGTTACTGCCTCGGGTATAACATTATATTTTTTTAAGGTTTACTGCACCTATGCAGTAAACCTAAAAAAAAAACAAAAAGCTAGTAAGTTAAGTATAATTTTCTCGATTATTTGAAAAATTTCAACAGGCCATTAGTTTGTTCTAAGTCTGTCTGAGCCTTTATAGTCCTGGTTTGATTCACTTTTTTTTTCAAAATCAATATCAAAGTCATTTATTCAAAGGCTGAGACTGCATTATGTAATTTTGACGTTCAAAGTGCGAAACGAAATAAAAATAATTATGTTAAATGTTTCCGTGTAGTTGTCCGTCTATCCGTCTTTCCCAGGGCTCCTAACTCAATGAAACAATACTAAATTCCACATTGACAATCAAACCGTTTCGCAGATCCATCAGATAAGTATATTAACCTATCCGTAGGTACTTATTCTGTTAAGCTGTATCCCGTAAGCGATCTACCACGAGAACTTAATTAAACCGCGGTTAGATCCATTCTGGGTAAGCTGACGGTGGGTTCATTAAGAAATAAGGATGCTTGGTTGAACTATGCTGCAGATATTAAACACAGTACAGAATTTAACTCTTGAGCTTGTAATATTGGGTTTAGCAGCTCTCATTAAGAAAAATATAATAATAAGGCCTAATGAAACTTCCGTGTACCTTTTTTTTTTTCGTCGCGAATCCTTCATGAATACCCTCCGTCTGGGGAGAATGCAGGAGTGTGTATTTTTACTTGCTTTGCTTCTCAACAAACTCAGAAGCCAAATGCTCATTCCACTGCACCAATCGAGCCATAATTTCTTTCTTGCGCTCCATTTATGTCGGACTCCTACCGAGTAAAACCCCACTGGTATCAGCCCGCCATGCTGAGCGGCCCCCATCACCAAGTGCGGCCGATCCCACGACCGCGCGACCTCCCATAGATGTACGCATGGAACACCTCTTTGCTCTGAGAAGTAAAGAGCGCCAAATCATCGATCTCATTCAGTGGAATCAATAGAGGTGGTCAATTTTTTCAAGAATCTAATATTATAAACTCTTGCTGCACAAGAATGCAATGATAATTGTCGTTCTTAGACAGAGGGTTTATGTTGTCATCATAATTAATGTATTAATGTATGGAGAGGGGTTCGTGGCTAAGTAATAACAGCCGCACGGGTCGATCGATCAGGTTAAGTTACGCTTTCCGCGGTCAGTTCGTGGATGGGTGGATCTTAATATATCGATGAATATACCGAGGTACGGAGGGGCGTACCTCGGAGAGCAGGTTAAGCCGTTGGTCCCGGCTGTCATTCTTAGAATCTTTGACTGTCGTTACGGGTCGTCAGAAACCCGAAAGTCTGACAACCAGTCTTACCAAGGTGTTACCCAGTAACTGGGTTTTGGACGTCAGGTAGTCAGTCGCTTCATGTAAAATACAGGTATTCAGCTGCATCCGGTTAGATTGGAAGCCGACCCCAACGTAGTTGGTAAAACAATTAATGATAAATTAATCTGCCTAGCGATTAATTGATCATTAATTGTATCATCACCAAGAAGTACATTTATTTACTATTTATATCTCTGACTGATGGATTCCATTTACGTGCTTCACATGAAAATGGATGCCTCTGTTGCACGACGAATAATAAATTGTGACTGCAATTAAAACTAGAAAGAGTGCGTGAAAGGAATATTAATTTTAATGTGTCTTCTAAGCTTTGAACTGGAGCCAAGTTTAACTTAAGGGCTAGAGAATTTAGACCATTTTGATATAATTTACGCTAAGACCGGAATCTTGTATTTACATGGCAGACCTAGTCCTATTTCGGAACAGCTTTAAGTTTCCTTTGGAAAATATAATGTCACAGTATAATAAACTAACAGTATTGTAACTCGGCAGTGACCTTGAAATAATTGTAAGTAAATATGTTTTGAGGCCACTTATTGATACAATATTTTGGAAGAAATATCGTATGCAATCAAATGAATTCTTTTCGATCGATACGTATACATCTTTTTGAAGCTACGTTCACAACATGCTATTTTGTATATGCGAAAGCTGAAAACTCCACGCTAAAGAAAAAAATACAAATTCTTGCTATTTTACTTAAAAGATACATAATTACGGGATAAATGCCTATCTATTATTTAAGTTACATTTAGGACTTCCCAAACAAAAGGCACAAAAGGCTATACAGGGCGTTCCACGGATATGCCACATGGAGGGAAAGTACCTTGAATATTGTAGATACAACATTTTACTGAAAGAAGACATTATTTGAATTAAAAAAAAAAAAAAAACTGTATTCATAGATATTTAAATATTTACATGGTTGAACCGAGAATCGAAACCGTTATATGAGAAAAATAATCACCTGTAGCTTGACCATACCGATCGAAGGGCTTCATCATAAGGATTACTTTCTGCTAAATAACATAGTGTCACAAATAAAAGGAAGGCCCTGAATTTTAACATTTTTAATACAAATTTATCAATTTATCAAATGCTCAAAATGAGTCCCTTCCTTTTGAATACAAAGTCGCACTCTTTTGATTATTTTAATGTTAAAATTCATGGTCTTCCTTTTATTTGTGAAAATAGGTTATTTAGAAAAAAATAATCCGTATGATGAAGTGATTATTTTTCTCATGTAAGGGGTTCGATTCCCGGTTCAACCATGGAATTATTTATATATCCGTGGGACGCCCTGTATAATAATAACAAGGACTTCAATCAATCGTGTTTACATACTTTAATTGTCCACCTAAGCAGGTATCCCCATGCTTCACTCCTCCCCACTCGCCTCATTACCGTTTTTTTGCTAGGTACCAACCTACCTACGTCATAGGTAGCCTATCCAGGAAGTACTTAGTTTGTTATGCAAACATAAAAAGATCGTCTAGAAGTGATACCGATAGAGGTCACGACAGGATTAAGGTAAATAAAACAACTACATATACAGGGTCGAATTAAATTAACTAGCGAAACTCTACATACTTGATGGGTATCGATATCTAAATACGATAAAATAAAAATAAAAAGTTTTTTTTTTTGTGGGGTTTGAACGACTGCTGGTAGTGTTGTTACTTGGGGCTTATACACAAAACTGCGTTGCGACGTCGCATCGCAATAATCAGTGACGGTACCCTTTTTTTTTTTTTTTTGGGTTGGGAAATCATCATATGACTTCTCCCGCTCTGGGCGGAGCGGAAGAGCGTGTCAGACTCTTACTGACTAAAACCCACCCGTGTTCCTTCAGTTGCCTGTTGCCAGGGTCCCGGTATCCCTTTCGGACTATTCCGCAGCCCTGGCAGGCATCGGTCCTAACGGACCCCGTCAGGTGTGCTGACATCTCTTTGAGGCGCGCGTGGAACACGACGCGCCATCGACCCGGGCCTGGTCCTTATCGGACGGCGAGCTACCCATTGCTCGCCGTCCACAAGCCCGCGCCTATGGTGGCCGGGAATCCGCCTGGGGTTCCCGACGCCCAGGGTGTCTCCAGCGGCGGCGGTTAGGGGCGTGAGGGCGCAGGCTTTGCCTCTCCCTCACGCGTTCCGCCTCCTCCTTTGCGAGCATCGCTGCTTCGCAGAAGGAGGTGACCGCCTCCCATGCCCTCTCGCTCCGTACCATGGCCTGGACCAGGGCCGGAAGCGACGGTACCCTAAGTGTTTCTTAAGAAAGCTTCAGCTTTGCGAATTCGCATCGAGCCGATTCCCAGTTTTGTATGAGTTGAGATTTGTTTTATTTTATCGTGTTAAGATATCGATACCAATAAAAAAAAAAATTACACAAGTATATATAAACAGATTCAAGTGACTACACTAACTGCAGTCCATGACCTTACAAAAAAAAACAATTTATCTTTATCAGTTGTTCAGTGAAATCTCCAAACGGCTGCTTGACACTTCCCGTGACCCAAGGGCTGGCTTTTACCTTGGTCAGAGGCTAAGCATTCAAGGTGGCAATGCCGCCAGTCTCTTGGGTACATTACCAGCCGACAGCGATGCGGAGGAATTTTTCGATGCCTTACTTTAGTTAGTTAGTTCTTTAAGTTTTAGTGTTTTATGTAAATAGTTAGTTGTGTTATGTATATATTATCTAAAAATTAATTAAAGTAATGTAATAATAAAAAATTATCTACTTTATCATATTTGGATATCGATACCAATCATCGGCCATCACATATGTGGCGGTTTGCTAGCTAATTTACTTTGGCCCTGTATACGAACCGATGTACCTACCTTACCTACTTACTTATCTGGACATCTGGCGATTCAGGTATCATGTTTGAAAACGTGCAGTTCGTATAAAATTGCATCAAGTAACCTTTAATATTACATATTGCCTAAATAAGAACCAGGAAACTGCTGACAACTTTATATCCTAGTATGAACAGTTTTAACAGATTTTGAACACCTATAATATATGTATACTTAGGTAAGTATACATATATATATTATAGGTGTTCAAAATCTGTTCAACAGAACAGGGGGCTTAAAACAATCACTTTGGCAGAATCATAATAGGAAAATATTATGAATCATCGTAAAATATCACAAACTGACAATTCATAATATGATCTGCGTGCGACCTATATAACAAAATAATTCATCTGTTTGACAGTTTTCTATGGAGATTCGTAAAATGGTCCACATAATATGAATTGCTTTTGTGTTAAATTAGAGGAATTGCTAATGACAGCTGGGATTCAGGAAATTAACTGCTTTTAGAGGAACTGCTAATGTGACCGGTTTAGGCCCCCAGGTGTTCTAAGCGTATCTTTTACATACTTAATTTCGCCTACAAAAACAAGGTAACAGTGTGTTTCACAAGACTTCTTTGTGGTTCAGTGGGATTCGAATTCACGAACGCTGGCAGTACCCGCTCGCCAGTAAACTTAACCGTTGGGCTACTGGCGCTTCGATCTTTATTTTCTTTAAATAATAAATACAACAACATACATGGGAAAAGGCTAGGCAGATGATGAATAAATACAGCGACAGCATAATTTTACAAGTAGGTACAGTGGGGCTCACATCAGTGGTACAACTTTGACCTCAGCTATAACTCCATTTGAAATAAGATTAGACGTATAGATAAGGTTTTTTTACATTACGTTCAACCGATTTTGAATTCTATGGCGTTGGTGGCATGACAAATGGCAGCCGCAGTAGATAGTTGGTATTGTGTAACTTTTTATGCTTTTAATGCTATCCTTATGCCTACGGTATAGAAGTCAAAATCGGTTGAACGCACTGTAAAAGGGTTTGTTTTAATGTCTAATCTTATTTCAAATGGGGTATAGCTTAGACCGAATAAGCGATCGTCCCATAATATGTCACGTTTTGTTCAGTGAACCTGCACGCGTGGTCAAGCCAGCCGAGAGCGTTATCCAGTTTTCCGAACAAATAGTGACATGCACGCCGCAGTAGTTCTTTTGTACTGACTCGCGTCATGTTCCGTTACTTGAATCCGATTTGAGTAGCGCACATGCCGCGAGTTAGTACAATTGAGCTACTGCGGTTTCGCTGCTATAGTTTCACGGCGGAGGTGGCCTACCGGGCGGCGTTAATTATATATGTTTAGAGGCCATCTTATACTGGTTTAGTTACCACTGACGTCCGGCCTACAGTACCCTAAGATAAAACAAGAACTATAAAATAAACAACGAGCCTAAGTAGGTAAAGTTGTTTTTTATACTGTTTGCGTTTCACAGAAAACATCAAGCTGAGTTAAAACTTTTAAGGCAGGTTTAAATATTTTATGAAGGAGGCGTATTTTTAAAAGCCTATCTCTCTTGTTACAGGACAAATTGCTCAATAAGCTGGAAGAAAATGAACCGGAACTCGCCTCTTCGCCAGATGAGGAAGTAAGTGTACCTTTCTTAATAAAGTTACAATGGGTCCTGAAATAAATTTACGGATTTTTCCCCGAAAAGGTCCCTATTCTCTTATTAGATTACTATACTACTCGGTAGTGCATACTTTCCCAAAACCGACGTAGGAACTAAAAACCGGCCAAATGCGAGTCGGCCTCGCGCACGAAGGGTTCCGTACCATTATAATATGAAAACGGCAAAAAATCACGTTTGTTGTATGGGAGCCCCCTTAAATATTTATTTTATTCTGTTTTTTGTATTTGTTGTTATAGCGGCAACAGAAATACATCATCTGTGAAAATTTCAACTGTCTAGCTATCACGGTTCGTGAGATACAGCCTGGTGACAGACGGACGGACAGACAGACAGACAGACAGCGGAACCTTAGTAATAGGGTCCCGTTTTGTCCCTTTGGGTACGGAACCCTAAAAAGGACCTCAACAAAATACCGGAACCTAACCAATATAATTACATGCAAGACCCTCAGACCAAATAAAAAGCCAAGACTGAGCGCTGTCAACAGTGACGTGAGGCCGGTTTCATAAACATATCTGCACTTAGTGAGGTGTAGTTTGATTGTACCTACTTTCATTGTAAATGGTTATAAATGCGTGCGTGTGAGCGTGTATGCACAGAGCGGAGGTGTAGTTTTCGCATGCTTCACTGTATTGTTCGAAGCGCTCTGTCTTGGTTTTTTATTTGGTCTGAGACAAGACCTATAAGATTTTAGTTCATTCATAAAAATGTGATGAACTGAATGATGTAGGATCTCTAAGTAATGTATCACACGGTTTTGTTTGAAATCTAAGTTATTTAAACCTTGCAGAAAGCCTGATCAAGTCTTGAACTACCTAGTTAAAGAATCTTTTAAAATTCTAAGATGATAGATTGGTTGATAGATTGGTCTTTGATTATTTATATGTCTAGATGGACACTATCTGCACTGCAAAAGAACTAACTTTAGGGGTATGAGGAACAGGGTGTAAAGTTCACTCATACTCCATAGAAAAGGGAGGATCCTCCAACCAGACGGGTGTTGTGTCTGGCGGGCATCTGCCCAACGAATGATGTTGAGTTCTTGTATATATGTCCACTGCACGGTAAACTTTAATTGCGCGATGCAGGATTTATGTGACGTCTGTCTGACGTCAGGTCTTTGATGCGTAGTTCGCATGTGGCGATGTAGATACCGCCACATCACTCCCCTCCGGAGACCGGAGGTCGATAGTGGGCTGAGTCTTGTATCTTGCGATGCTTGCCAGTGCCAGTTGTGGTTGATGTGGTTCCAGTGAGTCGGAACCGGGTGCCGCATTGTTCGCGGTGGGTCGGAACTGTTTGCGACGATTTTGGTGATTGAGGTGATTGCGTGATTCCCCAGTGGGTCGGGGTGATGAGGTGATTGCGGTCATTCCCCAGTGGGTCGGGGTGATGAGGAGATTGCGGTGATTCCCCAGTGGGTCGGGGTGATGAGGCTGAGGGTGATGACCAGGAAGGCGCGTTCGCGGCATGCTGGTGGTCAGGATACCCGTTGAAGCCTCGGGTGTTGGCTCGGCTGTGTGACTCGCCTCACTGAAAGCTTGCGGGAGTGATGATGATGACGTCACGCTGGAGTAGTTGCACGAAGGCTGCGCTGACGTTCATATTCGGGGTCACCAATTTAGGTGTATGAGGAACAGGGTGGAAAGTTCACTCATACTCCATAGAAAAGCGAGGATCCTCCAACCAGACGGGTGTTGTGTCTGGCGGGCAACTGCCCAATGGTTGATGTTGGATTCTTGAATATATGTCCACTGCACGGTAAACTTTAATTGCGCGATGCAGGATTTATGTGACGTGTGTCTGACGTCAGGTCTTTGATGCGTAGTTCGCATGTGGCGATGTAGATACCGCCACAAACTAAAACAAACAAGCCAGCTTTGTTATGCTGGTGTGCGTGACAGCTACGTCTTATACTCATGGCACGTCATTGTGCTTTTCTAGTGTGCGTGCATTTAGCGGTTAAAGTTGGACGCTATTTTTTTTTTCGATTAGTTCAGTTTGACTGTCTATCTTGATCTATCTAGAAATATATTATTATTATATCTTTGATACATAAAGATATAGACTACTCTTTATTATGTATCTACACGGTTTATATAACAGATATAAATGTAGTTTACATAGGGCGCCACATTGGGCAATATTATCGCTAGAAGCGATCTTTTAAAAATAACCATTGGATGGGAGGAGTCAATACCGCAGGTTCATAAACAAAACAACCAATAGTACATACGCGATTTGACTACAAATCAAACTGAAGAGCAAGTGCAATATATCTATGAGGAGAGGGTAGCAAAATCTTGGATGAATCAATAGACGTGTGCGTTCTCCCGATAGCAATACCTAACAACATTCTGCATACGCTATCCTTTTGTCTAGGATGGTAAACAATGGGTTGGCCCACGGTTTGGCGCAATCGTTCGGTGTAACGTCCATTATTGGTTGACCAAGTCCCTTTTGAAGTTTACGAGATGACACTTATCTAGACACAAAAGAAATATAATCAACTTTCTCATTCTGCTGGAACGGGGTTCATTAATGCAGGTAGATTAAACCTGAATTAGCAACAATTTCGGGTTTCATTAACTTTTTAATTCCATAGCCGTCGGCTTTACTGTAGCGTCTCATATTTTTGTTTAGGTAAGTACCTCTACCTACTCTACGTCCCGGAAACACGTCCCCTGTATATCGCAATGCGCCACTCCGGATTACTGTGACCTGCAATCCTAACTAATAGTATAAAATATGCGAAAGTGAGTTTGTTTGTTACGGTTTCACACTAAACCGGCTGAACGGATTTGAATGAAATTTGGCACAGGGGTAGACCATGACCTGGAATAGGACATAGGATACATTTTATCCCGATATTCCCACGGGATCGAGACTTACGCGGATGAAACCGCGGGGCGCAGCTATTATTATATAATTTTCAGTAAACTGAAGGTAGGTACCTAGTTGATGTTGACATGAGAAAAACTTTTTAATTAAAACTGTAGATGGCTACAAATCTATGGCGAATACGGCGACCAAATAAAATATGAATGTGCGGGAAGACTATGGCTTTGCTATACCTAAGAAGGAATTGAACTCTGACTCTCTCTCTCTCTCTCTCTGACTCTCGATGACGCCTGGCCTGGAAGAGATGGATGGAATTATTGGATCTTACTACTGCGCTGATTCCATAAGGGCAGAGTGTTGATGCGCGTTTGGCGTCGTATTTTGTTCTTGGGGCTTGTGCTACGTAGGAACCCAAAGAATAGAGAATAAGAATCGAATCAGATCTTTTAAGTGGACTCATCACAATCACACAAAAAAAAACAATGTCAATTTGAAACCAACCACGAATATTGAACTCATCTAGGCAATCTAATCGGAAACAAGTGAAAGTTAACGGTAAACAATACTGATTCCGGCGCAAACAGCTGACGATCAACCTTGGCGCGTATCAAGGCTTCTGAACCACAACTAACTTGTCGTATTACGTAATTTAATTTAATTCACTACTGAAGATTTAATTACTTAAATAAATGATCTTAATTGGTAATTTCTATAAGTAGGTTAACCACATAGGGTCGATAATTCGATTTAAATTTATACCTATTAACCTAATCCGACTGAGTGATATTCTGAAGGTACGAATCACGAAAAATATTCCTATAGGTTCTGGAATAATTTTCAAGGTCTAGGAAGCCTAGATAGGGACCTAACTATCTACTGTTAGTACTAAGTGGGTTCAGTCAGTTCAACTGCCGGTAGGTGGCAGTATCTACATCAAAACTAAAGTGGTAAATTTTAATTTTTACTATAGTTTGACCAAAACCGCTGTACCGCGCCTTAAGTAAGTGCGGGGCGAGATATTATGGAGGGGCAGTGCAGGCCGCTCATTCGTCAACACTCACGGCTACCCGGCCTCCGTCTCGTCGTGCATTCTAAGGCGCAGTACACCGATGCTTTGCCGTACCATACGGCATGGTGCACCCCAGTAAAGGCCGGCTTTACTATGTGGTTCCTGTCACCTTGCATTACAATAACTTCGTACCTAATCCCTTTATTCATCCATTTCCAGTGTGTAATATGTGTGAACGCGAAGGCGACGATGCAGACGTCGCCATGCGGGCACAGGGTGGTGTGCCGGCGTTGCTTCGTGAAGACCATCCAGATGGCGGTCAGCCAGCGCCTGCTGCCGCTGCGGTGCGTCATCTGTCGAGCGAAGATCCTGCGATTGCGGCAGGCACCGCGGCTTGTTACCAGCAAGAGCTGGCAGGTAAGAAGACAAATTGACACTATTCTGTTTAAAAAATAATTATCACGTTAAAAATCTAAGATTAAAATTGCTTATTAATCTTATAGGCCAGATTATAACGGATTGTTAGGAACTTGGTTCTTTTTAATCTACTTAGTATAAAAAAGCTGAGAATTTCACAGATATTCTTACTAGGCTATTAAAATTCCGACCGCCTTTGTCAATGCGATGAAGATTGCCGACAGTCTTCAATAGTTGTGACCTATCTGCCATTGTAGGTCCAGCTTCATGTGCTAATATGTATAATGCCGTTGTTAGTTTTTATGATCCCAACTTTCAGACCTTTGACCTAGAACCTCTGACAAGGAGTTGCCTTGAGTACCTACGTAACATAATAAACTTACACATGCATCAGCAACAGAATATCTCTACCTACTGAAAGCGCAACTGTGGCTCTAAAATGTCGAGCAAGAACCTGCAAGAACAACCGTCCCTTCACCCTTTAACGATGTCTTTAGCAACCTAAACTCATATCCTATCGTAATTCGAATTACTGAATAAACCTACTTTCTTTACATTTCAGGTTTCGAGCGGTAGTGCGAAGTCTTGGGGCGTGCCAGGTTCTGTGTCCAGCTACTCAGTGGGTGCACGCTCTGTGCCCGCCTCCGCCTCGCTCTACTCAGTTACCAGTGGCGAGTCTTCCCTCTCTGGTGCGTACCTATTAGGACCTGCATGTTCTTTTGTTACCCCTGCTAGATGAACCGCTACAGAAACGAGACCAAAGTAAGGGAATAAAAACCCTCAAACGTCAAACGTACCTGTTAAGTCGAACTATGGTATTACTACATAACAGTCGTTCTCTAGTTATTTTATTTGCCTTTGACCGCAAATGGGCCAGGAAGCAGCTACCATAAGTATTGCAACGAGAAATAAAGATCCCTGACTTTGACAGTGGTGCAAAATTAGAGGTTTAGTTAATTTACTGCGCACACACAGGCAATGGCGTAGGTATTAACCCTAAGGCAAACTAGGCACGTGCCTAGAGGCGCGAGGATACAAGGGGGGGATAAATTATCCCTACTAATATTATAACTGCGAAAGTGTGTGTGTATAGGTATATCTTAATTCTTCAGGCAATAAACTATTGAACCGATTGTGACGAAACTTGGTATGTTCATAGATAGCAAAAAAATAAAAAATGCCCGATACGGGGCGTCAAAGAGGTGCTTGCCTATGCCTAGGATGCTCTCGACATTTAATCCTCCACTGCACACTGGGCAGACTTAACTAGTTTGCCCTGTGTGCAGTGGCGGATTAAATAACGCTAACGCCATACAGCTGCGTTATTGACGCTGTAGTTTACCTACAGGCTCTACTGATACCAACCCTCATATCTAGCGTGGTTACTTGCAGTACGGTATCTAATGACTATAGATGTGCCTTTGGTACGAAATTAACAAAAGATAAACCTAACCTAACTATACAGGGTGTTAAAGAAATGCTTTAATTACTTACCTACTATCGAATGCGTTGTCATTTAGTCCTTCTTATTAAGTAATTAAAGCATTTTAACAAATAAAATAATTTTAATTCTAAACAACTGCTATTTTAAGTTAGTAGGTAGGTACTAAATTAGGTTGATCTTGCATTTTGTTTTCTGGTTTCCTTGATCGATACTGACATACCCCTAAGCTATGGCATGCAATTTCTTTAACATCCTGTATAAATAAGCCTTGTATCTCTGTATACGACTCTACAGTTTTCAAATACGATGTTACTATTATAAAATGTTTCCAACATCTCTCATTGCAGGAGTATCTTCCGTGTCTTCGAATAGCGGAGGCACGGTCGCGAGCAGCTGTTCTACGAAGCTATGCGGCGGCGCCAAGTGTGGGGGCGCATGCCTGGGCGCAGTGCCCAGGGCGTCAGTACCGCCGCGCGCCAGGCAACCTGCCTCCAACTCGCTGAGACGCTCGCAGCATCATAGTATGAAGGTAATATAAGTACCGGCAGGTATTGTCATGGAAATTATTTGTCAAGCAACACACACCCTACGTCAGTCGGCCGTGTTGTAGCCATTTTATACAACTGTCACAGGGCAGCGCAGCGCAGTACCTACTTAACTTATCAGCTGCACCCTAATTGCGCAACACACGATCAATCACATTCTGTTTCATTTTGACAGTTCAACAACATTCATTGCGTTATTTAGGTTGGTGAGCAGACAAATTTTTCAAACATATGAAGCAATAGATTAACAATATCCTTCAAAATGAATCACATTGTGATTGATCGTGTGTTACGCAATGAATGCTGGTCAGTCTCTATGACATAGGAATTTACGTCCGAGAAAACTAAATTATTCGACAGCCTCATTTTTCGCCTGAAGTTGCAAGGTTAAAGTCAGGCGGAAAATGAGGCTTAGAGAATCGTGTGTATGAAGGCTCTCGGGCTAGGCTTTCCTGCCTGTAATTGTGACTGGACTACACCTATGATCCCTAATTCTAATAATTCTCCTAAAAAAACCTATTTACTTTCACGTATTATTCGCTCCAAAGAGAAATACCCAGCTTAGGTCCAAGATAATTACCTTAAACAATCTCGTCCATTTGTGTTAGCCGGTTCGAGTAAGAACGTTAGTGACATTAGGCTTCCCATGGGTGCAAGCACGAGTAAGATATTCTGATTGCACTATCTTTCTGGAAATTAATTCACCACTCTTCGACATAATTCTACAACACCTCATTTACGCTTTTTATGAACTTATTGAAATGATTTGAGATATTCTGCGCTGTAACATTTGAACCAAGAGCTTCCCTTGATTACTTTCCTACTATTTTAAACAAATAAAATCTCTGTACAGGCCCGGTTACAAGATTATCAAGTCCATAGCTACACGGGAGGCCCTGCAGCAGGAGAGCCTTCGGGTCGCCTACCTCCCATCAGAGAGTTCCAGAGGGAATTCCGCGAGGGACGAAGAGAGAGTGCAGCTGCTGCCTCTGCCTCTACTAGAATAAGGTAAATTATGAACACCGAAACAAAACAACTGTCAGATTTTATTTGTTAAAAACAAATAAATCAAACTTGTAGTAACTATTAATCAATGCAAGTTTTCACTAACACGCACGCTGTTGGATTTTCAACACTCGGATCAGCGCGGAAAGTTGAAAATCCAACAGCGCGGCTTTATTTCTGCATTCATTTAAGTGTCGCTTTGTGTTAGATATAGATAAATCTAAACATACGGTAAATCTCTATAGAAGAGAGCAAACACTAGATTTGAGATCTACTGATCCAAAAGAGATCCAAAATGTTATTCAACTTGAAACACGCGAAATGCAGTTTACTTCTTCAAACTTGTTTCGATATAAAGGCAAGGACAAGAAATATAAAATACTGTCTTATTTTTACAGGTGTGCCCAGAAAATTGTAACACAACTAGAAACGTCGCCACAAAAGGACAAACAACACTTTTTCCGGCCACTAAAACCTTCGAATAAAGACGACCCGCCCGATTCCCGAGATCACAGCAAAGAGACTGAACGGAAAAAAGATAACCCCAAATCAAAACCCAAAAAAGAAGATAAAAAGAAAAAAGATGACGAAAATTCAAAACAGGAAGATAAAAGCAAAAAGGATGAAAGTACTGACAATAGAAAAAACGAAATAGCGGAGAAAAAGAAAGAAGAAAAGATGAGACTTAAGGCAGAGAAGGAGGCGAAGAAAGAAGCTAAGCTTCAAGCTAAAGAAGAGGAGAGACAGGCTAAACTTTTAGCTAAAGAAGAAGAGAAACAAGCCAAACTAAAAGCGAAGGAGGAAAAGAAAAAAGCCAAAAAGGAAGCAAAGCTCGCCGCGCAAGCTGAGAAAGAAAAAAGCAAATAGAATTAAAACGTTTAAATTTTACATTGTAGAAACTCGTAGCCGTCTTAAATTTTAGATTTGAAAATTGTTATCATTGAGAAATCGTAAAAACAATTTTAAATAGCGTATATCTAACAGTCTATTGTAGTCCATATTACTTACGATAAATTAGATACTGTTAGTTTATATTTTATTTTTTTACTTCGATCGGATATAATGATTGTGTTTACGCTTTGATACTGATTTTTACAATTTTGTTATAATTATCTAGCTTAGTTGCAATTTCAAATCGAAATTGTTATTTAATTAACTTAGGAATGTTGTAAATATTTTTAAAGTCAAAAAATGTTATTATGAGAAGCAATCTAAGTACATAGTTGTTGGGTAATAATTGGAACTCTACAAACTGCGAAGACTGAAAGAACGGGATAATGAAATCATATCGTTTTGTAATTTAATTGTGTAACAGTATAGTTAAGAGCTTCGTGCATACAGCACCGCCGAAGAATTTATTTATTATGTAGTTTTCGTCGTTCTTAGTTCGTCTGTAGGTGAAGCTTATATTAGAATTGATTACTGACTAATTTCAGAATAAGTTACTGTTTCAAAACTGAAATTAAAAATGTATTAATTAAATGCTAATAAAGATATGATTTTCCCATAGTATTCTATGCTCTCTTGAATGATTCTAAATCTTCATGGTTCAAAATATCCCATCTATGTGGATAACTAAAATATTTTTCCTCAATAGAGATCTTTCCTATTTCTACAGAATCCATATGACCACAGCAACATAAAAAAATATATAATATTAACTGCATTAAAGTTATATAAGTAGCATCATATCAGGCATTTAGCATACTGCTAGGTAAGTGTTGACATTAATTTTGTAAGGGTTCCACGAGTCGGAATTTATTATTGTCAATCGTTAGAAATTTCCTGTAAAATAAATAACAATGTTACCATAAGCCTTACTGTTTTATTTATACCCAATATCTTTAGCACATTACAGTTCAACTAATAATATAAAGACAGATTCGGGTGCAAAAAAAAAGTAAATATATACCATCAAAATCACATACAAACCGTAGGATTTATTGTAGCACTACGGGGTTGCCAGATGTAATAAATTGAATTGTTCAAATAAAATTGTTAAGAAACAATTAATAATTTATTTTATCTACACTGAAATATGGTAACAATTCACTTGATTACTAAATATATTCTAGAGCCAACATAACGTTCAAGGCAGTGCTATTAATCTTTGTAGTCATCACCAACACGGTCATACATTTCTTCTCCGACCTTCTTGTTGATGCGAAGGTATTTGTTGACCATGGGTTTGTAATAGTAGGCTTGGTAGTCCTGGCGCTCTCCCATCTTCTTAATGATCTGCTTCTCCAACTCACGAAGTTTCTGCTTCTGTTTTTCTTCATCAAGGAAGTGCATGAATTTCTCATAGTCCTGTAACAGACAAATACCACAATAAATTCCATTTACATAAATCAAGCCTTTTATTATTAGGGGTTCATTTTTTGACAGGGCAGGCAACACACTTACACTTAAAACATATAATGATGAGTTCTATATTGATATTTTAAATTTTTATATGTGCACCCTAAAATACCTTCTTCTTTTTTAAGGTTCCGTTTCCTTAAAAAGAAAAAATGGCACCCTTATTTTTTTGCTCCAAATCCAATGGACCGATTAAGTTGAGAAACTATGGATTTCTGTGATCCAAACACGGATGTGTAACATAAATAAATGAATTTTGAATATGGGGGTCACCTTTTGGGGCAAATTAGAAAATAGTTCTATACCTATAGACTACAGGAAAACTGAGAAGTCTATGGTCTTAAAAATATAAACTTACAAACCTTAACATGAAAATACCATAGGTACAGAAACGAGTATGGAATAATTAAATTAATATATAACATAGCTATTGTTTTAGTTTTTTTTTTATCCCATAACATTCCACAGCTACACATATGTGTGGATGCATGCATTAACACCTCCGATGTTTGTGTCTTAGAAGTATGCAATCTCGTGCCGTTTTGTGGAAATAAACTAGTATAAATAGTTCTTTGGTCTAGTGGACTGATACTGCCTCATTGGTCTAGTGGTAGCAAGCGCTACTGCTGAATATGAGGTCCAGCACGCATAGCATGACCACCATAGACACGGCTGACAGAAGAATAGACAAATTACAGATAAACAATTACTATTGATTACTCCATAAAAAACCATGTCTACAGTGGTCATGCTAAGCGTGCTGGGTTTGGTCATTCCTAGGTCATCTAGATTCCTAGGTCAGGCAGCGTTATTTGGGTTGTTCCTCATAGGTCCTTTATTACATGAGCGTTAAACATAACTAAATGTAGGTGTACTATAGGTAAGTACACTTTTGCCTAACCTTTCAAGAAAACAAATATGTTTTTATGTTATGCATAGTTTTAACAACATAACAAAACTAAATACAAAAATTTCAAGTAACAGTTACCTCTTGTGGACTGTGATGAATGTACCGGGCGATAAACCTCGTAATTGGGTGGCGGTGGTACTCCCAGTGTTTCGGTTCGTAGCCAGGCGGGGTTGGGCACAACTGGGCCGGTCCGATGAACACGTTGGTGAAGAACATGATAGCACCAACCGGTATCAGGCCCAGCATGGTGTAAAAATGGAACATATCCTTGAACTTGTGCCATTGCCATCTGCCAACCAAGAGTTTAGGTTAGAAAATTACTAATAATATAACCAACTAGAACCATGATAAAAATATTGCAATTTAGGCATTCCTGAACATGTACTTTTAGACAGTCACAAAATAATGGGAACATAACAAACAAAGAGCCAAAAAATTGGTTAGGTAATCACTGAAAACGGTCTTTACCTGGAGGGCTGTAAAACGAAAGTTTTGTGCCCATGGGCATCCATTAAAGTTTTACTTGTTGTAAAGGTTACATTTTGGACACCGTTTAGTGATTTAGTGTGGTTTTTAACCAAGTTTATGCCGAAAGATCGGCCCAAACCACTCCAAGACACCATTTTTTCAAGACTATTTTGACACTTTTCCGTCCAGTCAAAACACAAAATGTCAAATGCAATACTGCCATGAACAAAAAAATATATTTTTGAACGATTAATTAAAAAATCGATAGAAAATTAAAAGAATCATTGGTGAAAATTGAAGTTACACATAAAATAGGAGTAAATTAAGAAGCCTCATTTTCGTAAATTATACCGAACTATTTTTTTGTCTGTTTGCTGTCACTATCTTGAAAATGGCAACTCAATACATTACAAGAAACCCGCGAAATTAAAAACTTGAATATGCTAGTAAGATCTGCAACCTCCGTTCAGCAGTCGTGTTTTATTATAATTTCTTACAAACAGGTTTATTTACACATCACTTCACTAGATTTAATTACAATAGTTTAATTACACATCACTTCACTAGATATTTATTTTTAGATAAGTACCTATAATATTTCATTGTTTGGGTCTGAATTTTACAATAGGAAAAACCGAAATACAAGAATTTTTGTGAAGTGAATATACCAACCAAACCACCTGTTGGTAAAGTTTTTTCGCAAACATTACGTCGTTCGTTCGGGAAGTATTGATTTCCCGCACTGAGCATGCTCCGTCGCTGTGCTTACGTACTACTCAGATAAGACACACTTCCACCCACTCAAATAACGTTATTTCGCAGTTATTCATGTTTTACTAAACATTTCAGTTCCCAATATTGTTCTTCGCGAAGTTTAATTAGTTTGGGAAGAATGTGAACCGATTGTGTGTTGTAAATGTAGGGAAGTGATTTATTGTCATATGTTTAGTTTGTGCTAAAATGGAGGAGCTTCTCCAGGACATATTCAAGGAAGCATCGGGAGTAAAGTTTACGGTTCTCAGGAAATCATGTCAGGATGCACTAGGTAGGTGTAAACATATTCACTAGCTGTATTCCACGATTAATTTTTTCGAGGTCGCTAAGTTATGTAGAAAATGTAAGGTACCTAAGTATATACTTTGCCCAATGTGCATTTGAGACACTAATCAATACTTACTTGCAACAATGACCGTCACTGCGCCGTGATCGGAAATGCAGTTTTTATCTTCTTAGTTTTTATAGCCTTTTCTATTATGCTTTGAGGCTTTCATCCTATTGATGTTAATTTCGTTACCATATGGTAACATAAAACTACTATCATAATCATAACATTTCCGTAGTTAATTAACGAATTATGTTAATGGTGACGAGATCGTGGCTAAGCTTACTTATTATTGCGCCAAACAATCTGGATTCACCTTCTACAAACAGCTGCAATCTTCAGTCCTCTCTTTTATCAAACTGATTTAAGTGCCTAATAATTTATGTAAAGAACATTTTTATATCACGCTTAGTTTATAATTATGAAGGTATACTTAGGTATTGCATTAAGCATTTTCTACTGTTTTCATTATCAGCAGGCTACTTTAGTACCTCCTATTAGTGTTTCACGTGGAAACATTTTTAAAGAACCAGGCTTAAGACACGCCCTTGAGGTACTCCATCACCGTATTCTTTAATTCTGCATAAACTTCTGCGTGTCTCACTCGACTTTTACAGTTAATTATTATTCTTGAATATTTTCCAACTGTAACGAAAGCGAATACTTACCTACTTACTTTTGTGTTTGTTTACTTACAAGAAGGTCTTGATAAACTTTACCAAAAGCTTGAGCTACTGTAACCAGATACGTACTGCTGCGAATGTATGACGTTTTCAATGACAATTTTTTTATGAGAAGAGAGAAAGAGATCATGTAGAAACGACTGACGGTTTATTTTTGTGTAGAATTACTGTGCATGCAAGAGAACAACGCACGTCGTGCGTCATACGAGCTCCGCCGCGCGTGCCTCTTACCTCTTCAGACTGCCTTGGAGAGCAAGCGGCCGCGGCTGGTCACCTACGCCCTACAAGGGTTCCATGTAAGTTATCTTTTTATTGGCAAAATCTAAAGGAGGCACTTCGGTGGAGCAAGGACCTGTACGGTGTTAACTGGGTGAGAGAGACCGAATATGGAGTTAAATGGTTTACAATTGTAGTGACACAATGTCCAGCTCAAACAGTGGAATACTATGAACTTTTTTGTAATGTTCTCACTCCTACCTGGGACACTGTCAATCGGAGTCAACCTTGATGTCAATCTTGTTAGATCGACGAATCGAAAACGAAAACGAGGTCAATACCAATACCCATACCGCGCAAAAGGCTTTGAATTAGTAATGCCAAAGTTCCTTTAACGGTTGGACCTGCTTGTCGGTTTAGGATCAGATTATTCTTGTTTGTTTCTCTCTTACAGAAAATACTCCGAGATGACAGGTTCCACAGAGGAATCGAGCCTGAAGATGACTCACTATGGATGCCTTCACAATTACTCTGCGCTACCGCTTCCGTTATGTACCACCTACCTGATACACAGGTAAAATCATAACTAAGCGCATATTAGGGTATTACAATAAACAAATTCATAATAGGAAAAACTATCATGCCGATATTTTACCATCGTTTTATCATCCTTGAAGATTAGCAATGAAAAGATAATGAATAGATCAAATACTTATCTACGATCTAGTATGTACTTAGATTTTCCTCACTCTCATAGTCCCATCGGACTATGAGAGTGAGGGAAAAGAGAGTGCACCTGTGTCTCCGCATACACTTGTGCACTATAATATCTCCCGCGCCCAAGACGATTGGCTGCCGTGGCCGAAATACGGTCTGGAGGACTATATATACTTCCTGTATAAAAAAAGGCTACGTACAGGGTTAAAAACCTTTTCAATTTCACCAGGTCCAAATTTTCCGCATGTATCTATCACTGGCGTTATCTCCGCGTCGTACTCTCAACGGCCGCCTATGCGTGTGGGCTTGTGGTCGCTGCGGGGAAGCCGCGGCTGCACCGCCGCATGTGGCTGCAGCTGCAAGAGCTGCGGCTGCTCAAGCACTGAGGGCGTACTGCGCTCAGTTAGGTGAGTTTTTTTCAGGAATCAAGCAGAACTAGACACAATAATTTTATTATTTTTCGAACAGGTCAGGGTCCGAGTAAGTATTCTTCTAAATAATTACTTGTTTCTTCTTTGCGGCAATCCTAGGTTCCATTATCTTCTAGCACTTAGCCGGGCGGGACGTACCTATTCCGAATGAGATTCCGCTTCTTCACTTCCATCTACTAGACTGAACCGTGTTTGGAACGAGTCCTAACACTTTTACTATTCTTAAATAATATCTAATGGTAGTAATTAATAGGTGTGACGCAGTGTTGAGAGTAGATTGTAGCCGACTATCAGCTATCAACAACCAAGTTTCAGAGTTTTATTATCATACTGTTGGCATATTTACCTTGTTCTTAATGCCCATTCTTTCGTTTAGATGAAGAATGCCAAGAGCTCTTGTCAGAGGGTTCTCCCCTGGGCAGGAATCACATCGTGGCCGTGGGATGTTACAGTGAAGTGATACCCGTCATACAGTATCTATGCAGCCGACTGTCTGAAACGCAACTGTAAGTCAAATACTGTAGTGTTTGTTGTATAAACTTTGATGGCATCGGAGAAACTATAACAGATTGATATAACTTATAATACTTAGTTTATGAGCCGTTGAACAAAGTGAACAAGATGAAATAAGAGATTTTCTTTGATAAGGCAAATTTTTTTTCCTCCTACCACCTAGTTGATTGAATTCAGACGTGACTTTGGTGAAATCCATTATAAAATACAATAGACGTAGATACATTTAGTAACCTATTCCGCTTATATCTACGTCTATCTTTCGATTATTTTTTTTCTTATCTATATAGCGATTAAAATATCGTCTGATTAATCCACAGGACGCCAAAACAGAACCCTTTGGCGCTATTCTTCCTAGATTGCTTGCTGACCCTGATGTCAAGCCTGTCGGAGCGAGTGAGCGGCAACTCACACTTCACCACGTTCCTCTGGCAGAAGTTTTGTCCATCGCTCATCTCCTTCCTAGGAACTCCTAGAGTGGATAAGAATATTAAATCCAGGTACGTAAGTGGAACATTTGTTTTGAATAAATGTTCTTTTTATAATTGTTTCATTTTAATATTGCTGACAGTGTTTTAGCCGCCGGAACTTGTGAGTCAAGTGAAAATTGTTGTGTAGGAGAACCACACGTTTATCGAAGTCAAAGTGAATTAATAAATAATATTATATTAATAAATTAATCCGAATGCCATGCAAGGAAATAAAATTGATTCTAGTTGTACCGTAGAGGTAGTTTCGTACGGTGAAGGATTGCCAAGGACCAAGGAACTCCATAGTTAGATACTCTTTTATGTATGATGTACCAATTACTATACTTACCTAAATCTAGTTCTACAAAGTATTGAAAATTAAGCAATGACAGATAAATTAATTATTTAATCGATACATGGTGTTCAGATATTTACATATATTGCAAAAACAGTAGACGATTTAACAAACTATTTTTCGAATGGCTTTCAACTGTATGGTTGTTTCATTTCGGCTCTTAAGTTTTAAAATCTTCTCTTGTTATATGTTTTCAGAGAGCATGACGGTCATTTGGTAGATGACTCGGGCAGAGGATCCGGTGCTTTGAACTCTGCGCCCAGCTTCAACAGCAAACAAGCTAAAGCTATTTACAGGTACTTACACTTCCAAACAGTAAACCTATTCAAATATTTTGAGAGAAGAAACAACACCAACATCATCAAGAGAAGTGTAAGGTAATTGGGGAGGCCTTTAAAACATATGCGAAGAATGAAAGACTATTTAGGAATTTTTTGTGTAGACTAAAAAACTTCTAAAATAAAACGCGTATTGCAATTTTTTGTTGGTTTAACATTTTTGATGCTCGCTGCATATACCTACATTATGTCATAATTTTCGACACCATAATTTTTTCTCATTTCAGCATAGCAAACCAGCTGGTCCGCCTCGTAGGGTCCGCGTCGACGCTCCGGCCGGTGCTGGAGGCGCTGTACCACCGCATGCTGCTGTACCCGCCCGCCGCGCACCGCGTGGAGGCGCTGCGCAGCGCGCGCGAGCTGCTGGCGCTGCCGGCGCGCCTCGCGCAGCTCGTGCTGCGGAGGAGGCCCGACCTGCACGAGAGGCATAGTGATGATATGGCCATTGTGAGATTGTAAGTGCTTTATATGATAATGATTGGTAATGTGGCGGTATCTACATCGCCACATGCGAACTACGTATCAAAAGACCTGACGTCATAAAAAAATCCTGACGTCTCATAAATCCTGCATCGCGCAATTAAAGTATACCGCGCGATGGACATATACAACAAGAATACAATATCAATCGTTGGGCAGTTGCCCGCCAGACACAACACCCGTCTGGTCGGAGGATCCTTTTTCTAAAGTGGAGTGAACTTTACACCCTGTTCCTCATACCCCTAAATACTGTACCTGGCGTATATGCTCTCTTACACGTTCCCTGCCTTCATAAGCTGGAAGTATGTCGGAGGGCAGACACGGAACCTGTAGGATTGTAGTAGTATTCTCGCCTTGTTTCACCGATGCGTGTGAGGAAACAGAGGTGTGCTATATTGTAGTTATTATCGCCGCTAGCACACTTCCGCCAGGAAACCATAGTGAGTCTTGTGATATGCTGGTTATATGTAGTTGCCTTGAGCATAAATAAATTGTCACTCTGTAAAATTCCACTGTTGAATGATGTTCCATGACGCTTACTGAGCCATTCAAGATTTTCCCATTAGCCATAACTACGAATATTAATGATGACAGTATCTTGAATTCTTACTCTTAGCAGATACAATTTTGTATCCTCTTGACATAATTTCCTAGTCATTTTTACGACAAACACTGAAAAAATAGTGGTTAATTGCCAAAAACCACAATGTAGATGAGAGCATTTTTTTTTTTATTAGGTTCCTTTTGTTTGAGATTAGTTACTAAGCTCGTTACTTAACATTTACAGAATAATGGACGGCATAGAAGAATGCGGACGGAGCGGTAACCCAGAAGTGGTGGCCGCAGCAGTGGAATGTGTGGTCTCTTTACTGGACGCGCTAGAGAAGCTATGTTCCGGCTCCACGGAGTATATATCGCCTGAGATAGCCACGCTCATACTGGGACACTGGCCGAAGCTACATGATGCTGATTATACGGGACCTTTGACTTATCAGACGTTGGCTAGGCTGCCTAGCCCTTACAGGTAAGGACGGAACTGTGCCGAGTACAATTAAAATATATATTTAATCTGTTGAAGGATACTGAACGAGACAAATTATATCTTCATCATTTGCCTAACCTTTTTCCAACTATGTTGGGTTCGGCTTCCAGTCTAACTGGATGCAGCTGAATACCAGTATTTTACAAGGAGCGACTGCTTATCTGACCTCCAAAACCCAGTTACTGGGTAGCACGATACCCCTTGGTAAAACTGATTGTCAGACTTTCGGGCTTCTGACTATGCGTTAAAAACAAGTTCTACTATATGGGATAAAGGCCGATATTAAAAATTATCTGCTGTTTCATACAAAAACGCAACCGACGATCATACTTTTACCTTTTGGAAGCATAGAGTGATTTACGCTGAAATAACCGTATATCATCATTAATTGAAATTTTTATTTCATGACTGTTGCCTCTTTCAGGGATGTGGTGGCAGTATTACAAAGTACTGAAACAAAGGAACATGATTCATCAGGTAAGTGTACCTATTTAAGTAATAAATCAAATTCTACTATATTAAAACAATCGGGCTCAACAAAGAACGAGGATGAATTTACGCAAATTTCCTGTAGATAGTTTTTATGTTTTATTACGAAAACAAGTTCTAAATGTTGTAACCTAACATTAAATACTCCCACGAACCGTGTACTGTCGCATGCACCCTATAAGCACAATGTTTTGCGTGCGTTACATTGCGCTCTACCGTAAACAGCGAATTTTCACACTAAAAATAAAAGTTGTTTCCCAGCAATAACTTTTCACAAAGTTACTTTGTTTGATGTACAGAATGCGTAGATGACGGCTTCATGAAGGGTCTTTTTCCACCCTGTACTTACTTTGCAGACACATCTGGTCCAGAAAACGCAAGTTCTGGCAGTGAAGGAGAAGCGGACTCTGATGCTGACAACGTATTCCTACCGTCAAGAGCTAGTAACCCAACATCAAACGATACTGACAAGAATACAGTTCATGACAAACCTAGGGCTGTGCCGAAGACTTTAAACCTGGGAAGGTAAGATTAGTTTGTCGAGCTAAAGTTATCTATGAGAAATAAACTCAGGATGAAATTACAGAATTAATGTAGATGGATTTCACCTTGGTATCAAAACAATTGCAAAACGAAGGCAAACGACACTATCTTCAGTTTTGTGCTTTCATTATAAGGTTTAACAACTCAAACAATCTCATCGTAAACTTCGATATAAAACATATTATTTGTTTGTAGATGCACCATAACAGAATGCAACGTAGATTTGGAAAGGCACAACGCGCGGCTGTTTATCAAAACTCTGCAAAACTCTCTGCTCCCAAAGCTGCTCAATCTTCGAACTTGTATCGAGGTAGGTAACAATTAAAACAATGCAGTTAGTTACGGAGCCGTTGGTGTAACTGCTCCTAAAATATATCCTAGGAGAAAGGTAATATTACCAATTCGAAGAAAGTCACTTAAACTTTTGAGATATTCCCTGTTTACCTTTCGAATTTGAAGCCAAAAATATAAAATCCTTTACATTACACCCTTATTGGGCTAATTTCACAGTTAATTTTAATAATCAGGTGGATGAAGCGATGCAAGAATTTGCATCTAAATGCTGCCAACACAACGCCGCTCAACCACCCGCTACAGCTTGTATCATGAATGCAGATGGAGTATATCTTGCTACTTACGCGGCCCTGCTACTGACTCTCAAGCAACGGAGAACTAACTACTATAATCAACCCAGTGTGAGTATCTGTGTAGATTCGTTGATTTTTATTATCATTATTTTGATGTTTTGTTACTAAACGTTTGATCAAGCCAAACTTTCATCCCCTATTTAAACCCTTTAGAATTTTCAAAAATCCTTCCTTGGTGTTCACTTTCGTTATGAAATAAACTCTTATGAAAAGTTTCATGCTTCTAGACCCGGTACTTTAGGACTGAGCGTTTTCTGTGAGAATGAATGAATTGTTTCTATTATGTATGTAGATATTAAATGAAGTTAAAGGACGAAATCAGTTCTTATTATAATAATATCTAATTAAAATCAGAACGTACACTGTGACGAGAACGGAGAAAATGTTGACAAAAAACATGTTTTATTTTCTACAGAAGGTCCAAGTATCTCTAACAGAAGACGAGTTTGTAGAAGAAGTGCAAGGCAGTGGTGTTCTTGTGTATCTATCGGCAACATGGCTGAGAGAATTATACCAGCAAGTGCTTGCCACTGATTTACTGAAAGAAGTTCCTACTAGTGACCATCCTCTAGTACATTTGCTGTCAGGTAAGAACGTTAAACATTTAGCCAACCCTAAAGACAACAATGATCATGAAATAAAAGTATCTTGCTAAGTTAACGCACTGTCCGTGTCTTAGATCTAATAAAAGGTTTTTATCAGGTTGTAATTCTCGATATGATTTTGTGCAAACTTATTTTGTGTAATTGCTAGAATATGTTTACTTTAAGTAATTTGTAAACAAAATATTACATAACACAGAAACTTTAAGTCTTAAGTTCCAATAACAGCATAGTTTAATTTCCAACGTGGTTTTTATCTGGATGATATCTTAATACCAAAGTATATTTTGACAGATCTTGGCGGTTTGGATCAAAGTCCAGTTATGTCTGACTGGCAGAAGTTAAAAGAAGTCTCTTGTTTATATAATAATACAATTGACTCCCCGCAGCATGATGCTAGTTTGCGTTGGGCAAGAAGGTAAAAACAAAAAACGACTAAACTACCTATGTGTTAAAACTTTTCCTATCTGATTTCTACAACACCAGTGTTCTTTCAGAATATTAACCTGTATTTGGGATTCCATGGTCACGGTATTAAGTGTTCCCCTATCGGGATACGGTAACAAAAAACAAAAACTGCACGGCATGATATCAAAGAAAATAAATACTTTCGGGAAAAGGAAGAGGATTGCCTGGGAAGGGCTAACGATCCAATGCCTGGAAGGACTCCATAAGGTATTGAATAGAGTTATTATGTGAAATGACCATTTTATTTGTATATTTTCAAAGTGGCAACTTGCCTTTCCTCAATTTTTTGACGATACAAGAGAAATTGTCTTTTAACATGATTTTAATAACCATATTTTTATGATGTTACAATTTCAGGCTGCAAGAGTAAGCAACACCTTGAGCTTACAAAATCGTTGCAGTAGCATACTGGCTCTACTAGCAAACTCCGCAATCTCGCAGCCACCGAACGGCAAGATATTATCGACACATGCTTTGTCTTTGGATATATTAATTACTGGTGAGATATTTTATCGTAATTTGTTGGGCGCCAATTATAGGTAAAACCAATTTTGAACCTAATAATAAGCTGCAAATTGCAAAAACTTAAGCGTATTTTAGTTTCAGGGACTTTTTGCTTTCCCCTTAAATGGGTAATGATCAGTGGCTCTGAAAACTATTGGGATTATATTATAAGAGCAACATGTAAATTGTAATGGCGCCCAAGTGGGACTAGTTTGTGTGAGATTCTTCCTACTTTAGATTCAATTTTAATTAGTATTTTATAAACCAAAAATAAGTTACACATAATATTTCCGTAGGTGGCTTAGAACTGGGATCTAAAGCTCCAGAATGCTGGGAGCATATATTCGCAGCCTGCCAATACGTGTCCAGCTTTGAACATTCTTTATTCGGACATCAAGGAAACAACGCTACTCCAATAGTTACCATGCAAACTGGCAGGAATAAAACCGTTTCCATACTACAAGCTGATGCTAAATTGGGGTTAGATGGTAAAGATGACGAAACGTGGTGAGTTTTAGACCTACACATAAGCTAGAAGAATCATTTTGTAACTGGTATCAAAGTTAAAGTCTTCAGACTCATTAGACCTACTTTGATGGTGATCATTTATTTCTCCGTAGTGTGGACGTCTTCAACTTCTTGCAGCCGGTATTCGAGAACAATTTAACCAATGACATGTCAGTGGCGAAAATTGTAGAAACATGCAGGCAAGAAGTAAGTTTCCATTTTCCACATAGCCTTTCAAATTGTAATACTTTAGCTGTTATATGCTAACAATCAAAGTCTGATGATAATTATATGTATTTCGGGTTAAAAGATATATTCATATAAATTATGTTTTTTATTAATTAGGGAGGCAACGTAATATCTGGTTCCGGTGCGGCTCGAGTATGTTGTGCGCTGACAGCTGCAGCTGATACTCTCTTCACGCGTCTAGCAGCCACTACCACGCTGCCTACGCTGAAAGCAGCGCTGCAAAGGCTTGTGGCACATCAACATCGATTAGTAAGAAGTTGTTTTCTCTTGTATTTTAGTTTATTATGGTTAAAATAGGTGTATTGAGTCACCTGATTGCAATCCTTTTTTTTTTGTACTGGAGCATACTTGGATTCGTCTGGTTACGGGAATATCAAACGTTCGTTCGTTCAGGAATTCCTGAACCGTTGTATTGCATGCACCCAAAAGCACTATGTTTTGCGTGCGTTACATTGGCGTATACATCGGATATTAACCCTAAAAATTAAAGTCAGCAATATTTTTGGTCTTCTTAATTTTTTATTTGTCTTCTTCTTTTTCAATATAAGTATACAACAAACCGTCAATGGTGCCGATTCTCTTGTACACCGAACTAAACTAACTAAACTATCACTAAAATTCCTTACTTTTGACTATGGGAATCTTGGAGCTATTCTGCCAAATAAACTCTCTAAATTTAAAACTTATTTTGACACAACTAAAATCGAATTTGACAACCGCGCGCCTCCACTTGGTACTTGTTTCCCCTACCCCGTCTTTTTTTTTTAGAGCCAGAGGCGCGCATTCACGGCTGCCTCGACGTGTTTTTAATGGAATTTTTCAGTTTTTGTATGGAAAATAACGAAAAAAATAAAAATAATTACCAACATGTTCAGAAATATAGTCAGATTTAGTTAGAGGATTTTAGATATAGGACAAAATTTTTGGTTAAATCGTCAAATTCAGAATAGCATTTTCACTTAACTAATCTTAGTGCCATATTAGTTAGTGTTTGACAGGACTAAACTAAATTTTAGTGATTTTTAGTTTAGTTTAGAGAATTTTGTGACAAGAGAATCGGCACCATTATGTTCCCCCAGTTGTTCTGCTCATGGGAGGCAGACGTAGCGAACAACAACGTGTGGTGGTGGCGGCGCGGCGCGGCAGGCGCGCGCGGCGGCGGCGAGGCGGCGCGCGCGCTGTGCCGCGCGGGCGACGTGGCGCTGCGCTGTCTGCGCGCCGCGCGCCCGCTGGCGCACAGGATGGCCATATGGACGGTCGTGGGACCGCACTTTATGCAGGTAACAATCACCTTCAACTCGTAACCCGTCAATTTGCTAGCTTCTTTCGTAGCTACTCATCTAGGTACTGCATCGCTGACGCATCATTTTTGACATCACTATTTGCATCGTAGTTCTAAATATGGTTAAGGTAGCCCAATTCTACATCACCTAAGTACAAAGGCACTAAGTAGTATTGCGAAATTGTCTATCATGAAAATGTTAACTTTAGACAATTTCACAAAATATACAGAGTGTTAGGGTAGACACCGTTATCCTTGAAACTAGTCGTTTGGTGTCATCTATAATATACTTTTTCTATGGGACCAACTTTGAAATCGCAAAAAAAAATCCGCTTATCCATACATTTTGTCGATTTTGTCGATTCCATACATTCGCGATTTCAATGTTGGTCCCATAGAAAAAGTATATTATAGATGACACCAAACCACTACTTTCAAGGATAACGGTGTCTACCCTAACACCCAGTATAGCTTTTTCAGACTGTAACTCATAACAGCTTTTGTTTAACTCCCATACCTCATTAGTCATTACACAATATGAACTCGTTATAATTTCTTAAACTCCACAGGCGGCCTGCCATAAAGACATTCAGATCGCAAGCCTAGCTATCCAGTGTCTACACGACTGTGCAACTGCTCTACTCAACCAACAAGTAGAGTTACCACACTTCCACTTTAACGAGGCGTTGCTAAAGCCTTTCGAGAACCTTCTCTGTTTGGAACTATGTGATGATGATATACAGGTAACTATAACACACTGCAATTAATATAGAATATAGTATAAGCAGAATTAACTTAATGAATGATTTGTCTCCAGGAACAAATCATTTCGTGTATCTGCGAATTTGTGGAAACAAACAGAATGGAAATAAGATCAGGCTGGCGACCACTCTTCAACACATTACGAGCTGCCAACAATTCCAACCAATACTCCGCCATCTTGGAAATATTCAAAGTATTTCTCAGCACAGACAACACACTCGTCTTCGCAAACGCAGCTCTTGACTGTATACTGTGCCTTTTAAGTCATATCAAAGGACTGCACTACGATGAAGTTCAGGCTACTGAAGTCAAACCAAAGAAAGCTACCACACCTACACAACCAAAACCAAGCCTTAGTTTGAAATTCTCAAAGAATAGTAAATTCATACCACTCAGTGAAGAGAAATCAGAAAAAGTCATAGTAGATATGTGTAGAGAGGCATTATACCACTTGGAAAGTTGCGCTGATATTTTAACAATGATGTACAATATGCCGAAATGTCCTATTTTCAATACGGGTAACAGAATCAAAGGAGATATGCCGTTATGCGTCGTGGACCCGATAATACCCAGTGCTTCTCTTGATATCACCAAGTTCATTTCTAACGATCATTATGAAGAAGATCTCATTTCATACAGAAAGTTATCAACAAGTCTTCCTCCTTCGAATACAACGAATAACTGCCTTTTGAAACTTGATAAACCAAGCAACATACTGAAAGTATGGTACGTCCTCATTGAGGGTTTGATCTCAGCTACTGTCGTTTGTTCTAAGAAGAATCAACCGGCAGCAATGGAAACCTTATTTAAGCTGTTACGGAACACAGTTGAAGTGCCTGGTACTCATTTTGGTCTGCATTGCATAAACCATCTTCTTCTGCCAACAGTTCAAAACTGGCTTCGGCAAATTGCAAATGTTAATACTCACTG